>OV838941.1:1338750-2640000 GCA_929442735.1 Watsonalla binaria
TTCCCATAACTTCATAGATTCTGGATCTAGCTTAGACACAATCAGAAACACAATGATAGCATCCCAGCTTTTCGTATCAATGCCCATGTTTTGTAGTGACTTTAAACAGGTAGATGTAGTGTCCAACAAAAGTCTAATTGAGTTTGCCGACTCGATGTGCAGTTTCTTTAATGCAAATAAACTCCTTAACACAGCATTGCAGTTATACCGCTTGTTATCATATCGCTCTATTAATTGTTCCCACGCCTCCTTGTAGTTAGCTTCAGTAACCGAAAAATTGCGTAACAGGTTAAGTGCTTCTCCAGATAAGTTACCCTTCAAATAATGTAATTTTTGAACCGAAGTGATACTATTGTTGTTGTGTATCAAGGAAGAAAACATATCAAAAAATGTCTGCCATTCTTCGTATTTTCCACTGAAAGTTGGTAAATTGATTCTCGGTAACTTAATGTCACTGTTATTATTCCCGGTATCGCTATCAGGGTTAATCTTTTTTGTACTCTGTACTTCTGTAATGGATGGCGCAAGCAACTCCAAAGCCTCTCGTAGCATTGTCTTGTACTGGACATAGACCTCCTCAAACTCCTCATATTTATTTTGTGTGAAATAAGACTCTTTCTTTTCTTTAGAAGCAATTGAAACTATTTGCTTATGACCTTCTTTAAACTCTATGAATTGTTGCTCTAGTATCTCTATTCTAGTTTCAATGTAAGACTTCTTAATTCTCTCCTTTGGTGTTTTTCGATAATTCCTCTCAGATTTCTTTAAATTATCTAATAACTCATCTTGCAATAAATGTAACTTCTCGACGGTTGCCATTATTATAATAGATATATGTATGGGCTTCTCTCTCTAGTAGTAGTAATGAGAAATGAATCTCAACTCAACTCATAAAACTCTTGTTAGTATGTACTCGTAGTAGGACTCCAATTGAAAAAAGGTTTGTCCGCTCAGCTCTATATTAACTCGCTCTTGCTATTAATTAGCATGAATGTAGTTCTCGTAAATACTCTTTAAATACTCAAGAAATTAACACTTACGGCTTGTAACAAAACTCCATAATCTCCATCGCTCGTCAAATTATTACAGCCATTGTGTATATTCATGAATTGAAACTCTCTCATCTCCGATGCGTCGAATTATAATCCGGCTCGTTTTCGGACCATAATGTTTAGTTGTAATAATGCTTGTTCTAAATTAATAGAATATGTAAATAATTCATGCTAATTTTCTCAAGAATTCATTTATTTGTCACAACTCATTTTAGACAGCTCATGTTTTTAATAAGTGTATAATGGACTGTATTTACTAACTCAAAAAAGGTTGGTTATACCTATGAACTCATTAAACATTATCTTTACAGCACAGATTAATAAAATATTTGATTAAACTCCTTATAATTTGTAAAGATATTGTATGAATAGATTTAATTTTTCTCTTCTGGAAAAAATATTTATCTGTATATAAATAGCTTATTTAACCCTATCACATAGTGAAACAGAAAAAAAATATAATAATAAAAATATACATACATATGCTCACGCCTGTATTCCCTGAAGTTATAGGCAGAGGTGTTGTTATCACAACACCCACTTTTCACCGAAGATGATTAAGTGCCAACGTGACAGATGGTGAGTCTATCGCCGTCTCAAACACTATACATACGTCATTGAATTACTTCTCAGAAATATGCAGGTTTCCTCACGATGTTTTCCTTCACCGTAAAGCACGTGGTGTGAAATCACTGTACATAAGTTTTTTAGAAAAACTCATTGGTACAGGCCCCGCTGGGATTCGAACTTGCGTCGCTTGCGTAGCAGGCGACTGACTGCTCTAACCTCAAGGCCACCACGGCTCATAATATAATAATAACATATATAATAACATAGCATAATAAAAATAATAAATAAAATAATAAATAAAATAATAAATAAAATTAACTGTTTGTAATTCCAAATTTACACTTTTCACTAAATTCATATGAAATTAAACACGGTATTGACACAGAAAAATAATTTTATACATCTGCCTGTCTGTCTGTTTATTTGTCCCGGCCAATCTCCGAAACGCCTTGACCGATTTCAACGTGACTTTCACTGGCAGATAGCTTTTGTTACCAGGAGTAACTTAGGCTACTTTTATTTAAATAAAACTTTGGTAGTCTGCAGACCAACCATTAAATTGAGTCAACGCGGGTGAAACCGCAGGACACAGCTTGTTTTTAAATAAAAAGCTTAGGATGTAATAATATATCGTGAAAACAGTATCCTTTAGAATTTTTGAATTATAAATCATCAAAAAGTTACTAGGCATAACAACCCGATAATTTCTCAATTAATATGTTCATTCTAACCCTTGGGCTTCATATCAAAACTTTAATTAAGCTCTGATTACTTCTAAATATATTTCCTACTAAGCCTTCAGTACTAATTTGTTATAAAATCTGCTCCTCCTTTTAATATTCATAGCTATTAAAATTTATCTACACTCCTTCATACTTCCCCAGTAGGGATCCCGAAGGGATGCGTAGGGGAGTTACAACATCGAGCCTCCACATCATCTATACATCTACACATTTACTTACAGATAAATAAAATATAAGTGTCTGTTCGTAATACCAAAATAACAGCTTTTCACTAAATGCATATGAAAGTATACACGATACTAACAGAAAAAACATTTTTTTTATTTTTTCTCTCTTTGGCCGACCATCTGTCCGTCTGCTTATTTGTGTGGAAAACGGCTGGGCCGATTTTGACGGGCACTGGCAGATAGCTAATGTTGCAAGGTTTAACTTAACCATATTTAAACAAAATATTAGGGTTACGCGGGCCACCTATGAAATTAAGTCTACCCGGCTAACGCGGGGCACATCTAGTATTATACATTAATAATAAAATAAAATTATACATAATTATTAAGGGCAAATAGGCGTACTGTCTGCCTGATGGTAAGCGACTAACCATCAAACCCTTATGGGGTCGGAATTTGTGTAATTTATTGTAGCATGCAAGAAGGCCGGAACTATTTTGCTGCTAGCCTTCTACAATTAATTAAAATTAAAAAGTTTTAAATTTTTGTTTTTCTTCTTTTTATACATATTATTGCTATTTAAGATTGATATTGATATTGAAACCTATCTTATTATTGTTTAATATTGGCTTGTTGTATGTCATTTGGTAAATATAATAATGCATGTCAGTCATAATTTTTATTGTTTAGAAGAACGGGGATTCATGTACAAACTTTGGGTTTCTACAATCCCTTTATTTAAATATTAGTGTCCTTCCAAATTTCATGTTTCTAGGCTTAGGCATTGCGTTGATTTCTTCCAGGTCTTTGAATTTTATATGTATAGATTTAGATCACAGTTAGGTATTCAACCGCCATTTGAAATTCAAATCTGGAAAACAAGATGGCGTGAGTAACGGGCGAAACTAAAAATTACCGTCTATGAAACTTGCTTTTTGAGCTTCTACTTTATGCATTAAATATCTGTGGTTGAAACTGCGATGAAAGCTATATTGAAGGCACATTGGTTAATAAGGTTCAGATTGCTTTGTCTAAAGGGTCCACTACTTTAGGGTCGTGGTAATGATAGTTTGCAATAATATTTCAATAAGAGCCGTGATGGCCTCGGGGTTTGAGTAGCCGCCTGCTACGTAAGCGACGCAAAATCGATTCCCAGCTGGGTTGGCCAACGAGTTTTTTTAAAAAACTTATGTGCATTTCACACCACGTGCTTTACGGTGAAGGAAAACATCGTGATGAAACCTGCATATGTCTGAGAAGAAAGTCACAGGCGTATGTATAGTGCCTGAGACGGCGATGGACTCACCCTCTGTCACGTTGGCATTTAATCACATTCCGTGAAATGTGGGCGTTGTTGTTACAGCACCTCTGCTAACCCCTTCGGGGACCCTTCTGGAATGACCAATCCAGGGAGGTAACGCAGCCAGCTTGCTGGGCACCATTCCCGCAAACACAGGTCTAAATTCTATTACTGCCTCGTTGGTGTAGTAGTTGCTAATGCTACTGAGTTCCAGGCTCGATCCCCGTTTTGGGCAAAGTGTACTTGCATTCTGTAGCAGACCGGATTCTGGATTCCCGGGTTAATGGAAAAAAGGCTCATTCTTTTTACAAGGGACTTAAATCTCATTCTGCCTACCCCTACGGGGAATAAAGGCGCAAGATATGTATGGAATTTGTTTTGTTCGTCTGTGTTTATTTGTCAGCGATCTTCTATAAAGTACAGTTCAAAATATTATATATTACTTCATAAAGTGATTGTTGATCTCATCAAAGTATTTTATGTATTAGTCAAGTAAGAAGAGTATAGTTAATAATTAAATAATTATAAAATAAAATTACCTTATAAGAATGATTTGCTAGAATTGTTTGCTTACACCTGTAATGGTCTATCATACGGTCCTATACCTATCTGTAACCACAAATTGAATGTCTTTATGATAAGCTGATGGTGTAACTGTATTGATAAATGAATAAATAAAATCGAACAGCGTCGAAATTCAGATCAAGGATCACCTGCAAATAATTGTATTCCATTTATATCACATTCGACTGGAATTCCCTTCGGTTCTGAACTTACTAAGTCAACACGAATTCCAATATACTAAGCTAATAGCACGAAATGTTTTTACAAGGACTGGTAGGTTTCAGTGAAGGTAACATAGGTTACACTGGGGAATAAATACTAGCTAGAAAAAACATGTTACTGAATCAGATATATTGTATTTTGTAGTGATTGTACTGAGGTAGAGTTGTAGGTCAAGTGATGTTTTTATTCCACTGCATTTGTCTAAAAAATCACTTGACTTGATGGCGAAAAACACGCATGCTACATGATGGTAACTGGTTACCGCAGCCTAAGGTAGCTTGCAATACCAGGGGCATCACTCTTTGCCGGTCCTGTTAATATATCTTCACACCCTTTTTGAAGAACACCCTGCTGTATTCGTTTGAGTAAACTATGTTAGGGAGTTCATTCCATAACCTGAGCCTCCTTTGGAAACGAGCAGTGCTCGAAATGCTGTTAGTTTGAAATCACAAACAGACACTTCAACTTTCATATGTATAGATACAGATGTTCACGCCTGTATTCCTGTATACCTGTAGGCCGAGGTGTACCGACAAATATTACGCCTACAGTATATAATATAGAAACTATTCCGAATGTATCATCATCGCCCTGATCTGGGTTAAACCAGTTGTCAGACTAATTTAGGCGTAATACGTATAAAATTCAATGTGCTGTCTGTGTGACGTACACTGAAGTGCTAGTCCTTAAGTCGTGTTTGGAGTCCTCTGTAAACAAACCAACATAATATTTATATTCCTTCCTTAGTAATGAGTTCATTACGTACGGAGCAAGAATGCAATTCCGGAGGTAAATTTGTCCAAGTCCAAATTACCGTGTAATTTTGTTCCGAGGAATGGAAATGCTTTTTTCATGAGAGTAATTTATTTCAGTTTAGGTACATTCACTTCTAGTTTGTGCTTAATTCGCGGATACATTATGTTTGGGGAAAACGCAACAGGGCTTGTAGACAAAGTTCCCTCTTGTAACATTGGGCGCTTTCATTTTGGACGATAACGACAACGACACGATATCGTCGGACTACATACATACATACATATGCTCACGCCTGTATCCCATGGCGGTAGGCTGAGATCACCGTTTGCCACATGTTACAATCCTTACATACTTCTTTCATGCATCTCTTCATACACTTTCTTCGGTTACGAGTGCTCCGAATTTGACCTTTCTGAAAAATACTATTAATTTGGTCATAGTAGTTGTTCCTTGGACGCCCTCTACCGACACTTCCGGTCACATTCGCTCTATAAATTTCTTTCGTTAATCGCCTTTCACTCATCTTCACAATATACTTTTTTCAATTCTGGTCACCACATCATTCTTCAACTTGCAACTGTCTCTTATCACACTATTTTTCATACGATCTACAATGGTGACCCCACACATACTTCGTAACGAACGGATTTCCACTGCATTCACTCTACTTCTTCTGCCAAACCCAAAATTCACTTCCATACAACAGAGTAGGTACTAGTATCGTCGCACTAGTAGTTTGATACAATTTCTACTGGCAGTTGGAAAGCGCAATACAACTAGAAGTCAATGTACCTCATGATTCGCTAATAGAATCGATACAAAACGTACGGGAATCGGCGCTTTTCTACTGTCACGATATCGTCCGCCGATACTTGACTACAACGACACAGTGTGAAAGCGTTTAGTAGTATGGCTGGCATTCTCGTCATACTTGTGAACAGGTGCTGCTAGTGGGGGCTGGTCATCTCAAGTTACACAATAATTCGTAGTACTTATTTTTAGTTTTCAAATTTTTTATATCGACTTTAGTGCACTGGAACTGTGTCCATGTCCTTATATATATTTTTTATGATTTATATTGTATTACTCAAAGCTGCAAAATTTTTTTTTAAAAGAGTAGTTACTGAGTTTCTTGCCAGGTTCTTCTCAGTAAAAGCAACCTTCCGAACGAACCTGGCGGTAGCATGTATAATCCTATGTAATCTCGTCTTTCTGACGATTTGAAAGTACTTTGTAAAAAGTCTAATCGAATAAAGATATTTTTGAATTTGAATTTGAGTAATTGTGTCAAACTACTAGTCTGACGATATCGTGTCGATATCGTTATCGTCCAATGTGAAAGCGCCTAATGGTCGCTTTCTCACTGCCACGATATCGTCCACCAATACTTCATTCACTACAACGACACAGTGTGAAAGCGTTCAGTAGTAATTGTATCAAACTACTAGTCTGACGATATCGTGTCGTTATCGTTATAGTCCAATGTGAAAGCGCCTAATGTCACGAGACTAAATGACATAACATTCCTATACATTTTTTATCGTTTCAGTTACGGCAAGCGTGGGATAATGTTTTGCCTAAGCCTGTAGGCAAAGTAACACTATCCTCACGCTCTCTAAAAGCTAAAAGTAGCCTCGCGCTAAAAGTAGCCTAAAGTTACTCCTTGTAACAGCTAAATACCAGAGAAAGTCTTGTTAAAATCAGTCAAGTCATATCGGAGATTAAATTAACAGACACACAGACAGGCTAATTTAAAAAAAATGGTTTACAGTCAGTATCGTGCATACTTTTATATATGTATATAATGTGTTAAATTATAAATATATACTGGATATGTTGAATTGTAAAACAATAACGAACATTGAGTTGCTCTGAAAATTGAAAAAGTATTTTATAACATACACTAGTTTTGACAACATTTACAGAATATTCTATTATATGTATATATCGGCGCAACTACAACCAATAAAAGTTTTAATTACAAAAACGAACAGAAAAGAATTATTTATGTTTGTTATCATGAACGTCCAATTTAATTTATGAATTGTTTGATTAATGTTTTATAATTTGTTGTTGATTTTTATTAATTTAATTGTAATTATAACGGAAGCACATGTTAAATATTAAAGTGTGAATCGTCCGGCATCCGGCATTGTGTTTACGCGCTTCAAAACTATTTATAAGCGGCCGTCGTACCGAATACAAGTCACTTTTGCTCGAGACGCCGGACCGTGCACACCTGTGTATGAAATCATCACTTTGGCCATGAGTGAGCACAAAGATATGAATAATGACTTCGGCGAATCTGAAGTCATTGTTTTAAATAATACTTCTGGAGATCATACTCCGTCATCAGAAGTGGGATGCACTTCAGCTGCATCAGGCGCAACTGCTCCACCACCTGATATTGGTCAATATCCTAGCGTGAATATTGAAACTACTGCACAAGGGAGTTCTTGGGTGAATTTAAAGTTTATTGCGATCAAATAGGAATAGATATTCATACTATATCGCCAGGAGTAAGCCGAGCGAATGGACAGGTGGAACGCATGATGGCAACGTTAAAAAAATGCCTTGGTTATGGTAAAAAATTATGAATCTGAACAATGGCACACGGCACTTGAAGAACTACAGCTAGCGATGAATTGCACCCCTCATCGTGTCACAGGCGTTGCTCCACTTACTCTTCTCACACAAAGGAGACATTGTGTTCCTCCAGAATTACTGAGAATTCTTGAAAACGACCGCTATCTAGTAAAGAGGGTCGTTGGCAGAGGTCGACCACGTAAAGTCGCCCATGATCAGCTTCGCCGTGCCCCGCATCCAGGCGAACAGATGACCGTATCGGCGGAACAAGACTATAATCCGGCTGAAAATGCAGACCCCGTACCAAGTACCTCACGAGATGCACTTCTTGAAGCACCAATACAAATTTCCGGTGATGAAGATCCATCTCCATAATGGGGTGAGCACAGGGGTGAGAGAGCGCAAAACCTAAATTCTCGTTTTTTTAACAGTTTTCTACGCTTTGTTAATTGTACACACAATCGGTCACACAGCTGACTGCAACACATAATCAGTCACACAGCTGACTGCAACACAGAAACGGTCACACAGATGACTGCAACATATAAACAGTCACACAGATGACTGCAACACACAAACAGTCACACAGCTGACTGCAACACACAAACAGTCACACAGATGACTGCAACACACAAACAGTCACACAGTTGACTGCAACACATAAACAGTCACACAGATGACTACAACACACAAAAAGTCACACAGATGACTGCAACACACACATAGTCACACAGATGACTGCAACACACAAACAGTCACACAGCTGACTGCAACATACAAACATTCACACAGCTGACTCGCAATCGGCTGAATCAACTTGACACCATGAAAGCACCCATAACTTCACATACACACGATTCCACGAAATGGATAAAACATGGCATCGAGACATAAGTCGTATAGTGATTGAAGCAACAAAGTTGCTTACAGCTACCAAACTCAGAAAAGGTGCTTATTGTTATAGGTACTGGTTCCGCTGCATGAGGCTGGTGCAGAGCACGCACCGCCTGTCAGAATGGCCGTATCGGCGCAACTACAACCAATAAAAGTTTTAATTACAAAAACGAACAGAAAAGAATTATTTATGTTTGTTATCATGAACGTCCAATTTAATTTATGAATTGTTTGATTAATGTTTTATAATTTGTTGTTGATTTTTATTAATTTAATTGTAATTATAACGGAAGCACATGTTAAATATTAAAGTGTGAATCGTCCGGCATCCGGCATTGTGTTTACGCGCTTCAAAACTATTTATAAGCGGCCGTCGTACCGAATACAAGTCGGCGTCATCCTCGACCAAAGGTTGTCCTTTGCATCCCACACAAAGAAAGTACGGTCACGTGCTTCCTTTGCCCTTGGTCGACTCCACTACCTACTAAATGCACGGAGTAAATTGTCACTTAAGTCTAAGTTGAGAATTTATCTCTCTTGCATCCGTCCCATTATGACATACGCCAGTGTTGTTTTCGCACACACGGGCAGCTCTAACATCCATAAAATGCAGGTCCTCCAAAACAAATTCTTGCGAAAGGCTGCGGGAGTCCCGTGGTACGTTCGCAATAGTCAACTCCATGTAGACTTCAAAATTCCCACCATAAAACAGTTTATGAAAAGCGCCTCTAAGCGTTTTTTCGAATCTGCTGAAAAACATCCCAATCCCCTAATCGTATCGGCCGCCCGATATACCCCCTCCCAAATCTCCACCCGACGCCGTCCGAGGCATGTCCTTACTGACCCTGACGACGATATCACATTGCTTCAGCAAGCAATGTCTCAAAAGCACACACCAAACCGACCATTGTTCCGTCCTCGCCGGCGAGGCTCGTCGCGAACTCTACGTCATCGTCCCCCCCGTCCTCTGCTAGGGCCGGCGCGCGCCGAGCCACTAGCCTTAAACATGTCCCTAAATAATACCACTCAGATCCAGCTCCCTAGCTCATCCCCCAGCAACGCCCTAAGCCGAGGTCCGAACCCCGCACCGGGGTGCCCTTAGCTGTGTTGCTTAGTTTTTAAGTTTAAGCTCGGCTGGAGGCCCTTGGGTCTCGCCCTTTAGTCCGGTTAAGCAGTGGAGGTAACTCCCCCCTACCAACTGCGAGAGACCATGTCGGAAAAAAAAAAAAAAACCGAATACAAGTCACTTTTGCTCGAGACGCCGGACCGTGCACACCTGTGTATGAAATCATCACTTTGGCCATGAGTGAGCACAAAGATATGAATAATGACTTCGGCGAATCTGAAGTCATTGTTTTAAATAATACTTCTGGAGATCATACTCCGTCATATATATCACAAGTCTTACCTGAAAGGAGAAACGAAATTTAAAGCTATTGCTTCACCAGTTATTAATCACAATTATTTAAATATATTCTCCTTCCTTTCCTTTATTTATTTAATGGCGATGAGCTTAAGTAAAACTATTCCGCCAATGTCAAGTAATTGTTGAAAAAAATATCTTGTAAATTGTTAAAAATATGTGGAGGAACCCATTGGATTCCTCGCTGTCAAAAATCCTTCCAATATTTTTACTACAATAAATATATTCTTACTTGTAATAAATTCTTATGTCAGTTATCCAATTGTCATATTCTGACATAGACTCTGACTGCTCTATGAACGAAACAAAGGAGTTCACAGTTGGTTAGAATTAAAATAAATATGTAACAACTTAAATGAAGTGTCATGCACTTTGTTTAGTTTGTTTGAATTATAAACAGACACTTCAATTTTATTTATCTGATAGATGTATAGATAGATATAGATGTATGAAATATTGTTCGATAAAAGATGATTGATCGAGCGATCATATTGCAAATTTAACATGAAAATAAAGCGTAATTTCCTAAGGAATCTCCAAAAGTTCCAACCAAGGGTGCTCGTTTCAACGAAGTTTAAAAATCTCATCATTTATCAGTGGTGTCAGCGTCAATTTACGGAACAATGGTAGGCGCTTCGAAATACAAGACGGATACGAACAACCATTGATGTACGAGCAGAAAGAGATACTCGACAATATTTTATACAATTAAATTACAAGACCTTATTTCATAGTGATTTGCACCAGCTAGCGGATGTATGTTTAAAATAACATTCAGTAGCTGTAACCCGCAAAGAGTAAATTTCATGAGTGACCCACGGAATCTTAATATTTTTTTAAATAAAGCTGCCTAAGTTACTCCTTGTAACATTAGCTATCTGCCAGTGAAAGTCCCGATAAAATCGATCTAGCCGTTTTGGAGATTAGCCGGAATAAACAGACTGAGAAAAAAAAAGTTGTTTTTGATGTGAGTATCGTATGTACTTTCATATGCATTTAGTGAAAAGCTGTTAATTTGTAATTACAAACAGAATTTAATTTTATTTATCTGTATAGATATAGACTGAGGTGTACTTATAGTACACCTATGTTTCGCCAGTTATGTTTAAGTACCTATTGTCATTAAACGGGGAAATTATTGATGGAAAAATAAATGCCATATCATGTTCGGCAGTCGAATCCAAGATTTCGTCGTAATCTCTACAGTAATTAAAAACATTTATTAAGTTTAGGCCCTGGTAAGGCACTGATGAATGTCGAGAATTTACTAGCGGTTCGGCAAGTAGCTTTCTGAGAAGAACCCGCAAGAAACTCAGCTGGCATCATGTAGCGTATGCCACTAGATCAGGCAGTTTTAAAAATATTTTTACATAATCGAAACTTGAGGCGTTCGTGCGTTCTGACCAAGTGCTAAGCTGATAAATTAGAGGTAATTAAACCTCTTAAGCACCTAAAGAAATAAAAAGAACAGCATGATGAAAAGTCTCGAAAACGACTTGAAAATTGATTGTAATCTGTATTTTGTCTACGTGAAAGGGTGAAAATACATTTTTCCATAGAGTTGACAAATAATTTTAGGTAAGGTGAGTTTTTTTCATAGTAGATTTTATAAAGTATCTAGACTTTCCCTTATATCGAGCGCAATGAAACGATAAATGAGTGTTGGACGATTTTAAAACGTTACTTACAAGGATTTCAGCGCCTCTCGGAACTTTGTAAAGGGCACTTTGCTTCGCTGACCTTTCATTTCCTTCTTTTTTACACTACGTTATAATTCTCTTGGGTACTTCTAAGGGTTTCACACTTTTATAAGGTTGCAAGATTTTGGGAGCGGAATTTCTAAAGATGATTTTTTTATGCTAATAATTAAGAACTCCATTCATACGTACGGAAAAATTTACTAAGAAATGATGTCCACATGATAATGTTCAATTACGTTTGTTACGACACCAATTATTTATTTATGTACCCACATATATTTTGTATTTTTGCTTAGAGTTTTATATAAATATCCACCGTTTTACCAAATACATTCATTCTGTCCTGAGCATCTAGAGAGTTTCATATAACACAATATCTTCGCAACACGTTCATAATAATTCTATGTAAATTGTGCATTGTTCAGAACCAGAGAGGCAACTATGGTCTTTAAGCATTAATAACTTCTTAAAGTAATTCGTTATGTACGGCTGTTGTCATGTTTGAGCGCTCAGTGAAAATAGTGGGGATAACTGCTCGTTTATTTGTTCATGGTTTGTTGTTGCTATTGAAAATTGATATTGATATTGAAACCTATCTTATTATTATTTAGTACTGATTTGTTGTATTTCATTTGGTAAATATAATATTGCATGTCAGCCATCATTTTTATTACATTGTACGCGTCATACGAAACCCAAAATCTTGCTTTTACGGTTTCAAAGCCAGCATTAAAAACTTAAAAATTTTGGCTTTCAAAAATATTGGCGATGAATTTTCATAGATACCAAAACTTGAAAACTAAAATAAATCCATTTTTTGAATTAAGAAACAGGGAATACGTATACTCTACGTTTTCTGAGAAGTGTCCTCAAAGTCACGGACATCAGCTAGTACTTCGCAAACTCGCTAAAAGTTAGGACACAAGACGAACTCTGAAACTTATGCAAAGTTCAGTTATTTGAGCCGAGATACTTTAGTCTTGTCAGTGCACTTCTACCTCACTGTGTATTTACATGAGGGAGCCTCAAAGAAATTCTTAGTGGGACAATTTGCAGTGGAATTCTTTGATGACAACTTCTGACAACCTTGGCCATTACTTTTGTGGAGACGTCAATCCATTTTCCGTACATAAGTACTGTTGAAATTTACATAATGTTTTTGTTGTATGCAAGCGACGCAAGTTCGAATCCCAGCGAGGCCTGTACCAATGAGTTTTATTTTATAGGCTATATATCATCACACTACATAAGCGAATTCGCGGGTTTAAGTTGTAGTTGGTTTAATAGCAGCAAGTGAACCTATAATATTAATACCAAGAATACAAGCAAAGGCAAAATACCCTATTAACAAAGAGGTTGTTAAGCTTCTTAATCAAAAACAAACAGATACAGCCCACAACTATAGAATAGACGGAGTATAGAATAGATAGGATTATAATATAATCCTATCTATTCTATTATAATATAATCCTATCTATTCTATTCGCTATATTATAGCGTTCATGAACAATTGCTTAGTACTTCATTATCTTTATCATTACTATTTACAGATAAATACAATTGAGGTGTCTGTTTGTTTATATAATGATATAATATAATTTATTTTTTAACAATTTTCCTTGTCTTTCTGTTCATTTGTCCGCCTGTCTAATCTCCGGAGGGACCGTTTTTTTTTTTGTTGACGAGAAACCTTCAAAAGGTCCCCGACCGCCCTGGGAGAGGCAGGTCGGGGTATGTGGGATTCTTACCGCACTAAAACCCCCCGGTGGCCATCCTTAGTCCTAAGGGGGGACTCCGGGTACTCTGATAGAACGCACCGGTGTCCCCCCACACTTTGCCGGGGCACAACCCCGGGGCAGCTGTGGCGCCGCCCCTGGAGACCTCGCTGTGCAAGGCAGCGCGAGCCACATCGCTTGGCCACCTTCCCGGGCCCGCGTCGGTGGTCAAAGCTCCCACCCCGACCACCGCCAGCAGGCCCTCCGGCCCCCTTTTAGTCGCCTCTTACGACAGGCAGGGGATACCATAGCCATATTCTTAGACCCTGGCTATTGGGTGGACCTATTTTAACGGGACTTTCACAGGCGGATAGCTAATGTTTCACAAGGAGACTTATACTACTATTAAATTAAAAAGCCTTAGGGTTTCGCGGGTCACCTAGTTCTACTTTTCGTAATAAAAATATCGACTCTATGCAAAAATAGTAAATGACTATCAATTTGTGATAGTGATGTGACCCTTATGAACGTCGAGACTACTACCACTGTTTCGGAGATCAAACCTCTGAGAAGAGCCGGCAAGAAACTATGTAATACTGTTAAAAAAAAATATAAGCACTCGCAAAATAAGGCTTATTATAAGCCTAGAATAGTATTCAGAAAATCGTCATCGTTGTAGCCACTGATAGTGAAATAATCAATGATACCTTCTACAGTAATCATTCTTTGTCAGTCGTAACAAGTAAGATCATATTTACAAGCTATCATCTTAGTACTTAGCTCTAGGATAGAGCCACCGGGCTGCTCTTACTGTTATGACTTCATGGAGATAATTTCCAGATCTTCCATTAATTAAGGTTCAAGAGCTGTGTGCTAGTGTGCCGAGTGGCTTGAGTATTCAACGAAACCTGTTCAAAAACAACGCCCCTATTACATACATATGCTCATACCTGTATTGCCAAGGGGTAGGCAGTGTTGTAACAACAACACCCACTTTTCACCGAAGATTATTAAGTGCCAACTTGACATATTGTGAGTCCATCGCCGTCTCAGGCGTATAGCGCCTGAGACGGCGATGGACGTCTTTGAATTACTTCTCAGAAATATGGTTTGCTCGCTATATGCTTCCTCACAGTGTTTTCTTCCTTATAACAAAACATGGTTTAAACCAAAATAGACTAAATTCGGATTAAAGCTATGTCCAACACTTTTGAAATCTGTAGCAAGGAAAGAGGTGGAACTACTTTTAAACCAAGGACTATGCTAATCAATGTTTTGTACTTAGGGAGTTATTCTATAAACTTAAGTATTTTTTGAGCTTTGCGCGGAAGGAAAACATGGTTATGGAAATTAAAATGTCTGAGAAGAAATTCAAAAACATGCTGTTTATGTATAGGGTCTGCCATGTTAGCACTAATCTATAGATGAAAATTCCTATTTCATATTAATAATAAAATTTATTAATATATTCAGACTTTCACATAAACTTTGTGTTTGGGCCGCCCTTTTAAGTAATTAATTATGTACATAAAGTCACAGAAAGTAATCACAATAAGCAAAAGTACTTAAAGTATGCTTTTGACAAAGAAAAAAATAATAATCATAAAGTGATTGTGAAATAATTCGCCGTCGGTAAAGTCTGTATAGAGTGTGTGTTAGTTACTATACAACTGTTTACCCCTTAGAGAACCCTTGAAGGTAGGAGTGACCACAACAAGCAAAAACACTCTTAATATTAAATATGACGCAAATTGCAAACACCCGACGCTCTGGCATCGCTGCGAGCTGCAATAACGTTAATGAGATCAGTTTAAACCGGTTTAATCTGGTTCACACCGGCTAAGACCGACTAGGAATTAGCTACGGTTGGCTGTTTATGTCCCCTTGCCTAATTTTATGTAGTGATAGTTATTTTCTTGTAAGCTTTAGTGGTGATATTTTTGGGTGTCATTGGCGTAGCAGGCTACAGCTCAAATCCCACAGCTCTTTAAAAATTAAGACTACTCTTGGTACGTGATCAGGTTGAGCCGGGGTGGTAGTGGGGTTTGAGCAGTCACCTGTTACGCAAGTTCGAATCCCACCTTGTACTGCAATGAGACCGGCCATTAGGTATAGGCACACCATTACAGTAATAATAGTACAGACGCAAAATTCTAATTGGTTTTTTGTAAATAAACGCTAGCTTAAGTTACTCTTTGTAACATTAGCTATCTACCAGTGAAAGTTCCGTTAAAATCCAGCTGTTTCGGAGATTAGCCGGAACAGACAGTTTTTTTTTAAATTGGTTTTTAATGTCTTTATCGTAATATACTTTCATACGCATTTAGTGAAAAGAATAAATTTTCAACAAACACTTTTAATTTTATTTATCTGCATAGATGTATAGTAGACTAGTTGGCCCGCGTGATTTTGGCGGATAACTACCAATATATTTGTTTAATTCGGTTATCCATTGAGTTGGAGAGCGAACTAAGTAAACAAAATGTACAACTCGTTCGAGCTGTTCATGAATTTATAGCATCTAATTAAAATCAGCTGGGTAACTGTTTTTTTATCTATGAATATTCGCAAGTCTAAGGCATAGTATATATTTTTGAACTCCACGTTTTCAGAAAAGTAGTTAGAAGAAAGAAAATAGATTTTTTAAACAAAATGCGACACAGTATTAATTAAAATTTAATCAGGTATTAAATGGATGGTTATTTTAAGTAACATTATAACGTCACAGAGAAATTATTTATTTATTTATAATTTTAATATATAAACTTACAGCTATCGCCAAAGCGCTTATATATAAAACCAAAAGAAAATTATAATAGACACAATTTACAAAAATAGATTCTCAAACTCTGTATGAGTGACGGCATCGAATCTGCGCATACGTCAGCATCTTGGATCATGGCGACAAAGTCGTTGAGAAAACTTAGCGCCTGAGGACTGTTTTTGGCGTGACATGTTTATGGTCGGGAGGGCCGTGGAAATGAGGATACACTTCAAACTCCGGAAAGCATAGAGAGCATTTATTTTTTTTCATTCGTCGTCTCACAACCCCTGTAGGGGGGTTGGGGAAACCGTTTCGGGGCTTTTGGCCCCCTGACGGTGATGTCTATCGCCGCGCGGTGATCCGCGCGGGGCGTTGGGATGATGCGCCTGCACCCGGAGGAGTGCTGGCCGATGACGTCGCCTTGACACTGGGCAACCAGTGAGTGTGGCACGCGTGAGAGGCCCTCTTCACGCCGCCCTCAGCGCGGTACAAGCCAGCCGGGTGAAACCCCGTGGGGGGAGGCCCAGCTTACGACCAGCGAGCAGGCGGCGACTAGGTGTTCTCACGGTGTAGCATTTATTGATACTAACTTAAACTTACTATAACATATACAACGAAAAGAGCACAATGATACCTAGTAGGAAAAGAGTACAACTCCATCTAGTGGCGGAAACACAAACTAAAACCGAACTTAAACATACTCCCCCCAAGGACGGAATAAGTCCTTCAAAAAAACATACTTATAACAAAACACAAATTCCAAAACTACAACATACTTAAGCAAAATAAACATTCAATATATATCCATGGAATACAATAACATAATAATATAATTATTTTCTAAGTATTTGGATAACATTAAAGCTCTAGGATAACTCATTCAAATGTGGACTGTAAAATAAAACACTAATATCTACTTAGTATTTCCAAATGTTAATCTGGAAGAACAGAAGCAATCTCTTGAACAAAGACACTGTTGATCTCTCTGCTGCTTATCAATTGTATGTGGTCAAAAAGTTACTGAGTTATTCCTTGCAACATCAGCTATCTGCCAGTGAAAATCCAGATTTTACCGATTCAGAGATAACCCTGAACAAACAAAGGTTAAAATATATGTTTTTATTATCCTATCTCTATGTAAGTACTTTCATTTGCATTAAGTGTAAACCTGTTAATTTGATATTACAAACAGTAACTTCAATGTAGTTGTATATCTATACAGATACACTGTGTATGTGTAAAGAAAATGTTTCTAATACAAGTAAACGATTATTGTTGTTAGTCGCATAATGATCTAAATGTAACGAGTCTCGTATAATTTTGAGCTTATCAACAAATCCAGCCTCGCCATGTCGCCTTAGTTTAGATTATAGCAGAGACCCAATGTTGGGTATTCCAACAAATTATTATTTACTACCCCCATAGACACTGTAATCTACACATACAGATAACTAAAATTGAAGTGTCGGTTCGTAATTCTAAATTGACAGCTCTTCACTAAATGCATATGAATGTCTAGGAATAATCCACACGGTAATGAAAAGAAATGTTTCTCTGTTCGACTGTTTTTTCCAGCGAATCTCGGAAACGGCTGGATTGATTTTATCGCGACTTTCACCGGCAGATAACTGATGATATAAGGAGCAACTAGTCTACCTTCATTAAAAAAAAGTATCTTCATATTCTACAATTTTATTGTTTACGCGTTGTCTACGCGAGTTGAACGGCAGGGTACAGTCCTAAATAAAAATCCATCAAAAACCAAATTTTTTTTTTTTAAACCTTTTGTTAATCTAGCTAAGACTCAAAAATTAGTGTGAAATTATGCACATAAAAATATACATACATACATATGCTCACGCCTGTATTCCCCGAAGGGGTAGGCAGAGGTGCTGTAATCACATCACCCACTTTTCACCGAAGATGATTAAGTGCCAACGTGACAGATGGTGAGTCCATCGCCGTCTCAGACACTTTACATGCGTCATTGAATTACTTCTCAGAAATATGCAGGTTTCCTCACGGTGTTTTCCTTCACCGTAAAGCACGTGGTGTGAAATCACTATGCATTTTTTTTTAGAAAAAATCCCAGCGGAGCTACAGGCTCCGCTGGGATTCGACCTTGCGTCACTTGCGTAGCAGTCGACTGCTCAAACCTTGAGGCCAACGCGGCTCTCATAAAAATATACAGGTTCAAATTAAAAATAATCTTTATCTGATTACAGTACTTACAAAGTACTTTCAAAGGCTTATTCGCAGACATCCACAGTTCATAGATTTTTGAAAAATTTACTTTCATACATTAATTCCCGCGACCTCCACAACAATTCAATTTCTTGGATGTCGTGAGAATTCATTTGTATACCGAAACAATAGCCGTGGAGATGGTGGTTATAAAATAATGGATATCTTGGAATAAGCAAATTCGTTAGAAGAACACAAGAAATACATTATACAGGATAAATATTACCAGTGATTTCACACCACGTGCTTTACGGTGAAGGAAAACATCTTGAGGAAACCTACACATGTCTGAGAAGTAATTCAAAGACGTATGTATAGTGTCTGAGACGGCGATAGACTCATCATCTGTTACGTTGGCACTTAATCAAATTCGGTGAAAAGAGGGTGTTGTGATTATAACACCTCTGCTTACCCCTTCGGGGAATACAGGCGTGTATGTAAATATTACCACCGGGTTCGGAAGGTTGCTTTTATTGAGAAGAACTTATGTTTTGATTCTCTGTAACGCTCGTGGTGTAACATCACTGAACAAAAAAAAATGGTCATCGGTAAGATTTGAACTTGTGTCACTTACACTTACCCAAACCACACTGCCATCGCGGTTTTTAATGAAAACACGGGAACATGCGGAAGCTCCGGATTAGTAAAGCAACCCCGATTTAAACTTCACAGAAGTTTGTCCGAAGCAGACGAAGTTGTACAGATCCAATTGTCTTCACTTAAATCGGTTCATGGTGTAAATCCGCGGCGAGAACCGCATGAATAAAATGGCAACAGAAGGCAGATTCTATTTCATACATACATACATATGCTCACGCCTGTATTCCCCGAAGGGGTAGGCAGAGGTGTTTTCACAACAACCACTTTTCACCGAATTTGATTAAGTGCCAACGTGACAGATGGTGAGTCTATCGCCGTCTCAGACACTATACATACAAATAATGTGTCAATTTAAAGCGTCTCAAGCAGAAGATCGTTATAGAATTTATGTGGTTTCGACCCCTGTCGCTAAATGCAGACGGGGCAAGCCTCATCGGAGTTAGTTCTGCGTACTCGGGTACCTGTTGCAGGGAGCTGTCTTTATGTATATTTTTAATTTGTAATGGGTTTGAAGTCTGATGAGATTTTTATTTACAACTAGCTGTGCCCCGCGGTTTTACCCGCGTTTTACTTATTTTTTTAAATTAAAAGCAGTCTAACAGATAGACAGACAGAGAAAAAAAAAGTGTTTTGATACTAATTTGGTTTTACAAACAGACAACTTTATTTATCTGTATAGATGTAAAAGTGTATTCGTCAGTCTGTCTGTTTCTTCAAAGTGAAACTGCTGGACCGATTTGCCTGAAATTAAGATGGGGCTTAACTTAGAAAGCATGGATACACGTACAAAGTCGCGGGTTAGTGCTATTATTATTATACATTTTATAGTTTGCGTGATTAAAAATAATGGTTAAATAACGCCTAAAGTGGGACCACACCTTTACCACTCTGTTATTTTCTCTTTATTATTGAATCTTGTATTGAATTATATTTTGGAGTGCTTTCACGGTACTGAACCGCGACTTGAAATATTTTTACCATCTCTTAGCGGGAAATTGTACCTTATTACCCTTGTAATAAGGTTTATACAGAGGTAATGTAATGCAAATTAGGTTAATTTGGTTGTGTGATTGTATTTATTTAATTTTATGTTATAAGAGTCGTGGTGGCCTCGGGGTTTGAGCAGTCGCCTGCTACGCAAGCGACGCTAATTCGAATCCCAGTGGGGCCTGTACCAATGAGTTTTTCTAAAAACTTTTGAGCAGTCAATTCACATCGTGAGGAAACCTGCATATGTCTGAGAAAGACGTGTGTATAGTGCCTGAGACGGCGATGGACTCATCCTCTGCCACGTTGGCACTTAATCATATCGATGAAATGTGGGTGTTGTTGATACAACGCCCCTGCTTACCCCTTCCGGGACCCTTCTGGGATGGCGTAAGCATAATTTTTTTTAATTTAAATTTTTAACGTTAGTGATTTCTGAGTTTCTTGCCGGTTCTTCTCAGAAGGCTAGTTTCCGAACCGGTGGCAAATTCTTCGACATTCATAAGTGCCTTACCAGGGCCTAAGTATTATAATTTTTAAGGCTGAGAGCGACTGCCATCTTAACTTCGCAACCCCTTTAATGAGGGAAACCTATGATCTGGGTTAAACCAGTTGTCAGACTATTTTGGGCCTCCGACTGACCTGTAGCGATTGCCAAAGATGATAAATTGGCAACCGGGACCGACGGCTTAACGTGCTCTCCGAGGCACGGAGGGAACTCGGGCGGTCCTCCATCGAATTACTGGCTAGGGTTGCTTAACTTCACTGATCGAATGATATGCGCAATAGCAACTGTGCCACGAGCTCCTCAAACCTGCAAATGATGTCTGAGAAGAAATTAATCACACTAGGTGCCATCTTGCTGACAAATGATTCATCTGTCAAATAGTGACATATAAGCTGAGAACCGATTTTGCTGAAATATGGAATTATGATGATCTTTTTTTTTTAAATTAATTCAATGATTTCACATAGTCAAAGTCAAAAGTATCTTTATTCGATTAGATTTTTTACAAAGTACTTTCAAATCGTCAGAATGACGTCAGAATTATACAGGATTATACATACTACCGCCAGGTTCGGAAGGTTGCTTTTACTGAGAAGAACCTGGCAAGAAACTCAGTAATTACTCTTTTCAAAAATATTATACAATTTAAAGAATACAAACATACATATGCTCACGCCTGTATCCCCCGAAGGGGTAGGCAGAGGTGTTGTAATCACAACACTCACTTTTCACCGAATTTGATTAAGTGCAATGTGACAGATGGTGAGTATCGCCGTCTCAGGCACTATACATACGTCTTTGAATTACCTCTCAGAAATATGCAGGTTTCCTCACGATGTTATCCTTCACCGTAAAGCACGTGGTGTGAAATCACTGTACATAAGTTTTTTAGAAAAACTCATTGGTACAGGCCCCGCTAGGATTCGAACTTGCGTCGCTTGTGTAGCAGGAGACTGCTTTAACCCCGAGGCCACCACGGCTAAGAATACAAAATAAATAATTTAAGAATCGTAAGCTCATGCACACAATAAATAAAAGCTAGTAGCTTTATAATAGATCATTAAACCTCTTCAAATGTTAGGTCACTGGTGTTCACGGTAACCTTAATGAACGGTTACGACTTTTGTCGAGTTATAAGCAAAATAAATCGTACAGATTACGTGGCTCAGTTGTAATGAGAGCTAATAAAGGCTGGCATTTATTAAATGCTTGGAATAGACATGGAGTTACGTTGTCTGTGTGTATAAATAACTTTCTCTTGTTAACTAATCTTTTGGGGATATACATGGTGTGCCTCAAAAGTCGCGGATTTATATAATGTTACCTTTATAGAAACATATATATGCTCACGCCTGTATTCCCCGAAGGGGTAGGCAGAGTTGTTGTACTATCCACACCCACTTTTCACCGAATCACTATAAGTCTTTTTGAATTAATTCTCAGACAAAAGGCTGTTTTCCTTCACCTACTTCTCAGACATATGCAGGTTTCCTCACGATGTTTTCCTTCACCGTAAAGCACGTGGTGTGACATCAATTTACATAAGTTTTTAGAAGAAGTAATTGGTGGCTCCGCTGGGATTCGAATTTGCTCAAAGCCCCCGGTTCTTAGGTAAATACGTGCCATTAATATCATAGTACCGTTGGACTAACTATTACCTTAATGCAAGCATCGTACCCCTGACCTTCAGCATGACAGGCAAAGATACTAAGCCCACGCAATCTCCAGCGCACATCTGCTCCATCAATCATCGCGGCCATAACCCTAAGGTCAAAGGTATCATACAGTTGTATTGGAATACTTTTTTCTTTCACAAAATTACAGTTTTCTTTGTTTTTTTCGATAAAAACTGGCAACATTCGTCGAACAATGCGCGACATAGGAAACTTTTACGTACTGCTTTCATAAAGGGACCATAGACTTAGAATTGGAAAGATGTGTACGTTTAAATAAATTCTCTGTCTGTCTGTACAGATTTAATTTTTTACTGGCACTTTCCCTGGACTTTTACTTTCAGATAGCTGATGTTTCAAGGAGTAACATAGGGTATTTATATTTAGAAAACATATCAGGGTTCCGCGAAATAAAGTATGAAATTAAATCCGTGCGGGTAAAACCGCGGGGCACAGCTAGTATTATAAAGTCAAAGTCAAAGTCAAAGTCAAAAATATCTTTATTCGATTAGGATTTTTACAAAGCACTTTTTACAGGATTATACACAGGTTCAGATGGTTGCTTTTGCTGAGAAGAACATGGCAAGAAACTGAGTAATTACTCTTTTCAAAAAAATATTATACAATTTCAAGAGTACAAAAATAAATTGCTTAAGAAACATAAGCTCATGGACACAGTTCCAATGCACAAATGTCGATAAAATGAACATTATTAAAAATCTAGTAGTTCTACTAATAATTATATAGATAGTTTCAATTCTTATATGAATCTTTATACTTAAAAGTGTATTTGAATTAAGTTAGATATTGAATGAGATAAAATTACTGAATAATGAACTCTGCTCTTTTATGATGAACATGAGAAAAAAAAAATATCCCTTTACATTCGCAAACGATTAGTCATTAATAAGTGCCTGCAAAAGTGATCATTGCATATTTATTTCGTAGCTCTCTCGTAGGGCCCTCTACGCCGTAGCACGTGTAACTCGTAGCACATACGGAGCTATGACATTTACGCGTCATCATAATAATTATTTTGTAGATTTCAAACCGGTTTTGATAGTGCCGTGTTGGCTTCGTGGTTTGGACGACTCCTAAGCAAGCGAAGTTCAAATCCCAGTGGTCTGTATCAATGAGAAGAGAATACTTATTATAAATCAAAATCAGTTAAGAGACATACCTGAACGTATTTATATTTAGTTGCGTATTATATGTATATAGATATTAAGTTAATAATTTATCCAGTTTGTTATTATTTTAAGCAGATTTAAGTTCTTTTATGTTACATTACACATCAAATCTAAATATATAACTCAAAGGTGACTGACTGACTGACATATTGATCTATCAACGCACAGCCCAAACCACTGGACGGAACGGGCTGAAATTTGGCATGCAGATAGATGTTATGACGTAGGAATCCGCTAATCCACCAGTTGTATGAAACTTTGTCAATATTAAACCGATCGGGCTGAGGCAAGTCTACGCGGGTGAAACTGCAGGGCATAGCTAGTTAGTTATAATACTGTAAAGATGTTAAAATGGTTTTTTCAATAAATTGAGAAAAATATTTTGGTACTTGATTCATTTGCCCTGTCCGTAGATAGTGCAGTCTATGCTGGATGGATTAGTATCTCTGTGTGTAGGTTATACGTCGATATGTGATGCGTCACATCTGTTCCACTGCGCTACATTTATTGAAAACTGAACCCGAGCGATGGATGGGTGACCGCCCGAGAGAGAGGATTACGAATATACACTTCAATTGTATTTAGCAGTATAGTTTATATGTTGACACCAAAACATTTGGTAAAAATAACCTGATGATATTCAAATAAATTATATTTTTGATAAGGGAGCCTGGGATGTATCTTTGTCGGAAAATTGTTGTAAATAATCCCATTGGCACTGTACTTTTGATACAATTAATTAATCGTAGTTTGATCTGTGCTTTGACTGGCTGGAATTTGCCATGCTCACAAATATTTGTAATATTTTAGTTATTATATTTGACAATTGAGCATTTGAACTGTGTCTATGGGCTATAAATAACCAATAACATTGTATAATATTGTTTTAAAAGAGTAATTGTTGAGTTTCTTGCCGGGTTCTTCTCAACAAAAGCTACCTTCCGAACCCGGTGGTAAATTTTATAATCATGTATAATGTATTTTGTGTCCTTCTGACGATTTGAAAGTACTTTGTTAGAAGTCTAATCAAATAAACATATTTTTCGTTTAACTAATTGACAAATTAATTGGGATTGTTGGGTCGTTGTAAAATTATTCGATAATTAATCGTACTAAATAGGGCTACCTACACCTTACTTACCCACCATCATCATCGTCCCTGGCCTTATCCCATACATTGTTGGGGTCGGCACTTGATTCAACCCGATGTGGCTGATCACCTGATTTTTAATTTATATATTTTTTTAATAAAAACTGGGAGTTTTTCTATAAAACATAATATGTGCAGTGATTTCACACCACGTGCTTTACGGTGAAGGAAAACATCGTGAGGAAACCTGCATATGTCTGAGAAATCAAAGATGATGACGTATGACGTATGACGGCGATAGAGTCACCATCTGTTACGTTGGCACTCAATCATCATCAGGGTTTTGTTATTACAACACCTCTGCCTACCCCTTCGGGGAAAATAGGCGTGATCATATGTATGTATGTTTGAGCAGGAAAGAGAATAGAATACAAGAAAAGTTGTCTCTCTCTTTCTTTTCATTGAAAGCGACTCGGTGTGCGAGTGAATACGTAACCTACATTAGGTATATTATGGTGTAATGATCATCTTTTGTCGGTCAAATGACGTCATTAAATTATCGACGCCTTTAAAGTTTGGGCTATTAGCCAAACGGTGTAATGTGGAATTATTTTCACAGTTAATTAACTCCATACAGCGAACGTGGCTTTCATAATAAAACAAAAGACACTTGGCTTAAAGCCAAACTTGGCTTAATGATACCTGTAGTTTGGCATATTGTGAAGATAATCACGTAACTTGCCTACCTCGTTGATCTAGTGGTCGCAAACGATACTGGGGAATTCGAGGTCTTGGATTCAATATCTGTTCGGGCTGTAATATGTCAACAGCGGCCCGGACTAAAACGGATTAACCTTAGATAGGCTCTCCGAGAACTGTACCAATGAGTTTTTCTAAAAACTTATGTGCAGTGATTTCATATCACGTGCTTTACGGTGAAGGAAAACATCGTGAGGAAAGCATATGGCTGAGAAGTAATTCAAAGACGTATGTATAGTGCCTGAGACGGCGATGGACTCACCCTCTCTTACGTTGGCACTTATTAATATTCTTTGAAATGTGGATGTTGTTGTAACAACACCTCTGCTTACCCCTTCGAGGACCCTTCTGGGATGGCGTGAGCATATTTTTTTTCTCACCTAACTTACCTGTTTTTGGACCTGGATTCGATATCCGTTCTGGCATAATAGTGTGTGACACTACATTTTTTAAATATTACATACATACATACATATACTCACCCCTGTATTCCCCGAAGGGGTAGGCAGAGGTGTTGTAATCACAACACCCACTTTTCACCGAAGATGATTAAGTGCCAACGTGACAGATGGTGAGCCCATCGCCGTCTCAGACACTTTACATACTTCATTGAATTACTTCTCAGAAATATGCAGGTTTCTTCACGATGTTTTCCTTCACCGAAAAGCACATGGTGTAAAATCGCTGTACATCTGTTTTTTAGAAAAACTCATAGGTACAGGCCCCGTTGGCATTCGAACTTGCGTCGCTTGCATAGCAGGCGACTGCTCAAACCTCAAGGCCACCACGGCTCTTACGACTGTGCGTGCAATACCTTTGTGCAACTACACCTTACGTGTTCAAAGTACTTGTATACTATAATATTGTACTACAATAAACGTTCTACAAGATGACATCAGTCTCCTCATTTCACAGTATATACACTTCTTACATTATTCTTATTTAGTAGTTCCAAGTTACAATCTTTGACTGAGAAGAAATTCAAATGACTTACTAGCTACGCGGTTTTCATCAAACGCCAATAAAAGTCTCGTGAAAATCGGTCCAACCTTTTCAGAGATTAGCTGAAACTAACAGACAGGCGGCCAGATATATATATTATATACCGTATACGCATTTAGTGAAAGGCTGTTGAATAGCAATTACAAACTGACACTTCAATTTTATTTTTCTGTATACATATAGTGCTTAAAATTTCGGTTTAGATTGGTCTATCTAGAAATTCTGGCTCATTATGAAATTATTGCCTCATCATAAGTTATAAATACACTAGCGGTGCCTCTCGTAGACTTAATTTAAACTTAACTTAAACTAATAATTAAAAGTTGTCTAAGTTGTAGCCTAAGTTGCTCCTGTATAATTAGCTGTCTGCCAGTCGTCGCCAGAAAGTCCAGCTAAGAAAAAATTTAAAAATATTTATACCATGTCATTACCGTGTATACTTTCATATGTAATTAGTGAGAAGCTGTAATTTTGTAATTACAAACAGAATTTTAATTAATTTTTTGATTGTATGTATATACTAGCTGTGCCCGGCAAACGTTGTATTGCCATATATTTTTTTGGGGTGGACTACCCCTAACATTTAGGGGGATGAAAAATAGACGTTGGCCGATTCTCATAGATACCGGATAAGCACAAAAAAATTCATCAAAATCGGTCAAGCCGTTTCGGAGGAGTATGGCAACGAAAACTGTGACACGAGAATTTTATATATTAGATGTAGGTCAAGGCTTCCCCTAAATTTGCATACAAGTTAAGACAGAAAAAAATACTAGCCAATATAAAAATAAAATTCTAAACAAAAAATATATCGAGTAACCTTTTTTCTAAATCCAATTTAAATGCTCAATAAATCAACCAGGATAATGAAAGGGCTTGGAATAAAATTATCTTAAGTATTACACCATTCAATTTATTTTGTATAAGGTTCCATTTAACATGTACTTAGTAGGTAAAGTAGACGCAGTGTACGAATAATTAATTGCGTCAGACGCCTACGTGAGTCCAAAACATTTTATACATTGTACATCACGCAAGTACAGCGAATTGTGGAGTACATATTCAAATATTTCTTTTGTTTTTGCGCCAAGCTAGCGTGAGTACCTCTATTACGAGTCAGCTACAAAGTACCTCTATTACTAGTTCGTAATTCATATATGAACGTCACTGTATTTGTATGAAAAATAGTTCTTTACGTGATCGCTAGAAATGCTGATTTGACAGTGAATTTATTTATACATACAAATAGAATATTTTCTCATTTTAATCTAATAAAATAAAAAGTTTATTATAACTAGCGGATGACACGCGGTTTTACCCGCGTGGTTCCCGTTCCCGTGGGAGAACGGGAATAAAATATAGCCTATAATAATCAGTGATAATGAAGCATTGTAATGGTGAAATAATTTTTAAAATCGGTCCAGTATGTTTTGAGCCAATATGTTACAAATACTTACATACAAATATTTCCTCTTTATAATATTAATAAATTTACATCTTCGTGACATCCCTGCATTACCTCATAGGGTCATAATGTTAACTATAATATTGATTAAAAGCGATTATTGCATGTATCAAAATATTTCATAATCTGTATCATATGTTATTATAATTAAATGTTAAACATCTCTAAAAATACTCCACAATTCAGTGCATCAGACATCATAGGATCGCGTGTTGAATATTTAGTAGAAAAATTCTGATCAGAGGATATTTGGATGCAGATAAGCAATAATGTGTCAACCCGCATAAACTTGGTTTTGAGAAAATGGCGTCTTAAGATGATTGTATACGTGATTTAAGATTTGTTTTATGACATAAATCCATTTTTTACGTACTTTTATGTTTCAGATGACTTGAAACACTTTTTTAGAATGTTAAATACGTGATGCATTATCAAAATATATCAAAACCTTTGAATTTGACTTTTTGTGGGTTGACACATTATTGCTTATCAGTATCCATTTACAGATAAAATATTTTCATAATATTCACGTGTCTTACTTAACATTGTAGACATACACTTAGCCTTATAGTATTAGAGGAAAGATTGACTTGTGCATAAAAAAATATAATTTTTAGCTTAGAGATTTCTTTTTCTACAGTACAGTAAAAATATAACGTTATTGAGTTCAACAAGTCGGTAGAATTCATTGTATTTGGGATGAACTAATTAATAATGATATTTACTTATGAGCTAGTTATATTTGAAAGTAGAAAGTGTCTTAAAGACTATTTTTTCCACTTACTCCATTAAGATTATATTTAACTTAAAACACCCTGGAATTTAAAAGTGACTTATATTAAACACATCGTACTAAACTATTTTCAAGTTTATCTTGTATTTACACATCGTCAGATAAGTGATTAAGTTATCGACTGTACGAGAGAAATAATTACAATTCACACTTATTTTTTTGGTAGGAATATTTTATTATTTTTTAACAGATATCGAAACACTATATTTCAAAACGTAGACTTAGCTTTACATACACTAAAATAAGTATAATTATTTTCTGGTAATTAATAACTATACATATTCCTATCTTTACGCAGTTTCACCCGCGTAGTTCTCGTTTCCTTGGGATTACCGGGATAAAATATAGGCTATATTTATATATCTATAAATATATGTTAATCAATTGTGGGAACTATTTTGTATATTATTTATGGTTTATGTTTTATAATTGTTTAGTCTTTTTATATGTCAAAAGTTACAGTTCTGTTGTCAATTAAACGTTAACTTACTGGTTTTTTCCCTGCTTTCGCACTAATTAATTTCACTCATTAGTTATCGTCTATAATCAGTGATAATGTTGCAATCAAATGGTGGAAGAATTTCTAAAATCGGTCCTGTACTTTTGAGCCAATTCGTTACAAACATACATACAAACCTTACCTCTTTATAATATTAGTATAGATTAAATATTTTAACATTTTCGTAATACCTACTCGCGCATCGCACAATATTTGTGTGACATGGTTTAGATCTCAATATGACGGCTCGAGACATTGCTCGCAAAGTTTTATGTACAAAAATATTATACGGTGAGACCTAAAGACGATTATGAAAATGATTTCAAATTACTTATAGACTTATATTACAAGTTAAATGTTATTTTCTATCTTATGATATAAAATATTGATATTATATCATGTGCAGAGATACCTGGCCAAAATAGCATTATTTTTACATAATTATTCGAGAAATTCAGATCCACGATAATGGGACCCTTAGGCTATGTGTACGTATTCATAGGATCAGACCCTTATCGTGATGTTGTTTGCACAAATACTGCGCTATATATTATTTGAATGGCCCAACATTCCTCTACTACGTTATAAACAAACAATTCCTCCGCTCAGCTCCCTTATCACTTATCAGCTTGTTGTTTTTGACATAGAAACACATATTTATGTAATATAGAACAGATAAAATTTGATATTTCTTTGAAAAAGTCCATGTTTATGGTTGTAAAAGAGTAGATTTTTTTTTATAATAGCGGAATAATGCATTGTTACGTTTTTATAACTCATCTTTATACTATTTTATAACCATTTATGTAATATATATTATCCGCGGCGATTAACCATGATTACGTAAACGTGATAAACTTTTTCATTATCAGTGTCGGTAGAAACTTGTATTAAATACCCTTAACAAAATATGCAAGAAATAATAATTCATTTGGCATACCACATAAACATAATACAATTAAAATTAAATATAATTATCCGGGTTATTAGGGTTCCGTAGCCAAATGGGAAAAAACTAATTAAATTAGCCACGACAGATAAGCCACTGAGCCTGGGGCCTTACCATGAGCTCTTATTGCCCTGATAGTTTTACTCTTATTACGAGACAGATGTATTTGACGTGTATACATCTGTCACTGTCACACAGCTGAAATATCATTGCAATAAGAGCTCATGGTCAAGCCCCTGTACACGCGAACAACGCAAGACTTATTTTCTCATAATATTAGTTTTCTTGTTTACAAAAATGTAGTCAAAGTCAACGATTTAGACTATAATGCGAATGTAGATCTGTAGATTCAGATCGGCTTTAGTTGATCCCCCGTTGATAAATGTTGGGTCCCTTTTGTCTTGATAATATAGCAGTTACTGCCGGCGTCAATAGTATTGAACGCTGACATTGAATGCGCAGTTTTTTACATTCATACATATTTCCCGAAGGCTAACCACTGTTCACCGAAGATGCTTAAGTGCCAACGTGGCAGATGGTGAGTCAATCACACAATTACTTCAGACATATGCAAGTTTTCTCACGATGTTTTCCTTCACCGTAAAGATCGTGGTATGAAATCACTGTACGTAAGTTTGTAGGAAAACTCATTGGTGCAGGCCCGGCTGGGGTTCGAACTTGCGTCGCTTGCATAGCAGGCGACTCAAACCCCAAGGCCACCACGGCTCCAATTACCAATAGCAGCAATTTTACACTAGAATAGTTAAGTGATATAAGTTTGTAGAATAAAGTAAGTAACTTAAGGAGAAATAAATTCTCTTATCTTATCTCCTAAATAAATCTTAGAAACTTATAGCTCTTAACTTAGTGCAAAGTTGCCTCGACTATAATAACAATACAGGGTATACTTATATTAAAATACAAGAGTCTTCATTTTGAAGTCATTACCATATACTTGTCACGTACGTTTGCGTTACAGTTAAGTGTAAATGCCATAGCTTAACAAGAAAGCTCCTCCAAAAATCTTCTGCAATAAAGTCGGGGTCGAATTCCAAACCAATGCCACGCTATTCTAATGCCAACCGTCTTCAAAAAAGATGAGGTCATCAATTCCACTGTATGTTTCTTTTTATAAAACACTAGTGGATGTCACGCGGTTTCACCCGTGTAGTTCTCGCTCCCGTGGAAGTACGGGGATAATGCCTATGTTACACGCTGATAATGTGGCTATTCTTTGCCGAATGATTTTTTCTAATCGGTCTAGTAGTTTCGGAGACTATTCAATACAAAGATACTTACATGCAAATTCATATTTATAATATTCGTATAGATTTCCATCCTTTTTTAAATACGTATTTCAGAAAGAGATGGAACTGTTAAAAGAGCCTTAGGCTATTTTAGGAGGTGGCGTTTTTCCAGAATGGACTAAAGAATGTGTATCTTATCTCCGCAGACATTAAGCTGAAATTCCATTGAATGTAATCGAGGTACCCTTATTATCAGACATGGTTTAAGCCAAGACTAGACCAAACTCGGACTAAAACTATGTCCATTTTAAATCCGAATAACAAAAAAAGGCGACTTCGAATAATGCAAATATAAGACATAATATATTATGGTTTTTTTTCAAGGATTTTTGTTAAAAATCTAATCAAATAAAGATATTTTGAATTTGAAAAAATACAGGCTCAATGGGCATTCTTTGAAACCTCTTCCTTCTTTGAAGTCGGTTAACATTCACACCATTAACTCAGAAAATGTTATGTAATGAGGTGTGTGTTTGAATATTGACTAAGATTTTATGTACCACCGATATTTATCTAGAAAATAATCACTCTTTAATAAAGTTTCTTCTTACTTTGCTTACTGTTAAAACTCCTGTCAAATTTGAATGTAATCCGTTTTCCTTCATCGCTACTCGACGTGAACTCACTCGACGCGTTTTCTCCGCGATAATCAGCATACGTGTCACTGTATCTCTCACCCACATTAAGTTGCACCTTACGTCGATCGTAATAAGCATTACAATCGAACTTCGTCGTAGCGTACGCTTCGTTCCGACCGTACATTATGCGTCAATCTCTCGGATCAGTAGACAGGGTGAACCTAGTCGATTCGCTGAGAGAATCGTCTCGCTTCGGTCGCCTATTCCCGTTGATTTGTTCGATAAAAGTAGTATTTGTCGTGCGAATATAGTCTCTATGTATGTTGTGATTTGAGGGAGATAGGTGTGTGAGTCTATAGCTTGCGCACGAGTCGTTACGGCGAACTATGGTCCTCGTGGTTCCTGCTCTGGAGCTGCCTATGGGAGCGAATGATGTGCCGTTCTGTTCTGGACCTTGGGATGATAAACAGCAGCAGAAACACTTGAAGTAGGCTCTATGGAACTCGCGGCGGAATTTACCTGCAACAAGAGAGAGATGTTAAAACGACTTTATAACAATGATTTAAGTTTGAAATCACAATGTGTTTGTGTGATAGTTTTATAAATAGTGTCTATAAAATTGATGTGCTAAAGTTACGTCATCTATATAAACATGCTTTCAAGCTCATATCAAATAAGAATAAATCTATCTAGAAATAAAAAAATTGCAAACAGTATCATTGGTTTGCAGACTTTTTCATTATCTATACTCGCTAGCGTCTCCGCCGAACATTTGTATGAGAAAATGTGCAGCGACACCTAGCGGTGACGTGAAGAACTACAAATATTGCGAGTAACGCTAGCGAGTATAGTTTACGAAAACGGTGGTAAACCCGTAATAGGGGTACAGACCCGTTTGTAAGTAACAGTTTTTTAATAAGTGCATGAGGATAAAATATTACATTTGCTAAGCATAACTAAAGAATGTCCCTAATTATTGTATCTCCGAAATTACTGGACCGATTTTGACGGGACTTAATATAATATACATATAAATAAAATTGAATTGACTGTTTCTAATTCCAAAATAACATTTATTCACGAAATGCATTTGAAAGTATATACGGTACTCATATACATCATCCCTGCCCTTATCCCATACATTATTGGGGTCGGCACTTGATTCAACCCGATGTGGCTCCATGTCAGTCGCAATCAACTTATTAACTCCTTGTCCGTTATGTGCGCCTGGTACTTCGTGTACCATATCATCTTCGTCCCTGGCCTTATCCCATACATTGTCGGGGTCGGCACTTGATTCACCCCGATGTGGCTGATCACCTGATTTCTATACGAAGCGACTGCCATCTGACCTTCGTAACCCCTTTAACGAGGAAAATCTGTGATCTGGGTTAAACAGATTATTTTAGGCCTCCGACTGACCTGTAACGATTGCCAAAGAGGATAAATTGGCAACCGCGATGGCTTACCGTGCTCTCCGAGGCACGGAGTGAACTCTGGCGGTCACCCATCCAATTACTGGCTAGGGTTGGAGTTGCTTAACTTTGATCGAATGATATGCGCAATAGCAACTGTGCCACGAACTCCTCATACGGTACTCATATACAAAAAAACATTTAAAAAAAATATCTGTATGTCTGTATGTTACAAGGAGTAATTTAGGCTATTTTTATTTATTAAAACATTTAGGGTTCCGCGGGAATGAGATTACATTTACGCGGGCGAAACCGCAGGCCACAGCTAGTTAGATGTAAAAGAGGTTATTTTTTTTTAAGTAATGTGGGTGCATTCCAAGTTAGTGAATATAATGAGGTTTGCTTGAGTAAGTCCGTTTAAAACTTCAGAATGTAATTACGTGCTTACCACTTCTCTCAATATACATATTAAAAACAAGAACATAGTATTTGTAAGATCAAATCACTTCTAGTATAAGGGTCAAATTCCAGTGATCATCGTAACAATACATACATACACATACTCACGTCTGTATTCCCCGAAGGGGTAGGCAGAGGTGTTGTAATAACTACACCCACTTTTCACCGGAGAAGATTAAGTGCCAACGTGACGGATGGTGACTCCATCGCCGTCTCAGACACTTTACATACGTCATTGAATGACTTCTCAGAAATATGCAGGTTTCCTCACGATGTTTTCCTTCACCGTAAAGCACGTGGTGTGAAATCACTGTACATAAGGTTTTTAGAAAAACTCATTGGTACAGGCCCCGCTGGGATTCGAGCTTGCGCCGCTTGCTTAGCAGGCGACTGCTCAAACCTCAAGGCCACCACGGCTCTTTCATGTAACAATCGTAACAATCTCAAACCAAAACATATTTCTACAAAGCATAGAATATCGAATGATACCGAAAACCGTTGCAAGCAATCACTATTTGTATTCAAATGTATTCGTTATCAGAAAATATCGTATTGTGAATAAAACCGTATTTTCTTTGGCGTAACTATTAAAGTCCTCTGCCTGGTGAGCATAGATGATAATTGAGCTATGGGGAGGCTCGTGGCACAGTTGCTTTTGCGCATAATATCATTCGATCAGCGAAGTTAAGCAACCTTAACCCTGGCCAGTAATTGGATGGGTGACCGCCCGCTTCGCTAGTAGAAACAATACAAAATGTAAGGGACTGACATATGTCACGTGACTGATGTATGCATTTGCAACCATGTATAGTTTCTATTAGCGTAAGAGCGAGATAATGTCACTTTGTCTACGCCTACTGTTTTAACTCAAGTGAAGCCATACTCTATTCCCATCATCTCCCTGGCCTTATCTCATACATTGTTGGGGTCGGCACTTGATTCAACCCGATGTGGCTGATCATCTGATTTTTATGCGAAGCGACTGCCATCTGACCTTCGCAACCCCTTTAACGAGGAAAATCTGTGATCTGGGTTAAGCCAGCTGTCAGACAATTTTAGGCCTCCGATTGACCTGTAACGATTGGCAAAGCCGATAAATTGGCTAACGGGAGCGGTCATCCATCCAATTACCAGCTAGGGCTAGGGTTGTTTAACTTCGCTGATCGAATGATATGCGCAATAGCAACTGAGCCACGAGCTCCTCTAAATTATTCATATTATTTATTATACCTACTATATTCTCTTAAATATCGGTTATCATATTATTGAATACAAATCTTTTGCACAGAGCACCAAAAATACAGATAATAATATACATACATATGCTCACGCCTGTATTCCCCGAAGGGGTAGGCAGGTAGTGGGTGTTGTAATCACAACACCCACTTTTCACCGAATTTGACTAAGTGCCAACATGACAGATGGTGAGTCTATCGCCGTCTCAGGCACTATACATACGTCTTTTGAATTACTTCTCAGACATATACAGGTTTCCTCACGATGTTTTCCTTCACCGTAATAATAATAAAGAGAGTAAAGAGAATAATATGTAGTGAATTATTTAATTCTATTCATATAATAGGTACTTATGTGAGATATATAGTCATCTACCTTGGCCAGAAGACAAGGTAACATTACATGCTTCGCTAGTAGAAGCGAAAATTGCGAAAGCGACTGCTCTATATCATTTCCATACATTTTGTGTAGTTTCTATCAGCGCAAGCGCGAGAGAATGTTACCGTCTCTAGGGCTACTTGTCGATTGTTAAAAATAAAAAACATGCAGTTACTCTTAATACAATTTTAAAACATTGAAAAATATTTCCATATATAATTTTACAGAATAAACATGCATACGACAAAAATGAAGCGCCATTTTACAAAGGATAAAATTAATCTACGCCGGCTTAAATATATCATGAAAATTTCATTTAATATTTTTAAAAGAATGGAGTTTTTCATTGATTTATGATGCGGTGCCTCGCCTAGATTTGACAAAGGCTTTGCAAATTTCAATAATATTCAATTCAATATAAATATATATTTTAAGTGCGTTTAAAAGTGATATAACATTATTAGTTATATTGCAAACAACGTTTAAACCTAGATTAACTAGGAAACCGAAGATGATTAAGTGCCAACGTGACAGATGATGAGTCTATCGCCGTCTCGGGCACTATACATACGTTTTTGATTTACTTTTCAGATATATGCAGGTTTCTATACGATGTTTTCCTTCACCGTAAAGCACGTGGTGTGAAATCTCTGCACGAAGGTTTTTAGAAAAACTCCCTGGTAATGGCCTCTTTGGGATTCAAACTTACGTCGCTTGCGTAGCAGTCGACTGCTGAAACCCTACGGCCACCTCGGCTTTTGGTGCAGTGGCAGCTTTCTCGTCTCGTTATTTATAAGTCAAAAAATATCTCTTGATCCAAATCCAGATTTTGATTAATCGCTAATCTTAATTTAACTAAATCGAATTTTTTGCAAGACTTTTTTACATTTCCGTATTAATAAAGTAATATCACCGATTCAACACATATAGATATAATATTGTATATCCTCAATGCCACATATTGAGCCTGTTGATAAGTATCTAATCCATTCTATAGCCTAGACCGGCGTAGTTTAACTTTACCGTTTAGCGGTGCTTTACGATCTGCCATTAACTGACCTGAAAAGCCTGGGAATCCTGCAAGAAAAATATTTATATTGACATATTTAAGACAGTAAATCATATACACCTAACCGCGAGCAAGTATGCTTAACATCACCGACTTAGTCATTGTCAGTTCCTTGAAGTTACGGAAAATATAACAAAATTTTATCAGTGTTATGTTGAATAATTTTTGCTTAATCAAATTATTCATTTTTTGATTCAAACTTAGAAGAATCAATAATTAATATTATTTATGAATATTTTACTGCATTATCATTATGATGAAATAAAAATTAGGATATTTAGGATTATCCAAAAATTTTTTTATTTATTTTTGTGCTATTGTTTCGGTGGAATAAAAACATTTTTGAAAAGGACATCCATGACTGCCTTTTGTCCAATTCTTCGAATGTCCAATGCACAATAAAATTGTCCGTTCAATAGTAAAAGTCCAATATGACCCATTTCCCACAAAGCTGGAACTGATCCAAAGCTCTTTTCTTTTTCAATTTAACTTTTCCTAGATACCGATGTATTCTATTCAAAACGTTATCTTATTGAAGCAATATTATTGGGCTTAAAATAAATAGTTCCGAAGTAATTTTGAAAATTCAATAATGTGAAATGATAAGTGCTGAGTACTTTTGGGAAAGCATGCAGATATCTAAAGAAGTATTTAAACCATGCATCAATGCTGAAAAAATATAGAAATTCATGCACTTATTGGTATGCCATGCCATCACACATTGGGTTGCTGATCAGCCGCCATTTGCAGTGACTTAAAATTAAGTACATTCTGATTTATACTTAATTAAGATTATATGATATAACTTAATATATTTTTTACGACGAGAATTTACAAAACTTGACTCATAAACATAAAACGTATACACGTGTAAGCGAAATTGTTCGCGGTAAAATCACATTTGATTCATAGAAATTTATGCAAGTTCGAATTCCGGCGGGGCCTGTATTAGATATGTGCGCCGATGCCGTTGAGACCGGCGGCGTGCGCGGATGAAAAATTAGTTGGCGGCGGCGGCGTCATCAGCGTAATCGGCGCGGATGGTTTATTAATAGAAATACTGAAATTGAACCATATTTCCTACGAAACTGGCTGAAGTTCTCTTCGGCCAAATTCCAGACCGTGGCGATACACGGAAGTTATAGTCTTTCATATTACTCTGACTCTTCAGTGTCTAGAATGCACATTATGGCGTCTTTTACGACTTTTAGTACCTTGCTGCCTCAATATCGGGGATATTGAGGTATAATTTTTCGTTTGTAAGCAAAACTTGATTTGCCTAGTATTTGATTCAAATTTGTGGTGCCCATTTTACGCAGATAAAATATTCGGCGGCGTGCGCTACGCCGATCGGCGCACACGTCTAGCTTGTACCAATGAGTTTTAATAAAAACTTATGTGCAGTGATTTCATACGTGCTTTACGGTGAAAGAAAACATCGTGAGGAAACCTGCATATGTCTGAGAAGTAATTCAAAGACGTATGTATGCCTGAGACGGCGATGGACTCACCCTCTGTCACGTTGGCACTTATTCATATTTGGTGAAATGTGGGTAAACACCTCTGCTCTTCGCGGACCCTTTTGGGATGGCGTGAGCATATTTATAAATAGCTCATATAAATTATTATTTATTATCATCTCACGCAATAATAATTTCAATAAATAATATTTATAAGCCCTGTTAGGGACAGCAATGAGAGATAATAATTTCTATTGTGCAAAAATATCTAAAGCAGCCCTTTTTGACGTCAGCAAAAGGTTGGACAAGGATTAATTGTGGGGTGGTATTATAGCGTGCTGGGGCGCTGTTGACCGTGTGAATGCGTTTATACTGCTTACTGCTACTTTACGCGTATCATCGTTAAATTATATTTTGCTATGGGGGAAGACGAAGTAGGTATTTGCTTGAATAACATGCGGGGAAATATATTTACGGAGTTGTGTCGCTATCGTCATTTAACAGGCAGTGAAGTGAAAATGAAAAATATTTATTTTGGCTGTTAAGACACTTCTGAACGTCGAAAATTTACCACGTGAATTTTACAAGTGAATTGTAGATGATCTGCAACATATATTCTTGACCGAGCTGTGCTCGGATTCTTTTTATCACAAAAAATTAAACTTAAAAAAAAACAAGTAAAATCGAACTCTGGTGAACGTCAGACTCGAACCGGGATATTCTTAATTCGATATCGCCCCGTAAGCTGGCAGCCACACTCTGAGCTATCGTATCTTGATAGATGTCGGCGAAATTTACTGTCGTATTGTAATGATATTTTATGAATTTTTCAGTGCCTGAAAACATGATCTAAACGAAGTTTTTCAAAAATGAAACCTAGCTAGATCTATTTTTTTCCCTTGAAACCCCCTACACACAAAATTTCATGCTTCTGAGATTCAGATTCTTTTAAATATTTGTCGTTTAAAGGTATAAGATATGAGATGAATATCAAAAAAAGATACCGTATAAAAATAGGGATAACTGTCAATGTGTAAGGGATAAAAGTAGCATGTATCAAATGTGACTCACCACTCATAAAGTTGTATATAAGGGGGTTGACAGCGGAGTTAGCGTAGCACATCACGTGCGATATGAGAGCTATGCACGTCATGACGTCAGTCTGCTGCACGTCGTATGCCACTCTGTGAATAAACAGAATGGTTAATGGTTAGTCTGTGATACTGGAACTTTTTACCATTTGCTAATCGCACTGAACTTTTGAATTCGATTTGAAAAGCAACTAGGAAGAGGACGTCGAACAAAATTTGATATTCACTGAGAAACTAGGTTTTATCTGCGATCATATGACCTTCTGTTGCACGTAACGTATTTGACATCTGTCAGTCGTTACCTCAAAGCCAAATTAGAGAATTGTCTCTCTCCCGAAGTCCACGTGCAATGTATATCGCCGCGCCTGGGGGGCTATAATCATCGTTATGGCATCGTCTTATAAACTTCTTAGCTTTGAAGTTTAATTTTGGACATAATTAAACGTCAAAACTAAGAAGTTATTACTACGCTCTGCTTAAGGCGATTATATTCCCTGCACTTGTATAGTCAGGTCAATCTCTACTTAACGTTAAAAGCCAGATAATCAAACATATATCTGTCTCTTACCTAAGCACCGAAAGCAGATGAACGGGGAAATAGCAGACGGCGAACATGGCGACTACTGCGACGAGCATCTTGGCAGCCTTCCTCCTGGATCGAAGCTGGCCTTCTGTCGAAGCGTTGGTGTGGATCGAAGGTGTGGTGCGTCGACTTGCTGCCAACCCTAGGAAGTAAAAAAGGGAATAAATACATATGCTCACGCTCAAGGGGCTGAACATATTTAAAAAGGTCTGCAAATTCATACTTGTGAACAGGTGCTAGTGGGGCTGGTCATCTCAAGCTACACAATTATTCGTAGTACTTATTTTTAGTTCTTATTTTTTTTATATCGACTTTTGTGCGCTGGAACTGTGTCCATGGGCTTATATATATTTTTTATGATTTATATAGTATTACTCAAAGCTGTAATTTTTTTTTTAAAACAGCAATTACTGTGTTTCTTGCCAGGTTCTTCTCAGTAAAAGCAACCTTCTGAACCTGGCGGTAGCATGTATAATCCTATGTAATCGTGTCTTTCTGACGATTTGAAAGTACTTTGTAAAAAGTCTAATCGATAAAGATATTTTTGAATTGAATTGAATTGAACTATAGATTTTTACGTGCCAAGGAGATAGATGGTGAGTCCATCGCAGTCTGAAGCACTACATATATGACTTTGGATTCCTTCTCAGACATAATTTTCAGATTTCCTATCGATGTCGTCTTTTACCGTGGATATCGTGGTTTCACATCACTGCGCTCAAGTTTTTGGAGAATAAATAAATCAGGTACCGCTGAGATTTGAACTTGCACTTGAGTAGCCTTCTATGCAAGTGAAGCCTTTCTAATACAGCCGGACTAAGTCAGAACAGTTAGGACACACCATAATCTCTACGACAAAGTGCAGCATTGATAGGAAACCTGTATACTATGTCTTCATGAAGCTTCATCCACATTCATGCATCTCTTCATACATTTCCTTCGGTCACGAGTGCTACGAATTTGAATTAATTATCACTACGTGGTTTTTATTGTTAATCTTACGCGAGCTATTTAAGAATTGTTAGTTACTTACAGTTCCCCTGTCCAGTGGTACAAAGTTTGTGTGACTCTGTATGTCCAGGGATGTTGTCAGATCTCCACAAAACCCTTACGATCTGACAATACGCGATGGTCATCAGCAGTAATGGGAACCTGTTAGACATAGCATTTATTATGTTTTCTATACACACAATATTTAAGTATGTAGGTATTTTATATGTAGTATATAATTTTTAGTATGGGTATGTTTATATTTTTAATGTAAGGTGAATATTCAAATGTTTTTTTTTTCAAATTAACACTTGCCATGTCTGTTTCACACAACTCTTTACAGTGAAGAAAGTCTGAGCAAAACCAATCATCATCATCTCCCTGGCCTTATCCCTTACATTGTTGTGTTCGGCACTTGGTTCAACCCGATGTGGCTGATCACCTGATTTTTATACGAAGCGACTGCCATCTGTCCTTTGCAACCTCTTTAACGAGGAAAGTCTATGATCTGGGTTAAACCAGTTGTCAGACTATTTTAGGCCTCCGACTGACCTGTAACGACTGCCAAAGATGATAAATTGGCAACCGGGACCGACGGCTTAACGTGCTCTCCGAGGCACGGAGGGAACTCGGGCGGTCACCCATTCAATTACCAGGGTTAGGGTTGCTTAACTTTGCTGATCGAATTAATCAACTTTGCCACGAGATCCTCAAAAGGTTTTGCTCCTCTGAGCAAAACCAATCTACATTTAGAAAATTAGCCTTCTCTAGTTTGAATACTATTTGTTTTATGGCTGGTAAAGATAAGAAATACTATTAAAGTTTAGTAACTTTGGGTTCAACTTGCGTCTACAGGTCTTGATAGCAGTGGCCTTAAATTAATGTTCTGTACAATTAAATTAGGAGTTTGTGAGATTCATTAAAGCCTAATTGAATCTGACTGGAGATATTTGTAAGGGCAATTTATCTTAACTATAATTTTAGGGTTATTTAAGTAAAAACTTTATTGAATCGACATTGTTTAAGGTTAGGTACATAGTGAATGTTTGGAGAAAATATTTATAAGCCCAGTTATCTTTGGTATAATTTGTAATTTTTGCTATTCGTTAGTTGAAACTTAAGAACAGAGGTAAGGAATAACTGGATATCCCGTTCGATATTTGGAGTTGCCCGACTAGGGACTGCACCTCCACCTTAGAGAAGACGGTAACCAAATAATACCTGCGAGTAGAGTTGTATTCCTGCTGTGAGTATGGTCACCTGAGGGCCTAGTGCAAGTTTTTCACTGCCGCAGTCACAAGTCACCGCGTCGACGTAAACGCAGATTTGTATAGGATCGAAACAGCGCCGTCTGTCGGCCTTAAGATGACACTATTGTGAGCCCATACAAATCTGAGATTTTAAGAAAACTCACACCAGGCACTCAGTGCTCTATGGCGGTGAGGAGAAAGAGTAGAGTCGCTGTGCCAGCAATAGTTGTCATTATGTTAGCACAGAGATTCTTTATAATACAGTCACCACATATCATTAGACTATACGTATGTGTGTCGCATATTTAGAATTAAAAAAGTATGCTCACGTGTAAAGGAAAATCGCCTTAATAATGTGCCACATAAGGTCGCTTTCATCAGACCACGTGGATGTGCACTGCATGAAGTACTGAACATTGAATCGCAGCTGCATCTTCCTCTGCACTTGAAGTACCACGAATTCTGGGACATCTGGACAGAGGAAAAGAATAATTAGTATATAATATAATTTAGTCTACATTATCGGGAGAACTAGTAATCATGCTCGTCCCCAGCATAGGGAAGATCTTCCAGCCAGACGAGTGTAATGTCTGGGAAACTGCGGTTCCAACTGTTCTAGTTGGAAACTTGTATATATACTGCAATGCGCTCGAAAACTATTATTGCGCGATTTAGGTTCTCGTGTATTTGTTCTCCAACTTTGCAATTTAGCGAGTAGCGCTAACGTAACTTGACATTTAGCATGTGGCAAACGGTGGTCTCTGCCTGCCCCCATGGGATACAGGCGCCCCATGTATGAATGTATGTACGTTGAAAAATCGTGAGGAACTCTGCATATAGCTGAGAATTCATTCAAAGTCGTAATAAGTCGTAAGTGATTACAACACCTCTGCCCACACTTCAGAGAATACAGGCGTGAGCATATTCTTGACTGATTTGAAAGCTTACTCCTAAATTATTTTAGATACGTACTGAACAGCAAGGAGATGAACCAAATGATGAGTATGGCGGTCTTGGCGCGCCCGGTGGTGGACTTGAACCGCAGCGGGAAGCAGATGGCGTACCAGCGGTCCACCGAGATGAACGTCAGCGTCAGCACCGACACCGTCACTGACACCGACTGGAACGACACACAAACATCAGCTATACGTCCTAGGACATTAGGTTTGAAATCGTGGAGGAGCAAGTCGATGGTAGAAACGATTTTCATTGTATAGGACTGGAACGACATACAAACATCAACTCTATGTGCATGTATATTGGGATTAAGATAAAATAAGCACACAAAGTGACGCATTTTCTTCCATCTATAATGGTTGAGGAGATCATTGGCTGGCTGGTCATTCACTTCTTACTTTTGAACAGGTGCAAAATGCCATCGTGGCCGTGAGGTTTGAGCAGTCACCTGCTACGCAAGCGACGTTTAAATCGGTGCTGGGCCCGTCCCAAAGACACCACTCAGATCCAGCTCCCTAGCTCATCCCCCAGCAACGCCCTAAGCCGAGGTCCGAACCCCGCACCGGGGTGCCCTTAGCTGTGTTGCTTAGTTTTTAAGTTTAAGCTCGGCTGGAGGCCCTTGGGTCTCGCTCTTTAGTCCGGTTAAGCAGTGGAGGTAACTCCCCCCTACCAACTGCGAGAGACCATATCGTAAAAAAAAAAAAAAAAATCCCAAAGACTAAAACTTATGTACAGTGATTTCACACCACGTGTTTTACGGTGAAAGAAAACATCGTGAGGAAACCTGCATATTTCTGAGAAGTAATTCAAAGACGTATGTATAGTGCCTGAGACGGCGATAGACTCAACTGTCACGTTGGCACTTAATCAAATTCGGTGAAGAGTGGGTGTTGTGATTACAACACCTCTGCCTACCCCTTCGGGGAATACAGGCGTGAGCATATGTATGTATATTTAAAACTTCGGGTAGAACATAAATGTTTAGGTCTGACTATGATCTTAAATCGTTTTCACATAATTTGAAGCTCAGCCCCTGTCGTTCTGAGGGTGCTTTATATCAAATTTTGATTCAACTTTATTTTAATGGTACAGCCGAGAGGGTAGAGGTATATTTGATGAGGGTACCTGTTTGGGAAATGGAGGATGGAAATAACCCAATGAGGTATGTGTCATGTATCGTTCCCATGTTAAATTAAATCATCGACGCGCCATTACATCAACTTTCAACTCTCAAATGGACCTTTACCAATATTTGCTGCAAATACTTCTTCAAACCAAATTCAACGTTCTTAGCTTACGTTTAAAGTCGACTCTCCTGTGTCAAAGGTTAGACGAACGTGCCAAGTAAATTTAAACCTCATTTATTTGTGGAATAGGGTTTAGGTTTCAATGAAAATAATGTTAGTAAACATCTTGGAATATCAGATTTAAATCTAAGTAAATATCTTAACCGACTTAAGTGCATGGATACATATTTTTACCATATTTTGAACTTGATTTTGTTTACTTAAAAAGGCTTAAGGTGCGATTTAAAAGATAACAAATATGTTAGTTCATGCAAAGTCTAGGCCGAAATGACTGAGTGGCTTCAGTCGTTCGCTGCGCAGTTCAATCCGAAGAAAATATAATTTTTTTTATATATACATAAATCCATTGTTGTTACACTGCAAGTCAAGAAGGAAAACGTCATGAAGAAATCTGCATATGTCGGAGAAGTTATTCAAAGACGTATGTATAAGCGGCTGAAATGGTCTTATCTGTCAAATTTGCACCCATTATTTTCGGTGGAAGGGTGCTGTAACACCTCTGCCTACTATTTCGGGAATATATATATATGCTCACGCCATCCCAGAAGGGTCCCCGAAGGGGTAGCGGAGGTGTTGTAACATCAACACATTTCACCGAATATGATTAAGTGCCAACGTGACTGAGGGTGAGTCTATCGCCGTCTCAGGCACTATACATACGTCTTTGAATTACTTCTCAGACATATGCAGGTTTCCTCACGATGTTTTCCTTCACCGTTAAGCACATGGTGTGAAATCACTGTACATAAGTTTTTAGAAAAACTTATTGGTACAGACCCCGCTGGGATTCGAACTTGCGTCGCTTGCGTAGCAGGCGACTGCTCTAACCCCGAGGCCACCACGGCTCTTTCGGGAACATTTTGTAAGTATAACGTATTGTTTTATTTGAATGAGTTTGGATGTACGAACCAACAGATGGCGCTAGGCGGACCCTAAAACTAACAATTTAAGGTAATTGATCGAAAAAAAATAATTAAATAAGAAACTCTCTGTTACTGTCTGTTTATTGCGGCTCATATCTGAAACGGCTGGACCGATTTCAAGCGTGACTTTCTCTGGGCAGATATCTGATGTTACAAGGAGTAACTTTTTTTTTTTTTTCTTGACGAGGGGGAAGCCTTCAAAAGGTCCCCGACCGCCCTGGGAGAGGCAGATCGGGGTATGTGTGATTCTTACCGCACTAAAACCCCCCCGGTGGCCGTCCTCAGCGCTCAGGGGGGACTCCGGGTACTCTAATAGAACGCACCGGTGTCCCCCCACACTTTGCCGGGGCACATCCCCGGGGCAGCTGTAGGGCCGCCCCTAGAGACCTCGCTGTGCAAGGCAGCGCGAGCCACATCGCGCTGCCACCTTCCCGGGCCCGCGTCGGTGGTCAAAGCTCCCACCCCGACCACCGCCAGCAGGCCCTCCGGCCCCCTTTTAGTCGCCTCTTACAACAGGCAGGGGATACCATAGCCATATTCTTAGACCCTGGCTATTGGGTGATCAAGGAGTAACTTAGTCTAAGGTGAAACCGCAGGGCACAGCTTGACTCTCATAAAATTACTGCGAAGCAAAGTCAGCGCTCATAGCTCGCGACGGCAGCTTTGCCTTCCTATTTAATAATTATTATAATAATATATTTATTCAGTAACATTTTTTTTTTCTTATAAACTATATATTAGAAGAGTCTCCTTTTAAGCATAATAATGCCTGTATTAGGAGGCCCTGATCTTCCTTAGCTTAACAATTGCCAGCACAAGATGTCTTAGGTAATAAACTCCAATTTACTTAAAACACCGTAAACATGACACCAACACAGTAATTCATCATTCTCAACTTTGTCACTTTGATTATTAAGTTGAAAATATTTCAAGCGTAAATTCCAGATTAATTGTTAAGCCGGTCCGGTTACTGACAAATTACTTTCTGTTGGTAACGTTACGCGCATGTCTATACAATCACAAGCCGGGGTTGCTACGCTTGCAATTACCTAAGAGTGTAGTCACCCTATAAATAAACAAATTCTGTTCATACACTAGCTATTCCCCGCGGTTTTACCCGCGTAGAGTTAATTTAAGGAGTGACCCGCGGACACCCAAAAGCCAGGGTCTAAGAATTTGGCTATGGTATCCCCTGCCTGTCGTAAGAGGCGACTAAAAGGGGATGCCCCGGGGATGTGCTCCGGCAAATTGTGGGGGGACACCGGTGCGATCTATCAGAGTACCCGGAGTCCCCCCTGAGCACTGAGGATGGCCACCGACCGGGGGGGGGGGGTTTAGTGCGGTAAGAATCCCACATACCCCGACCTGCCTCTCGCAGGGCGGTCGTGGACCTTTTGAAGGTTTCCCCCTCGTCAATAAAAATAAGGGGTGACCCGCGAAACCTTCAATCAGTATATACAAAAGTATACATCATCATCGTCCCTGGCCTTATCCCATACATTATTGGGGTCGGCACTTGATTCAACCCGATGTGGCTGATCACCTGATTTTTATTCGAAGCGACTGCCATCTGACCTTCGCAACCCCTTTAACGAAGAAAATCTGTGATCTGGGCTAAACCAGTTGTAATACTATGTTAGGCCTCCAACTGACCTGTAACGATTGCCAAAGATGATAAATTGGCAGCCGGGACCGACGGCTTAACGTGCTCTCCGAGGCACGGAGAGAACTCGGGCGGTCACTCATCCAATTACGGGCTAGAGTTAGGGGTTAGTTAAGAGTTAGTTGCTTAACTTCGCTGATCGAATGATATGCGCAATAACAACTGTGCCACGAGCTCCTCCATATAAAAGTATACATTTTCATTAAATACATGTTCACTGAATACAAAGCTGTTATATATAAACCTAACGTTTGGTATTACCATTCTGCCTACATCCTAAGATAAATTAATCCATTTGACATAGGGTCAATTAATGCCACAGGCTCAAACAATTTGACTCGGAACTCGATACGGTTGTCCAGAAGGGCTATAATTTGGGGATGCTTGATTAATGCGATGAAATAAGGAGATGCAGTTTTATTTAAAATGAGGATGAAAAGGCGAAAATTATTAATTCAGGTTAAGCCCTGGTAAGTTGTTTTTGCATGACACACATTTTTACACACAACATTTTTAAAATAGAATTATTTCTGAATGGTCAAATTCGGAGCACTCGTAACCGAAGAAAGTGTATAAAGAGATGCATGAATGTGGATGAAGCGAAAGAAGTATGTAAGGATCGCAGCATGTGGCAAACGGTGGTCTCTGTCTACCCCCATGGGATACAGGCGTGAGCATATGTATGTAATTTTTAAAAATGGTCAAGAAGTATTCGAACACGAGGCGTTGTGTCGTGCAGTTGCTCTGCCAACTGAGCTCGTGATCCTACCTCGTTTGTCAATCTTCATCATCATCGGTGTAATATATTCAGCTAGTGTTTTCGTCCTTTTCAATCTTAAGGAAACCAACCCCGTGTCTTTGTTAATCATGAACTGTCACTGTCAGAAGCATGCACCGTTAGCACTGATAAGAGCCTCGTACGACCCGAGCTGACGTTGTGTTTAGAATACATAATGGCGGTGAGATCCAAATACGTCACACACTACGTTTATACACCCAGCGAAAAGTGCCTGATTTTAATTTTTTTTTTTAATTTTCGCTATAAAAAATCAATGTTGATAGTATGCGAAACAATGCGGAACTTACGTATAAAATAAAAATATCTTAATTTCCTCCGACTGTCTGCCGATCTCATAAAACAGCTGTACTGATTTTAATAAGGCTTTTTATGGCACATAGAGTGTTAATATCTGGTTGACCGAGCTGTGCTCTTTTCTTCTTCACACAAGGAAAAAAAAGGAAATAAAATCTGGTGAACGTCAGCCTCGAACCGTGGTACTCTAGTTTCGTTATCGCCCCGTAAGCTGGAAGCCTCACCTCACAGATGGAGGACCTTTGAGCTACCATAACTGTCAAGTTATGTTAGCTCAAAGGTCCTCCATCTGTCAACATGTCGGCGAAATTTGCTGTCGTTTTGTAATTATCTTTTATGAGATGCCATAAGAAGGTCAAAACGATGTTTTCCATAAATGAAACCTAGCTAGATCATTTTTTGCCCCTGAAACCTCCTAAATACAAAATTTCATGAAAAGCGTTTGAGCCGTTTCGGAGATTCCGATTATATGTATAAGATTAAGATATAAGATTATATATTAATACCTTATTGCCAGCCGAGTGATTCCAAGGTTATTGGAATTGACCAGCTGATAGACAATGTCCATGGTAATTGGTAAGTGGTATTGTTGTTGTATTTTTAGGGTGACTTGTGTGAATGGAATGTGGATGTATGTACGTGAGTAGGTATGTGTATGTAGCCCACAAGCATAAAGAGAGAGCCATTAATTTTGATTACAGCACGTTAAAGGCTTTTTACTTTTTAAACACGATTAATTTAAGCGATATTTCCACTCGTTCGCACAAAAACTGCGACGGCAAAAAACTATATTTACACCAAACCTTTTAAATAATGAGCCTAAAGAGTCATTAACACTTTGGGAACTTAAAAACTTAAGTAATTTACACTTTGAGCAGATTAATTAATTTTGATCAACTAACTTCATAGTATAAGAACAAACAGTATCCAACTAACTAAAGCTGATAAGGCAATAACGGTGTTTCTAGGAATTTCAATGCTTCCCACCTAAGTACTGTTTCTGTAGGTATAGTCAGATAAAAAAAGAAGAAATCTTATAGAAGATCGCAGCTAATTAATTCTACCTTTGAGTAGTGTTGTGTTCCTGCGGTGAGTAAGGTCGCCAGTGCTCCATGGAGGGGAGGAGTAGGAGATGGAGTCACTGTGCTACCAACAGTTGTCATTACGATAGCACAGGGATTTATCTTATACCCTTAAACGAGCAATTCTTGTATATATATATTTTTAAACTCGGAAACGGCTCTAACGATTTTCATGAATATTTTTGTGTAGGGGGTTTCAGGGGCAAACATTTATCTAGCTAGGTTTCATTTTTGGAAAACATCGTTTTGACCATGTTTTCAGGCACTGAAAAACTCATAAAATATATTTACATTGCGACAGTAAATTTCGCCGACATCTGTCAAGATACGATAGCTCAGAGTGAGCCTGCCAGCTTACGGGGTGGTAATGAATTTAGAGTACCCCGGTTCGAGCCTGACGTTCACCGATTCGATTTTAGATTTTTTTAAGTTTCGTTTTGTTACAAAATAAACCAAGCACAGCTCGGATAACCAGATTATTTTTATAACTTAAGCAACGCGCGATTGACACTTGGTGTTACCACCATTCATTGGCTGCAGTAGCCGCTTGCCATCAGGTGAACTCGGGGGCCCACGATCATCGGTTTAAGCAGTATTCTGGACTTATCATTTTGAAGTTTGAATTAACGGTACAAAATTGGAATGTCAAATATAAGAAATCCTTAACAACTGCTTAAACCCATGGTGGTAGACTAGGGGGTCTTAAACGACCATAGTTGGCCCCCTGTAAGCAAGTTTGGTTCATTAATATAAAAAATCGGTTCCAAAATTTGCGGCTGATTAATTTGTAGGTAAGCATTGGCACTTTTTCCAAAGAACTACTAAGCCTCATAGACACCATAGTTGACCTTATAGGGGAGCCCGTGGCACAGATGCTATTGCGCATATCATTCGATCATTGGATGGGTGACTGCCCGAGTTCTCTCCGCGCCTCGGAGAACACGTTAAGCCGTCGGTCCCGGTTGCAAATTTATCATCTTTGGCAGTTACAGGTCAGTCGGAGGCCTAAAATAGTTTGATAACTGGTTTAACCCAGATCACAGATTTTCCTCGTTAATGGGGTTGCGAAGGTCAGATGGCAGTTGCTTCGTATAAAAATCAGGTGATCAGCCACATCGGGTTGAATCAAGAACCGACCCTAACAATGTCCCATACATTAAGGCCAGGGAGATGATGACCCCATAGTTTACCTTCCGATACTTGGTTCGTCCTAATAGATGGATAATATAAGGGCACAATAGCCAGATAAAAATAAATGGTCCGAAATATCCGGAGACACGGACAGCCGGAGGGGGAGTACGCAATATCGTCGCATTTCGATATCGTGTCGATAGTAGACCAATAATACAACGGGAGGCATCGGGATTTAACATCCGGAAACCAGGCAAAATTCCTGGTTTTCCGGGACATTCGCATTGTATTTATTGCAGACCTAGTTGGAACACATCGCATACTATGTTTCTTTTGGTATTCGCAAATGGAGGAATCAAAACGGTATGCTTATTTGTCTTTCACTATAAAGCCACAAAGATTGGACCACGAAGATTGACCACGAAGGGGTATGCAGATGTGTTGTAATAACAACACCCACATTTCACCGAGTATAATTAAGTGCCAACGTGACATGCACTATATATACGTCTTTGAATTACTTCTCAGACATATGCAGGTTGCCTTACGATGTTTTCCTTCACCGTAAAGCACTGCACATAAGTTTTTAGAAAAACTCATAGGTACAGACCCCTTTGGGATTCAAACTTGCGGTTTGCGTAGCTATTAATTTCTCCTTTATTGTTTTTAATATTCGAATCTAAGAAGTAATCGAAGAAGAGAATAATCTTTCGTTCGAGGCAGGTTTCCATTACTAACTGTGTGAAAAAAGCTATAGGTTAAAACATGTTTTGTTGTCGATATCGCCTGCGTTTTTTCCACATTTTGTATGTGAACGTTAAAAAGCGCTCCAAGCGACGAATGTGTGAAGTCTACGGGCTTTTTTATGAAATCTCATCGGAGCTTGGTTTTGTGTTGGGATTTGATCCTGCGTCACTCGCGTAGCAGGTGACTACATAATCCATTCCAACAAAACGTCTAGTTTATGAGAAAGACTTCATCACTCAGCAATTTATTAACGTTAAAAGAGAATTATCAGTAAGAGGGTATGTAATTTTCACAAGATTATCGTCAAAGGAAGATACCAAACGAATGACCCAATTATCAGAAATGGATTCGACAAATCAGATCTTATTGCGTCGAAGAAGGCTACGTTGAGGGGTCTCCGGAATCATCTTTAATTCCAGCAATTTCCCACCGTATTGTGGTATTAACCAGATGGGAATGAATGAATTATTTATTCAATTTGCCCCTGGTAAGGCGGCACTTGAAAATGAACACCGGGCAAGACTGGTAATTTGTGTTTAACAGGTTAGACTTCATTTCATTGGCGGCTTGCGGAACTCTAATGCTTTTTTTTAAATAATTAGCCTAAGTTACTCATTTTAACATTATCATTATCTATCTGCTTGAGGAAGTCCCGTTAAAATCGGTCCAGCTGGAGATCAGCCGGAACAAACACACAGAGAAAAATAAAAAAATGGTCTATGCCCGTGTATACTTTCGTATGCATTTAGTGAAAAGGTGTAATTTTGGAATTACAAACAGACACTTCAATTCTATTTATCTACATACATACATACATATGCTCACGCCTGTATTCCCCGAAGGGGTAGGCAGAGGTGTTGTAATCACAACACCCACTTTTCACCGAATTTGATTAAGTGTCAACGTGACAGATGGTGAGTCGATCGCCGTCTCAGGCACTATACGTACGTCTTTGAATAACTTCTCAGAAATATGCAGGTTTCCTCACGATGTTTTCCTTCACCGTAAAGCACGTGGTGTGAAATCACTGTACATAAGTTTTTTTTTTAGAAAAACTCATTGGTACAGGCCCTGCTGGGATTAGAACTTACGTCGCTTGCGTAGCAGGCGACTGCTCAAACCCCGAGGCCACCACATCTCTTTATCTATTTATCTGTATAGATATATAGATAAGGATACTGATTCAATGTTGGCAAGGGGAACTGACTCGCCGTATGTACCGAAAAGCCATTGATTTGATTTATCGTATAAATAAATATTAACTTAACGGGTTTCATGGGTTTCAAGGATATCATTATTATGTTAAATCCTACCTCCGAGCTCCATAAGCAAAACACATCTATGAGCAAGTATTTGCATAAATAATCGATCGATCTAATTAAGTATGTATCTATCAAAATCTATATCTATCTATACAGATAAGTAAAATTTTTATGTCTGTTTGTTATTCCAAATTAACAGCTTTTCGCAACATCCAAATGAATGTATATGTACACGTACTCACATAAAAAAAATATTTTTAAAAATTTTCTCTCTTTGTTTGTTCCGATTAATCTCTGAAGCGGATGGAGCGATTTCAACAGAACTTTTTAAAGGAAGATAGCTGATGTAGCAAGACGTCGCTACAAAAATGGTACTGGCTAGAAAAACGAATTAAAAAATAATTATCGTGACGTGAAATAAAGCCATTTAAGAAATTGCGTCTTCCCGGATAAAACGAGATATGAATACCTTTTGAATTAATTATAGCATGCAAGAAGGCCAGGACCTATTTTGCTGCTGGCCTTCTACAATTAAAAATAAGAATATGTTATATATTTCAAATAGTACCGATCTTCTTTTGTTTTTCTTCACTTTATGATTATTGCTCTTGAAAAGGTGGAGCCGTGGTGGCCTTGAGCCTTGAGCAATCGCCTGCTACGCAAGCGACGCAAGTTCGAATCCCAGCGGGGCCTGCACCAATGGTTTTTCAAAAAAACTTATGTACAGTGATTCCACACCACGTACTTTACGGTGAAGGAAAATATCGTGAGGAAACCTGCATATATCTGAGAAGTAATTCAATGACGTATGTAAAGGGTCTGAGACGGCGATGGGCTCACCATCTGTCACGTTGGCACTTAATCATCTTCGGTGAAAAGTGGGTGTAGTTATTACAACACCTCTGCCTACCCCTTCGGGGAATACAGCGTGATATGTATGTGAAAAGGTATTGATATTGAAACTGATCTTATTATTGTTTAGTATTGGTGTTTTTGTATTATATTTTGTAAATATAATATTGCATGTCAGCCATCATTTTTATTGGAAGAACGGGGCCGCACTATCTACAACAAGTTATTGATGAAATTATTCATGTACAAACTTTGGGTTTGTACATACCTAGTAGATCTGGCAGTGTTCTTGCTGGGAGCAAAAGAAATATTCCTACTGAATTTCGCAATAGATATAGCTTTGAGGATGGATAAGGATGTGAACGAGCAAATAAAATATACTATTAGGTTCGCTTCATAATTATATACATACTCATAAAAAATATCTTTATTTGATTAGACTTTTAACAAAGTACTTTGAAAATGTCAGAATGGCATGATAATACAGGATTATACATGCTACCGCCAGCTGCTCTTACTGAGAAGAACCTAAATAAATATGTACTGTTTTCAAAATTATCTATAAAATATATGCCTTTGTGGAGTTAAAAGTAATTCAATGAAGTATGTTAAGTGTCTGAGACGGCGATGAACTCACCATCTGTCACGTTGGCGCTTAATCATCTTCGGTGAAAAGTGGGTGTTGTGATTACAACACCTCTGCCTACCCCTTCGGGGAATACAGGCGTGAGCATATGTGGAGTTAAAAAACTTACCTGGAAATACAAGACGCTCCTGCACATCGCTGTCCCGAAGAACCACGTCTCAGTCACGTCCCAGAGCACGGTCGGGGGTAGACAAATCAATATCACCATAAAGTCCGCCACAGCAAGGTTCACAATGAAGTAATTGGTCACAGTCCTCATCGAGTGGTTCCTATACACTGCTATGCACACTAACGCGTTCCCTATCAAGCCTATCACAAACACAATCGCATGAGTTGCTATTAACACCCATTCGTAAGTCTGCGGGTATATGTAATCATATAACATGTCCATGTAATCTTCTTGAGTCATGTTACAAAATTCTGGATCTCCAACGCAAGGTTCGCTTGTAGAATTCTCAAAGTATTCTGTGCTATCCTCTAGTGCGTCTAATTGGTCCTTATCAGTTTGATTTGTAAGATCTTTTGCTGTTCTATCTGTAGAATTAAGGAGTGAGGACTCCATGTCTTCTGCATTTACTGGAACCTCAGTTGTTTGGTTGGTATTTTTAATTTCGTCTGCTATTAAATCCTTATCAACAGATAATGGTATAACAGTTGAATTGTCCAGCATTTCAGAAAAACTTAGATTTAAAATTAAAAGTATTGTGGTTATGAATGTTGATCTTTTTGCAGCCATTTTGACGTTTAAGAATGAAAAATTTGTCTTAAGATTTAGACACTCCGTCTCAGGATCATCAAATAAAGTTTCATGTACAACTTCCGCTTTGAAAGCTCCTGAAGGTGTTGAATCATCTGAAACAAAAAGGGACACTTTAAGGAACTTTGTGACTCAAGCTAATAATATGATATCTGAGTAAATGTAAATCACGAGAATAATCTTCATAGTTTGAAGAAAGGAGTGATGTGTTTCTATTAAGCGGTAACTTTTAATCTATATATCTATATGTATGTACATTTCGAAAAAGGGTTTTATGGAATTACTTCAGGAACTATTAGTGGGAGAAAAAATAAAATCGTACTTAGATATCACGTGAAAACTCTACGTAACCGCTGATTTTTATGCGAAAATAAGGTCTTGATATGGTCAACTTTGAATGTCAATTACTCGAAAACGGAAAAAGATATTCTTGTCATAATAATTTTATTCGCCTCCTAAAATTATACATTATCACATATTTTAACAACTGTCCCCTGTATAATACGCTAGCTTCTAGGCTTAGTAGCATACAAACAGACTCACTCTCTTCGAATGTAGCTGCCCTTCGGTTACGCGTCTCTCTTGTGATAATTGCTGGGAGATAATACTCCCAGCAATTATCACAGTGTTCGGCACAAAGAATAACTTTTACGCTACTTGTATGTATAACTTTGTCAAATTACAAAGTTCACGGGCCAGATTAATTGCCATTAATTACGAAAGTTTCTTTGGAATTTCCATGAATAATCTTCTAATTTGCACTAGGGTTTACGTGGTCTGAAATACGTAATAGTTTAAGAAGTCTTCATTAAGTTAAAATAATGAATCGAACTTCATCTATACAGATAAATAAAATTGAAGTGTCTATTTGTTATTCCAAATAAACAGCTTCTCACTAAATGCACATGAAAGTATATACGGTACTGACATAAAAAATCGACTCGTCGTCCGTCACGTTGGCACTTAATCTCTTCGGTGAAAAGTAGGTGTTGTTATTACACCTCTGCCTACTCCTTCAGGGAATAAATACAGTGTATGTATTTATGTATGCGAGTACTCTAGGTATTAGGTATTTGTTCTGTTGTGCAAAGTACAGCCTAGTATTCCCCTGTGTGCGAATCAGTATTCGAGGATATCAATCATTTAATTATTTATAATTAAAGCCGTTCGTATTCAGCGTGTTATATTCAATTAGACGAGTCTATTCTATTCGAAAATCGTGTGCGATTGTTGAAGGTTAATGGAATTTAAATTCAATCAAGCGTAAATTTTACAGGGTAGTGATTTTTTAAATATCCTTTGTGATTAAGTAATTTCCAAAAATATTCAGTCATGGAACGAATAGATAATGAAAACTCACAAGATGGCGCCACACGTCAGTTAGATCGCGCTATGATTACCTTTTAGTTAAACTATAAATACTCTCTTCATCTGATAACTGATAAGACATTTTAGACAGATAAATGTATCTCGCCGAAGGGGTAGGCAGAGGTGTTGTATAAACAACACCCACTTTACACAGAAGGTGATTAAGTGCCAACGTGACAGATGGTGATTCTAGACATTTTTAGGCAGTATTATTTAGTTGCGATCTTAGGTAATAGTAATAGTACATTATATAGTTTGATATGCATTTAGTGAATGTTGCAATTTTGGATAGATTCTTCTATTATATATGTATAGATTACAAACAGACATTTAACTTTTATTTATCTGTATGTTTAGTAGTGGACTTTCCAGACAACTTTAGGATTAATTATTCTACACACATCATAGAGCAACTAACTGAAAATATTAGCTTCAAAGTAATTTCAAGATTTTCAGGCAAACTCATTTACTAAACGTAAAGAAATGTTAGAAATATTTTCTTTGCTTCATCAACGAACTAATAAAAAATGTACGCTGCAATTTATTTCGCAGCTTATAAATAATATTGAGATGTGAATGTACGGATTATATTTCAAACCGAAAATAATATAAGGAAAAGGGAATATGCGAATTATTTGTGTATACAAACATGACGTACAATATTTGTGTGAGCTCGTAAGCTCACGAGTTCCCAGAAGGGTCCCGAAGGGGTGAGCGGTGCTATAACACCATTTGTTTTATTTATCTTCTAGCTTTGCCCCGTAGTTTCACCTGCATAGACTTAATTTCGTGGTTGGCAATATTTTGAGGAACTAGATTTCCAATATAATTTGATACTAGCGGATGTGGACGCGGTTTCATCCGCTTAATTCCCGTTCCCGAGAGAGTATGGGAATAAATTATAGCCTATATTTCTCGGTGATAATGTAGCTATCCATTGCTGAAAGACTTTTCAAGATTGGTCCAATATTACTTGAGCCAAATATTTACAAAGTCCGCTATTAATTAAGCATGCTATCAAAATGACGTCAGCTAAATTATTGATGACACGCACACAGCTCACACCTTAGATCGTAGTTACAACGATAAAGTGACGTACAGACACGATTTGTGACGCCTCAGTAAGTTCCTTTGATACTGAAAGCGTTCCAAGCCAGCTTAGCTTTGTGAATGTGGTGTTATAGCGGTGCATACTGTGGTATGATTGATGAAACTGGATGATGGGTATGGGGGGTGAATTACTCTAATTAAATGTCTACTAATGTATTTAAATTATATGTATATATATTTATTATGAGATATAATTTGCTTAATTTTATAATAAACGATGAAGGTCATCCGCAGTCAAAGTCAAGGTCAAAAATATCTTTATTCGATTAGACTTTTTACAAAGTACTTTCAAATCGTCAGAAAGACACGATTACATAGGATTATAAATGCTACCGCCAGGTTCAGAAGGTTGCTTTTACTAAGAAGAACCTGGCAAGAAACTCAGTAATTACTCTTTTCAAAAATATTATACAATTTTAAAAATACAAAATAAATCACTTAAGAAATATAAGCCCATGGACACAGTTCCAAAGAAAAGTCTAGTAGTTCTACTTATATCTAAATGCGTAGCTTGAGATGACCAGCCCCCGCAAGCAGCACCTGTTCACAAGTTTGACGCGAATGCCAGAATTTTAAACCTTAGTTACTTCTTGCAACATCAGAGATCTGCCAGTGTAAATCCTTTCAAAAGAGTCCAGCCTTTTCAGAGACATACAACCAAACAGAGAGACAATCAGATTTATATTGTTATTTCATGTGAAAACCGTACTATATACTTTCATATGCATTTAATGAAAAGCTATTCATTTCAAATTATGACACTTTGATTTTATTTAACTAAATAAAAATATGCTCATGCCATCTCAGAAGGGTACCCGAAAGGGTAAGCAGAGGTGCTGTAACTTCAACACCCATATTTCACCGAATATGATTAAGTGCCAACGTGACAGATGGTGAGTCCATCGCCGCCTCAGACACTATACATACGTCTTTGAATTACTCCTCAGACATATGCAGGTTTCCTCACAATGATGTCCTTCACCGAAAAGCACGTGATGTGAAATCACATAAGTTATTAGAAAACTCACTGACACAGGTCCCGCTGGGACTCAAACTCCGAGGCCACCGCGGCTCTTTATTTATCTGTAGATAGATATATGAAGCTTTAACTGTTAGAGTCAAGGCGGTAATTAATACCTTTATTGTGGCTGATGTATTCTATCCCACGTCGTGAAAGGAATGTTACGGCTAAGTCCTTTGTTAACTGTTGTCTGTTAATTGATTGTTTAATATAACTAAGTTAATTAATGCTTCAAAGTGCAGTCCTTTGAAGCATTAATTATCAAAGCATATTAGATTTCGCAGGTTAAAAGGTTTTTGTGATAATTGCGTGTTGGGATTAGGTTTTATATAAAATAATTATAATATTACAAATTATTAAAATCTAGCTAAGACTTAATTAAATATTTTTTTTCAGAAATAAACATAGCCTTTGTTACTCCTTGGAACATTAGCGTTCTGCAAGTGAAAGTCCTGTTAAAATCAGTCTAGCCGAATCACAAACAGACACTTTTATTTATCTCTATAGATGCGGAATTGGTAAAATAATTTATACCGTTTATGCATATTTAGTATTAGACTGTAATTTATGGCAACTTTTAAGTAATTATAAAATATATAAACATGCTCACGCCATCCCAGATGAGTCCCCGAAGGGTCTATGCAGAAGTGTTGTAACAACTCATTAATACGGGCGCCACCGGGACTTGAACTTGCGTCGCTTGCGTAGAAGGCGGCTGCTCAAAGCCCGAGGCCACCACGACTCTTCTTAACTAAGTAATTCAAAGATGTATGTATAATGAAAATGAAAAATATTTATTCAGGTCAGGCCCTGTTAAGGCACTTATGAATGTCGAGAATTGACCATCGGTTCGGAAACTAGCCTTCTGAGAACAACCGGCAAGAAACTCAGCCAGGCATAATGTACATTTAATTGAAACAATAAAAACAGGTATAAATATTCACAATAGTGACAAATTTTATTAGCAAGCAGGTATAGTGCAGGTATAGGGTATAGTGTCTGAGACTGCGATAAATGTCACGTTGGCACTTAATCGTCTTCGGTGAACAATGGGTGTTATTACAAAGCGTCTGCCTACCCCTTCAGGGAATACAGGCGTGATATAGCCAAGAACTCCTCACAACACTCACAGCGTGTGTAATAAAACTGGGGTAGGGTATTTGACTTATATTTTTTCACTATCTCTTTGGTCATTTCAGTTGTGGAATTAATTATGAAAGAAAAAATACAGCGAAAAACTGTCGCAACCCACGATGCTAACATCGCGTGCCTGAAATAATGAATATTTCATGAAACATTGCAATAGTTTGTTTGTTAAGTAATTTTGTAAAGCATTTATAACTAGACTGCTTCGCTTGGTTGTATGTTTTTTTTTGCCTGCGAAGCGAGTAGTCGCGGATTCAACCCGGAAATCATCAACTTAGGATAATTAGAGAGAACCTTTTTTCTAAAAACGTATGTAAAGTTCACACCACGTGCTTTACGGTGAAGGAAATCATCGTGAGGAAATCTGCATGTCGGAGAAGTAATACAAAGACGTATGTATAATGTCTAAGACGGCGATACGCTCGTTTCTGAGAAGGCCTGATCCTACAGTTTAAAAAATATATAAATGTACATTATGTAATAGTGATCTCTGCCTACCCCCATGGGATACATACATATGTATGTATTATGTATGAGTGCTGTCATGAGCTATGAGCGCTGACCTTGAAAGTGCCGTAGTCAATTTAATAGTATGTATATATGACGCTGCGTGAAAAAAATATTAGAGCAGTTACAGCCCAGTTTCGCTGAGCGATCATAAGTCGTGACGCACCAGGGCTTGTAGACAAAGTAACATTACCCTCACGCTTCGCTAGTTGAAACGATACAAGATGTACGGGGATGACATGTGTCACGTGACTGGTTTATGTCAGTTACAAAATGTATATTTTGTTTCTATTAGCGCAAGTGCGAGATAATGTTACTTTATCTAGGGCTACAAAGTAAAATTATCCTCGGCCTTGCGCTAATCGAAACGTTGCGAAATGTGTGACATTGACATTTTCATTTGACAGTTTAGACACGCTGCTAGCGCGAATTTCTTTTCTTTGTCTATGCTACCAACGGAGGAGGAAGTGAGGAGCTCGTGGCACAGTTGCAATTGCGCATATCATTCGATCAGCGAAGTTAAGCAACCCTAAGCCTAGCCAGTAATTGGATGGGTGCTCTCCGAGTTCCCTCCGTGCCTCGGAGAGCACGTTAAGCCGTCGGTCCCGGTTGCCAATTTATCATCTTTGGCAATCGTTACAGGTCAGTCGGAGGCCTAAAATAGTCTGACAACTGGTTTAACCCAGATCACAGATTTTCCTCGTTAAAGGGGTTGCGAAGGTTGCTTCGTATAAAAATCAGGTGATCAGCCACATCGGGTTGAATCAAGTGCTGACCCCAACAATGTATGGGATAAGGCCAGGGCGATCGATGCTACCAACGCTGACCATAGTACAAAGCAATTTATAGCAAATGAACACAGATAATAAGCGTTTGCTGTCATTGAATTCCATCGTCTTCCAGTTTTACGACGCATTGATCGGAGACAGAGGTAATCGCTCAAAACGTATGATACTTTGTCAAGACCAACAGTAGCTAGCTAGCGACTTTCATAACCCTTCCTTATCCGAAGTTGGGTAAAAACAAAGGCATAACGCCACAAACAAACACAGTTGAATGAAGCGACCCCTGTCACAGTTATATAACAAACACGCAAACTACAAAAGAATAGAAAAACAATGTCACATTAACCCACAGAAAAGTTTATACAAACAAGGGACCATTGGCGACATTATAATATTAAGTCTACGGAGATGGTGTGTCCATTTCTTCAATAATTTTAGGGTCTCGTACCCAAAGGGTAAAAAACAACACCCTATTTACTAAGGCTCGGTACAAAATTCAATCTGATTGATTGAAATTAAAACCTACGGTAAGAATTATTATTAATCAAATTACTAGAGAAGCTCATGGCACAGTTGCTATTGGGCATATAAGTAATAGGTGCACGTTAAACCGTCGGGCCCGGTTGCCTATTCATCATCTTTGGCAATCGTTACAGGTCAGTGGGAGGCCTAAAATAGTCCGACAACTGGTTTAGATCCCAGATCACAGATTTTTTACGTAAAAGGGGTTGCGAAGGTCAGATGGCAGTCGCTTCGTAAAAAAAAATCAGGTGATCAGCCACATTGGTTTGAACCAAGTGCCGACACCAGCAATGTATGGGATAAGGCTAGGGAGATGAGTATTGATCAAATTATCGACAGTTCGATCAATAACAGTTAATGCAGGAAATGACTACTGCGCATTCAAGGTCAGCGCTCATAACTCCTGGCAGCACCTGTAGGCCTAGACAAAGTAACGATGAGTAAGTAAAGTAAGATGACGGGTTGTCCACTTCCCTCTATGATGGTTGAGGAGGTCAATGGCTGGCATTCACGTCATACTTGTGAACAGGTGCTGCTTGTGGGGGCTGGTCATCTCAAGCTGCGCATTTAGTTATAAGTAGATGTACTAGATTTTTAGTTATGTTAATTTTTATCGACTTTTGTGCATTGGAACTTTGTCCATGAGCTTGCGTTTCTTAAATTATTTATTTTGTATTCTTTAAATTGTATAATATTTTGAAAAGAGTAATTACTGAGTTTCGTACCAGGTTCTTCTCAGTAAAAGCAACCTTCCGAACCTGGCGGTAGCATTTATAATCCAATGTAATCGTGTCTTTCTGACGATTTGAAAGTACTTTGTAAAAAGTCTAATCGAATAAAGAAATTTTTGACTTTGACTTTGAAACATTCTACTCTATAATATTCCCTCGCGCTTGCGCTAATAGAAATGACATATATCAGTCGCGTGACATATGTCATTCCCGTACACTTTGTATTGTTTCTAAAGTGTGAGAATAATGTTTCTTTTTCTGCAGACCCTGTTTGTAAATGTGGTATGTAAGCACGTCACTTCACACACTACAAAATTTAACGAGTGAAGTGTCAATATTTGCCGTAAACTTGCAAGGGTTATGACGTCACAAATCCAAAATGGCGGCTGATGGAGCACATGTTTTTATTGGACCTCGTTTACGTACATTTTTACGATTATTTTTTATTGTAAGGGTGAATGGTCAAGATTAGCATAGAGCCCAAACGTGACGTCATTTGGGGCCAGCTGCGATTGGGCTGAGTAAGTAAACTGGGTTGTTTAAATCATTCTGTATTATAAATTAGCTGTGCCCTGTGGTTTCACCCGGATATATAGGTTATCGATTTTACACTTTGGGTTACAAAATTGCAATTTTCTTACTAATCCCTAATTATATCATTATTTTTTGAAAATAAAATATTCCCTATTCCCTATTCCTTATACTCATCTAACACAGAAAGAATTTTGAAATCGGGCCAATAGTTCCTGAGATTAGCGCGTTCAAACAAACAAACATACTTTGCAGCTTTATAATATTAGTCATTATCATCCTCCTGCCCTTTTCCCACGTTATTTGTGGTCGGCGCAATGTGTTCTTCTCTTCCATTTCTCTCGCTCAGCCGTCATATCTGTATTCACTCTTATTTTAGCCATATCATCTTTCACACAATCCATCCATCGTTTCTTAGGTCTTCCTTTTCCCTTGTAACCATCCACATTCATAAACAAAACTTTTTTGTCAACATTATCCTCATCCCTCCATAACATGTCCATACCACGACAAATGTTTACTCTTCAACTTGTCAGTCAGTGGTGCTACTTTCAGACTTCCCCTTATATTCTCATTCCTTACCTTGTCTAATCTCGTTACGCCACACATCCATCTTTATAATATTAGTATAGATGGGTAAATGGAAGAGTGTATCTACTTGGAACCGATGAACATATTTGGATAAAGTAAATTTGGAATAGTGCTGACCTTTGACGTTTGAAAACGTACATAAAGGCTCCAGGGACATATAAGAAGAATTTTACCCTCGACTTATTGAGGATAAAATTTACGATACACATTCTCACGCCTGTTTTTCCCCGAAGGGGTAGGCAAGGGTGTAGTTCCAGCACTACCACATTCACCGTCCGTCTGTTTGTTTGTTTTGACTTGTGTCTGAAACAGCAGGACCAATTTTAACGCAACAACCATTGGCAAATAGCTCATGCTACAACGAGTAACATTAGGATACTAGAAAAAAATTGGGTTCCGCTAAGTAAAGGCGAAATCTACGCGGTTGAAACAGCAGCGCACAGTTAGTTTTGACTAAACCTCGTATGCATGCAAATTTTGGCTACCTTTTAAGTTGCTTAAGACATTTTCCTTCACCGTAAAGCTTGTGGTGTGACAAATTACAGTACTTAAGTACAAATGTACCTCACTTAAGATGCAAACCTGGATTTGAATCCGCACTTTGAGGTGTCTAAGCCACACGTAACATGTAAAAGGTTTCTCTAATGTAGGAAACGTGATCTACGTTTTAAACCAGTGTCAGACCAGAGCCGAGTCCAAGCCGAGTCCGAGCCGAGCTTCGATCGAGAGTTGTGATTGTGCGGCCGGGATACGATTGCTGTGAGGTATAGCGTGAGTGTGGACATACAGTATAATATTATAAATACATACAGTATAATATTATAAATACATATATTTAATGATATAAATATATCAAAATATATGTAAATTTATGTACTAGCTGTAGTACCTGTATATGTCTGAGAAATTCAAAAACGTATGTAAGAGCCGTGGTGGCCTTGAGGTTTGAGCAGTCGCCTGCTACGCAAGCTACGCAAGTTCGAATCCCAGCGGGGCCTGTACCAATGAGTTTTTCTAGAAAACTTATGTACACTGATTTCACACCACGTGCTTTACGGTGAAGGAAAACATCGTGAGGAAACCTGCATATATCTGAGATGTAATTCAAAGACGTATGTGTAGTGCCTGAGACGGCGATGGACTCACCCTCTGTCACGTTGGCACTTAATCATCTTCGGTGTAAAGTGGGTGTTCTTGTTACAACACCTCTGCCTACCCCTTCGGGGAATACAGGCGTGAGCATATGTATGTATGTATGTAAGTATACGACTATACGGCGATGGACTCATCATCTGTCACGTTGGCACTTAATCATCTTCGGTGTAAAGTGGGTGCTGTTATTATAACACTTCAGTCTAATCTTTCAGGGAAAACAATGCATGTACTAGCTGTGCCACGCGGTTTCGTCCGTGTATTCTTAATTTCAAAAAATATTTCGCGTTAGCCATTTTTTTTACTTACTCCTTGTAACATCTGCCAGCGAGTCTCGTTACATCGGACAGACCATTTTTTTTATAATGGATTTTTACATTGAAGTATTTTACTTTGTACTTTCTACTTTCGTATTAATTTAGTGAAAAGCTGTTATTTTGGAATTGCAAATAGTATTTGACCGTGCTAAGACCCGCGCTCGGTTCTGGCCCGACTCGGTCTGGCGTCAGTAATGTTATGCTTCGCTATTTTGCAACGTTTTAAACTACAATAAAATCTATTTTCCTACGCACAAAGAATGCTAAATGGGAAACGTCAATCACAAAGGAAATACATTAACTGCGATTAAAAATACACCTTAAAGAACTTCCTAGTGGTAGCTGGATGTTATTGTTGGCGTTGGGTCTGTGTTCGATAATGTTTTTTTCCAACGAGAAAACTCTTTCGAACATCAAACCGAATCGTGTAAAGTATTGTTTGTTTTTTGCCTTTGATTTAATCAAAACGATTTATTGCAGTAGCGACTCAAAAAACGTGTTTTACAGTGAAGGAAAACATCTTTAAGAAACCTGCATATGTCTGAGAAGTAATTGAAAGACGTATGTATAGTGCTTGACACGGCGGTAGACATCCTCTGTCACGTTGGCACTCAATCATATTCGGTGAAATGTAGGTGTCGTTGTTACAACGAATCTGCGTACCCCTTCGGGGACCCTTCTAGGATGGCATGAGCATATTTTTTTTTGTAATAAAATCTGAAAAATAAAACTTCGCAATTCGTACAAGTGGGGGCTTTTGAGGACCGGGACCGTGGTTCAAACGCAACTAAATATTTTTGACCAAATCCCAATGAGTCATTAAAAATATTTAGGAATCCCATAGCTTTGGGTACCACGTCCGCGGTCCCGATTCCCCCCTCAAAAATAATGATTAATTCCAAGGTGGCATTGGGGACCGATCTCCAGGTTCAAAAAGCCTCCCTATGTGGGGAGAGTGAGTGCTCATCCCCAGCAAAGGGAAGATCTTCCAGCCAGACAGATGTCATGCCTGGGGAACACCGGATCCAACTGTTGGAAACTTATATTTATGCAACGAAAAGTATATTTACTGCAATGTGCTTGAAAACTCTTATTGCGCGATTTCTCGTGTATTTGTTCTCAAACATTGCAATTGTTAGCGAGTAGCGCCATCTATGAACGAGTAGGACGGCAGATCTCGCTATGCCATAACTTTTTAACCGACTTCAAAAAAAGGACGCGTTTATCAATTATACTGTATGTTTTTTCTTAAGTTCAACTTTAAATTTCAATAAACGTGAATGAGTCTCTTATTATTATTTGAATCCTAGCGTGACTTTTTTATCAAACGATCATAATGTTATAACTAGACGCAGAATACATTATAGTTGAATAACCTAGGGAAGGTAATATGAAACAATTTGAATAATATCTGACCTTTTAGACCCTAAAAGGACCCAAGTTATTGTAATTTGGGGGAATATTACGGTCCGTTAATAAAATTACAGGCGATTTATTTTCATGTAGTTTTGGAAGCATAACGGTAATGCGGGATTGTATGAGAATTAATATTTGCTTCACGTAATAATAGTTTGGTTTGCAGAGGCTCACGGCACAGTTGCTAATTGCACATACATTTGTTGGTGATGTTAAGCACTTAGAAAACATAATACATTCTCTCTCTCTCTAGTAGTTCCCTCATGACTGAGGATCGTGGTCACACTTGGAGTGAACTATTTGTTTCCATCGGCTTCTGTCCATCGCGGCCCTGACCACCGAGCTAAACCTCTGGGACCTGGAGTCTTTTGTTTTGGAGTCCATCTGGTAGGAGACCTGCCTCGGGCTTGTTTGCCATTTGTGTTGTCAACTACGATCAATTTCTCCAGACTCTCATTACCCCTTCGCATTATGTGGCCAAAATACGAAAGTATTCGTTGGTAGCATATCGTGGACAGATGGGTTTTAATCTTGAGCTGTGAGAGGATCGACACATCGACACGTTTGGCCGTTCAAGGTATCCTCAACATACGCCTCCAGCACCACATATCCATGGCATCAATCATCTGCCTTCCTCGAGCCCGTATTGTCTATGACTCCACGCCATACAGAAAAATACACTCTAGTTCCTACTTAATACCTTTTCAATGAAAGATAAGCAGATGTGTTATAACAACAACACCCACATTTCACCGAAAATGATTAAGTGCCAACGTGACAGAGGGTGAGGCCATCGCTGTCTCAGGCACATACGATTTTAAACATATGCAGGTTTCCTCGCGATATTTTCCTTCACCGTAAAGCACGTGGTATGAAATCACTGCACATACGTTTTGATGGCAGGATGCCCCCTTAGAATTGTGTTCAGAGGCACTTACCTAAATCGGCGGACTGTCACCTGTGAAGCCTTATAATAAGCTCACAATAGGTACTGTCATCATCGCCCTAGCCTTATCCCATACATTGTTGGGGTCGGCACTTGATTCGATCCGATGTGGCTGATCACCTGATTTTTATACGAAGCGACTGCCATCTGACCTTCGCAACCAATTTACGAGGAAAATCTGTGATCTGGGTTAAATCAGTTGTCAGACTATTTTAGGCCTCCGACTGACCTGTACCGATTGCCAAAGATGATAAATTGGCAACCGGGACCGACGGCTTAACGTGTTCTCCGAGGCACAGAGGGAACTTCCAATTACTGGCTAGGGTTAGGGTTACTTAACTTCGCTGATCGAATGATATGCACAATAGCAACTGTGCCACGAGCTCCTCTACAATAGATACTGTGTCATTAAATATATCCTGTATACAACAATGCGTAAAAAGTGTTTTAATTTAACAAAACGTATTATGTGATCAAAATTAAAAAAAACTTGACTAAGTATACCTATCATTTAAATGGTTTTCATTGTTTGTTCAATACGAAACATTTTGAATCGAATAATAAACCGATTACGACACCCATTCACCAACGCAACTCGATAAGTACGTGATGTCGAAAATAAATCAGTACGTATTCGACAAAATATTTACACTACGTGTTTGCGAACAGATGTGTGTTTTGAAACTTAACTCATTGTTGTTTCAGATAAAATGGGGTAATTAGTTTTTATATATCGCACCCTCAGAACGTTAGAGGTCTAAATAAAAAAAAATATATGTAAAGCCGTGATGGCCTTGAGGTTTGAGCAGTCGCCTGCTACGCAAGCGACGCAAGTTCGAATCTCATCGGGGTCTGTACCAATGAGTTTTACTTAAAAACTTATGTACAGTGATTTCACACCACGTGCTTTACGGCGAAGGAAAACATCGTGAGGAAACCTGCATATTTCTGAGAAGTAATTCAATGACGTATGTAATGTGTCTGAGACGGCGATGGACTCACCATCTGTCACGTTGGCACTTAATCATCTTCGGTGAAAAGTTCGGTGGAATACAGGCGTGAGCATATGTATGTTTTTTTATATCGCAGACAGCAAGCAATTTTGAACACTATTTATTTTATATTAAAGTATAGTTTAGGTAGTGCATTGTCGTACGTAGTATGTATAAATATACACTGTTTGAGGTCTGTCTATCTTAACATAATTATTTTCGCAAATTTTGAGCTGAATCCCTATTGTTCTGAGGGTGCGATATTCTAGCTTTGCCATGCGGTTTCACCCGTGTAGACTTAATATAATATATAAAATTCTCGTGGCACAGTTTTCGTTGCCATACTCCTCCGAAACGGCTTGACCGATTTTGATGAAATTTTTTGTGCTTATCCGGTATCTATGAGAATCGGCCAACATCTATTTTTCATCCCCCTAAATGTTAGGGGTAGTCCACCCCAAAAAAAAAATGGCAATACAACATTTTCCGGGCACAGCTAGTCTAGTATATAAAATTTCCATGTCACAATGTTAGATACCGTACTCCTCCGAAACGGCTGGACCGATTTGTATGAAATTTTGTGTGCAGATGAGATGAAAAATTTTTCATACCCCTAAACGATAAAGGTAACGATAACGATGACCACCCCAAAAAAAAATATGGCAATACAACGTTTGCCGGGCACAGCTATTTAAATATAAGGGAACCCTAATCGTTTTTTTAAATAAAAGCCTAAGTTACACCTCACAGTAAAAGTCTCATAAAAATTGGTCCAGCTGTTTTGGAGATTAGCCGGAACAAACAGACAGACTGAGAAAATGTTTGATAATTGGTTTTTCTGCGTCATTTCCGTGTATACTTTCATATGTATTTAGTGAAAAGATGTAAGTTTGGATTTACAAACAGACAGTTCAATTTTATTTATCTGTATGTATGTATATCAGGTTATCAGCCACATCAGATTGTATCAAGTCCCAGGTGGAAAAATAGGTACGCTATTCAAAAATTTAAGCCAATTACAAACGGTGTACACAAGGGCATTACTCCCTTTTAATTGCCAGCAAACAGTGGGGGTACTTCAGGTTTTATGGCTTAATTAACAGGGTGGGGGTTCGATTGTAATATAATGTTGGTACTCAAACGCTTTGCTGATACAATCCGTTAGACGTTCTCATTTTATTACCTCAAAAAAATATATTATAGCATTTATATTTGCCTTATTCCCGACTAAGCAAAATGGAAGGTTATGATGCCAGTATATATATATATATAGTCCGCCGTGGTGGCCTTGGGGTTAGAGCAGTCGCCTGTTACACAAGCGACGCAAGTTCGAATACCAGCGGGGCCTGTATCAATGAGTTTTTCTAAAACACTTATGTGCAGTTATTTCACACCACGTGAGGAAACCTGCATATGTCTGAGAAGTAATTCAAAGACGTACGTATAGTGACTGAGACGGCGATGGACTCACCCGCTGTCACGTTGGCACTTGATCATATTCGGTGAAATGTGGGTGTTGTTACAACACTTCTGCTTACCCCTTCGGGGACCCTTCTGGGATGGTGTGAGCATATATTAGGGCTAGTTGGACGCGTTCTGATCGTGAGGAAACTTGCATATGTTTGAGAAGTTATTAAGTTATTTGAGGAGCTTTCGGCACAGTTCCTATTGCGCATATCATTCGATCAGCGAATTTAAGCAACCCTAACCCTAGCCAGTAGTTTGATGGGCGATCGCCCGAGTGCCCTCCGTGCCTCGGAGAGCACGTTAAGCCGTCGGTCCCGGTTACCAATTTATCATCTTTGGCAATCGTTACACGTCAGTCGGAGGCCTAAAATAGTCTGACAGCTAGTTTAACCCAGATCACAGAGTTTCCTCATTAAAGGGGTTGCGAAGGTCAGATGGCAGTCGTTCGTATAAAAATCTGGTTATCAATCACATCGGGTTGAATCAAGTGCCGACCCCAACAATGAATGGGATAAGGCCCGGGAGATGTGTGTTTAAGAAGTTATTCAAAGACATACGTATAGGCGATAGACTCAATATCTGCTACGTTGGCTCTTAGTCATCTTTGGTGAAAAGTGGGTGTAGTCATTACAGCACCTTGGCCTACCCCTTCGGAGAATACAGGCGTGTATGTATGTTTACATTCTCATTACCCTAGTTAAAACAAATCATGTGATCCTCGCATGATTTTGAGTGGTAATAAATTAAACCGGAGATCTTTAGATCACTTAGTAGAGATACTTTAGCGGGAAAGTGTGGCCCTAGTGATAGCGAAGAGCTTTAAGACAAAAGTAATTGAATTATTTTGGTGTAATGTTTTTATTGAAACAAAAAATGGGTAGCAATTCCGATTTTTTCATGGTCGGTCACACATTACGTTCTAGCATTGAACATTTCTAACGATTTCCTTCCGAATTTCGGTTACGGCGGCTAATCTCAACGAGGATTAGCCGCAGGAGATATTATAGTGCACAAGTGTGTGCGCAAACACAGGTGCACTCTTTATTCCCTCACTCTCATAGTCCGATGGGAGCCAATCCGACACGACCGGAGAGAGATCAGGTGTAGGACCAACGGCTTAACGTGCTTTCCGAGGCACGAGGGTGGAAACACCGCCAACCACTAGACCAAAGAGGCAGTTATTATACTCCGTAATCAACATACATACATACATATGCTTAAGCCTATATCACATACACGTGAAGGTAGAGACCAGCACAATTAAAATAATATATTTCATAAAAACATTACATATACAAGGAACAGTTCTTAAAACTAATTATAAGTAGAATCCTTGACCCGCATCGGTGTTACTGGGGATCATGCCAAGAAGGCTGGCAGCATTGCCACGTTGAAAAAACAATGCCAGATAGATTATACATCCTTGTCATTTATATAATCCGAAATTGTATAATAGGCCCACTTCATCAATACAGTTTTGACATGTGTCTTAAATTTATAATTTATTAGGGATTATTGACTGTGGGATTTTATTGTATGAACTAACACAGTTTCCCATGATTGATTTATTTACTACTAATCTGAATCTAGGAGTCATAATATATATATATATATATATATATATATATATATATATATATATATATATATATGTGTGTGAACATTTAGAAAAATAATTATAAATTTTAGTACTTAATTACATAGTATATTTTGAAGTGTGAGACACAGAAAGATGTATATAATGAATGTAAATAAATGCTGGTATGTTTAATATGTGATTAAAATGTAACTGCAGTACTTAAATTGATAATTAAGTTAATATTTACATGCCCTAAAATTGGGTGAAATATGTGATTCTTGTGACCTTAATAACACCTACCATTTGAAACACATTTCATGTGAATAAATATGATTTCTATTTCAGTTTCATGGGCTGTGATTCGTGTTAAGTACCGAAATAAGCAATTACAGTGTCGTGTATGTAACCTCTTCGGCTTCCGCTAACACTCGCCCCCGCCCTTTGCGGTCCAATATGCATACAGCCACAGTCTAATGCGTCTCCTACGCCGCCCATTCCATGTCAAGTTGTGAATTAGTTCACTTGTTGTTCTGCCACTTTTCAACACTTTTGCCTTTGAATCATCTACTCTGTGACTTGAGTCGTATAATGTTACATGGTAAGAGTTAATTACGCTATCTGCGGGTTTCTTCTTATGTGGGCTTATATTTCTTAAGTATTTTTAAAATTGTATAATACTTTTTTAAAAAGAGTAATTACTGAGTTTCTTGCCAGGTTCTTCTCAGTAAAAGCAACCTTACGAACCTGGCGGTAGCATGTACAATCTTGTAAATTATGTCTGACGATTTGAAAGTGCTTTGTGATTGTCTAATCGAATAAAGATATTTTTGACTTTGACTTTAAAGAGTATACGATGACAGTTACGCCTTATAAAAGGTTCTCCCTTCGAAAATGATATGATCACGCATAAGTATAATTAATAAGGCCTATACCAACGCACGTACGTGTGTGTAAACACGTGGAGGTCACGTGCGTGGAGGCTCGATTAAATTCCAACGTGTTCTTATCACTCAATGCTTATAACAAATGCTATATTTTCGTATGTCTCTGCTCTGGCCATATCCCATACATTGTTGGGGTCGAAACCCGGTCTAACTGTAGCTGATTACCTGATTTTTCCACAAAGCAATTCCTCTGACCTTCGCAACTTTAGATATCCTAGACTTTGAAATCAATTGAACAATAAGACTTTTAAATGTTCTGTATTACATTTCAGGTCCAAGCGCGATGTGAATGTGTAATGCAAGGTGCGTTCTAAGTGTGTTGGCAAAACTTTGATAAGCGATTCGGTATGCTAAGCTGATAAGATTTGCAATAGTCATAGTTGAGAATAATACTGCCAGTTTGAAAATAAGATTGACACGAGCGCAAATGAAAATAACCCGGCCAAGGGCGAGTCGGATTCGTAGAGGAGAAGTAAAACCGTAAAACATACATACATACATATATATCCCATGGTGGTAGGCAGAGACCACCGTTTGCCACATGCTACGATCCTTACATACTTCTTTCGCTTCATCCACATTCAGGCATCTCCGAATTTGACCTTTCTGAAAAATACTATTAATTTGATCATAGTAGTTGTTCCTTGGACGCCCTCTACCGACACTTCCGGTCACATTCGCTCTATAAATTTGTTTCGTTAATCGCCTTTCACTCATCCTTTCGATATGTCCAAACCATCTCAACATACTTTTTTCAATTGCGTAAAACCTAGCAAAAAAAATGTGTCATCTCAAACTAAAAGTCATCCTCATCCTCCTGCCCTTCTCCCATGTTATTCATGGTCAGTGCAATGTGTTCTTCTCTTCCATTTCTCTCTATCAGCCGTCATATCTGTATTCACTCCTATTTTAGCCATATCATCTTTCACACAATCGATCCATCGTTTCTTAGGTCTTCCTTTCCCCTTGTAATCATCCACATTCATAAACAAAACTTTTTTGGCAACATTATCCTCATCAACTAAAAGTATAAAAAATAAACAAATTTCGATCACCAAATTTTTTTATACTGTTTTTTTATACTTGTAATAAATTACTGAACAATTTTGGTTTTGAATAATTTTGAACAGGTATATGGTATGGTATTGGCCTTGAGGTTTGAGTCGCCTGCTACGCAAGCGACGCAAGTTCGAATCCCAGCGGAGCCTGTACCAATGAGTATTTCTAAAAAACTTATGTACAGTGATTTCACACCACGTGCTTTACAGTGAAGGAAAACATAGTGAGAAAACCTGCATATTTCTGAGAAGTAATTCAATGAAGTATGTAAAGTGTCTGAGACGGCGATGGACTCACCATCTGTCACGTTGGCACTTAATCATCTTCGGTGAAAAGTGGGTGTTATGATTACAACACCTCTGCCTACCCCTTCGGGGAATACAGGCGTGAGCACATGTATGTATGTAAATTGTACTAACATCGGTGTAACGTAACCAACATTCGATGTCAATGGTCGGGGCAGTAAAATTGATATTACTCCTCTGATGTAGACTAGGAATTTTACTGAAATAGTTTTTCGGATGATAAAAAACCTCTTTTCTAAATTAAAATATATACAGAGCTTCTCACTCATAAATATGCTCACATATAACGCAAAGGGGTAGACAGACGTGTACTTATAGTACCCAAATTTCACCAGATATGTTTACATAGGAGGAGGAGCTCGTGGCACAGTTGCTATTACGCATATCATACGATCAGCGAAGTTAAGCAACCCTAACCCTAGCCAGTAATTGCATGGGTCACCACCCAGTGTCCTCCGTGCCTCGTAGAGCACGTTAAGCCGTCGGTCCCGGTTGCCAATTTATCATCTTTGGCAATCGTTACAGGTCGGTCGGAGGCTTCAAATAGTCTGACAGCTGGTTTAACCCAGATCATAGATTTTCCTCGTTAAAGGGGTTGCGAAGATCAGATGGCAGTCGCTTCGTATAAAAATCAGGTGATCAGTCGCATCGGGTTGAATCAAGTGCCGACCCCAACAATGTATGGGATAAGGCCAGGGCGATGATGTAATAAGGAGAGCTTATTGCCATTAACCTATTGCAGACTAATACGAAATTAATTATACCCATGAAATTAAGTCCACGCAGGTGAAACCGTGGGGCACAGCTAGTTTCAAATGCATAAAATAAAAAATAAATCTAAATATATATAACTCAAAGGTGTCTGACTAACGGACCTAACCACTGGACGGATCGGGCTGAAATTTGGTAGATGTTATGACGAAGGCATCTGCTAAGAAAGGATTTTGGTTAATTCTACCCCCAAGGGGATAAAATAGGGGATGAAAGGGACTGAGACAAGCTAGTAAGAGTATATATACTTACCTACTACTTACTCTAAATTCTATACTCAAGAGGTAATAGACCACTGGACGGATCGGGCTGAAATTTGGTAGATGTTATGACGAAGGCATCCGCTAAGAAAGGATTTTGGTTAATTCTACCCCCAAGGGGATAAAATAGGGGATGAAAGGGACTGAGACAAGCTAGTAAGAGTATATATACTTACTTACTACTTACTCTAAATTCTATACTCAAGAGGTAATAGACCTCTTGAGTATAGAATTTAGAGTATACTCATTCTCTTAAGACCCTTATTGGTCACTCTGAATAGCCATTTACAGTTAAAAGTCAACTCTATTGTCAAGAGAGAGATTGAATGTCTTAGAGAACAACACGTTGTATAAAAACCGACTCTACGCTCTTACGATAGAGCATATTTTTAACTTGCAAGGGAATGGGTCCAAATTGCTATCTTCCGCCACTCAGATAGACAGATTATTTTTGTCAAGGAGTCATAAATGATGGATGTGGTAACGGAAAAAATATTTTAACTTTTTGGATTTATACATCTATACAGATACGTATATACACCTTTATCTATACTTGTATATGCAGATTAATACAATTGAAGTGTCTGTTTGTAATTCCTAAATAAAATTATTACAAAATATTCCAATATTTGTAGTATGTAATACAGATGTATAAATATAGATATGTATGACAGAATGAATGTATAGAAGTGTATGCGACACATATATTACTAGCTGTAATATTTCGGTTTAAGATTGACAAAGTTTCATACAAACTTTCATCCCCTATTTTATCCCTTTGGGGTAGAATTAATCAAAATCCTTTCTAGCGGATGCCTACGTCATAACATCTACCTGCATGCCAAACTTCAGCCCGATCCGTCCAGTGGTTTGGGCTGTGCGTTGATAGATCACTGTCAGTCAGTCACCTTTGAGTTATATATATTTGTAAGGATTATTTCTCATTCAAAACATCCCAACATCTTTATCTTCATACAAGTCCAAAATTCCCATCCATCAATATAATATATCCTTTTCCGTTTCCATCATCAACCAGTCTGCATGTCGGTCTGTCAGTAAGTCAATCAGTCCCTGTCAATCTGTAGGTACTTGTATATTATTATTGCGTAGACATGAAGCAGATTGTGTTTACATCTCACTAAAGGTAAGTGTTAAATAATAATCTGTATATCTATATAGATAAATAAAATTGAAGTGTCTGTTTGTAATTCCAAAATAACAGCTTGTCACTAATGCATATAAAAGTAAGTATATACGGTGCTGACATAAAAAAAATGTATTTTTAATTTTATCTGTCTGTATGTTCCGGCTTATCTCCGAAACGGATGTATCAATTATAACGGAAATTTCACTGGTAGATAGAAAATTGTATAAGGTATAATTTACATTAATAAAGTAAAGAGCCGTGGTGGCTTTGGGATTAGAGCAGTCACCTGCCACGCAAGCGACGCAAGTTCGAATCCCAGCGGGGCCTGTACCAATGAGTTTTTCTAAAAACTTATGTGCAGTTATTTCACACCACGTGCTTTACGGTGAAGGAAAACATCGTGAGGAAACCTGCATATGTCTGAGAAGAAATTCGAAGACGTATGTATAGTGTCTGAGACGGCGATGGACTCACTGTCACGTTGGCACTTGATCATATTCGGTGATATGTGGGTGTTGTTGTTACAACATCGGGGACCCTTCTGGGATGGCGTGAGCATATTTTTTTTTTTAGAATAATAAAAAATAGGGTACCGCGGGTCACCTACGAAATTAAGTCTTACGGGTGAAACCGCAGGGCACAGCTAGTGCTGAATAAAAATATTTGAATAGCCAAAACATACCATTTACGTTAAGTAGGTAATTGTTTCAATTATTGAATACGTGCTAACTTTACAAAACTGCCTTGAACACAATTAGTACTATATTATAATTTATAGAATACGGAAGTATTGAATAATATGTTTTTTTTAGCCGACATTGCTGTGATACTAATATATACATCTATATCTATACAAGTCTGTTTGTAATTAAAAAATAACAGCTTTTCAATAAATGCATATGAAAGTATACACGGTACTGATAAAAGAAAACTATTTATAAAATGTTTTTATGTCTGTCTATCTGTTTGTTCCGGCTAACCTCCGAAACGGCTAGACCGATTTTAACGTGGCATTCACTGGTAGGTAGCAAATTTTACAAAGTGTCAATTAGGCAAATAGTCAAAGGCTACTTTTTATTTAAAAAAAACATTGGGCTCCTCGGGTCACATATGAAATTAACTGTACGCGGGTTACGCGCAAACAGACGGATAGACAGACAGAGAAAAATATTAATAATGGGTTTTTCAGTGTCAGTAACGCGTAAACTTTCATATTATGCATTTAATAATTTGTTATTTTGGACATACATACATATGCTCACGCCTGTATTCCCCGAAGGGGTAGGCAGAGGTGTTGTTATCACAACACACACTTTTCACCGAATTTGATTAAGTGACAACGTGACAGATGGTGAGTCCATCGCCGTCTCAGACACTTTACATACGTCATTGAATTACTTCTCAGAAATATGCAGGTTTCCTCACGATATTTTCCTTCACCGTAAAGCACGTGGCGTGAAATCACTGTACATAAGTTTCTTGAAAAAACTCATTGGTACAGGCCCCGCTATAGGCCACGCTGTTATTTTGTAATTACAAATATACACTTCTATTGTATTTATCTGTATGTATGCATATGCATACATGTACGGATATATATCATGATTTATCGACTACTTGAAAAGGTCCTTCTTTGAACTGAAGTGTGTATAAAAACAGAATAAATAAAGAAAAAGCCTTGTCCATTAAAACCTAACTCTATGTCTCGTCGGTCTATTCAGCGGGTCCTGTGTCCCTTGAACCGCTCAATTCAAATCAAGGCACAATTTGATTTGAATGAAAGAGAATGCTATATCCAGTCCGATCAAATTAGAAGCACTAAGCAATTTTTCTACGAAGGATTAAAAACTTTATTTTTAAATTAGGCAGTATTGAAGACAGACGAAAAATTATCTTGGACTTTGACTTAACCATAGAAACTTATAAATGTCATTCCAAAATCGTACCAAAAATATTATATTCTATAAAAAACTTTTTTAAATTTATTTTATCTGTCTGTGTGTCAGTCTGTTAATTCCAGCTAACCTCCGAAATGGCAATGTCAATAGAAAATTTACAAGGTGTAATACTGTAATATGTGAAATCGCGGGGCACAGCTAGTATAGGAATATAGATGTATAGATTAAACGTAATATTTCTAATAAATTTTTTCTAACACTTTTTCGAACCAATGTGGCGAATAAAGTAATAAGTAAGAAGCTAGACGGAATATTATAAATGATTTATAAACTAGAATATTACAAATCTATATATATATAAATACAAATGAGAGGAGCTCGTGGCACAGTTGCTATTGCGCATATCATTCGATTAGTGAAGTTAAGCAACCCTAAGCCCGAGTTCCCTCCGTGCCTCGAACGGGCTTTCACTGGCAGATAGCTGGTGTTGCCCTTGTAGCAGTAGTAACTTAGGCTTTTATTTAGAAAACTATTGGGTTCTGTGATCAAAGCATGAAACTAGCCAGTAAATAATAATTGTTTCCGAGAGCAAGTCGCTGTCAGACTGCAAAACAAGTAGCCGGATATTAAGATACTTGCTCGCAGAAGTATCTAGTGTACCTATTGACTTCCAGTCTAGATAAACTGAGTTTACGTGAGACTTTTAGCAGTTAACCATAGCCTAGTTTCAATTTTATATTTGTAGCTTTATGATCTAAGGATGTGCTGATGACTTTTGAACCGACTCAAATAAAATACACACTTGCTCGCTGCCACTTAAACTCTACATCGAAGCAAGCAGGGGCGGCGGCATTGTGTGCAGAAAACCTCAAGCGGCGGAAATATGCAGATATCAGTCATAATTGTATATTTCTGCCGTTTGGGGTTCAAACTTTGGGGCCATGGGGGCCTTAAGGACCTTTCAAAACGCCTGGCTGACGTCTCCGGTGAGGGTCAAGCTGGTTCTTACCTCGGTCAGAAGATTAGTTTAGCGATCCAGCGAGGTAACGCAGCCAGCTTACTGGCCACCATTGCCGCAGACACTAATTTAAATTCCGTATTTTATTTATAATTTTTGTTTTATTATATTTTTCTTTTTCTCGTAGTTTATTGTACTAGTTATTAAATAATTTGATTACTATTTAATAAAATACACATATTCAAATTTTACTTATGACGAAAGCTTATTATACAATTTCGGATTACATAAATGATAAAGACATATGGAATTAAAACTGTGAACAAGTAGCTCCTGGCAATGACATGGTATGCAAACATGATATGTTAATCATTTGGTATTGTTTTTACACACATATACATATATGCTCACGCCTGTATTCCCCGAAGGGGTAGGCAGAGGTGTTGTTATCACAACACTTTTCACCGAATTTGATTAAGTGCTAACGTGACAGATGGTGAGTCTATCGCCGTCTCAGGCACTATACATACGTCTTTGAATTACTTCTCAGAAATATACAGGTTTCCTCACGATGTTTTCCTTCACCGTAAAGCACGTGGTGTGAAATCACTGTACATAAGTTTTTTAGAAAAAGTCATTGGTACAGGCCCCGCTGGGATTCGAACTTGCGTCGCTTGCGTAGCAGGCGACTGCTCTAACCCTGAGGCCACCACGGCTCGGCACGGTATTGTTTTTACTTTTTAATTATTATCTTTTACACATGCATGCTGATACAATTTTCGCTGTTGTGATTAATTTTATATATTTTATTGTTATTATCATTGTTTACTATGTAATGATGTACATGATGCCAGCTGAGTTTCTCGCCGGTTCTTCTCAGAAGGTTAGTTTCCGAACCGGTGGTAAATTCTTCGACATTCATTGCCTTGCTAGGGCCTAAACAGAATGAATCATTTTCGTTATGAAAAAGGTCGTTACTAAATCAGCCTCATATCATCATCTCCCAGGCTTTATAGTTTAATTTTGATTAATGATTTTAATTGATTTAACCTGATGCGGCTGATCACATAAAAAGAGTGCTATCTGAACTGATTCTCGGGACACTGGTGCATGAGTAACTGCACAATCCCTCAGAAACGGATTTATTTATATAATTGGTTTAAACTGTAAGCAGTTCAGGTTTTGACTCATCAACTTGAGTAATTAACGAATTTCGTTGCGTATTAACATGGCTCGAAATGTGTTCAACCTAATTTGTTTCATTTATAAAGAGTGTTCTATACCTATATTAATCCAAATAATAAATTATCTGTGCACCCAATTTCATTCAAATCCGTTAAGCCGTTTTGCGTGATTGATGATCTTAGTATTGAAAATCTAATAAACTTTCTAATATAAGTATGATGGTCTGTATTCTAGGTAATTTTATATCGAGGTTAAGCCTTTATAAACGCGCGGCATCGACCTCATCAACTATGAATACATCAAAAATATCTTACACCTATAAAAGAGCAATTCTTGTATGTATATATATCTAATCTGAATCTCGGAAACGGCTCCAACGATTTTGATTTTGGTTTCAGGGGCAAAATATTGATCAAACTAGGTTTCATCTTCAGAAAACGTCGTTTTGACCATGTTTTTAGGCACTGAAAACCTCATAAAATGTCATTACAATTCTCCCGTTTTATTCATCCACCGTTATAAATAAGACTTTTTTGCAAAATTATCATCATAATCAATATATCATCACAAATAAGTGCCTTGCCAGGGCCCAAACTGAAAAAATATTTATCATTAATTTTTTCATCAAATTCGAAAATTGTTTATTATTGGATTTTTCACTCATCTTAAAATAATTAGGATTCATCGCAAAAAGAAACACTCAAACAATAAAATTACAGAAAAAAAACAGGCATGTTCAGTACCTACTAAATACTATTAATAGCTTTTAAGGAGCTCGTGGCACAGTTGCTGTTGCACATATCATTCGATCAGCGAAGTTAAGCAACCCTAACCCTAGACAGTTATTGGACCGTCACATTTCTCTTTGTGCCTCGGAGAGCACGTTAAGCCGCTGGTCCCGGTTGCCAATTCATCATTTTTGGCAATTGTTACAGGTCGGTCGGAGGCCTAAAAAAATCTGACAACTGGTTTACCCCAGATCACAGATTTTCCTCGTTAAAGGGGTTGCGAAGGTCAGATATATAAAAATCATGTGATCAGTCACATAGGGTTGACTCAAGTACCGACCCCAACAATCTATGGGATAAGGCAAGGCAGACGATACTATTTATAGCTTTCTATATACAAAACTACCGCAAAACTTTACCTTAAGTAATTTACAGTAAATCCAATTACCAAGGGACATTTGTCTAACTTATTTCATATCCTGTTAGTGCAGACGATGTGTTTGAAGACGATGTTTACAGAACAAACGATTTGTTCGGCTTTGTAATAGTTTCCCTGTTGTTGTTGATATGTTGTTGTAAAAGAGCCGTGGTGGCCTTGAGGATTGAGCAATCGCCTGCTACGCAAGCGACGCAAGTTCGAATCCCAGCGGGGCCTTTTTTTTTTTTTTTTTTGTTGACGAGGGGGAAACCTTCAAAAGATCCCCGACCGCCCTGGGAGAGGCAGATCGGGGTACGTGGGATTCTTACCGCACTAAAACCCCCCCGGTGGCCATCCTCAGTGCTCAGGGGGGACTCCGGGTACTCTGATAGAACGCACCGGTGTCCCCCCACACTTTGCCGGGGCACATCCCCGGGGCAGCTGTGACGCCGCCCCTTGAGACCTCGCTGTGCAAGGCAGCGCGAGCCACATCGCGCTGCCACCTTCCCGGGCCTGCGCCGGCGGTCAAAGCTCCCACCCCGACCACCGCCAGCAGGCCCTCCGGCCCCCTTTTAGTCGCCTCTTACGACAGGCAGGGGATACCATAGCCATATTCTTAGACCCTGGCTATTGGGTGGACGGTCCGGGGCATGCGTTGCCTCCGCCCCGCCGTCGCCGTCGTCTCCGAGTGGGATCGGCTCTCTCCCGATCCCGCTCGGAGGTCTCCTTCTGGGACATTACCGCCTCGCAGAAGGAGACTACGGCCCTCCATGCCTCTCTGTCTGCCAGCATAGCCGTCACTACGCGTGGCAGAGAGAGGTCCTGCCCGATCCTGGTGACCAGGACTCGACGCTCCGAGCTCCACGCTGGGCACTGCTCCAGCGTGTGCTGTGCGGAATCCCGGTCACTGCCGCAATGGTGGCAATTCGCCGTCGGTTCGCGACCGATCCGATTCAGGTACTCACCGAAACACCCGTGTCCGGTGAGTACCTGCGTCAGCCGGAAGGTGACGTGGTCCTTCCTCTTTAGCCAGGGCCCGAGGCTCGGCAAAATTGCACCGACAGCGCGTTGGCGGGCGTTCTGCGGCTCACACAGCCGCTCCCGCCACGCCAAAAGCGCACGTCGGTGCTCCTGCCTGCGCACTTCAGCCGCATTAGGAGGCGCGGTTCCGTCCGCCCGGCGGAGACGGTCGTAGACACGAGCATCCATCTCCGCCAGGATGTCCAGGGGCGGAAACCGCGCCAGGACAGTGGCCGCCTCGAAGGACAGGGTACGATACTCTCGTGCGACCCGGATGGCCATAGGACGCTGCATACTATTATACATAGTTCTGCAGCGCCTAACACCCAGTCTGGAAGACCAGACGGGTGCTCCGTAGAGAGCCACGGATCGCACGACCTCCGCATAGAGGCGGCGGACTCCTTCACTCGGTCCCCCGAGATTGGGCAGCAGTCTGTGCAATGCACCCGCTACCCTCTTGATCCGGGGGACCATGCGGCTGAAGTGCTCCTCGAAGCCCCAGCGACCGTCCAGGGTGAGACCTAGGTACTTGAGGTACCGTCCCACCCGGACATCCACGTCACCTACGCGAACCGACGAGCTGGGTGGTTCCCTTCCCCTCGGGAGTTTATGGAGCCACAGCGCCTCGGTCTTCTCCGGCGCTACCCGAAGGCCCAGCTCGTGGATTTTCTCCACGACGCATGCCACGCCAAGCTCGGCGAGCCGGATGGTCTCCTCGAATGTCGCCCCGACGGCTAGCACCAGCGTGTCGTCCGCATAGCAGACGATGCTAACGCCGTCGGGGCGGTCGACCCGCAGGACCGCATCGTACGCGAGGTTCCACAGGAGTGGCCCTAGGACCGATCCCTGTGGGACCCCGCAGTACACCTTCCTCCGGTGAAGTCGTCCATCTCCGCCCACATATTGCACGCACCTGTCGTGCAAGTAGGCGCGGACCACGCGCTGCAGGTAGGGGGGCACGCGGTGGTACACCAGGGCCCCCCATATTGCATCCCAGGGCAGGCTGTTGAAGGCCTGTTGAAGGTTGAAGTTCGAATCCCAGCGGGGCCTGTACCAATGAGTTTTTCTAAAAAAACTTATGTACAGTGATTTCACACCACTTGCTTTACGGTGAAGAAAAACATCGTGAGGAAACCTGCATATTTCTGAGAAGTATTTCAATGACGTATGTCTGAGACGGCGATGGACTCACCATCTGTCACGTTGGCACTTAATCTTCGGTGAAAAGTGGGTGTTGTGATTACAACACCTCTGCCTACCCCTTCGGAGAATACAGGCGTGAGCATATGTTGTTGATATGTGGCAAAAGTTTTGATAGACTAGCTTTTTGTCCACACTTTGCCTATGTATCATTATGGTTTTATAGGAGAGAAGGATTATTCAGTCGTATTTCGGAGCTGATGCCCGTTTCATGCTATGTAACCCGTTACCGTAATGATGTCGTAGGGATTTAGGCGTTATATCAAAGCCGTGGTGGCCATGGGGTTTGAGCAGTCGCTTGCGTAATAAGTTCGGCAAGAGGCAAGTTCTTATCCCAGCGGGGCCTGTATCAAAGGGGTTTTCTAAAAACTTATGTGCTGTGATTTCACACCACTTGCTATATGGTGAAGGTAAACATTGTGAGGAAACCTGCATATGTCTGAGAAGTAATTCAAAGACGTATGTATAGTGGCTGAGACGGTGATGGACTCACCCTATGTCACGTTGGCACTTATACAGTGAATTCACTTATTCAGTGAATGTTGTTGTTACAATGCCTCTGCTTACCCCTTCGGATACCCTTTTGGGAGGGCCATACAATAATTTTTTTTTAGTTTTACTTAAATTCTTGTCAGTTACTGAACTACTGTGAAAACAAGCTGTTTTGGAAATAAGTTGAAACGGACAGACGGACAAAGGTTCAAAAACTACATACGCATTTGTTAAGGTTGTTATCTTAACATTACAAACACACACTTCAAATGTATTTATGTGTATAGACTTCAAGTGCAACATTATTAAAATTGACAGTATCTTTTACAACCTCACCCGCAGCCATTTGCAAAATTCTAATCATATATATAATAAAGTTTATTTTACTATGCATGTCGTATTAGTTTATAGCGAATTTGTGCAGTCAATTTTAAGCCCTGTCTGTATAAAGTTAGGGTTGGTTTTGAGCGTTACACTTAAGGGCAGTGTAGCACGCATTTTCTCTATGTTTATATTTAGTAGTATTGGTTAAATAAATTTCATCTTTATAGCGAAAGGGTGAGAATTTCGTTTCGCTTGCCAAATAGGGTAATTAACAGTATATTTCCCGTTGAGTTTGTGTAAACTGTAAACAAGGGGTTGTTTCAAAACCCTCGTGTTAAGGACAGTTGCGTGTGAATTTAAGGTGAAATTTGCTCATATTTATCATCCGTTTTTTTCTTGTTATCATCTGCCTGGCCTTATCCTATACACTGTTGGGATCCGCACTTGATTCAACCCGATGTGGCTGATCACCTGATTTTTATACGAAGCGACTGCCATCTGACCTTCGCAACCCCTTTAACGAGGAAAATCTGTGATCTGGGTCAAACCAGTTGTCAGAATATTTTAGGCCTCCGACTGACCTGTAACGACTGCCAAAGATGATAAATTGGCAAGCGGGATCGACGGCTTAACGTGCTCTCCGAGGCAAGGAGGTGGGGGGGGGGGGGGATTCGTAAGAAAAAAGCGATTTTGTAAGCCAAACAAAATCTACGCAGGTGAAAACGTGGGACACAGCTATACATACATATACGTAGGCAGAGGTGTTGACAACACTCACTTTTCACCGAAGATGATTGCCAACGTGACAGATGGTGAGTCTTTAATTACTTTTCAGACATATGCAGGTTTCCTCACGATGTTTTCCTTCAGCGTAAAGCACGTGTTGTGAAATCACTGCACATAAGTTTCTTAGAAAAACTCATTGGTACAGGCCCTGCTGGGATCCACCCAATAGCCAGGGTCTAAGAATATGGCTATGGTATCTCCTGCCTGTCGTAAGAGGCGACTAAAAGGGGGCCGGAGGGCCTGCTGGCGGTGGTCGGGGTGGGAGCTTTGACCACCGACGCGGGCCCGGGAAGGTGGCAGCGCGATGTGGCTCGCGCTGCCTTGCACAGCGAGGTCTCCAGGGGCGGCGCCACAGCTGCCCCGGGGATGTGCCCCGGCAAAGTGTGGGGGGACACCGGTGCGTTCTATCAGAGTACCCGGAGTCCCCCCTGAGCACTGAGGACGGCCACCGGGGGGGTTTTAGTGCGGGTAAAAATCCCACATACCCCGATCTGCCTCTCCCAGGGCGGTTGGGGACCTTTTGAAGGTAAAAAGCCCCGCTGGGATTCGAACTAGCGTCGCTAGCGTAGCAGGCGACTGCTCAAACACCGAGGTCACAACAGCTCCTTTACTAGTAATGTAACTCGGTAATGTACGAATAACAAGGGGATATTAACAATAGTGGAAGTAACAATAAGAATAATCAGAACTGTCACTTATGTCCTCAAACAATTATCAAAAAAAATCCAAGCAATAGATTAAAAACGGCAAAAAATTTTAAATTAAAAAAAAAAACCATTATATTCAAAGTTTTCGGAAAGAATACTCAAACACAAGAGTCGGTCCAGCGAGCTGTGAATAATGTTTTAAATTGTTACAATCTTAAAATGGCTAGAAACGTTTAAGGCCATCATTTAGCTCAGAGAAGCTCATCAAAATAATTTAAAAACTTTCCGGCCTCTTAACGGATTTAGTTAGTGGCGCCATCCAGTGGCGTTTTACGGAGATTGCCGAAGCTATTAATTTTTTATGGCGAGTTTCGTATTTTTATATCTTCGTTAATTTCGATTGATTTGGATTTAGACCTAGGTATGTAGTTACCTAGTTCTTATGGACGGTGAAAAATAATAAATAGAAGACTTTGTATGTTTTGTTCAACGCAGTCATCTCAGGAACTGGTTTGAATTGAAAAAATATTAATTAGTTTCATCCCTATAACGCTGTAAAACATCGTTCCCTGCTGACATAAACGTCACAGATCACAATGTAAACAAACAAAAGGAACCAATAAATATTGCATTAGGAGAAAACATGAATGGCGGTATTATTAATTATGGCTGGCATTCACGTCATACTTGTGAACAGGTGCTGCTTGGGGGGGCTGGTCATCTCAAGCTACGCATTTAGTTATAAGTAGATGTACTAGATTTTTAGTTATGTTAATTTTTATCGACATTTGTGCATTGGAACATTGTCCTTGAGCTTACGTTTTTAAATTATTTATTTTGTATTCTTTAAATTGTATAATATTTTTGAAAAGAGTAATTACTGAGTTTCTTGCCAGATTCTTCTCAGTAAAAGCACCCTTCCGAACCTGGCGGTAGCATGTATAATCCTGTATAATTATGTCATTCTGACGATTTGAAAGTACTTTGTAAAAAGTCTAATCGAATAAAGATACTTTTGACTTTGACTTTGACTATTAAAGCTGGAAACGTGATGAACAATAGGGATGATTTCAATAATGTGTTGTGTTATGTTGTAAATAAGTTGTATTGGTCTGACGGTGGAAACATAAGTCAGGAGTGTACAGAAGGAGTGTTGTTTCAGGTGTTGAATTCTCCACCCAATAGCCAGGGTCTAAGAATATGGCTATGGTACCCCCTGCCTGTCGTATGAGGCGACTAAAAGGGGGCCGGAGGGCCTGCTGGCGGTGGTCGGGGTGGGAGCTTTGACCACCGACGCGGGCCCTGGAAGGTGGCAGCGCGATGTGGCTCGCGCTGCCTTGCACAGCGAGGTCTCTAGGGGCGGCCTTACGGCTGCCCTGGGGATGTGCCCCGGCAACGTGTGGGGGGACACCGGTGCGTTCTATCAGAGTACCCGGAGTCCCCCCTGACCACTGAGGACGGCCACCGGGGGGGGTTTAGTGTGGTAAAAATCCCACATACCCCGATCTGCCTCTCCCAGGGCGGTCGGGGACCTTTTGAAGGTTTCCCCCTCGTCAACAAAAAAAAAAAAAAAGGTGTTGAAATCTGAGCATGTTAAGTTGAATGCATGGGATGACGTAGTATGCTCGGAGTATGATAGTCTGATGGGTAAGGTGAAGAAGAGAAAGGACTGCATAAAGTAATTCAAAGACGTATATAGTGCCTGATACGTCAACGGACTCATCATCTGTCACGTTGGTACGAGTGCGAGTCGGACTTGAGCACGAAGAAACATAGAAACTGAAAAATCACGTTCGTTGCATGGGAACTCTTTTTATATTAATTTAATCTGACTTTAAATGTAACTGTTGATCTACTGGTAAAACATCATGTGGGAAAATAATAACTTTACTGTCTTTCTGTCAAGGTTCATAAGATACAGCCTGATGACAGACGGACAGACGGATAACGAATAATATAACGAATAACATATATACATAATAAAAATATTATATAACTTTTACTGTTATTAATAATTATTTTCTATGTTATTAAATGCAAATGATGCCAGTTGAGTTCCTTGCCGGTTCTTCTCAGAAGGCTGGTTTCCGGACCGGTGGTCAATTCTTCGTACCTTAATTACCAGGACCTTAACTAAATAATTAATTTTCGAACCCTAAAAAAATAATGGGGATAATATATTTTTTTGCAAGTTAAAATTTTCTATGTACCTAATTATTATGTAAAATTATATTAGTCTGTACTGTACGTAATGCACATAGTAAGAGATTGTTATTCTAAGATTTCCCTCGACTCTACAGCAAGGCGCATTGATATGCACATTCGCTACATCACAATGGCGACCAAAATAGGCGAACAATTAATACAAAAATAGGCACTTTACCGGCCTTGCTATTTCGCTCTTTGACTTCTTAGCTTGCTGCAAATGCATTACGTTGCTTTAATACTACTCTTTGACGTCATAGAACAGAACAGAAAACAGCAGAAGGACGGCTCCCTTTTGTTAATCTTATATCTTTAAACGAGCAATTCTTGTATATATATAATCGGAATCTCGGAAACGTCTCCAACGATTTTCATGAAATTTTGCATGTAGGGGGTTTCAAGGGCAAAAAATAGATCTAGCTAGGTTTCATTTATGGAAAACATCGTTTTGACCATGTTTACAGGCACTGAAAAACTCATAAAATATCATTACAATACGACAATAAATTTCGCCGACATCTGTCAAGTTATGATGGCTCAGACGTGAGGCTTCCAGCTTACGGGGCGATAACGAAACTAGAGTACCTAACCCGGTTCGAGACTGACGTTCACCGGATTTTTTTTCTTTTATATTCCTTTTATTTGTGTGAAGAAGAAACCGAGCACAGCTCGGTCAACCAGATATTATCTGTTTATGGTTGATAATAGCTTTCACTGAAGACGATAAGTTTGAAAGCTGGAATGCTTACAGACTTTGGAGAAGTCATACATCATACATATGCTCACGCCTATATTCCCCGAAAGAGTAGACTTTTTCTCATCGAAGATAATTAAATGCCAGGTGGTGAGGCTATCGCCGTCTCAGGCACTTTGAATTACTTCTCAGACATACACAGAATTTTTCAGGATATGGAAGTTTTTTGAAAAACTCATTGTTGCTGGCCGCTGGGAATAGAACTCGCATTGCTTGTGTAGCAGTCGACTACTCAAATCCTACAGCTACCACGGTTCTCCTGAAAAATCACATCTTCCTGTAAAAAATCTTCGCGCCTTTTTTTATTATAATTATTTATTTAAATAGAAGAAAATTTAAAAAAATATATTTTATTCTTAAGATAAATAAGCAAAATACGTACGTTCTGTATATATTTACAAAGTTTCTCGAAAAGTTAATTGGCTTGATTTTCTCTAAATTAAACTATAGGATATTCTCGGTGTTGTTTGCCAAAGTATTACAAATAAAAATGAGGCTTGTAATTTGAATCAACAAAAATCATAATTGATTAAATTGCTTTGCAAATACCGATCCCACAGTGTTTGCGAGGTCACCAAATTTATTAATAGCGTTCGTGGGAACATATACCCATACCTATTGATATTTATTGAGTAAAGGACAGCAGGTCTAAAAAGGCCACTTTGGGAGAATCATAATGATATCCGAATATGATTCATCATCGAAATGACAAAATGGTCACTTAGGTGAAATTCTCTCTTATTATGATTCTCCCTTCTTAGAAGACCTTTCTGGGATGGCGTGAGCATATATTTTTTATTTTTAGTTTTGAAATACACTTATAACGTAACTTAACACGTTAACTCGCACAAGTACGACGATCTAAATGTATATAACTCAACTGACTGACATCTATCAACGCACAGACCAAACCACTGGACGGATCGGGCTGAAGTTTGGCATGCAGGTAGATGTTATGACGTAATCATCCGCTAAGAAAGGATCTTGATTCATTCCACCCCCAAGGGGGAAAATAGAGGCTGAAAGTTTGTAAGAAACTTTGTCAATTTTAAACCGATATATTTTATTTTTTATTTTAATTTTACAAGGAACAGTACTAAAAACTAATTACAAGTAGAAAACTTGGCCCGAATCGGTGTCTCTCGGGATCGTGCCAAGAAGGCTAGCAGCATTGCCACGTTGAATAGCAATGATTCTCTGAGCGAGAAAAGCCCCAGCCCGCTTGTCTTTGAAAAGTTGATGAGCGTCTGGACCCCAAGGCCTCAGAGTTTCAACCGCCAACGCTGAAAATATGTATCCTTGACCAATATATTATATAAAAATAAATCTACGCGGGTGAAACCGCGGGGCACAGTAAAGTATATGCATCTTTTAGCCGATTTCTTTTATCCATTTATTCTGTAAGGTTTTGGGAGGTAATACCATTGCATCAAATGGGCAGAAATCTCAGCTTTGATAAACGTACATGCTTCTACTATAACATTTTAAGATTGTAATTTCCTCAAAATATATTTTCACTGTTTTTGCTATACTACAAGATTTTTTTTACTCGAAATTTTTACACCCTTAAATCTTAGCAGCCCTTAAAATTCTTACTCTACTAAGTTCGAACTAAGGAATGTGTACCTAAGCTTTTTTATGACTTTAATTAAATTTAACGATGATGGTATGGAAGGATTTCAACTAAGGTATTTTATCAGGCCGCTTAATAGATAAGTACATTATTTAATGAATTTCAAAACTACGGGATATTTTTTTTACTGAATCGACCTGCCACGCTATTCTGTAAGGTTTCTCAGTGTCGCAGAGATACGTAATTGAACTGTATCGTCTATGCATTATGAATCATTTTCCTGTGATTGAAACAGACGCTCAACGTCGAGTTCGACGATGAGAAACCTTACAGAATAACACGGCTGCTTCTCAACTAAACAAAGCTTTATGCTAGTAACTAGCCCACGATATTTATACTTGTGTCTACCAAACTAAGAGCCGTGGTGGGCTTGGAGCTTGACCAGTCGCCTGCTACGCAAAAGACGGAAGTTCGAATTCGGCGCCTGTACCATATGTCTGAGAAGTAATTCAGAGACGTATGTATACTGCCTGAGACGGCGATGGACTCGTGAACTCTGGAAAAGTGGGTGTTGTTACAATACATCTGCCTACCCCTTCGGGGAATTCAGACGTGAGCATATTATGTATGTCTATCTGATTAATATCTGCCTACAGAGGGAATTGACGCCACGCTAAACGTACACAAATTTCTTTTGAAATTGTGTAGTGTGCGACGTTTTTTCATTTTTCTTTTACCTATGACATTTCCCCTGCAGAGCGAGCGATGGATATCGACTCACGCCCACGCTATGCAATGTCAAGCTACGTGCAGCTACGCCAGCGCTTATCATATGGACCTTTTTATGAGACAGCGATGGAATTATAATCTTATAAAAGGCGTGAGCATACGTTTGTATGCATGTTATATTATAAAATGCAAGTGACTTAAGTGCTGTAGGTGCCATCACGAGTTATGAGCGCTGATCTAGAAAGTGAAGGAGTCATAGTTACTCGAAGCTGTTTGAAGCTAAATTATCAATATATTTTGAGTGGCATTTCAGTAGTAAGTCGTAAGTGCTATAAAAAACTATAGCGTAGTCGTGGAAGGCAGCAGTTGATCAGTACATTATCAAACAAAGCGAAGCTACAATTGTGTAGCGTGTCGGTGCGTAATGCAGGAAATCGTGGCTCATTTTCCTTTCAACAAAAGCCTTTGCTAACGCAGAGAGATCACGTGACCGCTTTGACACGAGATCACGTGACTTTTTTTGACAGCCTTTTCATACATCGAGGGAAACATCTTGAGAATAATAGGTCTACATTTCTGAGAAGAAAAATTTCAATGATATATCTATGCAAAATAATATTTCGAATTTGTTTGCAAAGAACGGGAACTATAATATATACTAATATTATAAAGAGGAAAAGTTTGTATGTATGTTTGTAACGAATTTTCTCAAAAAAACGTGATCAATTTAAAAAAAAAACTCCCCATTTGATTGGTTCTTTCACTGATTAATAATAGGCTACATTTTATCCCAGTAATCCTACGGGAACGAGAACTACGCAGGTGAAACCACGTGACCGCTACTAATCTAAATATTCTTAGCTAACATTTGAGTTTCATTCGCGCGTTATTCGAACGAGAGCCCATTTCTTTAATTATTAATAATAGAATTAATTTTATACAAATCTAGCTGTGCCCTGTGGTTTCACCCGTTTCTGAGATTAATTGGAACAAACACACAGAATGAATAAAAAAAATGTTTTTTGTAAATACCACTATACTTTATAAACTTTCACTATATTTATATACTATACGTATACTTACACTAGCTATGCCCTACGGTTTCACCCGCGTAGATTTAGTTTTATAATATTAATATTACGATACACATTTAACGTAGTTTCTTTCTTCAGACGATTTAATATTTTGTATGAACATAAAAGCGGTTATTGTGACTAAACTATGATAGTTGGATATGTGCTCTCGTGGATGTAGATCTTAATAAGACCTACAAACCCATAATACATAATTTTGTTCCATTGATAATAGTTTTTCCAGAGCACGCATAAATAGGTTTTACTCACAATTTTCATACGGATCCCTAATTTATTTGAAAATAAAATATAGCCAATAAACCTTCCCGATAAATGAACTATCCAACACTGAAAGATTATTTGAAATCGGACTATTAATTAGTTCCTGAGATTAGAACGTTCAAACAAACAAACTCTGTAGCTTTATTTATGCGTATAGATAGTCGATACATCTTGAATTAACTGCTTCGAAGAAGAAATACCAACGCATTATCGAACCCATAATATAAGTGAGTAAATATAAACGACTTCAGCTTCACCAAAGGAATTAATACTGTTAACGCTCCACCTTGACGGATAGCGCAGGAGCGTTAAACCGACCAACGCCCAACGTTAATGTCAGCTGTCAACGGGTGACAGGGTGACATTGCGCACGCCGGAGCGAAGAGGTCGGCACTCTTCGTCGGATCGGGGCACGGAAAACTACATAAAATTTCGTTCCTACTCATCATATTCTAATTATATTTAATTTCAAAATTGATGAACGATGCAAATTATATGTGTATAAGTTGCCAACGAATTTTACTCCTCCCGAGATTCACGCCTCAACAAATACTTTAAAGCAATAATTAAATTGATAATTCGTTGATAATACCTTTAATTAAATTCGTGCGCGCGTTCAAATTACATTATCAGACATTCGAACATTTTTATCATAAATTATTCTCATTATGACACGTGCATTTTGATATGACAACACCTGTGTTTAGTCTGACCAACCTGTCTTGTAAACTAAATGTCTGATATCTTAGTCATTCATAAATATCTGCTGTTTTCTAGATCATTTCCTACTTGCGACACCGATCTCAAAATAAAAAAATATTAAATATGCTCACGACATCTCAGAAGTGTCACCAAGGTATAAGCAGAGGTGTTGTAACAACAACACCCACATTTCACCGAATATGATTGTGTGCCAACGTGCCAGAGTCCATCGCCGTTTCAGGCACTATACATACGTCTTTGAATTACTTCTCAGACATATGCATGTTTTCCTTCACCGTAAAGCACGTGGTGTGAAATCATTGAATATAGATTTTTAGAAAAACTCATTGGCACAGGCCCGCAGGGATTCGAACTTGAGTCGCTTGAGTTGCAGGCGACTGCTCAAACCCCGAGGCCACCACGGCTTCTTTTCACTCACGACTCAGATACTGCTCCTGGGGATTTGCAAAAGGAAAAATATATTATCACTTTGTCCGACCCGGGAATCGGGCTTAGGACCTCGTGTTACACAGCAACGCTTCGCTACTACAAGACTGATGAGCCCTTTATAACCATGTTTTAACAAAATGTACATAGTTGGCTAATAAGCTTAAATCGCTGAGTCATCTCATATACTAAGGCTGGCTTACTACTGCCATAAGAGCGGAGCGAGCATAGAAGCTATATATTCGTTATTAAAAGCGTAGCCAGGATTCTGAATGGGAAGAAATAGAAAGTTACATACATATGCTCACGCCTGTTTTCCCCGAAGGGGTAGGCAGAGGTGTTGTAATCACAACACCCACTTTTCACCGAAGATGATTAAGTGCCAACGTGACAGATGGTGAGTCCATCGCCGTCTCAGACACTTTACATACATCATTGAATTACTTCTCAGAAATATGCAGGTTTCCTCACGATGTTTTCCTTCACCGTAAAGCACGAGGTGTGAAATCACAGTACATAAGTTTTTTAGAAAAACTCATTGGTACAGGCCCCGCTGGGATTCGAACTTGCGTCGCTTGCGTAGCAGGCGACTGTTCAAACCTCAAGGCCACCACGGCTCGTACATTCTTATCATACAGAATACTAAATACAACAGAACAGAATAAATAATGGTATTCACTTGATTCATCTTAAAGCCACACTCTCTGCTCTGCCAGTGGAGTGTCAACCTACCAATATTATACAAGTCAGCAACACATACGCGCATCCTATCAAATATTGGTTGATTGATGGCAAATATGATTTGATTAATAGGCCAAGAGAGCCGTTATTTACATGGAGCTGGATGATTTTAGCAATTATATTGAGACAGCGGGATGTTGGTGTCTGTTTGCTTAATTAAGTTAAGCCTTTATTAAATAATGACTGAAAATAATTGGGACATTATTAATATTAGAAACAAGCTGCCCCGCATTTTCAACCGCGTGGAATACGTGGCTTTATTTCACGGAACCCTAATTATTTTTTAAATTAAAAGTAGCCTAGCTTTATTTAGCGGAAGCTTAATTTTTTCTTTTATTAAATGTTCAGCTGTCTGTCAGAGAAAGTTGTCCGTTACAATCAGCCCATAACAAACAGACAGACCACGTGCTTTACGGTGAAGAAAAACATCGTGAGGAAACCTGCATATTTCTGAGAAGTAATTCATTGACGTATGTAAAGTGTCTGAGACGGCGATGGACTTACCATCTGTCACGTTGCCACTTAATCATCTTCGGTGAAAAGTGGGTGTTGCGATTACAACACCCCTGCCTACCCCTTCGGGGAACTGACTGTTTGATCCGGGTAATCTCTGGACAAATTTAAACGGGACTTTCAGTGGCAGATAGCTAATGTTACAAGGAGCAACATAGGCTAGATTTATTTAAAAAAACCATATAGGTTTGATGAAATTAACTCTAAGCGAATGAAACCGCAGGGCATAGTTAGTTTTGAATATGTCTTACTCTCCTAAATGTTTGCACTGATTTTTAATATCCTGAGGGTAGTTTGAAAAGCGTGGAGCATACTCGAATTTTATATTAAAACTATTTATAAAAGTGGAATGTGACATATGAAAGCAATGTATATTCGCTCTTCGCCCGATAAAAGAGAAATAAATCATGCTCTCTTCTGCAATATACTGGGTATGGTACGTTTCGTATGTTTAATATTTTTAAATTTCAGCTGTACTCTTGTCAAAAGCAAGATGTACGTATATAAATATGCTCACACCTGCATTCCCAGAAGGGGTGGGCAGAGGTGTTGTAATAACAACGCCCACTTTTCGATAACACAGTGAAGAATCCTTCAAAACACGTACGTATAGTGCCTGAGACGGCGATGGACTCACCATCTGTCACGTTGACAAATAATCATCTTAATAAAAATTTGTGTTGTTAATACAATACCTCTGCCTGCCCCTTCGGGGAATGATGGCATGAACATATGTATGTATATTGGTGTATTATACGTTTCAACCGCATAGATTTTATTTGATTCCCGTGGAACCCGGGAAATATTTTTTTTAAATTAAATTTGCTTAAGATAGTTCTTGTAACATTAGCTATCTTATTACTCGTATCAAACAGACAGACAGGCAGAAAAAAAAAATTGTTTGATTCATGTCAGTACCGTATAAATATTTTCATACGCATTACAAACAGACGCTTCAATATTATTTATCTGTATAGATGAATAGATACCAAAGAAGTAAAAAAGGCTTGAGTTTAAAAAAAAAAACTGCTGCTTAGCTAAGCCGACGCACAAAAAGGTTTGGCATAAACATTAAGATTTATTTTAAAGATACAATACTTTTGCGGGAAATCAAGGAGTCTTTATTATCCAGTTGTGCATCATAAATTCAAGGGATTTAGTGTAATCCCCGCAGCCCTTACGTAAGGGCAAAATATGGTCAGATTCGGAGGGTTGGAGTTTAGTTACGAAATTTTGAATTTCCTTTGTAGGTAGTATTATGCTTGTTTAAAACCATTTGTCCAGCTGTGTACACATGCTCGTTTAAATTAAAATAAATGCACGTAATTAAAATGTCCACGTTGTCTGTTTGTTACGTCTAAATTACAGTATTTTACTAAAAAAATCTAAATATATATATATATAACTCAAAGGTACTGACTGACATAGTGATCTATCAACGCACAGCTCAAACCACTGGACGGATCGGGCTGACATTTGGCATGCAGGTAGATGTTATGACGTAGGCATCCGCTAAGAAAGGGTTTTGATTAATGCTACCCTCAATGGGATAAAATAGTGGTTGAAATTTTGTACGACACTTTTTCAATTTAAAACCGATATAAAAATAAATCTGGAAGAGAGGAGCTCGTGGCACAGTTGCTATTGCGCATATCATTCGATCAGCGAAGTTAAGCAACCCTAGACCTAGCCAGTAATTGGATGGGTGACTGCCCGAGTTCCCTCCGTGACTCGGAGAGCACGTTATGCAATAAATCTATATCTTTTATTGAAGTGTCTGTTTGTAACTCCATAATAACAGCTTTTCACTTAATGCATGTGAAAATATCTACAGTAGGTATGATATAAAAAAAACAAATAAAATCTCTGTCTGTCTGTCTGCTTGCCTATCTGATTGTTCCGGCTCATCTCCGAAACGGAAAATTCTCACCCACGGCTAACTTCAAGTGAATGTCACAAAGGCAGAGCTATTATAGTTATTTATCACCCAACTTAGATCAGAAGAGCTAACGAACGTCACATAAATCAGTTTGCAGTCCACGCCGAAAGTGACATTGAATTGAAAGTTTTTTTAAATGCGACGATATTATTATACATACACACATCGCACCCTCAGAACGATAGAGGCTCAAATCAAAAACATTTTTTTTGGATATCGCAATCAGCGATTTCCAAAGACCACGGCTAACATACATGAGACAAGTTAAGGAAAAGGTGTCTGTCATGACGTATAAGGAGGTCAAAGAGATGGCGCTGGACAGAGACGAGTGGAAAGAAATGAATCGGTTACACCGACAAGAGTTATTACTCTTAAATTCATGATGATGATTGCATTCAGCAAGTTTGAATTTATAACATAGGCAGTTATTATTTGACCAGTTTTGAATACAATCTATTTTATATTAAAGTATAGTTTAGGTAGTGTATTGTCGTACGTGTAAGTCAAAGTCAAAGTCAAAGTCAAAAGTATCTATATTCGATTAGACTTTTTACAAAGTACTTTCAAATCGTCAGAATGACATAATTATACAGGATTATACATGCTACCGCCAGGTTCGGAAGGTTGCTTTTAATGAGAAGAACCTGGCAAGAAACTCAGTAATTACTCTTTTCAAAAATATTATACAATTTAAAGAATACAAAATAAATAATTTAAAAAACGTAAGCTCATGGACAATGTTCCAATGCACAAATGTCGATAAAAATTAACAAAACTAAAAATCTAGTACATCTACTTATAACTAAATGCGTAGCTTGAGATGACCAGCCCCCACAAGCAGCACCTGTTCACAAGTATGACGTGAATGCCAGCCATTGACCTCCTCAACCATCATAGAGGGAAGTGGACAACCCGTCATCCAGACGCCGCCGCAAGCAAAGGCATTTTAGTGAGCTTGACAACTCAAGCCCGTCAAACAAAGATCAAAACTAATAAATATTAAGAATTGTAACATAAGTACAGTGTCCATCAGTATGTACAAATATACACTTTTTGAGGTCTGTCTACCTTAACATAATAACTGCCTCGTTGGTCTAGTGGTTTGTACGTTCGTCTGCCGATCACGAGGTCCCGGGTTCGATTCCCTGGTCGGGTCAAAAAAATTATATTGGGTTTTTCTGTCAAGAAATTCACAATAAAATGCCCGGAGTTTGGAAGTTGGCGGTGTTTCCACCCCCGTGCCTCGGAAAGCACGTTAAGCCGTTGGTCCTCCGCCTGATCTCTCTCCGGTCGTGTCTGATTGCCTCCCTTCCCACTATGAGAGTGACCCAATAAAGAGTGCACCTGTGTTTGCACACACTTGTGCACTATAATATCTCCTGTGCACATGGCTAATCCTCGTTGAGATTAGCCGCCGTAACCGAAATTCGGGAGGAGATCATTATTATTATTATTATTATCTTAACATAATTATCATCGCAAATTTTTGACTAGAGTCCCTAATGTTCTGAGAGTGCGACATATCCCCACGCCTGTATTCTAAAGCTGTTCATTTGGAATATCAAACAGACACTTCAATTTTGTTTACGTGTTTAGATGTATTGATATATATAATATACACCTCTCTAGAAGTGACTGCGTCAAAGACTGGCGGCATAGCGGCATGGACAAGCAATTGCATAAGAGAATTTAATATACAGAAGAATAATTTTGTCTGTTTTTACGTTACCCCTTGAAGACCCCATGGAGATAAACTGCGTTCTATCTGGATACGGAATGAGAAAGCAATTTGAGATTAGAAAAATATCGCGTACTTTCAACCATAACTTTAATCTAATCCGACTATGTACAAGAGGAGAATGCGGTTTATAGCCCCTACTCTTACGTTTCATTGATTTACAGTACGCGATAAAAGTTCATTGGTTTCGTTTTATTAGAAGCTGCCTGTGGTGGTATTGGTATCTTGAGAGGGCCCTACCATGAGCTCTGATTACATAGGTCTGATTATCATGAGATCTAATTATTATGAACTCTGATTACCATGAACTCTGATTACTATAACCTCTGATTACTATGAGCTCTAATTACCATGGGCTCTGATTATCATGAACTCTGATTAATATGATGTGCCCCTAGTATAATATAAGTTTTTACACGTTCGGCTGGGCTTTGGGATTTTCGCGACAGATAGCTGATGTTACAAGGGGTACTTGAATTTTTTTTTATTTAAATACATATAAGTGGTTCCAAGAATTAAGCCATCCATGAAATTAAATCAACGCGGGTGAAACCAAGGGCAGTAGCTAGTTCTAAGTAAAACTCTACTCAATCGAATTATAGTTGTTCTTGAAACGTGACTCGTTAATTGGCTCGATTGAGTCAAGTGCTTTATTTAATTTACAGTTCAATCTGATTGGGGTTCGATTTCGTTAAGCATCTTTGAGTTGGGGATTAGGTTAAATGTCATTTTCATCCTGATTTTCCATTAAGGCTCTTATACTAATTGGATTATTACCCGTAATAGGTTGTCTCGATTATTTAAAATCCCACGGGATTTGAAAAAATAAGATGTTTGAGTTAGCTGTGCTGTGGACACGATGCCATGAAAATCGCCTTATTTACAAGTAACTAAAAAAAATGCTAATTGAAACAAAAAATTTGTTAATTATTTGTTCACAGCAGGTGAACTGCAACTCAACTTTGGAATTCCATGTCTCTAGGACCAGGAGCTTACCATGACCTCTTATTGTCATGATAGTTTGACTCATATTGACGATGACGAGGAGCTCTTGGCACAGTTGCAGTGGCCCTAGCTAGTAATTGGATGGGTGATCGCCCGAGTTTCTGAGCCTCGGAGAGCACGAGAGAATGAAATTGTGATATATAAAAACAAACAAACATAAAATAATAATTAGAAGTACTTACACGGTAGGCAGAGGTGTTGTAATAACAATAGCCACTTTCCACCGAACATGATTAAGTGCCTAACAGATGGTGAGTCGCCGTGTCAGGCACTATTAGTCTTTTAAAATACTTCTCAGAGACATATGCTTTCCTCACGATGTTTTAGCACGTGGTGTGAAATTACTGTACATAAGTTTTTAGAAAAACTCACTGGTACCCCGCTGGGATTCGAACTAGCGCAGCATGCGACTGCTCAAACCCCACGGCCACCACGGCAATTATCAGAAGTGTAATTGAAAATTGAAGGACGTCTCGGAAAATACAATTTGATGGTCTTCAAGCGAGGTGTTAAGTAGAAGCTTATAGCAGAGACTTTTCATTTAAAGCCATCATCATTTTAATTATGGAGGTTTACAAGAACGTACTTATAAGTACTTCCTCATTGGATCAAATTTTTTCCTCATCACGTATTAGTATTTGTTTTTCTTGTGTCTATCAAATTAATATTACTTACTTAACATTCAAGGAAAATAATTCAAACAAAATCTATATACATAAACGAAAGTCGTGTTAGTTACACTTATAACTCAAGAACGGCTGAACCGATTTGGCTGAAAATTGGTCGGGCTGTAGCTTAGAACCAAGAGAAGGACATAGGATATTTATCCCGTTTTCGTAGAGCAAAATAAAGTCTACGCGGGAGAACCCGCGGGGCACAGCTAGTTGTGTATAAATGCCGACAGCAATCGTCTATATTTATACATTTCTATTTAAGATAGATACAATTAAGGTGTCATTCCAAAATAACAGTTTTAACAGACAGGCATAGAAAAAAAATATATTTTTATGTCAATACCGTATAAAGGTACTTTCATAATATGCATTTAGTATTTAGTAAAAATCTGTTTTGAACTTACAAACAGCCACTTCGATTTTATTTATCTGTATAATTATGCATGTCCTATATAGAGTATGTTTAGATATATATGTATAAATTATTATGGTACGTATAAGCTAGCACATAGCATATGCTCACGCCTGTATTCCCCGAAGGGGTAGGCAGAGTTGTTGTAATCAAACACCCACTTTTCGCCGAAGATAATTGAGTGCCAACGTGACAGATGGTGAGTCCATCGCCGTATAAGCTAGTTATATAACGTAAGTACCTATCTACTATATTTACATGTAAGGTTGGGTAAAATCAGATGAAACCGTTGCGGCAGCTTGTATCCTAAAACAACGTTAACGTAGCCGTTTTTATTTTCCTGAAACAAAGATTGGAATCAAACTTCGCAAGTTCAATGGGACAATTGAAGAAAATTACGACAATTTCAAGTTTTCATAACGACTTCACCTAGCTGTTTTTTCATAACAAAAAGCAATTATGATGGCTCCCGCCATTGGATTTCACGATTTGATTACGAAAACTCATTTGGAATAAAATTGGAACTCTATGCTTTGAGAATATTATGGTTTCTTTTTTTTATACTAATGCAGTTTGCCTGACGGTAAGTGGCTACTGCAGCCTATGAATGCTCCTAACACCAAGTGTCACTGGCGCGTTGAACCTAATGAAAAATTATACCTCTCCTGCCCTTAACCTTACTGTAACCAAAAACATTGTATAATATATATATTTTTAAAAGAGTAATTGTTGAGTTTCTTGCCGGGTTCTTCTCAACAAAAGCTACCTTCCGAACCCGGTGGTAACATTTATAATCATGTATAATGTATTTTGTGTCCTTCTGACGATCTAAAAGTACTTTGTGAGAAGTCTAATCAAATAAAGATATTTTGAATTGAATTGAATTGAACCCATGTTATTTGTGGTCGGCGCAATGTGTTTTTCTCTTCCAATTCTCTTTATCAGCCGTCATATACAGTCGTGGTCAACTAATTAGGGACATGCAAGATAGTGAAGAACAATAATCGGTTATGTACATACAAATATAAAACCCTATTGATTTCTCAGTAACTATTATTTGCATAATTTGGTCCGATTATTATGCTTTAAATGGCTGTAAATAAAATAATAAATAAATAGAAAAAAGTATTTAATATCAAAGGTTGAATATGTATTCAATTTTAAGGTATAATTCTGTAGCTGGACATTAAATTAAGGACAGTAAACTATAATGAAAAATAGAGTTAAACAAAACTAATAATCTGCAGTATTATAATATCTTTAACAGCTGTATGTATGTATTCACTCACATTCTAGGCATAATATATTCTAGGCAGTTTGAAAGATGTTCAAACAAGCCATCCATCGTTTCTTAAGTCTTCTGTCACAGTGACTCCACTCCTAACTCTCCCCTCCATGGAGCACTGGCGACCTTACTCACCGCAGGAACACAACACTAAAACTTCTATAATGTAACGTTACAGCGGGGCCCGTACCAATGAGTTTTTCTAAAAAAACTAAACACACCACGTGCTTTACGGTGATGGAAAACACCGTGAGAAAACCTGCATATTTCAATGACGTATGTAAAGTGTCGGAGACGGCGATGGACTCACCATCTGTCACGTTGGCACTGAATCATCTTCGGTGAAAAGTGGATGTTGTGTTTACAACACCTCTGCCTACCCCTACGGGGAATACAGGCGTGAGCATATGTATGTATGTATAGTAAAGTTTCAATAACATCCATTCAGTAGTTTTTGCGTGAAAGAGTAATAAACATACACATCTTACAAACTTACAACTCACTAACAAATGCGAAGTTTCAGTACAAATACACGAGAACCTAAATCGCGCAATAAGAGTTTTCGAGCGCATTGCAGTATATAATATACAAATATCCAACAAGAACAGTTGGAGCCGCGGTTCCCCAGACATGACACCCGACTGGTTGAAAGATCTTCCCTTTGCTGGTGATGAGCATGATCACTCGCTCACCCCGCATAGCTATACCACGTTATAACTGACACGTACAATAATAATGATCTCCTACCGAATTTTCGTTACGGCAGCTAATCTCAACGTGGATCAGCCATCTGCGCAGGAGATATTATAGTGCACTAGTGTGTGCGCAAACACAGGTGCACTCTTTATTCCCTCACTCTCATAGTCCGATGGGAGGCAATCAGACACGACCGGAGAGAGATCAGGCGGAGGACCAACGGTGCAACGTGCGCACCGAGGCACAGGGGTGGAAACACCGCCAACTTCCAAACTCCGGGCATTTTATTGTGAATTACTTGACAGAAAAACCCAATATACATTACCGTACCTCGTATATACAGTACCTCGTGATCGGCAGGCGAAAGTATTAACCACTAGACCAACGAGGCAGTTACAATACAATAGTCAAGTATAAAAACGTCTTCCAAAAAACCTTTTACTAATTTACAAAATAGTTTGTATATTCCTAAGTAGGGTTAGTAGAAAGTCTAATAATATTATTAAAGATAATTATTTTTTTTAGTCCATTTGTTTATTTTCTTCTTTATATAAATATGTAATATTTCATTCCCGCGGAACCCTAAATATTTTTTTAAATAATCAGCTTAAGTTACTCTTTGCAACATTAGCTATCTGCCAGTGAAAGTCACGTTAAAATCGAGCCGTTTCAGAGATTACAAACAGACAGACAGACAGAGAATATTTTTAATTAAAAAAAAAATGTTTTTAGCTTCATTACCATAATATGTGCTCACATATGCATTGAGTGAAACACTGTTATTTTGGAATTACAAACAGACACTTCAATTGTATTTATCTGTATAGATTTATAGATATAAGGCTTAGTATCCCCAATAATATCGAGATCAGTCCGCAATCCGTTGATATGTATCAAATGGTGAATTTAGGCCAAATAGCGGATCTGACGCCACATATTGAATCCGCAAAATTCTAAATGGATAGAAATTGATATCTATTCAATAGGGTATAATTTTAGGAAGCAAATAAAATTATTATGACAAAAATATCTTCTTCCGTTTTCGAGTAATTGATGTTCAAAGTTGACCATGTCAAGACTTTATTTTCGCATGAAAATCAGCAATATTACGTAGAGATATTCACGTGAAGTCTAATTAAGTTTTTATTTTTTTTATCCCACTAATTATACCTGAAATAATCCCATAAAACCATTTTTCGAAACCGTTAATTAAACCTTCTCCTTAATTTAACAAGTTGAACTACCTCGTACGTAATGTAGGTAAACGCGGCCGCGCGTTCATTCAATCGCTTAAGGCCGCGAGCTCTTCGGCCCTTAGCAACCATAGCCTATAACTACGTTATCGTTGGAGCTAGATATTTTACGACTTCAACATAGTGATATATTCATAAAACCCTACAAGTTCTAGAAGACAACTGTTCTGTAGGAAATCATGGTTTTCTATCATCTGGCCTCTAGAAAACGGATTGAAAAATGATTGAAACCCGTACCTACAGAGTAGTCCGGAAGGTGACATCTTGTAGGTAAATAAGATGACTGTCTGTCTGTTAGCTAGTGATTTGGCAAAATTGTGTTTGCCCCAAGAGACGTATGATACCTACTTAAAAATAATTATGACTCAGACAAGCTATGAAATAATTCATAATTAATGCAAGAGCGCGTTTGTTATAAAGATGAAATTTAGAAGCGTGAAATACTGTTCCTATGAAGTAACCTTTCCCTGTCAAATACAAATTTATGATCTTTAATTAAAACCAAGAGTAAAACAGGGGAATAAACAACCTTATTGTTAGCATCATAATGAATAAATTAATATAACAACATACATTCAGAAAAGTCAAGGGTAGGCGATATAAATGTTCATTACGTGATACCGAATTCAATTTCCGATTGTATACACAATGCAATGTGAAATTGAATTTATTAGCCGCGATTATTTAATCTGATATTTATTGAGAAAAACTTGACTTGATAATATTGGAGATTGATTTGCAAGAGAGAAATCCAATGGGTTCCTCCAGATGTTTTTAACAATTTACAAGATATTTTTCTACACAATCACTTGACATTGGCGGAATAGTTTTACTCAAGCTCATCGCCATTAAATAAATAAAAGAAAGATTTTTTTTTAAATTAATCTATGCTTAAGACGTAAAAGAGGTTCTATGCTTTCTTAAGACAACGAAATAAAAAAAATATATATATGGTGGAAAGTGGAAAAAATTTAGTTACCGCGACTTTTTCGTTACAAGGTGAACACTGTTTTTATAATTTTTATAGTAGTTTTAATATTTAGTAGGTATCAAGCGGAATATTTTTTCGTTACAAAATGGTTACTATTTTATACAGTTAACAGGTAGTTTTAACATATTATTAGAAACAATACTTTCAAACTAATTCGAACTGAGAAACGTGCCGTCGGGAATCGTAAAGTTACGGTTGATTAAATTGACGTGTTTTGCAATAATTCATATATTTAGCGTATTTATTTTACATTTAGTTTGCGACGATATTAATAAATAAATTATTCAGATTAGATATTTATTAATCCTCATATTTGCAGACTTAATAAAATAAACCTTAGCTAGAACACCAATGAACTTAATTTACAGATAGATAAAAAAATTATGATAAATCAGATAACAATTTATTTATTTAAATTTTTTTAAGTAAATATTTTTTGTAACATAAGAATAAAAAATCCGGCTTATTTAAATATAATAAAAACGTATCGCGTGCATTATCTACTGCTTGATCAAGCTCAATGATTATCAATCAACAAAAAACAATTAAACCATAAATAAATTTAATTTAAAAACATCAAAACAATAACAAACAAAATACTTACGTTTTCACCTACTTTGGCTATCGTCCAACTATTTCTTAATGAACAGCAATTAGAAGTAAAATTACACCCACAATTAACTGCACCGAAAATTCACCAAAAATCACAAATTGTTTTTTGAATCACAGTAACAATTCAAATCACATTTTTTCCAAGTTTGTTTTTCAACTTTACGAGTTATCCGGTTGTGTCTGGTGGACAACCGTGCCACGCGACTGTTCGAACATGACTGATGCGAACTGCGTGCCTTCGTTACTCTATGTACAATACTTGCAAGTTACATGAATTCTTTCAAAAGAAAAGGTGCCACGAAAGCTTTCGCTAAGAAAGAAAAGGCGTTTGTCGGACGAGATGAAAAATTACGCGGTTTTTTCATTGATTTCCGTTCGAGTTGCGATTCATTTTGCTCGCGTTTCAATGGATACTTAATTAAACTTTCGCCGGAACTGATTCCTTTTCACAGTACCTACTAGCTGTGCCCCGTGGTTTTACCTGCGTAGAATTAGTTTCATGCATTGTTACGAAACCTTTCTTTAAATTAAAATTACTCCTTGTAACATCTGTTATCTGTCAGTCCTGCGAAAAAAGACAAATATTTTTTTTATGTAAGTATCGTATTTGCTTTCATATGCATTTAGTAAAAAGCTGTTGATTTGGAATTATAGAAAGACAAATCAAATTGTATATAAAGTATATAAAGGGGTTTGAGCAGTCGCCTGCTACGCAACCGATGCAGGTTCGTATCCCAGCGGGGCCTGTACCAATGAGTTTTTCTAACAACTTATGTGCTGTGATTACACACCACACGCTTTACGGAGAAGGAAAACATTGTGAGGAAACCTGCATATGTCTGAGAAGTAATTCAAAGAGTTATGTATAGCGTCTGAGACGGCGATGGACTCATCCTCTGTCACGTTGACACTTAATGATATTTAGTGAAATGTAGGTGTTGTTGTTACAACAGCTCTGCTTAACCCTTCGGGGATTCTTCTGGGATGGCGTGAGTATGTTTATTTTTAATTTTAAATTATAATATGTATGTATGTGCACTCGTTTCTATAATAAATTACCAACAGAAATTGTGAACTTACCCTTCAATAAATTTAAAGAGACCATCAAAGCAGTTTTGCTCAAAAAAGGATTGATTATACTGTAAGTGATTATATTTGTGATAAGGAAGCCTGGGATGTATCTTTGTCGGAAAATTATTGTAAATAATCCCATTGGCACTGTACTTTTGCTACAATTAATTGATCTTAGTTTGATCTTTGCTTTGACTGGCTGGAATTTGCCATGCTCACAATTATTTGTAATATTTTAGTTATTATATTTGACAATTGAGCATTTGAACTGTCACCAATAACATTGTATAATATTTTTTTTAAAAGAGTAATTGTTGAGTTTCTTGCCGGGTTCTTCTCAACAAAAGCTACCTTCCGAACCCGGTGGTAACATTTATAATCATGTACAATGTATTTTGTGTCGTTCTGACGATTTGAAAGTGCTTTGTAAGAAATCTAATAAAAGTAAGATTTTTTGAATTTTGAATTATGTATAGATTGCGAATATTATTTGATCAGGTTATTTAAGCCCCAACGCCTCCATTGGCAATGTTTAGGTATCTTTAGTGAAAATGTCCCCAAAAAATGTAATATTGGTAAGACACTTAACACATATAAGCTTTTAACGAATTTTGTACGAGATGAAGTAACGCAATAATATATCTTTGGAGCACTCGTATTACACCTCCGTAATACAAATAGTAAAACGGGACCTTATTACAAAGTGTCCTGTCCGATCGTCTGTCTGTCTGTCACCAGGTTGTATCTCATGAAACATGATAGTTAGACAGGTGAAATTTGCACTGATAATGAATATTAGCAACGACTATAAAATATAATACAATAGGCTTCCGAAATAAAAGTCTACGTTATTTAGATAGATAGTATAGATGGGATAGAAAGTGGGTGTTGTGATTACAACACTTCTGCCTACCCCTTCGGGGAATACAGGCGTGAGTATATGTATGTAGTATAGATGATACCGTATTATCTCACTTGATTCAACCCAATGCGGCTGATCACCTGATTTTTATACGAAGCAACTGCCATCTGACCTTCGTAACCTCTTTGACGAGAGAAATCTGTGATCTGGGTTAAACCAGTCATCAGACTATTCTTTTGACTGACCTGACGATTACCAAAGATGATAAATTGGCAATCGGGACCGACGGCTTAACGTGCTCTTCGAGGCACGGAGGGGACTCGGGCGGTCACCCATTAAATTTGCTGAACGAATGATGCGCAATAGCAACTGTGTCACGAGCTCTTCAGATGATAGTAACGTATATACTTTATTTGCATTTGAAAAGCTGTTAATTAGAAATGACAAACAGACACTTCGACTTTATTTATCTGTTTAGATAGGTAGATCATTCATTTTAGTCTATATATATGTGTATAGATTTATATAGGTACCGTCGCCCATCCTTGATGCGAGCACTATATTTTCAATAAACTACAAAAATATTCAATTATACGTACTGTAAGACATTCTATGTTTTTGTAATGTCTGCCGCAAAGGATAATATTTTCATCTTTATAACCTCAAGCTCTCTCGTTACGGTTACGTATGGGTAAGGAAAATTATTAACAACCTTCAAAAGGTCCCCGACCTGCCTCTCGGTCGGGTTATGTGGGATTTTAATCGCACTAAACCACCTAGGGAGTTCACACTTTGCCGGGGCACATCCCCGGGGCAGCTGTATCGCCACCCCTGGAGACTGGGCTAGGCAGCGTGAGCCACATCGCGCTGCCACCTTCCCGGGCCCGCGGCTCGGCGGTCAAAGCTCCCACCCCGACCACCGCCAGCAGGCCCCTTCGGCCCCCTTTTAGTCACCTTTTAGGCAGGGGATACCATAGCCATATTCTTAGACCCTGACCATTAGGTGAGGGACACAACACTAAGGTAGCATTGGTTGGCTTGTGTACAGTCTACCTGATTTTAAGTAGCAACTATAGGTACAAAGAGCTGATTAAGTTTGTCTGATAATATCTTATGTGTGATTCAATACTGCCGCCGTCACAACTCACCGCTTTTCTTTAACGCGATGACTTGTGACGGTAATTTTAAGAAAACTTGCACTAGACACTGAATTCAACAGGTGTAATTATAGTTTTCATAGAATAATGAAGCAATTAGTCAAAATGTATTCTAATATCAATCCGTTCATACATACATATGCACACGCCTGTATGCCCCGAAGGTGTATGTAGTATTCAAATAACAACACCTAGTTTTCACCGCAGATGATTGAGTGCCAACGTAGCAGATGGTGAGTCTATCACCGTCTCTGGCACTATACATACGTCGTTGAATTTCTTCTCAGACATAGGTATGCAGGTTTCCTCACGATGTTTCCCTTCAGCGTAAAGCACGTGGTGTGAAATCACTGTACATAAGTTGTTAAAAAAATTCATTGGTACAGGCCCTGCTGGGATTCGAACTTGCCTCGCTTGCGTAGCAGGTGAGTGCTCAAACCCCAAGGCCATCACGGCTGTACGTTGTACTTTACGTTAATCGAAAATAAATGTAGGATCCACAACTTTTTTAAGGTACAAGCAAGTTTGGGGGTAATTTATCTTTGTTTTTCTCCCCATTCGCCTCAATAGGGCGAAAAGTCTCTACTAACTAGTATCATAACAAAGAACTTAAAAAAATGGATAATACCATCGCGACTAATAAATGATTATTACCAAGAAAAGGTTAAAAGGTTTAAAAACTAAAACCTGACTGTTGGTGATGTTCAGATGCTAGTCGTGGTCATATTAATTTGACAATTGAGCATTTGTGCTGTGTCCGTGGGCTTATATTTATATTCATGAGATATAAATACTGTAACCAAAAACATTGTATAATATATATTTTTTTAAAAGAGTAATTGTTGAGTTTCTTGCCGGGTTCTTCTCAACAAAAGCTACCTTCCGAACCCGGTGGTAACATTTATAATCATGTATAATGTATTTTGTGTCCTTCTGACGATTTGAAAGTACTTTGTAAGAAGTCTAATCAAATAAAGATATTTTGAATTGAATTATGCCACGTAGGTACTACGAAACTACTTAGGGAACAGATGAACAAATATACAAAATTCTAAGCCTCCTTTTCGCTTCGCTGTATTCAGATAAAAAATCAGGGAGCCAAGTATGGTCGTTATAAGCAACGTGTATAAAGAAAGTCTAACTTTGACGGTTCATTTTGGCTTGGCTGGTCTTGGGTTCGATCCCAGGGTCAGGCAAAGTGTGGGTGTTTCATCTACGTTTACCACCCACGAGGCAGTCAGTGTATGGTAAAGTTTGTTTGTTTTAAATGCCGCATCTAGTATGTAAGTATGTCAATGTTTCACACATACCACAGTATAAATATAAGCTGCAGAAGCAGTAAGGAATGTAGGAATAAATCGTTCGAAATTACACACTTACACTGAAGCGCACATCTAAGAGATTATAAGCCGAATACTCTTACCGTCAAAAGGGGTGTCACGTCATTTCCGATCGCGTGTACGTCAAAGAGACAAGGTTCTTAATATAACTGTACGTTTTTTACGAAAAATAAAAGAGTAAATTATTAAATGAGTTTGACAACCCTAAGAGCTAACGTTCTCATTTCAAAAAATAGGCCTAAATTCCGCCTTATACCATACCAAAACGTAAAGGCTACCTTATACCGTGTTCCTAGTAAATTGTATACCATGGCAATACTTTCACGTTAATTTGTGAACTAACCACAAAAGTTAAATTAAGCTTAATGAGGTTAATCAAGTGACAGATTGCACATCCCTGAGGCTAAACGCATACTTTTGTGTCTACTTGCCATGTAAAAGCCCTTTGTGTTTAAATTTATATTCTATCTTTTGGTATCTTGGCATCATCTCCCTGCCCTTATCCCATACATTGTTGGGGTCGGCACTTGGTTCAACCCGATGCGGCTGATCACTTGATTTTTATACGAAGCGACTGCCATCTGCGGATGGGTGACCGCCCGAGTTCCCTCCGTGCCTCGGAGAGCACGTTAAGCCGTCAGTCCCGGTTGACAATTTATCATCTTTGGCAATCGTTACAGGTCAGTCGGAGGCCTAAAATAATCTGACAACTGGTTTAACCCAGATCACAGATTTTCCTCGTTAAAGGGGTTGCAAAGGTCAGATGGCAGTCGCTTCGTATAAAAATCAGGTGATCAGCCACATCGGATTGAATCAAGTGCCGACCCCAACAGTGTATGGGATAAGGCCAGGGACGATGAATATGCAGTTTCTTCACGATATTTGCCTTTCTTTCGACTGTAAGTTAGTCAACCCTGTTTATATTTTTGGTGGAAAATATTATGGGTAGGTTGGCAAACAACTGCTTAAAAACTTAATTATAAATTTTTCATAAAAAATTATAAAACAGCCGTGGTGGCCTCGGGGTTAGAGCAGTCGCCTGCTACGCAAGCGACGCAAGTTCGAATCCCAGCGGAGCCTGCACCAATGAGTTTTTCAAAAAAACTTATGTACAGTGATTTCACACCACGTGCTTTACGGTGAAGGAAAACATCGTGAGGAAACCTGCATATTTCTGAGAAGTAATTCAATGACGTATGTAAAGTGTCAGAGACGGCGATAGACTCACCATCTGTCACGTTGGCACTTTATCAAATTCGGTGAAAAATGGGTGTTGTGACAACAACACCTCTGCCTATCCCTTCGGGGAATACAGGCGTGAGCATATGTATGTATGTCTATCAAATAATCACTACATAATAAATATCCCAAGTAGTTAAAGAATTAAGAATAAAAAAAAATCCAGAATCCCAGAAGTGTCCCCGAAAGGTTAAGTAGAGTGTTGTAACAACACGAGATTCGAACTTGCGTCGCGTAGTAAGCGACTGCTCAAACCCTACGACCACCACGGCACTCTGTGGAAGTATTAAGAATGAAATGTCAAAATTTAAATACAGGTTACGAATCTATTTATGTCAGTTTCCGTAAACATAAATATCAATGAACAACCAACTCAATCCGCATAAATTTAAGGTCAGTTTTCAATTGATTGCGTGCCGATATTCGCGGTGAATATTCCACAGCACGCGCCAGTAACGAGGGTAGGGTACTTAAAAGAAGCTATTTTGTAGCCGTGACCAAAATACCCGCAGTTTCTATTGAGTTGCGAATAGGGCTGCCGTCTTTATTAAAAGTAATAAATTGGACCATAAAAAAAAACGATATAATTATGTCAGTTCTAGTTTGTAATGCTTTATTAGACCAGGAGAAACAGTCAGACTATGTAATGAGATAAATTAGTGTACGTCTGTACGCTTTTTGCTATAATATGGAGCTTCTTAAAATTTTATACGCGTATAAAGACACGGGTCAAAGACTTACATAATAACAATAGATATAAATAAACATAGAATAAATATGCCCACGCTATCCCAGAAGGGTCCCCGAAGGGGTAAGCCGTTTCGAAACAACAACATCCACATTTCACCGAATATCATTCAGTGACAACGTGACAGATGGTAAGTTCTCCTTCTCACTACACATACGTCTTTGAATTACATACTTCTCAGACTTGCAACTTCGCTGGGATTCGAACTTGCATCGCTTGCGTAGCAGGCGGCTGTTCAGACCCCAATGTCTCTCAATACTAACAATATGTGTAGAAAACACAAAGCCGCTAGACTATCTAAACTAAAACAATTTGTGAAATTAAACGTGTGGCAACCCTAGTTAAAACTACTAGCAAACTTCCGATATAGGTTCGTACAGAATGTCACTAAACAGACCATTATTTTGAAGTAAGGTTTTCACGACCGAAGTATCTTGTAGATCGTGCCTTCATATATCCACAGGACTATTTTATCATATCGTTATCCACAGGAATATTTTCTGTAAGGAGTTACTCCTTACAGAAAATAGCAGGCAAATTCTACATTAGCGTAGTGTTATGTTTCTGTGGCGCGTAAGGTTGCCAATGTTACATAGGTTGAAGATAGAAAGAGCGGAGGCGTTGTGCTAGCTAGAGGTACGGTCACTAGTTACGCGCAGTGAAAATAGTGGGGATACTGGGCCATGTATTTTATAAGCGTCGCGCCGTGTATAGGTACATTTATATAGACGGAGATAGAATCATAGAATTACTACTATGCATTCAGCCGTATCTTCAAAAGATACAAATCCTACGAAAATTACATTTCGCTACTACGATAAAAAATAAACCATTCAGTATGAAGCATTTTCTCAATAAATTATTTTACATTCTTTTGACAGACGTGTAGCACTGTAAAAACACTCTGTATTTTCAACTAGAAGAACTAAAGTCTGTACTAAAAATTTATCTGTTTCAAGATAAAATAAAAACTAACAGAAAGTTCGGCTCCCCTTTGGTGACGCAAAGTGACGTATAGGCACACGAGTCGCACTTACTATAGTGTGAATTTGCTTTTTTCAGAGAGAAATTGTTTGCCAGATTCTTCTCAACAAAAGCAACCTTCCGAACCCGGTGGTACATTTATAGTCCTGTATTTTTTTTGTGTCCTCTTGATGATTTGATAGTGCTTTGTAAAGAGTCTAATCAAATAAAGATATTTTTAATTTTCTATTTTGCTGTAATAAGACGCCATGTTAAACCATGCCACAAAAACACAAAACTACTGTTACCTGCAGATTACGCACTTACTGCTCCTCGTTGATCAACACAAGATTTTCTTTTCGTTCAACCTAAGTACAACCTAACCTCGTACTCTGTGGTGGCGCTGAGGTTTGAGTAGCCGACGCAACTTCGAATCCCAGCGGGGATGGGGGCTCTAAAAACATTTATGTGAAGTGATTTCACGCCACGTTTACGTGCAGGAAAACTTCGTGAGGAAACCTTAATATGTCTGAGAAGTAATTTAAAGACTTATGTAAAGTTGAGACGGCGATAGACTCACCATTGTCACGTTGGCACGAATGAATCTCCGGTGAAAAGTGGGTGTTGTTGGGTAATACAGGCGTGAGTATATACATGTATGTATGTTACTTGATCGGAGAATTTCGACGGTGTCAATCTATTTGAGAAGCACACCTTCTGGGACATTTCTTTTGTGACTTAGGTCAGTTCATTAAAACTGCAGACAGGACAGTTCCGCATGCCAAATGGATACTTGTGACACTTTAACTAGAAATAATGAGTCTTTGTAATTGAAACATTATAGTTGACTACATTTGTATTGAAAAAGTTGCAATTTATTAGTCGATTTCCCCCTAGTACAGCCAGACAAGGCTGTACGAGAGGGAAATCCAATGAGTTAATTAATAAAACAATACATTTTTTAAGTGAGATAGGGCTTAACATGAATGTGGATGAAGCGAAAGAAGTATGTAAGGATCGTAGCATGTGGCAAACGGTGGTCTCTGCCTACCCCTATAGGATACAGGCGTGAGCATATGTATGTATGTATGTAGGGCTTAACGGGGTTTCCAGTTCGAGATTCGGAGGTGCCCGACTGGGGATCGTGTCTCCGCTTTACAGATGATATCAAACAAATAATGCTATCTTAGAGTAACGTTGTGTTCCCTCAATAGCCAGTGTCTAATAATATGGCTGTGCTATCCCCTGCCTGTCGTAAGAGGCGACTAAAAGGGGGCCGGAGGGCCTGTTTGCGGTGGTCAGGCTGGGAGCCCGGTAAGGTGACAGAGCGATGTGGCTCGCGCTGCCTTACACAGCGAGGTCTACAGTGGTGGCAATACAGCTGCCTCGGGAATGTGCCCCGGCAAAATGTGGGGGGACACCGGTGCAATCTATCAGAGAACCCGGAGTCCCCCCTCAGCACTGAGGATGGCCACCTTGGGGATTTATCAGACCTGCCTCTCCCAGGGTGGTCAGGGACCTTTTGAAAGTTTCCCCCTCCTCAATAAATCAAAAAAGTGTTGTTTGTGAGTAAGGTTGCCAGTGCTCCATGGGGGGTAGGAGTGGAGTGACCCTGCTAGCGTGTAGTCGAATCTAATTGTTTATTTTGTTGGCACAGCGCTTCCACTATATTTAAGGTGGGCATAGCATGACTGACACGTTCGTTATGCCGTTCTGATCCCCATGTATGATCCACCTGGGGATCAATTATTTTATATGCCACTTTGATCCACCTTACCATGCTGTGATAGTCTAGTCATCGCTTAACAACGTTTTAATACTGTCAGCAGTAAAATCAATCAAATATATTTTTAATAATTAAACTAAGTAAGTATTATAATATTATATTTATATATTGTTATGTTTGTAATAATTATTGTGGTTTCCATTACAATAAATACCATCAGCGTGATATGAAGAGCTTCGATGTGGATACAAGGAACTGGGAGACACACGCCAATGTAAGAACACAATGGCGCCGTGCATTATCATCTGGGATGTCAAAGCACGACGAAGCCTGGCTCGACAGCATTAAGCAGAAAAGGCTTCGAATAACCGGCGCTGCTTCACCCTCAGATCCACGGTTCACTTGCGACAAATGTGGCAAGAGATGCCGTGCTGCCATTGGTCTGCTAAGCCACAGGAGAAGATGCAGGATATAGTACACGGCACTGCAACAATCATCTGACAAAATGAAGTGGCCTATGATGATGATGATGAAATACCATCAGACAGACTGTTCTCTGTGTTTACCACAAAATTATATAAAATGTCGTGACTGACTCAATTAATTATGGGTATCAATGTACAGCCCAAGCCGCTGATCCTACAATGTGGTGGCTTCGGAGTTTGTGTTCGCGAAGCGGTGCAAGTTCGAATCCAAGCCTGCTGTCCAATGACTTTTCTTAAAAAAATATGTGCAGTGATTTCAAACCGCGTGCTTTAAGGCGAAGAACATCGTGAGGAAATCTGCATATGTCTGAGAAGTAACTCAAAGACGTATGTAAGTATAGTGATGTAGTAGTTAAAAAGGGTCAGATCTTCTAGAATCTTATACGACCAAAACCTACTTGTTATATTATATATCTCCAAAAACTTATCAGGAATAAACAAATATAAGCGAAGGTATGACTCCGTAACAAATCAAAGACAGTCTTCAATGCGAACAGGTTTTTATATCCGAAATCATATCTTTACATATCTTATCAACTATTAACAATTCTACTTATTAGGTATTATTGAATGACTCGTGCTTAGTTTAAAAGATTATAAATATATTATAATTAAATAGCAGCCAAATAATTATTAGGTGATAAGATATATCTATCAATACTTATTATTGTTAATTATCTTTACATTTTCAGACATAACAAATAAATAAGCTCACGCCATCCCAGAAGGGTCCCCGAAAGGGTAAGCAGAGGTGTTGTAACAACAACACCCACATTTCACCGAATATGATTAAGTGCCAACGCGACAGAGGTCGAGTCCATCGCCGTCCCAGGCACCCAGGCGTCTTTGAATTACTTCAAGTTTTTTTTCCTTCACCGTAAAGCACGTGATTTTGAATCACTGCTCATAAGTTTTTAGAAAAACTTATTGGTACGGGTCTTGCAGGGTTTAGAACCTGCGTCGCTTGCGTAGCAGGCGTCTGCTCAAAATCCGAGGCACCACGGTTCTTCAGACATAACCTAGTGTTTATTCGGTCTAGTTAATATCGCATATAATTACATCATATACCTACCAACTAATAACAAAAACAATATGTCCCCCTTATTACAAATAATGGTTTAAACCAAGACTAGACTAAACTCGGAATAAAACTATGTCCATCCCTTTTTAAATCCGTATCACAAAAAAGGCGTGGTGGCCTTGGGGTTTGAGCAGTCGCCTGCAGTGACGCAAGTTCCAATCCCAGCGGAGCCTGTGCCTAAGTTACTCTTTGTAACAAAAGCTATCTGCCAGTGAAGATTATAACGGACGGACAGAAAACAGAAGAAAATTATTTAAAAATCTTTTTTTAAGCCAGTACCGTGTATACTTTTATATGCATTTAGTAAAAAGCTGTTATTTCGAATTACAAACAGACACTTCAATTTTATTTATCTGTATAGATATATACAGATACATATATATGCTCACACCTGTATTACCCGAAGGGGTAGGCAGAGGTGTCTGAGACGGCGATGGACTTACCATCTGTCACGTTGGCACTTAATCATCTTCGGTGAAAAGTGGGTGTTGTAATTACAACACGTCTGCCTACCCCAGATATATATGTATACACTAAAATATACGATGGTTTCAACAACACAACTAATAAACTAACGGTACAAATTGTTTTTCCTCGCAACAGACCAACATGTCAGTGGCAATAACAATATCAATCACTCAGCCACAAATCTTAATAAACACATAAACCGGGTACCCGACAAACAAGGGAAGTATTGGAAACAAAGAAAGTGTTTATTTCCTAAGTGAAAACCACAAAGAGAAATCCAATTTCATGAAGACTGAGACAACACGACATACCTTTTGGATTCTTGCATATACTTGTGGGGATAACAAGTGATCATGCCCGAACGGAAGGGAAGGGAAGATCTTCCAGCCAGGCGGGTTTCATGCCTGGGGAACACCGGCTCCAACTGTTCTATTTTTTTTTTACGATATGGTCTCTCGCAGTTGGTAGGGGGGAGTTACCTCCACTGCTTAACCGGACTAAAGGGCGAGACCCAAGGGCCTCCAGCCGAGCTTAAACTTAAAAACTAAGCAACACAGCTAAGGGTACCCCGGTGCGGGGCTCGGACCTCGGCTTAGGGCGTTGCTGGGGGATGAGCTAGGGAGCTCCCTAGTGGTATTATTTAGGGACATGTTAGTGGCTCGAGGCGCGCCAGCCCTAGCAGAGGACGGGGTCCAACTGTTCTAGTTGGAAACTTGTATATATACTGCAATGCGCACGAAAACTCTTATTGCGCGATCTAGGTTCTCATGTATTTGTACTCAAACTTTACAATTGTTAGCGAGTAGCGCCATCTATGTCGCGAGTGGAGAAACACTTCTGGATCGTCATGAACATTTTGGGGTTTTTCTCCAAGTAGGTGCCAACTATGATCGCTTAAACAGCACGTATCTTGCTCAGAGAATCAGGATTGCTATTCAACGCGGCAATGCTGCCAGCCTTCTAGGCACGATCCCGAGAGACACCGATTTGGGCCAAATTTTATACTTATAACTAGTTTAAGTACTGTTCCTTGTATATGTTTAATTTAAGTTTTTATTAAATATACAGATAAATAATAAGGACTTCTTAGTTTCGAGTTTTGAATTTACGGTTCTTAATATGCTCTGCTTCAAACGATGACGGTGGGTCACCTGGACACAACCAATAACACATGAGTCCAGTTGGTGAAATTCAAATTGATATAATTTATTATTTCAACTCTTCCACCAGCCTCGGACTCAGAAATTACAGATAAAAAAACCCAATAGCTTGGCCGACCCGGAGATCAAACGCTACGAGGCCCTGCGTAGCGCTTGCGATGACTAGAAGACCCAGCAAGGTAGCCCTTAAATGTTTTTTTTTCCTTTATATACTACCCGTACCTAATCGTTTGATAAATAAACAGGACCTGGTTGACCGAGCTGTGCACGCTTTCTTTTTTGAAAAATAGTTTCATTATCGCACCGTAAGCTGGCAGCCTCACTCTAAGCTATCGTATCTTGGCAGATGTCGGCGAAATTTACTGTCGTACTGTAATGATATTTTACCAGTTTTTCAGTGCCTAAAAACATGGTCAAAACGAAGTTTTCCAAAAATGAAACCTAGCTAGATATTTTTTTTTGTCCATTGAAACTTTTTAACAACAACATTTCATGAACATCGTTGGAGCCGTTTAAGAGATTCAGATTATATATATACATACATACATGGGTATGGGTAGGCAGAGGTGTTGTAAACACAACACCCACTTTTCACGGAAGATGATTAAGTGCCAACATAACAGATGGTGAGTCCATCGCCGTCTCAGACACTTTACATACGTCATTGAATTACTTTTCAGAAATATGCAGGTTTCCTCACGATGTTTTCTTTCACCGTAAATTACTGTACATAAGTTTTTTAGAAAAACTCATTGGTACAGGCCCAGCTGGGATTTGAACTTGCGTCGCTTGCGTAGCGACTGCTCAAACCTCAAGGCCACCACGGCTCTAGAATTGCTCGTTTAAAGGTATAAGATATCACAGCACGAGTTTTACAGCGGGAAAGGAAAAAATCATACGGAAACTTGCGTAACTTCAGGAGGAATTCAAAGATGTAAATACAATCTAACTTGATACCAATACGTTACGACATAGTAACATGACACAGGAAACAGATAAAGCCTTGATTTATCAATAACGTCACTACAAATGATCTTCGATTGTAATTGGTAAAAACCAGCTGAACACTTATTAAGGCGTGGGACGATACAATAGCTATCTATCTATATTCACAAAATACCTAACTGACATGGCATTACTTAAGCCAGTATTCTTTTAATATTTTTTTTCTGAAATTTTTGTCAAACAAAAACAAATGCACAATATCTCTGCCTAGAGTTGTTGTAATAACAACACCCACTTTTCACCGAACATGATTAAGTGCCAACGTGACAGATGGTGACTTTATCGCCGTCTCCGACAGTATACATCATCGCCCTGGCCTTATCCCATACATTGTTGCGGTCGGCACTTGATTCAACCCGATGTGGCTGATCACCTGATTTTATACGAAGCGACTGCCATCTGACCTTCGCAACCCCTTTAACGAGGAAAATCTGTGATCTGGGTTAAACCAATTGTCAGACAATTTTAGGCCTCCAACTGACCTGTAACGATTGCCAAAGATGATAAATTGGCAACCGGGACCGACGGCTTAACGTGCTCTCCGAGGCACGGAGAGAACTCGGGCGGTCACCCATCCAATTACTGGCTAGGCTTAGGGTTGCTTAACTTCGCTGATCGAATCATATGCGCAATAGCAACTGTGCCACGAGCTCCTCTCCGACAGTATACATACGCCTTTAAATTATTTCTTAGACATATGCAGGTTTTCTCATGATGTTATCCTTCACCGTAAAGCACGTTGTGTGAAATCACTAATTGGTACTGGTCTCGCTGAGAGTCGAGCTTGCGTCGCTTCCGTAGCAAGCGACTCCTCAAATCCCTCTCAAATCAAGACACGTTAAAATATACATAATTTCTCACAGCTGTATTTCCCGAAGGGGTAGGGGTCTAGGGGTGTACTTATAGCGCTCCCACCCTTCGCCTGTTAAGCTTAAGTCTCATGTAATTGGGAGCGCGACTATTACCATTAACCGGGAACTTACCAGACTCTGGACTAATGTGAAAATAGAGATGGTAAAACTCAATAACACTTTGTCCGGCCCGGGGATCGATACCAAGACCAAATTTTCTCCAGTAGCGCTTGCAACTACTGGATTAACGAGCAGTCATACGAATTATGTATATTTTTTATACTGCTAAATGACAAACAAGCGTACAGACTGATGGTTAGCAGCAACTGCAGTCTTTGAATGTTTGTAGCGATCAAGTAACATACGACTCTATCTTAGACAGATATTAAATCTGTGCAAACACAATGGCAACTATTACTAGCCAGCCAACGTGGCAGATGGTGAGTCCATCACTGTTTCAGCCGCTAAACCACATTCAAATTGGTTAGACTCCAAATTGTTCTTCGGAAAATACGAATACGAGCCTGAACTTCAACCCACGACCTCTGCTAACCGTTTGCTTTTCTGCAAACTCAGCTACTCGAGATCTCACCTCACGTAGTGAATTATTAGATTTTTTTCCGGTTTAGGTTTCTGTTGCGTAATCTGTTGGCTGGATTATATAAGTATGTTTTCTCTCACCGTAAAGATAAAATATGAAATCACTGCACTTACTCGAAGCTACCGCTGGGGTTTTGACATACGTCACTTTGCCTACGTAGCAGGTGATTAGTTAAACAACTCATCATGACGGACCTGTCAAATCACCTATAATTTGATTGATTATGGATGAATGAATTCGCAATCTTAAATAACAATTCATTTGTCATTGTAAGCAGTTGATAAAATTGATAATGTACCCTAAGGTGATATATATACGAAATCAGAAGGCTTACCTTTCAGTTGTGAAAATGAAAATCATAATCGCTCTTGCTTTTATTGTGCTGGTAAGTAATTTGATATGAATACTCACTGTGTCCTGTAACTGTTCCAATACAGTTTGTGCCACGCTTATCAGCTTAACAGTGAAAACATCTTAAGGAACCCTGCCTAATATGTCTGAGATGAAATTCAAAGACGTATAGTATCATCCGAGAGTAATGGACTCTCCATCTGCCATCTAACACTTTGGGACCTAATCTTCTCTGATGAAAAGTGGGTGTTATAACTGGAGAGGTGTGAACGTAAAAGGCCTCTTTAGAATGCTCTGGTGTTTTGATTGGCATATTCAATTCACTGGCTTGATGGTCTAGTGATCGGAAATGTTACTGCGGAAAGCTAGGGTGGGAAAATGTTATCGGGTTTTTTCATCCTTAGTTTTCCAAGTACCAGCCTGGATTAGTGCCCGGTTACCATGGCGAAATGTGCGTTTACTATCCAGTACACACCTCTACCTACCCCTTCGGGGAGTACAGCTCAATCTTTAAATTGATTCTCTTTGACTAAGTTAAGGATTTATGAGCATTCTTGTGTTAGAACAACATTTGATCAACTGTTTGATGCAGGTCGCGGCACCAGCTCTGGCCTTTGAGCCAATCAGCAAATATTACCACGAAACTGTTGGGATTCCCCAAGCAGCCAAGATCAAGGCTTTTGAAGCAGGCCTCACCAACGACGGCTCCAGAATCGCTGGGGGTTCCCTCTCCGGCATTGGTGATCACCCGTACTTGGTATGTGAATTTTGATTACTTAATGTATCTACCAGCTAAAGATTCAATTCATTAAGAATTAGTCCAAGGGAAGTATAGGTCAAAGGCGTCCAAAAAAGAACTATCATTAACAAATTACCTAATTATTTTATTCAAAAAGGACATATTTGGCAATACCTATATAAAAGTAAAGGAAAGTATATAAGGCGTAAGGATCCTAGAGTGCGACAATCAGTAGAAGCTTCTCGTGACAAGCGGGCTGGGGCTTTTCTCGCTCAGAGAATCAGCATTGCTATTCAACGTGGCAATGCTGCCAGCCTTCTTGGCACGATCCCGAGAGACACCGATTTGGGCCAAGTTTTCTACTTGTAATTAGTTTTTAGTTACTTATTTATTATTTGTATAAATTTAGATGACAAGACAATCAGTTGTGTCTGCCTACTCCCAATGTGATACACGCGTGACCTATGGCGTATGTTAAATGCCGTTATCAAATAATGATCAATAGTAAGGTGCTGTTAATAACTACAATAAAAAACAGTAAATATGAGCACATCAACTCAGATACGAATATTCAACTCTATCTCTAAAAGCCCAAACTTAAATGGATTATTTCAAGAATAATATTAATTGGAACTGATCCGCAATCAGTTTTAGGTAGCAAACAAGCATATGACTCACCTGATGGTAAGTGGTTACCGCAGTCTAAGGCTTGTAATGCCAGGCGCATCCCAAGTGCGTTGCTGACCCTGAAATATCTCCTACCAAACTTCTTGAAGAACCCCATGCTGTAATTGCTTAAGAAAACCTCTTCTCCAGAAAACCACATTTCATGTGCCCAATAAATTCTTTTTATTTGAATGGATTGCCTTCGTCAACAGGGCGGACTTCTCATCAGCCTCAACATCGGCTTCACCTCTGTCTGTGGCTCTTCCCTCATCAGCAACACCAAGTTGGTCACCGCAGCTCACTGCTGGTGGGACGGCTTGCACCAAGGGTTGAGCTTAACTGTCGTACTTGGGTCCAACACCCTCTTTACTGGTGGTCTCAGAGTCACCACTGACCAGGTTGAGATCCATGCTAGCTATAATCCTACCAACCTAAACAACGATGTTGCTATCATCACCATACCTGCTATTAGTTATACTGGTGAGTAGTGGTTTTAAATATGAAAAAAAAAGTGTTCCTAACAAGGTGCTTCCACCTAATAATATGCGGCTACTACAGCTATTAAGAGTAGCCAAGAGTGTCAACCATCTGAACCTTGAGAGAGTTTAAAAATAAACTAATATATATATCCTAATTTAACATCACGAGCTTTACAGTGAAGGAAAAGTTGCGAGGTAACCTGCTTATGTCTGTGGAGAAATCGGTGGAAAAGTCGTATATGAGACAGCATGGACTCTTCACCTATCATGAGGGCTGAGAGTTTTCTAATACTTCTTCGGGAATCATCTCTTGAAAATATACATTTATATGGGCAGTATATGGTTAATAAATTTGTTCTTTTCAGATGTGATCCAGCCAATCAATCTACCTTCTGGATTCCTTTTATTCCTGACTTACGAAGGCAATCAGGCTACTGTTGCTGGTTTCGGTGTCACCAGAGATGGTAAGTCCTTTTCAATCCTAATAATATCAAATCTTAATCAAACCTTTATTTTTCCTCCTCTGTACCCTGAGGTTATCTGGGAGGTCTTTAGGATCCCAAAGTTTTAGGGTTGTTACTTTTTCTCTGTATGTTCTTTTGTGGTGTGTAATCAAGTATTGTATTGTATTATAGACACACACTCCATTTTAAAGTCTCTCTCTCTCTCTCTATCTCTCATTAAGTTGTTTATTTTCTGACCATGATCTGTAACTTGGTGCGCTTGCATTTTCAATCCTTGCCTTAGTTTCAAAGGGTCCTTATATATGAGTAAAGTATAATTTTAATATCTCCAGATGAATCAATAACAATGAATCAGTCGTTGAGGAGTGTGACCACAATGGTGGTGAACAACTTGGACTGCGCCGGAGTGTATGGCTGGAATGTCGTCGACTCTACTATATGCACCACTGGGCTCGGCAATGTTGGCCCCTGCGGTGGCGATTCTGGTGGCCCTCTAGTCTTCACTGCTACTGGGGTTAACTATTTGGTAAGTAGCGTCAGTTCAATCTTTCCCAGGCAATCTTATTAAGAACCATCACCCTTGGCTCAAAAGCAGTTGTGATGCGCATTTCAAGAGGGATCCGAGTTAATTTAATATTTCTCTAAACTACCCCGTTGGTCTAGTGATTGCAAAAGCTACTGCGGATTGGCACAACGTCGATTGGCACATGACCAGGGTGCTATCATCATCGGTTTAAGAACAGCGTATTAAGAACTTCGCAGCTTTGAAGTTTCATTTTAGTACCCTAAAATTAAACGTCGAAGCTAAGAAGTTTTAATACGCGCTGCTTAAACGAGCATAGTTGGCCCCCTGTTGCTGTGATCAGGATGGAAGTTCAAAGCAGCACAATATACCTGAAAGAAGATAATGTTTTATAGACTTTACGACGTCCATAGGTTCAGGCCCCAAGTCGGGCAGTTATTAGATTAGAGTCTGTAATTTCTCAGTACCGACCCGGAGTCAGAATCGTGCCCTGTTGATGGCAATAGCGTCGCCCCCTATTATATAGGATTTAAACATAACTGGCAAAATATGGGTACATATCTGCCTACCATTTAGTGGAATACCGGCGTGAGCACATGTATGTATATATGTTTATTTATCGTTCAGATTGGTATCACCTCGTTCCATTCTGCAAGTGGTTGCGATATCGGCTTCCCCGGCGGCTACGCCCGTGTCACCAGTTTTGTCAGCTGGATAACAAACAGGATGTAAGCTTAAAGGAAGAACAATCAAATTTAAAAAAAAACAGATCTTAATGTTATACCTACCTACTGTAATGATAAAAATAATAAAAATATTTTAAATAAAAAATATTTTATTTAAATTAAAAAACTGTCTTTTGATTCATGACTTTTGAACCGTAGTGGCCTTGAAGTTTGAGCAGTCGCCTGCATCGCAAGCGACGCAAGTTCGAATCCCAACGGGGCCTGTACCAATGAGTTTTTCTAAAAAACTTATGTTAAGTGAATTCACACCACGAAAATCACACACAAGGGGAAAACATCAGTAGGAAACCTGCATATGTCTGAGAAGTAGTAATTCCAATGCGTAAGTAGCATACAGTGCCTGATACAGCGATGGACTCACCGTCTGTCACGTTGACACTTAACCAACTTTGGTTAAAAGTGCCTCTGCCTACCCCGAATACAGGCGTGAGTACATGTATGTATATTTGTATTTTCGCTCAGCGCTCAAAACTCGTGACGGAGCCGGCCTATACAAAACATCCACGAATGACGTGGCGGCTGGAATGGCATGAGCATTTTATTTTATTTTTTATGTACATTGTGCGGTATAGAAAGAATGAGTGCCTGAGACGGCAATGGACTCACCATCTGTTCCCTTGGCACCCTATTATTTTCAGTGATAAATTGATGTTGTAATAACTCCTGCTATAACTTAAAGAACCTTTCGGAGAAAGCGCTCAATTTTGTACACTGATTATTTATTTATTTATATAGACAGGCATGCAAGTTTATCAAAAAAAATTAAATTGTTATTATAAATCAAACTCAAATTGATTTCCTTGTAAGATTAATAAAAAGAATACAACTGATAATGGCATACATTTCGATAAACATATAAGTAAGCGGATTTCTTTATCTTTACACCACATTACAGAATTACTGCGCATAATTTTTTAATTATAACAAAAATGATAAGATAAATTGCTCTATATAAGGCAACAAGAGCCGTGGTGGCCTCGGGGTTAGAGCAGTCGCCTGCTACGCAAGTTCGGATCCCAGCGGGGCCTGTACCAATGAGTTTTTCTAAAAAACTTACGTACAGTGATTTCACACCACGTGCTTTACGGTGAAGGAAAACATCGTGAGGAAACCTGCATATGTCTGAGAAGTCAGACTATTTTAGGCCTATGACCGACTTGTAACGATTGCCAAAGATGATAAATTGGCAACCGAGACCGACGGCTTAACGTGCTCTCCGAAGCACGGAGGAAACTCGGGCGGTCACCCATCCAATTACTGGCTAGGGCCAGGGTTGTTTAACTTCGCTGATCGTATGATATGCGCAATAGCAACTAGGCCACGAGCTCCTCTTATGACTAAAGCGTTAAAACAAATATCTGTCTAGACTACCCCCGCGGTTTCATCCACTTAGACTTAGTTTCATGGATGTCATCGCCGTCTGAGGCACTATATGACTCAGGATGACGGGTCGCTCACATCCTTCTATAATGGTTGAGGAGTGCGATGGCTGTCATTCTCGTCATACTTGTGAACAGGTGCTGCTAGTGGGGGCTGGTCATCTCAAGCTACACAATTATTCGTAGTACATATTTATAGTTTAAAATTTTTATTATATCGATTTTTTGCACTGGAACTGTGGCTTATATATATATATATATATATGTTTATGATTTATATTGTATTACTCAAAGGTGTAAAATTATTTCTTTAAAGGAGTAATTACCGAGTTTCTTGCCAGGTTCTTCTCAGTAAAAGCAACCTTCCGAACCTGGCGGTAGCATGTATAATCCTATGCAATCGTGTCTTTCTGACGATTTGAAAGTACTTTGTAAAAAGTCTAATCGAATAAAGTTATTTTTGAATTGAATTGAATATACATACGTCATTGAATTACACTGACACTGTACATAAGTTTTCAGAAAACTCATTAATACAGGCCACGCTGGGATTCGAACTTGCGTCGCTTACTTAGCAAGCGACTACTCAAACCCTAAGGCCACTACGGCTCTTAAAAACATCCTAAAACGAATTCCATCCGGATGACGTGGCAGTACCTTATTACACAGTGGCAAGATGCGACACCCCCATCAAGACCCGTCATTACTTACTAACCTATCTATCTTCCGTACGCAGACTGATGGTTCAGTTTAATAGGTTTTTATACGCACAGGCAAAAATATACGAGATGCTTTTTAAACGCAAAAAAAGTTATTTATCTGTGTACACATATAAATAATATTTTAATGTCTGATTCTTATTCCAAATGAATAGGTGTTCTCTAATTACATATGAAAAATATGTGCGTTATTACTGAAAAGCTGCTAAGCCGTGGTGGCCTTGAGGTTTGAGCAGTAGCCTGCTACGCAAGCGACGCAAGTTCGAATCCCAGCGGGGCCTGTACCAATTAGTTTTTCTAAAGAACTTATGTACAGTGATTTCACACCACGTGCTTTACGGAAGGAAAACATCGCGAGGAAACCTGCATATTTCTGAGAAGTATTTCAATGAAGTATGTAAAGTGTCTGAGACGGCGATGGACTCACCATCTGTCACGTTGGCACTTAATCATCTTCGGTGAAAAGTGGGTGTTGTGATTACAAAACCTCTGCCTACCCCTTCGTGGAATTAAGGCGTGAGCATATGTATGTATGAAAATGAAATACCGGACTCCTGTCATAATAGCACAGCACATTAGGATCAATTACTCGGTAGGTTGCACACGCAAATTGACAGCTGGACATCGGTTAACGGATTTAATTAAGATTTGTTTAGGCCTGTATACACTTAATGGCATCAAGTTAGCAGCATATTATCTGGCGTCTAATCTCAAATGATTAGATCGGTCCTTCGTCCATATTATGAGGGTTGAAAGCTTTTGTACCTGGCCTTTACGTGTTGATGTATGCGTAGTTTGCGCCATGGCGAGAGCTTAATCGCGAATGTTTTGATTATACAAATGTCTCGATGCATCGCGATTATTTACCGCAGTCGATGGTCGCTTCTCTCTGCATTTTCAGCCTCACATCGTATCGGCCGACCCTCGGTTCTATTCGGCTAGATTCGGCGCGCCGCGGAACAATTGCTGGCATCAAAGCAATCGTAATAATCAAAAAACCTGTCTCTAATAGAAACGGTACATAACGTATAGAAATGGCATAAATCTGTCATGTGACATTTCCCATACATTATCGTTTGTATTATTACGAAGCGTGAAAATAATGTTACTTTGTCTCTACAGGCCCTAAGATGCAATTCAAAGACACGTAACTTTAGCACTTAATCATACATACATACATATGCTCACGCCTGTATTCCCCGAAGGGGTAGGCAGAGGTGTTGTAATAACAATACCCACTTTTCACCGAATTTGATTAAGTGCCAACGTGACAGATGGTGAGTCTATCGTCGTCTCAGGCACTATACATACGTCTTTGAATTACTTCTCGGAAATATGCAGGTTTCCTCACGATGTTTTCCTTCACCGTAAAGCACATGGTGTGAAATCACTGTACATAAGTTTTTTAGAAATACTCATTGGTACAGGCCCCGCTGGGATTCAAACTTGCGTCGCTTGCGTAGCAGGCGACTGTTCAAACCTCGAGGCCATCACGGCTCTTAATCATATTCGGTGAAATGTGGGTGTTGTAACATCATCCACCCCTTAGGGGGAAACTTAATGGATGTATTAAAAAAAAACCTTGTAATATTTGCCACTCCCGTTAGAATCCGTCCAGCCGTTTCAAAGACGTGCTGGAACAAACAGACTGACAGATATTTTTTTAAATAGATTGTTTATGCCTGGAAAAAGTAATAAGCCGCTAGATTGAGACACTTTTTTTTATCGTATCGATCGGTAATCCATTGGATGTGGAATTACTAACATCCATTAATATTTTCGCGATCTTCTGTCCCCTGAAGGTACTGATCCCTAATAGGCCAAATTTTGAACCTGCCCGATCGGGGATTAAAAACCCCTATACACTATATAGTAACACATCCTACGTAATTCAAGTTCTTAAAGCTAGCATTTTAGGCATCGCAATACTCGTAAGTGACTAATGTCTAATGGATAGAGATATTCTGTCAAATACATTTTACATCAATAACTTAAGCCTATAAACAAGCTCGCTATGTAAGTTACTTAACTTGAAAGGTGCTGAGTGACGTCACAATTAAGTTACGCTATCTCCTGTCACCAAATGAGGCTTGGTAGGTACCTGTCAATTTACTTATTTAGAAAAGGCTAATGCTAAAAGTCATAGACATATCTATACAGATAAATAAAATTAGTGTCTGTTTGTAAAGCACGTGGTGTGAAATCACTGTATATAAGTTTTTAGAAAATCTCATTGGTACATGCCCCGCTGGGATTTGAACTTGCGTCATATGTGTGCAGGCAACTGCTAATCCCACGGCTCTCAAGAAGCATTATTCCTCCGTTAGGTCCTCAACAAGGCATCGTTCAGCTAATAATAATAATAATGATCTCCTACCGAATTTCGGTTACGGTGGCTAATCTCAACGAGGATAATCCATGTGCGCAGGAGATATTATAGTACACAAGTGTGTGCGCCAACACAGGTGCACTCTTTATTGGGTCACTCTCATACTGGGATGGGAGGCAATCCGACACGACCGGAGAGAGGTCAGGCGGAGGACCAACGGCTTAACGTGCTTTCCGAGGCACGGGGCTGTAAACACCGCCAACTTCCAAACTCCCAATATACATTTTTGAGCCGACCCAGGAATCGAATCCGGGACCTCGTGATCGGCAGGCGAACGTACTAACCACTAGACCAACGAGGCAGTCAACTAAACAGGTGAAAAACCAGGGTGAAAACAAAAAGTACATAATACCAGCCACTCGAAAGCTCCAATCTTAGGCAATTTTCGTTTGGGAAAATTACTAATGCTTCACGCTCAGCTAAGTGACGCTAAGTGTCTTCACACTTAAGCCTTTCAAATCATTAAATACCTTTGCATACTAATAATAAAAGGAGGGAGCTCGTGGCACAGTTGCTATTGCGCATATCATTCGATCAGCGAATTTAAGAAACCCTTTTTTTTAACGTGGTAAAATCCATTAGATACGCACCCCTGTCATGGGGGCAGCAGGGAGGTTATGTGGGACTCTCATCCACAAATTCCAACCCCTTCCCTATACCTGGCTGAACCTGGCATTTCTCTCTCCTCGATCCCGGAACCGAGGCCTGACTTCTACAATGCCGTCACCTTTGTGTGTAGCGTAGAACCGCTTTCGCACAGTCCTGTGGCCCTCACAGCGACAGCAGATACCCGGCAACTCCTGGCTTAAATACACTGAAAATCGCCTATTCGGAGGGGCGCAGGACCACGTTCGCACTGTTCCGAGGCCCTCCCAGAGACTGGCAGATACCTGGCTGGATTGGACACTTGGGAGGACGCGTCAGGAACACTAGAGCGTCCTAAAATCGCGAGGGCCATGCGTTTGCGCTGAGACCCTCGTCTCGACGCTCGCGACCCTAACTCAAGTCAGTAGATAGATGGGGCACCACCCGGGGAATAGTGGTCGCAAGTGCGATAGGGTAACGGAAACTCTTAGATTGGATCACGGGTTGGGAAAAGTGTTCTTAGGTTATTCTGTCAATACATACATATGCTCACGCCTGTATTCCCCGAAGGGGTAGGAAGAGGTATTATTATCACAACACCCACTTTTCACCGAATTTGATTAAGTGCCAACGTGACAGATGGTGAGTCTATCGCCGCCTCAGACACTTTACATATGTCATTGAATTACTTTTCAGAAATATGCAGGTTTCCTCAAGATGTTTTCCTTCACCGAAAAGCACGTGGTGTGAAATCACTGTACATAAGTTTTTTAGAAAAACTCATTGGTACAGGCCCCGCTGGGATTTGAACTTGCGTCGTTTGCGTAGCAGGCGACTGCTCAAACCCCGAGGCCACCACGGCTCCTTTATTCTGTCAATAATTTCCCATTAGCAGCCTGGAGGTCGGAATAATGCCCGGTCAATGGCAATAGACCCTATTGCAAGGGACTTAAACATAACTGGCGACATGTGGATGTAGTGTAAATACACCTGTCTACCCCTTCGAAGAATTTATGTGTGAGCGTAGTTATAAGTATGTATAAATAAATAAGTAGATAAATCAAATATTCACTTTACAATATTACCGTGATACCGAATCCAGATTGACTAATGCCAAAGTGATTTTCCTCCTTGTTTGTATTCTCAAGTCAAAACATGGTAGGTATACATATAAGATTTACAAGCAGTAAGGAACCTACGAGTCAAGGTGTAATCGTGTCACGTCGTGGTCGATCGCTTCCACACGTTTAGCGGACATACATACACACAGAGGTATTGTAACAACAACATCCACATTTCACTGAACTTGAATTTCGAATTTTTTTTTTATTAATTCTGAGGGTTGTGTTTTATGACAGAGTGACGGTTATATAATAAAATTGTCATAAACAACGTTATTGCAATCACTTTATGACTTGTTTTCCCCTTCACCACCCTTTACCATTTTAGAACTCCCGTTAAGGTTCCACTGAGGCTTAAAATCTATACTTAAATACACATAAAAAAAATTGGAAGTGTCTATCTGTAATTCCAAATTTACTTTCAGTAAAAGCAGCAAATATATATTTTTTTTAATTCTTGTGTGTTTTTTTCCGTGTGATCACTGTAACGGCTTGACTGATTTTATGCGAACTTTAACTGCTAAATAACTGATGTTATAAGGGTATAACTAAAGCTATTTCTTATTTAAACAAACATATTTATTAATAATAAATAGGCAACTAAAAACTAATTACAAGTAGAAAACTTGTCCCTCTCGGGATCGTGCCAAGAAGGCTGGCAGCATTGCCACGTTGAATAGCAATGCTGATTCTCTGAGCGAGAAAAGCCCCAGCCCGCTTGTCACGAGAAGCTTCTACAAAAATATTAATTTAGCAGCAAGAGCCGTGCCAATGAGTTTTTCTAAAAAACTTATGTTCAGTGATTTCACACCACATCGTGAGGAAACCGGCATATTTCTGAGAAGTAATTCACATTCGTATGGAAAGTGTCTGAGACGGCGATGGACTCACCATCTGTCACGTTGGAACTTAATCATCTTCGGTGAAAAGTGGGTGTTGTGATTACAACACCTCTGCCTACCCCTTCGGGGAATACAGGCGTGAGCATATGTATGTATCAATTTATCATATTTTATCAGTTAAAAGCGCGAGGCACATCTACACTATATTTGCATCTACTATAAAGAGGAAAGATTTTTTTGTGTCTGTTTGTCATAAATAAACTTAAAAACCGATTTCAAAAAATATTTCACCTTTGGAAAGCTACATCATAAGTTACATAAGTTTTATTTTTATCCCCGTACTCCTACGGGAACGGGAATTACGCGGGTGAAACCGAGTAACGTCCGTTAGTCTGGTAATAATTAAATAATATTCAACCATTTAAAAAAAAGCGATTCCGCTAAATGAAGTCTACACAGCTGGTGAATGGTAACATCTTCATACGATGCTGTCAATCAGAAGCCGAAACCATGAGTCACCTTATATGCAATTGCGACGCACTGGCCAGATGGCGAATGGACCTACTGGGTATGTATCCGAAACCAGAGGACTACAAGCTCTTCCCCATGGGCAAGATCTGCCGGCTTGTTCAGGGAGTATTTGAGGAGTTAGGTACGTAGAGCAAAAGGACAAGGGCGGCACAAAAGATCCCAAGAGTCGACGTGCTTCCGGGCAACCGGACCCAATACTGCCACAAACAAGATAAGTATGCAATAACAATCATCTACTTACAATTCAATCAGTGTATAGAGTCGCATTACGTATATATACATAAACACAACACTATTGAATTCCCGAACAAATCCCGAAGGCTTTGAAAGCGATACTCTATTGTTTATAACATGGATACAAACGCCAGAGTATGCATATAAGCTTCACAAACAGTAAGGAATTAAGGCGTATTTTTAAAAATAAGAAAGTTTGCTCCATCGGTTTATTCCCAGACAGGGTTTTATACATTAATTCCCGCGACCTCCTTACAATTCAATGTCGTGAGAATTCATTTGTATACCAAAACAAAAACCAAATTTTGTATACATACATATGCTCACGCCTGTATTCCCCGAAGGGGTAGGCAGAGGTATTGTTATCACAACACCCACTTTTCACCGAATTTGATTAAGTGCCAACGTGACAGATGGTGAGTCTATCGCCGTCTCAGGCACTATACATATGTCTTTGAATTACTTTTCAGAAATATGCAGGTTTCCTCACGATGTTTTCCTTCACCGTAAAGCACGTGGTGTGAAATCACTGTACATAAGTTTTTTAGAAAAACTCATTAGTACAGGCCCCGCTGGGATTCGAACTTGCGTCGCTTGCGTAGCAGGCGACTGCTTAAACCTCAAGGCCACCACGGCTCTCAAATTTTGTATACCAAAATAAAATCATGGATGTCTGGGAATAACGCTTCATCGATCATGAGGTTTAATTTAATGTCGATTTAAACAGAGCCGTAGTAGCATTGGGGTTAGCAGTCGCCTGCTATGCAAGCGACGCAATCGAATCCCAGCGGGGCCTGTACCAATGAATTTTTCTTAAAACTTACGTGCAGTGATTTCACACCACGTACAAGGAAACCTGCATATGTCTGAGAAGTAATTCAAAGACGTATGTATAGTGCCTGAGACGGCGATAGACTCACCCTTTGACACGTTGGCACTTAATCATGTTCAGTGAAATGTGGATGTTGTTGTTACAATACCTCTGTGTGTATGTATGTCCGCTAAACGTGTGGAAGCGATCGACCACGACGTGACACGATTACACCTTGACTCGTAGGTTCCTTACTGCTTGTAAATCTTATATGTATACCTACCATGTTTTGACTTGAGAATACAAACAAGGAGGAAAATCACTTTGGCATTAGTCAATCTGGATTCGGTATCACGGTAATATTGTAAAGTGAATATTTGATTTATCTACTTATTTATTTATACATACTTATAACTACGCTCACACATAAATTCTTCGAAGGGGTAGACAGGTGTATTTACACTACATCCACATGTCGCCAGTTATGTTTAAGTCCCTTGCAATAGGGTCTATTGCCATTGACCGGGCATTATTCCGACCTCCAGGCTGCTAATGGGAAATTATTGACAGAATAAAGGAGCCGTGGTGGCCTCGGGGTTTGAGCAGTCGCCTGCTACGCAAACGACGCAAGTTCGAATCCCAGCGGGGCCTGTACTAATGAGTTTTTCTAAAAAACTTATGTACAGTGATTTCACACCACGTGCTTTACGGTGAAGGAAAACATCGTGAGGAAACCTGCATATTTCTGAAAAGTAATTCAAAGACATATGTATAGTGCCTGAGACGGCGATAGACTCACCATCTGTCACGTTGGCACTTAATCAAATTCGGTGAAAAGTGGGTGTTGTGATAACAATACCTCTGCCTACCCCTTCGGGGAATACAGGCGTGAGCATATGTATGTATACAAAATTTGGCTTTTGTTTTGGTATACAAATGAATTCTCACGACATTGAATTGTAAGGAGGTCGCGGGAATTAATGTATAAAACCCTGTCTGGGAATAAACCGATGGAGCAAACTTTCTTATTTTTAAAAATACGCCTTAATTCCTTACTGTTTGTGAAGCTTATATGCATACTCTGGCGTTTGTATCCATGTTATAAACAATAGAGTATCGCTTTCAAAGCCTTCGGGATTTGTTCGGGAATTCAATAGTGTTGTGTTTATGTATATATACGTAATGCGACTCTATACACTGATTGAATTGTAAGTAGATGATTGTTATTGCATACTTATCTTGTTTGTGGCAGTATTGGGTCCGGTTGCCCGGAAGCACGTCGACTCTTGGGATCTTTTGTGCCGCCCTTGTCCTTTTGCTCTACGTACCTAACTCCTCAAATACTCCCTGAACAAGCCGGCAGATCTTGCCCATGGGGAAGAGCTTGTAGTCCTCTGGTTTCGGATACATACCCAGTAGGTCCATTCGCCATCTGGCCAGTGCGTCGCAATTGCATATAAGGTGACTCATGGTTTCGGCTTCTGATTGACAGCATCGTATGAAGATGTTACCATTCACCAGCTGTGTAGACTTCATTTAGCGGAATCGCTTTTTTTTAAATGGTTGAATATTATTTAATTATTACCAGACTAACGGACGTTACTCGGTTTCACCCGCGTAATTCCCGTTCCCGTAGGAGTACGGGGATAAAAATAAAACTTATGTAACTTATGATGTAGCTTTCCAAAGGTGAAATATTTTTTGAAATCGGTTTTTAAGTTTATTTATGACAAACAGACACAAAAAAATCTTTCCTCTTTATAGTAGATGCAAATATAGTGTAGATGTGCCTCGCGCTTTTAACTGATAAAATATGATAAATTGATACATACATATGCTCACGCCTGTATTCCCCGAAGGGGTAGGCAGAGGTGTTGTAATCACAACACCCACTTTTCACCGAAGATGATTAAGTTCCAACGTGACAGATGGTGAGTCCATCGCCGTCTCAGACACTTTCCATACGAATGTGAATTACTTCTCAGAAATATGCCGGTTTCCTCACGATGTGGTGTGAAATCACTGAACATAAGTTTTTTAGAAAAACTCATTGGCACGGCTCTTGCTGCTAAATTAATATTTTTGTAGAAGCTTCTCGTGACAAGCGGGCTGGGGCTTTTCTCGCTCAGAGAATCAGCATTGCTATTCAACGTGGCAATGCTGCCAGCCTTCTTGGCACGATCCCGAGAGGGACAAGTTTTCTACTTGTAATTAGTTTTTAGTTGCCTATTTATTATTAATAAATATGTTTGTTTAAATAAGAAATAGCTTTAGTTATACCCTTATAACATCAGTTATTTAGCAGTTAAAGTTCGCATAAAATCAGTCAAGCCGTTACAGTGATCACACGGAAAAAAACACACAAGAATTAAAAAAAATATATATTTGCTGCTTTTACTGAAAGTAAATTTGGAATTACAGATACACACTTCCAATTTTTTTTATGTGTATTTAAGTATAGATTTTAAGCCTCAGTGGAACCTTAACGGGAGTTCTAAAATGGTAAAGGGTGGTGAAGGGGAAAACAAGTCATAAAGTGATTGCAATAACGTTGTTTATGACAATTTTATTATATAACCGTCACTCTGTCATAAAACACAACCCTCAGAATTAAGCAATTATGTCACAGGAGGAAAAGCACAAATTAATCCCAGGGACATATAATATCATTTTGAGATACCTTAGTTGGGAGAGCGCGTGATCATACTCATCCCCAGCAAAGGGAAGATCTTCCAGCCAGACGGGTGTTTTGCCAGGGGATCACGGCTGCAACTGTGCCCCTATCATGGGTTTGCCACCGTTTTCGTAATCTATACTCGCTAGCGTCTCCGAGCGGTGACGTGAAGTACTAAAATATCTCATACAAATATTGCGAGTGACGTTAGCGAGTTTAGAGCTTGTGATAGGAGTACAGTTTTAGTTGAAAACTTGTATATATACTGCAATGCGCTCGAAAACTCTTATTGCGCGATTTAGGTTCTCGTGTATCTGTACTCAAACTTCGCAATTGTTAGCGAGTAGCGCCATCTATGTAGCGAGTGGAGAATCGTTGCTACACGAAACAAACAAATAGACAAACAGAGAAAAAGTTTTAAAATTGTTATTTTTTGTTGTAACGTATAATGAATGAATAACGTATACGCTCTCATACTTTGCATTTAGTGAAAAACTATTAACTTAAAATTACAAACAGACACTTAATTTTAATTTATCTGTATACATACATATGCTCACGCCTGTATTCCCCGCAGGGGTAGGCAGAGGTGTTGTAATCACAACACCCACTTTTCACCGAAGATGATTAAGTGCCAACGTGACACATGGTGGGTCCATCGCCGTCTCAGACACTTTACATACGTCTTTGAATTACTTCTCAGAAATATGCAGGTTTCCTCGCGATGTTTTCCTTCACCGTAAAGCACGTGGTGTGAAATCACTGTACATAAGTTTTTTAGAAAAACTCATTGGTACGGGCCCCGCTCGGATTCGAGCTTGCGTCTCTTGCGCAGCAGGCGACTGCTCAAACCCCAAGGCCACCACGACTCTATACGTCAAAATGACATCATACTCTATACACATGAACACTGTCTGTCTGTTTGTTATCGGGACTTTCACTGGTATATAGCAAATGTTAAATAGGCTACCTTTAACAAAAAACCATTACAGTTCCATGGGTCCACTATGAAATTAACTCTACGCGGGAAAGTCAAAGTCAAAGTCAAAAGTATCTTTATTCGATTAGACTTTTTATAAGTACTTTCAAATCGTCAGAATGACATAATTATACAGGATTATACATGATACCGCCAGGTTCGGAAGGTTGCTTTTACTGAGAAGAACCTGGCAAGAAACTCAGTAATTACTCTTTTCAAAAATATTATACAATTTAAAGAATACAAAATAAATAATTTAAAAAACCGCGGTAAAACCGCGGGGCACAGCTAGTGGATAATAAATACCTTAAACGCAGTAATAATCCCAGTTTGTATTAATCATGTCAATTTTACGATGTCGTGTCACATATTTAACTGAAATTCCTCCAAATATATGGTTATGTGTCACTGATGTAATTAAATGTACATGGTATTTTAATTACGAGGTAACCTTGGTGAGGTATTTACCTGCAATGCGTATAAATAAATACATAATTTTTGTTTAATTATAATAAATACATACATACATATGCTCACGCCTGTATCCCATGGGGGTAGGCAGAGATCACCGTTTGCCACATGCTACGATCCTTACATACTTTTTATGATTTCTCAGTGTCATACTCGTTGTCTAGTCGGCTTTAAAGAATCGAAATTGAACCTTATCCGCTATATCTTATGTCTCAATTTCCTATGACGGTGTTTCAATTCAACCAACCAAGGTCTACTCCGATTGAACCTGGCTCACAGGCCTAATGTGTTATCTATACATCTATTCTATATTCTATACAGATAAATAAAATTGAAGTGTCTGTTTGTAATTAAGAAATAACAGCTTTTCGCTAAATGCATATAAAAGCATATACGGTACAGACTTCAAAAAACAAATTTTCTCCATCTGTATGTCTATCTGTTTGTTCCGGGTAATCTCAGAAACGGCTCGACCGATTTTAACGACACTTTCACTGGCAGATAGCTAATGATACAAAGAGTAACTTAATATAATTTTATTTAAAAATAACATTTAGGATTGCGTGGGAATCAAATTAAATTTACGCGGGTGAAACCGCAGGGCACCATATAATCTAAAACTTGCTGGTAGATAAGAATCCTTTGGGGAATGTGGAAAATAGAATTAGCTCATAAAAATAAAAAATAACATCACCTACTTTTCCAAGAAGTAATGAAAGCAAAAACGTCCCTAAAAATATGCCTTGCTTCATGAATATTTTAAAACTTATACCTAATCATCCTCAAAGTATTGTACCGCGAGGGAATTGTCTTCATTGTAGCTTGAACAGTTATGACATAATTGAAAAAATATATCAAGGCTCGTGGGAGTCACGGCAGAAGCGATTTTTACGAAAATACAATATACAGACCACGAATATAATACTTATATGATTTTGTACAAACGCTCACGCCTGTAGTCCCGAAGTCGCAGGCAGAGGTGTTATAATAACAAAACCCATTTTTCAAAAAAGATGATTAAGTGGCAACGTGACAGATGGTGAGTCTATCGCCGTCTCTAAATAGTTCTCACACGTTAGAAGAACTCACTCACTAAAAGCTTATGTGTAGTTATTTTAACCACGTGCTTTACAGTGAACATTATGAGGAAACCTTCATAATATGTGTGAGAAGTAATTCAACAATTAATTAATCTTAGTTTGATCTTTGCTTTGACTGGCTGGAATTTGCCATGCTCACAAATATTTGTAATATTTTAGTTATTATATTTGACAATTGAGCATTTGTGCTGTGTCTATGGGCTTATATTCATGAGATATAAATACTGTAACCAAAAACATTGTATAATATATATTTTTTTAATAGAGTAATTGTTGAGTTTCTTGCCGGGTTCTTCTCAACAAAAGCTACCTTCCGAACCCGGTGGTAACATTTATAATCATGTATAATGTATTTTGTGTCCTTCTGACGATTTGAAAGTACTTTGTAAGAAGTCTAATCAAATAAAGATATTTTGAATTGAATTGAATTGAATTGAAGGACGTATGCATAGTGCCTGAGACAGTGATAGGCTCACCATCTGTATCGTTCGCACTTAATTATAAAAAAGTGGGTGTGTTATTACAACACCCTAGCTTACCTCTTCGAGGAATACATATGTAGAACTTCTATATAATAACTATCGAAAGAAGATACGAAAAGAAGTCTCCCTAACCTATTATTTGGAGTAAATGTATCGTGGGTTTCCGTTTCTTTACGTACCCCATCCCTACCCTATCACTTTTATCGTATTGTGGGCACGATTATTGTATTCACTCGAGATTTCCGAGAATTTGATTGCAAGCAAATATCATAAATGTTTTCCTCGAACATCGCTTATAAGATTGTAGGACCCTTGAGATGGGGGCTTGTAACAAAGATCTACTTATTTTTGTTTCTCTTATACCCACAGAATTTAGCCCACACCTTATCTCCCTCACTCATATGAAAAATCCGACCCACGTATTAATACAAAAAAAATATAAAAAATCTAGTGACATATAGACGTCTCACGCCTGTATTCTCCGAAGGGGTATTAATAAATCGTTTTCGAAAAACTTGGAACGGTAGGCTTTATTAACGTTTCAATTCAATACAATGCAATTGTCAATGCTGCCAGCCTTCTTGGCACGATCCCGAGAGACACCGATTTGGGCTAAGTTTTCTACTTGTTTTAATAGGTACTAATTAATTAGTTTTAAGTACTATTCCTTGTATATATAATTATGTTTTTATCCAATAAAAGATTATTAATATTCAATTCAAAATTATATTTATTTGATAAGACTTTTAACAAAGTACTTTCAAATCGTCAGAACGACACGATTACATAGGATTATACATGCTACCGCCAGGTTCGGAAGGTTGCATTTACTGAGAAGAACCTGGCAAGAAACTGAGTAATTACTCTTTTCAAAGAAAAAATATTATACAATTTTGAGTAATACAATATAAATCATAGCCTATGGACACAGTTCCAGTGCATAAAATTCGATTAAAAAAAATATAAAATCTAAAAAGTAGGTGATGACCAGCCCCCACAAGCAGCACCTGTTCACAAGTATGACGAGAATGCCAGCCATCGCCCTCTTTAACCATTATAGAGGGAAGTGAGCGACCCGTCATCCTGACGCCACCGCAAGCAAAGGCATTGTAGTGAGCATGACAACTTTTAAAATTTAAGCCTGTCAGGAGAAGAAACGGCGAAACAAATAAGGCTGTTCATTACTACACTATGTATACAGTAGGCAGAGGTGTTCACAAAGCACAACCACATTTCGTCAGTTATGTCAACGTCCCATGTAATAGAGGATGAACCTATTGCCCTTAATCGGAGACTCTGGGCTGCTGCTGGAAAATGACAACTGGATAAACGCAATATCACTTTAAGCGACTTGACCAGACGATACTGGCAGAATTATAATTAAACTGACCGTCTTTGCCACAACCTTTGATTACCAGAAGACTTATTGGGCACTTGAGATTGCCTGTAGTTCCATAGTAATAGGAAGTAAGTAATATTTACGATCAAACTTTTGACATAAAGGACAATAATTCTGATACAAGCCACATAAATGTGGTGATTTACTTTGTTTTAAGACAAGATATATTCTTGTTTGACGATTACAAAAAATATTAGAGAAATTCATAACTGATTGTCTTCATCATAGGCCACTTCATCTTGTCAGATGATTGTTGTAGTGCCGTGTACTATATCCTGCATCTTTTCTTGTGGCTTAACAGACCAATGGCAGCACGGCATCTCTTGCCACATCTGTCGCAAGTGAACCGTGGATCTGAGGGTGAGGCAGTGCCGGTTATTCGAAGCCTTTTCTGCTTAATGCTGTCCAGGTTTCGTCATGCTTTGACATCCCAGATGATAATGCACGGCGCCATTGTGCTCTTACATTGGCGTGTGTCTCCCAGTTCCTTGTATCTACATCGAAGCTCTTCATATCACGCTTACAGGAATCCTTGTAGCGGAGCATGGGACGCCCGACAGGTCTTTTGAAATCGGCGATTTGCCCGAGCATAACTTCACGCGGAGTCTGTCGGAATCCATTCGATGAACATGGCCAAGGCAGCGGAGTCGTCTCTGTTTTAATATTGCCGCAATGCTGTTGCAATTTGTTTTGGAGAGAACCGTTCCCGTGTACCAAATAATACAGTTGTAGGTGATAACAAAAAAACTATAACACGTTATTTTAATTCAGAATATTATAGTAAGAGCCGTAGTGCCAACGTGATGGTGAGTCTACCGCCTTCTCAGGCACTAAGCATACGTCTTTGGAATTACTTCGCAGACATATGTAGGTTTCCTCACGATGATTTCCTGCACCGTAAAGCATGTGGTGTGAAATCACTGCACATAAGTTTTGAGAAATCAATGTCCTATGATTGAAACTGATGCTCGTTGCCGAGCTCGACGCTGAGAAACCTTAGTGAATATCTAACCTTAAACTCAATAAATCTTTTACATTTTCATCATATTTCTAGCCACGTTTAAGCAAAATTCGTCAATATTTCGCGCATGTCATTGCACATAACCTATATACGTGGAGTTCAGATATGGCAGGTTTATTGTTTTCGTTCACCGTCTGAGAATTTGTTTGGCAAGGACCGTGATTCTTAAAATCTCTGAGGCCTCTAAGGAAAAATAATACACGTCAGTATTAGTGCTGGATAACTTTCAAGCACTTTTAGTACACTCAAGTAAGAAATTCCTGCGTGTTATGAAATCCCTTTGAAACTTATTCGCAGAATATACCTACTCTTTTGCGAACGATTTTCCTTCAAAGGATTTCATTAAGAAAATAAGAAGAAAAGTTGCTTTCAACCAATATATTAGAGCTCATATTTTATTCAAGACTGGCTGTGCCCCGCGGTTTCACCCACGTAGCCTTAATTTTATGGATGACCCATGGAGCCCTAATGTTTTACTCCTTGTAACATTAGCTATCTTCCAGTGAAAGTCCCGCTGAAATCAGTCCAGACGGCTAGACTACGAGATACGAGACGGAGATAAGATAGTAATTGTTTTAAAAAATATTTTTTTATCAGAGAACCGTACATTCTTTCATATGCACAATGAAAAGCTTTTAATCTGTAGTTACAAACAAACACTTCAATTTAATTTATCTGTATAGATTATTTGATTACTAACTGTGCCCGCGGCTTCACCCGCGTAGAATTAATTTCATGAGTTCATTTCGCTAAATGATAAAGAGCCGTGGTGAGTTGGAGCAGTCGCCTGCTACAGAAGCGACGCAAGTTCGAATCCCTGCGGGGCCTATACCAATGAGATTTTACTTAAAAAACTTATGCGCAGTGATTTTACACCACGTACTTTACGGTGAAGGCAAACATTGCATTTGTCTGAGAATTAATTCAAAGGCGTATAGTGCCTGAGACGGCGATAGACTCACCATCTGTCGCTTTGGAACTTAAGCGTCATCGGTGAAAAGTGGGTGTTTTTATTACAACACCTTTGCCTACCCCTTCGGGGAATACAGGCGTGAGCATATGTATGTATGTTGTAAATGATCTATTTTAAAAGTATCGATGAGAAATGAATATAAGAAAAGAAGTGTGTACATAGAGTATATAACACCGAACGAATAGTCGCATTTATGTGTATCTGTGGATATGCCATAGGAAGTCTGTGTGTCAATGTAAATGTCAATTGATCGATATAGAGCAGTAGTACCCGTGTAGTAGCAACCTTATCTCTAGCCAGTAATTGGATGGGTGACCGCCCGAGTTCCCTCCGTGCCTCGGAGAGCGCGTTAAGCCGTCGGTCCCGGTTGCCAATTTATCATCGTTGGTAATCGTTACAGGTCAATCGGAGGCCTAAAATAGTCTGACAACTGATTTAACCCAGATCACAGATTTTCTTCGTTAAAGGGGTTGCGAAGGTCATATGACAGTCGCTTCGTATAAAAATCAAGTGACCAGCCACATCGGGTTGTATCAAGTGCCGACCCCAACAGTGTATGGGATAAGGTCAGGGAGATGATGATGAATAAACGGTCTACAAGTAGGACACTAGTCTCTTCATTGCACAAATATTTCCCACTTAGCACATATTTCAAGTAACAGGCGAAGTAAACTACTAAACGAACGTATTTTCTATACCAACATGTGAGTAGCGTTCTAAGGAACTTTGAAACGTATTCTCTTGGACATGCAGTTCGATTTCCTACTACGATGTCTTCAGAAGGCAATCGAAGACTTATTGTAGAAGAAATTGTGACAAATTGGTTAAACATTGAGTGGACGGGAAAAATATCCGGTATCTTGTATCGAACTGAACGGGTGGCAGCCCTATTTATAAGGGATGTCTTTTTAAGCAAATATTCTGAAATTTTTACAGGCTATCCCTTTGTGGAGCATGTGGTCCTGGGTACGAGACCCGAGGCGATCAAAGTGCTATTGTTTTTTCCATATGTAATTTCTCAATAGTTGCTCGGAGTTTGGATTAGTGATCTGTTAATGGAATTAAAGGTATAAGTACCTGGTTGATCGAGCTGTGCTCGGTTTCTTCATCACAAATCCGGTGAACGTCAGTCTCGAACCGTGGTACTCTAGTTTCGTTATCGCCCCGTAAGCTGGAAGCCTCACCTTTGAGCTACCATAACTTGACAGATATCGGCGAAATTTGGTGTCGTATTGTAATGATATTTTATGAGTTTTTCAGTGCCTGATAACATGGTCAAAACTGTCCATAAATGAAACCTAGCTAGATCTATTTATTGCCCTCCGATTTTCATGAAATTTTGCATGTAGGGGACATTCATGAAAATCGTTGGAGCCGTTTCTGAGATTCTATATATATATATTTATACAAGATTGCTCGTATAAAGATATAACATGAAATGCGAATGTATTATATATACACCTCTGCCTACGCCTTGGGGGAATACAGGCGTGGGCATATGTATGTGTTTCAAAAATGGGAACACGAAATAATCCATCTCTACTCTTATATTCTTTTACCAGTGGAATATCCATCCCAGTCGTATGGAGAAAAATTACACGCGTAATGAAAATATCTCAAAAGCAGCTTCCATTTTCTATTAATTTTGGCTTGAATACCGCCTGAACCAGCTTTTCTCAACCTTTTTCATAAGCATCCAACATTACAGTATGAGACATCAGAAGTAACGATTGAAGGTAACGAGTACTAATTGCTACAACGATATACGGGTACGCTTATTTTCGTTATTTTTACAGCTCTTGCATACAGTGTGCTTGATTCATACATATATATGCTCACGTCTGTATCCGATGGGGGTAGGCAGAGACCACCGTTCGCCACATGCAACGATCCTTACGTAGTTCTTTTGCTTCATCCACATTCATGCTCCGAATATGATCTATCTGAAAAATATGATTAATTTGGCCATAATAGTACTTCCTTGGATGCACAAACCGACACTTACGCTCACATTCACTGTATAGATTGGTTTCGTTAATCGCTTTTCACTCATTCTTTCGATATCTCTACATACTTCTTTCAATGCGCTTGAAACGGGAACTCCCTGTCGAAGTTTGGAGTTGCCTATCTGGGATTGTACCTCCACCTTACTCCACTTAAAGGAACTATTGTGCCAGTGAGTAAACACGGTCTGTGGCGCAGTAATTCACTGGGCAATGGGCAGTATAATCAAAAAAATAAGTATATCAAACTATGAACGCTCCGTAGGACACAATATATGAACACAAAACGTTTATTTATTTATTTATTCAATAATTAGAACGGCATACAATGCCAATTATACTAATTAGACATAGGTAATGCAATATACACTTAAATATAATGTATTAAAAATAAAAATTAAAAGCAAAACAAAACCATGGCCCCTTATGACGAGAAGAATGTGCCGTGATGACTGTGGGGTTTGATCAGTCGCCTGCTACAACGCCAGCAGGGCCTGAACAAATGAGTTTTTCAAAAAACTTATATGCAGTTTCACACGGGGAAGGAAAAATCGGGAGGAAACCTTCATTTGTCTGAGGAGTAATTCAAAGACGTATTTATAGTGCCTAAGACGGCGATAGACTCATTATCACGTTGGCATTTAATCATCTTCGGTGAAAAGTGGGTGTTGTTATTACAACATATCTACCTGCCCCTTCCGGGAATACAGGCATGAACATATGCATATATTTTTCCAACTTCTCAGTCGCGGACGCAAATTTGAGAAACCGCGTCGTAAAAGTAATTTTCTGATTCGTTGAGGCTCATAATAAATACACGCAAAACTGATGCATATGTTAGCGTTTTCTTATTCATAGCTTAAAAAAATACACAAACGTTCCTAGCAGGTGGAAATAGAGTTCATAGAACCGTGTTCTAGAAGTGTATATATTTGAGTTTCTTATCAGAAAGAACTGCCTCTTTCGACTAGCGGTTGCAAGCGCTACTACGAAATCCTGGGTTCGGTGAGGCGGGCAAAGTCCGTAGTCTGGAATTAATGCCCGGTTAATGGCAAAAGACACCTGTGAAAAGTTAGCAACTGAAGTGAATAAAAAAAAATTTTTCGTCATGTATTCGATTGTACCCGGTATGTACCGGATTGTACCGTTTTATATTTCGTTTGTACCCCAAGGAGACAAAAGTTATGGGGGGTCAAACATTTTGAAATCGAAATATTGTAAGTTTATACATGCCATTCGATTGTACCCAGCACGTAGAGGATTGTACCGCTTTTGTTTAGTTTGTACCTCAAAGGGCCCCGAGATATGGGGGTTGAAAGTTTGATACTTTCAACCCCCATATCACGGGGTATAATCGAATGGCATTTACAAACTTACAATATTTTATAAATATTTACCCCCCTATAACTTACCCCCTAGGGGTACAAACGATTTAAAAAGCGGTACAATAGATTAAATGACGAAAAAATTTTTTTTATTAATTTCAGTTGCCAACTTCACACAGGTGCAAAAGACTCGCCCTCATGGGACTTAAGGCAGGTACCAAGTACACAGCTTCGAGGAATAAGAGCATACATATGTCGAAAAGTTCTCTGTTCACCTAAATACGGCGACGGACTAACTTTTGGTAAAAATCTTAATAATCTTTGGATACAATGATACAGGCGTGAGCATATGTATGTATGAATGTATGTATCTTAATAATCTTCGGTGAAATTTGGATATTCTAACTCTGCTTACCACTTGTTTGTTCTTGGTAAAGCTATCATGGATACACCAACTACCACGGGGCCAACGAAAGGTTGAGCGAGCTTCTATCAATTCCTATTGGTGTTAGTTGACGTCACTTTTATAGGAAAGGCATGCTTACGTTGCCCCCTCTAGTTTTGTCGTGGAGTCCCTCCTTTTTTAGCCGATTTATATCCAAGCTATTTCCCCCGCTCTTCAACTGCAAAGGCTCTACGTCAACACCGTATGCAACTTTTGTCACAATAATAATAGAGCTTTATTTATTCCATACGTGCTGATAATCAACATCAGGAACAAGCATGTAATTAATTATAAATAGTTAACTTATATTGGTACAACTATTAATATCATAACATACATTTATTTTATTACATTTCATTTTCATTATCATTATCATTAGTGTAGTTTATATATATAGAAAGAAGAAATTATATAGAAAGAGCCTTGGTGCTCAAGGCCACCACGGCTCTTTCTATATAATTTCTTATGAGCTTAGTTTGAGCAGTCGCCTGCTACACAAGCGACGCAAGTTCGAATCCCAGCGGGGCCTGTACCAATGAGTTTTTCTAAAAATCTTATGTACAGTGATTTCACACCACGTGCTTTACGGTGAAGGAAAACATCGTGAGGAAACCTGCATATTTCTGAGAAGTAATTCAATGACGTATGTAAAGTGTTTGAGACGGCGATGGACTCACCATCTGTCACGTTGGAACTTAATCATCATCGGTGAAAAGTGGGTGTTGTGATTCTGCCTACCCCTTCGGGGAATACAGGCGTGAGCATATGTATGTAGTTTATAATTCAAAATAACAAAAATATTCAACATTCCTATAGTTTTCAACACTCGAAAGCAAATTAAATGAAAATCAAAAGGATTTATTCAGCTTAAGCCCTAGTAAGGCACTTATGAACGTCGAAGAATTGACACCGGTTTGGAAACTAGAAATCTCAGCAGAACCAGCAAGAAATTCCGCTGGCATATGTCAGCAACCTTCCGAGCTCGGTGGTAACATTTATAATTCTGTTTAATGTTATTTTGTTATGTGCGTTTATGACTATTCATCGGCAATCTGTTCGAATATCTTAACTGCTCTAATCAAGAAGCTACTTAACCGTTTCCCAATTTAATACGACATTTTCGAAGTGCCTTACGACGGTTAAAACCGAATGAATACGAGTAATTCAAGTTTTCAAAATGGATATCTGTTCCTCACTCATTAATAAATGTGACAACCCTATTTCCGAGCCTTTTAAACTGTCAATAGCGACATAACCCTACTCAGATAGTGGAAATGTTGTAATATTCCAATTATCATCTGTCACGACCATTAATTTGCATTGTATCCATCTATCCATAGACAATTTAATACGCAGATACGAGTCCAAAATGTTGCTCTATTCCGTAATTACCCAAAACGAACTTACGTGGTTTTGTAACTTTACCTTGGAATATTGCGGAGTAACATCAAAGCCCTTTTAGCAATCAATTTTCATACCAAAGCATAGCGTGAAGCGATCATGACTCGTCCACTAAATAAGAACGTACGAAAGGCCGACTTCCCACTCGGGTATATACACCCACAAAACACATAAGAGAGAGTATTGATCAATAAGGACGTTTCCAATGACGCAATATCTAACGAAACTTTATATTTTATAAGATTTTAAGAATATATTAGTCACAGTGTAAGAATTATCTCAAAATCTTCAAAAAATCCTTGGGTTTAATCAGAGGGGGTAGGCAGAGGTGTTGTAATCACAAAACCCACTTTTCATCGAAGACGATTCAGTGCCAACGTGATAGATGGTGAGTCTAACGCCGTCTTTGCATTACTTATGCAGGTTTCCTCACGCTGTTTTTCCTTCAACTTAAAGCACGGGTGTGAAATCACTGTAAATAAGTTTCTAGAAAAACTCATCGGTACAGGCCCCGTTGGGATTCGAACTCAAGGCCACTATGGCCTGTTGGTTAGCTTGTATATCGTATACTGTTCCTTTGAGATTACGTCATTAATTGCCGTGTTAACGTCATGTTTTAAGTAAACGATTAAACAGTGAACACCCATGAGTTACACTAACAATGTTTTGGGAGCTGCCCTTCAGTACACTTTTATTATATGTGTCGTCAACTCTCATAGAAATTAATGCCTAAATACTTGTACACGACGAGAAGATGTCTCAGTAATAATAAGGTCTAAAATCGCTTGAATATTGAAGATATTTCAGCCTATTAATATCACAGCTTTGATGGTTACAATGTGAAATTGTGTTCATTTCAGGAGAGATGGTCTACATTAATTGCTTTTTCTGCTCATGTATGTTTGTATTTTGAAAATAAGTTAAAAAAACTAACTTCGCCTCGCGTCTTCACCCGCGCAGACTTAAATTCATGGATATGACGGAAACAGTATTAATCTATACATATACATACAGTTAAATAAAATTGAAGTGTCTGTTTGTAATTCCAAAATTACACCTTTTGACTAAATATTAGAATGAAATAGAAAAACCAATTTTTTTAAATGTTCTCGGATAGCTAATGTTACAAGGAGTAACTTAGGCTACTATTTACTAAAAAAAAATATATAGCCTAAGTGACTACCGTTGAAAGTCCCGTTAAAATCGGTCCAGCTGTTCCAGCAATTAGCCGGAACAAACAGACAGAGAGACGAATAGAGAAAAAAATTGTAAATAATATAATTTAGGGAACAGCCGTTTATTTTAAATAACAAACATACACTGCAATTTTATTTATCTGTATAAATAATAATAATAATAATGATCTCCTACCGAATTTCGGTAACGGCGGCTAATCTCAACGAGGATCAGCCATGTGCGCAGGAGATATTATAGTGCACAAGTGTGTGCAAACACAGGTGCACTCTTTATTGGGTCACTCTCATAGTGGGATGGGAGGCAATCAGACACGACCGGAGAGAGATCAGGCGGAGGACCAACGGTGCAACGTGCGACCCGTGCCACGGGATCTGTATAAATATAGATGTATAGTTACGGATTTATCACAGGAAAATGTTGATTAAAGAACGTTACTCTAGTACGGAGTACTCTATTTTCGTTATCGCCCCGTATGCTAAAAGCCTCACGTTTGAGCTACCATAACTTGACAGATGTCGGCGAATTTTACTGTCGTATTCTAATGATATTGTATGAGTTTTTCAGTGCCTGAAAACATGGCCAAAAAACGAAACCTAGCTATATCTATTTTTTGCCCCTGAAATTTTGTTCATTTCATGAAAATCGTTGGAGCCCTTTCCGAGCTTCAGATTCTATATATATACAAAATTGCTCGCTTAAAGGTATAAAGATCCATAATTTTCATTCATCAAACTAGTTTTGAGCAGTCGCCTGCTACGCAAGCGACGCAAGTTCAAATCCCAGCGGAGCCTGTACCAATGAGTTTTTCTAAAAAACTTATGTACAGTGATATCTGAGAAGTAATACAATGACGTATGTAAATTGTCTTAGACGGCGATGGACTCACCATCTGTCACGTTGGCACTTAATCATCTTCGGTGAAAAGTGGGTGTTGTGATAACAACACCTCTGCCTACCCCTTCGGGGAATACAGGCGTGAGCATATGTATGTATGTCAAACTAGTTTTTGGAATAGTAAGCCTCGCTCTCCCGTTACTATCAACGTGAGGTATTGATTTATCTGTCCAATTAGTGGTCGAAACCTGACAGAAACGGCCCTTTAATTAAAAATCTTCATTACTTTCGATGCTCCAGTCGAAGTTAATTGCAAGATGGAAGTATACGTAAGGTATAGCGTGGTTTGCAAGTAAGAAATAATAGTAATATGAGCCGTGGATTTGAGTAGTCGCCTGCTGGATTTGAGAACTGGAATCCAGAACTCATTGTAACCACAAATAACATGGGATAAGGACAGGAGGATGATGATAATACCTTCGTATAGAAGGCAGGATATTCTGAGTTTAAAATATAATAATTTATTTTTAGATAAAGATATGGCTAATCTATTTTAAGACATCAAGCGAAGGATCAATTTGATTATGATCAAATTTTGAACCCAAACTGGATTAGGAGTACTGCCTGATAGAAGCGTCTAAAAATAGAATGGGTCTAAGAATTCCCTTAATTTTGTCGCTAAAATTGTCAACGGTGTAGGGAGAGCGAGTGATCATGCTCATCGCCAGCAATGGGAAGATCTTCCAGGCGGGTGTCATGCCTGGGGAACACCGGCTCCAACTGTTCTAGGTGGAAACTTATTTATTTTATTTTATTAATTATTAATTCAATAATAAGAAAGGCATACAATGTCAATTAAACTAATCAGACACAGGTATAATATAAAACCTAAAAATAACATATTAACGTTCATCCTTTCTCGCTGAGCACCATGCACTCTAACAATAGCTTGTTCCATCCGTCAACAAACACATCCACAGTAGGGTTAGACTCCAGGAGAGTATTGAGTGCAGTTAACGAGCGAGGTATGGGGGACTTAGCACGAGCTACTGTTCGACTGTTGGGGACAGCGAACAGCTTGTGTTTCCTACTGTGCTTGTGCTTATATAGATATATATACATCACAATGCAGTCTTATTGCGGGATTTAGGTTCTCGTGTAATTGTACTCAAACTTTGCAATTGTTAGCGAGTGAGAAACGCTGCTGCAACGGTAAGCGAATTCTACTGTGAAATTTCATCATTGTGAATTCGTAAATAAATACAGAAAATGTTATTATATTTTAAATTTTTTAAATAAGAACTTTCGCTCCATTTGGTATGAGGGTTAACATTCGTAAAGATTTTAAAATTGACTTACTGTCTAACGCTTGAAAAACGTAGATTTGCAGTTTTGAAAATGGTCACGACGTGACCCAAGAGGTGTCACGTTACTGTAATTGCGCATATTCCGCTTATTTCTTGAAGATGCGCGCATCTGTGTGAGTGTGTGTGTGTCATTTCTGACAATTTTTCCTAGATTCCTAACTTGGTAAACTATGGCATCAGGTTGAATCTACTACCGACTCTAAAAATTGGTATATGGATTATGGTCAGCTAGATGATGAGTTCTTTAATGGTACTATTATATGGAAGCTAATGGAAATAAAGCAATATAGATCCGTAGTGGCTGTGGGGTTTCAGTAGACGCCTCCTACACAAACGACGCAAGTTCGAATCCCGGCGGCCTGTACCAATAAGTATTTCAAAAAACTTAAGAGTGCAGTAATTTCACACCACGTGCTTTCTAGTGGTGGAAAATATCGTGAGGAAATCTGTAAATCTGTATCTGGGAAGTAATTTGAAGATGACTGAGGCGGCGATAATCACACTATCTGTCACGTTGGCACCTAATCATTTTCGGTGATGAGTGGGTGTTATTTCAACCATACCCCTTCAGCGACCCTTTTGGGGTGGCTCCAATGATTTTAGAATAAAATTAGGTATATATACGTTCATATGCATATAGTGAAAAGCAGGAAATTTTGGATCACAAACAAATACTACAGTTTTATTTATCTGTATGTATAGACAATGGTAATAGCCTACCTTCCCCGTAAATGGTCCAAACTCCAAAAAGGATCGTTACAGCAAATAAGTGTAATGCAATTTTTCTCCGAAACCCTACCATTTGTAAAGCGCGTTATGAATGAATGCCGGGCTTATCCCGTGATATTAGATTTTATTATGACCGCGTTAATTCGTAAAGAAATATTTGGGCCATTAATAACTACCTACTTTTGTACGAAACCGTAGGATAGTGCTAAAAATTGCAAAGATGCCAATTTTGGTCAAATATTTTATTTAAATAAAAGTCTATAACACAAATGAGTCACAAAGATAATAATTATCCTTTATGGCATTGGAAACGCAACCCTTTACGATGTTCCACAATCTTTCTCTGTTTCTGCAAATTATATAACATTTATACATATTGTAAATACCTTGTAGGCTGTAAGAGTTACATGAAAGATTGGTTTTGTTGTATTTAAGAGCTGTATATTTAGTAATAAATAAATAAAGGTCAAATTCTGCGCGCTTTTTATTTCGTTGCAAATAATATGTTAGAAAATGTCGTATGACATAACTTTCTTGTAGTAATATCGCCTCGGCTGCCATTTTTAACATAGTGTTAATTACGTAACTTTCGTTAAATAATTAATTATTGGACACTACATTTAAATTAGCTAATCATAGTTATTTTTCTTAGCAGAGTGATCGTGGTTGATGACGTTGTAATTTCATTGGCTAACACTTCCGCGATTCGCCTCCACTAGTTGCGGTCATTAGCGTCTCGGAAGCTCTGGACCATGGAGGTATGATTAGTAGTTCTAATGAGGTCTGTCCAATGCGTTGGCGATCGACCGCGTGACCGCTTGCCCAGAGGACCTAGTGCGAGTTTTTCATTGCCGCCGTCATAAGTCATCGCGTTGACGTAAACGTAGTTTTGTATAGGATCGAACCAGCGCCTATTAGACTATTGTGAGCACATACAAATCTGCGTTTACATCGACGCGGTGACTTGTGACGGCGATTTTAAGAAAACTCGCACTAGGCACTCTGTCCTTGGACAACTAGTCACTCCATGGAGTGTTCTTTGTCCAAAATATTTGAAGATTGAAGGTCATCATCATCTCCCTGGCCTTATCCCATACAGTATTAGGGTCTTGATTCAACCCGATGTGGCTGATCACCAGATTTTTATACGAAGCGACTGCCATCTGAACTTCGCAACCCCTTTAACGAGCAAGAACTGTGATCTGGGTTAAACCAGTTAGCAGACCATTTTGAGCCTCAGACCGACCTGTAACGACTGCCAAAGATGATAAATTGGAAACCGGGACCGACGGTTTAACGTGCTCTCCGACTCACGGAGTAAACTCGGGCGGTCACCCATCCTATTACTGGCTAGGGTTAGGGTTGCTTAAGTTCTCTGATCGAATGATATGCGCAATAACAACTGTGCCACGAGCTCCTTGAAGCTCGAGCTCCTCCGAGATTGAAGGTACACTGACCTTTATAAGATCAGTTAAAAATGTTTATTCTCTGTACGTGTTTACACAACACTTCACTATTCCATGTTCTCCTGGTACCTGAACGCTTGGATGTCGTAAATTTGTCGTAATAAACAATTCAGAAGACGTTATGTTTGCCGCGGCACCATTTGTGGACTTGGTATTATTTTGGTTTGTCGGTGTATACCTAAAAGCAGAACAAAATTCCGGTATGAAATAGTAAAAAAATAGGTTCTTGTGGTGCCTCTCTTATACATACTCGACAAAGAATCGGTTTTGTGACATCAATTTCCTAGACCGCGATTTTTGGGATCGATTCATCAGGGTATGGACATTGGGATAGATTTAAAAATCGATTTTTTTTATCGAAGTGCCATCCCTATTTCGTATTTTAATAGGCACTTACTCAGTCCGAGGGTTGTCTAAAGTATTGTAAGTTTTTTTACAACTGTACTTGAGAGAGCCGTGGTGGCCTTGAGGTTTTGCCTGCTACGCAAGCGACGCAAGTTCGAATCCTGTACCAATGAGTTTTTCTAAAAGACTTATGTACAGTGAGTTCACTTCTTCGCTTCACGGTGAAGGAAAACATCGTGAGGAAACCTGCATATTTCTGAGAAGTAATTCAATGACGTATGTAAAGTGTCTGAGACGGCGATGGACTCACCATCTGTCACGTTGGCACTTAATCATCTTCGGTGAAAAGTGGGTGTTGTGATTACAACACCTCTGCCTACCCCTTCGGGGAATACGGGCGTGAGCATATATATACATATATATACCTGAGAGAGTCATTAGTGTTTTTTTTTAAATATAATATTAAAAGCGCATTACACGCGTACGTCATTAATATCACTGAAAGAAACTTTCAGTTTCTGAAGTGGGACAGGTAAAGCTGAATTAAAACGTACCAGTACCATATGATACAACATTGTTAAAGAACTACTGGTTCCCGAATGTAATACACCCAGATTTCTAGATGATTAATCTCGGTTGCAGTCTCTTGTGGTTCAAATATATTGCAATAGTTGACTCTACAACTAAAATAAACTCTATAAAGCCGAATTTAAAGCTCAAAATACCATATTTTCAGCTTCACAAATCCTAATAAGTCTTTTCATTCGGGCCCCAAGTTGGGCGCCATTATTGGGTCGGGCAGGTACTTCTGCTTTCACACGATTTTGAACCTTATATTGGTTTGATAAAGGTGGATATGCTTTGAAATTTGAAACAATAATGTTCATCTGCTCTTTGGATGAAAAGTTGGTTTGCCTTAAAGATTGCAGGTAAAATATTCACCCTCACTCGGAACGTTAATTCACATAAGTCTTCTTAAGTCAATGCTCTAAAATATACAGACTTATCGTAAATTTGGTAACGAGTTCCAAGTATATTTTTCTGATAACATCCGCTTTTGACTCGGTGAACTTTTCCCATAAAATACTTCATTGCTTAAAATTTTACATCATTCTTGGTATACATTTGGATTTCAGGCCGTTCCTTCATTTTCGATATGCGATATTTTGACACATAGCTGGAAGATTACATTGCTATGCCTCGGGATTTTGCCTGCTTAGGATTCACTTAAGTACAGTAATTTAACATCTCTAGCTTTGCATATACTCACGTCTGTATTCCCCGAAGGGGTAGGCAGAGGTGTTGTAATCACAACACCCATTTTTCACCGAAGATGATTAAGTGCCAACGTGACAGATGGTGAGTCCATCGCCATCTCAGACGTTTTCTCACGATGTTTTCCTTCACCGTAAAGCACGTGGTGTGAAATTCTTTAAAAATAAAAGCTGGTTATTCCACAATGCGAGAAGGGGGAGCTAATACTACTAATTCCATCACGGCTCTTTATCACCTCGTAAATTGTAGTCCTGCATTTTACTCGAAATAATGGTTTAAGGTGGATTTATATTGCATTCCACACATTAAAGTGTTCCTCTTGAAAATACACACAGGAACAAATAAATTACCTACGTCTTTATAATACAGAGAGACATGGGGGCCTTGGGGTTTGAGCAGCCGCCTGCTACGCAAGCGAAGCAAGTTCAAATCTCAGCAAGTCCAGTACCTATGAGTTTTTCTAAAAAAGATACTTAAGTTCAGTGATTTCACACCGCTTGCTTTACGGTGAAGGAAAACGTTGTGAGAAAATCTGCATATTTCTGGGACGTAATTCAAAGATGTTAGCATAATGCCTGAGACGGCAAGGGGCTCACCATCTGTCACGTTGGCACTTAATCATCTCAGTTACTTCTCGTAAACCTATCTACCAGAGAGAGTCCAGCTGTCTCGGAGCCGGCACAAACAGAAAAAAATTAAACATAGTTGTTTTAAGTCAGTACCAAACTTACAGTATATGACTGTTGGTTTGGAATAACAAACGCACACTCCCGTGTATGTATGTATAGATATAATTTAACTTAACGCTTGGAACATTTCAAATAAATCTAGCTTTATCTTGCGAAACAAATGGGCTAAAAACCAGGGATTTGTGGAATAACAAATTCTAATGCTGCAAGATTAAGTGAAGGTAAATATTTCGCTAGAATTAACGGTCTACCTGTATACAGGTTCAAGCAAGCTCAGGCCTTTCCAAAAGATACGAGGTTGCACGTCGTCTGGTAGAAGCTTCTCGTGACAAGCGGGCTGAGGCTTTTCTCGCTCAGAGAATCAGCATTGCTATTCAACGTGGCAATGCTGCCAGCCTTCTTGGCACTTCTTGGCACGATCCCGAGAGACACCGATTTGGGCCAAGTTTTCTACTTGTAATTAGTATTTATTGACTAAATTAACTATGTACTTGGGGTATATATAACTTTACGCATAATACGTCGCCTACGTAACAAGTTCGAATCCCAGCGGTCTGCGCTAATGACTTTTCTAGAAACTTAAGTGCGGTAATTTCACCCCACGTGCTTTACAGTGAAGGAAAACATCGTGAGAAAACCACACATATATGAGAAGTAATTCAAAAACGTATGTATAGTGCCTGAAACGGCAGTGGATTCACCATTTGTCACGTTGGCACTTAATCATCTTCGGTGAAAAATGTTGTCCCATCACCTCTTCTTAACCCTTCGAGGACCCCTCTGGGATGGCATATGCATATCTTAAATTTATCCTGTGTAAGGAGTATACGTTCTCTTTAAAAAAATGAGGCCTGGTTTCCATATTGGTTAGAAAGCTTTATTTATGTTATATACTATGGTACAGTCACCATCAGAGGAGCTCGTGGCACAGACGCTATTGTGCATATCATTCAATCAGCGTTAAGCAACCTTAACCCAAGCTAGTACTTGGATGAGTGACCACCCGAGTTCCCTACGTATACGAGAGCACGTTAAAACATCGAGCCCGGTTGCCAATTTAACATCTTTGGAAATCGGTATAGGTCAATTGGTAGCCTAAGAAAGTCTGACAACTGGTTTAATCTAATAGGGGTTGCGAAGGTCAGTCATGGCAGTCGCTTGATGTAAAAATAAGGGCCACGGGTTGAATCAAGTGCTGACCCCAATGTATAAGGAGAAAGCCAGGAAGATGGGTACACAGTCCCCAGTTTATTAGCTTCGAATCACAGACGAGTGATTCCGTTATGCCCCCTTGCAGAACTTGACCAATCGACCGGAAAGTTGTTGAACTTTGAAAGCATCGTAAAGATTAAACAGTACTTTATATTCTTCACTTTCCTTTTATTACCCACCTTTGAACTAAGTCTCAAAGTTAAATAAAAAACTGATTATAAAATAACCCTTTTCTTAATTATTCCTTTTTAGGATCGAATACATTGCAGGCTATGAACGCTGCTAACACCAATAAGATAGTACCGGGAAACGTAACGCAATACATTAAGATTTACTTATTGAACGTAATTATGTGTCAAAGCTAAGTATGAGGTATATTTAGAAGGCAAACGGTGGTAATCGACGAGAAAAATGTCTGTATAATAAGTAAATTACGTATATGCGAATAGCCACGACGTGCAAACGTGCCACCCTTACTGACATTACGCAAAGTCGCTTATAACATCGTCGATGCGTGCTTCTGTGTGAGTGTGTTATTTCCAACTACTTGTTTCTAGTATCCTTACTGCTTGTAGCTCATATGCAATGTATACGGTGCTTGCACGATTATAAACGACCATAAAATCATGGCCGATCAGCCATCATAGCCCTTATTATTGGTCTCTGACCGTCTGTATGGTGCAGATACACAGACGGGAAATCAGGATTTTCCCAGATTTTCCTTAACAAATATTTGCTCCAGAAGACACACATACAGACACCGTATTTTTCACGCATCCCTTGTCCTGACCGACTTTGTTTCAACGCGAACTCCGTGTCAGACGCGATTAAGATAAATGGTGACGTCTGAGATTGTCAAACATTTTGCCTTAAAATAGTCACATGAAAATTGACACATTTTTTGTTACATTGTCAAATGTGATGTCTCCTTGTACTCGCTTGATAAGCAAGTGACGCAAGTTCGAATCCCAGCGGGGCCTGTAACATTGAGTTTTTATGAAAACTTATGTATAGTGATTTCACACCACGTGCTTTACGGTGAACAAAAACATTGTGAGGAAACCTGCATATGTCTGAGAAGTAATGCAAAGACGTATGTATAGTGCCTGTGACGGCGATGGACTCACCCTCTATCACATTGGCACATAATCATATTGGGTGATATGTGGGTGTTGTTGCTAGAACACCTATGCTTACCCCTTCGGGGATCCCTTTGGAATATTATCATATTTTTTTAGGTCATGATAAGGCCCCAGGAGTGGTGTCTTGAGCGTGTAATACTATCTTATATCTGGTCGCAAAGGGAATCGTAAGCGATATATAGGTATATATATATCTCCGCTGGCTCAGCGACCCGAAGTGTGTCTTGGCTTCCGATACGAGAACTCGCCATTGATCTAGGTCTTTGCGGATTCTTGCCAGTCGCCAGCTTGAAGCTCTTGAGGTCCGCACGACATCGCCCCAACGGTATCCGAGGCGGTCAACCGGCCGACGACCTACACGCTCTTAACAATTTTTTACCAACTTTAAAAAAGGAGGAGGTTCCTCTATTCTTATCTATTATCTATTATCTACTATTATCTTAGGATTGTCATCGGAACCCATGATTTAGGTATGTTTGATTGCAGCCTTAGTAAGCAAAAACAAAGTATAAAATGTTGTATCAGACTAATTACGAATATTTACAAAATACCCAAATCACTGTCATGCGAGAAGGCTTACATCACTGCCGCGTTGTTTATAAATCTAATTTGCTGAGCGAAGCACGTGAGAAATATATACAGATAAAAAAATTTAAATGCCTGTTTGTAATTTCAAATTAACAGCTATTCACTACATGCATGCATTTTCACCTAAAAACCAATTTCGTTTTTTTTTCCCTATCTATCTGTCTCTGTGTTTGCTTCGACTTATCTTTGAAACGGCTGGACTGGATTAAACGGGCTATCACTGGCAGATAGCCAATGTTGCAAGGAGTTACTTAGGCTACATATATTGAATTAACATCAGGGCTTTGCGGGTCACCCATGACATTAATTCTACGCTATGAAACTGCCTGTGGTAGATGTCTAGCGCATGTCACAGCTACATCGATATGAATATTACTTTTATAATATTACAGCTACATAGTCAGTTGGAGGCCTAAGAGGGTCTGAAAACTGGTTTAGCCCGGATTACCGTTTTGCCCCTTAAAAGGGGTTACGAAGGTGAGATGGCAGTCGCTTCGTATAGAAATCAGGTGATCAGCCACATCGAGTTGAATCAAGTGCCGACCCCAAAAATGTATGGGATAAGGCCAGGGACGATGATGATCAAAGTTTGACAGCCGCTGTCTCAGTGAAACTTAACACACTTTGAGGCTCGTTCATTTATCATCTATAGTGATTAATCAGACTCACCTACTACCAAACATTTATATACTATGAGCTCCTCCAAATTAACCGTTTTTTAAAATGTTTTAAGTTTCGTAATTGTTTTTTATAATTTCATAGGTGTCACACGGAACCATACTTATTTTTTAATATAAAAGTAGCATACGTTACTTCTTGTAACATTATTAATTACTAGTGAAAGTCACGTTAAGTTCGGTCCAGCCGTTTCGGATAATAGCCGGACAGACAGAAAAATATGCTTTAGTGTAAAGCTGGTTTTTAATCAGCAATGTCCATATGTTAGTTAACACACAGGTTTAAATTCTAAATTCTTAAAAAGCGGTAAAGAAAAATACGAACACGAGGCGGGATTCGAACCCACGACCTCTGGAATGGTGCAGATGCTCTTCCAACTGAGCTACTCGATATCCTACCTCATGCGTCGAATTTTTCCTTCCCTTGTCTTTGCGGTATAGCAGTGTCCATGTTTATAGAAAACTACATACATACATATGCTCACGCCTGTATTCCCCGAAGGGGTAGGCAGAGGTGTTGTAATCACAACACCCACTTTTAACCGAAGATGATTAAGTGCCAACGTAACAGATGGTGGGTCCATCGCCGTTTCAGACACTTCACATAGGTCATTCAAAGTCAAAGTCAAAAGTATCTTTATTCGATTAGACTTTTACAAAGCACTTTCAAATCGTCAGAATGACACAATTATACAGGATTATACATGCTACCGCCAGGTTCGGAAGGTTGCTTTTACTGAGAAGAACCTGGCAAGAAACTCAGTAATTACTCTCTTCAAAAATATTATACAATTTAAAGAATAGAAAATAAATAATTTAAAAAAACGTAAGCTCATGGACAATGTTCCAATGCACAAATGTCGATAAAAATTAACATAACTAAAAATCTAGTACATCTACTTATAACTAAATGCGTAGCTTGAGATGACCAGCCCCCACAAGCAGCACCTGTTCACAAGTATGACGTGAATGCCAGCCATTGACCTCCTCAACCATCATAGAGGGAAGTGGACAACCCGTCATCCAGACGCCGCCGCAAGCAAAGGCATTTTAGTGAGCTTGACAACTCTAGCCAGTCAAACAAAGATCAAAAAGAATAAATATTAAGAATTGTTTTAGATTTGAGTTACTTACTCAGAAATATGCAGGTTTCCTCACGATGTTTTCCTTCACCGTAAAGCACGTGGTGTGAAATCACTGTACTTAAGTTTTTGAGAAAAACTCATTGGTACAGGCCCCGCTGGGATTTAAACTTGCGTCGCTTGCGTAGCCGGCGACTGCTCAAACCTCAAGGCCACCACGGCTCCACCACCACCACCATAGAAAACTAGATAAACAATAAAATCTATGTTACTCAGCGGTAATTATTTTTTATTGTAACATTAGCCAGAGTAGGGATTAGAAAAAACAGCCAGATAGGCGTTTAACTTTCTCATACAAAACAAGGACAGTCGCGAAAGCAAGTTTGTTCATTTATTTACAACCTTAAATCTACCATTACAGAATTATTCAATCTAATGCGGCAGTGTGACAATTTTAAATTAAAACCTATAATTAGGGTACTGGTATTAAAGTGTAAACGCAAATATTATTGTGTACACAGCATAGAGGAAAAAACGTGGTAGATAACACGAATATCTGAGACATAAAACATCTTGTGAGTAACTTTATAGCCTTAAAAACAATAGTATCAAATGATGACTCACTGACTCACTTAAATGACGAGAATATACTCATATTACACAGACGAAAAGATAACGATTTATGGTACATATACACCAGCTGTGCCTCGCCGTTTCACCCGCGTAGATGGACTTTTATATAATATCATCATCGTCCCTGGCCTTATCCCATACATTGTTGGGGTCGGCACTTGATTCAACCCGATGTGGCTGATCACCTGATTTTTATACGAAGCGACTGCCATCTGACCTTCGCAATCTCTTTAACGAGAAAAATATGTGATCTGGGTTAAACCAGTTGTCAATTGCCAAAGATGATAAATTGGCAACCGGGACCGACGACTTAACGTGCTCTCCGAGGCACGGAGGGAACTCGGGCGGTCACCCATTCAATTACTGGCTAGGGCTAAGGTTGCTTAACTTTGCTGATCGAATTGTATGCGCAATAGCAACTGTGCTATGAGCTTACTTTTATATATTATATCGGTTTAAAATTAAAATTGACAAAGTTTCGTACAAACTTTCATCCCCTATTTTATCCCCTTGGGGGTAGAATTAATCAAAATCCTATTCTTAGCTGATGCCTACGTCATAACATCTACCCGCATGCCAAATGTCAGCCCGATCCGTCCAGTGGTTTGGGCTGTGCGTTGATAGATCACTATATCAGTCAGTCAGTCACCTGTGTTATATATATTTAGATTTACACAGGATGTACCCCACGGTTTCACCCGCGTAGATCCATGGAACCCTAATGTGTTGTTAATAAATGTAGCCTAGATTACTCGTTGCAACATCAGCTATCTGACAGTGAAACTTCCGCTAAAATCGGTCCAGCTGTTTCGGAGCTTACCCGGAAGAAACAGGCTGACAGACAGATGGATAGACAGACAGAGAGAGAAAAATAAAGAAATGGTTATTCAATGTCAGTACCGTGTATACTTTTATATGAATTTAGTGAAAAGCTGTTATTTGGAAATTACTAACAGTTTTATCTCTCACCCATTTCACTCATTCTATCTTTTCTCACTCATTCACCATCTCATGATTAAGTGCCAACGTTGGTGAATTACTTTTCAGAAAGATGCACTATGTGTTCCCTTACTTTTTAAGAAAATTAAATAAAAAATTAAATTGCGTACCAACGTAACAGATGAAATGATTATATACGCAGGTAAAACCGCGGGATACAGATAGTATATGAATATTATTAATCTTCAAGCCCTAGTCGGGCAGCTCTGATTTTCAATTAATCCCATTGTGCCCTAAGCTTTTAAAAATGCGTTTCAACACCTCTGGGAATCTTGTATAATATTTGCTGGCATTCTCGTCATACTTGTGAACAGGTGCTGCTTGTGGGGGCTGGTCACCACTAGCTACGAATTTACCCCTAGATATAAGTAAAACTACCAGATTTTTAAATTTTATCGACATTTGTGCATTGGAACTGTGTCCATGGGCTTATATTTATTACATGATTTATTTTGTATTTTTATATAAAAATGAATTGCTGTTCGTTAGTCTCGCTAAAACTTGAGAATGGCTGGACCTATTTGGGTAATTAAGGTCTTGATTTATTTATAAAAGATCAGGGAAGGTTTGAACACTGAAAAACATGAAGTAAAAACATAAGTAAAGGAAAAGGTGATAAGAAGGTTCACCTGTTTATTACATGATTTATTTTGTATTTTTAATATTGTATAATATATTTTTTTAGAAAAAGTATTTACTGAGTTTCTTGCCAGGTTCTTCTTAGTAAAAGCAACCTTCTGAACCTGGCGGTAGCATGTATTTAAACCTGTATAATTATGTCATTCTGACGATTTGAAAGTACTTTGTAGAAAGTCTAATCGAATAAAGATATTTTTGACTTTGACTTTGACTATTTATATATGTTTAGTGAAAAGCGATTAACGAAAGAAATTTATAGAGCGAATGTGACCGAAAGTGTCGGTAGAGGGCGTCCAAGGAAGAACTATGACCAAATTAATAGTATTTTTCAGAAAGGTCAAATTCGGAGCACTCGTAACCGAAGAAAGTGTATGAAGAGATGCATGAATGTGGATGAAGCGAAAGAAGTATGTAAGGATCGTAACATGTGGCAAACAGTGGTCTCTGCCTACACCCATGGGATACAGGCGTGAGCATATGTATGTATATATGTTTAGTTCGTGTTTGTTTGTTGTGGCATTCTAAGTTTTGCATAGCATTATTCACTTTGTGTTTCTCTACTAACTTGCAGAATGTGCAACTTAAATTGGAATCACTTTTGTTTGGAACTGTTGAGGTAACTTTTAATAATATTTCACTTAGTTTCGTTATAAAGAGAGTCATTTACCTGTGTTTGCTTGACTTAGTGTCTAGGGAACTGAAAATTAATTAGCTCTTACTGTTAACAATGTCTGCACTCTTAAGGGAATTCATACTAATCTATACAGGTAAATCAAATTGAAGCTTTTTACTTAATACATATCTAAAATATAAAATTTCCATGTCACAATGTTAGTTACCGTACTCCTCCGAAACGGCTGGACCGATTTGTATGAAATTTTGTGTGCAGATCGACTAGGTCTGAGAATCGACCAATATCTATTTTTCATACCTCTAAATGATAAGGGTGACCACCCCAAAAAAAAATATGGCAATACAACGTTTTCGGGGCATAGCTAGTTGAAGTATATACGTTGTTGATAAAAAAAAAGTCTGCCAGACCGTCTGTATGCCTGTTTCTTCCGGCTAATGTCCGAAATGGCTGGACCGATTTTAGCAGGACTTTCACTGGCAGACAGCTTATTTTACATGGAGTACTTTACTTATGGCTACTATTATTTAAAAAAAACATTCAGATTCCACACTCATAAAATGAACTATATTTGGGTAAAACCGCGGGGCGCAGCTAGTATTATAATAATAAGCTTTCTTGAAAATGTTGTATCTATTAAAGAAACCAATATCTCAGAAAAATTAGTTCACAAAAAAATACTACCTATTCCGCCATTTTGGATGATCCGCCATATTGGAAATTAAGATGCATTGTCGTCCAAAATATAACTGATTTAAAATTCAGTTGCAAGAATCCACTCAAAAAACATAGGCATAGACATAGGCATTTCAAGTTAGTTAAATATATAAATACAGTGATATTAAATTATGGTGCGAGGCGCATGAAAACATACGCAGTATCCGAGGCTCATAACTCGTGACGGCATCTGTGAAAGTTTTATCAAATAAAGATATTTTTGATTTTGATTTACAATTACTAGTTTGTTAAGGCGTCCTTGCTCAGTGTTGCTATCAACATGTGTGAGCCAGTTAAATTGAACTAACTCGATTTATATACAGCACGATTGTTCATGAGGCTCGTTTGAACTAACAAGAAGAGTTGACAGATGTGTGTTTACTTCATGTAAAGTCAATTTCGTATGTAGATTCCAAATTTGGCACCTGTTAATCAAGTCTGTAAGAGCTGAGGAGTAAAGCAACCCTAACCCTAGCCAGTAATTGGATGGGTGACCGCCCATGAGAGCACGTTAAGCCGTCGGTCCCGGTTGCCAATTTATCATCTTTGGCAATCGTTACAGGTCAGTCTGAGACCTAAAATAATCTTACAACTGGTTTAACCCAAATCGCAGATTTTCCTTTCGTTAAAGGGATTGCGAAGGTCAGATGGCAGTCGCTTCGAATAAAAATCAGGTGATGAGCCACGTCAGGTTGTACCAAGCAGCACGTATAAACAACTTCTCAAAAATGAAACGTCAAAAGTCTGAAGTCCTTAACATGCTCTGCTTAAACCCATGGTGGAAGGCCCCCTGGGCGCAACTGAATAAATAATTTTCATTTTCATACCAGGCCAATTACAGACTCTGGCTGCTACCATGAAATTACAGATGGAAATACCCAGAACCTCATGTTACACAGTAATGCTCGCAAATTGTAAACCTCTTACATCTATGACAGACGATTTAAGTAGCGTCGTTTTGGAAGTTCTCGCGGCACTTCCACAAATGCCTAAAAGGTCGATACGGGAGCGTCAGACCCGACCATAGCGCATAAGAAGCGCTGAGAGGCTTACTTGGTAACGAGTAATCTCTCTGACATTCAAGCAATCTGTCAAGCAGTGTAAACGCTCCACAAACGACTTAACGTTAACAAACGCGCTGACTGTCACGTCTCAACGCCAATGACACAGACGTATCCAATCGAGTACTTTGACGTACATTATCTTCTCATTTGCACTATTCAGTCGTAAAAACAGTGCTCTGTCCACAAAACCAACGAAACCTGTCACTCTAAATTAAACTTTATCTCTTTGTCTCAGTGTTAATTTCAAGTTACGCGACGTTAAGGTGTTACAGAACACATTTTAATGATAGCAAATGTAAATAGATTTGTTATAAGTATAAAGTTAATTGTCATTAATGTTAGTTCGGCAATGAAATGCGCGAGAGGTTAGGAAAATGGTGTACGCTATCACAAGTGGTGTTGAGGTCAAACAAACCTCCAAAGGATGTGCCTGGAAGGAAGTTTTCATGTCGTTTTTGGGTGAGTTTGAGCTTTTACATACATATTGTATCCCCCGAAAGGGTAGGCAGAGGTGTTGTAAGAACAAAATATCTAAATAAAAAAAAAATACATGCAGGCGTGATCATATTTATTTTTTTATAATTTAGAGGCTTATGCCATATATGTTTAGGCCATATATGAGAAAACGTAATTGAAAAAGTAGAGCCGTGGTGGCCTTGAGGTTTGAGCAGTCGTCTGCTACGCAAGCGGCGCAAGTTCGAATCCCAGCGGGGCCTGTACCAATGAGATTTTCTAAAAAAACTTATGTACAGTGATTTCACACCACATGCTTTACGGTGAAGGAAAACATCGTGAGGAAACCTGCATATTTCTGAGAAGTAATTCAATGACGTGTGTAAAGTGTCTGAGACGGCGATGGACTCACTATCTGTCACATTGGCACTTAATTATCTTCGTAGAAAAGTGGGTGCTGTGATTATAACACCTCTGCCTACCCCTTCGGGGAATACAGGCGTGAGCATATGTACGTAATTGAAAAGAAACCGACCACAGCTCGGTCAACCAGGTCCTGTATATTAATTGTTGAAGCTGAACCACCTTATTACGAAACATTAACCAGATAGTCCTTACTTTAAATGCAGCTCTATCTCTTTCTGTGACACTGATTTAAAAAGGAATGGACATAGTTTTAGTCCGAGTTTCGTCTAGTCTTTCGGACTTTCTAAAGACTCCGACTGACCTGTAACGATTGCCAATGATGTTAAACTGGCATCCGGGACCGACAGCTTAACGTGCTCTCAGAAGCACGGAGGGAACTCGGGCGGTCACCCAAGCACTGCGCTTACGCTTGTGTCGTTCAGCAGGAATAACGGGATTAATGAAGTCTGGAAATAATTTTAACTGGACTGTTTAAAGAGCCGTGGTGGCCTTGAGGTTTGAGCAGTCGCCTGCTACGCAAGCGACGCAAGTTCGAATCCCAGCGGGGCTTGTACCAGTGAGTTTTTCTAAAAAAGCCTATGTACAGTGATTTCACACCACGTGCTTTACGGTGAAGGAAAACATCGTGAGGAAACCTACATATTTCTGAGAAGTAATTCAATGACGTATGTACAGTGTCTGAGACGGCGGTGGAGTCACCATCTCCCACGTTGGCACTTAATCATCTTCGATGAAATGTGGGTGTCGTGATTACAACACCTTTGCTATATGCTCTCGCCTGTATTCCCCGAAGGGGTAGGCAGATTTCATCACATTTCATCGAAGATGATTAAGTGCCAACGTGACAGAAGGGTCGGGCCCTTCGGGGAACACAGGCGTGAGCTTAACGTCATGAAAATGATGGGCAAGAAATATGTTTACCATGGTCCAATCAAATTAGTTAAATTCAATAGAACCAAGGCAATTCGATCTATTTGTGCACACATTAAGCACCGTGTTCAAAGGTTACCTTAGTAAAGCGCTCGATTGGATCACATTTGGTAATTGAAGTACCTAATGGTGTCCAATTGACGGTTACTCCCGGTCATTTGTGCCGTTTCCGCCAGCTACATTGTCTTCCTTGTTAGATCACGACACAATACACAGGAAGACAGCATCGCATCTATTTAATTACATTAGAATTGTAAACATATTTTTGAAAGGAGTTTTGATGAGTTTCTTACAAGGCTTTTGTGACAAGTATCTTTCCTAACCAGTCGGTAATATTTCATAATCCTATACGTGATCCTGTTACTTTACTATTTGACGTAAGGGTGTACTTTGAAATTTTGGGATTGCCTCGTTGGTCTAGTGATTATTAAATAATTCAGGTTTTAAATACATATTGGATTTTCCTGACAAGAAATTCACAATAAATGGCCGGAGTTTGCATCCCAGTGCCTCGAAAAGCACGGTATACCATTGGTCCTACGCCTGATCGCTCTCCTTACTAGGAGAGTGACCCAATAAGGAGTGCACCTGTGTTTGCGCACACGCTTGTGCACTATAATCTCCTACGCAGATGGCTAATCTCCGTTGAAATAAGCCACCGTCACCGAAATTTGGTTCAAGATCATAACGTTGAAATTTCAATGAGATATTTAAAAAAATAAACGCTGTTAAACACATACATCCGAGAAGAGATTCAAATATTTTTCATAAATACATACGTATGTTGGACTCACCATCTGTCACTTTGGCACGCCAGTAAAAAGTGGATGTTATAGCCTCAGCTGTCCCTTGAGGATCCTTTTGGGATGGCAATTTTATTTTATTGTGTCTATTTTTTCAGCAAGCATCCCTTACTTCACTCATGGCATCGAAACCACGGCACTGACCACCTCAACCCATTCAGGTCACTTCAACAGTTACGATGGCGTCCCTTGGAGTACCACCGCTATGGTGCTGGCTACCATCTTATCTGGACCCCTGTTCAGTTACACCATTGACAAGTTTGGGAGGAGAGCTGGGCTCTTCATCATCAATTTGGTGCAAGCGGTGAGACACCCTATACCACTCGTATGATAAATAAACAAATTCTATTAGCTGGAGAAACGCTTGGAGCGCACACTCATTTCGCGTATATTTTTTCAAGTTAGCATATTCCTTAGATACCTAAATTTTACCTTAAAGTAGTGTTGTGTTCCTGTAGTGAGTAGGTAAGGTCACCCGTGCTTCATGGAGGGGAAGAATAGGGATTTAAATTATTTAGACATCGCGCGAGGGACTCATTTGTAACCGTTGTTACAAGCATTCAGAGCCTGAGTATATATTCTGAATTATAGTGTTATATATACGCCATCCCAGAAGGGTCCCCGAAGGTGTAAGCAGAATATGATTAAGTGCCAACGTGACAGATGGTGAGTCTATCGCCGTCTCAGGCACTAAACATACGTCTTTGAATTACTTCTCAGAAATATGCAGGTTTCTTCACGATGTTTTCCTTCACCGTAAAGCACGTGGTGTGAAATCACTGTACATAAGCTTTTTAGAAAAACTCATTGGTACAGGCCCCGCTGGGATTCGAACTTGCGTCGCTTGCGTAGCAGGCGACTGCTCTAACCCCGAGGCCACCACGGCTCTTTAAACAGTCCAGTTAAAATTATTTCCAGACTTCATTAATCCCGTTATTCCTGCTGAACGACACAAGCGTAATATACCTGCACATACTAGCGGGAGTAGTATCAGGAGGTCTTGCGATCTGTTCACCAGTCTACGTGATGGAGATCAGCTCGAGGAGAACAAGGAGTTTCAACCTGCCTCTGATGATGGCGATGACCACAGCTGGGTATATGATGAACATGGTGACAGAATTAGAGCTGCTTATGTATCTGCTGATGGGTCTGGTTGCAGTCCAGTTCGTATCCTTGCTGCTTCTGTTCGAAACACCTAATTATTTGGTGAAGATTGGGAAGATTGAGGTAAGGATAAGAAAATGTATACCCTCGTAATATGACACAGTAGACACTCCAAAGTGATGTATAGTAAACGATGGATAGATTGTGTGAAAGATGCCAGAATGGGAGTGAATACAGATATGACGGCTGATAGAGAGAAATGGAAAAGACCACACTGCGACGACCACTGGGATAAAGGCAGGAGGATAGTGCGTTTAAAAACAGGGGCTAGTTAAACCTTCTTTAACTTAATTCTTGGTTACAAAAATGAAAGCTTTCAAAATTCTAAATACGCTCTGCTTAAGCCGATGATGGTAGGACTGTAGACGCTCATTAGGTGGGCTGTAAGTTTGCTTACTAACACTTAAAATATAACAAATGTGTTAAGATATAAGTTGTAATAAGTAAAGGAGGCCCTAAGCACAGACTCATAAATTTATTGCACTGTAAGCTCGTTACACGGTATTGGACAGGTTGCTAAATTGAAAACGTGCAGCTATCGTAAAGTTTGCTCAAGTTCTCTTGTACTAACATTGGTTTATTGCCTGCAATGTCTAGAAAACATAAGCCTATAAGGTCGGGTTTTTTTGGATTTCGAGCCGTGGTCGTTTTGGGGTTTGAGCAGTCGCCTGATGCCTGACGCAAGCGACGCAATTTCGAATCCCGGGGCCTGTACGAATGAGTTTTTCTAAAAAACTTATGTACAGTGATTTCACACTACGTGCTTTACAAACCTGCGTGCAAACCTGCATATGCCTGAGAACTAATTCAAAGACATGTATAGTGCTTGGCGATAGACCTACCATCTGTCTACCCCTTCGGAGGATACAGGCGTGAGCATATGTATGTCTTAAAAAGAAGAAAGAAAATATATTTTTCATAAAACAATGATGTGACGCAGCATTCATTAAAATTAGATAAGATACTAAATGGATGAAAACTTAGGGTACCAAATGGAAGAAACTTTCGCGTTTTCTATAGTAGAAGAATTCTATTCTTTTCTTTTCATAACTTTTACACAATTTTTATTTGTTACAGAGTGCTAAGACCAACTTAGCTAAATTGAGATGCTTAACTCCGGACAATTCTTATGTAATCAGTAAAGTGGATAAGTGGAAGACTGAGAACGAGAAGGCCAAAGCTGATGGTGGCTTTACTCTCAGGAACTTGTGTTAGTATTACATTATTTCCTTAATTAATTCTCAATATTTGTTTTAAGAATATTGTAATATTAGTTATTATCTAATTTTTTTTTTTTTTTTTTTATTGCCTAAAACTATTTACAAGTAGAAAACTTGGCCCAAATTAGTGTCTCTCGGGATCGTGCCAAGAAGGCTGGTAGCATTGCCACGTTGAATAGCAATGCTGATTCTCTGAGTGGGAAAAGCTGCAAAGTGGGTGTTGTGATTACAACACCTCTGCCTACCCCTTCGGGGAATACAGGCGTGAGCATATGTATGTATGTCAGTACAATATAGATATGCTTATTTACTTGCATACGAATTATGAATAGAGCAGTTAATTTGGAATTACAAATAGTCATTTTATTTATCTGCTTATATTCGACCTCGTTTGTCGTCGTCAACAACAACCTCAACCAAGGCGAGAGGAAGACCTAAGAAACGATGGATGGATTGTGTGAAAGATGATATGGCTAAAATAGGAGTGAATACAGATATGAAGGCTGATAGAGAGAAATGGAAGAGACACATTGCGCCGACCACAAATAACATGGGATAAGGGCAGGAGGATGATAATGATGATAATTCAACCTCGTTTGTGTTAATTTCTTCTCAGATCGCAATAAAGTTTGGTGGGACAGCTTCAAAATCGGTATCGTTCTGTTCACTACGGTCGTGTTGTGTGGAAGCATCGTATTCCTCGACCAGAAGAAAGCCCTGATGCAGTTGAGGATACCAACGGACCCGGATAAGACCCTTGTGCTAGCAACCCTGCTAGCAGGTAGTGTCTTTGCTACTCTCTCTTGCATTTTCGCTGATCGGAAGGTCAGTTGCAAATACTTATTTTAACATGCATATGCTCACGCCTGTATTATGAAGAGGTAGGCAGAGGCAGAGATGATTAAGTGCCAACGTAACAGATGGTGAGTCTTTGTCTTGAATTACTTCTCAGACATATGTAGGTTTCCTCACAATGTTTTCCTTCCGAAAAATACGTGGTGTAAAATCACTGCACATAAGTTTCTAAAAAACTCATTGGTACAGGTCCCCGCTGGGTTTAGAACTTGCGTCTCTTGCGTAGCAGGCGACTGCTCAAACCCCAAGGCCACCACGGCTGTCTATAAAAAAGTATTATTTATAAAATATATACATATATCTATCTTTAAATATAATATAGATATTTTTACCCATGGGAGTTCATCCCCGAATCGAAATCCCGCCTAAATAATTTTGCATAGAAATGGTGACTTCAATGTATGCTATTTAAAGAAAAATAAGCTAAGAATATTCTAACTAATAAAATATTTATTTCAGTACGTGATAACCCTGGGATTAACCATAATGGTGTTATCTACTGGAGTGTTAGCGATTTACACCCAAGCCGACCTCACCGTGTTTAGTCTGCGATGGGTGCCCGTGGTCTCTTTGGGTGTTCTGGTGTTCGGATACGGTGTGTCCTGGGGCTTCCCTACAGTCATTTTGGTGGAGATCTTGAATATTGAGGTATGTTTGGGTTTTTAAAGAAGGAGATATGGTTTTCATTGGCACCGCTATAACTATTAGCAATGGTGATTTTCCTCAGAAGCCTGGTTAAACCTTAGTCAGTGGAATGGAAATTGCGACTGATAAGTCGGGAGTGGGTCGACTTATTTATTTTTTATTTATATTATATTACTATATTGTATAAGCCGTGGTGGCCTTGGGGTTAGAGCAGTCGCCTGCTATGTAAGCGACGCAAGTTCAAATCCCAGCGGGGCCTGTACCAATGAGGTTATCCAAAAAAACTTATGTGCAGTGATTTCACACCATGTGCTTTACGGCGAAGAAAAACATTGTGAGGAAACCTGCATAAAAAAATACAAAAAAGTAAATCCGCCTTCAAACACAGAGAAATAAGATTATCTACAATAATAATATAAAGACGAAAACATTGTTTATTTGGTTGACCTAGACCGATTACAACACCCAATAGCCAGGGTCTAAGAATATGGCTATGGTATCCCCTGCCTGTCGTAAGAGGCGACTAAAAGGGGGCCGGAGGGCCTGCTGGCGGTGGTCGGGGTAGGAGCTTTGACCACCGGCGCGGGCCCGGGAAGGTGGCCAAGCGATGTGGCTCGCGCTGCCGCCCACAGCGAGGTCTCCAGGGGCGGCGTCACAGCTGCCCCGGGGATGTGCCCCGGGGATGTGCCCCGGCAAAGTGTGGGGGGACACCGGTGCGTTCTATTAGAGTACCCGGAGTCCCCCCTGAGCACTGAGGACGGCCACCGGGGGGGTTTTAGTGCGGTAAGAATCCCACATACCCCGATCTGCCTCTCCCAGGGCGGTCGGGGACCTTTTGAAGGTTTCCCCCTCGTCAACAAAAAAAAAACCGATTACAAAAATTCTTTAATCATTGGATAGCTACATCATCAGCGAGTAACATAGGTTTTATTTTATTCCCGTACTCCCACGGGAACGGGAACTACGCGGGTGAAACCGCGTGAGGTCCGCTAGTGTGAAATAAATTAGTTACTTTTGAAGTTGGTGCCAGATATAGCATCACACTCGGTGTCGAACACCATTTTTTTTAAAAGTTAAAATGTATATTTTTTTTACAGATCCGATCAACAATTCTAGCCGCGACGCTCGTGTACTCCGAATTACTGAAGCTGATTCATTTACACACCTTCCAATACCTTGAAGATTATATAGGAATATATACATTACTATATATATTTGCTGGTATAAACTTGGGTGGCCTTGTGTACAGTCTGTTTGTAGTACCAAGCGTTAGGAATAAGAATTTAAAACAAATTGAGAAACAGATTAAGAGAATACCTTTGCCTGCTTAAGATTAATTAAAGCATGTGTGGCCCTAACCCAAATTATTTTTTAAAAATCAAAGTGGCCTAAGTCAGCTATCTGTCAGTGAAAGTCCCAGTTGAGCAGTTTCAGAGATTACCCGGAAAAGACAGACAGATTTTTTTTACAAATTTTTTTTTTGTGTCAATACCGTATGTATGTTAAGTACATTTAGCGAAACGCTGTTAATTTGGAATTACAAACGGACACTTCAATTTTATTTATCTGTATATATGTATATATATGTAAGAAGAAGGAAAAAATTTAATTTATTTTCAAACAACAAAATGTGACGCGACATTAATTAAATTTAGATAAGGTTTTAAATACACGGGTAATTTAAGTACACCACGTCATTGACATTCATCTCTTGAGCACAGACAATATTACTCTCTCCAGTAGTACCTCACAAAGATAAAGACAGCGAGAAAATACTTTGTCTATGGCCTTATGCCACATTCTTCCATAGACACAACAAGAACGGCTAATCTGCAGATCGACCACATTCATCTTAATATTAATATAGATGATTAAAAATTATGTAGGTCTTATTTATTTCTAATTAATATTGTGTATCCAAAGTGATAATGTGTTTGAGATTGTACCTAACTAGTGAGGTAATGACATAGTACTGTGGCGAGCGACCCCCGACTCGGGTCCCTCGCTCTCCGGGATCTCTTCTATGTAAAATAAAATTAATATATTGTTTTTCCACTTCTTTTTATTTTTCCTTCCATTTTGTTCTGCCGCCTGACAAGCTCTACTATTATTCTTATTTCTTTTCGAATTATTTTTAGGGTTATTTAAACACAAGCTGTTCGCTGTCGCTGTCTCGTTCGATGACTGCACTCAATGCTCTCCTGGAGTCTAACCCTACTGTGGATGTGTTTGATGACGGATGGAACAAGCTATTGTTAGAGTGCATGATGTTCTGCGAGAAAGGATGAACGTTCATATTTTATTTTTAACACCCTATTTTTTTATAAATAATGGTATAGTAAGTTACTTGTAACACCAGCTATGTGTCAGTGAAAGTCAGACAGAGAAACAAACGATTTTAATATGAGAGTACCGTATATCTAAATGTATGTAACTCAAAGGTGACTGACTGACTGACATAGTGATCTATCAACGCACAGCCCAAACCACTGGACGGATCGGGCTGACATTTGCCATCTAGGTTGTTGTTATGACGTAGGCTAAGGAAGGATTTTGATAAATTCTACCACCGAGGGGATAAAATAGGGTATGAAACTTTAGGCTACTTTTAATTAAAAACTTAGAGTATGCTAACGCGGGTGAAACCGCGGGGCACAGCTAGTACTTTCATATGCATTTGGTGAAAAGCTGTTGATTTGTAAATTCCAAAAAGACACTTCAATTGTATTTATCTGTATGTATAGATAACAGAAAATCTTCTACACAGACAACCCTTGTAAACTAAAACCTATAAATTAGGTAGGCTTGGTACGTGCAGACAGAGTTAAAGGTTTATTTTATTGTATTGAATTACTTACAAGACAATAAAATAGAATATGAACCATGGAGGCCTCGGGGTTCGAGCAGTCGACTGCTACACAAGCGACGCAAGTTCGAATCCCATCGGGGCCTGTACTAATGAGTTTTTCTAAAAACTTATGTACAGTGATTTCACACCACGTGCTTTACGGCGAAGAAAAACATTGTGATGAAACCTGCATATGTTTGAGAAGTCATTCATAGACTAGTGCCTGAAACGGCGTCGGACTCACTTTCTATCACGGATTCGGTGAAATGTGGGTGTTGTGATAACAACACCTCTGCCTACCCCTTCGGGGAATACAGGCGTGAGCATATGTAACAAGTGTTATTCATTGGGATTTCCTTTTTAGACCATTGAGGTAACAAAATAACACCACTAAATGCCGTAGGGCATAGCCTTTCATATGCTCACGCCTGTATTCCCCGAAAGGGTAAACAGAGGTGTTTTAATAACAATACCCACTTTTCAGCGATGATGATTAAGTGCCAACGTGGCAGATGGTGAATCTATCGCCGTCTCAGCCGCTTCTCAAACATATGCAGGTTTCCTCACGATGTGAAATCACTGCGCAAATGTTTTTAGTTAGTATAACTCATTGGTTGCTGGGATTAGAACTTGCGTCGCGTGTGAAGCAGGCGACTGCTTAACCCCACGGCCACCACGGTTGTTATACAATTGAAACTAAATCTAATTCGTTTGAACAAAAGACACAACAGTTCTACAAAAACATCCATACCACAGCCTATCCCAAATCTTTACCCACAAACTTTCCGGAGTGGCAAATTGATTACATTCCGGCTTCATAACTGATCGATGTGCGAAAACAATTGGGTATTGACCCGAATTGAGGCTCTGGTGAGCAAATTGAATCCGATATGTGGGTACAATTGACCTTTTGTACGAGTGACCCCTCGCGGCAGGTACGAATATGTTTAATATGATAAATGAGGGTTTAATATACAAGGAACAGGGGCCTTACTATAACCTCTTATTGCCATCATAGTTTTACTTTTATTATGAAACATATGTATTTGGCGTGTATACATCTGTCACTGTCACACAACTGTAATTACAGTGCAATAAGCGCTCATGGTTGGGCCCCAGTACTAAAAACTAATTACAAGTAGAAAGCTTGGCCAAATCGGGGTTTCTCGGGATCGTGCCACGAAGGCTGGCAGCATTTTCACGTTGAATAGCAATGCTGATTCTCTGAGCGAGAAAAGCCCCAGCCCGCTTGTCACGAGAAGCTTCTACCAGAGGACGTGCAACCTCTTTGAAGAGTTGATGAGCATCTGGACCCCAAGGCACCAGAGTTTCAACCGCAAACGCAGAAAATATGTATCCTTGACCAATCATATTTCCGGCAAGCATATTTCCGGTGCTTGAGGCACTCCTGCTGAACAGCAGCAGCACCGGCCGCCACTAGGGTATTTTCGGACATTATCACACAGTGCTATATAATAATGAGGAGCTCGTGGCACGGTTGCCAATTTATCATCTTTGGCAATCTTTACAGGTCAGTCGGAGGCCTAACATAACATATACCTGACAACTGGTTTAACCCAAATCACAGATTTTCCTCGTTAAAGGGGTTGCGAAGGTCAGATGGCAGTCGCTTCGTATAAAAATCAGGTGATCAGCCACATCGGGTTGAATCAAGTGCCGACCACAACAATGTCCCATACATTGTATAAGGCCAGGGAGATGATCACACAGTGCTATAATGCCAAAATAATTGTAAATAGCTTCATTTGTTGGAATTAATAAGGCATGCAAGGTTCTATCTCTGAAAACGACACATCAAATATATTTTTCGTGGTAAAGCCTTCAATGCAAGGTTACAGGTATTTCCAATACGAAAGCTTGTACGTGAAATTCAGACTGGCCGGAATTAATTACACGTGACACGTCCCCGTTATGGAAAACAATGACGCCTGATTGCTTTGCATTGCTCTACAAACACGATTGTATAGAATAGGTCAGGGAAGTACAAACATACATATGCTCACGCCTGTATCCCATGGGTAGGCAGAGACCACCGTTTGCCACATGCTACGATCCTTACATACTTCTTTAGCTTCATCCACATTCATGCATCTCTTCATACACTTTCTTCGGTTACGAGTGCTCCGAATTTGACCTTTCTGAAAAATACTATTAATTTGGTCATAGTAGTTGTTCCTTGGACGCCCTCTACCGACACTTCCGGTCACATTCGCTCTATAAATTTGTTTCGTTAATAGCCTTTCTCTCATCCTTTCGATATGTCCAAACCATCTCAACATACTTTTTTCAATTCTAGTCACCACATCATTCTTCAACTTGCAACTGTCTCTTATCATGCTATTTTTCATACGATCTACAATGGTGATGGATCTCAGGGAAGTGTGATATGAATTGATAGGTATTGTCTATAGTCATGACCGTGGGGTTTAAGCAGTCGTCTGCTACGCAAGCGACGCAAGTTCAAATACCAGCGAGGCCTGTACTAAAGAAAAACTTACGCTCAGTAATTACAGATCACGTGCTTAACGGTGATGGAAAAAATCGTAAGGAAACCTGCATATGTCTGAGGAGTAATTCAAAGATGTTTAGTACAGTGCCTGAGACGGCGATAGACTCACCATCTGTCACGTTGGTACGTAATCATATTCGGTGAAAAGTAGGTGTTGTTGTTACAACTCCCTCGGGGAATACAGGCGTGAGCATATGTATGATATTGTGTTGTTGTAAGGTCTGTTTCGAACTGACTTTGAACTGGATGAAGGTGATATTAAACACGCTTAGAAAATACTTAATTATTTGAAACTAGCAGCGCCTGGCGGTTCCACTTGCGTAGATTTAAATAAAAGAAGTCTCACATCCAAATTGACACTTCAATTTTATTTATCTGTATATATATATAAATATCCTATGATTGAAATCAACGCTCGTTGTCGATTACAACGCTGAGAAACCTTAGTGAATAACGCGGCTAGGTTCGATCCCCGGGTTGGACAAAGTGTTATTGGAGCTATCCATATGTTTAACCTAGTAACAGTCGGTAGTCTGTCCCAGTATTAGTGCCAATAAAATAAATTTACTGGTGTAATGTAGGTATAAGCACACCTCTGCCTACTCCTTAGGAGAATACAGGCGTAAAAGTATGCGGTATGCATAAACTTAAGTACCTACGTGTACATAATTGTTTATTATATTTATGCAAATAATACGAGTGTATATAGATATGAGCGTAAATTGAAATTCTAAGCAAAACATAAATCTATCCCTGCCGGGATTAATATGCTCGTACCGTACTCAATTCACTTGGTAATTAAGCCAAAATATATGCTTTACCCACCCATTTGTTAAAAGCAACTTAAACATGACGGGATAACCCTAATAATATGGACACTACGCCATTGTGTACTGTACCTGGATAGTGCTATTTGCTCACAAGAGAATGAACTTGACATTTAGCATGTGGCAGACGGTACTGTCTGCCTACCCCCATGGGATACAGGCGTGAGCATATGTAGGTTGAAAGAAAAGAATAAACTAAAAAGTCCAACCGGTAACATTGGGACTCGATTAGAATTCTAGGCTTATAATGTTATCGCCCCATAGTCTGGAAGCTTCACTTCTGAGCTATCATAACTTGACAGGTGTTTTGTAACGAATTGGCTCAAAAAGTACTGGACCGATTTCAAAAATTCTTTCACCAATAGAATGCTACATTATCACTGATTAATATAAGCTATATTTTATTACCGTACTCCCACGGGTACGGGAACTACGCGGGTGAAACCGCGTGACGTCCGTTAGTTAATTATATCAGCCGATCTGGTGGAAGCTAAAAAAAAAACTGGAATAAATTTTCTTCAATGAGGATTGAAGTTGTGCCCTTTAACCTAGGAGGTGTCATTGACAACTAAGATATCAGGCGCACGAAGCAAAAAAACTGCCTCAACTATAAGGGTAAGGGCCTACCCTATTTATAAGGGCGGAAGCCATTAGTACACCCATTATTCAGCAAAACATGACGACTATTTTTCGCAGTTTTTCGGACTTAGGAAGGTTTTGTTATATGATCTCTTTTATAGACGCAAGTTCGAATCCCAGCGGGGCTTGTACCAATGAGTTTTTCTAAAAAACTTATGTACAGTGATTTCACACCACGTGCTTTACGGCGAAGGAAAACAACGTGAGGAAACTTGCATATGTCTGAGAAGTAATTCAAAGACGTATGTATAGTGCCTGAAACGGCGATGGACTCACCATCTATCTATATATTGGCACTTAATCATATACGATCAAATGTGGGTGTTGTTACAACACCTCTGCTTACCCCTTCGCTCACGCCATATTTATTTTTTTATTTTTTACAACTAATGGGTCCGTTTGTAATTTCAAATGAATATATTTTCACGAAATGCATACATAAGGATATACGGTGGTCACATAAATAAATGACAGACAGATAGAGAAAAAAATATCTTTTTTTATTTTTTCCTCTATCTGTCTGTCAGTTTGTTTGTTGCAACAAATCAATGAAACGGCTGGGCTGATTTAAAGGGACTTTCACTGACAGATAGCTGATGTTTTAAGGGGTGACATAGGTAGTATATAATAGGGTTCCGCGAAATAAAGCATGAAACTAAATTTACGCAGGTGAAACCGCAGGGCCCAGTAGAAAATAAAAAAACATACTGTGGAATTGATAACCTCCTCCTTTTTTTGAAGTCGGTTAGAAACAAAACAAATCGAGATTAGGATTATTAGTATCCCTAATATAAGTCCAGTTTCATAAATCTTACATTAAAATTTCATAGCGTTTCTACGCTCGCGAGCTTGGATAAATTGGTTTACCATTCACGGAAGGTAATAAGACTAGTTTACACGTAGCGGTATGTTTGTCTGTTACAATATATTACTGTGATTTGTCTTCTGGACCCACAGAGGAAAATAGGTTGAAAGGAATTTATGTATGGGTTAGTTGTTTGGGCGTTTACATATTCAATTCAATTCAATTCAATTCAAAATATCTTTATTTGATTAGACTTCTTACAAAGTACTTTCAAATCGTCAGAAGGACACAACATACATTATACATGATTATAAATGTTACCACCGGGTTCGGAAGGTAGCTTTTGTTGAGAAGAAACTGCGTCTGTTATATTGTGTATGTAAATTTGTATGTAATAAAAATTGTGTTCAATCGACTGGTCAAGGAGCACTATTTGAAGGCTTCCCATTAATGTCTCTTTCACTGCGCTATAAGTATTATATTTATATATTCAAGATTTACCTTATGTATTCATCATCATCCTCCTGCCCTTATCCCATGTTATTTGGGGTCGGCGCAATGTGTTATTCTCTTCCATTTCTCTCTATCAGCCGTCATATCTGTATTCACTCCTAATTAAGCCTTTTTTACCTTATGTATTATACTACTATTATATTTTTTTTTGGATATGTTTTTTATGTATTGATATAATTATTTATGTGTTATATATATTTATAAACCCATATTAATTATAACTATGTATTATTTCACAACGTGATATATTATATTATTTTTGTACGTATATATTTGTATCTTAATCGTTTACAAGTTTATTAATGTAAGCCTATTTCCTTGTCCATCTCCATGCACACCCGCTCCTATTTTTTGTGTTCTATGATAATTGGTTGACTGGTAGAAAATGCTATAGCATTAAGTCCAACTTTGTACTTTTGTGCATAAAGTGTAAATAAATAAATAAATACAGTTTGAATTATTTTTAATCGAAAATTAATGGTAAGCCACCCTAAAACCGATCGATTGTCGAACGAAAATGCTGCATTTCACTACGAATTTACCAAATATAGGATATTCTAAAGAGCTACAGATTCCTATTCGGTAGGAAGACTTACGTGGTAGGAATATTAATCTACTTCATAAATCTTCTTACAAAGAAATCAAATTTAAAAAATAGCAAAGCCTTAATGAAGACAAAGTTATCATGAATATTCAGGCGGCGGTTTTAACAAAATTCTAATTACATGGTGAGCTCAAAGGACATTTTTGTATATCTAAAGCAAAGTCGGACCCTTGTTCATTTCACATGATATTCAAACGAGGCATTTTTTCAGAACGACCAAAGTACGAATGCATAACAAATTAAGACGACAGAATGAGGAATATTTCACCGAATATGATTAATGCCAACGTGACAGAGGGTGAGTCCATCGCCGTCTCAAGCACTATACGTCCTTGAATTACTTCTCAGACATGTGTAGGTATCCTTGAGATGTTTTCCTTCACCGTAAAGCGCGTGGAATAAAATCACTGCAATTAAGTTACTGCAGCGAGGTAACGCAGCCAGCTTACTGGGCACCATTCCCGCAGACACTAATTTAAATTCCGTGTTTTATTTATAATTTTTATTTTTACTATATTTTCCTTTTTCATTGTTAGCAATAAGTTACTCAAATGTTATTAAGTTATTAGAAAAACTTATTGGTGCAGGCCTCTGGGATTCGAACTTGCGTCGGTTCCGTAGCAGACGACTGCTCAAACCCACGGCCACCACGTTCCTATATAAAATTAACGTAATACGCAATCGATATCGTCAAAGGTTAAACACATTAAATCCTTGGGGTAGAAATCTAAAGATTTTTTTTATTATTTTTTTTATTATATAATCAGGTATTTGATTTTAGATTCTTTTAGTTATTTCCGCTGGGTATCGAACTTGCGTCGTTTGCGCAGCGCAAGACTGCTCAAAGTCAAATTCAATGACATAATTTACAGCATTATACATGCTACCGCCAGTTTCGGAAGGTTGTTTTTACTGAGAAGAACCTGGCAAGAAACTCAGTAATTACTCTTTTCAAAAATATTAAACAATTAAAAAAAAAAAAACAAATTAAATAACTTCAGAAATGTAAGCCCATGGACACAGTTGCACAAATGTCGATAAAAATTAACATAAATAAAAGTCTAGTAGTTCTACTTATATCTAAATGCGTAGCTTGAGATGACCAGCCCCCACGAGCAGCACCTGTTCACAAGTATGACGCGAATTCCAGCCAAAATCCACGGCCACCAGGCCTTTAAAAATACGTAAAAAAGAATATTATTTTTAGAAAACTTCCTACTGAGTCCCTCTGGTATGATATCCCAGAACAAAAAGGTACAAATAATGCAAATTAATCTTTTGTTAAAATCCTTTCAAACATGTTCCTTCTCTGTTTCCAACTTCAAAGAATGATTATTAACAAATCTCTGGAACCAATCTCCAAAGCACAACAAAGGCATATTGATACTAAACGGTCTGTTTCAGTAGTCTAGGAGCTCGTGCTATTTCATTTTTAGCTAATGGTAATAATACTATATACATAAAACGAAGTCGTGTTAATTCCACTATTTATAACTCAACAACTTAGACTTACTTACTTAATTTGGCTGAAAATTGGTGGGGAGGTAGCTTTGAACCAAGAGAAGGACATCGATACTATATCCCGAAAAATATATACATAAAGATAAATAAAAATTAAGTGTATGTTTGTTAATACATATTAAAGTAGGTATATAAGGTACATACATTATAAACAAATTTGTAACATTTTCTCTGTCTGTCTGTCTGTTTACTCCGGGTTAACTCTAAAACGTCAGAACCGATTTCCACGGGACACAAGGAGTACCTAAGGGTTTTTTTTTAGGTTAGGGATCCGTGAAAAAATTCACCCATAAAATTAAGTCTACGCGGGTAAAACCGCGGGGCATAGCTAGTATTATATAACAAAAATAGAAAGGAGCCGTGGTGTGTGAACGTGGTGAGTTTATCTAATGTTTTGTTCAAAATAAATGTAGCCTAAGTTACTCCTTGTAATATTCATGTATTCAATGTGCCAGTGAAAGTCCCGTTGGTCGGTTCCGTCGTCGGAGATTACCTGGAACAAATGGACAGACATACTGTCAGAGAAAAATAATAATAATGGATTTTTCAGTGTCACTACCGTGTATACTTTCATATGCATTTATTGAAAGCTGTTTGGAATTACAAGCAGACACTTCAATTTTATTTATCTGTATGTATATAGATACAGAGAGCCGTGGTGGCTACGCAAGCGACGCAAGTTCGAATCCCAGCGGGGCCTGTACCAATGAGTTTTTCTAAAAAACTTATGTACAGTGATTTCACACCACGTGCTTTACGGTGAAGGATAACATCGTGAGGAAACCTGCATATTTCTGAGAAGTAATTCAAAGACGTATGGATAGTGCCTGAGACGGCGATAGCCTCACCATCTGTCACGTTGGCACTTAATCAAATTCGGTGAAAAGTGGGTGTTGTGATTACAACACCTCCGCCTACCCCTTCGGGGAATACAGGCGTGAGCATATGTATGTATGTATATAGATATAGGTAAATTAATGGCCTCTAGCTCTCAGACTACAACCCGTTGATCGTTGGCTCAGAAATTCCTTGACAGATGTTGCGACGGATCATCCGGACTGGGTTCAATAAGTTTAACAAACGGAGAAATTGATACTGAAATATTTCGTTCCGCTTCAGACTGCCTTATTACTTAGCTTTAAAGTTAGCTAAGTTATTGAATTTCCGCATTAAGAGCACCTGTTTTTTTAAGGGAACAGCAATTTTCTAAGTATTCTCAGTGATGAACTCGAATTTAAAATTGAACTTTGGTTTCACCCGCGTAGATTTAGTTTTATATAATATATCGGTTTAAAATTGACAATGTTTCATACAAACTTTCATCCCCTATTTTATCCCTTTGGGGGTAGATTAATTAATTTTGTTGATAGATCACTATGTCAGTCAGTCAACTTTGAGTTATATATCATGGCAGAATTTTGTCCTGTTTACTGCACACTATATTTTTGGACAATTCAAACAAGCCGTAGTGGCCTCTGGGTTTGAGCTGTCACCTGCTACGCAAGCGACGCAAGTTCGAATCCCAGCGAGGCCTGTACTAATGTGATTTCACACCATGTGCTTTACGGTGAAGAAAAACATCGTAAGGACACCTGCATATATCTGAGAAGTATGTATAGTGCCAGAGACGGTGATGGACTCACCCTCTGTCACTGCATATTTTTTATTGCATTTAGTTTTGTTGGAACCCAGTTTTGAAATAAATTAATACAAAATAAAAGGATTAATACATGGAATAATTGTGTTTGGTATTAAACGCGTTTATATGCTGCAGTAACTGCTTACTATACGACATTGTGCTCGTTTGCCAACATTGCAAAAAATACAATGTCTATGATTCCGTCGCCACGTAAGTGTACGACATTCCATTAATAATTTCTCATAGGAGTCACAGACAGACAGTCACGCTTTTACGACCAGTTTACGTACACACAAGTATGTCGTCATAAAACTAGGTTAATGCTCACCTATAAAGTGTTTATTTGAGTGCGACATAACACCAAACATATTCGAATTACTGGTTGTACTAAGTAAGAAATATCACAAGTAAAGGTCCTTGTATGATGAATCGACTGCCATCTGACCTTCGCAACCCCTTTGACGAGGAATTCTGGGTTAAACCTGTTCTCAGACTATTTTAGGCCTCCGACTGATCTTTAACGATTGCCAAAGATGATAAATAGGCAACCGGGACCGACGAATTAACGTGCTCTCCGAGGTACGCAGGGAACTCGGGCGGTCACCCGTCCTATTACGGCTAGGGTTAGGATTGCTTAACTACTCCTCTCTCGAGCTCCTCATTAGTTAGCATTAGGGCATAGGTTAAGTACTATCTACATAAATAAATGTTTTTTTTTCTAATGAAGGTAAATTACATAACTTTTGCAAATGAAATATAACATTTGAGTAACTTATTGCTAACAATGAAAAAGGAAAAATATAATAAAAATAAAAATTATAAATAAAACACGGAATTTAAATGAGTGTCTGCGGGAATGGTGCCCAGTAAGCTGGCTGCGTTACCTCGCTGGATCGCTAAGCTAATCCTCTGACCGAGGTAAGAACCAGCTCGACGGTCACCAGAGACGTCAACCAGGCAAACAACTTTTAAGTGCTTCTTAACAACTAATATCTGTGTGTTCGATAAAAAGTGTTCGATAAAATCTCGATAGTGAAGATCACTTTTTATGATAACAAAACTGCATGGTATGTAAAGACCTTAACAGGGACGTAAAGAAGCGAAGTACCCAGTAGTAAACGGCGCCACATAATATTAATCGCCTCATTATAGAATACGACAGTGTAATATGCTCGAAAGAAATGTACGATACAATGACGTCCTTTGAGCTGATATGACATTCTTCATATTCAATAAAAAAAAATTGACTACTATTTTCCATGTACTCACTTATACACCCTAAAGGTGTAGGCAGAGGTGTTGTCCACACGCACATTTCACCGAATACGATTAAGTGACAGAGGGTGAGGCCATCGCCGTCATACGTATTTGAATGACTTCTCTGAAATATGCAGGTTTCCTCACGATGTTTTCCTTCAATGTAATGTGAAATCACTGCACATAAGTTTTTAGAAAAACTCATTGAACTTGCGTCGCTTGCGTAGGCGACTCATTGAACCCCAAGGCCACCACGGCTATTCAAAAATAAAGATCAAACCTAGGACATCGCATTCCGCAATAGCGCTTGCGAACACTAGACCAACGACTCGCAGAACAATAGATAGCTATTTCCATAATCACTTGAGCTTACATCTCCTAACACAGCATAAATATTAGCTTACTAAGCAGTATGGAATACAGACAATTCTTTTTATCATCGGCGAAGCAAATAGGATTCTATGTATGTATCTGTTCCCTCAGAACTCCAAAACTACTTCTCATAATTTGACAAATGAGGTATCGCTGAATGCATCCTGATAGTCCACTGTTTATAGGCTTTATAAGATTGCATATAAGTAGATGTGGCGCCCTCTAGAGACGAAGAGAAGAGGTGAACCAAAAATATTTTTTTCTCTAATCATGCCGTGTTTGGTATCAAATTGAAGGGCATTATTAATGAGGACATTTCAAAAATAACAACAGATGTTAACTAAAAAATATTTATATTCTAATTCTAAAAATAGAACCTTAAATTCATTTAAATAAATAAATCCCCACTACTGAAAAATCACGCTCTCAAAAGTATGAAACAAGTGAAGTTCCTAGGACAGATATATTTAAAAATTTACTCCTCATTTATATCTTATAATCGCAGTACTGTAGATTTGCCGATTTGAAGTACTGTCGTAAACTATATACACGCTAGCGTCACCGCTAGGGGTCGCTGCAGAATTCATCATACAAATCGGCGGAGACGCTAGCGAGTATAGATAACGAAATCGGTGGCAAACCCGTAATAAGAGTACAGATTAACGTTTGTTCAAAACGTAAAAGCCCGATCGCGAAGCGCGTCTGTGTGAGTGTGTCACTTCAAACGCTTTGTTCCTATATTCCGTACTGCTCGTAGTAAGTTCATATGTGTACTGTATCGTGAATTTGTAGGTTGTATATCTAAAGCAATTTATTTGAAGACTTGTCGAGTGCCGAATTGATTCGTCTTAATAACAATGGGATAAGTTTTCAAGTCTACCCAGAACTCCTTTGTGAATAAACTTTGCACTCCAGTGCAAACATTGGGAAGTTTGTCGGGCAAGTTATGCTATAATGCGTTTTGTATGTACCAATGAGTTTGTTGGGATTATTTTGGTGGAATTTATTCAGTTTCATTCATGAGGAGAGCGGGTAATCATCCCCTTCACAAGATGTCTCAGCCATTCGGATGTCATGTCTGAAAAACCCCCCCTAGTATTATTTGGTACTTACATACATTACACATACTGCAATGCGCTCGAAAACTCTCATAGCGCGATTTAGGTTCTCGTGTATTTGTACTAAAACTTGCAATTGCTAGCGAGTAGCGCCATCTATCTGAGAAGCGTTTCTACACATTCTCTATGGTTTCTTCAAGGATGAAAAACCTGAAACATATCCGTTATTTTTTTGAATAAATATATAAGAGTAATTATTAATATGAGACTGCATTATTTCCATACTCGAATGTATTGAACCTGAGGCCCTTCGAAATAAACATTGTCATACAAAAGCTACCATAAGAAGAAGACGGCTTCTACAATTACATCTTACCTTTATATTTCAAACTCATTAGATTCAGTGACTTTGCCTGGATCTTTTTATTGTATGTAAATTCCCACAAACAATCGTGTTTGCTCGTCTATTTTTCACACTGACAGAAACAAAATCTCATGTTATTACTTATGTATATTACAAAGAAGCGTATATTCAAATCAGCAACCCATATCACTTGTAGGCAGGGTATGTGAACCGCAATATAATATATTGGCTTACGTCATGGAGCAACTGTATAAATAGGCATGGCGCAAGAACCTGGAGGTATTTCCTCACGGGGTCAAAGTTCATATCAAGGTCAAGATATGACTAGATTAGATTAACATTTTAGAAGCGGCGATAAACAACAGGGTAAAATCCCCACCTAGTCTTCACCGCAGATGATTGAGTGCCAACGTGACAGATGGTGAGTCTATCGCCGTCTCAGACACTATACACACGTCTTTGAAATACTATTCAGACATATGCAGGTTTTCTCACGAAGTTTTCCTTCACCGTAAAGCACGTGGTGTGTAATTCCTATACATAAGTTTTAGTGATTAGTACACGCCCCGCTGGGATTCGAACATGCATCACTTGCGTAGCAGGAGAGTGCTCAAACCCCACGGCCACAACGGCTCTCTTTGCAAAATCTTCACATTTCATATACACTCACATACACTTTTCAATTACTTCGACTAACTTCATACTATTATACCTACATTCTATATACAAAAATTGTTAAACTAATGAGTAAGTGTCTAATATCTACCACCTTTACAAACTTACCAAGCTACAGTTTATTGGTAAACCACAGACTACATCTGTGGTTAATTAAGTATGCAAACACATAATGTCAACTGACAATGTGACTGACAGCTGTCAGTTTTTAGAGCATTGACGTTTGTTGTGTAAAAACGTGTATCGTCCCTTTTTACTCTTCTCGCCTTTTGTGCAACATCGAAATAAACTGGTGTTAAATTGTCGTAATTAAACTTTTATTTTATTTCTCATAATCCATCAGTTACGTAACTTATTTATAATGATATCGAGTAAAGATAATAAATAAATGAGACTTAAAGATTGGTCTTGTCTGGATGGTATACGATGCTCAACCTTGTCAAAGTCACAATAAAAGCCACTTCTCAAACATAACTTCTTTATCAAAAAACTTTGTATCTGAATTACCCACCAAAGTGCTTATTTGCCAAGTTATCTCTAGAGTCATAAAAGCGGCAACTACCTAGTCTATTTTCATTTTAGAATATTTGTTTTTAGCTTATAGGAATATTAGCTGTGCGCTGCGGTTTCACCCGTGTCCATTTAGTAGTTTTATGCATAATTTCGCAGATCCCTGATATTTTTATAAATAAAAGTAGTTAGTCCTTGAAACATCAGCTACCTGCCAGTGGAAGTCCTGAGTGATTAGGCGGAAAAATTGACAGACAGACAGAGAAACATTTTAAAAATAGTTTTATTAATTTCAGTACCTTATATATTCGTACTTGAATTTAGCTAAAAGCAGTATAGATTTTGTGTCGTATTAAACCAACAAGTAACTTTTGAAATCTCCTGTGAAGTAAAAGCAATGTTCGTCTTAATGGCGCCCAACATGGGGCCCAATAAATATATTGTATCGAAACGTTACAATTGTGTCAAGGCTGGAATAAGATCAGTCACGTACTATAAACCCAAAGATTGATTTATAGTCAGCCCGCGGCCATTTTACGACAAAAAACTTTGGCGCCCAACAGGGGACCAAATTTCCAAGGGTTTGAAATCCCAAACTGTTATGAAATTGTATCTGTGGCTGTGTTTTGTTGGGGTCAACGTTTGATTAATATTCGTACTCAGGAATGTGTCAAGGATGTTTTAAATAATGTGAGCAAATGTATGTATGACTAGTTTGTTCCCTGCATTGAAACTATTTTTAAAGAGTTTGTAAAATAACTTCGTATCTACAACTAGTCTTCACGTGGTATAGTTACTTTGGGCTAAAGCTTATTTTAACCCGCGATTGGTCTTAGCGTGATGATCAGCCTATCTATATAAAAACCTAAATAAAAGTGTATTTTTGTAATTCTAAAATAACAGCGTTTTACTAAATGTATATGAAAGTATTCACGGTAAAAAAACAATTTTTTTAATTTTCTTTGTCAGGATCTCTGTCCGTCTGTCTGTCTGTCTGTTCCGGCTAATCTCCAAAACAGCTGGACGGATTTTAACGGGACTTTACTGGCAGATAGCTAATATTACAAGGTGGAATGTGGGTTACTTTTATTTAAAAAATCATTAGGGTACCACGGGGTATGGGCCAAACACTGAACATTTTTTCTAATCGGACTAGTGATGCCTTGAATTTTATTTTAATATTACCATGACCAAATATGGAAACAAAATCTTCAGCTTTATATTAGAAGAGATAGGTACTGAACAGATAGAAACCATATCATATAACGTATCTCTTTCATGGATACAATGTGTTTCCAAATGAATACATCGACCCTTATAGCATTAAAGCTCCTTACCGATAATACCCATACTTACTTTGATTCGCCATTCGGCTCTTTTTAGATCAATGTTTCTGAAAATGTTCAGAGGTTCACACATTCCCTTAGCACGGTTCAGAATTTATTTACATAAACATGCTTACGCCTGTATTCCCTGAAGGAGTAGGCAGAGGTGTTGTAATAACAGCACCCATTTTTTGAAGAAAATGTTTCACTGCCGTGACAGATGGTGACTCTATCGCCGTCACAGACACGATACATACTTCTCAGTAAATTCTTCCTCGCGATGTTTTCCTTCACTGCATATAAGCCTTTTTTAGAAAATCTTATTGATACAAGCCCCGCTGGGATTTGAACTTGCGACGCTTATTTTTTTTAATAAAACTAATGGAAATTGATTATTACCTATTACCTAAAAATGTAAACACCCATTTTAATCCCCTTAGGGGTGGAATATGCAATGTAAATAATCCCGTTCCACACTACTCGAGATCGATATAAGACAAGTAGTTAGCCGCTTATCTACTAAACTTATGTAATGTTGTTCCCGCAGTATAGGATTGTTTGGTACTAGGTCAATTCGTATGGCATGGTTCCAATATAGTATAATGCAGTTAGTTAAAGCCAAGTTATTTTATTACGTTCATGGATTGTCAGGTCATTATATACGGGGAACTGTCATGTCATTTAAGAACATGTTTATCATTTTCGTAGGGTTTATACTAATCCCTGTTAAGTCACTAATGAACAGCGAGAAACTCAGCCAGGCAACATGTACATTTCATCAACACAACAAAACTTACCTAGTTTATTTGATAAGACCTATTTATAGTGCCTGAGACGGCGATAGACTCGCCATCTGTCACATTGGCACTTAATCATCATCGGTGAAAAATGGGTACTATTAATACAACACCTCTGTCTACTCCTTCGGGGAATACAGGCGTGGGCATATGTATATAAAGCTTTTGAGATGGATGAGATACGGGAAAAATAAACATTATTATTTTAGTTCATAAGTATTGGTTGCGACCTTGAAAATTAACATTAGTACGTGCCCAAGAAGATAACAAACCCTCAGGCGATGATAGCAAACGTCGGTGTTCCCGGAACTGACAGATACGCTGACATTGATAAGAAACTCTCGGAAGTATAGGCTCTGATGGCGTGTGGTACAATTGTTAAGTGGTAGCGATTCTAAAAGGAAGTATTTTTTAAGTTTATCACAGTTGATGTAGACTTTGGTCACAGTATACATACAAGCAGTATGGTATCTAGGAGCAATCCGGTAGAAATAACATACTCCCACAGAGGCGCGCATGTACGAAATTCAAAGCACCCATGGTAGTGCTGTCATTAAGGTATTTTTCAAACCTTGGGGGTGCAAATACTAACCCCTATATAACAAAGCATCGTCAAAGAACTTCTAAATGTTGTGACGTATTTTTCGTCCGAGTTTCGTCTAGTCTGGAATTAAATAAGGGACTACGATTTTAAACAATCATACACTATTGACTATTTATATATTCAAGAAAACGTAACCATAGCGCGATTCAATGGACGTGCCATCTTGTGAGTAACGGATGAAACACCCAGCGATACACAAAAGTAGTTTATTAGTTTACTTTGATTTTAGACCACGCAGCAATTTGCAGTTTGACACTGACAAATGCTTACCAAACCACACCGCAATTTTCGTATAAATTCTACACAAAATAACTTTTTAAATCCTTTCTGAATCGTTTATTTTTGGACTCAGATCTAATCGATCCTACAAACAAAATGGGAACGTGTAAGAACATTGTGTGAAGAAAATATTATTTAAAACTCAAGGGAATTCAGGCGACTCGGACCACAAACTAACTGGAATCACGGTCCCAGTCAATTGAATCCCCAAATAGGCAGATATTATGTTATTGGCGCGCGACCTGAAGGCTCTTATACTCGCGTGCTTATCCGGAACATACAGAAGCATCGCATATACTTTAGTGTGCATTTACTAAAAAGCTGTTAATTTGAAATTATATACAGACACTTTAATTTTATTTATCTGTATAGATCAGGGAGGTAATGAAATAAATTAACACCAGGAACCAGGAAACGCGTTTTTTAGTTGGTAACCTTCCATCCGCAAAAGCCTTATGAGAAACCCTAAAAATATTTCATGAGAATATCATTATCGGCCAAATTGCTCCACTCAATTAATAATTAAAGGCCTTATCAACACTTATACAGCATCGTCTTTGAAGTACAACCTCAATTTCGAGGGTTTGTTCCGTTCTAATTGGGAGAGGTTGATAGACCTATGGGGTCAACACAGAGAGGGTTTATAAGCTGATATTTATGATAGATTATCTGAAGACCGTTGATTATTGGTTCTTGTTGTAAAATGGATACCTTGTCCAACAAATTTCTTAATCGTTAATAAATATATCTAGGATCTATACTTATTGAGGAGCTCGTAGCACAGTTAGTTAGTTCGATCAGCGAAGTTAAGTAACCCAAACCCATGCTAGTAGTTGGACGGGTGACTGTCGAACTCTCTCCTTGCCTCCGAGAGCACGTTAACCAGCGGTCCCGGTTGCCAATTTACTATATTTGGCAATCGTTACGGGTCAGTCGGAGGCCTAAAAAAATAAGCCTAAAAAAGGGGTTGCGAAGGTCAGATGGCAGTCGCTTCGTATAAAAATGAGGTGATCAACCACATCTTGTTGAATTAAATGGCGACCCCAACAATATATGGGATAGGTCCAGGGACGATAATGATATATATATTAAGTATAGAACTCTTTGGCTAACATTCTTGGCAGAGTGCATTAGCTGTTAAATAAATAAAACCTGCATACGTCTGAGAAATAATTCAGAGACGTATGTATAGTGTCTGAGACGGCGATAGACTAACCATCTGTCACGTTGGCACTTAATCATCTTGGATGAAAATTGTTATTACAACACCTCTGCCTGCCCCTTTCAAAACATAGGCGTGAGCATAAGGAAGTACATTTGATATATTGTGTCTATTGATAGTTAAAATAATATACTCAGCATATCAGCTAATCCTGAAAAAAATATTCAAACCAAAGCTCAAATTACGATTATCAAAGTGATCGTGTATGAAATGTTTCGTCCAGAAATCAAACTATCATACATATGTCAGATTAAGTCAAGATTTGGGAAAGATAAGGGTACATGCACAGTAAACATGAGAGTTTACTACAAGCAGTATGGAATCTAGGAACATATATTTTGAAAGACACACTCACAAAGACGACTATGATATTATATGAGGCATCGGAATAATGTCGTCGGGTTGTGACGTCGTCGGCCTAAAAAAATAACTGTATACGTTATCGAACCCGGTTGCCAATTTAATATTCTTAGCAATCGTTAAGGGTCAGTCGGAGGTCTAAAAAGTCCGACAAATGGTTTTGCCCAAGTCACAAATTTTCCTCGTAATAGCGGTTGCGAAGGTCAGATGGCTTTGTGTAAAAATCTGATCATCAGCTACATCAGGTTAATAATAATAACTCCAGGAATAAGATGATGATGCTTTAGATTAGCATAGCAGAACGCAAACGTCTACAGATGAGAAAAGTTCCTTATCTCGGACATGAGTGATACGTGCTGCTCCAACTCATCATGATGGGCAAAATAGCCGGCAGACAAGGAGTTGGCTACGGAAAGAAATCCTGGTTCCTCAACCAGGATTCATCATTCGAACGGACAGGCATCAAAATCGCTGCGGAGTGGTTCCACCTCACAAGGGATGGCAGAAAATATTCAGAGCTGGTTGCCAACCTTTATTAATTTGAGAGGCACTTGAAGAGAAAAAAGAAGGTTTACCTTCCATACTGCTTAAGTTTTTATATATACTGCGGTAATATCGGTTGTCGTCTTTATACCCACATAAAAGGTTCCATTACGTTCAAAATAGCGTGATCGAAAGGCTACATCTAACTGAATTGAAGATAGAAAAGTATTGGACCTTTGATTCCTCGCCTATTGGTTTCTCAGATCTAAACTGTTATATCTCATCCAATGAATATGTTTCCGTATGTCATGTCAATAAAGTTATTTAATTTTTAACACTAAAATAAATGTAAGAGCCGTGGTGGCCTCGGGGTTAGAGCAGTCGCCTGCTACGCAAGCGACGCAAGTTCGAATCCCAGCGGGGCCCGTAACAATGAGTTTTTTCTAAAAAAAACTTATGTACAGTGATTTCACACCACGTGCTTTACGGTGAAGGAAAACATAGTGAGGAAACCTGCATATTTCTGAGAAGTAATTCAATGAAGTATGTAGTTTACATTGTTTCTGTTTGTTGTCTGAGACGGCGATGGACTCACAATCTGTCACGTTGGCACTTAATTATCTTCGGTGAAAAGTGGGTGTTGTGATTACAACACCTCTGCCTACCCCTTCGGGGAATACAGGTGTGAGCATATGTATGATCAGGTGACTGCTCTAACCCCACGGCCATCACGGCTACCAATCAATAAATTGGTTTAAGTATTATCGAACTCCAACATTTTAATTGCAATCCAAGACAATTGTGCCCCAAGCACTTTATATCTGCCAAAGAAATCTGGCACTTATAGCCTAAAAACTAGAGTAAAAACGTATTTAATTGCCTTGACATCGAGTGTCGTAGACGACACAAGTTTGATTGATTTACGATCGGCGGGTTTATCTTTACTTTAAAGCCTCAAGGGATGAACAGATTATAAATTTAGTTACGACAGGAGACGATTGGAAACACCCATTTATTATTATTCGCATTTATTTACTTGCTAACTGTACCCCGTGGTTTCACCCGCGTAGACTTAATTTTATGAGAGGCCCACGGAATCCTTTTTAATTAAAAGTAGCCTAATCCTAAATCCTCTATTGAAAATTCTGTAAAATCGGTCCAGCCATCGGACAGAAAAAAATTAAAAATTGTTTTTTCTACGCCAGTACCTTGCATACAGACAGAAAGATGAATATATATATAGATATAGATATCATTCGTCTGTACTTACTATTCAAACCTGTATAATTTAATTTTATAGTTTAATGATGTATATGTAACCTCTTTCCATGTTGCTTGTTAATAATTAAAAATGTAACTGTCAAAAATGACAACGCTGGTCGGTGAATTAAATGGAGTTGTTGTAAACTGAAAACGTGTATTTAATTAGCTAATTCACATACATATCATTTAACCTTTTCAAAGAAAGAGATGCGCCCGCAGCGACGCCAGTATGGCAGATAATTTCACATTCAATCTTTCACCCCCTTATTGTGGAATTTTAGAAAACCTTTCCAAGTGTCTTGCAATACCTTACCAAGAACACACACTTAATATTATGAAGTCATTGTATTTTAGCGGTTTTAATTTTAACGCAATTATATTCAGTATTACATTCATTAAATAATCCCATTGGCACTGTACTTTTGCTACAATTAATTAATCTTAGTTTGATCTTTGCTTTGACTGGCTGGAATTTGCCATGCTCACAAATATTTGTAATATTTTAGTTATTATATTTGACAATTGAGGATTTGAACTGTGTCCATGGGCTTATATTCATGAGATATAAATACTGTAACCAAAAACTTTGTATAATATATAAAAAATTTTTTAAAAGAGTAATTGTTGAATTTCTTGCCGGGTTCTTCTCAACAAAAGCTACCTTCCGAACCCGGTGGTAACATTTATAATCATGTATATTTTGTGTCCTTCTGACGATTTGAAAGTACTTTGTGAGAAGTCTAATCAAATAAAGATATTTTTAATTTTTAATTTAAATAACATTCATGTTAAAGGCTTTTACTATGAGATACTACTATGTATTGATAAATTATCGCAATCTTTATCACTTCGCACTAGAAGTAATACCTATTTCAACTGTTTACTTATTTGAAATTCATGTTCATTTTCTTCATTTGTCCACTTGAGTCCATGTAAAGTTGAACGGATCCATGAACTGATATCCGGAGCTGATAGTAGACTCACAAAATTGGGACCAGACAGTTCTTCGGCGCAGTTATCAGGCCTCCAAGACGATATGATGCCCCAAAGAATTCCATTTAGGACCACTGGGGCGCCGGTGTCACGCTGCAAAGAGATTTCAGCTTTTATTGAGTTCAAACATAGTGAGGAGTAATTCAAAATCGATGGGCTTACATTTATTTTGCATTTTTAAATTGCATAAGTTTTTTAAAAGAGTAATTTCGGAGTTTCTTGCCAGGTTCTTCTCAGAAAAGCAACCTTCCGAACCTGGCGGTAGCACGTATAATCCTGTGTCCAAATACGGCGTCTCAAGTACTACATATGTTTTTGAATTACTTCTCAGATGCAGGTTTCGTCACCACGTTTTCCTCACTTTAAAGCATGTGGGGTGAAATTACTGCCCTAACAATTTTGAATAAACGCTTTGGTGCAGGCCGCTGGGATTCGAACTTGCGTCGCTTGCGTAGCAGGTGACTGCTCAAACCCCTTATACCGACTTCATAAAATTCTGTATCTAATCGCAGAGATAAATTGCCCCAGAGGGTGGGTAGCCTTTTGGGGACAAAATACAAATCCCACGAAAAATACATGTTTAAACCTATAACTTGGGTACAGCTCGTATCTTAATATCTTACCTCACAGGCTTCCCCCTTTGGTGTCACATCTAAACACATGATATTCCGTGAGTTGTTGATACCAACTGTTTGCAGTTCATCCAAACAGTACTCAGGGTCTGATGGATGTAGATGTGTCACCGTTAATATCCGTCGTCGTTGTATCATCTCCATAGATTGTTGTCCTTTGGGCTCTTCTGAATCCTGGTCCTGGATTCAGAAGGTCACATTGGGCTTAAGAGGTTATGAGTGGAGGCAGTGATTTCTCACTATAAGCTAAACGGTGATGCAAAACATACTCATGTCTGAGAAGAGATTCAAAGACGTATGTATACCGAGTGTCTGAGACAGCGATGGACACGCCACATATTTTTACTTTTTATATTGCTATGGTTGAAACAAGCTTACAATCTGCTAGAAGCTAAGAAGTATTACCGCTTTCGGATGAATAAAATAAGTCAACATAGTAAACCAGGGCCTCCCCTCTCATTCTCTTACCTCTGACCTTACTCACCGCAGGAATACATCACTAATATAACGAGAAGCATTTGCCTGAGGTATAGTCCCCGTTGAGCAGCTCTGATATTTGCATGGGAGATCCTATTATGCCATATCTCTCTTAAGATTTGATAATAGAGACCTTTGGAACCTTTTAGTTTTCAAAACTTACCGCAGACGGCCATGAAGTCACCAGAAAATGAGTTGCAGCAATTGGTCTAGGCATTTTCAGCATCCTAATGGAATTTACTGCCGGAGATAATTTGACTGGCTCAGGCAGCATGATCAGTGCCAAATCAAATTCAGGCTTCGTGTCTTGGAAATAAGGGTGAATATGAATTACTTTGATCGGAAGTAAAATGCCGCCTTTCTTGTAATTAATGGTACCTAGTCGTACTCTAATGTGGCGTATCGATTCTCGAATCCTGAAATGTATTATGCTGTGTTAAACATCAAAGTAAAAATATCCTAAGAAAGAAATAATAAAGCTGCCTGCTGCGGTCTTTCGAAATATTGATAAAAGGTAGTCAATTATTTTTTCACTATTAAGATGATGGACAAGTGTATTATCATTACCAACTTATAGGTAGCACGGTGCATCCAGAACACTAACTACCGTAAGATTTATTATTGTAAAGACAGTATATATCGCAACCTCAGATCTATAGGGGCTCATTTAATAAATCTATTTTTTTGGAACTCGTGATCAAAGATCGCCAAGTTTGAATTTATAACTTTAACGGGGAAAACTGCAAACGATTGAGAAGGAACTCATCAAAGTTTGAGAAGAGGCGAGAGATCATCGAACTTTTTAGCATCTTTTATTTCATCATTCTAAAGTGAGTGTCGTTGCCGAATGAAGACCAAAAAAAATCTGATTAAATTCTACAGTTCTATACCAAAAAGCCAACACTAAACCCTTGTAAGCTTTTAGTCTATTTATATCTCGTAGACAACGCTCAACTTTTACACTTCACAAAAACCATCTATCAAAGCTAATACTTACAGATACAAAGCGTCAGCGCCTGTCAGAACCCATTGATTGTCGATCAACGCTCCAGCACTTACGTACGATGACCTTTTCAATATAGCCACTACGTAGGGAAAGATCCCACTAGTTGTCACCATACTGTGATCTCCAAGATCATTGGCACTGTTATTAGCTGGGACGACAGCCATTTTACACTCTATATTTATAGCGTAAGCTAAGATTAGGATAGCATGCAACATGTTCATTTACTGGTACGTGGCTACGGTACTGTTCCGAGTATTATGGCATGGTTAGGAAAGGATGTTTTGAAAACATTGGATCGATAACAGCTGATTATATGGTAACAGAGAGAAAGGGACTTTATTTTGTAAATGAGAGTGTTGCATAGTGAGAAAACAATGCATCAGATTTAGATGAAAGGAAGCGAGTTTCTTGAGTTCGGCACAGTTTGTCATTCGACTCAAAATAATCTGTATTTGACTTTTAACAAACAGTAAATTCGAATTCTAGCACAGCACAACATAGCATAGCATGGTGTTAAGCGGAGGGATGAGGATAATCTTGCCAAAAAAGTTTTGTTTATAAATGTGGATGGATTGTGTGTGAACACGAAAAGTGAATACAGCTATGACGGTGAGAGAGAGTGAAATGGAATGGAAGAACACATTGCGCCGACCATGAATAACATGGAATAAGGGCAGGAGGATGATGATGATGATATGGGTAGAATGGGAGTGAATACAGATATGACGACTGGTATAGAGAAATGGAAGAGAAGAATACATTGCGCCGACCATGAATAATATGGGATAAGGACAGGAAGATGGGGGTCTATCTTAAACAATCCATCCAATTCCCATTATAAAAAAAAACAAAGAAATACACTTAAGATTCAATGTTCTGTAATGGAATGAAAACGAACAGGTTTTAAAACAAGGAGCAACCAATATACCCGCTTAATATTATGTTATTGGATTTTAGACCTTCGTGAAATCTCATCTGCTATGTATATTGGTTTCGAGATGGTTTGATATTTCATTTATTTTTCTACACAAAAGTAATTCGATACGACACGATGATTTATTCGCATAACTCATGCCTTTCATGTGACTTTACTTGCGATTAATGATGATTTGCGTGCTCTCGGCCATACCATCTTTGCTTTGTGAAATATAAAATAGTTTATGCGAGTGGTTTCCCTCGGAGATTTTCTATGGCACACTAAATTGGCTACGTCTGCCTGTGCAAATTGCTTAGCAGAAAGAGCCGTGGTGGCCTTGTGGTTTGGGCAGTTCATAAGTTTGAATCTCAGCGGGGCCAGTAATAAAAACTTTTTTCACAGAACCAAAGACTACGCTATCAGATAGTCAAAAAATACTCATTTCCCTGGCATTATCCCACACTTTGTTTGGGTCGGCAATTGATTCAACCCGATGTGGCTGATCACCTGATTTTCATACGAAGCAACTGCCATCTGACCTTCGCAACCCCTTTTCTGAGGAAATTCGGCAATATAGGTTAAACCAGTTGCCTCCGACTGACCCGTAACAATTGCCAAAGATGATAAATTGGCAACTGGGACCGACGGCTTAACGACGGCTCTCCGAGGCACGGAATTCGCTTCGGGCGCTCACTTCTCCAACTAATGACTTGGGTTAGGGTTGCTTAACTTCACTGATCGAATAATATGCGCAATAGCAACTGTGCCACAAGCTTCTCTGAGTTTGTCAAACGAGACTATCTTAAAATCATTCAAAGATGAAAATAAATTATCTAGTCAAACGAAGCAGTTTACATTTTGGCAATCGTAGCAAAATGCAAATAAAATCGCATCTCTGCAAGATGTTTACTCGAAGACGGTAGGTTAACCAAGCGTAAAGTCTGATGGTAGGCAAATAGTTTAATGCAGTAAATACACCTAGGCCACGGTATACGTATGAGCTCACTACAAGCAGGTACGGAAAATACGAATAAATCATTCGAATTACCCTAATGTGTATTTAGAACTCAGCCAAACATGTATTTACCATGACGCGATCGTAAATGTCTCAACATCATCTCCCTGGCGTTATCCCATACACTATAGTGGTCAGCACTTGATTCAACCCGATGCGGCTGATCACCTGATTTTTATACGAAGCGACTGCCATCTGACATTCGCAACCCTTTTAACTAGGAAAATCTGTGATCTATGGCTTAACGTGCTCTCCGAGGCACGGAGGGCAGTCACCCATCCAATTTTAAAATTCAAATTACTGGCTAGGGTTAGGGTTGCTTAACTAAGCCAATAAACGTGATTTTCAAAACATCGCGAGGAAACCTGCGTATGTCTGAAAAGTAATTCAAAGACGAATGTATAGTGCTTGGGACGGCGATAGACTCACCATCTGTCACGTTGGCACTTAATCTTCGATGAAAAGTGGGTGTTGTTATTACAACACCTCTGCCTACCCCTCCGGGGCATACAGGCGTGGGAATACGTATGTATAAGCATTAAGTAAATCTAATAATCTTTTCGCTAAGGTGTGTTCGGTGCCTTAAAACGACTGTAGTCTAGACTTCGATGGTGGCTAGACAAGCATTTTACTGTGAAATACTTGCCATATATTTTAAAGGTGCTTAGAGCTATGTTTTGTTAGGAAAAGCTACATTATTGAAACCTTGTACTAACTTAGACACTAGGTATTTAAGTTTTTCACTTAGGTAAGATTACAGGAGCTCGTGGCACAGTTGCTATTGCGCATATCATTCGATCAGCGAAGTTCAGTAACCCTATGGGTGACCGCCCGAGTTCCCTCTCTGTGCTTCGGAGAGCACGTTAAGCCTTTGATCCCGGTTGCCTATTTATCAACTTTGGCAATCGTTACAGGTCGGTCAGAGGCCAAAAATAGTGCGACAACTGGTTTAACCCAAATCACAGGTTTTCCTCATAAAAGTCAGATGGCAGTCGCTTCGTATAAAAATCAAGTGATCAGCCACATCGGGTTGAATCAAGTGCCGACCCCAACAATGTATGGAATAAGGCCAGGGACGATGAAGATGACGTAGGTAAGATTACATTTACTGAGAAGCTTGTGATTTGGAATACAAAGATTTGTGATATAACGAGTTTTTAAGGCTGGCGCAGTAGGAATTTTGTAGGTTTTCTAGGGCGCGAGCGTAAAAATACACTATTTTAGCTTAGCGCTCAGAACTCATGATGGCAGCTGTGGCAATCAAGCATACAATTAGCGGAGGTAAGGCATATTGTATTGGGTTCCGTTCGAAAACAAAAAAGGTTCGGAGATTTTACCACTGATTACCTTAAATATTGCAGTCAAACAAAGAGTCGTGTTGGGCTTGCAGTTTGAGCAGTCCCCTGCTACGCAAGCGACGCAAGTTCGAATCCCAGCGGGCCTGTACCAATGAGTTTTACTAAAAAAAACTTCTTATGTACTGTGATTTCACACCTGCCTACCTCTTCGGGGAATACAGGCGTGAGCATATGTATGCGTGAGCATATTTATGTCAAGAATAGTGATGTATTCCTACCGTGAGAGACGTCGGTGCTTTTTTGGGAGAGGGGAGACGAGAAGTTATTCCATTATTTATACTGTCAGGCTGACTGTATATATAATGGAATGCCGCTCTTATATAAAATGTATATCTTCTATACAAATAAATAAAATTGAAACGTGTGTTTGTAATTCCAAAATTACAGCGTTTCATTAAATGCATTAAATGAAAGTATATATATGGTATTGGTAAAAAAATATATTTTTTTCTGCGTGTCTCTCTATCCGTATGTCTGCTGCAAAAAAAAATCCCATACCCCTATAACGAGTTTGCCACCGTTTTCGTAATCTATACTCGCTATCGTCACACGCAATATTTGTATGAGATATTTTAGTTCTTCACGTCACCGCTGGGAGTCGCTGCACAATTTCTCATACTTATATTCGGCAGAGACGTATAGATTACGAAAACGGTGGCAAACCTGCGATAGGGGTACTGAGGTACACACTAACGCCATCTATGAGGGATTACCTTAACAATTTCATGTATACACACACTGAAATGAATGTCAAACTAGCGCCATCTATGGGAATTTCCCGGAACTACTTTAGATTATCGTAGCTAGTTTCGTAGCACGTAGACGAAAATGAAAATCACCTGAAATATTGGTATCCATAATGCAGGTAAGTAAGTAGGTGGCTAAGTTGTAACATTTGAAATAGATGGTGCTATTGGAACATCTAACAAATCTTATTAACTCGAAAGTTTAACTTTATAATAATACATACATATATATGCTCACGCCTGTATCCCATGGGAAGAGGCAGAGACCACCGTTTGCCACATGCTACGATCCTTACATACTTATTTTTCTTCATCCACATTCATGCATCTCTTCATACACTTTCTTCGGTTACGAGTGTTCCGAATTTACTTAACAATAAATACGCCAGAATAACACATATATCTATATATGTTATATGTATATGTGTTATGGTGTAGTAAAGTGAAAAGTAAAAAATAAAGTTAAAAAAAAAAAATTATAGAAGGTGTGTTTTCACACAAACGAAAAAGTGCTTTGAAATCTTTAAATGACGTCATAATTGGATGCTGATAAGCAATAATGTGTCAACCCACAAAAAGTCAAATTCAAAGGTTTTGATATATTTTGATAATGCATCACGTATTTAACATTCTAAAAAAGTGTTTCAAGTCATCTGAAACATAAAAGTACGTAAAAAATGGATTTATGTCATAAAACAAATCTTAAATCACGTATACAATCATCTTAAGACGCCATTTTCTCAAAACCAAGTTTATGCGGGTTGACACATTATTGCTTATCTGCATCCAATTATATATACTCTGGACCGATTTCAATGGAACATTTACTAGCTAATGTTACGAGGAGTAAATTAGATTACATTCATTTAAAAAACTAATTAGGGTTACTAGCTGTGGGAATAAAACACAATGTAATAAATGCATCATTTATTTTAATAAAAAATATCTACGTTATATGGACTAACCTTTATTATACTTACGTCCAATTTGGTATACAAATTTAAATTCTAATACATTTACTTATAAGTCAAAGTACAATTCTAACTAACGGATTTTTTTTCGCTTTTCTCCTCATCGTATCTTAAATATTATATCTAAGGCTAGTCGCACACACAGAATAATATTTTCAATATAACGCATATTGGCAATAATATTCTTTATTCACATTCATACAAAAATAACATAATTTGTTTTAACTATAACTAAAAACCTTAAAAAATATAATCCAAAAACAAAAATATATTATCAAAAGGAGTCCCTGTAGGCAAGGTTCCGAAGATACTGGCAGCATTCCCCCTTTGGATGGCAAGACTAATTCTTTGACCGAGGTAGCTGCTAGCTTTTTGGTCTCCTGTGATGTCGACTAACCTTTTAGTAATTTCCTTAAAATCCTTATAGCGCTCGGACCCCACAGACCAAGGGTCTCGACACAAATGGGACAAAATCATGGAGCGTGTATTTGCAACATTGACAATGGTATGTTTGTGCGACTAGCTTATAACTTGTTACATGCACCGAGCTATACAAACGGAAAAACAATTTTTACAAATTTTTTTTGAATATTTACTTTTACTGACAACTTTGACAATTTTTTTTAATAAAATTTATAAAGGCTTTTTTTGTAAAAATAATCTATATCTATACAGATAAATAAAATTGAAGTGTCTGTTTGTAGTTCCAAAATTCGTGCCTTTCACTAATTACATATGAAAGCATATATGGTATTGACTAAAAAAACAAATTTTCAAATTTATCTCTGTATGTCTGTCTGACCGATTTTAATGGGACTTTCACTAGCAGAAAGCTAATGTTCCAAGGAGTAACTTAGGCTTATATTCCGCGGGAATGAAATCTACGTGAGTGAAACCGCAGGGCACAACTAGGTATTAATAAAAAAACAATTGTAGGTATATATAAGTATTTACACTTATATAAAGAGGAAAGATATGGTTGCTTTTTTGTTTGTTAGTTTGCATTGAATAGGCTCCGAAATTACTTGACCGATTTGAAAAATTCTTTCAGCAATGGATAGCTACATCATCAGCGAGTAACATAGGCTATATTTTATCCCTGTACTCCCACGGAGACGAGAACTACGCGGGTGAAACCGCATGACGTCCGCTAGTATAAAAATATTTGTCATATCTCGCGGGAGGTGCGGCAACCTATAAATATTACATTGGAAGCGTAAAAGTTTATGGACGAGACAGGGTCAAACCACAAAAGTTAAAAGTTACAAACACAAAGGTACAATGATCATAAAATTCGTTTGAAACTGTTAAACAAAGCTCATTGTTTGATGAACTGTTTTTATATTTTATCCCCTTACTCCCACGGGAACGGGAACTACGCGAGTGAAACCGCGTGACGTCAGCTAGTTTTTAATAAAAGTTACTGACAGGCAGACAGACAGAGATAATTTAAAAAAAATGTGTTTTAATGTCAGTGCATGAAAAGTTGAAAGGCTGTTAATTTGGTATTAAAAATAGACACTTCAATGTTATGTATCTGTATAGATATAAATTCTACTGTACGTGTGTATGTCACTAAATTCCTCCTAAAAGCCTGGACCGATTTTAATGAATTTTCGTATGCGTTTGGGTGGCACCCTGGCTGACATTCCCAAATCTGCCCGACAGATGGCGCTGCAGTCGGTATGCAGGGAAATGTCTGTCGGGTTCGCCAGTTATAAATTAGAAATTAATTTATCTTGCCAGCTTATTTAAGTCATAGATCCGTTTCTATATCCGTTGTATCGATAGGTCGAGCTGCCATTCCTATGGGTTTTCTCTTCAAATGTGACCAGCTCGCAAGGCTTCCGTGCTTTGCTGGTGGTGACACGAGATAACGTTGTGAAGTGTTCGTGTATTGGACTGTTGCCACAGCAGAATGCTCGGCGGAATTCACGACGGAACTTACCTGGAATGGAAATATGTTTTCAAATTGTATAGAAATATATCGATGCTTATGCTCACGCCTGTATTCCCCGAAGGGGAAGGCAGAGGCCACTTATCACCGAAGATGATTAAGTGCCAACGTGACAGTTGGCGAGTCTATCGTCGTCTCAGGCACTATATACATATCATCATAGTAAAGCACGTGGTCTGAAATCACTGTACATAAGTTTTTTAGAAAAGTTAATTGGTACTGGCCCTGATTCGAACTTGCGTCGCTTGAGTAGCAGGGGACTGCTCAAACCCGGAGGCCACCACGACTCTCCAGAAATGAATCCATATTATTAAAGGTCGTGTTGTTAATTTTTTCATTCTAAATGACATCCAAGCATACAAACACTTGAACACAAAGAGTATATTTATATTATATACAGACAGACAGAGACTCATAAAATTACAGCCAATCAAGGTTAGCGCTCATAGCTCGTGACGGCAGCACGTAGATACGAAATCTCGAACAGAAAAAAATTTAGACCTCACCGCTCATGAAGTTGTATATAAGAGGGTTGATGGCAGAGTTGGCGTAGCACATCACGTGGGAGACTAGAGCGAGGCAGGTGATGACGTCATTCTGCTCCATGTTCAAGGTGTACCTGAAGCATTAAGAGAGTTCTATCGTTCGATGTTTGAAAATGTCCGACTGGGGACTGTATACATAATGTATGCACAGGATATTCAGAGGGGTAATCATAAACAATAAGTGGGTAAAAAATAATAATATGTAGGTAGGTAGGTTAAGTACAAGGAGCTCGTGGCACAGTTGTTATTGCGCATATTATTCGATCAGCGAAGTTAAGCAACCCTAACTCTAGCCATGGATAGCCAATTGGATGGGTGACCGCCCGAGTTCCCTCCGTGCCTCGGAGAGCACGTTAAGCCGTCGGTCCCGGTTGCCAATTTATCATCTTTGGCAATCGTTACAGGTCAGTCAGAGGCCTAAAATAGTCTGACAACTGGTTTAACCCAGATCACAGATTTTCCTCGTTAAAGGGGTTGCGAAGGTCAGATGGCAGTCGCTTCGTATAAAAATCAAGTGATCAGCCGCATCGGGTTGAATCAAGTGCCGACCCCTACAATGTATGGGATAAGGCCAGGACGATGAGGTAAGTTAAGTACATACCAATAGCGCGTAGGTACATACGTTTTGGTATATACACACACACACACACAAACATAAACTCACGCACACATGACAAGAGCGTATTCTGTTATCACAAATAGTAAGCAAAAATTATTAAAAAAAATTATTGAAGTAAGACAGTGTTCTAGATGCTGGAAACTTGGCCATGCGGTCAAACGATGCGGATCTAAACACCATCGTTCGCCACATGCTACGATGCTTAGATATTTCTTTCTCTTCATCCACATTCATGCATCTCTTCATACACTTCCTTCGGTTACGAGTGCTCCGAATGACCCTTCTGAATACCACTATGAGTATCGATACAAACTTACATACCTACCAATCTCGCAATGTCGCCTACATTAAGAAATATCCAGATTGTATAGACGTAGTCAACATTTACTTTGGTTGGATTATCATAATTAGATGTGTCCACATTGTAATGTATGTTCAAGTTATTTGCGCTGTGGACAGGCCCTGTTAACGTTAGACGTTGGACATCTATCTATATCTAAACATATATAACTCAAAGGTGACTGACTGACATAGTGATCTATCAACGAACAGCCCAAACCACTGGACGGATCGGGCTGAAGTTTGGCATGCAGGTAGATGTTATGACGTAGGTATCCGCTAAGAAAGGATTTTGATTCATTCTACCCCCAAAGGGATAAAATAGGGGATGAAAGTTAGTATGAATCTTTGTCAATTTTAACCCGTTATAAAACTAAATCTACGCGGGTGCTTTCAGGAGCGATTTGGAGAGGACTGCTGAGGACAGAGAAAGTTGGAAAAGTGGAAGGGAGGCCTTTGCCCAGTAGTGGGACACGACAGGCTAATAATAATAATAATGATGCGGGTGAAACCGCGGGGCACAGCTAATTTTAGTATAATTATATGGCATTTCTAGCTGGTACCCGCAAATCCGTTCACGTAGAATTCACAAAATATCTTTATAAGTTTATAGCATATTTGTGTAGATGTATGGAATTCATTTCTATTTGGATGAAGCCCCATCCTAAACATAAAACATTTTCTATTTTTCTTTCAAACATCTAAGCTATATAACGTTCCAATACTCAGAATACCAGCCACAAAAAATATTCACAGATTATTCTTAGAAGCATTGCATACATATTTGAAGTTTAGAAATCAAGTCAATATTTATCGTCTACGAGACATTATTGAATATTTGTGATGCTCGAAGGCAATTGAAACTATTGCAAAATCTTTGTGTTGGCATTTATCAATAGACAGCCACACTTCATATAAATAACAGATATGTAATATGAATATAAATCGTGTAAACATTTATTTATTTATTTATTTATTTATTTATACATGTATTAATTAGAACGGCTAAAAGCCAATTACACTAATTAAGAGTAATATATACAATATTACAACATAATATTATATAAGTCCTCTCTCCAAACTTTCGACTTGGAGAGAATACAGATCTATTTTTTTTTAAAGTCGCTATTTGCGTGTCCGATATTCTTCATTTACATGTTTAAAACTACATTATTATGACTGTAAATAGGAGAGTTTAAAATCTTTATAATTGTATGAATTTCAAAGAATATGAACGGTTTAAATAAATGCTTTTAAACTGTGGAATAGGTCTAGATGCTAGACCCAATAGCCAGGGTCTAAGAATTTGGCTATGGTATCACTTGCCTGTCGTAAGAGGCGACTAAAAGGGGGCCGGAGGGCCTGCTGGCGGTGGTCGGGGTGGGAGCCTTGACCGCCGAGCCGCGGGCCCGGGAAGGTGCCTAGCACAACAAGGTCTCCAGGGGTAGCGATACAGCTGCCCCGGGGGTGTGCTCCGGCACTTAAATGTGCTGATCAGAAATGTAATGTAGATGAAAATATGGTTACCTGAGCACAGAGAGAAGGTGTACAGGAAAATAGCAGACGGCAAACATGATGACGACAGCGACCAGCATCTTCGCAGCCTTGCGTCGCGAACGTAACTGGGCTGCAATAAACAATAATATATATGGATGCTGATAAGCAATAATGTGTCAACCCACAAAAAGTCAAATTCAAAGGTTTTGATATATTTTGATAATGCATCACGTATTTAACATTCTAAAAAAGTGTTTCAAGTCATCTGAAACATAAAAGTACGTAAAAAATGGATTTATGTCATAAAACAAATCTTAAATCACGTATACAATCATCTTAAGACGCCATTTTCTCAAAACCAAGTTTATGCGGGTTGACACATTATTGCTTATCTGCATCCATATATCGTACACTCAGAACGATAGGGACCCAACTCCAAATTTTGCGAAAATTTGTTTAGATCATAAGCAGACCAAAAATATAGCGAATTATTTTTTTAAAAGTCAATAACATTTGTTTTTTAATTTATTGACAAATTATGCCAAAGACTAAAACTTATGTACAGTGATTTCACACCACGTGTTTTACGGTGAAGGAAAACATCGTGAGGAAACCTGCATATTTCTGAGGAGTAATTCAAAGACGTATGTATAGTGCCTGAGACGGCGATAGACTCACCATCTGTCACGTTGGCACTTCATCCTCATCGTGTAACGTGGGTGTTGTGATTACACCACCTCTGCCTACCCCTTCGGGGAGTACAGGCGTGAGCATATGTATGTATGTATGTATGTATGGGGAGGCAACTTAGAACCAGGAAGCTATACTTTTTATCCCGTTCCAGTGGAGCTCAATATTTTAGCTGAACGCTCATAACTTGTATCTTATCCTGAATACGTAAGCTCGTTACTCAAAAGGTAGAAAATAGAGGACATATTACCTTCCGCCTTCAGAACATTAATATTACATGGACAGATCAAAGGCTAACATTGTATTGCGTTACTTCAGAAAAGTATTCGAACGTGAGATTTCGCGTCAGAAAATTTATAACTGATCTAACTGCGGTCTGTGGTTTCACCCGCCTAGATTTGATTTCATTCCCGTGGAACCCTAAATGCTTTTTTTAAATAAAAGTAGCCTATATCAAAGTCAAATTCAAAAATAACTCCATTCGATTAGACTTTTTTAACTTTCAAATCGTCAGAATGAAATACGTAATTATACAGGAGTATACTGCCGCCAGATTTGGAAGCTTGCTTTTAGTGAAAAGAACTTGTCAAGAAACTCATTAATTACTCATATCAAAAAAATATTTTACAATTTAAAAATACAAAATAAATCACTTAAGAAATGGATGCAGATAAGCAATAATGTGTCAACCCGCATAAACTTGGTTTTGAGAAAATGGCGTCTTAAGATGATTGTATACGTGATTTAAGATTTGTTTTATGACATAAATCCATTTTTTACGTACTTTTATGTTTCAGATGACTTGAAACACTTTTTTAGAATGTTAAATACGTGATGCATTATCAAAATATATCAAAACCTTTGAATTTGACTTTTTGTGGGTTGACACATTATTGCTTATCAGCATCCAAATATAAACCCATGGACACAGTTCCAATGCACAAATGTCGATAAAATTCTAGTAGTTCTACTTATATCTAAATGAGTAGCTAGTGGTGACCAGCCCCCACAAGCAGCACCTGTTCACTAGTATATTGCGAATGCCAGCCATGGATGCTCCTCCCAGTGAAAGTCCTGTTAAAATCGGTCTAGCCGTTTCAGAAAAGACAGACAGACGAACAGAGAAAAATTTTGAAAATTTGTTGTTTAAGTCAGTACCGCATGTACTTTCATAACCATTTAGTGAAAAGCTTCTTATTTTATAATTACAAACAGACACTTCAGTTTTATTTATCTGTACATATATATTTTTATATCCCGAAATTCGTAGCTACTTAACATTCAACCGACATCTGGGTAGTTCGTTTTATATTCCCACACGTGCTATCTTCTTTGTAATGTTACAACATTTATTACAGCACTAGTTGAGACTCATGACTTTACCTGCGTAGGTTTTGAAAACTGCATATTTCTGAGAAGTAATTCAATGACGTATCTAAAGTGGACTAACCATCTGTCACGTTGGCACTTAATCATCTTCGGTGAAAAGAGGGTGTTGTGATTAAAACACCTCTGCCTACCCCTTCGGGGAATACAGGCGTGAGCATATGCATGAGCATATGCACGATTTGAAAGTACTTTGTAAAAAGTGTGATATTTTTTAGATTGAGGCAGAACATTGCCGGACCAATTTGCCAAAGCGATACCGGGAAAATAAGTTCCCAATAACAAGTACTCTACACTTCAGGACTTGTGTCACGTTATGTAAAAGTTGTAACTTTATGTATTTATTCAGTCGTTTTGTGCGGTTGAGAGGATAGAGAGATCGTGTGAAAACGGATGTTACATAAAGTATACAAAATAGTCGAATAGTTGGATTTATGTTGGATATGGAAGGGGTAGGCAGAGGTGTTGTAGTAACAATAGGGTTAATTGGGTTATAATTCCCTTGAGGTTAGGAGGAACTTTGACCAACTTAAAACCACGTGCAAGGTCCTTCATGGAAAATCAGATGCTCCGGAGCTGCATGATGAGTTGTCTAGGATATTTGTTCCTAACAACTACATACGCGGCCGGAGACAGTTTATTTGCAGTGGGTACAAGTCCCACAGTGGCGCGCGCTCACTCCCCAGTCCCCCGCACTCTCTCCGCTCTCAACGCTCTCTTGGTCGCCAACCCTGATTGTGATGTGTTCGCGGATGAATGGCAGACGATAATGTCAGTATGCCTGGAGTATTTTGAGGGGAACGAATGAATTAATATTACTCTTAATTAGTGTAATTGGCTTTTAGCCGTTCTAATTAATAAATGTATAAATAAAAAAAAAAAAAAAAAAAAACAACACCCACTTTACACGATGATGATGAAGTGCCAACGTGACAGATGGTGAGTCTATCGCCCTCTCTAGCACTATACATACGTCTTTGAATTTACTTATTTATTAATAACTACTTTAAATTACACAACTCTTCTCTAGTTTATACTAATAAATTTAATTGAAGTGTCTGTTTTTAATTCCAAATTAATAGTTTTTTACGAAAGGCATATGAAATGAGGGCCGGTGGCCTTGAGGTTTGAGCAGTCGCCTGCTACGCAAGCGACGCAAGTTCGAATCCCAGCGGGGCCTGTACCAATGAGTTTTTCTAAAAATCCTTATGTACAGTGATTTCACACCTCGTGTTTTACGGTGAAGGAAAACATCGTGAGGAAACCTGCATATTTCTGAGAAGTAATTCAATGACGTATGTAAAGTGTCTGAGACGGCGATGGACTCACCATCTGTCACGTTGGCACTTAATCATCTTTGGTGAAAAGTGGGTGTTGTGATTACAACACCTCTGCCTAACCCTTCGGGGAATACAGACGTGAGCATATGTATGGCATATGAAAGTATACACACTAATAACATTTAAAAATATATTAATTTCTCTGTCTGGTTAATTTCTCTGAAAGCTATACAACGAGTAACTTAAGCCGAATTGATTATCAAAAAAAATTAAAGTAAGCAAGTAAAACTACCCATGATCATGAAACACTGTTTGAATGATAAAAATAGATTGCAAATAAGTATGTACGTCGTAAAAATGCCGAGTGCTTTCGACTCGTCGTAAATCATAAGTGCAGTATTGAACGGTGATGTAAGTAAAATGCTATATTGATCTAAATATAGATTATTGTAAATAAACAAATTAAAAAAATATGCTCACGCCATCCCAGAAGGGTCCACGAAGGGGTAAGCAGAGGTGTTGTAACAACAACACCCACGTGTCACCATACATACATACATATGCTCACGCCTGTATTCCTCGAAGGGGTAGGCGGAGGTGTTGTAATCACAACACCCACTTTTCACCAAATTTGATTAAGTGCCAACTTGACAGATGGTGAGTCCATCGCCGTCTCAGACACTTTACATACGTCATTGAATTACTTCTCAGAAATATGCAGGTTTCCTCATGATGTTTTCCTTCACCGTTAAGCACGTGGTGTGAAATCACTGTACATAAGTCCTTAGAAAAACTCATTGGTACAGGCCCCGCTGTGATTCGAACTTGCGTCGCTTGCGTAGCAGGCGACTGCTCAAACCTCAAGGCCACCACGGCTATTCCACGTGTCACCGAATATGATTAAGTGCCAACGTGACAGAGGAAGAGTCATAGACTCTTCTGACGAGGATAGCCTCGTCTCAGGCACTATATATATATGTCTTTTAATTACTTCTCCAACATATGCTGGTTTTCTCATGATGTTTTCCTTCATCGTAAAGCGTAGTGCGAAATCACTGTACTAAAACGTATGTATAGTGCCAGAGACGTTATCTGTAGACGGTATCTGTCACGTTAATTAATCATCTTCAGTGAAATGTGTTGTTAATACAACACATCTGCCTACCCCTTCGGGGAATCAGGCGTGAGCATATCTGTGTATAAGTCTGTGTTATGTTATAAGGGAATTACTGATTGTTTTTTTTTAAATAAAGGAAGATAAAATGAAGTCTAGGCGAGTGTTATTGGTAAAGCTATTGTCACAACGAAATCATAATTGATTAGCAAAGGCAAGGTTACCAAATCAAAATTGCCTTTTGGTTCCGTGACCTCTGACATTAAGTAAAATGATAACTTTATTATTTATGCTGACTGTAAATAAACCTCCTCCGGATGTCATTAATTAGACTGTATTTTTATGAGTGTTTTGCTAGCGGCATATCTATATAATACATATAAATAAAACTGAAGTGTTCACTAAATACGATATGGTATCTTACAATTTAAAAAAATATTGTCTGTATGTGAATGTAAATAATCAATGTTTTAAGGAGTACCTAGTTAAGTAGCTTATACTTTATTTATTAAACAGATTAATTTATTAAATAGATTAAAGAGCCGTGGTGGCCTTGGGGTTTGAGCAGTCGCCTGCTACGCAAGCGACGCAAGTTCGAATCCCAGTGGGGCCTGTACCAATGAGTTTTTCTAAAAAAACTTATGTACAGTGTTTTTACACCACGTGAAAACATCGTGAGGAAACCTGCATATTTCTGAGAAGTAATTCAAAGACGTATGTATGTGCCTGAGACGGCCATAGACTCACCATCTGTCACGTTGGTACTTAATCAAATTCGGTGAAAAGTGGGTGTTGTGATAACAACACCTCTGCCTACCCCTTCGGAGAATACAAGCGTGAGCATATTAATTTAAAGGGTCATTTTTTTTCAGCATACATATATGAGAAAACGTTAACCAGGTTCTACCTATATGTACAAGAATTGCTAGTATAAAATAAGATATGCACTCGTCTGTGTGTCATTTCGAACGATTTGTTTCTAGATACCATACTGCTTGTAGAGAGCTTATATTATACTGTGTTGCAGGGTTGGGCAAACAATGTCCTCGGATGTTATTTTTATGTTTAAGGTTACTGAAGTCGTATTGCTTGTGATTTTACTTGCGAAAGGTAAATTTTGTCGTCTATAAAATTCAGAAAACGCACCTCTTACAAAATTAATCAAAATGATATTTTTTGACCCGTTATAAAATGAATAATTATAAAATGAGCCGTGATGGCCTCGGGGCTCGAGCAGTCGCCTGCTACGCAAGCGACGCCAGTTAGAATCCCAACGGGCCTGTACCAATGTTTTTTTCTAAAATCTTATGTGCAGTGATTTCACACCACGTGCTTTACGGTGAAGGAAAACATCGTGAGGAAACCTGCATATGTCTGATATGTATTTCACAGACGTATGTATAGTACCTGAGACGGTGATGAACTCACCCAACGTTGGCAATTAATCGGTGAAATGTGGGTGTTGTTGTTACAACACCTCTGCCTACCCCTTCGGAGACCCTTCTGGGATGGCGTGAGCATATTTGATTGTACTCAGCTTTATCTAAACAGAACTGTTGTTAAGTTTTGTATTAATAGTCTACCTACCCACTATAACTGTCATTTTATACTATAACCGACCATGTCATCTACCTACTATATTATTATAATAATATTAATGCTTTGTTTCTCATAAATGATTGTATTATTTTATTTATTTATTATAGTTTTGAATATGATAGTCGAACATGAGAAATGCACTACGATTTTTAAGTTTTAATCATGAAACAACAACTTTGTGAAAAAGCATATTATAGCGTAACTGAGTATATTGATGATAGCCAAGCATGGCAATGGGTTGATCACTCTTCTATTAAATTGTACTAAAACAACTCTATGTATGTAAAGAACATGTAAGAAAAGGACGGGGAGTGTGTTTCACCGTTTGTTCTCCTAACAGGCTTACATTTGGCAACTGTATTAAATTAAATAGGTTATCGTAAGATAAATGAAGTTCAATGAGCGATCCAAGTGTACGTTGAAAAAAAAAATTGAATTTGAATTTCAATATTAGTAGGAAGAATTATCAATTAAAATTTCGTACAGACAGCGACAAAAGGCAAAAAAAAACCAAATAAAAATATTTTTTTGTGTAAATGTAAAAAAATATCAAAAATAACTATGTATATTTAAATACCGATAAAACTTGATATAAAAGATCAATGTTTTGTTGTTACTCACTCTGCTCAGCTGGTGCCAGCTTGATGGTCTCAGCTTGTCCTGGGATCTTGTCTGAACGCCACAACACTCTCACGATCTGGTAGTAGGCTACTGTCATTAGAAGTAGAGGTATTCTGAAAGGGAATAAGTTATTGTTACTCTCAAAATAAATAAAAAAAAAATATCTTTATTCGATTAGACTTTTTACAAAGTACTTTCAAATCGTCAGAAAGACACGATTACATAGGATTATACATGCTACCGCCAGGTTCGGAAGGTTGATTTTACTGAGAAGAACCTGGCTAAAAACTCAGTAATTAATTACTCTTTAAAAAAAAAATTACAGCTTTGAGTAATACAATCTAATCATAAAAAATATATATAAGCCCAAGGACACAGTTCCAGTGCACAAAAGTCTATATAAAAAAAAATTTTGATCTAAAAATAAGAATTACGAATAATTGTGTAGCTTGAGATGACCAGCCCCCACTAGCAAGTGTATATAAAATATAAAAATCAGGTGATCAGCCACATCGGGTTGAATCAAGTGCCGACCCCAACAATGTATGGGATAAGGCCAGGCAGATGGCCAAATACCGTTCGTCTATCATTAATTCCAAAGGTCTCATCGTAAGCAGCTGCCCGAAAGAAATCTGTCACCTATCAGAACCAGACAGATTTTACTCAGTTGTATTAGCGGGGTGAGTAAAGTCTCCAGTGCCCTACAATGGGGCTGCGTAATCAACAATAGGTCATTGACATTGAATGATACCAATCAAGCAATTACGCACCTTCCCTTTAGAACATCAAAGTTCAGAATAAAATAATTTATTAAAGGTAGGAATTTAATTTGTAACAAGGAAAGTGATTTTTGCAGGGAATTAATTATTGCTTCAATTAATTTATTCATAAAATTACAACACGTGGATTTACTCATAACATGTTATAAATATTTTACAAACGAACGAGACTGTAACTCCATCTATACAACTTAATATTATAAACAGGAAAGGTTTGTATGTATGTTTGTAACGAATTGGCTCAAAAAGTACTGGACCGATCTTGAAATATTCTTTCACCATTCAAATGCTACATTACCACTATAGGCTATATTTTATCCCCGTACCCCGATTTATACAGGGTGTCTGAGAAAAAAGAACAGTTGCCTTCTAGAAGTTGTAGGTTTTTATGAATATATCACTATGTTGAAGTCGTAAAATATCTAGCTCCAACGATAACGTAGTTATAGGCTATGGTTGCTAAGGGCCGAAGAGCTCGCGGCCTTAAGCGGTTGAATGAACGCGCGGCCAACATTACATTACGTACCTACACGGTAATGAAACTTTTTAAATTTAGAAGAAGGTAAATGGTTTCGATAATTGGTTTTATCGAATTATTTCTGGATCTATTAATACATACATATGCTCACGCCTGTATTCCCCGAAGCGGTAGGCAGAGGTGTTGTTATCACAACACCCACTTTTCACCGAATTTGATAAAGTGCCAACGTGACAGATGGTGAGTCTATCGCCGTCTCAGGCACTATACATACGTCTTTGAATTACTTCTCAGAAATATGCAGGTTTCCTCACGATGTTTTCCTTCACCGTAAAGCACGTGGTGTGAAATCACTGTACATAAGTTTTTTAGAAAAACTCATTGGTACAGGCCCCGCTGGGATTCGAACTTGCGTCGCTTGCGTAGCAGACGACTGCTCAAACCCCGAGGCCACCACGGCTCTATTAATGGGAGAAATAAAATAAAACCGTAGTAAAATGTCACGTGAATAACTCTACGTTACCGCTGATATTTATGCGAACATAAATACTTGATATGGTCAACTTTGAACGTCAATTACTCGAAAACAGAAGAAGATATTTTTGTCATAATAATTTTATTTGCTTCCCAAAATTATACCCTATCACATATCTTAACAGCTGTCCTATTTTCCCCGACACCCTGTATAGGTAGAGCTTCGCCCAATACTATTAAAATCAGCTGAAATATTCAGATGAGTCCCAAACTTGTACCAAATAATTAATAGCTCCTAAAACCTAGTGCCTTTATTTTAGAAAATAGAACTAAAATACGTTGTTAGTACTTGAATGGGGCTATTTACAAAATTGACCTTCCTCAGGCGATGCGAAGTTATGTAATTAAACATTGTTCTATCCTAGCACATCTATATCTATACAGATAAATACATCTTTCCTCTATACAGATAATTAAAATTTAAGTGTCTGTTTGTAACACCAAAATTACACCTTTTGACTAAATACATATGAAAGTATACACGATACTGACATAAAAAAACAATTTTTCAAAAAAATCTCTCTGGCAGGTAGCTAATTTTACAAAGAGTAAATTAGGCTGGTTCCGTGGGAATAAAATTAAATCAACGCGGGTGAAACCGCAGGGCGCAGCTAGTTATAGAACATAATTAGAACAGTCCAAATCTAGAGTTACTCGCAATTCAACGAAGGATGTAATTAAAAATCTTCTAGCTATCGCGCTCCTATGAATGCTTGTCGTAAGTACGTGATATTCGATCGCGAAATAAATTACGAGGAACAAAAGATACTTAGAGCAGTTTCTTAGAAATTAATGCGGTTATTTTTAGAATACAATTTTCAGCATCTTAATCCCTACTAATATCATAAATGCGAAAGTAACTCTGTCTGTCTGCCTGTTACGCTTTCCCGCTTAAACCTCTCAAACGATTTTGATGAAATTTGGCACAGACAATCTTTAGACCCTGAGAAAAGACATATACTACTTTTTATTGCGAAAAAAGTATTATATAAAACGAAATCTACGCGGGTGAAACCGCGGGGCACAGCTAGTTTACTTTAAAGTAAGAAAAAATACTTCCTATTTTTAATTCGGTTGATCTATAAACTAATTTACGTAACTTATTCAAGAAACAATATACAACTTTATGAAAATATATCACAGAAAAATCTCGCTGCTTACCTTTACCTACACTTCTAACCAGAATGGACCACGGAGTGGTAGGCAGCGGTAGAGTTTGTACTGTACATTACGAAAATCGATATTTGCCACTGGAATTCAATACCAGTCGCATTATATTTTTTTTCGATAGCGTCCTTTTCTGAAGGAATTCGTAAAAATTCGCATAATTTCCCACTACATGTATTATCTAATTATATTATATTAGCATACATATGCTTACGCCTGTATTCCCCGAAGGGGTAGGCAGAGGTGTTGTTATCACAACACCCACTATTCACCGAATTTGATTAAGTGCCAACGTGAAAGATGGTGAGTCTATCGCCGTCTCAGGCACTATACATACGTCTTTGAAATACTTCTCAGAAATATGCAGGTTTCCTCACGATGTTTTCCTTCACCGTAAAGCACGTGGTGTGAAATAACTGTACATAAGTTTTTTAGAAAAACTCATTGGTTCAGGCCCCGCTATTAGCATATATTATTAAATCGCTTATTTCCTCGACGAGTTTTCTACCCACTCGCAAAATTTACCTGATAGTTCGATACGATAGATATAAATAACTATTTTAATGGTTGATCAATGTGTGTATAAGTATAAAATAAAAACACAGGGAAAATAGGAAAATGAGATTCGCTTTTTCTAAAACTCTCTAGAGATATAATTTATACAGAAGTACACTTTGCCAGTGTGTAAAAAAATCGTTAAGAAAATAAGCTATTTATATATATGCTCCTATATCCCAGAAGGGTCTGTGACGGCGATGGACTCACATTGGCACTTAATCATCTTCGGTGAAAAGTGGGTGTTGTGATTACAACACCTCTGCCTACCCCTTCAGGGAATACAGGCGTGAGTATATGTATGTAGTGTCAAATATTAGGACAGTACTCACGTGAAAATAAAGACTACTTTAATGATGTGCCAGGTGAGGTCGCTGCGCTCAGACCAGGTCGCGACGCACTGCACCAGGTACTCCATCTCGAAGCGGAGGGGCACGTACTTGGCTGTCGTCAGCACGACCAGCTCTGGAGCATCTAAAGGAATTATGTGAAAATATAGCCACTCGACGTAGCGCCACTGGAGTTAATGTCATTAATGTAGCTCCACTGTATGTAGCGCTACTCGACGTAATGCTACTTGCCGTAGAGCTACTCGACGTAATGCTACTTGCCGTAGAGCTACTCGACGTAATGCTACTCGACGTAGCGCAACTCGACGTAAAAAACTCAAAGTACAGAGCATAACTGCAGTTTAAGTAAGTAAGTAAGGCACTAACGAATGTCGAAAAATTACCACCGGTTCCAAAACTGGTTTTATGAGAATAACTAGCAAGAAACTCAGCTGGTATCCAGTTAATGTCAATATACAAAAAACATAGGTTTGGTATCTGTGATAAGCCTCGGTGGCTTCGGGGTTTGCGCAGTCGCCTGCTACTCAAACTACGCAAGCTCGAATCCCAGCGGGGCCTGTACCAATGAGTTTTTCTAAATACTTTTATGCAGTGGTTTCACACCACGTGATTTACGGTGAAGGAAAACATCGTGAGGAAACCTGCATTGTCTGAGAAGTAATAGAAAGACGTATGTATAGTGCCGACGGCGACCGACTTACCCTCTGTCACGTTGGCACATAAACATTTTTGGTGAAAAGTGGGTGTTGTTGATACAACACATCTGCTTACATGATCTTTCTGTGATGGCGTGAGCATATTTATTTTATTTTTATTTTATTGTGTCAGCAATTTTTTTTTATTATCTAACTTTGTATAAAACCGATTTAAAATATGACCTATTTGAATAATTCCTTTGTTATTTCTGGTAAAGTATAATATGATCCAATTAAAAACTTTAATAACTATAGCTAACAATAAGACAGTCCGTCTGTCTGCTAAAGAAACTGAAAAATTAATCTTCCATTAGAACTTTCTTTGTGGGATTTTTACATAATATAGACTTTCGTTTTAAATACTGCTCCAAAGTTACAATTCATTAAAAGTTTTTTAAAAGTGGCAATGCGGTAAAAGTTCCAAGCTTTGTTATGGTAGTAACTTTGAGTTCAATGTTTTATACAAAGACAAGCATTGAATCTATTTCTGTCAGACACAAAACGAAGATAAAACTGATTATGATTTCAAACCTGAAGGCGTGCGTTCATGGAACGCCTTCAGGTATGAAATTTTAGCCTTTATGACATTATATACATATGCTCACGCCTGTATTCCCCGAAGGGGTAGGCAGAGGTGTTGTAGTAACACCTACTTTTTACCGAAGATGATTAAGTGACAACGTGACAGATGGTGGTCTATCGCCGTCTCAGGCATACCTACTACTCTTGCATGATGCCTGCTATGCCTATTGGTTGATAGCCTGCCAGATTGAATATTCTCACATAATAAGTACCTAATTTCTGAGCTTCTTGCTAGAAGGTTGCGAAATCTTTCCTAACTAGCCGCGTATATCACTAAGGTTCCTCAGCTCAGAACTCGACGACGAGCATTGATTTCAAACATATGAAATTGCTACATAATTCATAGAGAATAAGGGTCAATTTCGTATCTTTAAAACCGACACTCGACTACAAGAGCGAAGCTGAGAAAGCTTAGTGAATAACGCGGCAGTGTTAAGTTTATCGACGTCTTTAAAATGCCTTACCAGGGCCTAAACTGAATTAATCACTTTCATTTACATTTTATTGCTTGACGACTTAGTATAAAAGACCCCACTTACTAAAACTGAGTGAGATGAACCAAATGATGAGTATGGCGGTCTTGGCGCGCCCGGTGGTGGACTTGAACCGCAGCGGGAAGCAGATGGCGTACCAGCGGTCCACCGAGATGAACGTCAGCGTCAGCACCGACACCGTCACTGACACCGACTGGAACGACACACGAACATCAACTATACGTCCTAGGACATACATACATACATATGCTCACGCCTGTATTCCCCGAAGGGGTAGGCAGAGGTTTTGTAATCACAACACGCACTTTTCACTGAATATGATTAAGTGCCAACGTGTCAGATGCTGAGTCCATTGCTGTCTCAGACACTTTACATACGTCATTGAATTACTTCTTAGAAATATGCAGGTTTCCTCACGATGTTTTCCTTCACCGTAAAGCACGTGGTGTGAAATCACTGTACATAAGTTTTTTTTAGAAAAACTCATTGGTAAAGGCCCCGCTGGGATTCGAACTTGCGTCGCTTGCGTAGCAGGCGACTGCTCAAACCTCAAGGCCACCACGGCTGTCATCCAATCTTCTGCGTTGAAAATTAGGTGTTGTACATCTGAGAAGACATGGACTCAAGAATTTGTCATTCGTATAAACATATCTGTTAGCTGGGTTGTGTTTCTAAGACTTCTTTCCAAATAGAATCGGGATCTTTCCCTAAACCTAGTAATAACCTAAGCTTAGTAATAGACAGGCGGACAAAACAATATAGGGATAGTCTAGCCTTCTGTCCATCCGACTGTCTTTCAAAGGGATCGCTTGAACCTTAAATAATCTAGATGACATTTATATATTGTTATAGGTAAATGTGAAAACCAGCATACAAATATTACTGGGTTTTCAGTCTTAAATTTTCTAGTAGCAGTCTAGATTTGTGCCTGGTTAAAGGCTAAAGGCTGGACCTCTTTTATATGGGACAACAATAGGTATCTAGTTTTGTTAACTTTCTGTATGATTTACACTGAAGAGTTTAACATGGCACTTAAACATATAATACCAGTGAAATTAGGGTGCATCACAACTACACCATAGGTAGACCCTGAAACCCCTGAAACCCCCTACATTCAAAATTTTATGAAAATCGTTGGAGCCGTTTCCGAGACTCAGATTCTATATAAATACTAGCTGTGCCCGGCAACCTACCCGATCTGCACACAAAATTTCATACAAATCGGTCCAGCCGTTTCGGAGGAGTATGGCAACGAAAACTGTGACACGAGAATTTTATATATTAGATAATCTGAATATATACAACAATTTAAAGGTATAAGATAGGGTGAGTTTGACTTGGCTAAAGTTTAAATTATATTATGATAATGAAGTATGCAACAACGGGATAGCCTGATAAACGAAACAGATCTCAAAGGCCAAAAGATATTTCGGTACAATAAGGTTCGTCTCCATCAAAATCACAAATATTGTTATCAAATTTTTGACACTCGCGCATTGGAACTGTGTCCATGGGCTTATATTCATGAGATGCAACCATTAAAAATAATGTACGTATTTTTATAAGGAGCCGGGTATTTTATTGCCGGTTTCTTAATAAAAGCAACCTTCCGGACCGACGGTAACGTTATAAAATATATAGGACAAGCAAAACAAAATATGGACAGACGGAAAAATCACCAAAGACATAAAAATAAGACTTGTTCGAGCGCTTGTGGACTCTAAGAGAAATGGAGAAGAAGAAAATAGATGCTCTAGGGATGTGGTGCTGGAGAAAAATGCTCTGTATGTCGTGGACGGAACTCCGTATTAACGTCTCCATACTTCTAGAGCTTGGCATCATTCTGTCGACACTGGTACAGCCCCGTATACTTAAGTTCTTTGGACACGTTTCAAGGCGGAATGGTGTGTCTATTGCATTTCTTGTCATCTAAGGTAGGGTTGAATGTACCAGGCCGCAGGGAAGATCACCCATGCGAAGGACTGATCAGATAAAAACAGCCATGAGCTGAATCTTACACGAGTGCATCAGAATGACATCCAACAGAGATCGATGGCGAGACATCGTGAGATGAGTGACATCTGCGCCGAATAGTGCCACGTGATGACGAACGACTCTGTAAGAAGTCATCAGCATCTTCCTGTCCTTATCCCATTTGTGGTCGGCGCAATGTGTTCTTCTCTTCCAATTCTCTCTACCAGCCTATGTGTATTCACTTAGCCATATCATCTTTCACACAATCCATCCATCGTTTCTTAGGTCTTCCTTTCCCCTTGTAACCATCCACATTCATAAACAAAACTTTGTAAGAAGTCTAATCAGTGAAATAGTTTTCTATCCAATCCAAAGTTATTTTTACCTAGCTCTAAATATTTTGACACAGTTATATCCAAATAAATTCGCTGTTAGAAAACATTTCCTACCTACGTAGGTAGCTATATTAGCGTGTTACATAAAACAATAAATATTCTACGGAGCGGTTATACAATGAGTCACCAGCAGAGTTATGCATTGTAAATACGAACGGTTATTCGATTTACGCATTTGATACACGATTATTCACCTGCCCACTGTAACGGAGAATATTAGCTTATATAAAAATTCCTTGATGCGAACAAAGTAAAAATATACTCAAACTCAAAGAGCCGTGGTGGCCTTGAGGTTTGAGCAGTCGCCTGCTACGCAAGCGATGCAAGTTCGAATCCCAGCGGGGCCTGAACCAATGAGTATAGTGATTTTACACAACGTGCTTTACGGTGAAGGAAAACATCGTGAGGAAACCTGCATATTTCTGAGAAGTAATTCAAAGACGTATGTATAGTGCCTGAGACGGCGATAGACTCACCATCTGTCACGTTGGCACTTAATCATCTTCGGTGAAAAGTGGGTGTTGTGATTACAACACCTCTGCCTACTGCCTAATATAGGCGTGAGCATATGTATGTAAGGCCAGGAACATGATGATTTTCTGTAAGGTGGAGGTACTCGCTAGTCGGGCAGCTCGAAATATTGCACGGAAGATCCCGGTATATACCCTTTTCTTTTTTTTTTTTTTTCCGTGGGAAATCCGTCATGGATACGCCAACCGCCGCGGGGGCAGCGAAAGGGTTATGCCGGACTCATACCGGCTAAAACCCACGGGTGTTCCTCCTCGTCGCTTATACAGGGGGGGCGTGCGATCGCGTTAGCAAGCTTGCGTTGCCCCCCCTAACCCGGTATATACCCTAACTCTCTTAAGTAAACTAATGTTCAACCATCAAATAGAATGAGCAGACAAACACGATCATCTTCACAACAAATGTTTACGGAACGACCACGTAATGTGACGTCATAATAGATTGTCCGCCCTCTTGAAACAGCCATCAAGGGGGAGGGTCGGGGTTCACTTAATTTCGGGGCTTGGTTCAACCTGACATGCCAACCCAACGATGCGAAGAGGGTGCGAAACACATATCGTTTTTGCCGTTCGGCGATACATAATTATACACTATTTCCTAAATACCACCATCTACATACACATGCTCACGCCTGTATTCCCCGAAGGAGTAGAGGTGTTGTTATCACAACACCCACTTTTCACCGAATTTGATTAAGTGCCAACGTGACAGATGGTGAGTCTATCGCCGTCTCAAGCACTATATGATGAATTACTTCTCAGAAATATGCTGGTTTCCTCACGATGTTTACTTCACCGTAAAGCACGTAGTGTGAAATCACTGTACTTAAGTTTTTCAGAAAAACTCATTGTTGCAGACCCCGCTGGGATTCGAACTTGCGTCGCTTGCGTAGCAGGCGACTGCTCTAACCCCGAGGCCACCACGGCTCTATAGATCTACCACCATCTATACAAAATAAATAAAGGAATTAATATAAAATTTAAGTGTCTGTTTGTAATTTCAAAATTACACCTTTTGACTAAATATAAACTTTCATATGGAAAGTATACACGAAACAGACATAGAAAAACCTGTCTGTCTGTTAGTGTCCGAGTGATTCGATTCGATTTTAACAGGACTTTCACTGACTGATAGCTAATGTTACAAGGAGTAACTTAGGCTACTGTTATTTAAAAGAAACATTTGGGGAAACCGCAGGGCACAGCTAGGAAGTGAATAAAACACTAAAGCCGTTCGGTACACCCAGTGCTTTCGCTCAGCGCTCTTAGCTCGTGACGGCACTTGTAGAATGAAGAATGATATTATCAACATTAACGGGGATATCTTCACTTCCAATCTTAATTAAAAGTAAACGCGTTTTACCCTTAAAACATTGACAGTGTTAATTACGACCGTAGGATGTTCCCAAATTAATTGCGATATAACTTATTTTCGGAACTGCTGGTACAACAATGGGATTGCGCTTTGCGAATATTTTTAGAGAGTACAGGATCTACATAAAAACCAAATTATTACTTAATATTTGTGTTTATATTTTACTTAAATCTAACCGTAACCGAAACTATCCGAAGCTTTCCGAAACCAGCGTATATTTTCATCTGTTACGTTGGCACTTTATCATCTTCGGATAACACCCACATTGGGTGTTATTATCACAACACATCTGCATACCCCTTCGGGGAATACAGGCGTGTGCACATATGCATATATTTTGAACAAATTACACATCAAAGTTAAATTCAAAGTCAATAATATCTTTATTCGATTAGACTTTTAACAAAGTACTTTCAAATCTTAATTACATAATTACATAGGATTATATATGCTACCATACCGGCAAGAAACTCAATAATATTACAGAATAAAACCACAAAATAAAATAACTAACTTAAGATATTTTAAGCCATGGACACAGTTCTAATGCATAAACATAATTATACATTAAATATGTCATCCGTAATCGTATCCGGAACTGATATACTTTTGTTTCTACAGCATTGTCATGACTCCTTCATGCTTCCCACTTTCATGTATTCAGGACCAGTGGTTTATGCTGTGTATCAGTCAGTCAGTTTTGACATAAAAACTTTTCTTAGTGGAAATTTTCACGAGTTATTCGAAGCGTCAACTCATGCAAATCCCATTAAATCAATGTCTATCCACAAGTTTCGGGGACAAATCATTTTACCCCAATAGAAGTTTGGTAAAAAAATCTATTAAAACTCAATCACACAATGAATAACTTGAGCATGTCCAAATAGCTATTGAAAATGTAATTTATGTGCTATTTTCATAAAGTACAATTCAAAATCACAATAATATATTATACTAGTTGTTCCCGACTGTTTCACACACACACAATTTCACGTGACTCAAATTTTTTTTTAAAGCACTTACTATCATCCAGCCGTTTCCGAGTTTAGCCGGAACAAACGGACAGACTAGGACGCTGAAAAAAATATATGTGTTTTTTTTTTTTGTGAGTACCGTATAATCTTTCATATTTATATATAGTGAAAAGCTGTCAATTTGGAATCACAAATAGACAAGTTCAATTGAAGTCCACAATCGATATAAATAAGCTAACTTTGGATTAAATTCAAATCTGTAGCTAAGTAATCAATTATATTGTGAGGCATTAGGACATTTACTGTCATCGAGTTTCAAATAAACGGCCTACTTTATTGATAAACTGGCTAAATTACCAGGAAATGTAAACAATGGTCGTAATAAAATTTATGAAGGTTCAATTTAAATTTCAATAATTTATCGCAGAAGTGTTGTGACTGTGGGGTTTAAGCAGTCGCTTGTTACGCGAGGGGAAAATCTTCAAAAGTTCCCCGAGCGCCCTAGGAGAGGCAGATCGGGGTATGTGAGATTTTTTCCTCGGTGCTTAGGGGGAACCCGGATACTATCCCAGCGCGGCCTGTACGAGTTTTCATAAAAACTTATGAGGATTCAGTCGACTGGGACCGCTACCTAACTGAAACCGCGTTCCCAGATGCCTGATTCATTATTATTATTATTATTAATCAAGCGGATGGGACCACTCGTACTTTTAACCCAAATTCCATTGTTTAAACCAGTTATTTGTAACGATAGCAGAAAAAGTGTCGCAAGGGTGCAGTGATTTCACATTACGAGCATGGTGAAGGAAAACATCTTGAGGAAACCTGCATATATGTGAGAAGTAATTCCATTTATGTATAGTGAGACGGCGATGGAATCACCATTTGTCACGTTGCCACTTAATCATTCGGTGAAAAGTGGGTGTAATTACAACACCTCTGCATACACCATCGGGGAATACAAGCATATGTAATATACATATTCATACGTGTTTAAGTTGACCTGTGTCGTATATTCCATTTGTCCCCGTCTGAAACATACTTAATCGGATTTCGAGAACGGTTGGGGTGCGGTTAATAGTTTTGCGATGACCTATTAAGTAATTTTATTAATAGAACGATGTCCATTAATCAATTATTAATCATAAGGTTTTCATACATTAAACATGACACACTATGACAAATTAACATCAGAATAAAAAATACGATGATGGAAAACATCACAACAAACAACAAGATAAAATTTTTTTTTTTTAGAAGAGTATTCACTAAATCTTGCCTGAGGTTCTTCTCAGAGAAAGCAACCTTCCGAACCCTACGTATAATCCTGTATAAACATGTCGATTCATCGATTTGAAAGTACATTGTTAAAAGTCTAATCAAACTCGTGGCACAGTTTCTATTGCGCATTTCATTCGATCAGCTAAGTTAAGCAGCCCTAAGTCTAGCCAGTAATTGGATGGGTGACCGCCCAAGTTCCCTCCGTGCCTCGGAGAGCACGCTAAGCCGTCGGTCCTGGTTGCCAATTTATCATCTTTGGCAATCGTTACAGGTCAGTCAGAGGCTAAAATAGTCTGACAACTGGTTTAACCCAGATCACAGATTTTCGTCGTTAAAGGGGTTGCGAAGGTCAGATGGCAGTCGCTTCGTATAAAAATCAGGTGATCAGCCACTTCGGGTTGAATCAAGTGCCGACCCCAACAATGTATGGGATAAGGCCAGGGCGATGATGATGATGATGTTAAAAGTCTAATCAAATTAACTTAGACTCCGGTCTTCGACTGTGTAATTACCGCTGGAATGAAACAAAATTACTATTGTATATTATTAAAAAAGGTACGTTTGAGTCGTTAACCTGTGAAAAACACTTGTTAGGTTACCTTTGAAGTGCGAATAATATTGTTCAGTACAATGACCGGTATTTTATTAGGCCCTGGTATAAAACTAATAAACTCACAGCAATATTGTATTACAATTATTTCGGACGACAGGTTAAGTGCCGAGTCTGCTTCTTAGAAATATTAAGGATTTTCACCAAAAACTGTACCCCTATCACAGGTTTTCCATCGTTTTCGTTATCTAGCTAGCGTCTCCGCCTAGGCGGATACTAGTATTATAGTATGTGAAATTGTGCAGCGACTCCGAGCGGTAACGTGAAGAACTAAAATATCTAATACAAATATTGCGAGTGACGCTAGCGAGTATAGATTACGAAAACGGTGACCAACTCGTGATAGGTACTGTTACAGCTCTATGAAAATGCCTCGTCGGTTCAAATCATAGGAAATGATACACAATGCATAGACGATAAAGTTCAATTTCGGAATTGGAATCGACACTCGTCGTCGAGTGCGATGCTGAGAAACCTTGCAGGATAACGCGGTAAAGTGTTAAGTACTAGCTTTGCCTCGCGGTTTCTCTGAGTAGACTTAATTCCATAAGTGGCTTTAGTACATACAGATAAATAAAATTGAAGTGTCTGTTTGTAGTTCCAAATGTAGTTCTTTTCACAAAAGTTATAAGTATATACGGTACTGACTTCAAAAAAACATTTTTTTCTCTGTCTGTCTGTCCGTCTGTTTGTTCCGGGTAATCTCTGAAATGGCTGGACCGACTTTCACTGGCAGATAGCTAATGTTACAAGGAGTAATATAGGTTACTTTTATTTAAAAAAACATTTAAGGTTCCGCGGGAATAAAATTAAATCTATGCCTATCTACGTCATAGTTAAAGAATCAAAGCTCTTGCGATAAAGGCCCAAGTAACTTGGCTACCACGGCTATTGTTTAACAATACAACTCAATAAACATCTGTGAATGAAATCTTTGGAGAGTAAAACAAATTAAGCCGCACGTTTGATCCTTGGCAAGTTAATTAAATACCCATTATTTAATTTACAATGCGCATTTGTATTATTTTAACATATAAACTGTCAGAAGAGCTCGTGGCACAGTTGCTATTGCGCATATCATTCGATCAGCGAAGTTAAGCAACCCTAACCCTAGCCAGTAATTGGATGGGTGACAGTCCGAGTACCCTCCTTGCCTCGGAGAGCACGTTAAGCCGTCGGTCCCGGTTGCCAATTTATCATCTTTGACAAGCGTTACAGGTCAATCGGCTTAAAGTAATCTGACAACTGGTTTAACTCAGATCACAGGCAGTTGATCAAAAGGCAGTTGAAAAATCAGATAATCAGTCACATCAGGTCAAATCGAGTGCCGACCCCAACATTGTATGGGATAAGGCCAGGGAGATGATCTTCTGTAAGGTGAAGTCCACCAACATAGATACGTTATTCTCGACTCTTTAAATTAATTTTCAGACAAAATCTCCCTTTTGCAAAACAAAGCCTTAAATAATTAATGATTTAGTAGCTTTTTCGTTTTCTGATAGAGATTAAAAATAGATGAACATCCATTGGGTCTAGTTTTGGGGGAACCTTTGTTTTTTCCTATACCATAAAGCTGGCATGCCATCACTATTCATAGCTTGCTTTGAAAAGTTCACTTCAGGCTTCTTAAAAGAAGAAGGCACTTTCAACTTCAGGCTTAGAATCATCAAAATAATGTCATTGTAAAATTCGTCTTTCTCACCTGGAAATAAAGTAGCATCTTACACAACGCCGCTCCAAAGAACCAGGTCTCCGTAACATCCCACAGCACCGTAGGAGGTAAACACAGCAAAATCACCAAAAAATCAGCCACAGCTAGATTGACTATGAAATAATTTGTCACTGTTCTCATAGAATGATTCCGAAACACTGCCACGCACACCAGCGCGTTTCCAACCAATCCGACCACGAATACCGCTGTGTGTGTGCCTATGAGCACCCATTCATATGTTTGGGGGTAAATGTAATCATTCATCATAGATACATATTCTTCTTTAGTTAAGTTGCAATATTCAGCTGCTCCCACGCAATCTTCACTAGAATTACTAGCTTCAGTATTTGTTTCAACATCTACAGAATCCATTCTTTTACGCCTGATTTCTTCTTTGTCAACATCAGTTACACCATTGTGTTCTATATTACTTGTAATGTTATAAGCAGTTGTATTATCGTTAAAATTAGCAGATATTTTAACTATATTAATTATTAGAACAATAACTAGAACATTAACTATCTTATACATGGTGAGATCTTTAAAGGTTCCGTACGTTCTTTTCTCACGACCGCGTTGGCATTACCTGAAACAAATATATATATTGTTACCGTCACATAGTACATACATACATATCATGTTCAAGCCTGTATTCCCCGAAGAGGTAGACACAGTTGTACTTATAGTACCCACATTTTGCCAGGTATACTTAAGTCCCGTTAATAGGAGGCGAGCCTATCTAATCTACTACCTTTAAACGAGTAATCTATACTCATATTTTAAAGCTGAAAAGTTTGTTTGTATGCAGGGGGTTCTGGGGGCGATAAATTGATCTATTTAGGTTTAATTTTAAGCGTTTAAACGGAGGTTTAAATGGAGATCAGCTCAGTCAATAAATTTAATTTGGATAAGGATCAATATTACGATTCACATTTAAAGTAGTTTCTTTATTCAAACGATTTTATATTTTTTATTTAATATTTTTTATGAACATAAAAGTTCTTATAGTGACTAAACTATGACAGTTATTTTACACTTTGGGTTACAAATTGCAATTTTCGTACAGATTCCTAATTTTATCAAAATTAAATGTAGCCTATAACCTGTCTCGATAAATAGACTATCCAACAATGAAATAATTTTTGAAATCGGACCAGTAGTTCCTGAGATTAGCGCGTTCAAACAAACAATCAAACAAAATCTGCATCTTCATAATATTTGTATACATCTAAAGTTCAGAACTGTCTCATAATAAAATAACAAATATTTTTATTTCCGTCAACACCATTATTGATTCTCCATCTAATTTACTTGTAAAAAATATCATCAAAATTGGATTTACGCTTAATTTAGCTGGCAAATAATCATGAAACGTTAAAGAAGGCTCCGATGTTTTTCCCTAATTGCTTTTTAGTTAAGGCTGTGAGATCCGTCACCGTCCCGTCAAATAATAATCCAGTCATTAAAACGGTACAAAATATACACAAAGTTACTGAAAAGAAACACTTATTTTTTTATACTATGGATTGGAGATGTCATATAAGCTTTAAAAGCAGTTAAGAAACTAGGAATCGTTAAAAATTACACTCCACAGACGTGCACATCTACGAGATTATAAGCACAATAGCTGTAGCGTCAGGGGTGTGATGTCGTTTCCGATGACGTATACATATATGCGTACATATTTGACCCAGAGCATCGTAGGCTTGTGGTCCACATCAAACAAAAATAAAAATAAATAGCTTAATTTTTTTTTATTTAGCTTCGTTTTTTTTAAACATTTTACAAAAAAAAATAAGCATGTCTTATGTTCCACATATCATCCAATAAGCAAATTATAACAAAGCCTCCGCCGATCACTAATCTTATCACACATTGATATCTTTTAACCGATAATTTTGTCATATTAGGGATCAAGCTGGCTTAACGCATTTACGCGCGTGCTTTTACTAAGCCAGCACTATTATGTATGTACCATCATTTGTCATCAATTCACTAGTTTTGCCATGAATGACTCGTCCAATGGTAAGCCATCACCGTGAGCAATACACGCATTCAATGCCACTAGAACGCGTGTTCCTAATACATTAAAAAATTCATACGAATAAGAATATAGTATTCTCACTTCCCTCTATAATGGTTGAGGAGGGCGATGGCTGGCATTCTCGTCATACTTGTGAACAGGTGCTGCTTGTGGGGGCTGGTCATCGCAAGCTACACAATTATTCGTAGTACTTATTTTTAGTTTTTAATTTTTTTATATCGACATTTGTGCACTGGAACTGTGTCCATGGGCTTATATATATTTTTTATAATTTATATTGTATTACTCAAAGCTGTAAAATTCTTTTTTGAAAAGAGTAATTACTGAGTTTCTTGCCAGATTCTTCTCAGTAAAAGCAACCTTCCGAACCTGGCGGTAGCATGTATAATCCTATGTAATCGTGTCTTTCTGACGATTTGAAAGTACGTTGTACAAAGTGTAAAGTCTAATCGAATAAAGATATTATTGAATTTGAATCGGATACAGCGCAATATAGGTTGTACCATATTTTAACGCTGGCAATATCTCCTACTGAAATACCTCGCAGCTTCTTCACTAAGACTAAGCGTGCAGAAACGTGACGTTTAACGCGGAAAAATCCTTAAGATGGATACGCACCCCTGCCACGGGGGCAGCAGGGGGGTTATGTGGGACTCCCTCGCACTAAACATCCACGGTGTTCCTGCACATCGCCTGAGTGTGGGGGGGCTCGGGACCGCAAGATGCACGCACCGACGCCCCCTCCAGCGACTGGTCTTTTCGACCCCTCCTATGGTACCTGGCTGAACGCTTTTCCCTTTTCTCGGTTGTATTGAGATCGGACATGTATTGAGACATGATAGGTACGAGTTACTACAACTAATTATGATGGGAAAAATCGGCACAGATATTGAAAAAGATTTTTTTTTATTTTTTTTTTCTCTGTGTTGTCTGTTTGTACCGGGTAATCTCCTATTCGGCTGGACCGATTTTAGCGGGATTTTCACTGTCAGATAGCTGGTGTTTCAAGGCTACGTTTATTTAAAATCCATAATGGTTCCATGGTCCACCCATGATATTAAGTCTACGCGGGTGAAACTGCAGGGAACAGCTAGTTTATAATAAAACTATGTATTTTCTCCTTGTCCATTCTCACCCGTACCAACATACATACATACATACATATGCTCACGCCTGTATCCCATGGGGGTAGACAGAGACCACTGTTTGCCACATGCTACGATCCTTACATACCAACATGTGAATAATATTTCCTCCCAGAGTACGGATGACTAGTTTCTACTCACTATACGTATTGATTAGGACAATATAGGCATCACTGACTTCAGAGAAAAATATCGTATAATACATACATACGTCTGTATCCCATTGCGGTAGGCAGAGACCACCGTTTGCCCCATGTTACGATCCTTACATACTTCTTTCGCTTCATCCACATTCATGCACTTCCTATGGTTACGAGTGCTCCGAATTTAACCTTTCTGATTTATTTGGCCATAGTAGTTGTTCCTTGGACGCCCTCTACCGACACTTCCGCTCACATTCGCTCCATAAATTTGTTTCGTTAATCGATTTTCACTCATCCTTTTGATGTCTAAACTATCTCAACATACGATACATAGTAGGTTGGAGAAGTTTCGAAAGACGAACTCATAAATTAATCCTACTAATTCCCAATTATAATATTAAAAAGTATTCGACTACACATGACTAATGTTTACTGTGCGGTGTAAAACATCTTGCTCAACAACCATTAGCGCCGTCCAGAACGTAAACACACGGTCTTTTACCCACAAATTGTTGTAAACAAATCATTGAGCAAACTGTAAATCATTTTAGCCTTTCATTGCCAAGTGCATGATAAAAATATTATTTTTCTGTCACTTATTTTTTTTTTGTTGAAACTTTCTTAAGATCCCCGACCGCCCTGGGAGAGGCAGGTCGGGGTATGTGGGATTCTTACCGCACTAAAACCCCCCCGGTGGCCATCCTCAGTGCTCAGGGTGGACTTCGGCTACTCTGATAGAGCGCACCGGTGTCCCCCCACACTTTGCCGGGGCACATCTCCGGGGCAGCTGTGACGCCACCCCTGGAGACCTCGCTGTGCAAGGCAGTCGGCACTTGATTCAACCCGATGAGGCTGATCACCTGATTTTTATACGAAGCGACTGCCATCTGACCTTCGCAACCCCTTTAACGAGGAAAATCTGTGATCTGGGTTAAACCAGTTGTCAGACTATTTTTGGCCTCCGACTGACCTGTAACGATTGCCAAAGATGATAAATTGGCAACCGGGACCGACGGCTTAACGTGCTCTCCGAGGCACGGAAGGAACTCGGGTGGTCACCCGTCCAATTACTGGCTAGGCTTAGGGTTGCTTAACTTCGTTGATCGAATGATATGTGCAATAGCAACTGTGCGACGTCTCTGGTGAGGGTCGAGCTGGTTCTTACCTCGGTCAGAGGATCAGTTTACCAATCCAGCGAGGTAACGCAGCCAGCTTACTGGGCACCATTCCCGCAGACACTAATTTAAATTCCGTGTTTTATTTATAATTTTTATTTTTATTATATTTTTTTTTCACCATGTGATAGGTTTAAATAAGCTATGTATATACAGATAAATATTTTATCTACACTAATATTATAAAGAGTATTAAATAAATCGCTTAAGAACAGACACTTCATTTTTATTTATCTGTATGTATAGTTCGGGATATATCCTATGTCCTTCTCCTGGTTCTAAGCTACCTCCCCACCAATTTTCAGCCAAATCGGTTCAGCCGTTGTTGAGTTATAAAAAGTGTAACTAACACGACTTTCTTTTATATATATATATTTCAATTTGTTTTATCTGTATGAATAGATATCAATTGTGTATTGTTAGGTAGGGGCGTGACGAAAGTCTTAAAATATTTCTCTAACTATTTAGTTTTAGTACGATAAAGCAACAATATTTATGTATTATTCATCTGCTTTTTTCGCGTAATTTTATTTACATCGTCAAACTTGTCTCTAATCTTAATTTCAGCCAATTCAGTTCACCGGTTTACACACGAATAGGCATTCAAACATACACACTTTCACAATTATGATATTAGTATTGATTTTTCTAGCTCCGCTGAACACTTTATCTAAAGAAATGATGGTTGAATAAACACATTCCTGTTATATTTGGTAGCTCATGCTCTCATTAATTACAAGCACTTGAGACGTGATAGTCAACAAAATGAGTGAATTAATGTGGCCTCCTAATTATTTACTTGTCCTTTATGTAACACTAGCGGACTTCACGCGGTTTCACTCGCGTAGTTCCCGTTCCCGTAGGAGTACGGGGATAAAATATAGCCTTTATTAATCAGTTTTAATGAAGCATTAAAATGGTGAAAGAAATTTCAAGATCGGTCCAGTACTTTTTGAGCCATTCGTTACAAACATACTTACATACAAATATTTCCTCTTTATAATATTAGTATAGTCTAGCTGTGAACCGATTTCTCAATTAAATTCACTCTGAATGAAAATGATATCGCGATATAATTACCACCGGTTCGGAAACTAGTCTAAGAGAAGAACCGGCAAGAAACTCAGCTGTCACCATGTACATTTCATTACATAGTAAATAAACGTTGAGTAAAAAATCATAAAAAACATATATTTCGCGGGACCTTTTACATCAGCTATCTGCTAGTGAGAGTCCCGCTTAAATCGGTCTAGTCATTTCGGAGATTAGCCGGAACAAACAGACAGATTTTGCTAATTTATATAATGTATAAACAGTCACTTCAATTTTATATAAACTGTATGAATAGTTAACCTCGCGTACCGAAATAGCAGTACATCTAATTATATCCGCATTATCTCTTCAGATGAAAACAAGAATTATTGTATGGCAGCTCCCATTTATGCCAATCATAATAGTGTTTTATTCGAGCGATAATCGATTGTTGAACCCCATTCGATACATTATATATTTCCTGTTTATTCGATTGTGCGTAGGTTTTTCACCGAAACCTCGAAATGCCCAAACATTTGAGAAGCCTAAAAAGCTTTACCTAAATGTGTGTTTGAATTGGTTTTTATATTCAATCGAAAACAGAATTTTCACTCGTAGGTATACATTATCTATTTGGAAAGACATATAAAGGACACTATTGAAAAACGTTTTCGATTACTGCTCGCTTCTCGTGATTACAGCCCACAACCACGAACACACGCACACAAAAGCGCTCATATATTCAGGTACCTGTTTTGGGAAACCTTCAAAAGGTCCCCGACCGCCCTGGGAGAGGCAGATCGGGGTATGTGGGATTCTTACCGCACTAAAACCCCCCCGGTGGCCATCCTCAGTGCTCAGGGGGGACACCGGGTACTGTGATAGAACGCACCGGTGTCCCCCCACACTTTGCCGGGGCACATCCCCGGGGCAGCTGTGGTGCCGCCCCTAGAGACCTCGCTGTGCAAGGCAGCGCGAGCCACGTCGCGCTGCCACCTTCCCGGGCTCGCGGCTCGGTGGTCAAAGCTCCCACCCCGACCACCGCCAGCAGGCCCTCCGACATAAACAATAAAGCATTTATACTGCCTACCTGCCTACCTAATGTGTACCTACCTAGAGTGTATTGGCATACAAACTGTAATAACAAATTAATTAAATTAGTTTAAACTAACCTCCGCAATTCTTTTTTATATAAATGCCTAAGTATCTCCTTGTAACATCAGCTATGTGCCCGTTAAAATCGGTGACATCATTGCAGAGATGTGCTATAATGCTTTAAGTGAAAAGCTGTTAATTTGGAATCACGAACAGACATATCAATTTTATTTACCTGTATAAATATATCTGAAACTGAAAAAGATACTATCGGCGGAAACAATATTATAATGTACATAATCTATGTATTCATATCATAAAACGCTTTAGATTATTAAGCAAATAAATTAGAAGCCTACAAAATTCTCTAGCAACACTTACGTCATAGAGACGAGATGACGCAAAAGTATCGGTAAATACATTTTCAATGGCCGCTTCACTACGGCCTTTAACCGAGCGCCGTCATCCCGTCCATTAGAATCACCACGAAATTGTAACGGACCGATACAAAACCAATTCGGTCTTACCTATATACTACAGTATAACTGCCTCGCTGGTCTAGTGGTTGGTAAGTTCGCCTGCTGATCACAAACTCCCGGATCGGGACAAAAAATATATATTGGGTTTTTCTCTCAAGAACATACATAAGCTCACGCCTGTATTCCCCGAAGGGGTAGGCAGAGGTGTTGTAATCACAACATCCACTTTTCACCGAATTTGATTAAGTGCCAACGTGACAGATGGTGAGTCCATCGCCGTCTCAGACACTTTACATACGTCATTGAATTACTTCTCAGAAATATGCAGGTTTCCTCACGATGTTTTCCTTCACCGTAAAGCACGTGGCGTGAAATCACTGTACACAAGTTTTTTAGAAAAACTCATTGGTACAGGTACAGGCCCCGCTGGGATTCGAACTTCTCTCAAGAAATTCACAATAAATGCCCGGAGATTTAAAGTTGGCGGTGTTTACACCCCCGTGCCTTGGAAAGCACGTTGCACCGTTAGTCCTACGCCTGATCTCTCTCCGGTCGTGTCTGATTGCCTCCCATCCCACTATGACAGTGACCCAATAAAGAGTGCAACTGTGTTTGCACACACTTGTGTAATATAATATCTCCTGCGAAGGTAGCTGATCCTCGTTGAGATTAGCTGGCGTAGCCGGTTTTCCGTAGGAGATCTTTATTAATATTATAATTAATAATAAGCGATTCAAAAACAAGCCAGAACAATTATAAGCTCACTAAGCAGAATGGAATTCAGACCATTTTTTTGGATATATAGTCTACTACTTATTTTACAGCAGTGGTGACCTACCTCGCCACAGGAATAAATCACTACTCTATGGTAGGCTTTTTCAGCTGCAATATCCCTTAACGTAAAGATACAGTCCCTACTTTCGAGAAACAAAAATTTAATTTCGAAAGGATTACTTAAAAACTACATATCTAATAACTATAGTTTGCTTGTAATCTATCCATGGTTGGTCAAAGCGTTTTTCTGTAATTTCCTAGTAGCACCCCGGAGTCTTGATTAGTGCTCGGTTGGTGTGAGACTTAAACATAACTGGTGAAATATGGGTGTACTATAAATAGACCTCTGCCTACCCTTTTAGACAAAATAGACGTGAGCTTAATTTTGTATACATAGACGACATTATAGTTTCCGCCGTAGTCAAGTAAAACGCCAGACGGATATCTATCTCATTAGCTTTACAGCGTTAATAAATAACTGCAATCGTAAAAAAGTTGTAAAAGTCTACTTTGATTATATCATTATGTGAATTGAGGTAAAACCTTGGTTTGATTTACGATGATTCTTTGAACATCGATTTCGTAATGAGCAATCTTTATATCATCGTTATACAGATACATAAAATTGAAGAGTTGGTTTATAATTCCAAATTAATAGCTTTTCACTAAATACTTTTGAAAGTGGTGGCCTGCAGTCACCTGCTACGCAAGCGACGCAAGTTCGATTCCCAGCGGGGCCTGTACCAATGAGTTTTTCTAAAAAACTTATTTACAGTGATTTCACACCACGTGCGTTACGATGAAGGAAAACATCGTGAGGAAACCTGCATATGACTGAGAAGTAATTCAAAGACGTATGTATAGTCTAATGGGGGTCTAATGTGAAATACTTACGTACAATTCACCACAACAGTTTTGCCCGCTCAACAGTACAGAACCCATTAAATACATACATACATATGCTCACGCCTGTGTTCCCCGAAGGCAGAAGTGTTGTAGTAACAACACCCACTTTTCACGGAATTCTACGAAGATGTTTGTCTTTGAGTAACTTCTCAGACATATGCAGGTTTCCTCACGATGTTTTCTTTCATCACTGCACATAAGTTTTTAGAAAAGCTCAGAGGTACAGGCCTCGCTGGGATTCAAACTTGCGTCGCTTGCGTAGCAGGCGACTGCTCAAACCCCATGGCCACTAGAGCTCTTAAATATACTAAATCGTTACAATAACATTAAGCTGACGATGTACCGACAGCTTTTCGGTCATAATTAATATTTCACGAGCCATTTATATCACAAAGAGAAACAATAAACTCCTCCAGCGACACAAAGTCTAGACAAGAAAATTGGACACACTATAAACAGAATATTCAACCCTTTGCGCCTATAAACATGGTATAAATTTACAATTAAAAATATTTAACGAAACTGTCTGCCTTTATGATACCTAATACTTTACGGCCGTGATAAGAGACATGAATATAGACGTCGACTTTACACCAACTACCCAGAAGATGGAGACGCAGTAAAAATTACGAGAAGAAACACCAGTGAGATTTAACCGGTAGTATAAAAGTAATAAGTAGTTTTACAGTCCGGTATAACCCTTCCGCTACCCTGCGGCGGTATGGGCCACTACCCACGGCCTTGCGGTGCAAAGGACCTCACGCTTCACAGCCGAAAATAAATTTGAAAAAGTATGAATTATCCAAAAGTAAGTGAAGAAGGGATTTCTTAAAATAAAATCATTTTAATGGAATATATTTTTAATATTACAAGGAACAGTACTAAAAACTAATTACAAGTAGAAAACTTGGCCCAAATTGGTCTCTCGGGATCGTGCCAAGAAGGCTGGCAGCATTGGCACGTTGAATGGCAATGCTGATTCTCTGAGCGAGTAAAGCCCCAGCCCGCTTGTCACGAGAAGATTCTACCAGACGACGTGCAACCTCTTTGAAAATTTGATGAGCATCTGGACCCCAAGGCCCCAGAGTTTCAACCGCAAACGCAGAAAATATGTATCCTTGACCAATGCAAGCATATTTCCGGCGCTGGAGGCACCCCTGCTGAGCAGCAGTAGCACCATTATAATTAATTCTCAACTTCAAGTTGTCCCACCACGAAACGACTATTCAAACAACTCGTCTAACTGTAAAATTTTCACGTCTGATCAAAGCTTAAATTGGCTGAAATTTGGTCGTACCTAACCCTTAGTCGGTCTTAGTCGAACCTAAGCCTTAGAGAAGATATAACTACGCGGGCGAAGTCGCATGTGCTCAACATAAGAAGACGTAAAATTACTCGACGTAATACCAATCGGCGTAAAGCGACTCGACGTCGAGGGAATCGATGACACATGCATAATTCGTAAAAACTAGTTGATCGTTTAAAAAACTATTAAATAGTACGGACTGAATACTTTTAAAACAACAGGAGTACCTCAAGCGCTGGAAATATGCTTGCAAAAAATATAATATAAAGACGAAAAAAACCGAACACGGGCAATCAAATAAATATTTTGTACTAAAATTTCGTAGTAACCTACTTTGTAAGTTGATGTCTGATACTTACAAGCCAATTATTCAACTGACATCAAATTGATTTGCTTGACATCAATTTCAAGCGTATCTTATTTTAAATTTTTACAGCTTAATAGAGCCGTGGTGGCCTCGGGGTTTGAGCAGTCGTCTGCTACGCAAGTGACGCAAGTTCGGATCCCAGAGGTGGTTGTCCCAATGAGTTTTTCTAAAAACTTATGTGCAGTGATTTCACACCACGTGCTTTACGGTGAAGGAAAACATCGTGAGGAAACCTGCATATGTCTGAAAAGTAATTCAAAGATAGTATAGTGCCTGAGACGGCGATGGACTCACCCTCTGTCACGTTGGTACTTAATCATATTCGGTGAAATGTGGGTGTTGTTCTTACAACACCTCTGCCTACCCTTTCGGGGTATGATGATATGTATGAGGTATTATATTACCAATATTCCAAGCTGTTATTGTAGAGCTTTTTTCTAAAGAAGAACCAAAGTAAATCATGACCGTTGTTGGATGGGTGAACGCCCTAATTGCCTCCGTGTCTCCGAAAGCACGTTAAGCCGTCGGCCCCAGTTGCCAATTTATCATCTTTGGCAATCGCACAGGTCAGTCGGAGGCCTAAGAGAGTCTGACAACTGGTTCAATCCAGATTATCGATTTTACTCGAAAACGGGGTAACGAAGATCAGATGGCAGTCGTTTCGTATAAACGTTAGGTGATCAGCTACATCGTGTTGAAGCATGTGCCAACCCCAACAATATATGGGATAAGACCAGGGAGACCTTGATTCAGTTTTTCCTGAGTTATTACTTAAAAATAATCATCTCTTTGTTCGTCAATGTGTTGTCACAAACAAATATCCCACATTAATTTAGCTCAAGATATAATAATACTTGTAAATTTGAGGAAATATAAAGGAATTAGTAATGCGTAGCGTAGGATTTTCCGCAACCATTTGTGACATAACATTAAATAACCTCCACGAACAAAGGAGGTTCACAACAAATCATAACGTTTGTATCTCATTTGAATTACCTTAATTTAGGACATGGGACTATTCCACGCACACGTTTCCTACTCATTACCGTACTCGGCAGACATTATATAAGCAGGCATTAGCTTTTAACAACGAAATCCTTCGAATGGTAGAAAAGCTCACAACGAACATTCTATGAATCTTCAAAAGTATTTTTATTCGATTAGACTTTTTACACAGTACTTTCAAATCATCAGAATGACATAATTATACAGGATTATACATGATACCGCCAGGTTCGGAAGGTTGCTTTTACTGAGAAAAACCTGGCAAGAAACTCAGTAATTACTCTTTTTAAAAATATTATACATTTTTATAAACACAATATAAATCACTTAAGAAATGCAAAAATGTCACAAATTATGATGAGTGGCCCACTGCTGGGCAAGTGATGTGCAGTGATGTCACACCACGTGCTTTACGGTGAAGAAAAACATCGTGAGGAAACGTGATTATGTGTGAGAAGTAAAGATAGACTCACTGTCACGATAGCACATAATCATCTTCGGTGAAAAGTGGGTGTTGTTATTACAGCACCTCTGCCTACTTCGGGGAATACAGGCGGGAGCATATGTACGTATGTGTATGTAAAGTTACCCTTCGCCAAATATGTACGGTTTAATTTTGTGAGTAAGGTCTCCATCCCAAACGTGACTATGAAAAACGACATCACAAGCCCCTTCTACGGCTTCATCCATGGTTGGACATTGAACCTTTAAGTTTCTTTGTTCATTTATCCAAATTTAAATAAATCGTTTCTATCTAAGAACCCTACATGGTGTGGTTTTGCATCGGAGCTATATTTAATAGAGGACGATATATTTTTTAAACGAGCAATTCTTGGATATATCATCATCTACCTGGCCTTACCTATGTTTTAAGAGTTATGCTACTCGCAATATAATATCTATAATTACTCACTAAGGAAATAGATGTATAAAACCTTATGTTTATTTAGCCTTGTTTAGAAGGAACGTAATTTTGGTGGTAAAAATACAATGAGCCGTGGTGGCCTTGAGGTTTGAGCAGTCGCCTGCTATGCAAGCGATGCAAGTTCGAATCCCAGTGGGGCCTGTACCAATGAGGTTTTCTAAAAAACTTATGTATAGTGATTTCACACCACGTGCTTTGCGGTGAAGGAAAACATCGTGAGGAAACCTGCATATGCTGAGAAGTAATTCAATGACGTATGTAAAGTGTCTGAGACGGCGATAGACTCACCATCTGTCACGTTGGCACTTAATCATCTTCGGTGAAAAGTGGGTGTTGTGATTACAACACCTCCGCCTACCCCTTCGGGGAATACAGGCGTGAGCATATGTATGTTGTTCATTTGCCTGAAATAAAGATTTATTATTATTATCTGACATCTGTCAAGTAATGATAGCTCAGACGTGAGATTTCCAGTTTACGGGGCGATAACGAAACCTGAGTACCCCGGTTTCAGACCAAATTGGTTTCCGGTTCGATTTTCCCTTTTTTTTCAAAATGTATATACATACATATGCGCATGGCTGTCAGGGGGTAGGCAGAGATCACATGCTAAATGACAATATCGAAAACAAAAAAATTTTGCAAAAAATATTTTTCCTCTTTGGTTCATCATTACGGGGACTCCGGGTACTCTGATAGAACGCACCGGTGTCCCCCCACACTTTGCCGGGGCACATCCCCGGGGCAGCTGTGACACCGCCCCTGGAGACCTCGCTGTGCAAGGCAGCGCTAGCCACATCGCGCTGCCACCTTCCCGGGCCCGCGCCGGTGGTCAAAGCTCCCACCCCGACCACCGCCAGCAGGCCCTCCGGCCCCCTTTTAGTCGCCTCTTACGACAGGCAGGGGATACCATAGCCATATTCTTAGACTCTGGCTATTGGGTGGACGGACCGGGGCGTGCGTTGCCTCCGCCCCGCCGTCGCCGTCGACTCTCCCGATCCCGCTCGGAGGTCTCCTTCTGGGACATTACTGTCTCGCAGAAGGAGACTACGGCCCTCCATGTCTCTCTGTCTGCCAGCATAGCCGTCACTACGCGTGGCAGCGAGAGGTCCTGCCCGATCCTGGTGACCAGGACTCGACGCTCCGAGCTCCACGCTGGGCACTGCTCCAGCGTGTGCTGTGCGGAATCCCGGTCACTGCCGCAATGGTGGCATTGCGCCGTCGGTTCGCGACCGATCCGATTCAGGTACTCACCGAAACACCCGTGTCCAGTGAGTACCTGCGTCAGCCGGAAGGTGACGTGGTCCTTCCTCTTTAGCCAGGGCCCGAGGCTCGGCAAAATTGCACCGACAGCGCGTTGGCGGGCACAAGCACCTACTCGAAGGCCATAATACTGAGTTTGTTCAAAACCGTTTGCCGTCTATTTAAATAGCGCTGTGAGTCACACCACTAAATCACACTCATTGTTATTATTTACGAGTAACTTGTAAATTGTTTGCACTAATGTTATTAATGGGTTCCCTTTGACTTATTTATTGGACATTGTTTCTTTCAATTCGCACTGAAGTATTTTCTTGAAGGACATTCGGGAATATTTTTTCTTTGTTACGAATTGCGCGTTTCTGTCAAAATATTTACTGTTTCATCGCACTATTAATATTATTAACTAGCTGTGCCCACGGTTTCACCCGCGTAGATTTTTTCAAAATAAAGTTACTCTTTTTAATATTAGCTATCCGCCAGTGAAAGTCCCGTTAAGCGATCCAGCCGTTTCGATTAGTCGGAACAAACAGACAGACAGAGAAAAATTTTAAAAATGGTTTTTCTATGTCAGTGTCAGTATTTCGTGTATACTTTCATATGCTATTAGTCGAAAGGTGTAATTTTGGAATTACAAATAGACACTTTAATTTAATTTATCTGTATAGATATAGATGGGAAAATGTAACCGTGTGAGTTACTTTGCATTATGAAACTCTTCGTGTGTGGGATTTTTTTCCCACACCATTAATTTTCGATGGCGACTTCCCAAACAACACAGCCACCACCGCTCCAAATAAATGCACAAAAATTATTAAAATCAAAAAAAAACTAAACCCTTACCAATGAATTTTTCTAAAACGTATGTGCAGTGATTTCACACCACGTGCTTTACGGTGAAGGAAAAATCGTGGGAAAACCTGCATATGTCTGTCAAGTAATTCAAAGACGTATGTATAGTGTCTGAGACGGCGATGGACTCACCCTCTGTCACGTTGGCACTTGATCATATTCGGTGAAATGGGGACCCTTCTGGGATGGCGTGAACATATATTATTATTAGTATCTCATTTCATACATATCGCCGATACTAATTCGGTTGGATAGTCCAAGGAAGGTACTTCCTGACATCTTTTAAAAAGACAGCGCTCATTGTGCTGTACGACAGGAGCGTGATTTTGAATCTTTTATGTTAAATCATTGAAGCATTTTCATTAGACATTTAAGTCCTATTTAAGGAATCTTAAGCGTGAAAAATATTACAATGAAGTATAGTAATAAAGCTGCTTTTTGTGAGGCGACGGCAGAATTTTCATGATATGGTAAGACAGTTTTATCGTGGACCTCGTGGCACAGTTGCTATTGCGCATATTATTCGATCAGCGAAGTTAAGCAACGCTAACCGTAGCCGTTGGATGGGTGACCGCCCGAGTTTCCTCCGTGCCTCGGAAAGCACGTTAAGCCGTCGGTCCCGGTTGCCAATTTATCATCTTTGACAATCTTTATACTCTGACAACTGTTTTAACCCAGGTCACAGATTTTCAGATGTCAGATGGCAGTCGCTTCGTATAAAATCAGGTGATCAGCCACATCGGGTTGAATCAAGTGCCGACCCCAACAATGTACGGGAGATGCTGATGATGATGATGAGTAAGACAGCTTTATAAGCATAAAATTCTTTCACCGTTAGAATGCCACATTATCACTGATTGATATAGGCTATATTTTATCCCCGTACTCCCACGGGAACGGGAACTACGCGGGTGAAACCGCGTGACGTCCGCTAGTGGAACATAAAACCTACAGTGACACATAGTCGGTTTAGGTATAATAGGTAGATTTCTCTTTATCCATCTCCCTGTCTCCAGTAATAACTAACTATTAATCACAAGGGATAATAAATGAATGAATGTAGAATCTATTAAAAGGAGTACTTATGATAATTCATGTCTCGCGTCACAAAAAAATCAGTTACACAAGGCCGGCTGGCAACAAGAAGAAACTCAAATAGACTTAACGCTCTTATTATACGACTACGGTGTCAAATAGCAGGGTGATAATTATTTTACTAATTGAAATGACTTAAGCAAAAACCGTGTGTGCTAAGTATATACTTAATAATATGATACATAAGGTTGAAACTCTGAGAGGTTGCACTTTGTTTGGTAGAAGCTTCTCGTGACAAGCAGGCTGGGGCTTTTCTCGCTCAGAGAATCAGCATTGCTATTCAACGTGGCAATGCTGCCAGCCTTCTTGGCACGATCCCGAGAGACACCGATTTGGGCCAAGTTTTCTAATTGTAATTAGTTTTTAGCTTTTAAAAAAAATACCCTCTAATTTAAGTAAACTAACAAATGCCAAGTTAAAGTACAAATACACGAGAACCTAAATCGCGCAATAAGAGTTTCCAGTGCATTGCAGTATACAAGTTTCCAACTGGAACAGTTGGAGCCGTTCCCCAGGCATTACACCCGTCTAGCTGGAAGATCTTCCTCATGCTGGGTATGAGCATGCACTCGCTCTCCCTACAGTGCGTAGATTAGTAAAAGAGTGCTTAGTGAAAAGAGTTAGTAAAAAAAATCTTTTATATATCAAATGTAGTATATTTGGCAAATTTAGTTGTTTAAATACACTATGTCCAAACTTGGCGCCGAAGTTACAATAAAGTAAGTATACTAAGTTTCATTAATATATTTATTTTACGCCACTGGCCATGAACAACGCGTAAGTGCGCCGTTCAACCAACATGGGAATTCGTTCTCCCGTGTCCTTTTAATTTTGAGCTCAAACCGACCCAAATACGTCACGGAAATATTGAGGTAGAATTTAGAGGCATATTAATTATCTCTGCTACTGCCGCGCGCTGTTTATTGATTCTGTCAACCTCCAGGATAATTCACAGCAATTCTTACATCATTATTAGATATACTTGCCTTTCATAATGTTGGAAGATGAAATTGAGGGCAATTTCCGCACGTTGCTTAGCTTCATCTATTTAACTACAGTATAATATGTCTCATTAAAAATGTATTATGATCTCCTAACCGATTTTCGGTCCCGGCAGCTAATCCCAACGAGCCTGCCTAGGATATATTATAGTGCACAAGTGTGTGTGCACATACAGGTGCACTCTTTATTGGGTCACTCTCATAGTGGGATGGGAGGCAATCCGACACGACCGGAGAGAGATCAGGCGTAGGACCAACGGTGCAACGTGCGCCCCGAGCCACGGGGGTGGGGGAACACCGGCAACTTCCAAACTCCGGGAATTTATTATGAATACATATGATCACGACTGTATTCCCCGAATGGGTAGGCAGAGGTGTTGTAATTACAACACCCACTTTAGACGAAGATGATTAATTGCCAAGGTAACAGATGGTGAGTATCGTCTCAGGCACTATATATATAACACGAGGACAGAAATCACTAGACATACGATTTTAGAAAAAGTTATTGATACAGGCCCCATTCTAACCTGCATCGCTTTAAATCAGGCGACTGTTCAAACCCTGAGGCCACCACTGCTGTATTGTATGAAATTTTGTGTATAAAAATAGATCTAGCTAGGTTTCATTTTTCGAAAACATCGTTTTGACCATGTTTTCAGACACTGAAAAACTCCTACAATATAATTACAATAGGACAGTTAATTTCGCCGACGTCTGTCAAGTTATGGTAGCTCAAAGGTGAGGCTTCAAGCTTGCGGGGCGATAGAAACTAGGGTACCTCGTTTTGAGACTGACGTTCACCGGTTTAATTATATCTTTTTTTTCAGCATCCATATATGAGAAAACGTCGGAGGAGCTCGTGGCACAGTTACTATTGCACATATCATTCGATCAGCGAAGTTAAGCAGCCCTAACCCTAGCCAGTAATTGGGCCGTCAGTCCCGGTTGCCAATTCATCATGTTTGGCAATCGTTACAGGTCAGTCGGAGGCCGAAAATAGTCTGACAATTGGTTTAACCCAGACCACAGACTTTCCTCGTTAAAAAGGGGTTGCGAAGGTCAGATGGCAGTCGCTTCGTATAAAAATCAGGTGATCAGCCACATGGGGTTGAATCTAGTGCCGACCCCAACAATGTATGGGATAAGGCAAGGGAGATGATGATATGAGAAAACGTCATTGAAAAGAAAGCGATCAACCAGGTTCTTGCTATTATCTACGACAAAACATATACTTGGGACCGGTTGTAGTTTTAATGATGGGTGTTAAATTAGCCATCGAAAAGGTTATCCTCTTGGTTGAAATGACCCATGTGATTCCATTTGAGTCAATCAGCCTCGTAGCCACCGTTTCATTTGGCTGTAAGTAATCCTACAACGTCTCTGCAAAGTACAGGGCAATTACTCATGGAAAAGAATAACATGGGATAAGGGTAGGAGAATGATGATGATGAATTTCTCATGATCAAGCATTCAATCTAAATAATAGGTACAAAAAAATTTAAGGAGCCGTGATACCAGTCGCCTGTTACATAAGTGACGTAAGTTCCAACGCCAGCACCCTATTACCAACGAGTTTCTATAAAAATATAAGTGCAGTGATTTCACCACGTGCTTTACGGTGAAGGAAAACTTCGTGAGGAAACCTGCATATGTCTGAGAAGTAATTCAAAGACGGGAATAGTGCCTAAGACGGAGATCGACTCACCCTCTGTCACGTTGACACTTAATCATTCGGCGTAATGTAGTTATGTTATTGTTACAACACCTCTGCTAACCCCTTCGGGGACCCTTATGGGATGAAGAGAGAATATTTTCTATATTAATTTTATTACAAAATACATTTATAGAAAGTATCTAAAGTAATCAAGGAGAAAAAAATACTCATTTACGAATATTGTCATTTATTCGAAACGTTCATAATGGATCATAAAATCAGTCCTGACTGACTGACTTTAATTCGGAGGGTGTATACTTTGTGAAATTCACATTCACATGACAGAGACAAACTCAGAATATGACTAATGCGCATTCAAGGTCAGCGCTCATAACTTGTGACGGCGCCTTTACTCCTGTTTGCCTTTGTGCTGTAAAAAAATCAGCCTGGATTCAATCAAATCTCGCATGTTTATATTAGGTTCTTAAATGAAGTGTGTAAATTATTTATAACACACGATATTTACAAAAGTATCAATCACAGAGCAATGTGTGTATAGAAGAACTTTTAAGGAATCTGCCACTTTGCGCATGTTTACTGTTATAATGAGTAGTTATTTTAAATACGTACGCTAGCTGTAGCCCGCGGTTTCGCCTGCATATTCAATTAAGTTCACGGGTGGCGAATCCCTATAGTTTTTTAGCCTAAATTACTCCTTGTAGCTATCCGCCAGGAAAAGTCCCGTTAAAATCGGTTCTGCTGTTTCGGATATTAGCCGGATCATACTGAGACACAGATAAAAAAAATATAGTATGATAGTTGCGATGATAGTCTAGCCGTCGTAACCGAAATTCGGTAGATCATTACATACATACATACATATGCTCACGCCTGTATTTACCGAAGGGGTAGGCAGAGGTGTTGTTATCACAACACCCACTTTTCACCGAATTTTGATTAAGTGCAAACGTGACAGATGGTGAGTCTATAGCCGTCTCAGGAACTATACATACGTGTTTGAATTACAATTATATTATTATTATATGATCTATCTGTCTACCCCCATGGAATACAGGCGTGAGCATATGTATGTGCTACCTGTGCCCTGCGGTTTATAAAACATAGACTTAGTTTCATGCTTTGACTCGCGGAACCCTAATTTACTTACTTAGCGTAGTCTAAGATACTCCTTGAAACATCAGGTATCAGCCAGTAAAAGTCTCGTTAAAATCTGTCCAGCCGCTTCGAAGATTAGCCGGAACAAACGACAGACAGACAGACAGAGAAAAATTAAAAAAACTTCTTTTAGGTCAGCACCGTATATACTTTCATATGCATTTAGTGAAAAGCTGTATTTTGGAATTACAAACAGACACCTCAATTATCTATATAGATAGAAGATATATGTATAGATAGAGTATAGATGTATACATGTATATACATACATCGCTTCTTTAGTCTTCCAGACTACACTGTTTGACATGTTGTGGTATGGAAAAATATATTTTCTCGCCAGAATATACTATTTTCATCACTCGCACAATATCCTTTGTTGCCGACTTCCCTCAAGGGTTAACGTACCCGCAAGTGAAACAAAAGTAGGTATGTGTGTAAATATTGTGCCTCGACACTTCCACAGCACATATAAGCTTACTACAAGCAGCATGGAAACCAAGAACGAGTCATTCGACGCACACTCCCACAGACGCGCATCTACGAAATTATGTCATTGTGACCGATCGCGTATACGTAATTAGCTGGTGCACGCGACATTGCCTACGCAGGATTAGACTTTTGCATTTTGAAAAATTCACACAATATCTTTATAATTTATAGCCTATGTGTTAGTCTGATTTATAAGGTACCTATGTAATTGTAAAGAGCCATGGTGGCCTCGGGGTTTGAGCAGTCGCCTGCTACGTAAGCGACGCAAGTTCGAATCCCAGCGGGGCCAGTACCAATGAGTTTTTCTAAAAACTTATGTACAGTGATTTCACACCACGTGCTTTACGGTGAAGGAAAACATCGTGAGGAAACCTGCATATGTCTGAAAAGTAATTCAAAGATAGTATAGTGCCTGAGACGGCAATGGACTCACCCTCTGTCACGTTGGTACTTAATCATATTCGGTGAAATGTGGGTGTTGTTGTTACAACACCTCTGCCTACCCCTTCGGGGAATATAGGCGTGAGCATATGTATGTAATTGTAAAGTTTCATAAAAATCCGTTCAGTGGTTACGTGAAAGAGTAACAAACATCCATCCGTACATACAAACTTTCGCATTTATAATATTAATAGAATATACGTGTTTTACAGACATTATTAAAAACTTCAAAACGACAAATTTACTTAAAATTAACAGTAAATTAAACGGTAAAATTAAAAAAAAATATAATAATAATATTAATTATTTTATTTGACATAAATATGCCTAGTTTCCATTCTGCTTAGTAAGCTGCACTGTGTCTCAACCGAGGGATAAAAATGAAGAGGAAATCGCCTTTCAAAGACCCAAAACGTCACAATGGCGACAACTTTCACACAACGAAGCCTAAAGGGAAAATAAGAAATGGAAGGGTGGAAGACTCTGGAATAATTTACCCTGTTTAATTTAATCGAATTGTTTACCATCCGGGCGACGAATTAAGTATTCAGATAATCAGATTAACGAAATTAAACAATTCTACGAACTCTAGTCGAGTCGAAGCCTTTTGTATATTTTGTTGTTATTAAAGTAAGACTCAATAGTTATCGCACCCTCATAACGAGGGTTCTTCCAATAATCCCCATTGAAAATCCCTATCAATGGAGAATACTGGAAAAAAGTTCATAAATCCCCATTGCGATCGAAACCAACTCGCAATGGGGATTTTTTGACAAATTTTCCACATCCCTATTAGATTCAAAATGAATGCGAATCATCTAATAACCAATAATAATTCGTATATTTGATACTTATTTAAGCTAAGATTTAATTTCATTCTTTAACATTGAGTATTTAAAATTACATTGGGTTATTATACAAATTTGTTAGATTTCTAAAATAAATATGCTTCGTGATTTTTATACAGTATGTTGTTAATTGTTAACCAAATGGGATTTGTGGAAAATTTGTCAAAAAGTCACCATTCCGAGCTGCTTTAGATCGCTATTTACCAATTCGCCAGGATATTCCTTTTTTTTGTTAATTCCACATGCGAAAACTACGAGACACGACTATTAAATTACAGATATTCAAAAGTTAACAAGAGCCGTGGTGGCCTCGGGGTTTTAGCAGTCGCCTGCTACGCAAGTTCAAACCCGAGCGGGGCCTGTACCTATGAGTTTTTCTAAAAAAACTTATGTACAGTGATTTCACACCACGTGCTTTACGGTGAAGGAAAACATCGTGAGGAAACCTGCATATTTCTGAGAAGTAATTCAAAGACGTATGTATAGTGCCTGAGACGGCGATAGACTCACCATCTGTCACGTTGTCACTTAATCAAATTCGGTGAAAAGTGTGTGTTGTGATAACAACACCTCTGCCTACCCCTTCGGAGAATACAGGCGTGAGCATATGTATGAGCATATGTTAACAAGAACAATAATTTTTAAAACGGTTAACTTTTCAATAGCAGACAGTTGTATGATAAGGTAATATATGGGATATGCGGGTTCCAACTTGTGCCGATAAATTTTCAGAAGCGATTCATGTCCTAACATTGAAATGTCTCTCAAATTTCAAACTATAATTTCGCAAAATAGTGCTCTGAAAATTCAAGTTATTTTATTTAGCATTTGTAATTTTCAACCGACTTTAAAATAGTAGGAGGTTCTCAAGTCGACCCTTTTGATTTATTTGAATGTAAATTAATTTTATACTTTATGATATTTTCCATATCGCACCCTCAGAACTATTGGGGCTCAACGCCAACTATTGCAAAAAAAATTAAGATCTTAGAAAGACCTAAAATTGATGTTCTACCCGAAGTTTTAAAGAAATATGTTATTTATTTTTATTTTTATTTATCAACAAAACACAACCTAGACTTTACTACAAAAATATAAAAAGTCTCATTGTACTCAAAACTAGTAAAATAATTACTATCAATATGAATCCAAACTTTCCGGTCGATCTGTGATTGCGATTTCCAAAAACACTTGATTTTAGAATTGCGCCCCTATCATCCTGAGGGTGCGATATATTATTAAGAGTGTTACTTCATTAACAATTTCTAACAATAATGATCGGACATCGATCAAGCATTCGAATCAAGAATCGAAAAGCCAAAACCCCTACTTGCTTTGCAATCTCTACTTTAATTAAATTACTACAAAATTCTTGTTATTATATTTGACAAATGAGCATTGGAACTGTGTCCATGGGCTTATATTCATGAGATATACATACTGTAACCAATAACATTGTATAATATTTTTTTAAATAATAATTTTTCAGTGTCTTCCCGGGTTCTTCTCAACAAAAGCAACCTTCCCAACCCGTTGGTAACATTTATAATCATGTATAATGTATTTTTTGTGTACCTTCTGACGATCTAAAAGTACTTTGTGAGAAGTCTAATCAAATAAAGATATTTTGAACTTGAACTTGAACTTAAGCAAAATTTGCGAGATATTAGGATTTGTGAATTTACAAAAAACTATTGCGAACCAGTGTCGAATCTAACAACGATTTATTTGGGAGATCAGTTTGTGAAATTGTCCCAAGATATGTGTCTCAAAATATTACTCCAATGAGCCGTGTTCGAGGGCAAACAAGCTGTCGGCGATTAATTCACTTGTAAACAACATTGTTCCTGACATAATGACCTAGTTGAACAATCGAAAAACAAGGGTATATAGTATTGGTTAATATAGGATTAGGACGAAATAATATTTAAGGGATGATGATTTTTCATTAACTTTGAGCATTGGAACTATGTCTATAGGCTTCTATTAATATTCATTAACGTTACGATCAAAATTGTATATTCAAAAGTATAATCGATGAGTTTCTTGCCAGGTTCTTCTCAGTAAAAGCAACCTTCTGAACCTGGCGGTAGCATAATTATATAATCTTAATAAGGTGACTGACATAGTGATCTATCAACGCACAGACCAAATCCTGGACGGATCGGGCTGAAATTTGGCATGCAGGTAGATGTTATGACGTAGGCATCCGCTAAGAAAGGATTTTGATTCATTCTACCCCCAAAGGGATAAAATAGGGGATGAAAGTTTGTATGAAACTTTATCAATTTTAAACCGATATATTGTATAAAGCTAAATCTACGCGGGTCAAACCACGGTTATCCGGCTATTTTCGGAGGCACGTACGGTAATACCACACACTAGTATCTTTATCCGATCTTATATTATCTCACACGTCCGTATCCCATGTTATTTGTGGTCTGTGCAATGTTTCTCTTCCATTTTCCCTTATCAGAATAATTTCTCAACGTCCTTTTTGTTCTCGCTCCTTTCCAGCCATCTTTCACACATTACTTCAAACTTGTACCACCTCGATTGACTAACCAAACTAACAACCATGAACTCTTATTGCAATGATATTTCAGCTGTGTGAAAGTGACAGATGTATACACGTCAAATACATCTGTCGCATAATAACACTAAAATTATGGCAATAAGAGGTTATGGTTTTACCCGCGTAAGAACAATTTATTTTTTCTTGGCTAGTTGCTCATAAGGTTGTAGTGTGTGACGTACCTCCTTCCTTGTACATACATATGCTCAAGCCTGTATTCCCCGAAGGGGTAGGCGAGGTGTTGTAATCACAACACCCACTTTTCACCGAATATGATTAAGTGCCAACGTGACAGATGGTGAGTCCATCGCCGTCTTAGACACTTTACATACTTCATTGAATTCTTCTCAGAAAAATGCAGGTTTCCTCACGATGTTTTCCTTCACCGTAAAGCACGTGGTGTGAAATCACTGTACATAAGCTTTTTTAGAAAAACTCATTGGTACAGGCCCCGCTGGGATTCGAGCTTGCGTCGCTTGCGTAACAGGCGACTGCTGAAACGTCAATGGCACCACGGCTCTTATGTCATTAATTTTACTTTACACACAATTCTAACTCTATATATTTCATTTTAAGTCTCTCTCTTTCTCGACATGTTTATTCTATCCATACTCCATTATCTCAAAAAATATTTGTCAGTGAAAGCCATGTGGTGTAAAACTTAATGTTTGGCACTCCTAGTGATGGCGACTCTCAAGCTTATTAAACTAAACTCTAAACTCTAAAACTCAAGCTCTCAAACTAATTAATAATTTGTTGTGAAACAAAGTTGGTCCTTCGAGCCATCGAAAGGGTACTTAAAAAAATCACTACACGGACATAATCTCGGATAAAAGCTTGTGTATTATATTAACATACTATTTACCTGATCTTCTTGACCCGAGGGATCCCATTAAACGGGATTCTGACCTTTCCATTTGAATCCCACTTCAAGGGGATTAAGAACTATTAATCATTCCGAATCCCGAGGGATGGGTGAAAATTATATAATTTGAAAATGTAAGTTTATTATTATCACGAACCTATTTGGTACTATCGACATGCTGCTCAAAGTTACAGATAAATAAAATTGAAGTGTCTGTTTGTAATTCCAAATTTACAACTTTTCACTAAATGCAAGTGAATGTATATACGTTACTGATATAAAAATAAACAACATTTCAAAAAAATATCGGTTAATCTAATCTGTCTCTGAAACGCCTGACCGGATTTCGACTGGGATTTTTTGCAGATAGCTGATGTAACAAGGTGAATATATCATCATCTCCCTGGCCTTATCCCATACATGGTTGGGGTCGGCACTTGATTCAACCCGATGCGGCTGATCACCTGATTTTTATACGAATCGACTGCCATCTCACCTTCGTAACCCCTCTAACGAGGAAAATCAGTGATCTGGGTTAAACCAGTTGTCAGACTATGTCAGGCCTCCGACCGACCTGTAACGATTGCCAAAGATGATAAATTGTCAACCGGGACCGACGGCTTAACGTGTCCCATCCGATTACTGGCTAGGCTAAGTAGCAACTGTGCCACGAGCTCCTCAACAAGGTGAATATATATTTGAAAAAAATTCGAACATAGCTGGTTATAAATAAAAACACACACATCTTTTTTTTTTATATAAGCATCGATGAAACGTGGTTGTACCGTAGAATCGAATATAATTTCGTTTTTTTAGATTAAAACAATAACAAAACTATATTTCAAACATCGAATCCCACGTACCCATTCGGCAACGGAAACAAGACATAAGTATCGATTACGACTCAACTAGCATTAGAATCGATAAATTTATCATTCGTTGCGATTCTTTGTCTGTCGATGTGGTTGTTTAAACTGTATATTTATAACATCTGGATAATAACACTAATCGGTCTGGACATAGCTAACAAATTGTTCTGAGTTTATTTTTAAATCGATCCACTCAATTCGTTGGTATTTTGAATTGCAAATAGACATTCGCTAAACCTTCTTATTCAAAGATACAGTTTTTTTTCTTTATCTGTGTTCCTTTATTAAAATCAAAGAAACAACTCGACCAACTGGAATTTGCAATATGATGAAATATATTATTAGCATTGATAGTGATACTGGCTTAATTTAAGGACCAAATTAATAATTTGGAGGCTAACTATGACGTTTAAGCAGCGCGTATTAAGAACTTCTTAGATCTAAAGTTTAATTTGTTAAATTCATATTAAAAATATAAAGTCAAAGCTCCGAAGTTCTAAATACACTCTGCTTAAACCGATAATAGTAACAAATTTGGTCCCTCGAGGCGTCAAAGACAAAGAAGGATATATGAAGAGAAGGACATATGCTCACGCCTGCATTCCCCGAAGGGGTAGGCAGAGGTGTTGTAATAACAACACCCACTTTTCACCGAAGATGATTAAGTGCCAACGTGACAGATAGAGAGTCTATCACCGTCTCAGACATGTTCAGGTTTGTTCACGACGTTTTGCTTCACCGTAAAGCACGTGGTGTGAAATAACCAGACATAAGTTTTTAGAAAAATTCATTGGTGTAGGCCCAGCTGGGATTCGAGCTTACGTCACTTGCATAGCAGGCGACTACTCAAACACGCCCACCCCGGCTCTCTATATTTTATGTATATGTGATGAGTGAATGAATAAGTGCCTATTATAATGAAGAAGGAAAACCTTTGTTCTTTGAAGGAAGTTATCTATGCTATGGGGGATTAATTGCGCCTGTGCCTCATTAAAAATTAAGAGAGTAAAAGCAGATCTTGTTACATCAGTGTACTCGAGAATTTAAAGGTAAACATCCTTTATGTTGTGTCAAAAGAGTATTTTCAATCAAGTTTCAAGTCGCTAGTCCTGTTTACCGCCCTTCTTATCGTGTCGATGACAGACATTTAAAGTTGTTGTAGCCCAGAACTTGGCTTCTTCAACAGCATTATTGGTGGCAGCCATCAGGTCCTCCCGCGTTCAGCTGGTGGGGCACGCAGGGCACGATATAAGGTGGGCCGTAGTTTGGGGTGCAGCGCACACATATGTTTACATACATACATACATACATATGCTCACGCCTGTATTCCCCGAAGGGGTAGGCAGAGGTGTTGTGATAACAACACCCACTTTTCACCGAATTTGATTAAGTGCCAACGTGACAGATGGTGAGTCTATCGCTGTCTCAGGCACTATACATACGTCTCTGAATTACTTCTCAGAAATATGCAGGTTTCCTCACGATGTTTTCCTTCACCGTAAGGCACGTGGTGTGAAATCACTGTACATAAGTTTTTAGAAAAACTCATTGGCACAGGCCCCGCTGGGATTCGAACTTGCGTCGCTTGCGTAGCAGGCGACTGCTCAAACCCCGAGGCCACCACGGCTCTTTACTTTTACTTATTTACCATTTATACACCATCATTACAGATATTTGAACCTAATGCGATGAAATAATATATTAGTTATGCTAAATTCTAATATAATCTTAACCTACACCTAAATATTATATTGTGGCCCATGTGAAGGCGTTCAATGAGCCCGAAAACAAGTCCACCCGCGATACTACATAGAGTGTAAGCAGCGCCCGTGTTATAGGCGCGCATTTCAATATATTGGTGCGCGCACGAGGGACATCCAACAACGGTGGCTTCCGTCGCCTCTCCAGGAAAGCCTGCGGCACACACAGGCGTAGCTCTGGCAACACGGCTGGGTTGTGAACCTCACCCCGCATCACCTGAAGTAAATAGGTAGCCAGTGCAAGCTCCCTCCTTAATTCCAACTTACATTCATCTTATGTTGGCGTCATCCGTGAAACCCTACCTGATCATGTTGTCCTTGCTCCGACCGATCTGAGTCCGAAGTCTATTTAGTGACTTCCAGATTGGCCATGGGAATTTCACCGCCCTGAGATAATATTACCTTCCCTACTGAAGCCCTTTTTTTTACCTGAAGAATCCGTTATGGATACACCAACAGCCGCGGGGGCAGCGGAAGGGTTATGTCGTACTCACACATTCGCTAAGTAGGGAGGTGCACGTGATATGTCTTCACATGCTTCGCCGTGACCCCCCATGCCTACTGTAGAGACACAATCCCTCGCACTTGCGCTAATAGAAGCGATATATAATCATGATAAGATAACATTTATAATCATGTATAATGTATTTTGTGTCCTTCTGACAATTTGAAAGTACTTTGTAAGAAGTCTAATCAAATAAAGATATTTTGAATTGAATTGAATTGATACAAGTCGGGATGACTGACTAATAAATCAATCACACGTGACATATGTCATTGAGGAGCTTGTGGCACAGTTGCTATTGCGCAAATCATTCGATCAGCGAAGTTAAGCAACCCTACCCCTAGCCAGTAATTGGATGGGTGACCGCCCGAGTTTCCTCCGTGCTTCGGAGAGCACGTTAAGCCGTCGGTCCCGGTTGCCAATTTATCATGTTTGGCAATCGTTACAGGTCAGTCGGAGGCATAAAATAATCTGACAACTGGTTTAACACAGATCACAAATTTTCCTCGTTAAAGTGGTTGCGAAGGTCAGATGGCAGTGGCATCGTATAAAAATCAGGTGAACAACCACATCGGGTTGAATCAAGTGCCGACCCAAACAGTATATGGGATAAGGCCAGGGAGATGATGACGTGACATATGTCATTCCCACACAGTTATGTTACTAAGCCCACAGGCCCTACTAATGAGGTTTTCTAAAAAATCTGTATATACCTCATGTCTTGAGCTATACGATGAGGAAAACCATCATGAGGAAATTCTCAGACGTATATTTAGTGTCTGATACGACAACGGACTCAAATTCTGTCACTTTGACAAAGAAACTATAAGCAAATATCAATAAGAAAATTTTAGACATTTTATTGAAAAGCTAAATGATTTATTCAGTTTGGCCTTGGTAAGGCTGTGAACGTCGAAGAATTGACTACCGGTTCGGAAACTAGCCTTCTGAGAAGAACCGGCAAGAAACTCAGCTTGCACTTATTGAGTTACTTTATACAAATCGACTCCGTTGATCTAGTGGTTAGTATACCGGCTGCTATACTATGGTTCGATTCCCGGGTCAGGGCAATTGTTTTATGTGATAAGCATTCGTGTTTTCCTTGTGTCTCTGTATTATCTATACATATACATAAATGCATTCAGATAAAAAAAAATGAACTATCTGTTTGTAATTCCAAAATGCTTTACACTAAATTTATATGAAATTATATAAGATACTGAATTGAAGATAGATAGATAATGTTAGGAGGAAACTTGGGCTACTTTTAAGAACAAACTAAAGGAAGTCCTAAAGAGTATGTCCTACGAGAACACAGAGATGTTACTACTTGTGTTGAAATAGGTATTTATTTGTTTAATTGTGATTTGTTTTAATAATAAAACCTGCACTGTTCGCCTGAAACACAGGTTACCCTAGTTCAGGCACCTAATGTGTGTAGCCCAAAAGTAAACTTTGTGTATTATTCAGTAATGCTTTAAAGAATTTTTGAATAAATATTATTATTATTATATAATTATATACTTTTAATTAATTTGTAGACTCCATGCCAAGTCTAATTCTTTGAATTAGACTATACATCGTAACTATTGTATTTCATCCTAGACTACTACTTATTATTACTATTGAATATATAGAATTGTAATCTAAATGTATAAATGTGTTGGCGTTAGTTGTAAGTTTATATGTTGTCTAAATAAATAAATAAAAAATAAAAATATTAGGGTTCCGTGGGCCCATGAAATTAACACTGCGCGGGTAAAACCGCGGGGCACAGCTAGTTTATATCCAGTATTATATCCGTTGTCTGATATCCATACCTGGTAAGCAAAGCTTGCTTTGCGGGGTTTTGCTTTTTACCCGTAAAAGTAACATTTATGTTCAGCACTTGTTGTACATAGTTCAGCAAGTATGACGTAAACGCCAATCATCTAAGTACCTTCTGCACCATTATCGAGGGAAATTATTGACACGTCATCCAATCGTCGCCGCAAGCAAAGATATTTTTAGTGAACATGACAAACTCAAGCCCGTCAAACAGATTCCAAATGTAAATAATATACTGCTCTAATGGTCGCAAGCGCTGTGGAAGGGTTGGGCAGTGTTGTTTGCAGTGTCGCAGAAAGAGGTATAAGGAAGAGCTCATGGCAAAGTTGCTATCGCGCATATCAATCGATCAGCGAATTTAAGCAACCCTAACCCTAGCTAGTAAATTAATGGGTGACCGCCAGAATTCCCTCCGTGCCTCGGCACATGAAGCCGTCGGTCCCGGTTGACAATTTATCATCTTTGGCAATCGTTACAGGGCAGTCCAAGACCAAAAATAGTCTGACAACTGGTTTAACCCAGATCACTGATTTTCTTCGTTAGAGGGGTTACGAAGGTCAGATGGCAGTCGATTCATATAAAAATCAGGTGATCAGCCGCATCGGGTTGAAACAAGTGCCAACCCCAACAATTTATAGGATAAGGCCAGGATGATGTTGATAGCGATGTTGGCAAAGCGGGATAAAAACTGTACTCCAAAAAAGTTTTTAAGTTATTGAATATATTTTATCCCCGTATTCCTACGGTAACGGGAATTACTCAATTCAATTCAATTCAAAATATCTTTATTCGATTAGACTTTTTACAAAGTACTTTCAAATCTTCAGAAAGACACGATTACATAGGATTATACATGCTACCGCCAGGTTCGGAAGGTTGCTTTTACTGAGAAGAACCTGGCAAGAAACTCAGTAATTACTCTTTTAAATAAAATAAATTTACAGCTTTGAGTAATACAATATACATTATAAAAAATATATATAAGCCCATGGACACGTCGATATAAAAAAATTAAAAACTAAAAATAAGAGCTACGAATAATTGTGTAGCTTGAATTGTACGCAGGTAAAACCGCGTGACTTACACTAGTCTAACATACGCAAATATGTGTATTATCTTATATAATGTATCTTTACGATGCACTTCATTATCTTCAGATTAAATACGTACAATAAACTAATACTAATATCATTACATTACCAATCGACAAGAAAATATAAATACCTCGGTACACACATTTTTCCTTACTTGCTTGTGTTCCGAGCAATCGGGGTATAGATACATAAATACACATGAACATATACGATCTAATTGAGATACCTCTTCTTTTTTTGAAGTCGGTTAAAATAAAAACTAACAGGTTAAATATAGAACCTCCGCATTTTATTTGAAGTCAGTTAAAGATTGCTCACGAAGTTTGCTGCAATTTTATTAAATTATAGTTTCCTCACCAATTAAATTTTAATTTTTTAAATATGTATAAATTTGTTGTGTTGTTTATATGTCGTAACTTATTATATATTCGTTACTGAAATATAATATAACAAATAATAGATATTATATTGTTGCTTAGTGATAAATAATTTTATACATATTAGATACTCATTGATATATATATTAATATTAATAGCTCTAGTAGTGCCTCTCACGTTGCTGTGCCCTAACAGGGTTTATGTTATCTGTGCTTGGGATACTATTATAATTAAGATTATGTTGTATCGTACATGGAAGTAACAAATGCAATATATAAATAAATACTTCACCGAAATGGAAATATGACTTACGCTTTTGTTTTTCATACATCCTTTTTATATTTTTTTCGTTTCATAGATGTTTTCGTTAAATGATAAAACTATCCGATAAATTAGAATGTTCGATAAAATCATTACTTAATGCCATAAAATGATTTCGTGTGATAATTTTTTTACATGATTTAATACGACACATGAAACAAACTACACATTTATTTAATAAAAACTTAATGATTAATTAATGAATAAGTAATAATGAGTCAAATACTCTAATTATAATTAGTTTTAAGTACTCTTCCTTTCACATTAAACTAATATAAAACAAACTTACCAACTTCAAATGGAGAAAAACAATATGCACCAAAAATTAATTGTTCCAGAAACAATATTGATCAAATTTTTCATAAATTTATTCTACCATTAAAATTTTATGTTAATTCCGTAAACCAAAACATTATGTCACTTTACTATCTGTCAAATTTCCCGCCAATATTAATTCCCGGTAAAAGGGAACCGCGCGTTCCGGGCTTCAGCGTACGACTGCCCCGCTCACAATTTTCATCATACAACCAACCTCCTCTGATATTTTTTTTAATCGTATGACTAGATACTCTTTGTACGAAAACTTTCTGAGGGCTTTCTGAGGGAATTAAGCGCAATTCTATTTATTGCCTCTGACACAGTATATATATAGCCTTACACGCAGTTAGGAATCTACGAATAATAAGTTCAACACAGACGCCCACGGCTACGAGATTATTAAGCAGGATATTTTTTAAGTTTAAAGTTTTTATATACTTTTTTATCAAATGTTCCGCATTGGAACTGCGACCAGGGGATTATATATTTTTGTTATTTATTTGTATTACTCCAAGTTATAAAATTATTTTTCGTAAAGACTGAGTTTCTTGCCGGGTACTTCTCAGTATAAGCAACCGAATTCGGGGGTAGCATGTATAAATCCTGTATAATCATGTCGTTCTGAAGATTTAAAAGTACTTTATTTATTCATTTTTTTTTTTTGACACACCAACAGTTAATAGGCTGAAAAAGTAATTAAACAATTATGTAGCATATGGTCTAGCCTAGTCACTAATAACAGGTGTGAGACAGCATTCACAAATAATATTGTTGTAAATATATTAAGGTTTGAGTTAAGATGTGCTGGAGTTATATCTTATAATAATGGAATCTAATTTACAAATACTCGATTAGTGAAATTTGTTCTAAGGAGGTGACAATGATAGACCCGGCTGCAGCAGTTTATGTATGGTACTTTGTTAAAAGTCTAATTAAATAAAGATAAAATAATACGCCGGGCTCTGGTCACCGCTGGGGTGCCTGCTGTACTGGAACCAGTAGGTTTGGTGCGCAGCGATGGCCGGAGGCCTGATGGTATGTCACTGGTGCCGTGGAGATTGGGTCGGCCGCTGGTGTGGGATGCCACGTGTGTCGATATGTTGGCTCCGTCTCATCTCCCCGGCACTGCTGTGGCGGCCGGTGCTGCTGCTGCTCAGCAGGAGTGCCTCAAGCGCCGGTAATATGCTTGCATTGGTCAAGGATACATATTTTCTGCGTTTGCGGTTGAAACTCTGGGACCTTGGGGTCCAGATGCTCATCAACTTTTCAAAGAGGTTGCACGTCCTCTGGTAGAAGCTTCTCGTGACAAGCGGGCTGGGGCTTTTCTCAACAGGCTTTCTTTTGGCAACGTGGCAATGCTGCCAGCCTTCTTGGCACGATCCCGAGAGACACCGATTTGGGCCAAGTTTTCTACTTGTAATTAGTTTTTAGTTACTTATTAAATAAAGATATTTTTGAATTTCAATTTAAATTAGAGCATACGTGGTGTCATCGCGTATCTGCTTGATATACCGACTTTATGTGAAACTTCAAACAGACAAATCTACATTATTTTGGCAGTAAAAAAAGAGTAAATCTATACATGTATATCTAGATACAGATAAATAAAATTGAAAGTCTGTCTGTAATTCCAAAATAACAGCTTTTCACTAAATGCATATGAAAGTACATAAGTAAGTTTATTGATATTAAAAAACCAATTTAACTTTTTTTCTCTCCGTCTGTCTGTCCGTCTGTTTGTTACGGCTAATCACCAAAACGATTTTCTCCGATTTTAGCGAAACTTTCACTATCAGATAGCTGATGTTTCAAGGAGTAAATTAGGCTACTTTTATTTAAAAAAACAAATTAGGGTTCTGCGAGTTGCATGCAGTAGCATGAAATTAAATCGACGCGGGTGAAACCGCGGGGCACAGCTAGTTTTAAACTGTTTAATATTGACAATATTGACACTCACGCTCAATGGAGTAAACGATCTTATTTTAATAAATAGACCTGAGTTCCTTACTGTTTGTAAGACCTTAATATTTATACTGTGTCTTTGGTCTCAGAGAAATGTTGTGCTCTTGCGGTGAGTAAGGTGGCCAGTGTTAATTGGGGAGGAATGGGGGTGGCTTCTAATATTGGACCGGAAACTTTCGTCTTTAAATGGTCTTAATAACTAACAATGAGTCATTGGGCCACAGTAAACGCTTACCCTCAATCCATATAACAAATATTTTAACAGCTTTGTTCAAAGAGAAGTAACAATATTTTTTTGTGTATTATATATATAGGAATATTATTGAGGATGTTCAAAATAAACCACAAATTGTTTCTCTGAAAATACGAAGTCGCCTTTACAATCTCACCTGAAAATTAAACCATATTTAAAGTTCACTAATATCGCTTCCTCAATCGTATATATAGTATATATAGATATCTCTGAGAATCTGGATCTCGGAAACGGCTCCAATGATTTTCATGAAATTTTGCATGTAGGGGGTTCCAGGGGCAAAAATAGATCTAGCGAGGCTTCATTTATGGAAAACATCGTTTTGACCATGTTTTCAGGCACTGAAAAACTCATAAAATATCATTACAATACGACAGCAAATTTCGCCGACATCTGTCAAGTTATGGTAGCTCAAAGGTGAGGCTTCCAGCTTACGGGGCGATACCCCGAATTAACGATAAAATACACAAAATAATCCAAGCGTCATCCGCCATTGAATCATAAATCACACGTCACTTTATTCCGCCCTCTACCATCTTCCACAGATAACATAAATATAGAAGGCAAATTCTATTTAATGAAATGTCATTAACTTCATTACATATGTATATACTACTAGCGGACGTCATGCGTAGTTCCCGTTCCTGTGGGAGAACGTGGATAAAATAAAGCCTATGTTACTCGCTGATGATGAAGCTATCCAATGGTGAAATAAATTTTGAAATCATCAAAGTAGTTATTGAGTTTATTCATTACAATTCTTTCCTCTTTATAATAGTAGTGTAGGTATAGATATGCTCACGCCATCCCAGAAAGGTTTCAAAATCAGTGGGTGAACAATGGGTGAATAAGGGTGAAATAGTGCTAATTTTGAAGCATACCCTTTAATGTAACTGCTATTCTGTATAAATTTATTCGTGGACATACATAAAAATTAAAATAGGGCCATAAGAGAACCTCCATTTTGTTTTCAGCGGTTTGCAAACTTTATTGCTATGTTTGTATAAATGTTCATAAATTGTATAAATAAATATTCCTATTAAGAAAAGGTTTTTCTGATGTTGATGCTGTTTTTTTTTTTATTTCATCCAATGAAGCAAAGTATACGCTTAGGAAGCGGCTGGCACAGTTAGTTGGTAATAAAATAAAATTATCATCTAATAATAAGATTTCTGGAAAGTATTAAATATTAAGTATTTCATTAGATTCAGGGTTTTTCCTTGGCAAGTAAGCGAAGGTCGTATCCAAAAATGTATTATGCCAATATTGCTTGGCTAGTCCCGAAGTATAATGCAATATTATGTATTCGGCCCGGAATTATTCCAAAACACAAATATTTGCCTGAAACTTAAGTAGCCGAGCCGATGAACCGATCGATAGCTCAGTGACTCAATTCTGAGCAATAGCCAATTAGGGTTATGATTGTTGCATAAGAGAAGCAATATGTAAGCTATCATATGCAGACGATCATATGCAGGCAATCATTATGCAGGCAATCATTATGCAGGCGATCATATGCTGTAAATAATAATAAATGAGGCTATCATAATATGCAGGCAATCATATGCAAGCAATTATATGCAGGCTATCATTTGCTGGTTATCATAGGCAGGCGTTCATAATAATGAAGGCTATCATAACATTCAGGTTATATTAAACAAATAGCTTGCACCCGCAACTCAAGCTGCGTGGCTGTAAGATTCCACATACGAACTTTCAACCCTCATTTCATCCTCGGGTTCAATTTCGATCTGATAGAATATATACCTACACTTCACCATAAATACACTCACAAAATTTCATGTTGATAGATTCAATCAGACAGATCTTTTAATGTTATATGTATAGATTTCATTTATCCCTTTAAGAGCGAAAAGCAATACAAGTTTATTCGCAATGTTTTTCCTCGCCTTATATAGGACTTTTTCTCTCATTTCAGACGAACATTTTGGCACAGAGTTTCAATTGGTGGTGTATATATCAATTTATAAATAAACAAATATTTTTTTACCATTATTTTATTGTTTTGTTTTTTATTTATTTATTTGTGTTGTGTCAGAAGCTGTGGTGGCCGTGGGGTTTGAGCAGTCGCCTGCTACGCAAGCGACGCTAGTTCGAATCCCAGCGGGGTCCATCTGTCACGTTGGTTCTTAATAATCTTCAGTGAATAGTAGGTGTTGTTATTACAACACCTCTGCCTACAGAGAGAATACAACCGTGAGCATTTGTTGGTTCGTATTACTTCTTATTTTTTAACTTCTCTATTCGTTTGTTCCACATATCATCCAATATTATTCAAATTCTGTCCATGAGCTTACAGCTCTTAAGTTATTTATTTTGTATTTTTAAAATTGTATAATATTTTTTGAAAAGAGTAATTACTGAGTTTCTTGCCAGGTTCTTCTCAGTAAATCAACCTTCCGAACCTGGCGGTAGCATGTATAATCCGCCCTGTACTAAAAATGTTCGCCATAAAGTCTACACCCTGAATAGCTCATGTTCTGACAGACAAATTACTATACATTAGTATTCAAAAAAGTCACTCTCCGACTGAAGTGGTCTCATTGAAAACCACGAGTGCGACACTCTCTTTTATATATATATATACTTATATTTACGCCATTACGTGCTGTTAAGGTGAAGGCAAGGGTGTACTTATAATACACCCTCATTTCGCCAGTAATATGTAAAAAAAATGTCCCTATATTTCAATAAAACTTCCTAATTAAGAAAAAGTATATATTACATTTATTTTTAAAATACAAATAATAAATAAATAACTAAAAACTAATTACAAGTAGAAAACTTGGCCCAAATCGGTGTCTCTCGGGATCGTGCCAAGAAGGCTGGCAGCATTGTCACGTTGAATAGCAATGCTGATTCTCTGAGCGAGAAAAGCCCCAGCCCGCTTGTCACGAGAAGCTTCTACCAGAAAAAGTTAACTATTTTAAATAATAATGTGACTTAAAACATAAATATACAGTCAAGCAGTATTTTAGTTTAGTAATTAAATGACTTAAAATGAAAAAGGGCTTTATTATTATTTAGTATTGAAAAGACCCAAAACATTAGTTTTTTTTTTGATAGCCTATAATAATACAAAATACACGCAATTAATCCCAAAAACCACGTTTTTTTGCATTCAGACACTTTCATACTAAGCGTGCGATATAATATAGTCCCATATTATAGGAAGCGACTGCTACTTGTAAATCACAGATGGAAAAACCCAGTAACACTTTGCCTGACATCTGATTTACCCCAGATTATCGATTTGCCTCATTAAAGGGGTTGCGAAGGTCAGATGGCAGTCGCTGGCAATCAGCCACATCGGGTTGAATCAAGTGCCGACCCCAAAGAATAAGGATAAGGCCAGGGACATGATGATATGGTACACGAAGTACCAGGCGCACATAACGGACAAGGAGTTAATAAGTTGATTGCGACTAACATGGAGCCACATCGGGTTGAATCAAGTGCCGACCCCAACAATGTATGGGATAAGGGAGATAACCGGAAGAGAAGATTACTTAAAACTTAAGGATTCACATATTTTCAGCGGTAGTTTATTGAAAAGACGTATACTTTGCATATTCAAATTCAGTAGAATAATCGTAAAAAGTTTATCTCATATGCTCACGACTGTATTCTCCGAAGGGTCATGTAATAACAACACCCACATTGCACCGAATATGATTAAGTGTCAACGAGGCAGAAGGTGAGTCCATCGCCGTCTCAGGCAGGCACTATACATGCGTCTTTAAATTAGTTCTCATGCAGGTTTCCTCACGATATTTTCCTTCACCGTAAAGCACATGGTGCTAAATCACTGCACATACGATTTTAGAAAAACTCATAGGTACAGGCTCCGCTGGGATTCGAACTGCAGGCGACTGCTCAAACCCCATGGCCACGACGGCTCTTACTTCCCTACCTGTATCAATTCATTTGAATAAACATAGAAAGTTTCTCTTGTAGGTACAAAATTCTCAAGCGGCGTTCTACATCAATCTTATTCGGAAAAGTTTATAGCATCAACAAATCTCACAGTGTGCCCGGGCGCAACGCAAACAGACATTGATCCAGCTATGTCGTTTAATGATTTATCGTCTGTGACGCTCCAACCAGCCTTGGGCAGTCAAGGGTAAGTTTTACAAAGCTAGACTTATTTATTCATAGCTTTTAAGACAGTCTAGTCGTGAATATTAACAGTCCGTCGCAAGTCTTTCTAAGTTTGTTGTATTTAAATTTATACCTATACATCTATTCAAGCCGTCGGTCCCGGTTGCCAATTTATCATCTTAGGCAATCGTTACACGTCAGTCGGAGGCCTAAAATAGTCTGACGACTGGTTTAACCTAGATCACGGATTTTCCTCGTTAAAGGGGTTGCGAAGGTCAGATGGCAGTCGCTTCGTATGAAAATCAAGTGATCAGCCACATCGGGTTGAATCATCGCAATCGCAAATCGCAACAGTGTATGGGATAAGGCCACGGAGATGATGATGACATCTATACAGATAAACAAAACACATACATATTATGCTCACATCTATATCCCATGGGGTTATGTAGAGATCACCGTTTGCCACATGCTACGATCTTTACATACTTATTTCGCTTCGTCCACATTCATGCATCTCTTCATTCATTGCCTTCGGTTACAAGTGCTCCGAATTTGACCATAATAGTACATACATTTGCTCACGCCTATATTCCCCGAAGGGGTAGGCAGAGGTGTTGTAATCACAATACCCACTTTTCACACAAGATGATTAAGTGCCAAACGTGACAGATGGTGAGTCCATCGCCGTCTCAGACACTTTACATACGTTATTGAATTACTTCTCAGAAATATGCAGGTTTCCTCACGATGTTTTCCTTCACCGTAAAGCGCATGGTGTGAAATCACTGTACATAAGTTTTTTAGATAAACTCATTGGTACAGGCCCCACTGGGATTTGAACTTGCGTCGCTTGCGTAGCAGGCGACTGCTCAAACCTCAAGGCCACCACGGCTCTTCGTCGTCATAATAGTGTCTGTATATAATACCAAATTAACAGCGAGTCACAATTTTTTTTATATAATATGACAAATTAAACGGTAATTAATGTTACAAGGAGTAATTATATACTACTTTTATTTAAAATAATTTATTTTTCTCTTTGTGTATAAAAATAAATAGTTGCGCTTTTCAGGGACCTTTTGCAAAGCCCAACTCTCCAAACTCCAAATCTCTTCAATCGCGTTTACTTGATTCAGTTACAAAATTCAAAACAAACAGACTAATTCATTATGTTCAAGTATATGGAGAAATTCCACATTGAAACTAATTTTAGACGTATCTAATCCCTAGTTATTACCATTCAAAGTTACTCTACTGTTAGTTAGAATACCATTTAATAATTAATTTACTTGAGAATCTAGACATGTATAACGCTCACGTATTCCCTTAACCCTTGTGTGGGCAGCTTAGATTAAATTCAAAGTGCTAAGTTCTAATTCATAAACATGTAACACAGTGTAAATATTAGCTAGATAAACAGGAATAGTTCCCCTATTCCAAGTCGTTTAAATCTAGGATAGAGTCTTGGTGGCTGGGAGAATTGACCAGTAGCCTGCTACGTAAGCGACACAAGTTCGAATGTGCAGTGATTTCACACCACGTGCTTTACTTTAGGAAAACATCGTGAGGACCTGCATATGTCTGAGAAGTAATTCAAAGCCGTATGTATAGTGCCCGAAACGGCGATGGACTCTGACACGTTGGCATTCATCTTCGGTGAAAAGTAGGTGTTGTTGTTACAACACCTCTGCCTACCCGTTCGGAGAATACATGCGTGAGCATTACTATACTAATAATAGAAAGAGGAAAGTGTGTTTGTTTGTAACGAATTAGCTCAAAAAATACTGAACCGATTTTAAAAATTCTTTTACCATTTGATTGCTACAATATCACTGATTAATATAGGCTATATTTTATCCCGGGAATTCCACAGGAACGAGAACTACGCAGGTGAAACCGCGTCACGTCCGCTAGTAAAAGAGTATAATTTTTAATCATTAACAATTCGCAAAATTCACAATAAAAGAGGTAAAGTTCTTACACATGCTCACGCCTGTATTCCCCGAAGGGGTAGGCAGAGGTGTTGTAATCACAACACCCACTTTTCACTGAAGATGATTAAGTGCCAACGTGACAGATAGTGAGTCCATCGCCGTCTCAGACACTTTACATACGTCATTGAATTACTTCTCAGAAATATGCAGGTTTCCTCACGATGTTTTCCTTCACCGTAAAGCACGTGGTGTGAAATCACCGTACATAAGTTTTTTTTAGAAAAACTCATTGGTTCAGGCCCCGCTGGGATTCGAACTTGCGTCGTTTGCGTAGCAGGCTGCTCAAACCTCAAGGCCACCACGGCTCCAATTCTTGATAAAAAAATACAAAATAACGTAAAGTTCTTGTTTAAAAAATAGGCCTAAATTCCTTACTGCTTATAAATCATATCCTTTTTACTGTGTCCATGGGCACGGGTACTATACGAGAGTAATTTTATTCGCACGACTCATGAGTCAAATCCCATTCGTTCATATTGAGTGCTTTCAAGAACTAGTTTATTTAGCTGAACGAATTCATCAATGTGAACGACTTTCGGAATATTTCTCAGCGAGAATTGAAACCTTGATTTACTCGTAAAGAAAGCCTTTGGTTTTGTGGTTTTAAGTGTCGCCCAAAAGCTGTCCAATGTACGCACAGAAACATAAAAAACCCGATGAAATCTGTCACGAATTCACAACACAATTTGTACACGACGGATTTACATCCTAAATTGTATCAAAGTCTGCCCAATTATGTACGCACAGAAACACAGGAAAATCCTACGAAATCTGTTTCGATTTCACACGGACACGGTGTTGTTACAATTTTATTATAAGTAAGTTCTAGCTGTGCCCTGCGGCTTCCCCCGAGTAGACGCAATTTTTTTTAAATCAAAGTAGCCTAATTAACAATCAGTGACAGTCCCGTTAAAATCAGTCCAGCCGTGTCAGAGATTACCCGGAACAAATAGACGGACAGACAGATTAAAATTATGAAAATATATTATTTTTTTTACGTCACTATACTTTCATATGCATTTAGCTGTTATTTTGGAATTACAAACAGACACTTAAATTTTACTTATCTGTATAGATAGGTAAATAGATTATTCATAACAATGGAACTAAATAAATATTAATATATTATATAACTTAAGGACGATGATAAACGAAGTGATAACGAAACAATAAACTTAATTGAACTGCCTCGTTGGTCTAATGGTTAGTACGTTCGCCTGCCGATCACGAGGTCCCGGGTTCGATTGCCGGGTCGGGTCAAAAATTTATATTGGATTTTTCTGTCAAGAAATTCACAATGAAATGCGCACGTTGCACCGTTGGTCCTCCGCCTGATCTCTCTCCGTTCGTGTCTGATTGCCTCCCATCCCACTATGAGAGTGACCCAATAAAGAGTGCACCTGTGTTTGCACACACACTTGTGCACTATAATATCTCCTGCGCACATGGCTAGTCCTCGTTGAGATTAGCCGCCGTAACCGAAATTCGGTAGGAGATTATTATTAAACTGAATTAACTGACGTAAATATTACGCAAGTACCTATTGAAAAAGAATATAGCCACAAAATAAACACATACAAAGGCCATTTAAGTATAATAACATCGGTAAACAATACTAAAATAATTTGTGACTGTTTAGTTGTCTGTCACTAAAATGCCGTTGCATGCGACGGTGTCTGGATGACGGGTCGCTCACTTCCCTTTATAATGGTTGAGGAGAGCGATGGCTGGCATTCTCGTCATACTTGTGAACAGGTGCTGCTTGTGGGATCTGGTCATCTCAAGCTACACAATTATACATAGTACCTATTTTGAACCGACTTAAAAATAAAGAGGTGCCAAATATAGCATCACACTCGGTGCTAAACACCGACTTCAAAAGTAAGTACCTAATTAATTTCACATAATTGAAGGCGGTTTTACTATTAATTTAAAATTTTTATTTTGTTTTTTATCGACTTTTACAAAGAATATTTTTTTAAAATTGGTGTTTTAATCTATGTATCGTTACATACTTTGATATGTATTTAGTTAAAAGCTATTATATATGGAATTACAGACACTTCAATATTATTTACCTGTATGTAGGATGTATGAATGTATATGCATACATATAGATAACTGACGTATTTGTCTCTTTATGTGTGTATGGCGTAAAGCTCACACAACAAACGAGAAAAACTCGTAACTCGTACTGGACATCAAAGTCAGTGGTCAAAACTGGTGACGGCTGCAGCCGCTTACCATCAGGCGGCCACCCATGAAAGTAAGTCTACGTAGGTGAACCCCGGAGCACAGCTATTAACAATAAATATACCATTTACTTATGTATCTGTTCTAAGTCTACGTATAAGGCTCTTCTAGAGAAATACTCTCTCCAGACATTGCGCTCGAGAAGATTGCTCCTGGATCAGACAATACTTCACAATATTTGCCACAATAAGTTTGACTGTAATCAACTTGCACATCAAATATACCTCCCAATACCAAGCCGCTCACAAGGCATACGAGGAACGCGTAGTCAACTACTTTTTGCGCCAAAATTATGTCGCACTATTGCAGGTGAACGCGCTCCTCTGCGCCGTATAATGCAGTCTTATAATGAGTTTTTCACTGATATTGATATGTTCATTTCACCTCTTCACTCATTTAAAACTCAGATTACTAGGAAACTTGCAGATATCAATACACACCCACAACTATTAGATTAGATTTTCATGTATTGAGGGTATTCACACTTACTGCCTTCATAATTATGTATCAAAGTCACACGTAATATAAATAATTTACTACATAAGTTTACGATAATAGCAGCAAACCACTGTACTTGCCTATATTATAATTCGTGGGTAATGGTGTTGGGTATATAATAAGTAAACTTTAAATTCTAGAATAATCTACCAATTAGTTATTGTATATCTGTTTTTTACCCCTAATAAATAAAATAAAATAAATAAAAATAAGGAAATGACTGACTGAATTACAAGCACAGAGTACGTAAGCAAAATTGAGCATAACTTTGTAATTACATAACTGTTCATTGAAAGTGATTTTGAATATTGAAATCACAACTTCACATTTTACGTAAAAGGTTTCACAAGCTCTTAAACCGTACAGATTGGGGAATTAAGTGATGAATTTAAGTAAGTGAGTTGTTCTTGCTGGCAACCCTTTTACTCGATTACTAGCTATGCTCTACGGTTTCGCTCGCATAAATTTAATTTCATTCTGGCGACACCCTAAATGTTTTTTTTTTATATAAGTATCCTAAGTTACCACTTGTAACATTAGCTATCAGCCAGTGAAAATCACGTTATAATAGGTCCTGCCGTTTCAGAGATTACCTTGAACAAAGAGACAGATAGACAGACAGACAGAGAAAAAAATTGAAAATTTGTTTTTTGAAGTCACTAACGTATATACTTTCATATGCATTTAGTGAAAAACTGTGGTTTTGGAATTACAAATAGACACTTCAATCTGAAAAGATGTATAGATATAGATGGCTCAGGTCGATCGAGCCGTGGTCGTGGGGCTTGAGCAGTCGTCTGCTACGCAAGCGACCCAAATTCGAGTCTCAGCGAGGCCTGTACCAATGAGTCTCTAAGAACTTGTGTAGTGGTTTCAAATGTCTGAGAAGTAATACAAAATTGTTATATGTATGTATAGTTCCTGAGACGACGATAGATTCACCTCCTGTCATATAGGCACTTAATCATCTTTGTGAAAAGTGGGTGCAGTTATTACAACACTCTCTACCTCTGCCTAACCCTTCGGCGAATACAAGCGTGAGCACATCTATAAGTATAAAGTATCATAAATACATGTGCTCACATATGGCATCAAAAGACTTGGTAATTTTAATAGGTAGTAATAGTCAGCTATCTTATTCTGCCTAAATAAAATACACTGTAACTCCTGTCAAAATAATTATAGCAAAATTATATACCTTCAAATTGCTATTAAAATTTTAACAGGCGTCTACAATATTTATGCCATTATAGCAGAAATAATCACCTCGATTATTTATAAACTTAATCATAACAACTTAACCCTCCTGCTTCGTTTTAATAATAAAAGTCATTAGGTTTTCAATTAATAACAACAAGAAAATGGACGTAGTTTATATCCACCATTTAATGATAACGATACGTCGTAACTTTCTATTGTTGGCTAAGCTTTTAGTGTCTTATTGATGATTGTAGGTCGCAGTTCACCAACAAGGAGTTTAATACTGGGTTGAAACAACAAAATTTTGCTACAGGTAACGTACAGGTACGTAAGAGCCGTGGTGGCCTCGGGGTTAGAGATTTTCTAAAAAAAAAACTTATGTACAGTGATTTCAGACCACGTGCTTTACGGTGAAGGAAAAGATTGTGAGGAAACCTGCATATTTCTGAGAATTAATTCAATGACGTATGAAAAGTGTCGGAGACGGCGATGGACTCACCATCCGTTACGTTGGCACTTAATCATCTTCGGTGAAAAGTGGGTGTTGTGATTACAACACCTCTGCCTACCCCTTCGGGGAATACAGGCGTAAGCATATATATGTATGTATGTAGGTAACGTACCTAATTTTGTTGTAAGAGGTTACTAAAAGGGGCCCGGAAGGCCTGCTGACGGTGGTCGGGGTGGGAGCCTTGACCACCAAGCCGCGGGCCCGGGAAGGTGGCAGCGCGCTGCCTTGCACAGCGAGGTCCCCAGGGGCGGCGACACTACTGCCCCGGGGATGTGCCCCGGCGGCAAAGTGTGGGGGGCCACCGGTGCGATCTGTCAACCCTGATAGATCGCACCGGTGTCCCGGGTACCCCCCCAGAGAAGCACGGAGGATGGCCACCGGGGGGGTTTTAGTGCGGTAAAAATCCCACATACCCTGACCTGCCTCTCCCAGGGCAATAGGGGACCTTTTGAAGGTAGGAATATGATAAACGCGAAAGTTTGTAAGTATGGATGGATGGATGGATGTATGTTTGTTACTCTTTCACGCAAAAACTACTGGAGGGATTTTAATGAAACTTTACAATAATATAGCTTATACATCAGAATAACACATAGGCCACAATTTATAAGGATATTGTGTAAATTGTCTGAAATATGACATGGTAAGTGGGAAAAAATCTACCATCTGCGAGCTATTCTGGAGTGCGCTGCCAAAACCGCTTAGAGTTACCCATATGTAATGTATGATGGAAATGTTTATCTTAAGTAATCCTACAACGAGCCCGCCACAGTATATACTTAATATTCTACTCTAACTCATCACCTTCGGGGAATACTTACATATAGATGTGGTTAATGTGCTTCTTAAGGATGAATTCAGGTAAAAATATAGATATCTTTTCGATTGCGGCCAAACACCGAGAAAATTGGGGTGAAAGTCCGTAATACATACCTAAGGGAGTCTAATAAATTCACACACACTGAGCGTTTAGAATAGACCCTCTCATCTGATACAAATCTGAGGAAGATGAGGAAATACAGGATGTATTGAAATACTGTTTTTATATACACCGAAAAAAAATGCCCTTTTTGTCATTCCAAATTAACAGCTTTTCACCAAATGGATATGAAAGTACTTACATAAAAATAAACAATTTTTTTATTATCTCCGTCCTTAATTTTAAGTCAGATTAAAAAATATGCCCAGAAGGGTTAAGCAGAGGTGTTGTTATAACAACACACACATTTCACCGAAGATTAAGTGCCAACTTTACATATGGTGAGTTCATCGCCGCTTCAGTCACACCAAGTACCTTTTATATTAAATAAATTGTAAATATAACGACGAAAATATTTAAACACGCTTGGACTTTTTTATGTACATGTCGTCAGTGACACCGATTTTAGACTATCCGCACAACATAGTAGAACTTGACGCCATTTTCTTGAGTTGGCCTCTAGTCGGTGATCTCCCATCGCTTACCCTGACATAGTAAAAGGTTATGGGTGCTTATTCTAGTATAATGATGATTATATACTTAAAATTTGTATTATTCTGTAAAATATTTGTTTGTTTATCTTAGTTGTATTAGTTCTTGTTTATGTATTTATCACATTGTATTCAGATTATGTTGTATTGTGGCCACTGCCAGTCTGACCGTGCTGTGACGTCACGCCTTGGTCCTAGCGGAAGATCGGTGATGGTTGTCATCAACGTGACAGCCAGATTATGCTGAGTTGGGTCCAATTCATAACAACTATAATCTATTGTTACGACAAACCTTTTCGCTCCTATATGTATTTTGTTATGAATAAATTTATTTTCTTTCTTTCTTTCTTATTCAATACATCCTGTATAAACCTAAACAGGTTGTCCTAAATAATATTTCTAGAGATCCTATTGCTATCGAAACGGGAAACCTATTGATCAATCTGGAACGATGACTTCAATACCCGATGGGAAGCCACGACATTAGCCTTTTACACATTAATCAGAAACATGTGAAAATCCCGGTTGTCCATTCAAGTATATTTTGGTCCCAAAAATATGAGAACATAATAAATATAAAATAAAATATGCTCCAGAAGGGTCTCCAAAGGGATAAGCAGAGGTGTTGTAACACCCACATTTCACCGAATATGATTAAGTACCAACGTGACAGAGGATGAGTCCATCGCCGTCTCAGCCACTATACATATTGAATTTCTTCTCAAACTTATACAGGTGGATATTTTCCTTCATTTTCTTCACCGTAAGGTGTGAAAACACTGCACACAAGTATTTAGAAAATCTCTTTGTTACAGGCCCCGCTGGGATTCGAACTTGCGTCGTTTGCGTAGCAGGCGACTGCTCAAACCTCAAGGCCACCAAGAAAATATTTGTATGAGTTATTTTAATTCTTCACGTCACCGCTGGGAGTCGCTGCACAATTTCTGATACTTAAATTCGGCGGAGACGCTAGCGAGTGTAGATTACGAAAACGGTGGTAAACCCGTGATAACCCCTATCACGGGTTTACCACCGTTTTCGTAATCTGATTTGACTGACTGATTGATAAATTGTTATATAACCGCATACATGGGGAGTCCGATTATTTATACACATTTATAATGTTATGCATCATTAAGAAATTACTGTTAGCAGCGGTGACCGAGTGAACAGCCTCGCAACCGACACATGTTTAAATCCCATCGGTACCAATAATATAAGAAGAGTAAACGAAAAGAGAACATTAGCACCAAATGAAAACAGAAGAGGAGAAATTATTGGTCACCTTATACGGCATGACGGCTTAGAAAATTTTATTGAACAAAATAGGTACAAACTAATACACAGTAAGGAAAAAATCGTAGAAAAAACATCCGTACATCTGAAGGTATTCAGATAAATTAACATTTAAGTTTCCTTTTGTACATACAAATCAAGAACTTTTCACTTAATGCGTATGAAAGTATATACACAAGGAATTCGTGCACAGTTACGAAGTAAAGCAACCCGTGCTTTGGTGGGCACGTTAAGCCGTCGGTCCCGGTTGCCAATTTAACATATTTAGCAATTGTAACAGGTCAGTCAGAGGCCTAAGAAAGTCTGGTATAACCCACATTTTCCTCGTAAAAGAGGTTACGAAGGTCAAATGGCAGTCGCTTCGTATAAAAATCAGGTGATCAGCCACATCGGGTTGAATCAAGTACCGACCCCATCAATGTATGGGGTAAGGCCAGGACGATGATGAAATGATATACTATACTAACATAAAAAAACACTTGTAAAAATGTTTCTCTGTGTGTCGGACCGATTTATACCGGACTTTCACTGGCAGAATGTTGATGTTACAAGACTTAACAGTTTTGTTATCAATCAATCTCCCTGGCCTTATCCCATACCTTGTTGGGGTCAGCACTTGATTCAACCCGATGTGGCTCCATGTTAGTCACAATCAACTTATTAACTCCTTGTCCGTTATGTGCGCCTGGTACTTCGTGTACCATATCATCATCTCCCTGGCCTTATCCCATACATTGTTGGGGTCGGCACTTGATTCAACCCGATGTGGCTCCATGTTAGTCACAATCAACTTATTAACTCCTTGTCCGTTATGTGCGCCTGGTACTTCGTATACCATATCATCATCTCCCTGGCCTTAACCCATACATTGTTGGGGTCGGCACTTGATTCAACCCGATGTGGCTCCATGTTAGTCACAATCAACTTATTAACTCCTTGTCCGTTATGTGCGCCTGGTACTTCGTGTACCATATCATCATCTCCCTGGCCTTATCCCATACATTGTTGGGGTCGGCACTTGATTCAACCCGATGTGGCTCCATGTTAGTCACAATCAACTTATTAACTCCTTGTCCGTTATGTGAGCCTGGTACTTCGTGTACCATATCATCATCTCCCTGGCCTTATCCCATACATTGTTGGGGTCGGCACTTGATTCAACCCGATGTGGCTCCATGTTAGTCACAATCAACTTATTAACTCCTTGTCCGTTATGTGCGCCTGGTACTTCGTATACCATATCATCATCTCCCTGGCCTTAACCCATACATTGTTGGGGTAAGCACTTGAGTCAACCCGATGCGGCTGATCAACTGATTTTTATACGAAGCGACTGCCATCTGACCTTCGCAACCCCTTCGACGAAGAAAATCTGTGACCTGGGTAAAACCAGTTGTCAGATTATTTTTGGCCTCCGACTGACCTGTAACGATTGCCAAAGATGATAAATTGGCAACCGGGACCGACGGCTTAACATGCTCTCCGAGACACGGAGAGAACTCGGTCGGTCACCCATTAAATTACTGGCTCCTCGTTATATTGAAAAAATAAGGGTTCCACGAAATAAAGCCCAACACGAAATTAAGTCAAACCAAAGGACACAGCTAGTTCTAAATATTATCAACACAAGATCAATGGCATGGGTCATAACAACATGTGTTTCATTGTTAATAAAACCCTCAATTAATTTAATTGTACGTAATTTACTTCCTACAATGTTTTACAGATCCTACAGTTTCAATTTGATGGTTCATCATGGCCCGCATCTATACATACATCGCCTGTATACAGGATAGACGGAGTTGTACTTATAGTACACCGACATTTCGCCAGCTATGTTCTCACATTGTTTACCTTCTCCGTAAAGCACGTGGTGTGAAATTACTGCACGTAAGTATTTAGACTCAGCACAGGCCCCGCTGGGATTCGAACTTGGAATAATGGTACCTGGGATGTATCTTTGGAGGATAATTTTCGTAAATAATACTATTGGCACTGTACTTTAGAAACATAATTGTTTCTAAATTTAAATTATTTATATTAATATAAATTTGTTAATCTTTGCCTTGAATAGCAAATTCCAGCCAGTCAAGCCACAGAAATTTTTGTAATATTTAAGTTATTATTTTTGACAATTGAGTATTGGAACTGTGTCTATGGGCTTATTATTAATGTGATATAAAACCGTAACCATAATTTTTTTTTTTTAAAGAGTTGCTGAGGTTCTTGCCGGGTTCTTCTCAGTAAAAGCAACCTTTCGAACCCGGCGGCAACATTTATAATGCTGTTTAATGTATTTTTGTGTCCTTTTGAAGATTTGAAAGTAATTTGTAAGAAAGTATTTTGAATTTGAATTTGTAACTTTATCATAGTAGTTAGCCTCTTATAAATGTGCCGTTATATAAAAGCATGATTATTTCGCGTACGGATTGTCAGTACGTCTGCGCATCTCGATCGAGAGGATAGCGTGACGTGTAGCGCTCGTGTTCTATTTACGATATTGAAGTTTTTTCGGAAAAATTTTTTTACTCTATTATTTAAAATACAATTTGAAGAGCTTTTTTTTTTATAGTTGAACAAAAAATTGTGTTTTTTTTATTGTGAACTAAAAAAAAATTTGTGTTTTTTTTTTGTGAACCGAAAAATATTTACAAAATGGTGAATAAAGTGTATAATGTTACATCGGACAAAGATGTGCGCAAAGGAAGCAAACACAACCAGATTCTAATGTCTATTGTTGGTAAGTATTTTACACTTCAATAAGAAAAAACTAAAACGTACTTACCGTAGTTCCGTTCGTTTGTAATGAATTTATCTAAGCTTAATATATCTTTTCTCATAGTTCTATTTTACTAAATTTATATTCATATTCATATATTTATTGCAAGCTAGTATCATATTACACACAATATTAACATAGTTATAGAGGTAATAACATATAGCTAACAACCCTGTTAGGGCACAGCAATTTGAGAGGCACTACTTAATTAATGTATATACAATTTATCTTATATTTTTATTCCTCAATAGGAAACATTGAATATACTTATTAATTAAATTATGCAATTAGTCAATAATTATGTATAAAATAATGCCATGATTGTACAAATATACTGTACTGTAATTAACGGTACTTATATCTAACTAAAATAACAAAATAATATGTAATTAAGAGAGAGCGAATTCTGTTTCGAGCCAATCTAGAAAACTGCTGTGAAGAAGTGAATAACGTAATCAAATACATTTTAAATTAATTAATTCATTACATAATCTATACTTATTAATATATTGAAGAAATTCATTTGATTTATAGTTTAGTTTGCAATTAATAAACTGGCGGTTTGCAAAACTATTTCACTAATGGAATGCTAGAGTAACAGAGACATTATTAAACGACTTCAAAGGAGAATTTAAAAAAGAAGGAGGCGACCGATTCGACTGCATGTTTTTATCTATGTATTTTAGTTATGTTAATTTTTATCGACATTTTTGCATTGGAACATTGTTGGAGCTTACATTTCTTCTATTATTTATTTTGTATTCTTGAAATTGTATAATATTTTTGAAAAGAGTCATTACTGAGTTTCTTGCCAGTTTCTTCTCAGTAAAAGCAACCTTCCTAACCTGGCATGTATAATCCTGTATAATTATTAAATTCTGACGATTTGAAAGTACTATGTAAAAAGTCTAATCGAATAAAGATACTTTTGACTTTGACTTTATCGAGTTACATTAAGTATTCCTATACGATGGATGGATTGTGTGAAAGATGATATGGCTAGAATCGCATTCTATGGCGTGAATACAGATATGACGGTTGATACAGAGAAATAGAAGAGAAGAACACATTGCGTCGACCCCAACTAATATGGGATAAGGGCAGGAGGATGATAATGATGATAAGGCTAGAATGGGAGTGAAAACAGATATGACGGCTGATAGAGAGGAATGGAAGAGAAGAACACATTGCGTCGACCCCAAATAATATGGGATAAGGGCAGGAGGATGATGATGATGACAAGGCTAGAATGGGAGTGAATACAGATATGACGGCTGATAGAGAGAAATGGAAGAGAAGAACACTTTGCGCCGATCATGAATAACATGGGATAAGGGCAGGAGGATGATAATGATGATAAGGCTAGAATGGGAGTGAATACAGATATGACGGCTGATAGAGAGAAATGGAAGAGAAGAACACATTGCGTCGACCCCAAATAATATGGGATAAGGGCAGGAGGATGATAATGATGATAAGGCTAGAATGGGAGTGAATACTCATATGACGGCTGATAGAGAGGAATGGAAGAGAAGATGACATTGCGCCGATAATGAATAATATGGGATAAGGGCAGGAGGATGATGATGATGACAAGGCTAGAATGGGAGTGAATACAGATATGACGGCTGATAGAGAGGAATGGAAGAGAAGATGACATTGCGCCGACAATGAATAACATGGGATAAGGGCAGGAGGATGATGATGATGATACGGCTATGGGCTTTCTTTTAACTTGCTTTTTTTATGAGAAAACGTCAAGTTTTTTTTCTTTTGTGGGAAAAGTTTAGTGTTTTGTGAAAAAAATAAACCGACCAACGATCAACCATGTTCTTATTATGGGTGTAATTAAGTGCGCGACAAAATATACAATCATTGATACAAAGAATGTCAATTCGTGCCAAATTATTGCTTGTGTCATATGCATATGGCGGAACTAAATATTGTCTACAATTAGACAAAGACTAAAAATAGATACATACACATACATACATATGCTCACGCCTGTATTCCCCGAAGGGGTAGGCAGAGGTGTTGTAATCACAACACCCACTTTTCACCGAAGATGATTAAGTGTCAACGACAGATGGTGAGTCCATCGCCGTCTCAGACACTATACATACGTCATTGAATTACTTCTCAGACATATGCAGGTTTCCTCACGATGTTTTCCTTCACCGTAAAACAAGTGGTGTGAAATCACTGTACATAAGTTTTTTAGAAAAACTCGTTGGTACAGGCCCCGCTGGGATTCGAACTTGCGTCGCTTGCGTAGCAGGCAACTGCTCAAACCTCAAGGCCACCACGGCTTCATATAAAAATAGATCACCAAACACTGTGAAAAAATACTGGTTAGTAGTATATGTCCACCTGTCTCTACCTCAGCACCACATATCGAAATCAAAATCAAAAATATCTTTATTCGATTAGACTTTTTACAAAGTACTTTACAATTTTTGCATTATCGCACCCTCAGAACGATGCGCTCAATCAACAATCCGTTTTTATTTATATAGGAAATCACAATTGATTGAACTAATCACTTCGACACTAATTATTGTAGAAGTTTTGAATACAATGTAATCATTTCATATTTTTATAGTAAGGTTTAGGTTGTGCTGTATCAATAAATTTAAAAATATATTTTTAATAGTTTTTAAAAAAAAAATTGATCATACATTTTTAAGTTCTGATCATAACTCGCGAAATTTGGAGCTGAACCCCTATGGTTCTGAGGGTGCGATATATATTTTCGTCTAATAAGTACACCTACCCCTTCGGAGAATACAGGCGTGAGCATATGTATGTTGAAGTGTATCCCCATTTCCACGGCCGTCCCGACCATGAACTAAGCACGTGGGGTGAACTCATTAGTATAGGCGACTACTCAAACACAATGGCCATCACAGGTCCTTTTATTTTTAACTAGCTGCGCCCCGCGCTTTCACCCGCGTAGATTTAGTTTTATATAATACTTTTTTCGCAGTAAAAGGTAGCCTATGTCATTTCTCAGGGTCTTAAGATTGTCTGTGCCAAATTTCATCAAAATCACTTGAGAGATTTAAGCGGGAAAGCGTAACAGACAGACAGACAGAGTTACTTTCGCATTTAAAATATTAGCAGGGATAAGGACCGTTTTCTTTTTTGCAAAATCTTCTTTGAATCTAAAGTAATAACATGAAAATTATCTCCTTATTTCCAGTATGTATGCCGATCTTAGCCTATGGAACAGCTATGGGTTGGATCTCTCCCAACAAAGCGCTCCTCATGGGCCCTACTTCACCATCAGAATTGCCGCTGACAGAGTCAGAAGTATCCTGGATGGCATCCATCATGTTCATCTTTGCACCTATAGCTGTGTTCGTGTATGGACTAGCGGCTGACAAATTTGGGAGGAAGAAGGCACTACTCTGTGCTTCCATGCCTATTGCTGTAAGCTCTTTCTACTATTAACTTTGAGTGACGGCTGTATTAAGTGTCAAAGGCTCTATTCCAACAAGATTTTATGTGATAAGCAGTTTTTGTTTCGTTGTGTGCTTCGTTTTTATCTATATCTATGCAGATAAATATAATAGAAGTGTCTGTTTGTAATTCTAAAATAACAGCTTTTCACTAAATGTTTATGAAAGTTTATACCATACTGTCATTGAAAACCAATTTTTGATTTTTATTCTCTGTCTGTCCGTCTATCTTTCTGTCTGTTTACTCCGGCTAATCTCGGAAACGGCTGAATCAATTTAAACCGGACTTTCACTAGCAGATAGTTGATGTTTCAACGAGTAACATAAGCTCAAACCTCACGGTCACCACGAGTCTTATCATAAAGGTTCAAATTTGTAAAAATAACTGTTGCATATACATACAATCGCCGCTTGGGCTCCCCTTCTATTAGTTAACGACTGGATAATGTTCGAACATTATCCATAAGATATGCAGGCTGCGCCGTGTGATATAGTGCGGTATCCGCGGATCACCCTGTTCGCCATGACCCGCTGCGGTCTCCGCAGCAGGGCCTTATTACGTGCGCCCAGGGATTCCGCCCACACCGGCGCGCCGTACAAGACCATCGACCTCACCATCCCGGTGTACAGGCGACGGCAGCACGCACTGGCTCCTCCCGTATCGGGCAGGAGCCGGTTAAGCGCACCAGCCGCAGCAACGAGTTTAGGGGGCGAGGCACTTAGTGCTAATAATCTAATATCAGAAAAGCGTGAACAGAAGACTTGATTGGTGTTGATGACCATCTTGAAAGTTTTTTATTTTTTTCTTCTCCAGCTGGGATGGGCAGTGAAGTTGCTATGTACCAATCCTATAGCACTGATCGGAGCTCGTGCCCTCATCGGATTTGGCTCTGGTGGTGGATTTGTCGTCTGTCCTCTATACGTGAAGGAAATCAGTGAGGACAGCATTCGTGGAATGACCGGCACTTTTCTTATATTTTCTCAGGTAAGTTTCAGATACAGAATCATACCACGCTTGTATTCCCTGAAAAGGTAGGCAGAGGTGTTGGAAAGCGTGCACTCGGTGAGCTGTAGGCTTACCCTAAGAAATTCCACCCTCAAAGGGGTGAAATAAGGGTTGAAAGTTATATATCCAGGGGCGTGCATACCTTGTGATGGCTAAATACACTCGTGTCGTGTATGGGTGTATATCATAACGTATGTGCCTACGCGCCAGATTTGTATGTATTTAACCTACCTACCTACCCTAATTATTATACATGACTACCCCTCTGAAAATCCAATGCACGCCCCTGTATATATCAAATCCGGCTTCTGCCCGCGACATCGTTCGCTTGGAATAGTTACTTTGGGCTTACGCTAACTTTTACCCGTGATTGGTCTTAGCGCGATGATATAAAGCCTATTGCCTAACTCGATAAATGGGCTATCTAATACTGAAAGAATTTTTGAAGCTACATTCACTTGCGCTAGCGCTAATAGAAACGATTAAAAATGTATGGAAATTACATAGATCAGTCACGTGACATATGTCATTCCGATACATTTTGTAGGTATCGTTTCCACTAGCGAAGCGTGAGGATAATGTTATTTTGTCTACAGCCTCAGTGGCTCCTGCGTTCAGCGCGTTCGAGCAAAGAAAAATCTGCAACTTTAAATATTAGTATAAACTAGTTGTGCCCGGCGGTTGCACCCGCTTAGACTAATTTTATGGGTGGCCCGCTGAACACAAATATTTTTTACTTTTTCAATTATAGTTGCCTAAGTTACTACTTGTAACATTACCTGTCCAGACAGACGGACAGACAGGGAAAAAATATTGTTTTTTCTATGTCAGTACCATGTATACTTTATAGGCATTTATTCAGAAGGTGTAATTTTGGAATTATATACAGACGCTTCAATTTTATTTACTGTATGGATTTGTCGTTTTAAAACATATCAAAATCTTATTCGTTACTGTTAGAAATGCGTGTGTGAGCACGTGAATAATGACATTGAATAAGGTCAGATTAATAATAAGTAATATTCTTACTTATTAAGTATTAATAATCGATGTAGAATGCATTAACCTTTATAACTGGTTTATAAGTTGACGGTCTTTGAACGAATGATGGGTACATTTTATTTAGTGTCCAAATATCTGGGAAAACTAGATTGGACCAATATTCATCAAAACTTCTGATATCTTCTTTACTTCATCTTCATATATTAGTGTTGTAAAATCTTCTTGTAGCTATTGTTTTTATGTAAATATAATATAGTTATTGAAAGTTATAATTATTTTATTGGAATTGGTTAACAGGTTGTCCCTGGAAGTATTACAATGAATACTCGAATACTTTTTTGCAAACCCAAAGCCTTATAAATATTTTTCTAAAGAATAAAAAATAGTTAAATTATTACCACAAGGCATACTTTTATTTTTTGTATATATTTTTTATAAATTTTTTTTTAATACTAACTGTGACCTACAGTTTCACCCGCGTAGATTTAATATCTTTCCCACAGATCAATTTTTTTATATATAATAGTAGCCTAAGTCACTCCTTGTAACATTAGCTATCTGCCAGTGAAAGTCCCGTTAAAACCAGCCCAGACAGACAGAGAAAAAAATTATAATATTATTTTTTAAGTCAATATCGTATAATCTTTCAAATGCAATTAGGGAAAAGCTGTTATTTTGGAATTACAAACGGACATTTAAATTTTATTTATCTGTATAGATGTGATGCTCTCCGGAGCTAATTAATAATCAGTGTCATTTATTAGTGTTTTTATTTATTAAACTTAAACAAACAAGTAATTCACTATCATGTACTAGGTGGTGGCCTCCATCTTCTGTCAGTTCCCGCCATTCACCTTTATAGCATAGTCTATGGAATAGACATTATATTACAATAGATATAGATGATTGTTTTATGAGCACTATGAGAAGAAAAAAAACTAAATAAATCTATGGAGTATTTGGATAAGTTAGTCGAAAGAAAGAGCGCTTCTTAAATGTATTCCAAATTATGCATGAGCGAAACAGCAGGGTTCGATTGATTAATAACTGGAAAGTTTTTTAAATTTCTAAGTTAGACAAATCTGTCAAGATGCCACACTTTTAAGAGTACATACATACATATACTCACGCCTGTATTCCCCGAAGGGGTAGGCAGGGTGTTGTAACCACAACATCCACTTTTCACCGAATATGATTAAGTGCCAACGTGACAGATGGTGAGTCCATCGCCGTCTCAGACACTTTACATACTTCATTGAATTACTTCTCAGAAATATTCAGGTTTCCTCACGATGTTTCCTTCACCGTAAAGCACGTGGTGTGAAATCACTGTACATAAGTTTTTTAGAAATACTCATTGGTACAGGCCCCGCTGGGATTCGAACTTGCGTCGCTTGAGTGGCAGGCGACGCAAGTCAAGCGATCGTCCTTCTAACGATTTGAAAGTACTTTGTAAGAAGTCTAATCAAATAAAGATATTTTGAATTTTGAAAAAGTGCAAAACGTAAGGTCGAACTTCTATAACTAACTAGCGGACGTCACGCGATTTCGCCCGCGTAGTTCCTGTTCCCGTGGGAGTACGGGGATAAAATAAAGTCTGTGTTACTCGCTTATGATGTAGCTTTCCAACAGTAAAAGATTTTTTTAAATTGGCACAGTAGTTCTTGAGTTTATTCATTACAAACATACACACAAAAATACAAATATTTGCCCTTTATAATAGTAGATTAGATGTAAATGTAGATATGCCTATACATCATCGTTAAGGAAAATACTCTATTTTTCCGATCTTTTGAACAAAAATATTGTGCAGAAACCAGGGGGGGGGGGGGCCTACTCATCTCAAGCTACGTATTTAATTATAAGTAGATGTACTACATTTTTAGTTATGTTAATTTTTATCGACATTTGTGCATTGGAACATTGTCCATGAGCTTACGTTTCTTAAATGATTTATTTTGTATTCTTTAAATGGTATAATATTTTTGAAAAGAGTAATTACTGAGTTTCTTGCCAGGTTCTTTTCAGTAAAAGCAACCTTCCGAACCTGGCGGTAGCGTGTATAATCCTGTATAATTATGTTATTCTGATGATATGAAAGTACTTTGTAAAAAGTCTAATCGAATAAAGATACTTTTGACTTTGCATTGACTCGCTTTCTCTAAAAAACTACATCATCAGCGAGTAACATAGGCTGTATTTTATCCCCATCCTCCCACGGGAACGGGAACTACGCGGGTGAAACCACATGACACCCTCTAGTATTATATATAATACTAGCTGTGCCCCGCGCTGCATACCATATCAATACCAATCCATAAAAGTAGCCTAAACTATCATCCCCTATTTTATCCCCTTGGGGGTAGAATTAATCAAAATCCTTCCTTAGCGGATACCTACGTCATAACATCTACCTGCATATCAAAATTCATCCCGATCCGTCCAGTGGTTTGGGCTATGCGTAGATAGATCTCTGTCGATCAGTTAGTTATATATATTTAGATAATGTCTGATAAGAATTTGAAAGATGTATGTGGCTCAGATGATCATCAATTCGGTGTCCCATCAAAAAAGGCCTGAGCTTACACGAACATTATTTTTCCTAGACAGTGGGTAATCTCCTGGTGTTCATCCTGGGAGACCTCCTACCGTTCAATACAGTCCTGTGGATACTACTGGCGATCCCGTTAGTACACTTCTGCATACTACTACGATTGCCAGAGACGCCATCTTTCCTGATCAAATGTGGGAAGAATGAGGTAAGGATACCGTATTGGATCGTATTTATACGAGTGTAAAGTGTAATTTCCTTCATCCTAAGGGATGTCATCAGGGATGAAATCAGTTTAATCCTTAAGTAAGGCTGCATGTGCGCTGGTGCGGAGCTAGCTTGGAGCGGTGAGACAAATTCCACCAATAGAAATGCGCCAGCGGATATGATGTGCAATTTTTACCTAGCTAACCACTCCGCCAGCTTGTGACCCCAATAAAATCCACTACATTGTTGGGGTCGGCACTTGATTCAACCCGATGAAGTTGATCACCTGATTTTTATACGAAGAGACTGCCCGTCCCAGCCCCAGTACTTATATAGCATTAAGTCTTATGTAGGTAATAGGGGGTGAGCCTATAATTATCACTAACCAGGCACTTATCCAGACTCCGGGCTGCTCCTGGGAAATCACAGGTGGAAAAATACATACATACATATGCTCACGCCTGTATTCCCCGAAGGGGTAGGCAGAGGTGTTGTAATAACAACACCCACTTTTCACTGAAGATGATTAAGTGCCAACGGGACAGATGGTGAGTCCATCGCCGTCTCAGACACTACACATACGTCATTGAATTACTTCTCAGAAATATGCAGGTTTGTGAAATGACTGTACATAAGTTTTTTAGAAAAACTCATTGGTACAGGCCGCGCTGGGATTCGAACTTGCGTCGCTTGCGTAACAGGCGACTGCTCAAACCTCAAGGCCACCACGGCTTCTTCAGGTGGAAAAACCCAACAAAATTTTACCCGAGCCCTCGTGTTCTTCATAAAAGCATTGCCTTTGATAGGTTACTAGGCCAACGCGCAAGTTGTATGTTTATTTGCCACGTGTGAATGAAATGTTGAATTTTTTGCTGAAATATTTGAATTTTTGTTTTGTGCTCAGGAGACGGCTAAGGTCCTGGGTTGGTTGCGGTCGTTGCCAGCCGATGACAAGTGTATCGGCGAGGAGGTGAACCGACTCATCATTGAACAGACCACCAGCGAACTAAAATTCTCGCCCAAGCTCTTATGTAAGTATCAAGTAATTAATTTAAATAAAATTACCAATTAATTTATCATTTAAAATCTGAAATAGTTCGGCAGCACGCCTGGAGTACGTTAAGTGTGTCAAATACACATTAATTTTAAAAATCATTATATCAACAAACCTCAAAAAATATAATCTAATAACTAAAATATATTATAAATAGGAGTCCCTGTAGGCAAGGTTCCGAAGATACTAGCAGCATTCCCCCTTTGGATGGCAAGACTAATTCTTTGTCCGAGCTGCCAGCTCCAAGTAAATAATGATAATACCATTCTACATTCTGGGCACAGTATCTTTTTTATTTATACACTAAAATTAAATATTATAATAATAACATTAAAGATCTCCGAATGTGACTTTACCAAACCAGTTCAGAATGGGATTCTCTAAAATCTCTCAAATGTTAAGGCTGGGTTGCACGATCAGATTTTGTAAAGCTGTAACTAAAGAACAATTAAATGATGACAGTAGCTATAACTGTAGCATTGACCGCGGAATGTGTTGCCACAAGTTAAATTATCAAATGGTAAATTTTGCTGACAATTTCAATTCCAATATGTGAAAAGTTATAAATTGCGCTATGATTTGTAAAAATCATGACGTCAATTGTACACATTCTTCAACAATTTCTTTGCCCAAAATTGCGCCTTGGGCTATACATAAAGACAGACTCACAAAATGACGACTGCGAAAGGTCAGCGCTCATAACTCGCAACGGGACCTGAGGATCTACTTTCATTTATATAGCAGCGACGTCTAATTAACATCTTATCCTGATATCACAAAATTACATATACAATATTGTAAGTTCCTAAAAACTTATGGGTTTTGGACTGGATTTGTACGTTAGGTCATAGGACACCCACCGAATAGCCAGGGTCTAAGAATATGGCTATGGTATCCCCTGCCTGTCGTAAGAGGCGACTAAAAGGGGGCCGGAGGGCCTGCTGGCGGTGGTCGGGGTGGGAGCTTTGACGACCGACGCGGGCCCGGGAAGGTGGCAGCGCGATGTGGCTCGCGCTGCCTTGTACAGCGAGGTCTCTAGGGGCGGCGCCATAGCTGCCCCGGCAAAGTGTGGGGGAACACCGGTGCGTTCTATCAGAGTACCCGGAGTCCCCCCCTGAGCGCCGAGGATGGCCACCGGGGGGTTTTAGTGCGGTAAAAATCCCACATACCCCGATCTGCCTCTCCCAGGGCGGTCGGGGACCTTTTGAAGGTTTCCCCTCGTCATCAAAAAAAAAAAAATCATTGCACTAACACGCCAGTACCAGGAACCAATAGGTTGTAGGTCGCAACAATTGACTCCGATGACACCTGACACTGAATAGATATAAGTATCAATAAGACACTCGTGAACAATCAAGGACACATGCAAATTGTAATCAAAAGGTCAACTTCACCAATTGGTCTAATTTATTTGTTGTTCAACTTTTTTACTTTGTGACTGTACTTAATGGTTGCTGTGCTTCCATTTGTTTCCATCTGCGTTCCTTAAAAGGTTGAGAATGACTGGCAACTGTTTTTTTTTACTGACGTCATGTTGCTGGGCGATTTAGATGTTATACGATATATATACGATGTATAAAATGGAACTGTTTATATTTCCATATTAACAGCTTTTCACTAAATGCATACAAAGTATATACTTAATAAATAAATACTTTAAATAAATTGCCGTGGTGGCCTCGGGGTTTGAGCAGTCGCCTGCTACGCAAGCGACGCCAGTTCGAATCCCAGCGGGGTATGTACTAATGAGTTTTTCACACCACGTGCTTTACGGTGAAGGAAAACATCGTGAGTGAAACCTGCATATTTCTGAGAAGTAATTCAAAGACGTATGTATAGTGCCTGAGACGGCGATAGACTCACCATCTGTCACGTTGGCATTTAATCAAATTCTGTGAAAAGTGGGTGTTGTGATAACAACACCTCTGCCTACCTCTTCGGGGAATACAGGCGTGAGCATATGTATGTAAATTAATTAAAACCCATTTTTTTTTCTCTGTCTGTCTGTTTGTTCCGGCAAATTTCCGAAACGGCTTGACCGATACAGGACTTTCACTAGCAGATAGCTAATATTACAAAGAGGAATGAAGGGTACTTTCATTTAAAGAAAAAATATTACTTAGGTTTCCACGCAATGAGGCACCAAATTCGTCCGTGGTTCTAAGCATTAAACAATCTAGTTCCTTACTTGAAATAAATACTAAAATTATTTTACCTACATAATATGATTATGCCTGAATTCCTAGAAGGGGTGGGCAGAGAACGACACCCACTTTTCACCGAAAATGATGAAGTTCCAATGTGACAGAAATTGAGTCTATCGCCGTCTTAGGCACTATACATTCATGTTTGCATTACTTCTCAGACATATGCAGGTTTCTTCACGATATTTTCCTTCACCGTAAAGCACGTAGTGTGTAATCAATACACAAACCTAAGTTTTTTTTTGAAAACTCTGCCACCACGGAGCTTTCTTAAAATTTTATTTATTTATTTACTTATAACCTCTTTACAGTATTTTCTACTACTGCGATGTTACAGGCCTTAATGATAAATTTATAATTAAAATTAAAATTAGCACTAAATATAATTAAAACAAACTAACAGTATTAAAAACTAAACTATTATAAAATATACTTAAATATCTATCTAACTCACTATATTATATTTATAGTAATCTATATTTAATTTACAGTTTCAGACAAGACAGCTCGCAAAGCATTCTGGGTGGCTCTCATAGTGAACTTGACGCGAGAATTCTGCGGCTGTATCGCCGTGTTGGTCTACGCTAGCCACATCTTCGCTGCAGCAGGGGATGATGAAAACACCAAAATATCCCTGACACCGAATAAACAAAGCATTTTGCTTGCTGCTGTGCAGATTATGGGGTCCTTTTTAGCGTGTCAGCTTGTTGATAGAGCTGGGAGGAAGGTAAGATTTTAAAATTTTTTTTTATTCTAGGGGATCTGCGGCCTTCCTACCAAAACGAACCTTCGTAAATGAAGGAAATTATCGTTCATTGACTTTAATTAAAGTAGGCTTAGAATAATATACCTATATCTGACAAACAATTTTGATGTATATAAAATTCTCGTATCATGGTTACTGTAACAAAACTCCATCGAGACGTCATTACCTAATTCATCATCCTCCTGCCCTTTTCCCATGTTATTTGGGGTCGGCGCAATGTGTTCTTCTCTTCCATTTCTCTCTATCAGCCGTTATATCTGTATTCACTCCTATTTTAGCAATATCATCTTTCACACAATCCATCCATCGTTTTTAGGAATCTTTTTCCCCTTGTAACCATCCACATTCATAAACAAAACTTTTTTGGCAACATTATCCCCATCCGTCCATATAACATGTCCATACCACGACAAATGTCATTACCTATTATTTATGTTTTTTTGCGATTATTCGGTTGGTCTGAGAATATGACATATGTCAAAAAATCTAGGCAATGCATCAACATAGACACGTCACGACATGAATTATTTTTTCATCATTCAGACCTCGGATATATTTTCACAACACGCAGTGTCACAATGGAAACACAACACGAACTAATTACCCTGTAATTACTGAGAATGCTCGTTCTTACCTATACCTTCGTATTGTGGTTCTTCTTATCTTATTAGATTATAATCTTAGATTTCTTTCAATCTTTAAAATACATATCGGCTAAAGTATGTATGATTTAGGTTACCTGTAAGCTAGAATAATGTTTACAATAAAACCATATCTAACGAAACTTTACATATAGAAAGATTTTACAAATCCGTGCCGTGGTGGCCTTGGAATTTGAGCAGTCACCTGCTACCCAAGCGACCCAAGTTCGTATCCCAGCGAAGCCATCAATGAGTTTTTCTAAATACGTATGTACTAGTGATTTTCACACCACGTGCTTTATGATAAAGGAAAACATCGTGAGGAAACCTGCATATGTCTGAGAAGTAATTCAAACGTATAGTGCTTGAAACGGCGATGGACTCACCCTCTGTCGCGTTGGCACTTAATCATCTTCGGTGAAAAGTGGGTGTTGTGATAACAACACCTCTGCCTACCCCTTCGGGGAATACAGGCGTGAGCATATGTATGTATGTGTATCTTCCTTAAAAAAATATTGCTTTTTCAGCCTCTACTAACAGTAACAAGCGCAGTAGCAGGCTTCAGCATGTGTCTGCTCGGAGTGTGGTTCTACCTGCAGAGTATTGGAGTGTTCATGCCGGGCTGGGTGCCCATAGTTGCACTGTGTACGTGTATCTTTGCAGACGCCTCTGGTCTGCAACCTCTGCCCTATGTCATTATGACCGAAATGTTCAACTTCCAGGTGAGAACCTACATGTTATACTAACACACGCACTCCCTGAAGGGGGAGGAGTATTAGCATATAAGGCGAGCCTATTCGCATATAGCAGAACTAATCCATTCGAACTGCAGTGGGAAATTACTGATGGGGTTAAAATCCCAATAACACTGTGATCAAAGTCAAAGTCAAAAGTATCTTTATTCGATTAGACTTTTACAAAGTACTTTCAAATATTCAGAATGACATAATTATACAGGATTATACATGCTACCGCCAGGTTCGGAAGGTTGCTTTTACTGAGAAGAACCTGGCAAGAATCTCCGTCATTACTCTTTTCAAAAATATTATACAATTTAAAGAATACAAAATAAATAATTCCAGAAACGTTAGCTCATGGACAATGTTCCAATGCACAAATGTCGATAAAAATTAACATAACCAAAAATCTAATACATCTACTTATAACTAAATGCGTAGCTTGAGATGACCAGCCCCCACAGCCAGATCAGCGATCGAACCCTAGACCTCGTGTTCCGCAGTAGCATTTGCAACCACTAGACCAGCAAGATAGCTAAACATATATTCAATCGACGTTATTTTTAGAAAGGTACCCAGTCTGTTTAATATGTTAGTACTTGGATAACTGAGCTCGGTATTCATACTAATGTTATAAAAAGGAAAGATTTGATTGTTTATTCACGTTGAATAATCTCCGAAACTACTGCACCGATCTTAAAAATACTTTCAGAAACGGATAGCTACGTCATCAGCGAGTATAATTAGCTAGATCCATTTATCTCTCCCGAATCCCCTGTATACAAAATTTTATGAAAATCGTTTGAGCCTATACAGAAAGTTGTTCTTCTCCCTGGCCTTATCCCATACATTGTTGGGGTCGGTACTTGATTCGATGTGGCTGATCACCTGATTTTTATACGAAGCGACCTTCGCAACCCCTTTAACGAGGAAAATCTGTGATCTGGGTTAAACCAGTTGTCAGACTATTTTAGGCCTCCGACTGACCTGTAACGATTGCCAAAGATGATAAATTGGCAACCGTGACCGACGGCTTAACGTGCTCTCCGAGACACGGAGGGAACTCGGGCGGTCACCCATCCAATTACTGGCTAGGCTTAGGGTGACTGATCACATGATTTTTATACGAAGTACGAGTGCCTAGTGCGAGTTTTTCACTGCCGCAGTCACAAGTCACCGCGTCGACGTAAACGCAGATTTGTATAGGATCGAAACAGCGCCGTCTGTCGCCCTAAAGATGACACTATTGTGAGCCCATACAAATCTGAGTTTACGTTGACGCGATGACTTGTGACGGGGATTTTAAGAAAACTCTCAGTAGACAATCTGACCTCCGGTCATCTCAAGCTACACAATTATTCGTAGTACTCATTTTTAGTTTAAAATTTTTTTATATCGATGTGCACTGGAACTGTGTCCATTGGCTTATATAATTTTTTTATGATTTATATTCTATTACTCAAAGCTGTAATTTTTTTTTAAAGTAATTACTGTGTTTCTTGCCAAGTTCTTCTCAGTAAAAGCAACCTTCCGAACCTGGCGGTAGCATGTATAATCCTATGTAATAGTGTCTTTCTGACGATTTGAAAGTACTTTGTAAAGTCTTATCGAATATAGATATTTTGAATTGAATTGTAACTCCTTTTACACGAAGAGTCGGTCGGTAGTCTTGAGTTAAACCAGTTGTCAGACAGGTAATTAGATTGAAATTGTGTTTTGTTCACAGCTCCGAGGTACGGTAGCAACCCTTATCATGGCGATATCATTAGGCACAGACTTCGCCCTGCTCAAGCTGTTCGCTCCTCTCAACGACTGGATAGGATACCACTCAACATTCTGGGTGTTCAGCGCTGTTTGCCTGCTGAACGTATTCTACCTTATTTTCTGTGTACCAGAGACTAAAATGCGATCCCTTGAAGATATCTACGCCGATTTAGAAGGGAAGAAAAGAGAGACGAAAGACGGCGAGGTGGTTGAAACGGTGCACGTCTGAGCTCCTAACGGTTATAGTTCAATTTACTTGGAAATTACTTGGAGTTTGTTATATAATGTATAACTTATTACGTGAACAGGTTCGGCGCAGGGCATCAGTAGGTGGGACATATCAATTTAAAATATAAAAAGATCATTTTTAAATTTTCATGTCATTATTATTAGTTCATATGTAAAGTTACTCTGGACTTATCACGATAATATTTTGTAACTTACCTCGACGTTTCGATTGGGTTACACCAATCGTGGTCGCAAGCAGACTAGGGGGATCGATGAGCCTGTCTTCGCGGCCGACCCGTAACATTGGTAGATTTTTCGTTTACCCTCTATTGGTTTTGTATTTGATTGAAAAGTTCACACTGGATATGAATTTAAATCGCGAAAGTTTAGGAAATATGACGTTAGGAATACCTACTCTAGTTTCGTTATCGCCCCGTAAGCTGAAAGCCTCACCTTTGAGCTACCGTAACTTGACAGATGTCGGCGAAATTTTCTGTCGTATTGTAATGATATTTTATGAGTTTTTCAGTGCCTGAAAACATAATCAAAATGATGTTTTCCATAAATAAAACCTCTCTCTCTCTAGTCGTTCCCTCCTGACTGAGGATCGTGGTCGTCAACGAGAGGTCCACACTTGGAGTGAACTATTTGTTTCCATCGGCTTCTGTCCATCGCAGCCCTGACGACGGAGCTAAACCTCGGGGACCTAGTCTTTTATTTGGTCGGTCCACCTGGTAGGAGACCGGCCTCGGGCTCGTTTGCCATTTGTGTTTCCAACTACGATCAATTTCTCCAGACTCTCATAACCCCTTCGCATTATGTGGCCAAAATACGAAAGTATTCGTTGGTGGCATATCGTGGACAGACGGGTTTTATCTTTAGCTGTGCAAGGATCGACACATTTGTTCGTTTGGCCGTCCAAGGTATCCTCAACATACGCCTCCAGCACCACATCTCCAAGGTATCAATCCTCTGCCTTTCTCGAGCCCGTATTGTCCATGACTCCACGCCATACAGAAAAATGGGATGGGGAATTTTGTACTACGCAGGTTGTCGACATTTACAATAAGTAACTACTTTAGTCCTCAATTACATTTTTTTTTTGAACTCAGCGTACTTTTACACTTTTACAATTCATACATGCCCTTTGTCTAGACCAGCGCCATTCTAAAAGGTTTTTGAACCGTTATATATAGCTTACAGCTGGACACTTTCTTAAATTTTCTACCATATTAGATGACTCTCCCTACCTCTACCCTCTATAGAGATAGTAGAGTAATTTGACATTACCATTATTACGAAACAGCAGATATAATCCCGTTTTAAATGTAAGGATAAACTTTTACAGTATTATACCTACATACATACGTAATAAAGCTTTATTAAAATTGATATTGGATTTTAAAATAAATAGTAACTTTTTAAATCATTGTGTGATATTATTTTTGAATCTTGATTCGTAAATTGTCTATTACGGAAGTGTGTATAAAATAGATAATAATCTATTGTTTAACTTACCATAAAAATTGGTCTAGATATAAAAATACTATTTAAAAAATTAATAGGATTTTTAAAATATTAATTAATGATTTTGTTTGTGAGTTCAAATTTGACTGCCGTCAGTTTTCATAAATCGTAACGTATCAAAGTTTGGTGGGAGTTCTCAGATATAAATACGGGGGTCGTCTTTGAACTATTAAGTGGAGTCCCTTGGGTCTCGCCCTTTAGTCCGGTTAAGCAGTGGAGGTAACTCCCCCCTACCAACTGCGAGAGACCATATCGTAAAAAAAAAAAAAAAAAAATGAACTATTAAGCAAGTTGGTCGTCTAATTAGTCAGTTGTATAAAAAGTGATTTCGAACATTAAATTACAGTATGTATGTAAATTGTGCAGCGACTCCCAGCGGTGACGTGAAGAACTAAAATATATCATACAAATATTGCGAGGGACGCTAGCGAGTATAGATTACGAAAACGGTGGGAAATCCGTGTTAGGGGTACTGGTTTCGAGTTTGAGATCGATAGGCGTTACGTCATAAGATACATACAGGCAGACAATAATTTCATATTTAGATTATTCATTACACTTAAATTTAATAATATTGTAAGTGTGCCATGGCAAGAACACAGGGTGTGTGATATACCCGGTGTTAATATAAAATAGCTCTTGATTAAGTAGGTTAAGAATATATTCTTAGACTTATATAATTCTAAGCTTCGTTATTCACTAAGGTTTCTCATCGTCGAACTCGACGAGCGTTGCTTTCAATCATAGGAAATTGATACATAATACTTAGAGGATTAGGTACAATTTCGTTTCTTTAAAACCGATACTCGACGAGTGCGACGCTAAGAAACCTTAGTGAATAACGCGGCAGGGCATTAGTTCTTTGTAAATATAAAATTTAGGACAAATAAATAAATGCATCGAATATTACTTTATTGACTTTGATTTATGTACTTAACTAAATACTCAAATAATATACAAATTATCTCGACGAATAGTGATTATGCTATTAAATAAATTTGTAATTTGTGATCGCCGTTACGAGAACCCGAAAAGGTACGAAGCAATTCCTGTTTCGAAAAGTATGTCACCACATCTCGAGAGCTATAAGTTTTAAAAAAAAAAATCTGAGGCGTTTACAAGTTTCCTCGCGATGTATTTCTCCCACCATGAGGCTCCTGATTATTCATTGAATTCATCTATATCTAAATATATAAAACTCAAAGGTGACTGACATAGTGATCTATCAACGCACAGCCTAAACCACTGGACGGATCGGGCTGGCATGCAGGTAGATGTTATGACCTAGACATCCGCTCAGAAAGGATTTTCTTAAATTCTACCCCAAAGGGGATAAAATAGGGGATGAAAGTTTGTATGAAACTTTGTCAATTTTAAACCGATCGGGTTGAGACTTTGCATGCATAAAGCTACTATGACGTAGGCATCTCCTGTTAATAATAATACTTCTTAACGCGAGCGACGCCGTGGGCAAAAGCTAGTATATGTATATGAAAAAGGAAAATCCTTGCCTTAATGTTAGGGGAGAAAGAAAAAAAACAATTATGAGTTTTAGAAGATTTACTTATCGTAATAAATAACCAGCTTAGTTTACAAAAGCATTGAATTTTTTTACAATTTTTACCATTTTTTAAAAAACATCATTCAAAAACTTAAGTGATAACTTATTGCCAGTTTCTGATAAATTTAATGTTGCTATTTTTTAACAAAGTTTTTTCGTTTTTTATTAAAAAAATATCCCACACGCCTTTGCGATACTTAATTAACGACTAGTAATGAAACAACATTGGTAATACATATTTATTATTTAAAATATACATCGAGGAAGAACGGAAGTTGAAGGATATATTAAAATACTGGCAATACCAAGATATAACCTCTTACGTAACTTATACTCCAATGTTTAATTCAATTTTATTCCGTAATCCAGGTATTTGTATCCCTAATATTACATAAAAGGAGCACACAGTCTCTATTATAACTCATACATTTAACAAAATTATGCAAACATCGCAATATTATATGTGTATGACAAATTAGGCCTGGGAGCCAGGACCAGTCGGAGCAGACCTTGGTTGGTTGAATGAGACACCGTAACTTGGACAGTCCTGGTATTTATTGATTCCTCAACTACATAAGGAAATGTGTGTGCTATATATGTTAGGAAAAGAGACTTTCGACAGCGCGATCTATAATGATATAACGCCATCTTGTGAGAAATAGTTACACTAACTTGGTGATGGGTATTCTACGTTTAATAATATGATGCGTATGATTTTGAGTGAATCAATATATGTATCACAGCGTATGTGTTTGAAAAATATGATTTTATTGTCTAAACTGGTAAGGTTACGGTATGAAAGTAAAAAAATAACTATATTGAATTAGCAGTCCTGTCGTAGATGCCAATAACGCAGCGTGTGTGTGCGAATATGTAACTTTAGCATACCGCGCTTACATTAACACACATATGTGTTTCCGCAGCGAAAGTGTTCAAATTACAATTTTAATATCAGCAGCATAGTGCTCAATTTTGAGAGCACTATGAACTATTGTTTATATTTTCAAAGTATGCTAACAAGACCGTCAGATAGTAAGTTACTGCAACTTGAACAGGGTTGTCACTCGCGTTGCCTACCTAATATTAAACAACTAGGTGTGCTCTGCGGTTTCACCCGCGTGGATTTAATTTAATTCCCGCGGAACCATAAATGTATTTTTAAATAAAAGTAGCCTAAATTACTATTTGTAACATTAGCTATCTGCCACAGATAGAGAAAATTTTTAAAAATTTGTTTTTTTCAAGTCTGTATATACCTTCAAATTTATATGCTAAATAATTTTTATTTTGAAATTACAAACAGATACAAACTTTATTTATATATATATATGTATAGATAAGATACAATATAATAGACAATAAGTCAAATCGCTTGCATACATTAATATTTATGATAAGACGATCACTTGTCACGATTGTTCAGTATAGCCAAAACTTAGATCACCCGTGGTCACGTAGTCAAAAAATAATTATTCACCAAAGCGATAATGATTTCATAGTTGCATCTGTTTCCCTTATTACAAGATAAGCATGAATATAGGTGCGTAATATGAGCGCTCGTGAGGCTTGAAAATGATTAAAATTTGGAGTATAAATTACATAAATTAAAAAGCAATCATTTCTACAGTCAGCATGAAAAGTAGCTGATCAAAATAAAATAACGATTAATTGACTGTAAGGGAAGCATATACGAGACAAGAACATTATGTCGACTTAGCTAAGTAAGCTTCAGTAGCAGACCGACAAAATTATTTGTTGCGTAACTATTACTGAAGATGTTATTCTGAAAAATCTGTAAGTATGTATTAAAAAAAAACGATTTATTTCAATAATAAAATAATATGCCATATTATATTCTTTAAATTGTAATTTTATTTTGAACAACCATCTTTTATTAACGCGTTCACTGCTAACGAAGCGCCTGCGCGTTTATCCGAACTTTCCTATATGCTAACGACGCTTATGTAAGTCCATACAAATTTCTGTGCCTTCACTGTGTGCTAAAGCCGACTCTGCGCGTCTATTGTTTAAATAAGACCTAATTGTAAGGGCCCTTACCCACCTTGCTATATAGGACAGATACGAAATTTGCCTACATGAAATTTAGTGAACATATCAAAACCAATTACACAGGTAGAGCTTAGGTAGGTAGGTGGATATGTACCGACCCTTTTCCTTTTCGCATGTTTTTATTGCCTGTCGTAAACAAGCGAGTGTTTTATGAGCTGCCATAACAATACTCAAACGCGCAGAAGCGTCGAATAGCACTGGGGAATATGTTACGTGGGACGCTATGTTGAGGTTTTAGCACAGAGCGAAAGCGTACTTGTACAACGATATGCGTTTGATGCACTGGTGTAAGGTCCGATTGTGTAGCACACGGTAATGACTTTTTATTTAGCTCTAGCAGTGAATGCGTTAATGTAAATTATCAGAACAAGAACACAACTTTCGGCAATATTAAACTGGACACACACACACACACACGGTGTGTTTTTACGCACCTCAGGTGTAAAATTTGCTTATTCTGTTTATAAATTGGTGTTTTGCAAGTCTGTAGGATAGCCTGAACATAACTTATACTATATGTTATAGATAACATAAGCCTACGAGTACTTATGGTGTTTGATGGATAACAAATAACTGTATGCTGTATTGAATTACCACAAATTTACGGAACATTTTGTCAATATTCAATATATATATATATGATGATAATTTCAAACATAGTCCTCTTGTTATAAACTATAATTAGTACAATACTTAAAACTGTCATAATTTTGTTGATAAAGTATACCGAATTTTGGTCCAATCAAAGATTCTGACAATTATTCCGTTTAAATGTAATATACAAATATATATTTATTTATACGTGAAATTTCTTTTTTTCAAAGTATTTATTTGAAAAAAACTATTACGTACTTTATAACCCCATTTTTAATTGTTTAAAAATACCTACAGCAAAAAATACGAAATATGCACTGAGATCTAGATAAAAAGCAAGATGGAAAATATTTTATCGAATAAAATCAATTTTACGGTGTAACTAAAAATACCGGAATATGCGAATAAATATTTCACCAGGGACTTAAAGGGAGGGAGTGAATATTCATTGGCCATACATTTAAGGCAAACTGCATTTCGACTTTTTAAGTCCAATAAACATTTGCATTTTTATTTTTTATTTAACACAATGACATAAATAATGTTTTTCTCTGATTCCTCTATTTATATACTCGTATAATATTGAGTCCCGTATCAAACTAGAAAAGTAAATATAATGTTAAAATAAGCATTGACAATTTTTAGCACATAGTATTCGAGTATATAATATTATAAACAATATCAACATATATTGATATGGATTCGACAGTAAATATTGATAGACAAATGATGTTTTTGTGACTGTGTGAGTAACCTTAACGCGTTCACTGCTAACGACGCGTATGTGCGTCCAACTGTTCGAGAATTTACGAAGAAGTTGAAATGTTAGCAGTGAATGTGTTAATCATATACAAGGTGACGCAAATAACACGAAACTTGAACAATAAGTATATATACACTATAACATACCTGCATATGTCTGAGAAGTAATGCATAGACGCGCGTATAGTGCCTGAGACTGCGATTCACTCACCATCTGTCACTTTGGCACTCAATCATCTTCGAGTGTCGTTACAACGCCTCTGCCTACATTTCGGGAAATACAGGCGTGAGTATATGTATGTAGGTACTAATATAATTTTTAACTTTTAACTAAAAAATGGTACCAGCGAGGCTGATGGTGAGTCTACCGCCGTGTCAGGCACTATACTAACGTCTTTGAATTACGTCTCAGATATATGCAGGACACTACATAATTTTTTTATTGAATAACTCATTGTGACAGGTCGCTAGGATTAACGCTTGCGTAGCAGGCGCCTGATCACACAGCCACCACGGCTCTCCTTTTATACAGGGTGTCGGAGAAAAAGGAACAGTTGTCTTCTAGAAGTTGTAGGGTTTTATGAATATATCGCTATGTCGAAGTCGAAATATATCTAGCTCCATCGATAACGTAGTTATAGGCTATTGTTGCTAAGGGCCGAAGAGATCGCGGCCTTAAGCGATTGAATGAACGCGCGGCCGCGTTTACCTACATTACGTACGCGGTCATTCAACTTGCTAAGTTAACGAGAAGGTTACTGGTTTCGAAAAATGGTTTTATGGGATTATTTGAGGAACTATTAATGGGAGAAAAAATAAAAAACGTAGTTAGATTTCACGTGAATAACTCTACGTTACCTCTGATTTTTATGCGAAAATAAGGTCTTGATATGGTCAAATTTGAACGTCAATTACTTAAAAACGGAAGAAGATATTTTTTTAATAATAATTTGATTTGCTTCCTAAAGTTACACCCTATCACATATTTTATCAGCTGTCCTATTTTCGCCGACTTCCTGAATATATATTATTACTTTTACGTATCCTGTGTTCCTTCTCTGGATTTAATTCATAATATTATTACTTTATACTCTTATAATATTACGGTTCAAGCTTCGTGTCACAATGAATAGAAATTAAATTAAATGTATACACTATTAATATCTCGTGTGTCAATAAATTACATTATGCTAGCATACCCCGAAACTTATGAACATTGTTCTTGGAATATGTCTGTCTCTTTTTCACATACGCGAGACTACACGCGTGAAAGAGACAAACAATATCTCAACTGACAAAACCTTTGACGCTTATAAATGAGGTTCACACACTTCACTCTAGTTTATTTTATTTGTATTGTAAAATAGAAGTATTTTTTTTTTCTACACACAGTGAGTCCAACACAGCCAAGGTAAGTATTTTAAAATATCTATATGATTATTCAAATCTTTTGCAAACGGTCGTTTACAACATGTTTCACGTCATAAGTAATTTCAACAATCTATTAGTTAAAGCATACATATGCTCACGCCTGTATTCCCCGAAGGGGTAGGCAGAGGTGTTGTTATCACAACACCCACTTTTCACCGATGTTTTTGATTAAGTGCCAACGTGACAGATGGTGAGTCTATCGCCGTCTCAGGCACTATACATACGTCTTTGAATTACTTCTCAGAAATATGCAGGTTTCCTCACGATGTTTTCCTTCACCGTAAAGCACGTGGTGTGAAATCACTGTACATAAGTTTTTTAGAAAACCTCATTGGTACAGGCCCCGCTGGGATTCAAACTTGCGTCGCTTGCGTAGCAGGCGACTGCTCAAACCCCGAGGCCACCACGGCTCTTTTATTAGTTAAAGCATTTTATCAATAACAATTTTACTATGATACAAAACCTACGAGCCAAACGCGTCCTGTAACCGCTAGGTGATGATGGAGTTGGGGTCACAGTCCCCAGTCAGACACATCGAAATTTCTTTTCAATCTGTTGTAATGATTATTTAGTATTGTCAAAACCAATGAGTTTCTTGCCGGTTCTTCTCAGAAGGCTAGTGTCCGAACCGGTGGTAAATTCCTCGACATTCATAAGTGACTTACCAGGGCCTAAACTGAATAAAACATTTTCTATTTCATTTTTATTTGCAAAGATATTAAAGAGGTAATTTGTGTTGTCGACTTGAGGTGTTAAAGGTGTCATAATTCTAGCCTTCTCTCTAGCTAGAAGCACAGTATACTTACAAATAGTACGGAATCTACGAACAAATCCGTGGAAATGACACACGTACGAGATTATAATCGGTTTTAGCGATTGTCAATTAGGGGTATCAAATTGTGGCCATTCGCGAAAACTTTTCAAAATTAAAAATTCTTAATCTTACATAGAAATCTACATTATTTTCACAGTATATTACCCCCTAGTAAATTTTAAAAACTTCAAGATTGACAACGCTCACGCTCGATGGAGGAAAACGTTGGACTACTTTCCATACTGCTTAATATTATAAACTCGCTGTGCCCCGCGAAATCACCCGCGTAGACATAATATCATGGGTGGCCCACGGAACACCTATGTTTTTTTTAAAATTAAATATAGCCTAGTTTAATCCTTGCAACATCAGCTATCTGTGGAAAGTCCAGCCAGACAAACAGACCGTCAATGTCAGTACCGTATATACTTTCATATGCATTTAGTGAAAAGTTGTTATTTGGGAATTACAAAGAGACACTCCAATTTTATTTATCTGTACAGAAATAGATGTATAGATATAGTTATAAGTATTCGACAATCAACATTGCGTATAATAAATGTTTTATTTACTTTAATATCATCATATATAACCGACCGTTTGCCCAAAGATCTAAAGAAATAATTAAATCTCGCTACAATACGTTATAAATAGTACTACCTCCCACTTGTATATTTAGTTCGATAAAACTCGTAATAACTGATCCTTACCAGTCAGCCATCCTTCGCTATGCTGTCCTGGTCGACCTGTTCCTGTCTCACCTCCTTGGGCTCTTCTGTCTTCTCTATCTTCTCTCTCTCCTTCTCCTCCGATGGTTTGGAGTCGGTTGATATCGAGCTGGAGGTAAGGCTGTTGGGTTGGGAGGACTCTTTGCTCGGTGGCTCTTGGGAACTTCTGGGCTCCGACTGTGATTTTTCTTTTGATTCTGTTAAATTTTATTGACATTTTAATCTATGATCTTCGCGTGTTTATGGGTGCGTCTTCACCCGAGATATGAACTACAGCGTCACAGAACTGCGAGTCCAATAGGCATTTTATATTCTTACTATAACACTTCTAATAACATACAACTAAAATATCTACTGTTTTTTTTTCGTCAGTAATACAGGCGAGTCTATTGCTAATTACCGGGCACTAATTCCTGCTCCAGGCTGGGAAATACTGCCCGACCCGGAAATCGAACCCAGGACCTCGTATTCTTAAGTAGCATATGCGACTACTAAACCAACGAGTTTTTGTTCTACATTAATATCTAATTGCAATTAACAAGTGATGATCCTAAGGCTGCGGTAACCGCTTAATATCAAGCGGGGCGTATACCATCTCAGTAGTCATCATCATCTCCCTGGTCTTATCCCATACATTGTCGGGGTCGGCACTTGATTCAACCCGATGTGGCTGATCACCCGATTTTTATACGAAGCGACTGCCATCTAACCTTCGGAACCCCTTTTACGAGGAAAATCTGTGATCTGGGTTAAACCAGTTGTCTGACTATTTTAGGCCTCCGACTGACCTGTAACGAATGCAAAAGATGATAAATTGGCAACCGGGACCGACGGCTTAACGTGCTCTCCGAGGCACGGAGGGGACTCGGGCGGTCACCCATCCAACTACTGGGTTGGGTTAGGGATTGCTTAACTTGAATCTTATGCTCAATAGCAACTGTACCAGCTCCTCGATACCACTTCAGTAGATTTAATTTCATTCCCGCGGAACCTTAAATGACTTTTCTATATAAAAGTAGCCTAAGTTACTCCTTGTAGCATTAGCTATATGCCAGTGAACGTTCCATTTGAATCGGCCCAGTCGTTTCAAAGATTATCCGGAACAAACAGACAGAGATTTTTTTTTTAAATTTGTTTTTTTATGTCAATACCCTATATACGAAAAGCTTTTGTTGTTTTGGAATTACAGAACAGACACTTCAATTTTATTTATATGTATAGACGTATATATATAAGGTGTCTAAACAAGTATTCATTACATCAAACTACAATAAAAAATATATTTCATCAAATTTACATTTACCTACAAAATAAAGATAATGTACTAACAAAAAACTTAAAAGTCAAACTGAAATGGACTCTCTTGTCCCACAAACAAAGTCTTCAATCGCTTGTATTTATTGCATTCGTGATTGCAGCCAAGCTTGAATGGATAACTTCGCCGCCAAGCGAAATTCTTTGTGCAAAACAATAATTATGATTATTAGTGATATATATAGAGCCGTGGTGGCCTCGGGGCTTGAGCCGTCGCCTGCTACGCAAGCGACGCAAGTTCGAATCCCAGCGGGGCCTGTACCCATGAGTTTTTCTAAAAAACTTATGTACAGTGATTTCACACCACGTGGTTTACGGTGAAGGAAAACATCGTGAGGAAACCTGCATATTTCTGAGAAGTAATTCAAAGACGTATGTATAGTGCCTGAGACGGCGATAGACTCACCATCTGTCACGTTGGCACTTAATCATCTTCGGTGAAAAGTGGGTGTTGTGATTACAACACCTCTGCCTACCCCTTCGGGGAATACAGGCGTGAGCATATATATGTAGTGATATAATTGTGCTTCGCAGTTTTACTCACGTAGACTTAATTTTATGGGTGACAAGCGGAATCCTAATGGTTTTTTTTTTTAATAACGGTAGTCTATGTTACTCCTTGTAACATTAGCTATCTGCCAGTGAAAGTCCCGTTAAAATCAGCCCAGCCGTCTCGGAAATTAACCAGAACAAACAGACGGACAAAGAACAATTTTAAAAATTGTTTTATTGGTCGAGACTAACTCGGGACCGAGAATAATGGCGTGTCACAGGGGAGGCCTGTACCCAACAGTGGGTGCATGTGGGCTGAATATGATGATGATGATGATGTCAGTATCGTGTATACTGTCATTTGCATTTAGTGAAAAGCTGTTATTTTGGAAATACAAACAGACACTTTAATTTAATTTATCTGTATAGACTAGCAGGTTTTACCGCTTAGGATTAATAATAAAACTTTCTTTAAATAAAAGTAGCCCAAGTTACTCCTGCTGGAGAAATATGCTTGGCATAAAGTGGACACAACTCAGGATCAAACAGCGTCTTTCTTCCACAGTTGAATCTCGCATTCTCAACTTCTTTGGACATGTGTCGCGACGTGGAGACGCATCCATAGAGCGTCTGGTGGTGCAGGGTACATTCGAGGGTACTAGGGCACGTGGCAGATCACCAATGAGATGGACGGACCAGATTAAGGCTGTGATGGGTGATCCTACTATCAACGAATGCTCCCGTAAAGCAGCAGTCCTAATGTGGAAGATCGATTACTAATTAATATTACTTTATTATTAGTTTAAGTTTGATTGTTTAATTATTGTTTTCCTGTTATAATTAAAAACTTTAATTCCTTTTGTTTTATTTACCTAGATATACATAAGTATATAAGTTTGTGTAAATAAAGTAGACGTTCTCATTGGTCCAATAAATTACACCAATAAGACTTGTTAGAATAATAAATTATGTAACGATTAACATTGGTCCAATAATTTAAGCCAATAAGAAATTGTATTATTAGCCAATTCTTATTGGCTAATAATACAATTTCTTGTAGTTGATTTGAATAAATAATATAGTCTGGTCCCGATAGTTGTGACCCCAAAAAATTATATATAAATGGACGCCCTCAGCGTCATTTTCACCTCTCTCTCGATCCTGCTCACTACATGCAAGAATACCAAGAAGACTCTCTGGACCAGACAAGCTGAAATAAATATTGTGGTTTCTCATTTATCTGCCCAACCCCTATACGTCAAACGTACAAATCACTACGCTGCAGCCAGTGCTGGTGATTCAACACACCTAAATGAATGGCGCCGTTTTGTTCAGCAAGCCACCAATTCTGACATTACGACCACGACGCTTTGCCAAGAGTGTAACGATTGTACTTTTGCTACAATTAATTAATCTTATTCAATTCAATTCAAAATATCTTTATTTGATTAGACTTCTTACAAAGTACTTTCAAATCGTCATAAGGACACAAAATACATTATACATGATTATAAATGTTACCACCGGGTTCGGAAGGTTGCTTTTGTTGAGAAGAACCCGGCAAGAAACTCAACAATTACTCTTTTAAAAAAATATATATTATACAATGTTTTTGGTTACAGTGTTTATATCTCATGAATATAAGCCCATGGATGGCCCTTAGTTTGATCTTTGCTTTGACTGGCTGGAATTTGCCGCGCTCACAAATATTTTAGTTATTATATTTGACAATTGAGCATTTGAACTGTGTCCATGGGCTTATATTCATGAGATATAAATACTGTAACCAAAAACATTGTATAATATATATTTTTTAATAGAGTAATTGTTGAGTTCCTTGCCGGGTTCTTCTCAACAAAAGCAACCTTCCGAACCCGGTGGTAACATTTATAATCATGTATAATGTATTTTGTGTCCTTCTGACGATTTGAAAGTACTTTTTAAGAAGTCTAATCAAATAAAGATATTTTGAATTTGAATTGAGAAGAAAGTTACTCCTTGTAACATTAGCTATCTGCCAGTGAAAATCCCTTTGAAATCGGTCCACCCCTTTTAGAAATTAGCCGGTTTTTTTCATATGCATTTAGTTAATATTATTTGAAATAACATACAGACACTTCTATTATATTTATGTGTATAGAAGATATTATAAAGTCTTACCGGGTCCGTGAGTAGATGGCCAAGGTTTCCGTACGAACATATTCGCTACGATCTGATCAATTTTATCTGTCTCAGCAGAGTTCACCGGTCTGTGGAATACACAATAACATAAAAAAAAAACTGAAGCCGTGGTGGCCTTGCGGTTTGGGCAGTCGCCTGTTACGCAAGCAATGCAAGTACGAGCCCAAGCGGTCTGTACCAATAATTTTTTTCTAAAAACTTGAGTGTCTGCATATGTCTGAGAAGTCTGTTAAGACGTGTGTATAGGGCCTGAAACTGTGATAGACTCACCCTCTGTCACGTTGGCACTTAATAATATTCGGTGAAAAGTGGGTGCTGTTTTATTTATTTATTTTATTTATTCATAAATCAGCACGACATAACATCAATTACGCTAATTAGACAAAACGATAATTATAAAATCAAGACAAACATTAACACAGATGATAAAATACACGAGACAAATATGAACATATAAAAAATAAGAGAACAAACTATTCTAATAATAAAAGTATATAAAAATTAAAGTAACACAAGTCTTTCAGAATAAATTAAGCATTCATTCAAAATCACCTTCCATTCACCACCAAGCACATCACAGTCGGGACATGAGTCCAGGAGGGCATTCAGCGCACACAGCGATCTTGGAACTGGAGATCGAGCTCGCGCGACAGTTCGGCATGAAGGCACCGAGAACAGTTTGTGCTTTCTATTGCGACCGTAATTGTTGGGAACAAAAAAACGACACAACGCATTGTGTAAATCAGGAGCATCTATTTTCCCATGAAGGATTTTGCACATCGTAACTAGTTGGTCATTAGCTCGTCTGACCTCCAAAGAATTGTAGCCTAAGCACCCTAGCAGGAACTTACTAGGGTACATATATGGGTAGTAGCCGTAATATTTTTTATACAGAAATCGTAAAAATGCCTTCTGCACCTTCTCCAGAAGTAACGTATACTTGCTTTCATGTGGGTGCCATACACAAGAGCTGGCTTCAAGTTTGCAGCGAACCAAAGCGCCAAAAACCAGCTTGGTCACATGCACGCCTTTGAACTCTCGTGAATTTCTCAACACAAACCCAAGTCGTCTGAAGGACTCTTTGGCTAGTGTAGTAATGTGGTCGTGAAAGGTTAATCCACGATCAAATAGGACTCCCAGATCTTTGGTGGTTGTACATCTTATTAGGCTGTTGTGTTCTAATTTGTATTGAAATTCGGTAGGAAGCCGCTTACGGGTGAAAGTCATAGCGGAGCACTTTGATGGGTTAAATTCCATGCTGTTAGCAACTCCCCACTCGTAAACGGCATCAACATCGTTTTGAAGTTTTTGACAGTCCTCCTCAGTCTTTATCTCCATGAACAGTTTCAGATCGTCCGCATATAGTAAACATTTAGCGTGTTTCAGAACCTCAGGGAGATCGTTAATCATGAGGATAAATAGAAGAGGTCCCAGGATAGATCCCTGACTTACCCCCGATCTGGTGTGATATGGTTGGGATTCATAAGTGCCAAGTTTGACATATTGCAGTCGATTACGCAGATAGTCTGCAACAAACCTCAGTAGCCCAGGAGCGAATCCCAGGCTACTCAACTTCGCCAGCAGGATATCATTATCTATCCGGTCGAATGCCTTGCGAAAGTCAAAGTATAAAACGTCAACTTGACCTCCAAGATCGAGTCGCGCCGAGATAAAATCGACAAGAGTTAGAAGGTTTGAGTTTACAGATCTTCTACGCCTAAACCCATGTTGCTCATTGCATAAGCATTGCTCAACCTGTCTATATATATCGTTATGCAGTAGGTGCTCAAGGACTTTGGCGGGCGATGCCAAGCTAGCAATGGGTCTGTGCTCCTCAACTGGTGGTTTGTTGGGAGCTTTGGGGATAGGAGTGACTCGGGACAATTTCCATTTAGTTGGATATACACCGGCCTTTAGGGAGATGTTAAAAATATGCGACAGTGGGTGTGCCAGGTACTTCGAGCCCAATTTCAGAAACCACGTGGGTATATTATCCGGCCCAACAGAACTACCAGCTTTAAGATTTTTGATGCTGGATGCCACATCGGCAGAATTAAAGTGGGTGACATTTACGTAGTGACTGCTACCGGTGCTGTCTCGTAGACTAATGCTATCAGAATCGAGTAGCGGCACATCAGGTAAAAACACACTACCGAAAAATGCTGCGAAAGCTTCCGCGGCTTCGACACCACAGAAAATTTCACCTTTGTATGTAACGGTTGACTCAAAGCCCCCTTTACTTCTCAATCGTGATATGTGCTGCCAGAATCCGCGCGGGTTAGATATAATATCATTTTCAATCTTAGTTATATAGTCATCGTATGCGGTTGCAATACGAGTTTTGAGCGAAGCTCTTAGCTTTGAGAATGCTGCATACGCCTCAACACATTTGGTCCGCTTCCAACGCGTGTGTAATTTTAGTTTGATTTTCATATCCTGTATAATGTCATTTGTAAACCAAACTGGATAACGCTTATTATGAGTGGACTTTCGATGCTTTTTAGGAATACACATATATGTTATTACGACTCCTCTGCTTACCCTTTCGGGGACCCTTCTGGGATGGCGTGAGCATATTTACCTGTCATGTGGCGGAGCGGGCCTGACAATAGGGATGGCGGCGGTGGGTCGCCGCTGGGTGCGCGGTTGTTGTTCCTGCTCGGCGCAACTGTAGTATGTCACCCCTCCTGCCTGAGGTGCCTGATTGTTCATATTTTATCACGGCTATTAAATTATAATGTAAATAAAAGGAAAACATAATTAAATCCTAAAAAAAGTAAATCTTTTAGCAATATTATTGGAAACAAAAAACAACAAAAAAATGGCAACATCTTTGGACCTTTCTGGCACAATACACGTTTGTAGTTTAAACCATCAGGTCAAGTACCGTGGTGGCCGTGAGGTTTGTCGAAGTTCGAGTCCCAGCGGTGGCTGTACCAGTGAATTTTTCTAAAAAATAAGTGCAGTAGTTTCAACGCGTTTTACGGTGAAGGAAAACGTCGAAAGAAAACCTGCATATGTCTGAGAAGTAATTCAATAGTAGTAGTGCCTGAGACGGCGATGGACTAACCCTCTATCACGTTGGCACTCAATCATATTCGGTCAAATGTGGGTCACTGGTTATTTCATCGGTGATGGCGAGATCATTCTGGATGAAGGATTCTGTGCCTACAAGTCACCGCGTCGACGTAAACGCAGATTTGTATAGGATCGAAACAGCGCCGTCTGTCGCCCTAAAGACGACACTATTGTGAGCCCATACAAATCTGCGGTTACGTCGACGCGATGACTTGTGACGGCGATTTTAAGAAAACTCGCACTAGGCACTCAGAATCCTTCCAGTCGTATTCGAGTAATTCGTGTACATACATAAAAAAAGTCCGAATCCCAGCGGGGCCTGTACCAATGAGTTTTTCTTAAAAACTTATGTACAGTGATTTCACACCACGTGCTTTACGGTGAAGGAAAACATCGTGAGGAAACCTGCATATTTCTGAGAAGTAATTCAAAGAGGTATGTATACTGCCTGAGACGGCGATAGCCTCACCCTCTGTCACGTTGGCACTTAATCAAATTCGGTGCAAAGTGGGAGTTGTCATAACAACACCTCTGCCTACCCCTTCGGGGACTACAGGCGTGAGCATATGTATGTATGGACATAACAAAAAATTGAACACTTTTTTGACATGACATGATTCCCATATATTTTGTATCGCTTCTCCAAGCGTAGCGTGAGGATAGTGTTACATTGTCTAGAGCCTAGGCCTTGTGGTCGATGTACAGATAATTGAAAAAAAAAACCTAAAAAAAATATGTTTAACAAAGTACTTTCAAATTGACATTTGTACTTACATAGTTGTGATGCGGGTATAACTGGTGCGGGGGGTAGGCAGCGGGCGGCTGCGCGTATATAGGTGCAGCACCGAACACCGGTCCGCTGCCACTTTGCTACATAACACACAACACACCATATTACACTAATTGGATGCAGATAAGCAATAATGTGTCAACCCGCATAAACTTGGTTTTGAGAAAATGGCGTCTTAAGATGATTGTATACGTGATTTAAGATTTGTTTTATGACATAAATCCATTTTTTACGTACTTTTATGTTTCAGATGACTTGAAACACTTTTTTTAGAATGTTAAATACGTGATTCATTATCAAAATATATCAAAACCTTTGAATTTGACTTTTTGTGGGTTGACACATTATTGCTTATCAGCATCCAATTATTCACATAAGCAGAAGTTTGATTTGTGTAACGGTATCGTAGCGATTTAGTTTTTTTTTTCATGGGTGACTCGCAGAACACTAAAGTATTTTTTTTAATAAAAGTAACCTAAATTATTCCTTCGAAAAAAATAAAATAGGTCCAGCAGTTTCGAAGATTAGCCGGAACAATCAGACAGACAGAAAAAAATTCAAAATAGTTACACGTAAAAAAATTGAGATAGAGAGATAGGCAACGAGCCTATTGTCATCAACCGGTCCCTAATCCGGACTTGGGTCGCTGCTGGACAATAACAGATACGCAGAATGCAATAACACTGCCTGACCCGGGAATCAAACCCAGGGCTTGATAAGTCCTTTGAGCCCACGCCCACTTGCCCAAGACCAACGAACGAGGCAGTATTTTAAGAAATAAAAATAAGATAGTTACCTGCATAAATTGGGCAGGCATCATGGCTGGTGGTGCGTAAGCTTGCGAAGGTGGGAGTTGGCCTACAAACAATGTCATTATTTAAAGTCACATTTATTATGTTGGACGAGCGATTTATTATTCTCAGTCCTGGGAAAGGGGAGCCAGCCAGGCGGGTGCTGACAATGAACGCGTGCAGATCATGAGTTAGTGTGCAGATAATTACTGTGTACAGAGAATGAGTGTGTAAAGAATGAGTATGTGCAGATAATGAGTGGGTAAAGAATGAGTATGTGCAGATAATGAGTGTGTAAAGAATGAGTATGTGCAGATAATGAGTGTGTAAAGAATGAGTATGTGCAGACAATGAGTGTGTAAAGAATGAGTATGTGCAGATAATGAGTGTGTAAAGAATGAGTATGTGCGCATAATGAGTGTGTGAAGAATGAGTATGTGCAGATAATGAGTGTGTAAAGAATGAGTATGTGCACATAATGAGTGTGTAAAGAATGAGTGTGTAAAGAATGAGTATGTGCAGATAATGAGTATGTAAAGAATGAGTATGTGCAGATAATGAGTGTGTAAAGAATGAGTATGTGCACATAATGAGTGTGTAAAGAATGAGTATGTGCACATAATGAGTGTGTAAAGAATGAGTGTGTAAAGAATGAGTGTGTAAAGAATGAGTATGTGCAGATAATGAGTGTGTAAAGAATGAGTATGTGCACATAATGAGTGTGTAAAGAACGAGTGTGTAAAGAATGAGTGTGTAAAGAATGAGTATGTGCAGATAATGAGTATGTAAAGAATGAGTATGTGCAGATAATGAGTGTGTAAAGAATGAGTATGTGCACATAATGAGTGTGTAAAGAATGAGTATGTGCACATAATGAGTGTGTAAAGAATGAGTATGTGCAGATAATGAGTGGGTAAAGAATGAGTATGTGCAGATAATGAGTGTGTAAAGAATGAGTATGTGCAGATAATGAGTGTGTAAAGAATGAGTATGTGCAGATAATGAGTGTGTAAAGAATGAGTATGTGCAGATAATGAGTGTGTAAAGAATGAGTATGTGCAGATAATGAGTGTGTAAAGAATGAGTATGTGCAGATAATGAGTGTGTAAAGAATGAGTATGTGCAGATAATGAGTGTGTAAAGAATGAGTATGTGCAGATAATGAGTGTGTAAAGAATGAGTATGTGCAGATAATGAGTGTGTAAAGAATGAGTATGTGCAGATAATGAGTGTGTAAAGAATGAGTATGTGCAGATAATGAGTGTGTAAAGAATGAGTATGTGCAGATAATGAGTGTGTAAAGAATGAGTATGTGCAGATAATGAGTGTGTAAAGAATGAGTATGTGCAGATAATGAGTGTGTAAAGAATGAGTATGTGCAGATAATGAGTGTGTAAAGAATGAGTATGTGCAGATAATGAGTGTGTAAAGAATGAGTATGTGCAGATAATGAGTGTGTAAAGAATGAGTATGTGCAGACAATGAGTTTGTAAAGAAAGAGAATGTGCAGACAATGAGTATATGCCTTGAATGAGTGAGTATTCGGAGAATGAGTATGGAAAGTGCATGAACTTTGCGAGCGAAGAGGATGAGTGTGTGCTGTGAATGAGTGCGCTTGTGTTAATGCATATGGTGTGCGTGTGTGCATGAACAGCGTGTTTGTATAATGGATGCGAATGGGTATGAAGAATTGCAGTGGCATGTGAGCATTTATATACAAGACTGTAATGATATGTATGTATGTGTAAGGTATTACAATGTAATGTGGCGTTGTATTACCGTTACCGATGGGATGCTGCGGCAGGTTATGTATTGCGTGGTGAGGCACCAGCGGGGGTTGCTCCATCATTCCAAGTCTCACCTGCTATCATATTATACAAGGTGTTATGTTATTCAATACTAGCGGACGTCACGAGGTTCCACCCGCGTTGTTCCCGTTCCGGTGGGAGTAAGGGAATAAAATATAGCCTTTATTAAGCAGTGATAATGTAGCATTCAAATGGTGAAAGATTTTTTTAAATCGGTCCAGTACCTTTTGGGCTAATTCGTTACAAACATACTTACATACAAATGTATCCTCTTTATAATATTGGGATGGACTACACGGAGCTGTGCTATCTACTATAATTACATATTCCAGAAAAATATTTATTTATGACTAGCTCCGCGTTTTCACGGTTTCCCGGATATTTTCTTTAATAAAATTTGCCTTTATTACTCCTTACAACATCAGCTATCTGACAGTGGAAGTTTCGATAAAATCGATCCAGCCGTTTCAGCCGAAAGAAACAGACACACGAATAAAAAAGTTATGATTTTTAAGTTAGAACCGTAAATATTTCCATAAGCAAATGGAAATCTGTTAATTTAGAACTGCAAGACACTTCAATTTTATAAATGTGTATAGATTATAGATGTCGTTTTTTTAAGTTTTACTAACCTGCTGTGTATGTTGTCCTTGTGTGGGGTGGGGGGGCTGCAGGGGGGGCTGGTGCGGGGGGGAGGGCGCGTGGCCTCCGCGGTGGACCTGACATTACTTTATATTATCTCACCTATATTAATACAGCCGTAGGTAGGTAAGTGGCCTTAGGGTTTCGACGCAAGTTCGAATCCTAGCAAGGACTGCACCAATATGTTTTTTTTAAACTTATGTACAGTGAATTTCACATCACGGAAAAAATCGTGAGAAAATCTGCATGAGTCTGAAAAGTAATAGACGGCGATAAGACTCCCCATCTGTCACGTTGGCACTTAATCATCTTCTGTGAAAAGTGGGTGTTGTTATTACAACACCTCTGCCTACTCCTTCGGCGAATACAGGCGTGAGCCCCTTGTTTTTCATACAAAACCGGGTAATATAGGAAGAAATTTTCGTTCTATATACATGTACATGTACAGATGTAGGAAGAATTATTTTTCCTTCCTACATTACCCAGTTTTCAAAACCACCGCATTTGTTAGCGAGTAGCGCCATCTATGTAGCGAGTAGAGAAACGCTGCTAGAACTTAGATATTTTATGGATTAATTACCTGGTGCATTAGTTGTGGTGGATGCGGCATGGGAGCGTTCGGAGCGTTCGGGAACTCTGGAGGGGCCGCGCCTGGAGATATTTCAATTCAATTCAATGCAATTCAAAATATCTTTATTCGATTTGACTTTTTACAAAGTACTTTCAAATCGTCAGAAAGACACGATTACATAGGATTACAGATACATGCTACCGCCAAGTTCGGAAGGTTGCTTATACTGAGAAGAAACTGGCAAGAAACTCAGTAATTACTCTTTTAAAAAAAAATTACCGCTTTGAGTAATACAATATACATCATAAAAAATATATATAAGCCCATGGACACAGTTCCAGTGCACAAAAGTCGATATACAAAAAAATATTTAAAAACTAATAATAAGAATTACGAATAATTGTGTAGCTTGATTGTGTATTACACTTTCATACACATTGATATACTAAGTACCTCCTAGATAGCCGCGATGGCCCAGCGGTTTGACTGGCCACCGGCTACGAAAGTGACTTCAAATCACAGAGCACCAATGAGTTTCACTAAAACGTAAGTGGCGTAATTTCGCATTATAAGCTTTACCGTGAAGGAAAACATCGTGAGGAAACTTGCACATGATGTCTGAAAAGTAGAAATTCTTGAATATGAGTGCATCGCGGTCTGTGAGTATACATAGTGCCTGAGACTGCAAAGAACTCACCATCTGTCACATTGACACTAGCAACGTGACAGAAAACAAAGAAATTGATTTCACGTGCATATCCCAATATTATAAATGCGAAAATGTGTAACAATGTATGTATGGATGTATGATTGTTACTCATTCACGCAAAAACTACTGAATGGTTTTTGATGAAACATTACAATAATATAGCTTACACATCAGGATAATGCTGCACAGACAAAGTCGCGGGCAGAAGCTAGTGTTACATAATGCTTACCAGCATGATATCTTTGGGGCTGAGGCTGCTGTTGTGGTTGCGGTTGTTGTTGTGGCTTCATCTGTTGCTGTGGCTGCGGCGGTTGCTGTGGCTGTTGCTGTTGCTGTGGCTGTGGCTGTGGCTGTGGCTGTGGCTGTGGCTGTGGCTGTTGCGGCGAGTAGGTCTCGGCTAGCGGTCGTTGTCTCAGACTACTGTAACGCTTGCTGCCGCCGCGGGATTCAGCACCTGCTGTTAAAAAAATAATGCTTCTTAATGTGTTGTTGACAGACATTATAAATTGTTATACTCTGATTTTTTTACTGTTTAAAATTCTTTAAAATATTTGAGATTTATTTTTGTTTAAGGTGAACTTTTGTTATTATGAATGCTGTGTTCTTCTGTACTAGTTGGAGCATTTAGAATATAAATACGTTACGCTAATATTTTATAAAACGTGCAATGTATCCAATGTCAAAGTCAAAAGTAAAAAATATTTTTATTCGATTAGGCTTCCTACAAAGCACTTTCAAATCGTCAGAAAGACATAATTTACAAGAATATACATGCTACCGCCAGGTTCGGAAGGTTGCTTTTACTGAGAAGAACCTGGCAAGAAACTCAGTAATTACTCTTTTCAAAAAAATATTACACAATTTTAAGAGTACAAAATAAATCTGTTAAGAAACATAAACATAATGTATTTATTTATTAAGAACCTTAATAAATAAATAAATAAGGTGGGTAAGGTCCTGAGGAGTAGGAGTGAAGTCGGATTTCTTCAGTGAATTTTAGGTGTTTTAGCACCTATTTTTTCACTCATAAAGCGTAATAAATATGTGCTTACCAGCCGGTGGTTGTTGTTGGTTGTTAGGCTGCGGCTGTCGCGGTGGAGATTTGTTATTCGCGGTATTATTCTGCTGCTGGGGCGGCTACACAAAACACAACCTTATTAACATTCTGATAAGATACAAAATTTCAACTTTATTAACGTTCATATATAACTAATGAGCCGTGGTGGATTGTGGAGTCGCTTGCTACGCATCTCCGTATCCCAGCTTCCTGTACCAATGAATTTTACTAAAAACTTATGTGCAGTGAAGGAAAACATCGTGAGGAAACCTGCATATGTCTGAGAAGTAATTCAAAGACGTACCTATGTATAGCATAATGATGTAATGTATAGTATAATGATGGGAAAAAAAATTGAGGGTTAAAGGCGAGTCGGAAGGAGGAAGTTATCATGGCTCCGAAACTTAAGGCAATGGACTGGGGTAAACAGCGTCGAAGAATTGTTTAAGCTTGCAAAAAATAAGGACAAATTTGCGGAGCTGACGGCCAACCTCCTTTAGTGGAGAGGCACCGCAAGAAGAAGACCTATGTATAGTGCCTGAGACGGCGATAGACTCACCGTCTGTCACGTCACTTTCGGTGAATTTGGGTGTGTTTTTATGACACCTCTGCTTACCCCATTGGGGACCTTTCTAGGATGGCGTGAAGATATTTTTTTTTTAGTTACCTGTTGCGGTGGTCTCCTGCGGGCCAGGTCGGTGGGCACGGGCCGCTGCTGGGCCACGGCCGCGCTCACCTTCCGCTGGGGCTGGCCTTGACTGTCGATAACGAACTTCTACACATCGCATACACACCATACTACTATAGGCTAAACAAAGTTACATTCTTAAGTTTCTTGCCGGTTCTTCTCAGAAGGCTAGTTTCCGAACCGGTGGTCAAAATATCTCACATTGTATTGGGAATTTGAATAATATAGTTGCAATAATATAGTTCTCATAGCCTTTTCACGTTTAATTTTATTACACACGTGAGCGCAACGACATTACATGACACAATTCCAGAAGGAAAAAAAAAATATTAAAATACAATTTAATTGACGTCTACACATAGATGGCGCCAGACGGCGTTACATTTCTTTTGAAACGATCCAATGTTTTGATGCACAAATAATTAGTTAGGTAAAATATACTGTGAGGCCACTGTCGAAATTCCAATTGATTTAAATGTATCCCTTAACGAATCTCGGTTTCCCAAATTATAAATAGATCGTATAGCCCTTTTCTGTAATGTGAATATAGACTCTATATACTACTACTACTACAGCAGCTTTGCCCCAAGTTAAAATAGCATAGGACACACTATGAAAATAACAAAAATATACAAGTCGTGCTGTTTCTATGTCTATGTCTAGTATATTGTCAATTCTTCGACATTCATAAGTGACTTCCCGGGGCCTAAACTAAATAAATCATTTTAATTTTTCATTTTCTCCTCGCGCTCGCGCTAATAGAAGTGACACTATATGTATGGAAATGACATAAATCAGGCACGTGACATATGTCATTTCCATACATCCATGTTACTTTGTCTAGGCCTAGGTGTCGTCACGAGTTCTGAGCGCTGACCTTATAGATGCACCATTTTATGAGTCTGTCTCTCTCCGTCTGTATGGCACTATTTTAGCTGAGCGCTCGTACCTCGTGACAGCGACACCAGAATATATGGGATTCTGTCAGCCTTAATCTTAGAAACGGTAGTAAACTTTAAGCTAAGTTAGCATTGAACATAACCTTTAATGAGTGTACCAAGTACTATAAAAGAAATATGAATTTGAATTTGAATTCATGGATGGATTTTTATACACCGCTATCCGACCTTCATAACCCTTTTCACGAGGACACTCGTTAATCTGGGTTGACAGTTTGGAAATTGGTTTAATCTGGGTTAAGCTGCTTTATCCCAGATTGTCTCCTAGTGGGAAGCTATCAAATATGTCATCACACAAACAACAAAACCCTCACCTATTATTAAACACAGTAGCGGTTATCGTTAAGTTCTCCAACTGCGGCATATTCTCCTCTCTCCTTCGTATGTCTTGTTTCGGCTTCGGTGCGCTTCGTGGCACCGGCTTAGGCTTCGGCTTGGGTGTCTTGATCGAAGCGTGGCGGCGAAGCACCGACCCGCTCTCCGACGAATCGTTCGACGCCGGCTGGGATTTGGACCGGGGTCGTGGCGTGCGGGATTTCCTACTGAGAATTTGTACAAGCGAAAAATTATCTTTAAGGCATTGTTGCTACGTAATAATTAGTATCTGGTGGACTGAGCTACGTGAATTTCGGTTCCTCATCATCATCATATCAGCCATAGGACGTCCACTGCTGAACATAGGCCTCTCCCAATGATTTCCACCTCACCCGGTTGGAAGCGGCATGCACCCAGCGGGTCCCCGCGGCCTTGACCAGATCGTCCGTCCATCTCGCGGGGGGGCGCCCTTGCCGGTACGTGGTCTCAGGTACAGGGGAAACACCGCCAACTTACAAACTCCAGGCAAACATTTTACCCGACCCGGGAATCGAACCCGGGACCTCGTGATCGGCAGGCAAACTTGCTAACCACTAGACCAACGAGGCAGTTGCTACGTAATGACGTAGATAATCCAGAAGTCCTCTTTGGCTGGTGCTTCCGCTATTGTCCCATTTCAATTTAAGTCCAGTCGGGAACATAAAAAAAACAATGTCGAATTGAAAACCTCCTTGTTTTGAAGTCGGTTAAAAATTTAAACAATATTAATAAGAAGTGTAATACTTACGGTTGTTTCTTAGTGGGATCCAGTTCGGGGAAGTCCTCCGGGTTCGGTGGTTTGCGAGGTGCGAGCTGAGAGGCAGCCTGGCGCCGGTAGGCCTCCTCGTCCTCCCAAGTGCGAGTGTACTTGTTGGGGCCACGCCTGTATGGGGATTTAATATCATTGTCAAGAAGCGAACAAGCTTACAGTCCGCCTGGTAAGAGACTACTGCAACCTATGACTGCCTTTTCCTACCATATAAACAATGAAATTCCCGTGCCAACATAATGACAACTATTGCTAGCATAGGGACTCCACTCCTACACCTCCCCTCCATGGAGCACTGGTGACCTTACTCACCGCAGGAACACAACACTACTCTAAGATAGCACTATTTGACTGTGATCTTTTGTAAGGTAAGTTCCCTTATATGGTACATTATCATCTCCCTGGCCTTATCCCATAAATTGTTGGGGTCGGCACTTGATTAAACCCGATGTGGCTGATCACCTGATTTTTATACGAAGCGACTGCCATCTGACCTTCGCAACCCCTTTGACGAGGAAAATCTGTGATCTGGATCAAACCAGTGGTTAGACTATTTTAGGCCTTGGACTGACCTGTAACGATTGCCAAAGATGATTAATAGGCAACCGGGACCGACGGCTTAACGTGCTCTCCGAGGCACGGAGGGAACTCGGGCGGTCACCCATCCAATTACTGGCTAGGGTTAGGGCTGCTACGAGTAACTTCGCTGGTACTCGTACATACAGACATATAATATTGTCAAATAAAATATATTTATTGAATTGATGGTGTAACTTCTAGTCGTGTATGTGAAGTTTGTGTAAAGTAAGAATTTCTAAGACCTCTTCCAATCCAGATTTATACAAAATTGCGTGCAATGTGTGGATTGACTTATAGCGTAAATACAATATACAAACATACCTCCTAACTACAATAAATACTAATAAAAAGAAAATCTTCCATGCAAAGTCTAAGCTAAACCACACAACATTAAAAAAATCAATAAGTTATGCTTTGGAAATAATATCATACTACAATTTCACCTACTAACAAAGACGCCTGTACACAAAGTAACATTATCCTCGCGCTTCGCTTTAAGCAGCGATACAAAACGTATTATATTTACTTACTTCGTCTACAGACTAAGAGCCGTGGTGGCTTTGGGGTTTGAGTAGTCGCTTGCTACGCAAGTGACCTGGGTACGAATAAGTTTTTCTAAAAACTTATGTACAGTGATTTTCACACCATGTGCTTTACGGTGAAGGAAAACATCGTGAGGAAACCTGCATATATCTGGGAAGTAATTTAAAGACGTATGTATAGAACCTGAGACGGCGATAGACTCACCATCTGACACGTTGGCACATAATACGGTGAAAAGTAGGTGTTGTGATTACAACACCTCTGTCTACCCCTTCGGAGAATACAGGCGTGAGTATATGTATGTCTACCGACCCGACCCTTGAAACGGGCCCCATGGTATACGGCCAGCGCCCTCAATAACCAAGTCTAGGTAACCATAGCCAAAATTAATATTATCTACATCTAGTCCAGCGTACTAATAAAGTAAAGCTTAATTGCATAGAAATAGTTAAATGTTGTGAGAAAATAATAAAGATATTTCGTTACTCGATCATGCAAAGATTTAAGAAACGCACCGCCAGTGTCGGAATCTCCATATCGAAATGCAAGTGGAATAGATAAATGATTATGATACAATTCATATTTAAACTTTATTGATTTTTATTATTTTTGTGACCAAGTTTTTTATAAATCTCTAGCTGTGCCCGGCAAACTTTACAGCTATGGAAAATAGATGTTGGTCGATCCTCAGATCCAACGGATATACACATCAAATTTCATGACGTTTGGTAACGAACACCGCGACACCAGAATTTTATATATTAGATGAGCCCTTATTGTCTATGACACACGAGATTCAAAGGAAGAAACGTGATATAATAAATCCAAGCACTGCGAATGACCGTGGAGTCCTTTCCCAATGAGGTTTACTCAAAAACAGTAACGAGCATAAGTATTTGAAACCATTGTGATTACCATTGTGATTACCATGTCACTATAAAAAATTTATTATGATTTGACTAGCTGTCCCCTTAATGTCATCGGTGGCCCACGGAACACTAAATATTTTTTTTTTTTTTTTAATTTATATACATTAGCTATCTGCCAGTGAAAGTCTCGTTAAAATCGCTCCAGCCGTTAGCCAGCCGGAGATTAGCCGGAACAGACAGACAGACAAAAAAATAAAATATGGTTTTTAAATATCGTGTATACTTTCGTATGAATTTTGTGAAAATCTGTTATTACAAACATTCACTTCGATTTTATTTATATATATAGATTAGATTTCTTACGAATTACTTTCAAATTGTCAGAAGGGCAAGGAGACATTACATTAAGGAACCTGCATATGTCTGAGAAGAAACTAAATGCGTGTACTCAAAGCTGTCCCTCATTATTTATTTTATTTATTATTTAGAGCCCAATGTGTCCCACTGCTGGGCAAAGGCCTCCCTTCCCTCTTTCCAACCCTTCCGACCCAGGGCTATCTCCGGCCAGTTTTTGAGGTAAGCGGCGAGTTCGACCTGCCATCCACTTTGAATTTGATTATGCAGTGGATGTAAGAGGCTGAATTTTCTGGTCTTTATTTTGCGTAAGGTGAAACAGTTCTTAACAGCATAGTGATAAGGTTAATAATAAATACCCATAACGGCGGTTCCTCCTAGCGTGGGGCGGCGCGTCTTCATTCCTAATATCGTAGCCATATATAGATACTAATTCGTCACGGGATTTTGGCATCTGTGGACAAAATCATACATCTTAGGGTATTTTATGCAACCGTGTAATAACAGGCAGTTTTTTTTTTTAATATACAGGGTGTCGAAGAAAAAGGAACAGTTGTCTTCTAGAAGTTGTTGTGTTTTATGAATATATCACTATGTTGAAGTCGTGAAATATCTAGGTCCAACGATAACGTAGTTATAGGCTATGGTTGCTAAGGGCCGAAGAGCTCGCGGCCTTAAACGTACGCGGTATTTAAACTTGTTAAATTAAGGAGATTGGAGAAGGATTTTGAAAAAAGGTTTTATGGGATTATTGCAGGAACTATTAGCGAGAGAAAAAAAAAACGTAGCTAGATTTCACGTGAATAACTCTACGTTACCGCTGATTTTTATGCGAAAATAAGGTCTTGATATGGTTAACTTTGAACGTCAATTACTCGAAAACAGAAGAAGATATTTTTGTCAAAAGAATATCTTTTGCTTCCTAATATTATACCCTATCACATATTTTAACAGCTGTCCTATTTTCCCCGACATCCTGTATACAGGGTCTAGACTGTTAAGGCGCACAATTTCGGGATGGGGAATCGACCAATAGCATTAAAAAAATACCCATCTGCCCCCGCATGGAAGCAAATTACCCTTTTTTCTCTTCCTCATAGTTTCTGATGATTAACACACACACACGTGAAAAATTCTAGTTCAAACCTGTTCATTTTCGTTAAACTTGTCATGTATCCATTTATTGATGACGTCGGACTTGCGTCCCGCCCGGCGTCGCTCGGGAGGCGCCTCGCTGCCTTCCTTCTTCTCCGACACAGTCTCGCTCGTCGTGTTGCTCGATTCTTCTCCGCTGTGCAAAATATTTTTCAGATAAATTCAAATTATCTAAAAGCTTTTAATCTTAAAAACAGGAGCATTCAAGAACAATGATTGAATAAAATATATATGCTCAATCCCAGAAGGGTCCCCGAAGGTGTAAGCAGAGATATTGCAAAGGTGAGTCCATCGTCGTCTCAGGTCTTTTGAATTACTTCTCAGACATGCGGGTTTCCTCACGATGTTTTCCTTTAATTTTTTTTAAACTCGTTAGTGAACTTGCGTCTCTTGAACAATGAAAAATGATATAATGAAAGTTTTATTGCGATAATTCAGTTAGGAGTTTGAACATGTGTAGCATAGATTTAGAGGGATGGGGGATATCATAGATTAACTTTTGATCCGGGAATGTAAGAGTTCCTGAAATTTGTCAACATGATGGAAACAGAATGTAAATAAATACACAGGTGTATAATAAGTGGTAATAATTCTAGTAGCAACAAAATATAACAGCTTTCTAGTGAATCAATATGCTTGCCGCTCCACTGGCTTTGGTCATTACCTTCGAAACGCCGGGAAATGCTTATGTAATTGTTGCGTATGTTCTCTATTATCCAGTACAGGTTGATAATAAGGGAACTACAATCATTTGATAAATTTACCGTGGTGGCCTTGAGGTTTGAGCAGTCGCCTGCTACGCAAGCGACGCAAGTTCGAATCCCAGCGGGATGTGTACAAATGAGTTTTTCTAAAAAAGTTATGTACAGTGATTTCACACCACGTGCTTTACGGTGAAGGAAAACATCGTGAGGAAACCTGCATATTTCTGAGAAGTAATCAATGACGCATGCAAAGTGTCTGAGAGTGCGATGGACTCACCATCTGTCACGTTGGCACTTAATCATCTTCGGTGAAAAGTGGGTGTTGTGATTACAAAACCTCTGCCTACCCCTTCCTGGGGAATACAGGCGTGAGCATATGTATATATATGTGATAAATTTACTTCCATTCGGTGTACTTATTTGGCAAATATAGCTTTGGCATATTTGAGGACCTCGTGGCAGAGTTGCTATTGCGCATATCATTCGATCAGCAAAGCTACCTAACCCTAACCCTAGCCAGCAAATGGATGGGTGACCGCCCGAGTTTTCTCCGTGCCTCGGAGAGCACTTTACGCAGTCGGTCCCGGTTGCCAATCGTTACATGTCAGTAGGAGGCCTAACATAGTCTGACAACTGGTTTAATCCAGATCACCGATTTCCCTCGTAAAACCAGGTTTCGAAGGTCAGATGGCAGTCGCTTCGTATAAAAATCAGGTGATCAGCATCGGGTTGAATCTAGTGCTGACCCCAATAATGTATGGGTAAAGGCCACCGAAATGAGGGTGTAAGTACAACTCTGCTTATCCCTTTGAGGAATACAGGAGTGTTTAAGTATATCTAATATGTACTAGCTCGGAAAACTCCTGCTAATTTTACGCACAGGTGCCGTCAAGAACTATAAGCTTATTATTAAAAATTGATTTATATCTGGTTGACCGAACTGTGCTCGGTTTCTTCTTCACACAAAAAAGGAAAAGGCAAGAAAAAAAAAATTCCGGTGAACGTCAGTCTCGAACGGTGGTACTCTAGTTTCGTTATCGCCCCGTAAGCTGGAAGCCTCACCTTTGAGCTACCATAACTTGACAGATGTCGGCGAAATTTGCTGTCGTATTGTAATTATGTTTTGTGAGTTTTTCGGTGCCTGAAAACATGGTCATAACGATGTTTTCCATAAATTAAACCTAGCTAGATCTATTTTTACCCTGAAACCCCCTACATGCAAAATTTCATGAAAATCGTTGGAGTTTCCGAGATTCCGATTACATACAAGAATTGCTCGTTTAAAGATATAAGAATATATATGGTTCGACGTGAATAAAGACAATTTTCGTTAAGTGAATTTTTCGGTATCCTTACCTAGCAGCAGTGCGGTCATCGTGTTCATAGAAAGTGCCTCTCTTGGGAATGTACTGCGGGTTACTCCTGTCTTCATCGTCATCCACGCGACGCTCGGTCTCCTGAAATCAAGACAATTATGTAATGCTGGAACATTCTTAAGCCATTCTATGTTTATTGAGAAAAACAATGTCAACCGGAGAAAAATCCTGAAATCTTCTCAAGGGTTATTGACTCATAAAAGAAGAGCTGTGGTGGCCTTGAGGTTTGAGCAATAGCCTGTTACGCAAGCGACGCAAGTTCAAATCCCAGCGAGCCTGTACCGATGAGTTTTTCTAAAAACTTATGTCCAGTGATTTCACACCACGTGCTTTAAGAAAAACATCGTGAAGAAACCTGCATATGTCTGAGAAGTAATTCAAAGACGTATGCATGTATAGTGCCTGTGACGGCGATGGACACACCCTCTGTCACGTTGGCACTTAACATCTACCTGCATGCCAAATTTCAGCCCGATCCGTCCAGTGGTTTGGGCTGTGCGTTGATAGATCACTATGTCAGTCAGTCAGTACCTTTGAGTTATATATTCTATTTAGATAGATGTGTTATATCTTTTGTATTATTCATTATGCATTTATTATTACTATCATTTTTGTTTATGTTTATATACCCTCGTGACCCTCTGCCACGTTGGCACTTAATCATATTCAGTGAAATGTGGGTGTTACAACAGAGGGCATAAATTAATCTCAATGGAATAGAAGTTAAATACCAGGACCTCAACATCTGAGCTTTATAGTATTTTATAGTAGTAATCCCGCTGCCACAAAAGACTAACGAGCAGCCCACCCGCTCGGTGGGCCGACGATATCGCGCGGACGGCTGGGAAACTTTGGTCGAGACTAACTCGGGACCGAGAGCAATGGCGTGTCACAGGGGAGGCCTATACCCAACAGTGGGTGCATGTGGGCAGAATATGATGATGATGATGATGACGACAGTAGTAATTACCGTAACTAATCAGAGAAAGCCAGAATATACACACCAAAACATAATGATGCCAAACAATCCATTAAATTATTATTCTTGAATGAGACAGCTAAGAATTTTACACAATAATCAGCCTTACTGATGATGAATTAAGAGTCACTTTGTTCTCAGGTGAAAGTAAGAGTGAGTACCGATTACCTGCAATCACATGATATAATTGATGTCTGTGCAATTGCATTTAAAGGTGAAGATTTGTAATTAGTCTTTTGTGAAGTTTTAATAGTGATTTTGATAATTTGTATGATTATTCACATATAAGTCTTTCAAATAATGCACAATTATTTAAATGTTATAATCAAATTTTAATGCACTAGAACTAATACAACTATAGTCAACAATTTCGAATTAAAAATAAACAAAATAATCAAATTTCTCAGTTTTATAATTATTATTTTAAATGTACCTACTTAGTTTGAGATATCTACATCCCTGATTTTCTTGTTGGTTCTTCTTAGAATGCTATTCTCCAAACAGGTTGTTATTTACTCAACATTCAAAAGTGCCTCAGCTGAATAAACCATTTCCATTACATCATCATCTCCCCGGCCTTAATCCCATACATTGTTGGGGTCGGCACTTGATTCAACCCAATGTGGCAGATCACCTGATTTTTATACAAAGCGACTGCCATCTAACCTTCGTAACCCCTTTAACGAGGAAAATCTGTGATCTGGGTTAAACCCGTTTCAGACTATTTTAGGTCTCCGACTGACCTGTAACAACTGCCAAAGATGATAAATTGGCAACTGGGACCGACGGCTTAACGTGCTCTCCGAGGCACGGAGGGAACTCATGCATCCAATTACTGGCTAGGGTTAGGGTTGGTTAACTTCGCTGATCAAATGATATTCCCAAATAGCAACTATGCCACAAGCTCCTCCTTTCCATTACATACATCTACTCATAAGTCACATGAACACTAATAATGAATCATCATAAGAGGCAGATAATGATAAGAATAGCCCTGATCTATAGGAACCTAATACACTGTAATTTTATCACATGGCTGTATTGTTACTTCAAATTTACATATTATTAATGTACCTTCTATTGACATGTGATTCAAATTTTTAGATAAATACATTTTTTTAGGCTCATATTTATACCTATTAATATATGAATATATTAATATTTAAAAAAATTGCTCACACCATCTCAGAAAGGTCTCCGAAGGAATAAGCAGGTGATGTAACAAAGAAACTCACATTTCACCGAAAATTATTAGGCGCTAAAGTGACATGCTGAGTCTATCGCCTTCTCAGACACTGTACATATGTCTTTGAATTTCTTCTCAAACATATGCAGTTTTCCTCACAATGTTTTTCTTCACATTAAAGCATGTGGTGTGAAAACACATAAGTTTTTAGAAAAAACTCATTGGTACAGGCAGTTATTCAAACTTGCGTCACTTGTGTTGCAGGCGACTGCTCAAACCCCGAGTCCACCATGGCTCTCAATCTCTTATATTCCATTTATTTCTTCTCTTCATTTTAGATTCCATTTATTTGCTCCCTGGTTTTAAACAGAATTCTTATGTGCAGTGTATATTGTATACACTGCACATAAGAATGTGTGTGTAAGTTGAGTTCAGACAAAGTATGTAGTTGGGTGGACTTTATAATTAGCAAGAATATTTTGTAAAGCAAATTAGTTAGAATACCATATGCTTATGGTAAGCATCTAATGCGAGACAAAATGTGATGTGATGTTTTGATACAAATTAACTATGATACATAAATACAATTAAGTAGTTATAAAGAGCTTAACATCCAAACAGCAACTTTCAAATGCTAGCTACATTAAATAACATATTGAGGCTTATAACAACTTGTTCGGTAACTTTCTAATGAACTTGACTTTATCATGATTTATTTAAATTTTAAAAAAGTTCAAATTGTAGGGTAGACATTTTTTGGTGAACTATGAATGAAAATATATTGTTAAGCATACCTGGTTCTCTGGATCCCTGTCAGAGTGATCAGAATCGCTCCCTTGGGAGTCATAATCAGACTCCTGCTGACCAGCATCCTGTAAACATTCCACCACCTTTAACAAATGCATTCTACACTCGAAAATAATTTGTTTACTAACTGACGTGGCTTCTAAAATTATCTAAAACAAAAGTCCAAGCACATCCACGTCTGTGAAGCGAATGGTACACACTGTGACCTCAATTTATCAAAAAGAAATGGGCATTCCGTCATGCAAAATGCGGCGGAGAAAGTACGTTGTAATACTTTTAGCGCCAAACCGCCAAAACGAAAGTTGATACTATTGTCGCTGCATGTTTTGTACTTACGTTCCCCGAGTTGTTAAGCTCGATATCTTGCGATGCGTCTGAATATTCACCAGAATCGTCATGCTCCCGTCTTCTAGCCACGGACGTCATTTCGGCGTCCTCTCGAGTCACTTGTAAAACTTCCAGATTGATAGCTTTTTTTAACGGTCAACAAACAATACACAACCGTTGTAGCGATTGATCTTTATAATGCTAATAAGAAAGTCCCCTCTCGTTTTAGTTTAGCGGAAAATGAAACGAAATGAAGGAACGTCAAAACAAGCAATGGGAATCCGGCGGCCATAAAAAAATTCAATTTAACGCAATTCCATTCCACGCAGCTTGCACATGCGTGATATTGACAAAAGTTTTTTTTTTCCTATTTCACGTAACCTCTCTATAAGAAAGGTGTGAAAATATAAATTTACAATTAAACAACTACACCGAAAAAAATATTATTGTTATATCATTAATCGAATAATGTTAAAAGTTTGTTTGTATGCTGAGTAAATTGAAACGTTTTCAGAAACAATTTTTTTTTGTCTATGTTCCGTTTTTCCGTTGACAACCATTGTTGACAATTGACATGCTAAACTTGCAATATGACTTGTCAGAATTAGTTGATGACAGACAGAAGATTACACACTTGCAACGTTACCTTATTTATTTTGTTTTCTTTCCTTTCTTTTAAGAAATTCTCGCATTTATGCTACACGTACATTAATATCATTGAATGATAACTCGATCGATATAGTGAAAAATGTCTGAAAACACGAACAGGTGGATATTTTCTTCAGTATTATATGAAACTTTTTGACCTAGCTTTCATTACATATAAAATAATAAAATTGTTCTAGTTCCCTTGAATCTGAAAAGCCTGAGGACGTGAAGACTGTTCGACTGCTAGCTAAAGGATTATTGGAGATGTACGAACCGCCTTTGACAACAATAAATACACATTTAAAGGAGTTAACGTAAGTTTAAGTTTCATGGTGTTACTTACCACATATCGCCCTCAGTATCATGATAATATATTTTTCAACACACGAATAACCTTGCCAAGGCAGTAGAAATAAATTTTTCTACATACGTACCTGTACATCCTGTAAGTATAGGTATATATTTTTTTACTCATTGGTATAAGCAGAATGTATTAATAATGCAGAATGTATGTATTAATATTGAGGAGGTCAATGGCTGGCATTGACGTCATACTTGTGGACAGGTGCTGCTTGTGGGGGCTGGTCATCTCAAGCTAAGCATTTAGTTATAAGTAGATGTACTAGATTTTTAGTTATGTTAATTTTTATCGACATTTGTGCATTGGAACATTGTCCATGAGCTTACGTTTTTTTAAATTATTTATTTTGTATTCTTTAAATTGTATAGTATTTTTGAAAAGAGTAATTACTGAGTTTCTTGCCAGATTCTTCACAGTAAAAGCAACCTTCCGAACCTGGCGGTAGCATGTATAATCCTGTATAATTATGTCATTCTGACGATTTGAAAGTACTTTGTAAAAAGTCTAATCGAATAAAAATACTTTTGACTTTGACTTTGACTTTGTGGGATTCAGATTCAGATCTTTGTATTCAGAGCATTGAGGTTTCATTTTTGTGAGAAGTTCTTAACACATGCTGCTTAAACGATGATGGTGGGCCTCTGTTATCTTTGCAAGCCTTTCCTCAAATTTCATATGAAGTAAATGTATTTATTTTAACGTTTCAGGGAGAAACAGGATGCCATACACACAATGTTAACATCGGAGAGAAGGAAACTGGAAGACTTACAAAATGATGCAGTTTTGGACGCATTGGTGAGCAATAGTATTAGATTAAATAGTATAAATAGAAGTCCCTACTTCCATTTAATATTATTTTGTCTGTTTGAATGCATCATTCCTTTATATTCGGATATAAAGGAATGATATATATATATATATACGGATCTTGATATGGTTTTTACTAACATGTACTAAAAGGGATTGCGAAGGTCAGATGGCAGTTGCTTCGTATAAAATCAGGTGATCAGCCACATCAGGTTGAATCAAGTGCCGGCCCCAACAATGTATGGGATAAGGCCAGGGACGATTATGATGAGAGAAAAATCTGTCTGTCACTTAACAAATGAACTGATTTGGATAAAATTTCAAGAATTCTTTTTAGTATGAAAAATTATTCTTGATCATTATAATGTTCATGATATAATAAAAATATATTGATAAAATTTCCAGCTAGCAGACATAGCAACAAATAAAGAAAAATTAACATTAATCACAAATTCTATGATGGGTCTACACAAAAGAGTTCAGTCCTTACAGGTAAGCAAATTACCATTGAAAAAAAAATATCTACAAGAAAGATGATGCTTTGCATGCCTTTTTTAGACGTTTTCTGTTTAATAAACCTAGCTAGATCAAATATTCACCCCTGAAATCCCAAGCATAACTATATTACATGAAAATTGTTGGAGCTGTTTCAATAAATTTGTCATGTAAATGTTTCATATATTTCATAAACTTGATCTTATTCGGTGAAATGTGGGTGTTGGTACAACACCTCTGCTTACCCTTGACCCTTCTGGGATTGCGTGAGCATATATATATATATATATATATATATATATATATATATATATATTTCATAAATTGCTTATTTATAACTATTTTATTTGATTTATAATTATGATATGGAGCAATTATTCTGTCCTTATGTCTTACAATTTCTTTACTGAATTGGCAACAGTATGGCTTTATTACACCGAAACGCTAATGATACCTATTTCATTCTGTAAAAACCTCATTATCAGAAGGTTGAAGATTGTGCCCAAAGAATTGCTCCATCGAAAATAGAGTTCTCATATAAAAGTCTACCGCTTCGCCCGCGTGTTTTTAAATAACATAAATCCAAAGGTTCTTGTAATATTAATTACAGGCTAGCACAAGAAGAAAAACTGTAAATTTTCTGTAAAATAAAAAAGTTATTCCTATTATTAATACTTAATAAAATAGGCTCGATTACTAAGTCGGATCAAAAATAGAAAAAGGGTTTTTCTGTCAAGAAATCCACAATAAATGCCCGGAGATTGTAAGTTGGGTGTGTTTACACCCCTCGCCTCGGAGCGCACGTTGCACCGTCTCTCTCCGGTCGTGTCGGATTGCCTCCCATCCCACTATGAGAGTGAGGGAATAAAGAGTGCACCTGTGTTTGCGGACTTGTGAACTATAATATCTCCTCCGCAGTTAGCTAATCCTCTTGAGATTAGCCGCCGTTTCAAATTCGGTTATGAGATCATGATAATCACTTAATAACATGAAAATTTACATGTTTACAGACAAGAGCCGCTAATGTGGAGAAGGCTGCTAAAAATAAAGCTGGGAACAAACCATCAACCAGTTAGTATAAGATATTATTAGTTTATTTTACTCATTCTGACACGAACATTATTCCAACAATAATTAATTCCAAAAATATATATACACACTAGGTATGCCCGGAAAATATTATATTATTATGTTATGTTATATTATGATGTTAGCCGATTCTCAGACCTACACGATATGCACACAAAATTTCATACAAATCTTATTTGCATCAGGGGTGTGCATTCCATACAAGCAGCAGTGCTTTATATTTGTAATGACTGAATACACTCGTGTGTGTGTGTGTGTGTGTGTCTATACGTAAACGTATGTACACGCGCCACATTGGCATGTACTTAACCTACCTACCTTCTTATTTTTTATGCTTACCTCTCTCAAAAACCAATCCTCGTGTGGATATCACACTGCTATCTTGTGGCTAAATAAGTTGTCTGTCAACCTTGACATCTCAGATGACATTTGATTTGGAGCTGTGACATGAACGAAATACATACTGGACATACTAGCTGTAAATCGTTAAGGAGTTCTAAAAAAAGGAATCTTTCAAATCGGTTAAACCAGTTAAAAGTAAAAAAAAACGTACAGTCGAATTGATAAACTTCTCTTTCTGTTAAAAATCATATAAAACGTTCCCAAATATACAGGGTTTCGGGGAAAATAGGACAGCTGTTCATATATGTGATAGGGTATAATATTAGGAAGAAAATAAAATGATTATGACAAAAATATCTTCTTCCGTTTTCGAGTAATTGACGTTCAAAGTTGACCATATCAAGACCTTATTTTCGCATAAAAATTCGAGGTGACGTAGAAAAAATAAGTTTTTTTTTCTCACACTAATAGTTCCTAAAATAATCCCATAAAATCATTTTTAGAAACCATTACCCTTCTCCTTAATTTAACAAGTTTAATGACCGCGTACGTAATGTAGGTAAACGCGGCCGCGCGTTCATTCAATCGCAACCATAGCCCATAACTACGTTGTAGTTATAGGCTATGGTTGCGATAGTGATATATTCATAAAACCCTACAACTTCTAGAAGACAACTGTTCCGTTTTCTCCGACACCCTGTTTTATTATTATTATCAAGATTGAATTATGTATGCTGTAACCAAAGAAAAGGCATAATTTGAAAATATTATTTATTAAAATTACAATGGTATAAGTAAACATTACAATAATTAATAATAAATACCATGTATTTTAAATCTAGTTACAACAATATCGACCTTAAGAACTATGCTTATTAAGTTCTATGTTAGATGTGGCAATACTTGTAAAAAAAACGATTTTATCAACATGGCTTGGGTAAAATACTGTGTTGCCTATTAAAAAAACTAAACGAATATGTTATAAAATTATTCGTAACTTAGTAATATGTTTGTATAAAATACTAACTAAGCATTCCAATAACTGTGAATAAAATAATAAAATTGTTTTTTACATCTTAGTGTTAAGAATAGATTACAAATATTACTATGGCGCTATGTTACTTGGTCTGTAATCATCTGGAATATTCTCGATAAAAAAAAGTTAAATAATTTCATTCGGCTTCTAATACAAGCAAGGGATGCGATCAAAATTTTAAAAACAATACCAGTTCTGTTTTGAAAACAATTCGGAGCACTCGTAGCCGAAAGTGTATGAAGAGATGCATGAATATGGATTAAGCGAAAGAAGTATGTAAGGATTGTAGCATGTGGCAAACGGTCTCTGCCTACCCCCATAGGATACAGGTTGTATAAATTACTTGACGGTATTTTTTTAACATCTCGTAACAGCATCAAATTTTTTTTTATTTCATCCAAGGTTACAGTCCAAGTAATTTTTTTTTGTTTATGGTATGGTAATTTATAATTCGATCTCAAGTCTCCCGTACGGCGACTCAGAGGGAAGATCGAGTTATAAATACAACCCTAAGACTAGTTGTATTCAAATATTTTTTTTATTTATTTTCTAATTTTTAAATGGCAGTATAGATTCACAAAAAATAAGAGATGTTTATTTTAAAATAAATATTTTAATGAAAATAAAAGCGTTTTTTAACCACTGGACTTTCGTGGTAGGTACTATCATTTATTTCTGTACGGAGTTTAATTGTAGATTAACATGAAGGTAAGTAAGTACTCCTTATTTATTAAATAAAACAAATAATATACCTAGTCGGTCGGAGATCGTACACAACAAAATTTTATACGATACATTAAGTTCGCAAATGACTTTGGTTAACTTAAAACTTTTTTTTCATCTTGAAACTAGTATGAAAGTTTGTTTTAAACACATAGGTATATATTTTAATCGTAATAAATAAAACTAGACCATAGACAATGTCACACTGGGACCATAGAGAACAGACTTGAAAAATGTAGTCAACGTCGCCATTTTGTTTTTAGTTAACCAAAAGCCTGAGTTCAAAAGCGCTTCACAGGCAACAAATGTAGGCTATTATTTGCGTTGGTAAGCTTCAGTGACCTCAGTTAAGACGGTCACCACGAATGATTCGATGCCAGACTCGCCGACACCACGTGCAATGCGGAAATATCCGTTTTCGCCCCACGCCTCACCCCAGCTGTTGGCTACGATCTGTCAAAGAAAAGAGTAAAGTACATACATACATACATATGCTCACGCCTGTATTCCCCGAAGGAGTAGGCAGAGGTGTTGTAATAACAACACCCACTTTTCACCAAATTTGATCAAGTGCCAACGTGACAGATGGGGAGTCTATCGCCGTCTCAGGCACTATACATACGTCTTTGAATTACTTCTCAGATATATGCAGGTTTCCTCTCGATGTTTTCCTTCACCGTAAAGCACGTGGTGTGAAATGACTGTATATACGTTTTTTAGAAAAACTCATTGGTACAGGCTCCGCTAAGAGTAAAGTTACTCAAATTTTACAACATCCATAATCCCTCATCCTCCCCTTGTTAAGACACTTTGTCAAAATCCATCATGGATACACCAAGCCCCGCTGGGGCAGTGGAAGGGTAAAGCCCACGCCCCTTATTACAAACCATGGTTTTGACCAAGACTAGAACAAATGTGACTAGAAATATGTCCATTTCTTTTTAAATCCGTTTAACAAGGAGAGATGGAACTTTTATACCAAGGTTTATCTTAGGCTTATTTTTATATAAGGGGGTGTTCTCGTATATACGGGGTTTACGGTTGGCTTTGCGTTCTTACCCCTAACCCCTCCTTTGTACCTGCACTGCTTAACCAGACGAATGGACGAGACCCAAAGGCCTCCAGCCGAGCTTATACTTACAAGCAGCGCAGTTAAGGGCGCCTCGGTGCGGGGCTCGGACCTCGGCTTAGGGCGTTGCTGGGGGATGAGCTAGGGAGCTAGATCTGAGTGGTATTATCTAGGGACATGTTTAAGGCTAGTAGCTTGGTACGCCCCGCTCTAGCAAGGGCCTTTATTATCATGTGTTATAGACTTACCCAGTATTTGTCCCCTCTCTCCTCTCCCCATCCGACGATCCTGACGCTGTGGAGTCCCTGCAGATAGTTGTTCCCGAACCTGGACCGCCGGTAGATGCCGCTGCGGTAGTGGAAGAAGTCTTGGTAGACCACCATTATAGCTGCAAACAGGATAGAATCGACTATGAATCTGGTGAAGTTATGGAGAATATATCAAATTAACTCGTTTACCGAGTACCGGTATCATCTAGTCTTATCAATAAACCCGTGGACGTCACGCGGTTTCACCCGCGTAGTTCCCGTTCCCGTGGGAGTACGGAGATAAAATATAGCCTTTATTAATCAGTGATAATGTAGCATTCTAATAGTGAATGAATTTTTAAAATCGGTACAGTTCTTTACAAAAAAATCCTCTTTATAATATTAGATGGAAATCTTACTGTACTGTCTCGGGTCTTGACATAGTTTCAGGAAAAATATCTACAAGTATTCTTTGCTGAAACTATACCAACAACAAAGCCGAATTGACACCGAAAACCTTTCGTCCCCATTATTTTATTTACATTATTTATATTTCATTAGCATTACCTACATTTGCCTACCTAATCTTAACAAGCTGTCGAGTTTGCTTTGGTTTAAAAGTATTAATTTATGTACCTACCTGCGTAGATTATAATTCTATTCTACATTGTCCCAAGGTTTTGACTCGCTCGAACGACCGTTTTTGAGCTTTTTTTGTATGGAGACGTAAAACTTCCTACACTCGCCGCTAGGGGCGCTTTTTAACGTTCCCATATAAAATGAGGAAAACACGCAGGCAATATCGTCAACGTTAAAAAAATTTAAAATCTATACTTGGGGCACACGTATGTATGGCGCGAGAATAAATACAGTCCGCCTGACGGCTGATAGCACAGCGACTCTACTTCTAGTCTTCCCCTTCAGCACCGGCGACGTTACTCACCGCAGAACACAATACTGCTCTAAGGTAGCGTTATTTGACTGCGATCAACTGTAAGGTGCAGGCCCCAGTCGGGCAGCCCCAGATATCGAACGGGAGATCGTTTTGGCCTACCTCTCCTATTTCAAGATTCAAGCAGATTAATCCTTACCTTGCACAGGTCCAGAATCCATAATATCATATTGGATGTCCTGTTCCTTCTTGAGCAGACCAGGCCCGCCGACCCTGTAGCGTGATGTACGTTGGGAGACCACCGGGGTGCAGCCATCGTCGAGGAGATCACCTCGGGGCTTGAACGGACAGGTTATGTTCGAGGATGCCTTGTAGGGGAAGCAGTCTTCGTCTACTAACCTGTGAAGAAATACATTTGATGAGGTTAGTTTCTTAACTGATCTTCTTGACGTTCGTACGAGGATTACCAGGGCCTGTGTAAATGCTTCCTACAGAGCATATTTCAAAGTCAAAGTCAAAAATATCTTTAGTCGATTAGACTTTTTACAAAGCACTTTCGAATCGTCAGAATGACATAATTTACAAGATTATACATGCTACCGCCAGGTTCGGAAGGTTGCTTTTACTGAGAAGAACCTGGCAAGAAACTCAGTAATTACTCTTTTAAAAAAAATATTATACAATTTTAAAAGTACAAAATGAATCGCTTAAAAAACATAAGCTCATGGACACAGTTCCAATGTACAAATGTCAATAACATAGCATAATTAAAAATCTAGTAGTTCTACTTATAACTAAATGCGTAGCTTGAGATGACCATACTTGAACATACTTAAGCATGATCAAAGGAAAGGTGCCTGAAAGGTCAAATTCGGAGCTTACTTATAACCTCACCGCATACATAAGTAAGCTATTTTCCTACGATCTTCAGTGAGAGGGATTTGTAATCCATTTTTGTTATTTATTTTGTATTTCTCATAATTTTTAAAAATCCTTTGGAAAGCGTAATTATTTTGTTTCTTGCCGGGTTCCTCTCAGTAAAAGCAACTTTCTGAACGCTGTGGTAACATTTATAATTGTCTACGATCATGTGGTTCTGACGATTTGAAAGTAGATACTATTTTTAAAGTCTAATCTAATAATCTATTTCGAATTAGAAATAGCAGGAAGCGCTCTAAAATGTAAACTGCAGATTGCGTTATGCCCAAGCTCTCTTCTAGTGTTAGACTTTAAATTTTCATATCGTTTCTGTTTCCTAGACTTATTAGTAAGTAAAGCCTACCCGTGAGCCTTAGCGAAGTTCCAGGCGATGTCAATGTTGCCACCTTGGCAGCCCTTTTGCATCTGGTAGTTGCAAGACAACAGGGTTTGGGGACTCAGGACCATGTTCTCAGCTCCATTGGACTGGATCGCGAATCTGAAACAAATTCAACAGTATAAGCAATCAGTATAAGCACTTGTATATGGTGAAAATGGAAGCTCGTTTGTTATTGATGACTAGCTGTACACACGCAGACTATATATCAGGAGTGGCTTTATTTCTCAGAACTCAATATTTTTTTAAATAATATGAACCTATGTTGCTCCAAATCGGTCCAGCCTTGTCTCATGCCAACAGAGGAGAAAGTATTTTTTTTTATATAGGTATAATTTCAAATGCGTTTGGTGAAAAGCTGTTAATTTCGAATTACAAACATACACCTCAACTTTATTTATCTATTTATAGATAACGTGACGGTCGCGTGGCTATAGTACTTACTTAGTTGCTTGCAACGCGGAGATAAGTCAATTCACTCTCAAATTGGAAGCTTCTTTTAATAAGTAAAAACCTTAATAATATAATGTAATGACTAAAAACCATAAAGAATATAATCTTATTACTAAAATATATTATTAAAAGGAGTCCCTGTAGGCAAGGTTCCTAAGATACAGGCAGCATTCCCCCTTTGAATGGCAAGACTAATTCTTCGACCGAGGTACCTGCCAGCTCTTTTTCTCGGTATTCTGTGATGTCGACTAACCTTTTAGTTATTTCTATTAAAAGCCTAATAGCGCTATTTTGAAAAACTCATTGGTATTTGGGGGACCCCAAATACCAATGAGTTTTTCTAGACTCCGGTACTTACGTAAATTCTGTACCTTGACTTTTGTCTAGACTTTATCTATTAGTGATCTCATGCTCACACTGACATTTAACATAAAGGCCCATAGCCCAAACCTATCGTTTTCGTGAGAAAATTCAACATCTAAGATATTACGTCAGCCCTATTTCTAGACGCAATCAACCCAGTTAATGGTTCATTAATCATCGTCATTAACTTTCAACTTTACTGCTCAAAGACTTCAATAGACTTCAACCGACTCATTATAGTGCCTGGTAGAATAATTTTGCGAAAAAATTGAGTATTGAGGTTACTTGTATGAAAATATTAATGTAGTAGCGGACGTCACACGGTTTCACCACCGTTACCGTGGGAGTACGGGGATAAAATAAAGCCTTTATTACTCTCTGATGATGTAGCTTTCCAATGGTGAAAGAATTTTTGAAATCGGCGGAGTGTTTTTGGAGTTTATTCATTACAAACCTCGAACGGGTGCAACCGCGTGACGTCCGCTAGTCTATATAGATAAATAAAATTGAAGTGTCTGTTTGTAATTCTACACCTTATGACTGTTTTTTATTTGTTCCAGTTCGTTTAGCATCAAGTTGTTATTCCAGTGCTTTAGACCGAGTGTAATTAAACCTGACTACCAGCCCTCACTGAGGCTAGGGGTGTCGACACATATGCTCACGCCTGTATTCCCCGAAGGGGTAGGCAGAGGTGTTGTTATCACAACACACACTTTTCACAGACAGTGTGACAGATGGTGAATCTATCGCCGTCTCAGGCACTATACATACTTCTTTGAATTACTTCTCAGAAATATGCAAGTTTACTCACGATGTTTTCCTTCACCGTAAAGCACGTGGTGTGAAATCACTGTACATAAGTTTTTTAGAAAAACTCATTGGTACAGGCCCCGCTGGGATGTCGACAAGGGTATTAAACATAGAAGTGATATTGAATCATAATTAATATACCAAAAATATCAATGATCTCCAGGTGTCATTCGTGCAATATCTATACATCTATACAGATAAATAAAAATGTAAGTGTCTGTAATTATAATGAAAGTATATTATGGTACTGACTTAAAACAAAACAAATTTTAAATTTTCTAATATCTCTGTCTGTAATACATCTATAAAGTGGAATGACTGTTAATACATATCATCATCATCATTATCATCTTCCTGCCCGTATCCCATAATACATAAACCTGTAAATAACCGTAACTCGAGTATGATGGCAGCCCTAAGTCGCGAATCTTGCTAAAAATAGCGATCCCTTGAATCGTCTCGCTTGAACACCCTACTGCGTTTTATTTACATCTCGATTATTCAAGTAGTGCTCGAGTGGTTTGTCGTCTGTTATTTACTTAACTATATATAAAAAGTAACTCGCTGTGCCACTCGGATTTACCTGCGAAGCATTTACAAAAAAATATCTCTTAAATATTAGGTACTTAGAGATATTTGTTTCCCTAAATTAATAGTGGTCTTAGTCACTCTTGATAGGATCATCTACAGGTCCCGTCACGAGTTATGAGCGTTGAGCGGAAATAGGGAGGGGGGGAGGCGGGGGGGTAACTGCACATGTATTGTATTCCAGTTGCGCTATACAGACGAACAGAGATAGACTTATAAAATGACTGCTAAAACATGACAAAAATCTATTACTATCCCGACCCTAATGATATATGGGATAAGGCCAGGGAGATGATGATGATATGCGTCAACTCACCTATCAGAAGCCACAGTCGCGACTGAGACAGCCCAGTCGGAGCCACACCAGCCCTGGTCCACGATGGGTGATATGTAGTTGGGCCATTTGTTACGAGCGTCGAAGTTTTGAGGGTATCGGATCTCTTTGTCAAGGTGCAAGGCTCCCATGTTCTTCGTTTCTTCACTTAACGGGAAGGTGCCTGGAAAAAATATTATTTTAATACATTTATTAAATTCGGGGGCCTACCATGAGGTTTTATTTCCAAGTTAGGTCGTTAAATAAAGTGTTTGGGTCCCAGCCCCTGTAGACAAAGTAACATTATCCTCACGCTTCGCTAGTAGAAAAGAATGACACATGTCACGTGACTGATTTATGTCATTTGTATGGAACATTTTCTATCGTTTCTATTGGAGAGATAAGGTAAATGCACATATGTTGGACGCGGACCGATCACATTTTTTGTATTTTCTTCCAAAATTTAGGAAACGCGAAGTATATTTTTTCAAATGTCAATACCGATCAGTTGTGCCAGTATTATAGCTGTCATAACAACTGTTTTTGACAACTAACACCCATTTTAATTGCGGCCATAACGGTTTTTAGTTTCGCGGCGTCAGTTTGGTGTCAGGAATCGTAATTTCTTATTATAATCGCGATGCAAGGTACATTTATCATCTTATTTTGTGTCTAGTATATCGTCGATGTTGAAATTAATATTATTAAATGGTTTATCAATAGAAACGCATCAACTTTATAATGTAACCCCTACTATAAATTATAATTTTAGCCCTAAAACACAACACTGGATTTTTACTGTCCATAATGGCGTCTAACTATGTGTGTTGTTTATTTATATTATTTCTTTGTACTAAGTACTAAACTGAAATTAAACATAAAATTCTGATTCAGAAAAGGGCTTTTAATTTACCTCAAAATTCTTAAGAATGTATGTTGAAAAATTAAGAAATTACATAAAGCAAATATGAAAAAAATTCGCTTCTACTGTCCATGACTGGTGACTTTACCTTAATTACTTTGTCTAGGCCTACAGTTTGTCGGTTTTAATTGGAATAGATCTTAGAGTCTGAGTTCTTTGTCGATTCTTCTCAGAAGACTAGTTTACGAACCGGTGTTACATTTTAACACATAAGTGCCTTACCAGGTCCCAAACTGAATAATTTCATTATCATACATATGCTCACGCCTGTATTCCCCGAAGGGGTAGGCAGAGGTGTTGTAATCACAACACCCACTTTTCACCGAATTTGATTAAGTGCCAACGTGACAGATGGTGAGTCTATCGCCATTTCAGGCACTATACTATGGTCTTTGAATTACTTCTCAGAAATATGCAGGTTTCCTCACGATGTTTTCCTTCACCGTAAAGCACGTGGTGTGAAATCACTGTACATAAGTTTTTTAGAAAAACTCATTGTTACAGGCCCCGCTGGGATTCGAACTTGCGTCGCTTGTGTAGCATGCGATTGCTCAAACCTCAAGGCCACTACGGCTCTTTTAATTGGTTTTAATTGGAATAGACCTGAAAGTCTGAGTTCTTTGCCGGTTCTTCTCAGAAGGCTAGTTTCCGAAACGGTGTTACATTTTCGACGTTCATAAGTGCCTTACCAGGTCCCAATCTGAATAAATAATTTTTCATTTTCAAGTATCAAGACGAGCTCATCCACCAAGTCCACTAGGTCCACCCAGGTGCTCAATATGGAAATATTATTAGCAGTATTAAATAGTCGTGCTAGCCCAAAGTCACGGATGTCAATCCTAATTAAGATAAGAAGCAGGTTCCGAGTAAATCCGAGCGTTTATCTATGAGCGAACACAATATCCTTATCTCTATACCGCTAATAAAATCTTTGGAGTGTCATGTTAAGAAGCCTGTTTTTCAATCCACGATTAAGCTTTAGATTATATGAGTTAAGCTTATGGGAATCGTGATTTTCCACGAGCTTGGTCTTCTCTATCTATCTATATAGATACATACAATTGAAGTGTCTGTTTGTAATTCCGAATTAAGTATTCATTAAATGCATATGAAAGTAAGTATATAATGTACTTAAATAAGAAAAACTTTTCAGAATGTTTTTCTGTCTTGAACTTAATCTCGGAAACGGCTGGATCGTTTTAAACGTTTTTTTTTTAAAGCTGTCTCTTCCCCATACACATCACCCACATAATAAAAAAGGCCGTGGTGGCCTCGGGGTTTGAGCAGACGTCTGATACGCAAACGACACAAGTTCGAATCCTAGCGGGGCCAATGAGTGTTTCTAAAAACTTATGTGCAGTAATTTCACACTACGTGCTTTACGGTGAAGGAAAACATCGTGAGGAAACCTGCATATGTCTGAGAAGAAATTTAAACACATATATAATAATGAGTGCCTGAGACGTCGATGGACTCGCTCTCTGTCACGATGGCACTTAATAATATTCGGTGAAATGTGGGTGTTGTAGTTACAACACCTCTGCTTTCTTCGGAGACCCTTCTGGGATGGCGTGAGCATATTTATTTATTTTATTTTATTTTAATAAAAAGGGGATATAACAAAACGTAGGCTAAGATAATCTTTGGAATTAAAAAAAGTTACATCTCTTTCTGTGATAAAGATTTCAAAAGTTTATAGTTTTAATCCGAGTTTAGTCTAGTCTTAAGCCATCTTTCGCCTGTTTTGATTGAAATCGGGCGCATACCCAAACAATGTAAGTCAATAAATGTGTCAATACAGTCAAGTATGAATACAATACAAATTCCAATTCACTTTTATTTTTCAAACGAATTAAGACAACTTTCAATGAATGTCACAAAAGGATTCAATCCATAAAGCACCCTATCTCATTGCGTTAAAGGTCTCAATGGAAAGTCTCCTGTCAAACTTTCACCCCGTAGGCTTAGGATAATATCTAGTGCACTAAGAATGTAGGTAACTTTCTTTGTTCGTGTGAATTGAACGTCTAGAGCGAAGAGGTCGCGGGTACGACCCCTGCTGAGGACATTTTAGTGATCAAGATTATGTTTAAGATTAAGATATATATTTGAATCTTATTGTATGTTCTATGTATTTAATAGGTTGTCGGAGATGAAGGAACAGTTTTCTAGAAGTTGTAGGGCTTTATGAATATATCACTATGTTGAAGTCGTAAAATATCTAGCTCCAACGATAACGTAGTTATAGGCTATGGTTGCTAAGGGCCGAAGAGCTCGCGGCCTTAAGCGATTGAATGAACGCGCGGCCGCGTTTACCTACATTACGTTCGCGTAATTAAACTTGCTAAATTAAGATTTGCAGGAACTATTCGGTAGTGGGAGAAGACAAATAAAAACGTAGTTATTTCACGTGCATAACTCAACGTTACCGCTGATTTTTATGCGAAAATAAGGTCTTGATATGGTCAACTTTGAACGTCAATGACTCGAAAACGGAAGAAGATATTTTAGTCGTAATAATTTTATTTGCTTCCTAATATTATACCCTATTACATAATTTTAACAGCTATCCTATTTTCTCCGACATCTCGTATAAGGTCTAGACTTTAGAGACGCACATTTTTGTCGGAGCGGTAGCTGGTTCATTTAAATAAAAATAAAGATTACGTTGACATTTATTTTTATTTTATTAATTTACTTGCTGTGCCCTGCGGTTTCACCCGCGTAGAATTAGTTTCAAACTTTACAAACTCGCGGAATCCTAATTTGTTTTCTAAATAAAAGCTTTTATCGGAATTTTCTCTGGCAGATAACTTATGTTGCAAGGAGTAGTATGGCCAGATTTATATAAAAGGGAGTACTGGGATAAAATAAAGCCTATGTTACTCGCTGATGATGTAGCTTTCCAAAGGTGAAAGAATTTTTGAAATCATCACAGTAGTTTTTGAGTTTATTCATTACAAACATACGCACAAAAATACAAATCTTTCCTCTTTATAATAGTAGTGCAGATGTAATTACAGCCTCCCATGAAATTAAGTATATGCAAGTTAAACCGCGCAGCTGTAACAATTTATGTAGAACGCACACTTGCGTCTAAAAGCTCTGTAATAGCAGTAATTTCAATAGTAATACACCGGCAGCTTAGTTCAATGAATCGTACAGCGTTGCAAATAATTAATTTAGCTTTATGTGTATGTCTACCTACAGTCAGAGGCATAAGTATCATTAATTGTACCTTTCCACGGTATGTGGTACATAAAAACTTATTTTAATGTGTCAATCAATAAAGTTCTAGAACGCAGTGTGACTTGGTACCCACTGAACTTTTGACATGAAACATTGAATCATATATAATATGAATCTCGGAAACGGCTCCAACGATTTTCATTCAATTTTGCATGTAGGGGGTTTCAGAGGCAAAAAATAGATCTAGCTAGGTTTCATTTATGCAAAACATCGTTTTGACCATGTTTTCAGGCACTGAAAAATTCCTAAAATATCATTACAATACGACAGCAAATTCCGCCAAGTTCGGTCTCTTTAAAGTATCTGTCAAGTTATAGTAGCTCAAAGGTGAGGCTTCCAGCTTACGCGGCGATAACGAAACTAGAGTACCACGGATCGAGACTGACGTTCGCCGGATTTTTTGTTCCTTTTTTTGTGTGAAGAAGGAACCAGATATTATATGATTAAGTGTTAACGTGACAGATGCTGAGTCCATCACCGTACATACGTCTCAGACATATTCAGATTTCTTCACGACGTTTTCCATCACCGTAAAGCACGCAGTGTGAAATCACTGAACCTAACTTTTTTTAGTACATCTCTCTGGTGCTGGCCGCGCTGGGATACGAACTCACAGATATGATTACCCAATAACACTTTGCCCGACCCGGGGATCGCACCCAGGACTAGACACCAGACTATCGAAGCAGTCAACTCATTTAAAATATTATAAAAATAAATTACAAAATATATGTACACGCATGACTATCTAAGCAATTTTTTGTTGAATGAAGTCGATTTTGACAGTGCAAAAGACTTATATATATGATTGGCCTCTTTCATCTATAACAGATGATTTAAGCAGCGTCATTTAGGAAATTCTGACGACACTTCCGCCAATGGCTAAGAAGGCTGCTACGGGAGCGACAGATCCGACCACAGCACGCGCATACGTTGGAGCGCTGAGGGGCTTGGAATGGTAATGGGTTCAGAGCACGCTCACGCCTTTGCGCACGTTTGCAAAACGCAAAAGACTTACCAAGTTTGTAAATAAGCCCATCTTTAAGTTTCTTCCCGTAGAACTGTTGGTAGACCTGTGCCCGCCAGCTGCTGCCTCTCCACCTGTTCACTCTGTTCACCAAGTCCTCGTCATTCAGGCAAGGATCTTCGTCACAAGACCAGGTGCTGTTGCTACCGTTATATGGGTCTACGATGCATTCGCTGTGGAAGAGAGAAACGTTTGAAATTACAGTAGGCGTAACTCTCACGCTTCCGCTAATAGAAACGCTACAAAATGCATTGGAATGATAAAAGAACCGCTAGCTAAACCGTGTTGGTGAAATTTTAAATAGAGATAGCTTCATCCCTAAGGACATAGAATAAGTACTGGAAACGTTATTACATAGACTAAGTCGCAGGTAGCTAATATACTTATAGCATACTAGATTATGTCTGCGACTTCGTCCGCGTAGAATAATTACTTTAGGTTAACGCTAACTTTAACCCGCGATTGGTCTTAGCGTGATGATATATAGCCTTCCTCGATGATTAAAGTATTTTTTTTAATTAGGACTAATAAACAAACCAACTCTCCAGCTTTATCTATACTAATATTATGAAGTGGAAAGATTTGTATCAAATCAAATCAAATCAAAAAGTTTTATTCAATATAAGGGACACTTGGAACACTTATTGAACGTCATTTTTCTTACGTTAACTTAAGTAAATTTACTACCGTTTCCAAAAGTAAGCCTGTCAGGAGAAGAAACGGCGAAACAAACTCCCCGGTTTTTTTTTTTTTTTTTACATGTGTCCCTTCTATATACATAGGGTTGCTTAAGTACATTTCAATGGAAGAGTGAGCAACTCATTGCCCTGTTTGGCTATCATCAATATACTCAGTTACACTATAATATGCTTTTTCACAAAGTTTCTGTTTGATGCTTGCCTTAAAACTTAAAAATGGTAGTTCACACATTTTTAATGGTAGTTTATTGAAAAGGCGTATACTTTGCCCCACAAAAGAGTTACTAGTTTTGTGCAGTCTAGTCACAGGGACACGGAGTTTATCCCTCTTGCGTGTATTTATATTGTGCATACCACTATTTTTCTTAAAACTATCTATATTCTTTCTTACATATATCAAATTTTCAAATATGTATTGACATGCCACAGTCATTATCCCTATTTCTTTAAACTTCTCTCTGAGAGAATCTCTAGATTTGAGTTTATAGATTGCACGAACAGCCCGTATGTAAGTATGTTTGTAACAAATTGGCTCAAAAAGGATCGATCTTGAAATTTATTTCAGCAAAAGATAGCTACATCATCAGAGAGTAACATACGCAATATTTTATCACCGTACTCCCACGGGGACGGGAGGTATACGGGTGAAACCGCGTGATGTCCGCTAGTATTATAGTATAGACCATTAATACATACATACATGTGCTCACGCCTGTATTCCCCGAAGGGGTAGGCAGAGGTGTTGTAATCACAGCATCCTCTTTTCACCGAAGATGATTAAGTGCCAACGTGACCGATGGTGAGTCCATCGCCGTCTCAGACACTTTACATACTTCATTGAATTACTTCTCAGAAATATGCAGGTTTCCTCACGATGTTTTCCTTCACCGTAAAGCACGTGGTGTGAAATCACTGTACATAAGTTTTTAGAAATACTCATTGGTACAGGCCCGCTGGGAGTCGAACTTGCGTCGCTTGCGTAGCAGGCGACTGCTCGAACCTCAAGGCCACCGCGGCTCTTTAGACCATTAATTGCACAATATAATCAACCCAAAACTACAGGACTCAAATATCCTGACCTTAAACCAGTCAAATCGATTGATCAACTAGTCTGTTAACTATATTAATTAGCTTGAATGTCATCGACTGATCGCGGATAGGGTTGGCAAACCTTTAAATAGTATAATAATTAAATTAAAAGTAGCCGTGTTGGCCTCGGGGTTCGAATCCCAGCGGGGCCTGTACCAAAGAGTTTTTCTAAAAACTTATGAGCAGTTTGACACCACGTGCTTTACGGTGATGGAAAACATCATGAGGAAACCTGCATATGTCTGAGAAGTAATTCAAAGACGTATGTATAGTGCCTGAGACGGCGATGGACTCACCCTCTGACACGTTGGCACTTAATATCTACCTGCATGCCAAATTTCAGCCCGATCCGTCCAGTGGTTTGGGCTGTGCGTTGATAGATCACTATGTTAGTCAGTCAGTACCTTTGAGTTATATATTATATTTAGATAGATGTGTTATATCTTTTGTATTATTCATTATGCATTTATTATTACTGTAATTTTTGTGTATTGTTATATATCCTCGTGAGTATATGTATATGGTTGATGACCCTATGGCATGTGACATCACCGGTGCGGTAGTTAATGTTGTCAATCAACATTGTAAACGACATCATGATGAGTGACATTGAATTCATTGTAAGCGTTTTATGCACGGCTGATAGCTATGCACTATGGAAATTAGTTCCATCATCTATCATAGTGCATTGATTGGGTTTAAACATAAAATTAGACTGTGTTTAAGGATGCCCTGTAAAGTGCTGGACCAGTATTGAATAAATATTTTACTTGTAGTTGTTTGATATTTTTGAAGATATTTTGACTTTATGATGACTAGAAATTTTTGTGTTCTACACCAATCTTTAAATTTTAACTAAAGTGATTAAGTTTGTATAGAATGTCAGTAAAGCTCGTGGCGCAGTTGGTATTGCGCATATCATTCGATCAGCGAAGTTAAGCAACCCTACCCCTAGCCAGTAATTGGATGGGTGACCACCCGAGTTCTCTCTGTGCCGCGGAGAGCACGTTAAGCCGTCGGTCCCGGTTGCCAATTTATCATCTTTGGCAGTCGTTACAAGTCAGTCGGAGGCCTAAAATAGTCTGACAACTGGTTTAACCCAGATCACAGATTTTCCTCGTTAAAGGGGTTACGAAGGTCAGATGGCAGTCGCTTCGTATAAAAATCAGGTGATCAAGGTGATCAGCCACATCGGGTTGAATCAAGTGCCGACCCCAACAGTGTATGGGATAAGGCCAGGGAGATGATGATGAAGTCCTACCGAATTTCGATCACGGCGGGTTATCTCACTAGCCACCTGCACTGGTTGGATATTATAGTGCACAAGACATGTGTGTGCGTAAACACAGGTGCTGTTAATTCCCTCACTCTCATGAGAAATTTCGAAAAGTCGCCTAACGTTGTAACTATCATAGACAAATAGGTAATAATATCGAGGCGAGAACTCTCGCGCCTCTCGCAGTAGGCTTGGCTTATTCCTTTTTTTGTTTGAAGAAATATACGAGACAAGTACTAGGAAAATTTCCGAAACGGTAATAGTAGTCTCGACGTTCATTAGTTCGACTGAACTGAATGAAGTCTAATTAGCAAAATAGTAGTAACTAGCACGATGTTCAAAATCTCCTAAGCCAAACTACAGCACTAGATTTTTTTTGTATGACAGGACAATGTATTTTTACGAGGATCGGTAGTCATACATACATACATATGCTCACGCCTGTATTCCCCGAAGGGGTCGGCAGAGGTGTTGTAATCACAGCGCCCACTTTTCACCGAAGATGATTAAGTGCCAACGTGACAGATGGTGAGTCCATCGCCGTCTCAGACACTTTACATACGTCATTGAATTACTTCTCAGAAATATGCAGGTTTCCTCACGATGTTTTCCTTCACCGTAAAGCACGTGGTGTGAAATCACTGTACATAAGTTTTTTAGAAAAACTCATTGGTACAGACCCCGCTGGGATTCGAACTTGCGTCGCTTGCGTAGCAGGCGACTGCTCAAACCTCCAGGCCACCACGGATCGGTAGTCATTACCTATTTTTAAACCTCGTGAAGGAAATTATTTTGAGGGATACACCCGCATACTTACGTCATCTTCATTGACATTCAAAATTGATGATAAAACATGATATCACAATCAAACTGGGTTTACATTGAAACAAGTTTCAATAATTCATCAGTTCTTGATTCGTGGTGACATCATTTTGTTTCCGTATACAATGATCAAAGCTTTTTAATGGCCTTAAAAACACAAGGAATAATTGGTTTCCTATTTTTAAAATGTAATCTTATATAGCTACCGGTTTTCTGTGATATATTACATGTAACTGTCAGACAATTAGGGAGGCATACTTAATCCAGAATTATGGAGATCTTATACACTTGAGAACAACGAATTCGGTTCCCCAATGATCTTCATACATACATAAATATGCTCATGTGCCAACGTGACAGGTGGTGAGTTTATCGCCGTCTCAGGCACTACACACACGTTTTTGAATTACTCCTCAGAAATATGCAGGTTTCCTCGCCATGTTATCGTTCACCGTAAAGCATGTGGTGTGAAACAATGATCTATTTTTATATGTTGATTTGGAACATGTGTAAGTACCACAGAGTTCACTTTAAAAACGAGACAGGTACCCTATATGTACCCTTCTTTCTGTGTTATCGTGAGCATAGCTTTTGTATTTATTAACAAGCTGTGCTCCGCAGTTTCACCGGCATAGATTCAATATGATACCCGCGGATCCCTAAATGTTTTTCTTAATTAAAAGCTAACCTTCATTACTGCTTAAAACATTAGCTAACTGCCAGTGAAAGTCCCGTTAAAATCGGCCTAGCCATTTCAGAGATTACCCGGAACAAACAGACAGGAAGCCGGAGAAAAGAATTATAAAATTCGTATTTCTTTCTCAGTATCGTATATACTTTCATATGCATTTGGTGAAAAGCTGTTATTTTGGAAATACAAACCGACACCTAAATTTTATTTATCTTTATAGATGAATAGATGTTTTATTTGTATCATCTTTAGTACCCCTATCACGGGTTTGCCACCGTTTTCGTAATCTATACTCGCTAGCGTCTCCGCCGAATAGTAGTAAGAGAAATTGTGCAGCGACTCTCAGCGGTGACGTGAAGAACTAAAATATCTCATACAAATATTGAGAGTGACGCTAGCGAGTATAGATTACGAAAACGGTGGCAAACCCGTGATAGTTTATTATATATATATAGGTAGGTAGATAGGTACTGTTCATAGTGCGTAAGTATAATTTACTATGAATAAGACCACCCATTTGAAACCCATAACAATAAATATGTAACCCACATAACCGCAAGCACCATCTTCATATTCCTGCCTCATAAATTCTAACAACCCAATTCCCGATAAAAATAGAGTATTTTACGCACTCGCATTATCGGATGATATCTTTATTTTTATTGAGAGACATGCTGTGCCCCGTGGTTTCACCTGCGTAGATTTAGTTTCATGCTTTAGTACGCGGAACCCTAATATGTTTCCTCTATCTGCTATCTGCCAGTGAAAGTCCTGTTACCCGGAACAAACAGACGGACAGATAGAGAAACATTTTAAAACATGGGTTTTTTTATGAAAACACCGTATCTATTTTCAGATGCTATTAGTTAAAAGCTGTTAATTTGAAATTACAAACAGTCACTTCAAATTTTATTTATATAGATGTATAGATATATAAAAGTAGTTAAACTAGTCAGATACTTTTTAATTTAATTAATTTAATTAATTAATCTTAGTTTGATCTTTGCTTTGACTGGCTGGAATTTGCCATGCTCACAAATATTTGTAATATTTTAGTTATTATATCTGACAATTGAGCATTTGTGCTGTGTCCATGGGCTTATATTCATGAGATATAAATACTGTAACAAAAAAAACATTGTATAATATATATATATTTTTTAAAAGAGTAATTGTTGAGTTTCTTGCCGGGTTCTTCTCAACAAAAGCTACCTTCCGAACCCGGTGGTAACATTTATAATCATGTATAATGTATTTTGTGTCCTTCTGACGATTTGAAAGTACTTTGTAAGAAGTCTAATCAAATAAAGATATTTTTGATTTTTGATTTTGAATAGAAACCTTGAAGTAAGTTACATTATCCTGAAAAATGCTTCATTTATGCTAACTCAATAGACATATTGAAATCAATTCAAAATATCTTTATTAGTTTAGACTTCTTACAAAGTACTTTCAAATCGACAGAAGGACATAAAAACACATTATACAGAATTATAAATATTACCACCTGGTTCGGAAGGTTGCTTTTGTGGAGAAGAACAATTACTCTTTTAAAGAAAATACAATGTATAATGGTTACAGTATTATATCATAGTATGTGTTTATTTTATGGTATGTTGATCCGCCATCTTTAGAATTCTACCACGATCCGACTCCGAAAAAACATTAATACACAAATACGCAGACGAAATCTTCACGTCCATCATCATCCTCCCGTCCTCATCCCATGTTATTTGTCGGTGCTAAGTGTTCTTCTCTTCCATTTCTCTCTATCAGCCGTCATTTTATTCACTCCCATTCTAGCCATCTTCCACACATCCATCCATCGTTTCTCAGGCCCTTGTAACCACATTCATAAACAAAACAGTTATGTCAACAGTATCGTCATCCCTCTATAACATGTCCATACCACGACAAATGTTTATTCTTCAACTTGTCAGTCGGTGGTGATACTTTCAGACTTCTCATTATACTCATTCCTTACCTTGTCCAATCTCGTTACCTATTTACGCTACCTATTTCTATTTGATTTTTTCTACAATATCAACGATTTCTTAAATGTCAGTTGGTGATTTCAATCTTTTTGTATAAAGATCTAATTTTAAGTCAAATTTGTTTGTTACATAGGTAATTACTAACCACAGATCCCATAATTTGTACGCCCCCCGGGGTAAAACATGAAGAAACGAATTGTTATCTGCCTAACACCAATATTGTCACTCATGTTTTCGCAAATAATTTATTCTATGCTATTCTATTCTATACCCACACATCCATCTCAACATCCACATCTTAGTTGCATGCAGCTTTCTTTCATCCGTCACCTTTGTGGCGTATTCTGACGTTCAAAAACGTTAAAACCAATATTTAAACTTCTTTTTAATTCTGGCTAGACAAGGGGTTACGTATTCAATCATCATCATCATCATCATAGGCCACTTCATCTTGTCAGATGATTATTGCAGTGCCGTGTCCTATACCCTGCATCTTCTCTTGTGGCTTAGAAGACCAATGGCAGCACGGCATCTCTTGCCACATTTGTCGCAAGTGAACCGTGGATCTGAAGGTGAAGCAGTGCCGGTTATTCGAAGCCTTTTCTGCTTAATGCTGTCGAGCCAGGCTTCGTCATGCTTTGACATCCTAGATGATAATGCACGGCGCCATTGTGTTCTTACATTGCCGTTTGTCTCCCAGTTCCTTGTATCCACATCGAAGCTCTTCATATTCGTATTTAATGATATTCAAAATTTAAGATATTTTCAAAAGTAATAAAAAATCCACTCTCGTACCCGATATTACATATGAAACCACAAACTATTCTTGATGTGACAGAATGTGGCTTTTGTTCCAATTATTCATAGGTAAAGTAGGGCAAAGTACCTATTTGTGACCAAATATTTTTATTACGTGTCACTTTCAGTAAAGAAATATATTTATGCCTCTCGCTACGTGGGGAACTGATTTTCAGAAATTTCTTGATATACCAGAACGTTCTATAGTGGGCAGCGGAAAGTTCATGGATTTATGTTAACAAGAATAAGTTAAGAAAAACCGTAACATTCTAGAAACAGCAGTTTAGATAAAAATATTGAAGATATATAATCTATACATCGTAGTGTCTGTTTACATACATACATATGCTCACGCCTGTATTCCCCGAAGGGGTAGGCAGAGGTGTTGTAATTACAACACCCACTTTTCACCGAAGATTATTAAGTGCCAACGTGACAGATGGTGAGTCCATCGCCGTCTCAGACACTATACATACGTCTTTGAATTACTTCTCAGAAATATGCAGGTTTCCTCACGATGTTTTCCTTCACCGTAAAGCACGTGGTGTGAAATCACTGTACATAAGTTTTTTTTAGAAAAACTCATTGGTACAGGCCCCGCTGGGATTCGAACTTGCGTCGCTTGCGTAGCAGGCGACTGCTCTAACCCCAAGGCCACCACGACTCTAGTGTCTGTTTATTATTTCAAAATAACAGCTTTTTGCCAAATGCATATGAAAGTACATACGGTATGACCTCAAAATATTTTGTTCTCTATCTGTCTGTTTGTTCCAGGTTATTTCTGAAACGACTGAACCAATTTTAACGGGAATTACACTGGCAGGTAGGTGTTTCAAGGAGTAAGCTCGAGCTACTTTTATTGAAACAATATATTAGGGATCCGCGAATTAAAGACATCCATGAGATTAAATCTACACAGATGAAACCGGGCACAGCAAGTACTATAATATGTTCGAGTTCGAGGATAAATGAAAAAAAATATAATTAAATCCAGTCATCGGTACAAATATCCTAAATGTCCCGAAATAGGTCGTCTATGTCGACTATGACATAGATGAATCGTCCTATGACATACAAGATGAAATGTCACTGTCACAACTAGTGACGTGACACGCAAGGTCGCGCGATATCGATGATGAATTACTATCTATAGTAAAACTACACTTGTAATGTACGATAACATGACCTTGCTAAGTTAGTTTGCAAACTAAACGTAAAATGCCAAAATTAGATTGATTGGCAAAAAAGTTATTTTTATTATGTTGCTTTTCTAAAAATAATAATGCTTTCTTTATACAAATCTTAGCAATCGTATTTTTTGTTTCAAATCCGATCTTCCTACACGCGTTGACATATTTTCATTCTAAAGTCATTGAACTCACAGTCGTACGATTGCTAATCCAAAACTTAGCTTTGCCAAGTATTATTTTCATTTAATTGTAGCATCGAATCTAAATTTGAGTTTTAAAAATATAAATAAAATAAGATCGCAATAAAAATAACTGTAATCAACTATTTATTGAAAGACATTAATATTGTCACATATTTTACCGTAGAGCACATTTGTTTATAACCAATGACGTAATTATCGTCATTACAGAGTGACGTTGACAGGTCAATGCTAAAGTGTTTGTTTTTTTATTCGTGTTACGACGGAATTACACACTCAGGTGACTAATAATGAGCTTATGTGATGCTTCTCATGTATCATCTAATCAGGGTGTTAAATATGCAGGAAGGTTTTTTTTTTTTAATTCTGAACCGTGTCACAACCATACTCATTGTTTGTGGTTGGTAATTTATTTGAAAGGTTCAAGATTGAGCTCCTGTCATGAATTTATTCATGAGCATAACATGAATATCTTCAAGAAGGGCGTGTCGAACTTTGGAGATATCGCGAGTTTTATTAGCACCGATCAGTATCAGGGGCCCACCCATGAGCTCTTATGGCAGCTGTGTGACAGTGACAGATGTATATGCTTCGCATCTGTCTGATAATATGAATCAAACTATCATGGCAATAAGAGATCATGATAGGGCCCCAAGAAGGCCGTATAACATCTTTTTATGACACACTAGTATCACCCAATGTTACTCGAGTTTTTGACCACTTGGTCAATGAACAATAAATTCTTGCACCCAGAATCTAGGTGTGTTGGTTATTTTATTCAAATGTATTTGTGATAGCCATATTGAAGATAATTATAGCGTGGGATTGTCATAACAAGCTTTATTTAAATCGATTATTTGTAAGGTAACCAATTTGCAGCAATGTTAATAAAACCTCAATAAAATGAAGATACTAAAATGACAAAGCTTAAGTATACAAGTTATTGGACAGGATGATTATGCAAATTTATAATACTATATTCAGCAATAAATATTCAGATTAACCGTTTTATTGACATAGTTGTAAGGTTGTCGAATATTGATTTCTAGACAATAAAATTGCTGTTAAAATAATAAAATGTATTTTAATTCATATTGAAAGTTAAAAGGCACTTATCTCGATAATATTTTGAATCGAAACGTCGAGGTACGATATTTTTTTAAATATTTTCGTTACAAGTCCTGAGGAAATTAAGAATGATTTATAATTATATAATAATCTTCCCCGTTTAAATTCCTGAAAGCAGAGGTTATATAAAGTTATATATTATGTACAAGAGCTCCCAGAATCGGCACACGACATCCAATAAATAAAGAGTGACTAAATCCTTATCCTTGACAAATCTTAATTCGTACGGTAACTTATCGATTCTATTTACACAGCCTACGCGTTTCAAGAAACTGTCATTGAAATTAGTCACTTATTTATACATACGTAATAATGATCTAATACTATTGTTACTTGAGGATAACTGGAAAATATATACGGTTACGCGAATTAATAAGCCCATTTACAATCTTCTCACGAAACTTGAAATATGGTAAACAAAGAAACAAGGTTTAACACAAAAACTAAATTCAAACGTTTCTAGAATAACTTTTCATCGACAATTCATCTATTTGTGTGCGAATGGTAGCATCCCTATTCCGAGCTTAGAATAAAAAGCCTTTTTTAGACTAAACAATAAATTAAATGAAGACCTTCAGTTACATTATAATTTAATTATCATCTCCTTCTTCGACGCATTCTGCATGCATATATTCAGCCAGTAGGTATCCCATCTGACTCGATAGGCATAATGTCATGTATATAAAGTACTGGCATTTTAAAATGTATCATTAAATAAATATAAATAATATTTTTTTTTTATAATGCTAGTATAGATGTTAACTAAAATAATTGATGGATCCGAGAAGCTAGTATTTCGACGCCTCAAGCAATACACCGCTGAGTGGAGGAGGCGACCAAAATGATGAAAATGATTAATGATTATGGCAATATCAATTTCACCAATCAAACAATATAGCGACGGTACCCCAACTTATAAGTTTGCGTTCCAATATTTATTGGGACTGATTGTTTCATTGGCGATCACTTAACGCATTTGAATTTATTAACCATGTATAATGTTTTGCAACCAATTGTTCTTATAGGTATTTTAAAAGGTCGTAGTATATTTTATTCGGATTCCGTCATTTATTTTATTCAAGCGGTAAAGGGCTTCAAGGTGAAGAGTTTTCAAACAACGATACTTACTTCATATGTTGTTAAATATGTACATAGTAAATGTTGTTAACTTCAAATTAATAATATCTTTATTTCATTCAGATATGATTATATATTATTATAAATATTAGGTACCACTGGGTTCCCTGTCGAACCCGTCGGTTGCATTTACTCTTATGAGAAGAATCCGGGAATAAAATCAAAAACTCTTTAAACAAATTTAGTTCATCCAAAACGGATCACAAAAAATATGTAATTGTGTCACGGTTTCCAAACAAACATTTGATAAGAGAGGCATTTGAACTATGTCGATGACGTTTGCATTGCTGTTTAATGTCTGTTTACACTGATATCAACGTGGATTTAATTATTTAGGATTGTGTTTCCCATCACATGACTATTAACGTTTAACAACTGAATTACGCCGAAATCTTATCAACGTGAATAATTCATTCACATACAGAACCTGAGCCTGGCCCTACTTTAGTACCAAAAAACCACAAGAAGACACAATAAGAAAAATTATGCAAAAAATATTTCAAGGCGACAAAATTATAGCAAATCACAAATTTTAATGAATTCCTTAATTTTAAAAAATATCGATAATTTTTTTTGACAATTTTGTAACAACACTAAAATATGTCTCAGCATGGCCGAACGCCAGGTATCGGATCGGATTGACGATTTGAACTGCACCTGAGTCTAAATATAAATATGTCTCATTAAAGCTGATGTATTCATTGAAATAACGGTGAAATTTGCTTGCGTTTTCCAAATCGCGACTCACGACTTGTTACGTGAAAAATTTTGCGATGTGAATATCGACTGAACTTCGTTCATACATCAAAGCATCCAGGCAAAAAATATTAGCACGTAATTTTGTAACTAGCGCAAAAGGTAGTATTAAAAACTAGCTGTGTCCCACGGTTTCACCCGCGTAGATTTAGTTTAATATATTGTCAATTACGATACACATTTAACTTAGTTTCTTTCTTCAGACGATTTTATATTTTTTATGAACATAAATGCGGTTATTATGACTAAACTATGATAGTTAGATATGTGCTCTCGCGGACTTTTTTGTAGATCTTAATAAGACCTACAAACCCGTAGTACATCATTTTGTTCTATTGTCAATAGTTTTTGCAACGCATGAATAAATAGGTTTTCGATTTTACACCTTGGGTTACAAAATCGCAATTTTCTTACAAGTCCCAATTTTTTGTGAAAATTGCCTTCCTCGTTAAATGGACTATCAACACTGAAAGATTTTTTGAAATCAGACCAGTAGTTCGAAGTTAGCGCGATAAAACAAAAAAAACTAACAAACTCTGCAGCTTTATAATATTATTAAGTATTATAGATTTGTACTCTCTCCTTAAAATCGAATTAAATAGTGATGTATTCCTGCAAATATATATTTCTTATTAATCGACTCAATAATTAATGATGTTTAAGTAAGTAGGTTACTCCCAAATTAAATAAATAATTCTCACGGTGTGCTTTTATCGACATACACACAATGTTTGATTTATCGATATATTATAATCGCTTAAAATGTCACACGAATTATAATTATGTTTATAAAGCGATGATATTTATATTTATTAGATTAGATTACTTTTGCCCTTTTCACGGATTTTTTTTAATATGCCTGAGATGTCATTCACAGACGTATGTATAGTGCCTGAGACGGCGATGGATACACCATCTGTCACGTTGGCACTTAATCATCTTTGGTGAAAAGTGGGTGTTGTTGTTACAACACCTCTGCTTACCCCTTCGGGGAATACAGGCGAGATGTATTCTGAGTTCGGTGGCAACCCTTTTTAATTTTTATCTTTAATCTTTATTATTAAATATAAACTAATAACTTAAACCTTAAAAAATATTATCTTATAACTAAAATATATTATTAAAAGAAGTCCCTGGGGCCTGACCATGAGCTATTATTGCAATGATAATTCAGCTGTGTGACAGTGACAGATGTATACACGTCAAATACATCTGTCTCATAATAAGAGTAAAACTATCATGGCAATAAGAGCTCATGGTAAGGCCCCTGTAGGCAAGGTTCCGAAGATTGGATGAAGATGGCAGCATTTTGATTGTATAGAAAGTCAAAAAATATCTTCTTTTGTTAAATCAAAAGAATATATTTATCCTTACATGGAAAGAACTTTTAAATTGTCACAAGGGCAAAAAACCAGCCATGCGATCCCAAATCTAAATATTTATTTCAATAAACAGAATTTTTTTAGTATTTGTTGTTATAGCGGGAACTGAAATACATCATTTGTGAGAATGTTAACTGTCTAACTATCACAGTTCTTAAGAAACAGGCTGGTGACAGACAGGCAGGCATGCGGACTGCGGTTACATAGTAATAGGGTCCCATTATAAAAATGCTAACACCGGGTTCCGTAATGAAAATCATCAATTACTCTTTAAAAAAATATGATATCTATTTTTAAACTTATGGAAAAAGTGCCCTGGGGTTACCATCAAATCTTTAACGCAGGACCGTTATATTTATAAAAGTAACCCTGACCTGATAAAAGTTACTTTTGAACCAAACAATTGCTTCTAATTCCTGTTAAGTGCCCGTGACACAGTTCAGTCTTGATTGATTCGTTACAATTACAGCTATGACACTTGTTTGTTAATGTAACACATATTTTATTGCTATGGCGTCCAAACTACCCACTAACCCCATAATCGAAGATGCTTAGTTATCAGAAACACCAAAATCAGTCACGTGACTTATGTCATTCCCGTAAATTTTGTATCGTTTATATTAGCGCCAGAGCGAGAGAACGTTACATTGTGTAGGCCTTGCGTCCTTAGTGTTTCTGATAACTAAATATCTTCGATTATGGGGTTAGTGGGTAGTTTGGACGCCATAAACACAATTTTGTGTTCATAAAAGCTTTGGTCATTTCACTCGGGAAGGGTCCTCGAAGAGGTAAGCAGTGTTAAACAACATCACCCAATTTATACCAAAGATGATTAAGTGCCAACGTGACAGAGGTGAGTCTATTGCCGTCTCAGGTACTATGGATATGTCTTTGAATTACTTGTCAGACATACGCAGGGTTCCCCGCGATGTTACCCTTCACCGTAAAGCTCGTGAGGTGAAATTACTGCACTTAAGTTTAAGAAAAACAAATTGCTTAAGCGACTGCTCGCAGAAGATTCGTAGTCTCATCAAAAATTACATTTTGAATAATCTCAAGAGACGTTAAGAAAGTACTTGTTTAATAGCACTGCCCTTTAAGGCGGAGGAGAATTGTCACTATCATGACTCAATATCATAAATACTTGCGTTATCAAATTCTTTAGTGTCTTATCTAGGATTGTCCTTGACTCGCACGCAAAAAATTGTATCCCATCAACCATTAAGAAATGATCCTAAATTAACGTAACTCTAGCGGACGACACGCGTCTTCACCCGCATAGTTCTCGCTCCCGTGGGAGTGCGAGGATAAAATATAGCCTATGCTTCCCGCTAATGATGTAGCTATCTATTGCTGAAAGAATTTTCATGATCGGTCCAGTACATTTTGAACCAATTCGTTACAAACATACACACAAAAATACAAAGGGATCCTCACGATATTTTCATTCACCGTAAAACTCGTGATAAAATAAAATAAACCCGTAAAAAAATCAGTGCTGATGTAAGTTACTAGTCATACAACTTGGCTATTTAAATCTAGATAAGTTTAAATTGCCTAGTAGGTCTTATGGTCAGTAACACTACTGGTCTCAGGTCCAACAGAATGTAATTAGATTTTTAGGAGGCCGAAGTCTGGATTAGGGCCCTTTAAAGACAATTGGGCAGCTGGCGAAATGTGGGTGTACTTTAAGTACACCTCAGCTAGCTCTCGGGGAATACAGCGTGCCCTTTTCCCATGTTATTTGGGGTCGGCGCAATGTGTTATTCTCTTCCATTTCTCTCTATCAGCCGTCATATCTGTATTCACTCCGATTTTTCCTTCAAAACTTTTTTTTCTATCAAGATTTTTATAACTTCTCCTTTTTGCCAGGTACCAGGGTAACATAAATAGTAAGAGTTACTGCGCGCTGAGTTACTGCTTTGAGGCCAAGCATCCATTAGTATACACAATGGAATTCCGTGATGGCGACGACATTACGAAATAACACAGTACTATTCGTGAATTCAACGCATATTATATTTAAAAGGATTAAGAATCCAGATTTAGAAATCTTTGAGCTTTGACAGAAATCAATTTGAGCGAGAATTTAGTTAGATTTTTTTTGACTGTTTAAATATTCTACACAAAATTGATTAAATTTATTGTGATTTATGTCGAATTCGACGGAATGAATTGTGCTTTTTAAAACAAGCTTTTCCGGTGACTTCACCCGGGTAGAGTGAATTTCATGGGTGGTTTAATTTAGCGAAGACGTAATTGTTTTTATATAGACGTACCCTACTCTCTCAAGTTACTCCTTGTAACATCAGCTATCTACCAGCGAGAGTACCGTTAAATCCAACCTTTTCAGCAACTAGCCAGAACAAATAGGCAGACATGAAAAAATAAAAAAATTAAAATTGTCTTTATGCAAGTACCGTATTTACTCTCTTAAACATTCAGTGAAAAGCTGTTTTGAATTATAAACAGACACTTCAAGCTAATTTAACTGAATAGATTCTACTAGCGGACGTCACGCGGTTTCAGTCGCGTAGTTCCCGTTCCTGTGGGAGTACGGGGATAAAATATAGCCTACGTTACTTGCTGATGATGTAACTATCCATTACTTAAAGAATTTTCAACATCGGTCCAGTACTTTTTGAGCCAATCCATTACAAACATACTATATATACATATAAATCTTTCCTGTTTATAATATTAATAGATATAAAAATATAAATATAAATAAACTAGCTGTGCCCGAGGTTTCACACGGTTAGATTTAGTTTCATACAAACTTTCATCCCCTATTTTATCCCCTTGGTGGTAGAACTAATCAAAATCCTTACTTAGCGGATGCCTACGTCATAACATCTACCTGCATGCCAAATTTCAGCCCGATCCGTCGAGTGGTTTGGGCTGTGCGTTGATAGATCAATATATCAGTCAGTCAGTCAACTTTGGGTTATATATATTTAGATTGAATAGATTCAGGGTAACTTAAAGGTACTCACCAGGTATGACAATCCCTCTTGATAGTCTCCGACGGGGAGTATAGTTGGCCATTGTGCTCACAACCAGGCCTGACGAGGGGTTGTGGTGGGGGGGTGGTGGTAGACGTAGTCGTGGTCTGACCAAGGCACACCTCCTCGTAATCAGGACAGCAGTCATCGTGGGACATGTCATGCTTGCAGAACTGGTCGCAGTAGCATATCGTATCTGGAAGTGGAGGTGGGGTTATAACGATCTCGCGTTCGACATTCGGATCACTGTACCTCTATATGGCGACTGTACCTCTATCTGATAGCAAAATCTGCTATTTAATGTTTCCTTGGAGTAGACACCTTCGTAGATCCTTCTGGGATGGTGAATAATTTTATGTGAATATTATTGTTATTAATTATTATTTACTATGCAATGAGGCGAATTGACCTACTGGGTAAGGCGTATCCGAAACCAGAGGACTACAAGCTCTTCCCCATGGGCAAGATCTGCCGGCTTGTTCAGGGAGTATTTGAGGAGTCAGGTACGTAGAGCAAAAGGGCAAGGGCGACACAAAAGACGTGCCTCCGGGCAACCGGACCCAATAATGCCACAAAATAAGATAAGATAAGATACTATGCAATGAAATGTACATGATGCGAGCTGAGTTTCTTGCCGGTTCTTCTCAGAAGGCTAGTTTCCAAACCGGTGGTCAATTCTTCGGCATTCATGCCTTACCAGGGCCTAAACTGAATAAATAATTTTAATTTTAATGTTGGATAATATTTTTTATTAGTTACCTCGTATAGGCCTAGAGCACCTGTCTTCTCTGTCAACACAGCACTGTTTCACCCCGCCGGTGATACAGTACGGTCCGGGGGGTAGATCAGGCCCGTGGTATGCTGACGTCACTGATAGAGAGCACACCACCAGAAGAATTCTGAAAGAGAAGAGGATTTACGTAAGTTTGAGAGGAATTGTCCTAGCATCATTACAAAATAGATTCTTATCACGTCAATGACCAAGGTTCCGTAACCAAAGGGACCCTATTACTAAGGCTTCGCTCTCCGTCTGTCACCAGGCTTGTATCTCATGAACCGTGATAGTTAAGATACAGTTGAAATGTTCATAGATAATGACGTATTTCTGTTGGCGCTATAATAACTATAGAAAACAAAATATAATATTTAAGGGGGCACACGTACAACAAACGTGACAATTTTTTTGATTTTTATAGATGGTACGGAATCCTTTGTACGTGAGTCCACCTTGCACTTTTTTTACAGGTTTTTTATTCATATTATTTGGCCTTCGAACTGTTTTGCAATTCAAAATACTTTTGAGGATTAACATCAATATCTAAATTACTTGAACATATCATAATTTATTTAACGGTTATTATTCTGGTTATCTCTTCTTTCTAAATAAAAATATTTGGTTGACCGGTGTACGCCAGTCTCGAACCGGTGTACTCTAGTTTCGTAAGCTGGAGGCCTCACCTTTGAGCTACCATATCTTGACAGATGTCGGCGAAATTTGCTGCCATTTGTAATGATATTTTATGAGTTTTTCAGTGCCTGAAAACTTGGTCATAACGATGTTTTTCATAAATGAAACCTAGCTAGATCTATAAAATCGTTGGAGCCGTTTCTGACATTCCGATTATACATACAAGAATTGCTCGTTTAAAGATATAAGATAAGATAAACTGTCTAAAAACATTTGGTATAAAGCTGCCTTCGTAATTTTCTCCCTTTTGGCTTTGACACGTTTGAACGTCGCCACTTCACCTTGCGTTTACGTTTGGAGACATAAAACCCACACTCGCCGTTTGGGGCGCTTTTTAACGATGCCATACACAATTAGGAAAGTACGCACGCGATAACGTCATCGGAAAAACAAGTTGAAAACTATACTTGCGGCACTATTTGTCGCAAATCAACCGAAACTGAGATAAACCTACGATCAATACACACTTGAATAAATGGCGTGAGCTTATCGATATGTCGGTCGTTGACCTAAAGATCGCGCTACGGAATCTAATTGCGTAAATCTAGACTCATTTTTGCAGTCCGCAAAACAAGGGAAGGAAAAATTCTACGCATTGGGGATCACGAGTAGCTCAGTTGGCAGAGCAACTGCACGGTCGAGGTCGTGGGTTCGAGTCCCGCCTCGTGTTCGTATTTTTCCTGGCCATTTTTAAGAATTTAGAATGTAAACATGTGTGTCAAACATAAAAAAATAATATTTCGTAAATTTTTCTTTTAAACTAAGACCAAAAATAAAAAAGAATAAAGAGGAGCTCGTGGCACGGTTGCTATTGCGTATTTCCAGCCAGTAATTGGATGGGTGACCGCCCGAGTACCCTCCGTGCCTCGGAGAGTACGTTAAGCCGTCGATCCCGGTTGCCTGCGATGCGGTTAGCTAAACAAAAATCTATTGATCGGTGATTCCATTTTTTATTTTAAGGTAACTAGTAACACTCTTGGAGCTGTAAGCGTCTAAAAGCCGGAGTAACCGCTTACCAGGCGGTTTAAACTTATTTGCCAACATTGTGTGTAAAAGATTTCGTGGTCGTTTACAGTATTATGTTTTAATATTCCATTACATTGCCAACTCCGAGGTACCGCTTTGTATAAAACTAGGTTATATTATCATTAGTAAGCTTATACCGTCGCATTCACCTCACAAAATACTAAGACATTTGCTCTACAGAGAATCTGTAAGATATTGTGTTGCGACGCGACGGTCTCTGCCAACTATCACATTGCATAATTTGCAAGGATAATTTTGAACGTTACTCACCAACTCGTACAATGTTATATTGTGTGTGAACATTTGAGACAGTTTCCACTGCAATTTAATCTCGTTTAAACGTATAGAATAGTGTCATATACTTGGGGTAAGCTCATACATACATACATACATATGCTCACGCCTGTATCCCATGGGGGTAGGCAGAGACCACTGTTTGCCACATGCTACGATCCTTACATACTTCTTTCGCTTCATCCAAATTCATGCATCTCTTCATACACTTTCTTCGGTTACGAGTGCTCCGAATTTGACCTTTCTGAAAAATACTATTAATTTGGTCATAGTAGTAAGTGGGGTAAGCTCATAAAATCAATAAATCAGTCACGTGACATATGTTATTCCCATACATTTATTATCGTGTCTATGAGCGAAGCGTGAGGATAATGTTAGATTGTCTACAGGCCCTGAGTGCCTAGTGCGAGTTTTTCACTGCCGCCGTCACAAGTCACCGCGTTAACGTAAACGCAGATTTGTATAGGATCGAAACAGCGCCGTCTGTCGCCCTAAAGATGACACTATTGTGAGCCCATACAAATCTGCGGTTACGTCGACGCGATGACTTGTGACGGCGATTTTAAGAAAACTCGCACTAGGCACTGGTGACGATATCGTTGACTACAACGACACAGTGTGAAAGCATTTAGTAGTGTTTGTTTCAAACTACCAGTCTTAGGACATCGTGCAGTTATCGTCCAATAAAACAAACGGTTACAATAAAGCCATTAATTTGTCAACTTTGTTTAAAGAAGACGTTATTATTGGCCACATGTTGTGTGACAGAAATGGTTCTAATGTTTATAATGCCATGCGAAAATAATTGGCCTCATTCCCACGTTTAGTGTGAAGCTATCCTATATATCTATACAGATAAATAAAATTGAAGTGTCTGTTTGCAATTCCAAAATAACAGCTTTTCACTGAATGAAAGTATACACGGTAGTGACATAAAAAAACATGTCTGTCTGTCTTTCTGTCTTTGTCTTTGTCTGTTTGTTCCGGGTAACTTTCACTGGCAGATAGCTAATGTTACAGGGAGTAACTTAGGCTACTTTTAAAAAAAAACATTTAGGGTTCCCCGGGAATTAAATTTAATCTACGCGGGCGAAATCGCAGGGAACAGCTAGTATAAAAAATAAACTTAAAGCATTATCATAAACTGTCCTGATTCGCCATAGCTTAACACGTTTGCGTCGAAGCTATTTCTATACACTATCTTACTAAAAAAAAATAAGTGTGTGTCAAAATAGCTGAATTAAACTAAATGAATCCAAAGCTATACTAATATTGGGAAGAGGAAAGATTTTTTTGTATATTTGTAACGAAAGAAACAGAACAGGCTCGTGATAAATAAAAGGTATGTATACACAGAATACGTTATTAGATTATACGTTTAAAGTTTTTAGTTATTAGCTTTGTAGATGGTTTGTTGTAATAGTTTAGAGGCTAGTTAAATAATCATAGAGTTATACAATTGAAGTGCCCCGCTCGGTGCTGTATTTCAACAAAAAGTAGCCTTAATTACTCTTTGTAACACCAGCTATCTGCCACTGACAATCTTGATAAAATCGGTCGGTAAATTCCCTTAACTTTTTTTTTATTTATCCGCCCTCATACTTAAAACTTATCTTTGTCGTAAAGTATTGTCGTAAGCGCTTATTGAAGGTTCGATGTTTATTGGACGATATGTGTAACATATGACCATGCTTAATTTTGTTGTTAAATGAAAATCTAAAAAAATAAAGGAGCCCTAAAAATTAACCCCTAAAATAAATTACATTTACTTTTCTTTATTTTTTTATTTCATACTACTTGTGCCCCGCGGTATCACCCGCGTAGACTTAGTTTCATGCTTAACTCGGAGATTAGCCGGAACAAACAGACAGACAGAGAAAAATGTTAAAATAGATTTTTCTAGTTTAGGACCGTACCTATACACTTGTGCATTTAGTGAAAAGCTGTTATTTTGGAATTACAAAAAGACACTTCAATTTTATTTATCTGTATAGACTGTATACCACCAACCGAAGTTCCTGCCAAAAATACAGATTAGGTTTTTTTTTGATTATGTAGACTCAGCTGGTTTCTTTTAACATGTTCCAAAAAAAGGATTTCCGAAAGTCATTTTCGACATAAAGTTTGCTTATGTTTGACCAATGTTTGTACCCAAAAGACGGGTGTCAAGTTACGCCCACAAGGCACCAAATAACAAACACCTTAAATCACTTGGACACTAAACTCTCACTGATTTACGACTGCATTGAAATGCTTGCTCGTAACAATATAGCCACAACTATACTTCCAAACAAACTTAGCCTCTACTAGCCTGAAGATAAGCTTTGAAATAGTGTGACAAAATATTCTGCATTGTCTTCAAGGTGAGAAATGATGGATACTTTGGTATAGTCAGCTCTGCGGCACAGAATAAACATATGTTACTGCTGAACTACAAGCAGTGAGGAATCTACGAACAAAGCGTTCGAAAAGACACTCACACAGAAGCGTGCTTCTACGAGATATTAAATTTCAGTAAGAGGTGTCACGTCATTTACGTATTTAAATGACATTTTTTTAGACATTAAATCGTCGAGCCGCAGTGTCTGAGCAGTCGCCTGCTGCGCAAGCGACGCAAGTTTAAATCCCAGCAGGGCCTGTACTAATGTGTTTGAAAACTTGTAGTGATTTCACACCACGTGCTTTACGATTAAGGAAAACATGCATATGTCTGAGAAGACATATACGGCATCCCAGAAGGGTCACTGAAGGGGTAAGTGGAGGGTGAGTCCATCGCCGTCTCTGACACTACATACGTCTTTGCGTTACTTCTCAGACATATGCAGGTTTCCTCACGATGTAAACCTTCCTTCACCGTAAAACACGTGATGTGAAATCATTGCACATAAGTTTTTAGAAAAACTCATTGGTACAGGCCCCGCTGGGATTCGACTGCTCAAAGCCCAGAAATCTAAGGCTCTCGGCATTTAAAAATTCGGTACATTTACATACTGTAATCTTATTTTTATACTGTGTCCGCGGCTTAACATTAATGGTTGACTTCTATTGTTTTTGTATTAAGGTTCAAATACATAAATACATAATAATGACGACTTTTCTAAGCACCACCATAAATAGAAAAATTCAAACACCAACAAGACTCATACATGATACATACATAAGCTCACGCAGAAGTACATTTCGCCAGTTATGTTCAAGTCCCATGGAATAGGGCACGAGCCAATTGCCATTAACTGAGAACTAATCCAGACTTGGGGGGGGGTGCTGGTAAATTAGACTTTTTAACATTTTTCCCGACCCAGGGTTCTACCACAAGACCTCCTGTTCTTCAATAGCGCTGGAAATCACTAGACCAACAGGCAGTCAAAACTAATCATATTGAAGCTTCAATACAAGTCAAGTATAAAAATACATATATATTTATAAACGACTTCAAAAATAAGGAGTAGGTTCTTTGTTCATCTCGTATTTTTTATGGAAGCGTAGCTGAATAGCTATTCAGTCCTGTCAGGCCCTATAGACAAAGTAACAGTCTCTCGCTCTTCGCAAATAGAAGCGATACAAAAGGTACGGGAATTACATCAGTCACGTGCCATATTAGCGCAAGCACGAGAGAACGTTACTTTGTCTAGGCCTACAGAGGGCCTAGTGCGAGTTTTCTTAAAATCGCCATCACACGTCATCGCGTCGACGTAACCGCAGATTTGTATGGGCTCACAATAGTGTCATCTTTAGGGCGACAGACGGCGCTGTTTCGATCCTATACAAATCTGCGTTTACGACGACGCGGTGACTTGTGACTGCGGCAGTGAAAAACTCGCATTAGGCCCTAAGAGCTTCTATAAACTGTAGTCCACACTACTGACGACAGAACATATACAGTACCTTTGTATTTGCTTGTATATTATCATCTTAACTATGTTTGCGCAAATGTTTACGTAACGATATTTGAACAAGCAATTGTCAAGAATATATTACTTTGCGCGTTACGTTACTTTGTTCAATAAATTCGGATGATTTACTGAGATGTTGGATTATTCAGGTTATTTCATGATCATCATTTATTTAAGAGCTAGGTTCTTGTCGGTCACCCAATAGCCAGGGTCTAAGAATATGGCTACCTGTCGTAAGAGGCTACTAAAAGGGGGCCGGAGGGTCTGCTGGCGGTGGTCGGGGTGGGAGCTTTGACCACCGAGCCGCGGGCCCGGGAACACGGGAACACTTGCACAGTGAGGCATCACAGCTGCCCCGGGGATGTGCCCCGGCAAAGTGTGGGGGGACACCGGTGCGTTCTATCAGAGTACCCGGAGTCCCCCCTGAGCACTGAGGACGGCCACCGGGGGGGTTTTAGTGCGGTAAAAATCCCACATACCCCGAACTGCCTCTCCCAGGGCGGTCGGGGACCTTTTGAAGGTTTCCCCCTCGTCAACATAAAAAAAAGGTTCTTGTCGGTGGAGCAAACGCCAGCCCTCTCTATAGTCTCTAACAGTTTGACTTCCTTGTACGACCAGACACTGGCTTGTTCCTTCAGCTGTTTATAAGTAACTCATCCCTGGTTTCATTCATCTTCGCTTTCCTTCTATCTTCCCTTCTATGATGTTTTTAATGAAAGCGTCATGTCGTAATAGGTGTCCAGTCATCTTGCCCCGGGTTATTTATAAGTTTTAAACATACATACATCCAAATGTTCACGCCTGTATTCCCCGAAGGGGTAGGCAGAGGTGTTGTAATCACAACACCCACTTTTCACCGATGATGATTAAGTGCCAACGTGACAGATGGTGAGTCCATCGCCGTCTCAGACACTTTACATACGTCATTGAATTACTTCTCAGAAATATGCAGGTTTCCTCACGATGTTTTCCTTCACCGTAAAGCATGTGGTGTGAAATTACTGAACATAAGTTTTTTTATTTTATTTTATATTTTCTTTGTTAACATTTGCCGGGTTCAAAAGATTGGTGGAAGAACCTATTGGACACCAACTTCAAAATTTTTTTTTTAATTTAACGGGCAATGTCGCGGACATTCATCTTACTTTTTCCCCAGTCCTTTTTGCCCTTTCGAGGTAGTATAAATAACTCGGTTTATTATTCCCATTACACTTAATCATGCTTTAAACATGCATGCATTAGTTATATGCAGTTATGGACACATCAATCAATCACAATTTATAAAGTGCCATTTCCAACCCTAATCCCTTGAGTTAAAGCTCTTAATATCGTTAAAGGAACCTAGGTCTTGAATTCAATGTATGTAATGAACCTGAATGGAATGATTTATTCAAGTAATGTTGCCATAAGGAATTATTATTTATGATTATTGATTTCTCCGAGTACCTAATTGTATGATATTTCATTTATAAACTTGTTTCTATAATGCTGATAAATAACTCAAGTAAGTAATTATGTACCTATGTACAGTGATTTCACGCCACGTGCTTTACGGTGAAGGAAAACATCATGAGGAAACAAGCATATGTCTGAGAAGTAATTCAAAGACGTATGTATAGTGCCTGAGACGGCGATAGACTCACCATTTGTCACGTTGGTACTTCATCAAATTCGGTGAAAAGTGGGTGTTGTTATTACAACACCTCTGCCTACCCCTTCGGGGAATACAGACGTATGTATGTAAGTAATTAACTTACTTACTTAATACATGTTTTGTCAAAAAATATGATTATAATTTTTTTATTGAAATAATTTGATGACCGACAAACTGATTATAATATATTGTATGGATGAAATGTACCTGATGCCTGGCGGAGTCTGGCCGGTTCTTTTCAGAAGGCTAGTTTCCGAAACGGTGGGAAATTTTCCACATTCTTAAGTGGCTTACCAGGGCCTGACCTGAATAAATATTTTTCATCTACAATCTGTGTGTAAAGCTAGTAGTAGAATAAGATGCAGACGTGGTTTTCTGAGCCTATTTGGGACGCGAACACAGCCATAGATAGTAAACGAGAATCACAGACCTTGAGATTCCATTGTTAATAACGGCAGTTTGGGTGGCAACACTGACAACTAAAAATGATTTATTTTTGTCATACATTAATTAAAAGTCCAGTACGGACAAATTGTTCAATTAAACAATTGGAAGACATTCCAACTGAAATAACAAATGTGATTATTACATGGTTTTTAAAGTATTTGTTAGTTTTAATAGAATGAAGTTTCATTTTATTTAATATCAGTTGTGCCCCGCAGTTTCACCCGCGGAAACCTAATTTGTTTAAAGATAAATGCAGCCTAAGTTTATTTTCGTAACATGAGCTTTCAGCCAGTAAAATTCCCGTTAAAATCGGTCCAGCTGTTTCGGTCACGCTAAAACAAAAATTACGAACATATCAAAACTAATGGTTGGACTATGTAACTATTATAATTCGAAAAAAAAAATATTCAGTTTAGACCCTCTCTCCAATGTCGAAGAATTAACCACTGGTTCGGTAACTAGCCTTCTGAGAAGAACCGGCAAGAAACTCAGCAGGCATCATGTACATAGTAAATAATTATTGATTACAATAAAATTGTTAACAATAGTGAAAATAGTATCAGCATGCATGTGTAAAAACAATACCAAATGTTTTATAATCGTATGAGTCGTGGTGGCCTTGAGGTCTGAGCAGTCGCCTGCTACGCAAGCGACGCAAGTTCGAATCCCAGCGGTGCCTGTACCAATGAGTATTACTAAAAAACTTACGTACAGTGATTTCACACCACGTGCTTTACGGCGAAGGAAAACATCGTGAGGAAACCTGCATATTTCTGAGACGGCGATGGACTCACCATCTGTCACGTTGATACTTAATCATTTTAGGTGAAAAGTGGGTGTTGTAATTACAACACCTCTGCCTACCCCTTCGGGGAATATAGGCGTGAACATATGTATGTATGTTATAATCGTAAAAGCAGTGTATATCTTGTTGGTGTTAATAAAATAAATAAAAAAATGTCGTTGAAACTTCATGTGACACTTTGTACATGTACTTATAGGTATTTAAAAAGTGTAAAAGAAACGGTCGAGATTATAATCTCCTTCTTCCGTAAGCTCTGATAATCTACCAATGGTAATTGGCGCCGGCGCCGTATAGAATGCGAGTGTTTTTAACTCGACTCAATCCAGTTTCGAGACGTAAAAAACGAATGCAAATAAATAAAATAAGTTCCGTTCCTGGGATTGAGGTTATTTTCTCCTTTCTGAGAGTGAAAGGACATTATTATTGCTGTTGAATTCATATAATGGTCTTGTAAATCTTCTAGTGCTCTTGTTTTGTGTAAATATAATTATTATTATTGAAAGTTAACCCTATTATAAGAAGAAAACATTTGTGAATAAACTCATTTTAATATATTTTCAACTATCATTTTTACATATGCATGCTGAAACAACGAAAAAGAAAAATATAATAAAAATAAAAATTATAAATAAAACACGGAATTTAAATTAGAATAAACTTATTTATTTATGTTTATGGGTGCAAAAACTAAATTAACCATAGACAATTTTTTTTTTTGTTATTATATGTATTTTAGGCGCTATCTTCATCAAGCTCTAATGTGTTTGTATTTTGACTCGTTGAATAGTTTAGGATAGGTCAGTACAAAGGTGCACAGTTACTGTTGCGCAAATCATTCGATCAGCGAAGTTAAGTAACCCTAACCCTAGCCAATAATTGGATGGGTGACTGCCCGAGTTCCCATTGTGCCTCGGAGAGCACGTTAAGCCGTCGATCCCGGTTGCCAATTTAACATCTTTGGCAAACGTTACAGGTCAGTCGGAGGCCTAAAATAGTCTGACTGGTTTAACCCAGATCACAGATTTTCCTCGCCAAAGGGGTTGCGAAGGTCAGATGGCAGTCGCTTCGTATAAAAATCAGGAGATCAGCGACATCGGGTTGATTCTAATGCCGACCACAACAATGAATGGGATAAGGTCAGGGAGATGATGAGGTCAGTAGAAAGAATTTTGATAAAGAGCTGAGAAGTATTTTTTGGTTAGCTTATTGTGCCTGTTGTAATGTATTTTTAGCCACAATAATATCCTACAATCGAGTACTTACTGTTTTAAATAACAATAAATCGTAACTCATATCGATATGTGTTTGTTTTTAAAATGACGACCGAATGGAGCCAAGGCAAGCTGAAATAACTGGCCACTTGACCGAGTAAGATTTAAAAAGTTTATGTTCGAAATTCAAATGAGTAATTGTCAGATTGATGTTCTTTTAGTCTGGATTATGATGCTTTTAAAAATGGCACTTCATAAACATTTTTATAAATAGTGGCAAGTATGTTTTACGCAACAAACAAACGGACAGTCCAGAAAGTAACTATATATTATGTGTCAGAATCAACCTCTTCCTACCCCTTTGGGGAATACAGGCGTGAGCATATGTTTGCAAGCACGTTAATCCGTGGGTCCTCCGCCTGACCTCTCTCCGGTCGTGTCTGATTGCCTCCCATCGGACTATGAGAGTGACCAATAAAGAGTGCACCTGTGTTTGCACACACACTTGTGTACTAGAATATCTCCTGCGAAGGTGGCTGATCTTCGTTGAGATTATCTGGCGTAGCCGGAATTCATAGATTATTATAATTAGGCACCTACTCTACAATAATAAATAATGTATTTTCCCACTTTCTGTTTGACCGAACCCATCGACTCCCGTCCTTCATCACCCCATCTGGCGAAAGGGCGTCCTAAATATAATTTAACACTTACAAATCCGCAATAAAATAAACAACATTCCTCTTGGAATCGATAACAATTTTATTTAGCAGATACCTCAAGGCATATAAAAGGGGCTTAAAATAACATGGTAAATAGTCCACAATAACAGTTTGAGAGCCGCTGCCCTATATCGATCGACACGGTTACAATTCGATTCTATTATTTCTTCAATGGAGTGTTATGCCACACATTGAAGATTATGACTTTTTCATACGCTCACGCCTGTATTCCCCGAAGGGGTAGGCAGAGGTGTTGTAATCACAACACCCACTTTTCACCGAAGATGATTAAGTGCCAACGTGACAGATGGTGATTCCATCACCGTCTCAGACACTTTACATACGTCATTGAATTACTTCTCAAAAATATGCAGGTTTCCTCTCGATGCTTTCCTTCGCCGTAAAGCACTCATTAGTACAGGCCCCGCTGGGATTCGAACTTGCGTCGCTTGCGTAGAAGGCTACTGCTCAAACCCCACGGCTCTCTTAGAAGAAGATTATAATTTTCACATATACTCACGTCTGATGTAGACCACCGTTCGCCACATGCTACGATCCTTACATACTTCTGTCGCTTCATCCACATTCATGCATCTCTTCATACACTTCTTCGGATACGAGTGCTCCGAATTTGACTTTTCTGAAAAATACTATTAATTTGGTCATAGTAGTTGTTCCTTGGACGCCCTCTACCGACACTTCCGGTCACATTCGCTCTATAATTTTTTTTTCGTTAATTTATTATATTTAAAGGACTGTTTCTTTGTTCCATTTATTTAATTTTTAAGTAATTATATACTAAAAAATATTGAAAGTATTTGTAAAAGTTGTCGTTTGCACATTTCAGGCCAGTAACGTTCGTTCGTGCGAATAATCTGATAGCTCAGTGCTTGGTATAGTCCTCTTATAACTTCCCATAAAAATATATCAAAGAATTTAAGGAATAAAAAATACGTGTAGATTAAAGGTGTCATTTTTGTGGGTTCAAAAGGACTTGGTTATCAATTCTATTATATATCATACTAGCTGTGCCCGGCATACGTTGTATTGCCATATTTTTTTTGAGGTGGACTACCCCTAACATTTAGGGGGATGAAAATAGATGTTGGCCGATTCTCAGACCTACCCGATCTGCACACAAAATTTCATACAAATCGGTCCAGCCGTTTCGTAGGAGTATGGCAACGAAAACTGTGATACGAGAATTTTATACATTAAATTTAAAAAAGAAATTGCTTTACGCTTTATTTCAATGTACAGACATATGTTACAGTTCAATAATAGTAAAGATCTTTCTGCATACATTTATTCATGGTTTCAGAATAGATACAAACAAACTGAAATTATCATAACAATGGATACCAAAGGAATTCGCCTTGAGATTATGTAAAACTTTAAAAACGTTGAGTATTGTATTATTTTATACAAAAACTGTATGTTATAACCTTGCTTTGTAATATATTTATCACTTGAGTGGCATACAAGCTTACTAGTCACTGGTCGAAAGTCAAAGGTGGTTACTGCAGCGTGTAACATTTCTCGAAAACAAGAAAATAGTACCTATAGTGCATAAGACGGGCGACCGACTCGTCCCATAATTTTTTTGAGTATTCCACACCCATGGTCCAAAGTACTACACATCTCCCCGGCTTTATCCCATACATTGTTGGGGTCGGCACTTGATTCAACCCGATGTGGCTCCATGTTAGTCACAATCAACTTATTAACTCCTTGTCCGCTATGTGCGCCTGGTACTTCGTGTACCATATCATCATCTCACCGGCCTTATCCCATACATTATAAGGGTCGGCACTTGATTCAACCCGATGTAGCTGATCACCTAATTTTTATACGCAGCGACTGCCATCTGACATTCGCAACCCCTTTAACGAGGAAAATCTGTGATCTGGGTTAAAACAGTGGTCAGATAATTTTAGGCCTCTGACCGACCTGTAACGATTGCCAAAGATGATAAATTGACAACCGGGACCGACGGCTTAACGTGCTCTCCAAGGCACGGAGAGAACTCGGGCGGTCACCCATCCAATTACTGGCTAGGGTTACTTCGCTGATCGAATGATATGCACTCCAATCCAAAGCACTAACGCGTCACAACTTTAAGGAGGTAGCTAATGTTTTTCGACTATACGTCCGTATCATAACGTAACACTTATACCAGGAGACGAGTGGGTACCATAACATTTATAAATAAATATTTTTTGGAATTGAACTTTTACTCAAAGGTCGAATATTGGGGACCTAATGGGTCCTGACCCCACATGACGGCGATAGTCTCACTATCTGACCTTTAGGCCTAGACCAAGTAACATTCTCTCACGCTTGCACATATGTCATTCCCATACATTTTGTATCGTTTTTATAAGCGAAGCGAGAGGATATTCAAATTCAAATTCAAAAATATCTTTAATCGATTAGACTTTTTACAAAGTACTTTCAAATCGTCAGAAGGACACGATTACATCGGATTATACATGCTACCGCCAGGTTCGGAAGGTTGCTTTTACTGAGAAGAACCTGGCAAGAAACTCAGTAAAAATTCTTTTAAAAAAAAGATTTTACAGTTTTAAGTAATACAATATAAATCATAAAAAATATATATAAGCCCATGGACACAGTTCCAGTGCACAAAAATCGATATAAAAAAATTTAAAACTAAAAATAAGTACTGCGAATAATTGTGTATAATGTTACTTCGTATAAAGCATCGGTGAAAAGTGGGTATAGTAACACCTCAGCCTACACTTTCTGATGAGGAGTACGCTTACGAAAATCTAATCGGCCAAGTAGGAACTGTTAAGCACTATCCTTACTTAAGTACCTATCCTAGATTCTTGGTACAATATTTTAACAAAATAGGAGGGATAATTCTGTCACATAGTTACCTAAATTAGCGTTCTCATATTGAAATATCACGACTGTACTATGAAGCCATTAAATAAACACCATTAAACATAGATGGCGCGATCTTTGACATAGCAACAAGGTAAGCAATAATCCATTGTATTTACGACTAATAAAATTTGTATACATAAATTATTTAAGGGATTGCGAAGGTTTTGCATATTAATATGGCTGTAAAATACCTACAAGGTTATGACGAATCTATACAGATTCTGTTTTTAATACCAAATTAACAGCTTTTCACTCCATGCATTTGAATCTTTATATGTACTGATATTAATAAAAAAAAACTCTTGCTGTCTGTCTGTGTGTATGTTGCGTCTAATCTCCGAGACGGCTGCACCGATTTTCAAGGGACTTTCACTGGCTGATAGCTAATGTTACAAGGAGTAACTTAGGCTACTATTATTTAGAAAATGTTGTAGTTATATATTAACTATTTAACAGTAACTAAAAACTAATTACAAGTAGAAAACTTGCCCCAAATCGGTGTCTCTCGGGATCGTGCCAAGAAGGCTGGCAGCATTGCCACGTTGAATAGCAATGCTGATTCTCTGAGCAAGAAAAGCCCCAGCCCGCGTGTCACGAGAAGCTTCTACCAGACGACGTGCAACCTCTTTGAAAAGTTAATGAGCATCTGGACCCCAAGGTCCCAGAGATTCAACCGCAAACGCAGAAAATATGTATCCTTGACCAATGCAAGCATATTTAATAAAATTAAGACTACGCGGGTAAAACCTCGGGGCACAGCTAGTAATACATAAAACTCATAAGTGAATTATATCATTAGCATTATAATATATTTGGGTTTTACATAAGCATTTGATACAGATGAATGGGTCTGGTTGTTGGGTTTATCTTAAGATGTGACTGCCACTTGATGAGCATAAATGGACAGAGATAAGGTTAATACCCTTCATTAAAATCCTTGCAATTGTGGATGATATGACCCTCGAAGATTTCAAGGAGTATTCTCCAAGGCTTCCAATTAGGGCCAGTCTTATTCCAAATTTTTATGTAAAGAACGACAAAACAAATATTATTTATAAAAAAAATTTGATAAATCACTGCGGAATTAAAGATATTTTCGTTTGATCAATAGCTTATCATAGGTTTTACCAATAACAGTCAGTTATCAGCACCTGAATAAATAATTTTAGCAGTTATTTATTTACATTTACGCGTACCTTTCTTCGTGGTGTACGCGTGTTGGGACTTATAGATAAACATAAAATATTTTATACCGACTAATTTGGTGCATCAAACGAGTACTTTACTTCATAAAATATGTTATAAAGAGCCGTAGTGGCAGCTACTACGAAAGCGACGCAAGTTCGAATCCCAGCAGGGCTTGAACCAACACGATTTTTTTAAAACTTATGTGCATGATTTCACACCACCTGCTTTACGGTCAAGGAAAACATCGCCTGAGAAGTAATTCAAAAAGATGTAGTGTCTGAAACAGCGATAGACTCACCATCTGTCACGTTAGCACTTAATCTACTTTAGTGAAAAGCGGGTGCTGTTTACAACACTTCTGTCTATCCCTTCGAGGAATACAGGTGTGACCATATGTATGTATGAGAAACGGAAATGAAATCGTAAAGTTATAAACAAAGTTTTTATCTTCGATTTGAATCACATTATAAAATAATATAACGCCACTGTATTTAATGATTAGCTAATGAGGATTCGGCTGGTGCTGATAGAAATCTAGAAACTTATATTTAGATCGATTCATTCTGAGATTAGATTAAGATCGATTGTAATGAGGGACGAACTGATTTGATTAATCACCTTTTCGTGTCAACAAAGTGTGAATTTGATCTTTTAAAAAATACCTTGATTACGTCAATTCAATCAACAAAAATCCTTGCGATTTGTTGACTTACTTGACTATCATACGTACGTACATAACACTATCAACCACATGTGGCAAGTCTTACGTTCTTTACGCCAAACATTCGTACGAATTTTAGCCTCATTCTTTTGAAGTCAATACAAAAGGCATCCGTGACGCATTATTGAATGAACTAAATGATTCATTCTTACTTATTGCCAATGTTTACAAAGCGGCGAAATAGTGACGTTATGTCATTAATGATTGCCCACTCCTAGCTGTAAACGGATGGGTCCAATAGCAATACACGTAGGGCCTCAGCCGTCTATAAGCCGAATAATATTCGCATTGGACTTGCGACTCAAGGTTTTGCCCACAGGGACAATTTTTCGGGATAAGAAGAAGAATGTGATTGCAGGAAGTAATATATAAAAAATTGCAAACACACTTAAACTTTCGCGACCTAACTTCATATATTTTTAATAGGTACTTTTTATGTTGGTTGAAAATCAATCAATTTTTGCTAAAAAAAAGAAAAAATCTATTTGGGACAGTACTGTTATTATCATGTTAGTCTTAAAACTAATTTCCATGTGTGTTTCAAGACTGCCTAGTGTCTCTTTTGTTGAATACAATTATAAGATTTTTTTAATTTTTGCTAATTTATCATCTTTGGCAATCGTTACAGGTCGGTCGGTCTAAAATAGTCTGACCACTGGCTTAATCCAGCTCACAGATTTTCCTGAAGGTCTGGTGGCAGTCGCGGTGGCAATAATCAGGTGATCAGCCACATCGGGTTGAATCAAGTTCCGACCCCATCAATGTATGGGATAAGGACCTAATTTAATTAACTATGATAAAATATACGCCTGTTGCGTATTTAAATATTTATAAGCAGAGTTTTATGTACGTATATTGCACCCATATGTAGCTAGTTATGTTTAATTCCCGTATAATAGGAAGCAAGCGTATTCCCATTCACTGGGCACTAATTCAGACTCCAGAGGTTGCAACTGGGATTTTTTTAAACCTTTATAAATATTCCAAAAATATCAAGTGTTCCGGCAATATTCAAGGGCAGACTGGTTAGAATAATTCAAACAGTGCGTAAAAATTTAGCCTTACTAGTATTTAGATAGCTAATATACTAATTAGGCATTCGTTTATCGATTTGTCTATTTATAGCCTATTGTACTGACGTGAAGGTCATAAAACGAAGGTGTCAAATATACATAACAGCATAATTCATTTATTATATGAGGTACTGGTTTTGACAAATTAAAATAAAAACGAACCTTGAAACATATTATGTGAGAATTTACATGCCATTTTTGAGATTATTCTATAACTATATCATATGTACTAATACACAATATGAAGAGTTTGTTATTTTGCTTGAACTTGAACTAATCTCAAGAAATACTGGTCCTATTTGAAGAAATATTTCAGTGTTAGATTGCCCATTTGTCGAAAAAAGCTATATATCATCACGCTAAGACCAATCGCGGGTTAAGGTTTGCGATAGCCTAAAGTAACTATGATACGCGGACAAAGTCGCGGGCAGACGTTATTAATCCATAATTAATATATTCATCTATACAGATATAAATAAAAATGAAGTGACTATTTGCAATTCCAAATAAACAGCTTTTCACTAAATCCATATGAAAGTATGTACGATACATAGATAAAAACACCAATTAAAAAAAAAACTCTGTCCATCTGTTTGTTTCGGAAACGGCTGGACCGGTTTAAACGGGACTTCACTAACAGACAGCTGATGTTTCAAGGAGTAACTTAGGATACTTTTATTTAAAAATCGTAATGGTTCGCCAGCCATGAAATTAAGTCTACGCAAGTGAAACCGCGGAGCACAGCTAGTACTAAATAATACTTTGGTCAATCAAAACATACTTATTTTACATCTAATAACACGAAAATCATAGAAATGGCAAAAAATATGCGTATGACAGTTCAAACATTGATATCAAGCGCACGAGAGGTTAACGTCCCCTTCTGAGCACCAGGAGCCCTTTGAAATGCACGAGGGAAGGCCACTGAGGGTGTTTTCAGTGAGTATAAACATTACATAACCTGGCTGTTCCCCTAAGAACAGTCGGTAAATTGTAGTAGGTTTTTATACTCGAAAAAAAAGGTTACAGATTACAATAAGCCCTGCCATAAATGGTTGCTGAGCCCAACAATGTGAAAAGGGCAATGATGATCCTGTGGGAAGTGGGAGTGATCATGCTCAGCCCCAGTAAATGAAATATCTTACAGTCAAGGTGTCATGTCTGGGGAACCGCGTCTCCAACTGTTCTATTTGGAAACTTGTATAGACTACAATGCGCTCGAAAACTATTAGTGCGCGATTTAGGTTCTCGTGTATTTGTACTCAAACTTTGCAATTGTTAGCGAGTAGCGCCATCTATGTAGCGAGTGGAGAAATGCTGCTACAATCCTATTGCCGCTAATTCAGTCTAATTCAGAGCTTCTTATGCAAGCTATAACCGCAAGTATACATAAACTTATTACAAGCAGTTGGAAATCTAGGGACAAATCATATTTAAATTTACTCGGGACTAATCACGATAATTTTCAAAATATCATCGTGATAAGTCCTTTAAATATGAGTTTAATCCCGAATGTTTAAGAAATATTTAGAACAAATCATTCGAAATGACACATATATAGACGCGTGCATCTACGAGATTATAAGCTACCCCGTTGTAATGTCAGTGTCACGCCGTGGACGATCACAGTTTTTTAGTCATGTTTCAAAACTACTATTGACAGATGTATTTTGACAGTACATTTTATAAGAATGGCAACCCTCTCTCATTGGAGCAAACGTTCTCATTTCAAATATTGGGTCTTCTTTCTGTACTGCTTAGCGAGCAGGAGCTAAAAAAAATCTTCTGCAAGGAGGTGATCTAAGGTCTAAAGCGGTTCTAGTTTAAACAACCCGTTATGCCTAACTCTATTTCGGAAGCTCTATTTCGGAAGTTCAAAAGTTCAAAATATCTTTATTTGATTAAACTTCTTTCAAAGTACTTTCAAATCGTCAGAAGGACACAAAATACATTATACATGATTATAAATGTTACCACCGGGTTCGGAAGGTAGCTTTTGTTGAGAAGAACCCGGCAAGAAACTCAACAATTACTTTTTTAATAAAAACGTACATACTAGGCGGTTTTATGCCTGTAGGAAGGATTTGATTTAATATCCCAAAATACACAGTTCTTTTTTAAATACACAGGATTGCGACTTGCGACGGCTTACCGAAAACGGTTAGCAATATGGATACACTGGGCCGTTATTCTAAAACTGAGTACATACTTATTTGATGTTTTTTACACTCATAAAAAACGGAGTAATAGCGTTGGAATAAGTCATAAACCACGGTTTATCGTGGAACTAATTGATGAACATATCGAAAATTACGAGCGATGAAAAATGTGGTTTTTAATGGTTCTCAAATTTAGACGCTTTGTGGTCCTTAATATTTGTTTTTCTTTCTGGAATATTTTTTAGTGATTGCATAAAACATGCCTAATGTTATTTCTTCCTCCCTTCCATCTTCTTTAGGGATAAAACAATAAAAATGAAATATCAAATCCGTCCTTCGTGCGCTGGTTTATATTCTATATCGAGATAAAATGTTAATACAATAAAATATAAATTAAAATGAATCATTATAAAAGTCACAGAAGGTGAAAAGATTTGCTATGGTCATTGTTTTTTTTTATAAGTCGTTCGCAATCAAATAAAAAAATATTTTTGAATTTTGACGTATTATAATCAAATGTATTTTCTTTTGGGTATTAACTATACAAAAAAATCGTTGGTATGTAATTTACTGCTTCCAAAACCTACTAAATAATTGTTAGCAAATATTCAAATTGTTAACTTACATATTATTCGCCATGCTAATTTTTGACACTCGGAAACTAATGCAGATGTATAAAAAGTTCAAAATAATATTCACAAAAAAGATTTAAGCTATTCTAAAAAAATACATTATCACGAATTAAATTCACTGGCAATTTAAATATTATTTTCTTCTTTAAAAGTTCGATCTGTCACCGAAGCGCGGCAATATTCAAATATTCATAAGAACGTTCGGTTTGCGCGCGAGTCGCGAGAATACTGCGTGTGAATTGCGGACGCCGCTCGCCAACACCTGGCTTAAAAATGTATGACAACATAACAATAATATAAAATTCTACGTCACTAAGGTAGGTGGTATAATTTTCTTTCATGATTCAGTCTTGTTGTTACACTTTAGACCTTATTCTTGAGACAATGACACATTTTCAGACAGTTAAATTTGTGTTCAGTGAATATTTCATACTATATAAATTCAATGGCCGAGTGACTGGTTTTCTAAATGGAAGTAAATAGTAATACCGTTAGATTTAACTTTTTTTTTGGTTATGTACCAACGTGACTGAGGTAGTCCATGGCCGTCTCAGGCACTATACATACTTACGTCTTTGAATTACTTCTCAGACAGATTTCCTGCGAAATGTTCTGATATCACTGCGCAAAGGTTTAAGGAAAACTCATTGGTACAGGCCCCGCTGGGATTCGCTCAAATCCCAAGCCCAACACGGCTCTAGTAAATTATATTTTACAAATAAAATTTCTAAGCAATCAAAAATATGCTATTTACCTACAAACACAATTTTAGCTAATATCGACCCCTTCGAATGCGACGCGTAGACGTGGCTGGCTGAGAAAAAGATGGCAGGACGAACTCGCCGCCTATCTGAAAAACTGGCTGGAGATAGCCCAGGATCGGAAGGAATGGAAAGAGGGCACATCGGGCTCTAAATAAAAAATAATAAATAATATCGTCTACTTTACGATTAATTACATAAATCATTATTTGCACTGATTCTTAGTCAGCGGTATTCAACATAAACTCGAGTATCCTCAAACTTATAAGGTTCTCTAGAACTGCCATTATGACACAACGTTCTCGTAAATATTGTGTGATCCGCAAATAAATAATGACGCTTTTCGAGTTGATACCAATTGAAGAGTTTACTTAGCAATCGACCTTATAAATAGTTTTTGTAATTATGACAAATGATCCCCTTGAACGTATTAACGCCTACATGTCTTACTCATGTTCTCAACTTAGAATTTGTAGTATTATATATTGACTTATGTCATAGTATATATATAGTCTCGCTAAGCAGTATGCAATCAAGACCCATGTTTGAAACAAGAATGTTTGCTCCTTCGAGCGTGAGGCACATAAGTCATCATCATCATCTCACTGGCCTTATCCCATACATTGTTGGGGTCGGCACTTGGTTCTGCTTGGCTGATCACCTGATTTTTGTACGAAGCGACTGCTATCTGACCTTCGCAACCCCTTTAACGAGGAAAATCTGTGATCTTTTTAAACCAGTTGTCAGACTATTTTAGGCCTCCGACTGACCTGTAACGATTGCCAAAGATGATAAGTTAGCGGTGACCGACGGCTTAACGTGCTCTCCGAGGCACGGAGGGAACTCGAGCGGTCACCCTTCTATCTACTAGCTATAAGTTAGGGTTGCTTAACTTCCCTGATCGAATGATATGCGCAATAGCAACTGTGCCACGAGCTCCTCAGTAAGGCACATAAATATTGCCAATAAAGTGCATATTGACAATAATACTGTGTGTGCGTGTATTGTGGTATTTTTCAATAATATTGTGAATATTGACAGTGATATTGTGTAGTAGAGCGGTTAAGCCTTAAGGATTTTAAAATTTTACTGTTTTAATTCCTGTCAAAGTAATGTCAATTTGAAGTTTAGAACGCGATCGGCCACGACGTGACACTCCTTACTGACGTTACGACGTTGCGGCTTAATATCTCGTAGATGCATCTGTGTGAGTCATTTCGAAAGATTTGTTCCTAGATTCCGTACTGTAGTAAGTTTATATTTATTCTGTGCTTATGTCATGGTTCATGGTTTCATTAATCATCGCATTAATAATGACGTTAAATACGTAACTGTACCATATAATAAATAATATAACTTAACTGTACTTGTCATAGGACATGACTAACTGACAGATTAACCTATGTGAGACGTAGTACCTCATTAAGTTATTGAAGCTTGGCCTTGAATTTTGGTTACGGCGGCTAATCTCAGCCAACTGCGCAGGAGATATTATAGTGCTCAAGTGTGCGCAAACACAGGTGCACTCTTTATTGGGTCACTCTCATAGTGGGATGGGAGGCAATCCGACATGACCGGAGATTAGAATACCGGAGAATAGACCTGCTCCTGATCTCAGGAGCAGGACCAACGATGTAACGTGCTTTCCAAGGGGTGTAAGCACCGCCAACTTCCAAACTCCCAAAAAATCCAATATAAATTTTTGACTCGGGATCAGCAGGCGCACGTACTAACCACTAGACCAACGAGGCAGTTAATTTATACAATATAGTTTTATCTTAATAGGCTACTACGAAAGTGGCATTCTTCGCGAGTTAAACGCTTTCTATGTTTTAAGGACAGTACACTAATGAGCGCTACATATTTGTTGAGTTCATTCCTCAAATACTTATTTTGGACTAATTCAAGATGAATCAGGCCGAAAATTAATACCGCAATTCTATGAATTTAGTCCATCTAACATTGTTTGTGGTATTTCTGGGCGTTTACTTCTGGGAATAAAAGAACTGGATTACCTTTCTACCCTTAAGCTAAAAATGATAGGGGTACTAGAAGCACAGACACTGCCATAGACAATGATTAACTACAACGACTACTGAGTGACACTACTTATTTTTTAGCCATCAATAAATTCCTCGACATTTTTAAGTGCCTTACCAGGACCTAAACTGAATAAATAATTTTCATTATAATTTTCAATAAACTTCAGATTGTCAATTGGCGTTGAACCAATCCACTTATCAAAATATCCATCGCCGCCTCATTCAGACCTGAAGTTCTTAGAACTCTTTGAAATGTTTATTGTTTTCATAATATTGTCATCGCTTCACCTTTAATGTAAGTTACGACGAGTATCGTAAATTATCATGTCGTGTTCTTGGCACTGAAGAATGTGTGTTTTGATTTATAATGATAGAAGAAGTATAATTACTTACGTTGTTCTTAGAAACTTCTGTTTGAAAGATAGGTCACAGTTTGAATAAATGATTCACAAGCAGTTAGGACACATACGCTATAGCTATTGTGCTTATAATCTCGTAAGGACCTGGTACTTTTTCTCACAAAAAACTAAACTTTAAAAAATGAAATATCGAACCGGTAAACGTCAGACTAGAACCGAGGTAACTCTGGGCTATCGTATCTTGACAGATGTCGGCGATAATTACTGTAGTATTGTAATGATATTTTATGAGTTTTTCAGTGCCTGAAAACATGTTCAAAACGATGTTTTCCAAAAATAAAACCTAGCTAGATTCGTTTTGTGCCCCTGAAACCCACTAAATTTCATGGAAATCGTTGAAGCCGTTTCCAAGATTCAGATTTAATACATATATACAATAATTGCTCGTCGCGCCAGAGTCTATATGTCATTTTGAACGATCTGTTCCCAGTTTACTAACTGCTTGCATAGTTTATATTTAAAGTGTAGATAGGTATTTATATTGGCACTTCGCATATGATGAAAACTTACTTCTTAGAAAGGTAGGAAAGGTAGAAGGTAAGGCAGACAGCATTCACTTTTAAAAACAATTAGGTGCCATGGCGATGGTGGTGATTTTTTCGCAAACAATGCAGGTTTCCGTTTAACCTGGGTGTGACCAGGGCCGGATTATGCAACTGCCTATGGGCCCCGCACCGACTATGGGTCCGAGAATAAAGGAGGATGAAAATATATTTTTAAAAGTAAAATTTGGGTAAAAGACAGGGGCCAAGAGAATTGCACTGCCTCGGAAACCTAATGGGGTTAATCCGACCCTGGGTGTGACATCATTGCACATAACTTCGTACGGATTTGTGAAGTGATACAAAGAAAAGATGGACAAATCTTAAACAAACATATTTCTGTCTCTCATTAAAAATATTTGCACTAAAAGGCGATAGTAAAGCCTTTATTCATATATTGACTTAATTACAAAGACGCAATGTATAGTGCCTAAGACCGCGATGGGCTCGCCATCTGTCCCGTTAGCACTTAATCATCTTCGTTGAAATGTAGGTGTTGTTGTTACAACACTCCTTCGTGGACCACTCTGGGATGATGTGACAATTTTTATTCTTACCTGCGAAAACATATTTGAGCTCACAGTTTATGTCCATTAAATGATCGATGCACTGGTATCTACGCACTTACGTATGTAATAGGTCCCACATGCTGTAACTACGTGTCGTTTGACACCAATAAATCTTCGAAGATTATGAACTAACACGTTTATTACTCGGTCTAGACATTAGTTTCTGCCATCACTCACATACTGAGCTGGATTAAGTGACTTGTTTATGACTAAAGGATTTTTTTCAAAACATAATGGTTCCTAGTTCCAGCTATATCATATTTCGCACAATCTATTGTTACTTAGGTCTTCCTCTCCCCTTCTATCCATACATCATCATCATCTCCCTTCATCCCATACATGGAATGGGCATGTGGCTGATCACCTGATTTTTATACGAAGCATTTACCATCTTTGCGTCTTTCGTAACGCCTATTATAGGTCTAAGATTTTGGCTACGGTATCCCCTGCCTGTCGTAAGAGGCGACTAAAAGGGGGCCGGAGGGCCTGCCGGCGGTGGTCGGGCCTAATATTTCTCGATATTACGAGCATACTTACGTCGAACTCCCGCTATTTCCTTTTAATAATCTTACGTTATAGCAACGTTATAGTTAGTCCGGTGACTGGCAACTGACCTCCACAATACAATAATAGTTTGGAATACCGTAACCTGCCAGTCACAAATATTTCAAGTTTATGGTTTCCCATTAAATTTGCCGAAAATAACCAGGTGTTCGAATGTATGGCAAACACTTAACCTTCATTTTGCAGGGTTATATCCGGGTAAGTCCATGTAGTGTCCCATCGGCTACATTACAGTTCTGAAAAGGCCACTTTGGGAGAATCATAATGTGATCTGAATATTCATCATCGAATTAATATTATGATTCACGAGGAGCTTTTTTTGAGGAGCCTTTCCATGAAGAGCTAAGAACACAGTTGCTATTGCGTATATAATTCGATCAGCGAAGTTAAGCAACCCTAACCCTAGCCAGTAATGGTGGGGGTGACCGTCCGAGTACCCTCTGTGCCTCGGAGAGCACGTTAAGCCGGCGGTCCCGATTGCCAATATCATCTTTGACAATCGTAACAAGTCAGTCGGAGGCCTAAACTAAGTTAAACCCAGATCACAGATTTTCCTCGTCAAAGGTTGCGAAGGTCAGTTGTCAGTCGCTTCGTATAAAAATCAAGTGATCAGCCACATCGGGTTGCATCAAGTGCCGACCCCAACAATTTATGAGATAAGGCCAGGGAGATGATGAAAAACACTAATAAAAGAACACAAGAATTCTTTATCTATCGGTTCAGAATCAGGAGAATTAAAAATCAGAATTACCTGGATTATTAAGTCACTTTTTATCCTGAAATTCCTGCATTATCAATGACCGAAACACCAAACAGGCAAAGCCGCGGGCGGTAGCTGGTAAATATTTAAGATTACTAGACGTCAAGATATTTTTTTGTTCTTTGTTTGGTCTTGGTTTGATATATAAAAATTCCACATATTGAGTGACACTTGACGCTGAAAACAGTGCATACTTGTCATTGCATACATTGGTCTCTCTCTCACATTATCGCAATAAAGTTTATCAACTTGAAAACTTTTTACTGTAGCGGTTTGCATGTGTGCAGGCTCGATACCTAAAATCGAGCCTGTCGAAAATGTCACAGCGTCCTTAAGACATTTTTCTAAAAGTGTCAACCATTTCGCTAGATGAAGCAAAGGTTCTTCCATTTTAGTCTAGTTAGGATTGTTATTTTGTTGTCAAACGCGGCATCACGTTTAGCAAATTTTTGAGCGCTTGTTTAACGTTCCAAATTCAAAAGTGACACATGGCCGTTTAATTGCCAGTATTTTGAAGTTAAAGCTGCAAATGATTCGGCGTAATCGACCTACTTACGATTTAAATTTAGTTAAGTGTCTTCAGCCTGCCTGCTATGATTCCCTGCGAGGAACCAAGTGTATAGTGAGTTTCTTGCCAGGTTCTTCTCAGTAATTACTGAGTTTCTTGCCGGGTTCTTCTTAGTCAAAGCAACCTGGCGGTAGCATGTTTGATCCTGTATAAGTATGTCGTTCTTACCATTTGAAAGTACTTTGTCAAAAGTCTAATCAAATAAAGATATTTTGAATTGAATTGTAAGTGAATTCATAACAGATTTGAAAAAACTCATTGAGTCGCTTGCGTAGCAGGCGACTGCTCAAATCCCGAGCCCACCACGGTTCTCAGAAAAAAATAAGTAGGTGTCTAATAGTAAGTAACGAGATTGCATTCCCTATACTCATCATCATCATCATCATCATATCAGCCATATGACGTCCACTGATGAACATAGGCCTCTCCCAATGATTTCCACCTCACCCGGTTGGAAGCGGCCTGCATCCAGCGGGTCCCCGCGGCCTTGACCAGATCGTCCGTCCATCTCGCGGGGGGGCGCCCTACGCTGCGCTTGCCGGTACGTGGTCTCCACTCGAGAACTCTTCTGCCCCAACGGTCATCAGTCCTTCGAACAATGTGGCCTGCCCATTGCCACTTAAGCCTGCTAACCCGATTGGCTATGTCGGTTACCTTAGTACGTCTACGGATCGCCTCGTTTCTGATTCGATCTCGTAGCGAGACACCAAGCATAGCTCTTTCCATGGCACGTTGAGTGACTTTGAGCCTATTCAAGACCACGTCTCGGCACCCTATATTCAACACGGTCGAATAATAAAACGGCAAGATGAATCAACATAGTGTATTGTATACTTCGACTTCACATCAAACGGTATTCAACACACCACAACTTCAAGTTTACGACAACTGAAATTAGATATGACGTGGGCTGAAGAAAAATAATGGGGTCCCGTCAATTTTATAAGCACACTAGCTGTGCCATGCAATTTCTGCTAGATTTAATTTTATTCCCGTGGGTTCATAATATTAAACACTAAAGAAAAAGAAAAATATAATATTAATAAAACTTATAAATAGAACACGGAATTTAAATTAGTGTCTGCGGGAATGATGGCCAGTAAGCTGGCTGCGTTACCTCGCTGGATCGCTAAACTAATCCTCTGACCGAGGTAAGAACCAGCTCGACCCTCACCAGAGACGTCAACCAGGCGTTTTGAAAGGTCCTTAAAAATAATTTTCGCATTTGGCCCCCATGGCCCCAAAGTCTCAACCCCAAACGGCAGAAATTGTTCCCGTGGAACCTTAAATGTTTTTTTAATAAATAGCCTAAGTAACTTCTAGTAACATTAGTTACCAGCCATTGAAAGTCTCGTTAAAATCGATCCAGCCGTTCCATAGACTACCCGGAACAAACATACGGACAAACAGACAGAAAAATTACTTTTCTACATCAGTAGCGTGAATACTTTCATATTCATATATGTACTCAAAAGCTGTTATTTTGGAATTACAAACAGACACTTAAATTTTATTTATCTGTATAGATTAAGGTCGAACCGAACTCCTGTCCTAAAAACCCAGTAATAAATTCTTGGAGTCCTGCTCAAATTAAAGTCGTTCGCGTTTTGGTGTCGGGGAAATAAAGTAGGTTACTTTAAATATGAGTGCGGCTTGAGATATTTTGATTCGGAACAAGGATGCAAGATTGATCAACGATCCACATTTAAATCTCAATGAGGCTCTTACCAGACCACAAAATCACGGTACTTATATATACATATAAGCTTACTACAACTAAATATATATATATATATATATATATAACTCAAAAGTGACTGACTGACGTATTGATCTATCAACGCACAGCCCAAACCACTGGACGGGTCGGGCTGAAATTTGGCATGCAGGTACATGTTATGACGTAGGCATCCGATAAGAAAGGATTTTGATTAATTACACCCCCAAGGGGATAAAATAAGGGATGAAAGTTTGTATAAAACTTTGTCAAGTTTAAACCGCTCGGGCTGTGACAAGTCTACGCGGATGAAACTGCACACAGCTAGTTATATATATTATAATAATTATATCCGTAATTCAAAGACGTATGTATAGTCATTCCAGAAGGGTCTCCGAAGGGGTAGGCAAACGTGTTGTAGTAACAACACCCAAATTTCACCGAAGATGATTAAGTGCCAATGTTACAGATGGTGAGTCTACCACCATCTCAGGCGTCTTTGATTTACCTACTTCAGACATGCAGGTTTCCTCACGATGTTTTCCTTCTCCATAAAGCGCATGGCAACATATTTTTTTAGAAAACTCATTGGTACCGAACCCGCTGTTATACGAACTGACGTCGCTTGCGTAGCAGGTGACTGCTCGAACCCCAAGGCCACCACGGCAATACGTATACATCTTGAAATCTATGAGTATGCAGCTGGCTGGCAAAATTTTCGTTGGTGTATACATATGCTCACGCCTGTATTCCCCGAAGGGGTAGGCAGAGGTGTTGTTATCACAACACCCACTTTTCACCGAATTTGGTTAAGTGCCAACGTGACAGATGGTGAGTCTATCGCCGTCTCAGACACTATACATACGACTTTGAATTTCTTCTCAGAAATTTGCAGGTTTCCTCACGATGTTTTCCTTCACCGTAAAGCACGTGGTGTGATATCACTGTACATAAGTTTTTTAGAAAAACTCATTGGTACAGGCCCCGCTGGGATACGAACTTGCGTCGCTTGCGTAGCAGGCGACTGCTCAAACCCCAAGGCCACCACGGCAATACGTATACATCTTGAAATCTATTAAATGAAAAAGTATGCAGCTGGCTGGCAGAATTTTCGTTGGTGTAATTTCCCAATTTACACTTTTAAAAATAAAAAAAAAGGTTGTCTATCAACAAGTTCATTGAACTCAAATAACCCCTTCATAAGGAGTTAACACTGAATGTATATTTAATAACATGATATATTCAAGATTGTATCTAACCGCGTTGATTTTAATTGATTTATCACCGGAGCGTAAACTCTGTTTTATTCAGTCATCAATTTGGATTCGTTGACATTTATGCAGGCATATCCAAACCCTTTTAATTCTTCCAATTAAATTGGGTACAGGCCCCGCTGGGATTCGAACTTGCGTCGCTTGCGTAGCAATGAGTTTTTCTAAAAAGACTTACGTACAGTGATTTCACACCACGTGCTTTACGGTGAAGGAAAACATCGTGAAGAAACCTGCATATGTCTGAGAAGTAATTTAAAAGACGTATGTATAGTGCCTGAGACGGCGATAGACTCACCATCTGTCACGTTGACACTTAATCAAATTCGGTGAAAAGTGGGTGTTGTGATTACAACACCTCTGCCTACCCCTTCGGGGAATACAGGCGTGAGCATATGTTAAATTGGGTATGTTAACTTTTTTCAAACTACCCACGTTTTTGTATTCTTCTTCCTAAAAGAGGTTTTAAAACCGAAGGAATAAAAAGTCAGCAAATATCTTCACGCCTGCTCGGAAGGGTGCCCGAAGAGGTTTATTTTTTATTTTTAATCTAAATCAAAATAAAGCAAGTTGGAAATATATAGGTAAAGGACAAAGAATTTTCTAGCTGACCACGTTCGGATGAAATTTTATAATACTTGATGACATACTTGTGAACAGGTGCTGCTAGTGGGGGCTGGTCATCTCAAGCTACAAAATTATTCGTAGTACTTATTTTTAGTTTTAAAATTTTTTATATCGACTTTTGTGCAATGGAACTGTGTCCATGGGCTTATATATATTTTTTATGAATTATATTGTATTACTCAAAGCTGTAAAATATTTTTTTTAAAAGAGTAATTACTTAGTTTCTTGCCAGGTTCTTTTAAGTAAAAGCAACCTTCCGAACCTGGCGCTAGCATGTATAATCCTATGTAATCGTGTCTTTCTGACGACTTGAAAGTACTTTGTAAAAAGTCTAATCGAATGAAGATATTTTTTTATTGAATTGAATTGACAGATGTGGCAAGAGATGCCGTGCTGCTATTGGTCTGCTAAGTCACAGGAGAAGATGCATGATATGGTACTGCATTGCAACAATCATCTGACAAGATGAAGTGGCCTATGATGATGATGATTCACCGTAAAGCTCGTGGTGTGAAATCATTTTTAGACAAATCATTGGTGACCGCTAGGATTTGAACTTGGGATCATGGTTCACATTACAGTTTATGTGTGAGTGAATATCTAAAGAATGCAACCCAGTCATTCCCAATTTTGTAATGACTCGTCATAATAACCATTGAGTCCCGTGACGTGCTAATAGTAGTCATACATTACACTTGAAATGTATGAAATCATTTTGATCGGCGCACGCGTCATTCTCGGAACAACAAGCGAAATACCCCAAGAGCGTTGCAGGAATTGCGATTGAAGTGTGATAAACGGTGCGTACAGACGGGAGACTATTTAATTCGTTATTATTCCTGAAACTTATCAGCAATGCCTTTAATTAAGTTTAAAAAACACTCATTGATACTGACCGGTGTGATTGAAGCTTGCGTCAGTGGAGTTTTAATCGAATATTCAAATTACTTCGCCTCAACATTTCTTCTTGAGACTTTCTTGCCAATTAATTGCTGGAAAAGGATTATTTAGAAACCTCTTATATCTATACAGATAAATAAAATTGAAATGTCTGTTTGTAATTCCTAATTAAAGCTTTTTTCTGTGTCTGTCTGTTTGTTATTATTTTAACGGGACTTTTACTGGCAGATAGCTAATATTACAAGGAGTAGCTTTTAAGCTACTAAACAACTTTAAAGATAATTTTAAATTAAAAAAAATATAGGTTTCTGTGGGCCACCTATTAAATTATGCCTGCGCGGGTGAAACCGCAGGGCACAGCTGGTTATAAAATAAAATCGAATCATAATAATATTCAATTCAAAATTCAAAATATAACAAAAACGGTCTTCCAAAAAAAGTCGGTCTATGGCAGCCTGCATTCCATGCTTACCTACCTACAAAATGCCAAACCAAATACATTGGGCTAAAGTTTAAATTTAGAATGCTATTCAAACTTACGACTGTATATCAGCTACAACCGGTCAAGTGCGAATCGGGTTTCTATAACTTTTTTAAGTCGTTCACAGACGATATTTATAGATGCAGTTTTCACTCTAGTCATTATTAATTTTATGTCAGTGTAGACGCCATTTCTAGAAACAATTTACAGACAATGATTCAGGTTTTGCGTCGGCTAAGCTTATTCCAAGAATTTTTTTTTATTTATTTTTTTTAGGTTTCAAGTTTTTTTTTATTTCCAGACACTTCACAGACTGAATTATATAATATTAGCCTTACCCGGTAATCGAACCCAGCTGCGTTATTCTGTAAAGTTCTCGGCGTCGTAATCGACGTAGAGCGTCGGTTTCAATCATAGGAAATTGATACATAATCATAGATTTACGTAGGTACATAATACAAAGATTCGATTCAAAATTCGGGTCAAAAAAAAAATATTGGGTTTTTCTGTCAAGAAATTCACAATAAAATGCCCGGAGTTTGGAAGTTGGCGGTGTTTCCACCTCGTGCCTCGGGGCGCACGTTACACCGTTGGTCCTCCGCCTGATCTCTCTCCGGTCGTGTCTGATGTCCTCCCATCCCACTATGAGAGTGACCCAATAAAGAGTGCAACTGTGTTTGCACACACACTTGTGCACTATAATATCTCCTGCCCAGATGGCTGATCCTCGTTGAGATTAGCCGACGTAACCTTTGAAACCGACACTGGTGCGTCGCTGGGACACCTTCCAAAATAACGCGGCTGGAGATTGAGCTCTACAGGGCTTGCAACCTAGTGGTAGAGAGATCTGAGAAATACCTACGCCATAGCCTAGATCAAATGTATCTAGCCATGTCAGTATCGTGATAACCGAACATAATTCATAATAGCATGCTTGACCCCAGGTTGAACAGGGGTTGGTGTTGTATCTGTGCGGTATGCTTTCACTTTGTGAACACTAATGTGATATACGGGTGTATATTGCGGACGAGAACGCCTAATCGCTTATTATTAAATCTATATAGACATTTTGATCCTAGAACGTGTTTTTACGTTTGGTGTCTTTATCATAAATTGTTATAAATCGTATCTTACTTAATTGCGACTAATTAGGAAGAATTACCAATTTTATTCAGTGCCAAATATAATTTCTTTCCAATAAAAAATAATATCTGAATCTATACAATTACATACTTATATATGCTCACGCCTGTATTCCCCGAAGGGGTAGGCAGAGGTGTTGTAATCACAACACCCACTTTTCACCGAAGATGATTAAGTGCCAACGTGACAGATGGTGAGTCAATCACCGTCTCAGATACTTTACATACGTCATTGAATTACTTCTCAGTGATATGCAGGTTTCCTCACGATGTTTTCTTCACCGTAAAGCATGTGATGTGAAATCACTGTACATAAGTTTTTTAGAAAAAACTCATTGGTACAGGCCCCGCTGGGATTCGAACTTGCGTCGCTTGCGTAGCAGGCGACTGCTCAAACCTCAAGACCACTACGGCAATGTGAAATTATCTTTACGCGGATAAAACTGCCTTATAAAGATAGTACTCAATAAAAAAACGAGATGTTTAAAGATATAAACCACAAAAGGAATAAAAGCTACAGAAAGAATAAAAAAACATTTTAACGCATTTGTTTTTAATCATATCCTCATGTTTGATAGCACAATGGTCGGCTCCGCTAATCAAGTGCTCTGCCTGGCTTGTAGGCTGAAGTCTATGAAACTCTTGAAGGCATCAGATCTGCGAGTGGTTTACCCCTTCATCTTCCCCACTGTCATCTATTCATCTTCTCAAGATTTAAAATAAAATTTATGGTCGTTAAAAAACTGTCGCGGGACTGCTCTCATTTTTGTACCGTGTGCTTACATTCCCGTGGGAAGTACAACAGTTATATATTCAATCATGAACTGCGCAGATCCGCCTTCGCAGACTCAACTCCTTGGGCTATTGTTTCCGTGCAGCCACGGTATTCACAAAGTTTTCAAAAAATCGGTTTTAAATAGAGCTGTAGCAAACCGTATGTATTCGTTACTGAGTAACGGGTACTCCATCTAGTACCGAGTAACGAAACGTTACTCACGAATACTTTTCGTTACTCGCATGTTTCGTATCATGGTTACATACGCTGTTTCAATGACGTAATGTAACGCTGCGTTGATGTGTGTATAAAAGTATATACTTGTGAAAAAGTATTTTCATAAAATGTTGCCACTAAAATTTCATAAATTTTTATGTAAAAGTATGAAATAAACGAAAGTGAAAGTTTTAGTCTCTCATTTGTTTATTTTTTTTTCTTTATTTATTTATTTATTTATTGCATTTATGTTAGTTACATGTATGATACATACTAATCTTAATTATAATAGTAACACAAGTAAATCTAACATAAACCCTGTTAGGGCACAGCAACGTGAGAGGCACTACTAGAGCTATTAATATATTTATCTACAAGTACAGCGTAACATAGCATGTTATGAGGTATTAGGAGTAACGAGTAACAATACGATAGTAATGAGTACTTAATGTATAGTAACGAATACATACGGGTACGTTTTTCTTTCGTTACTTTTACACCGCTGGTTTTAAAGAAACCAAATTGAACATCAATTTCCTATGATTGAAACCAATGCTCATCGTCGAGTTCAACGAGAAAATTTTTGAATAACGCGACAGTATCCTATTCTTGATGTATTTCTATAATGGCCTATTTACCATATACATTTAAGGGGGGGCCCACCCTTATCCCTTCATCGTCATCGTCAGCATCAATCCTTATCACTTATGAATAAGAAAATAGTTCGCATCCTCTTCCCTGACCTACCGAATATACTAACCAAAAAATGTATACATCCGGGTTGTTCCCAGAGACCCAGAATCTTGATGATGATGATCTTGAAACCTCGACCTCCAGTTCCATACTTAGGCAGCAACTTTTCTGCAAACTGCCAAATTCAGTTAAGGAACTACAGTGGTATCACAGACAGAGGAGCTCGTGGCACAGTTGCTACTGCGCATATCATTCGATCAGCGAAGTTAAGCAACCCTAAGCCTAGTAATTGGATGGGTGACCGCCCGAGTTCCCTCCGTGCCTCGGAGAGCACGTTAAGCCGTCGGTCCTGGTTGCCAATTTATCATCTTTGGCAATCGTTACAGGTCAGTCGGAGGCCTAAAATAGTCTGACAACTGGTTTAACCCAGATCACAGATTTTCCTCGTTAAAGGGGTTGCGAAGGTCAGATGGCAGTCGCTTCGTATAAAAATCAGGTGATCAGCCACATCGGGTTGAATCATGTGCTGACCCCAACAATGTATGGGATAAGGCCAGGGCGATGATGAGTGGTATCACAGACAATTGCTTAAAGTAAGTAGCTTGTACTGTTTAAGTACTAAAGGAAATTATTGTTGGCATTGCAACGGTGACTAATGTAAACAAATCCAGGTGCACTGCATCCAAAATAACACATCACAACGGACAATTTAAATTAGGTTTAAATCCGAAATACATACTGACTAAGAGCAAAGCTGTGAAATCAGGTTAGGATATAAATAAATATGCGCAGGCCATCCCAGAAGGGTTCTCGAAGGGATAAGCAGGGTATTTCATCCTTAGAATAGAATAGAATAATTTATTTGCAAAAACATGAGTGACAATATTGGTGTTAGGCAGATAACAATTCGTTTCTTCATGTTTTACCCCGGGGGCGTACAAATTATGGGATCTGTGGTTAGTAATTACCTATGTAACAAACAAATTTGAATTAAAATTAGATCTTTTTACAACAAGATTGAAATCACCAACTGACATTTAAGAAATCGTTGATATTGTAGAAACATTTTTCAGATAGAAATAGTTTGAGGCCTTAAAGTAATAGTAATAAAAAAAATCAGTCAAAGTCATTTATAGCCTCCTCCTTATTTGAAGTCGGATACAAAAGGGATCACGTTTAAAAAACCAGGGGCCCAACCATGAGCTCTTATTGCAATATTATTGCAGTTGTGTGACAGTGACAGATATATACACGTCAAATACATCTGTCTAAGAGTAGAACTATCATGGCAATAAGAGCTTACGGTAAGGCCGCAGGTAGCTTTTAAATATTCCTGTATAGTTTTAATTTATCGGAGGGTACCCACTACCTACTCAACTTGACGCAGTTAAGCAGTAAGGTAATAGAGCATAAAATGTTCAGTTATACAAACAATGTCCTACTGCTCAATTGATCAACAGCTGCTCAGAGCTTCTAGTTGAGCAGCGGGGCAGAAGCGATTTTTAATTACCCGTTTCTTCTCCTGCCAGGCTATGTTAGCTTAAACATGACGTTAAATGAAGTTCCAAGTATCCCATATGATGAACATTTTTATTTTACAGCAGAATTTTCATCGAAGATTTCAACATATTTCTTTTAGAGTTTTAAGAAAAAGTATCACTGGGATTTGTTCATGCATCGCTTCTGTGGCAGGTGAGTACTCAAACCATTGATATAGATTATTATGTAAGTTAACTACTTATTCTAAAAGCCGACGCGTTTAATAAGGTCGCTAATTACCACTAAGATTTACGGCATGATTATAATAAGATGCAAGTTAAATCGCTTTATCATACAAATATGTGCACAGTGTAGATACAACGCCTACATTATAGTTGGTTGACGTCACTCGCTAGCCTGCACTAACCTTGACTTAGTTATCACTATTAACAGGTATATTAATGACTGCATTCCTGTCTAGACTTCTGAGGTAACCACTGGAATCTATAGCTTGATTGTATATCTGCTTGTTTCCACTCGAAGAACGTATATTTTCCCGGAACACAGTCCTAAGTGCTAAACGATCAATCCTGTGACTGGACTTGGCTTTTTCCCCTTTTACTTGAAAACAAGCGTGAAAGTATTTTGTTGAAAGTCTAATCAAATAAATATATTTTGAATTGAACTGACAAAGAGAAACACCCGTGGGTTTTAGGTGGTAGGAGCCTGGAATAAACCTACGACTGCCTCCACGATGGTTGACGTATCCATGATGGATTTAAAAAAAAGGCAATAGCTTCTATCAGTTTTCAAATGATAACGTTATCTTCAACACTCGTCAAGTTCGACGCTGAGAAAACTTAGTGAATAACGCGTCTGGAGTCTGTTGCGAAAAAATAAGTAAAATTTTGATATTACTTTTAAAAAATTGGTCTCTGTCACTGCTAAAGTGCTGAGCCAAATTTGTTAACATTTGGAATAGAGATAGCTTAAGCCCTAAGCAAAATAACAAAGCTAACACCGGATGTCACGACCAGCGATTTCACTCGTGTAGTTCCCGTTCCCGTAGGAGTATAGTGATAATATATAGCCTATATTAATCAGTGATAATGTATCAATTCAATGGTGAAAGAGTTTTTTAAATCAGTCCAGTATTTTTTGAGCCAATTCTTTGCAAGCATACATACAAACCTTCTTTCTTTATAATATTAGTATCCATTAATACAATTCACCAGCAGTATGAATAAAGTAGCATACATACATACATATGCTCACGCCTGTATCCCATGGGTGTAGGCAGAGACCACTGTTTGCCACATGCTACGATCCTTACATACTTCTTTCGCTTCATCCACATTCATGCATCTCTTCATACACTTTCTTCGGTTACGAGTGCTCCGAATTTGACCTTTCTGAAAAATACTATTAATTTGGTCATAGTAGTTCTTCCTTGGACCTTGTAGTTAAAGTAGCATTATTGTAAATGATAAGTACCTGCTATATTTTTCGAAACATAAAGTTTATTTTTAGTATATAGGTTGATATCCTGAAATGAATACAGGTCATTATAACCGCATTAAAAGGAAAATGTATATATTAAGTAGCCTGTAATATACATATTACAATGAATAACTCTGAATAAGGATATTTGCATTAAATTGCATTAAGGCTTACATTTCTTATGTGATATATTTTAATGTGTATTTTTAAAATCGTGAATCATAATATGAATGGCACCTAAGTGACCATTTTGTCATTTCGATGATGAATCATATTCGGATCACATTATGATTCTCCCAAAGTGGCCTTTTTAGACTTACAGAGGCTAGAGTTCTACCAACTTTAACGCCTCAATTTCGGCACGCTAATGTAGGTAGGTAGTCGTGATCCGAATCTCCTCGTGTCAGTTAAGTATTCTTAAATTCAAAATTCAACGTTGAAAATATTCAAAAGCAGAACACAAAATATTGGCGCCAGCTCGTCAGCCATTTCCTTCGTGACCATAGACGACTAACAAAACGTTTTCACATTCTTTTGTGTTGAAATTACATGCACTCCCATTGTAGTGGTTAGTTTGCGTTTGGTTTCTTTATTTCTATGTAAATGTAGATGTCTGCACTGTGTTTGAACAGATTGTTTTGTCAGCTCTGTCAATCTACGTTACTTGTGAATATGTAACTTAAACACTCTTTAGTGACGGTAGACAATATTTCACTTTTTTTATTCTATAACCGAATACAAATCTTTAAAGTATTTTTAAAAATGTCTTACGTCCGTTTTCAATATTCTATAAATCTGTCATTTAGGTTACAAAAGATAAGCAAATCTATCTTTTGGCCCTTACTTTCATTTCAATAACCTATCGCTAGCTGTCATTATCTATCGGACTCTTCTATCTATCGTCGGGAGGACGGAGAGCCTACCAAAGATAGGCACGTCAAAACTATCATAGCTTGTAACCAAGATGGAGGTGAAATTAATATATGTTTTTATATGGTAGGTACAGGAGTCGTCACGAGATATGAGCCCTCAACGCAAATAGGGTAGCTGCGCATGTATTTTATTCGCGTCGCGCCATACGGAGTGTCAGACTCATAAAATGACTACTGCGCATTGAAGGTCAGTGCTCATTACTTGTGACGGCACCTTTATAGGCACACTCACTTCACTTAAAGTACTAAATACCATCCTCGTGTTCATAGGTAAAAATCGCAAAAAGTCTTAACTAAGCCTTACCCTATTACCACAGATAATGAGGAAATTTGTTTTTAGAATAAAGTCACTTAGTCGATAGACCATTTAATTTTTCGAAAAATAAATATATTTAAAAAAATTACAATCCTTAGCGACCACAGACAAGTGTTTACAGATGGCTTTAGATAATTTCTCCTTAACATTATTGTGCTCTATGCCTTCTTCTAAAGAGTTTGCTACGTCCAGGAATGAGCTCGCCGTCTCGTCTTCGGGATGGTCTTCCACGAAATATCTGAAAAAATATGAATATTTAGATACCGCTACATATTGGTTTTTTAATCTATAACTTGGAATTTTTCTTCTATTTAAAAAGTTGTTGGTGAGAATGGGGACTAAAAAAAAATAAGTGTTGCAAGTTTATTTATGTCTGACTTTAAAGTGACTGAATCTCGCTTTATAAATAAATACCTTGATTTAAAATTTGAATGGTTTTATCTGAATTTTGATTTCTTGCTTCTCCATTAAGTGACATGTCCCTAATGTGGCAAAGCATTTAATTTATTTAAATCTATACAGATAAATAAAATTGAAGTGTCTGTTTGTAATTTCTAAATACAACTTTTCGCTTAATGCATACCTATGAAAGTATACACGGTACTGACATAAAAAAAAACAATTTTTTCTCTGTCTGTTTGTTCCGGCTAATCTCCGAAACGGATGGACCGATTTTAAAGGGACTTACACTGGGAGATAGCTAATTTTACAAGGAGTAACTTAGGCTACTTTTATTTAAAAAATACATTTAGGGTTCCGTGGGAATTAAATTAAATCCACGCGTGTGAAACCGCAGGGCTCAGGTAGTTGAAATAAAAATAAATTGTTACGAAGCTGCTGCAATATAATATGTAGCGGTCTCTGAGGTCAGATGCAGGGCGATAGTTTTTTTGCGATTGTATGATGGTATAAACTATATATATCTTCGTACCGAAGTGAGTTATTAATTTGGGGTTAATTAAATATCTGTCATATTTTTTGGATCCCATCAAATTTTTATCGAAATATTTTTAAATTTTTAATGTATGTATTTTAAAATTAGTTAGCTTCTTTGGTTTCACCCGCGTAGATTTAATTTCATTCCTGCGGAACCCTGAATGTTTTTTTTTTAAATAAAAGTAGCCTAAGTTACTCCTGGTAACATTAGATATCTGCCAGTGGAAGTCCCGTTAAAATCAAACAAACAGACACACAGACAGAGAAAAATTTCAATAAATGTTTTTTTTCTATGCCCGTTGCCGTGTACACTTTCATGTGCATTTAAAGAAAAGCTGTTATTTTGTAACAGACACTTTAATTTTATTTATCTGTATAGATAACATAAATTAATCTCACCTCAAACAATTCCTCATATACACAAAGTGATCTAGGAAACATGAACACGGCCCGAATTGCACCAACAGGGGTGTATTCGGGACTGCAGTGTCCAAAACGTCACTCTTTGACGACTCCGTCAAATTCTGTGACACTTGCACCAATGACGGATTGTCGCCGAACTTTTTTAAATACAATTTCCTAATCAATGTGGAGGTAACTACTGGCATCTGTTTGTTAATATCCATCTCGAACGTTCTCCTGTTATACTCTTCGTGATATCTATCGACGGCTACCTCCCGTTTAACTTCGACGATGATCGATTCTAAGTCGTGTGTCGGAGCTAGTTGCTCTATCTTGCAGCACAGTGATTGAATGAACCAACTGCCGTGGAGTTCGTCCCTGGAAAAAAGATTAATATTTATTGACGCTTGAATTTTAAGGAGCCATAGTGGCCTCGGGGTTAGAGCAGTAGCCTGCTACACAAGCGACACAAGTTCGAATCCAAGCTGGGCTTGTACCAAGGAGTTTTTCTAAAAAAACTTTAGTGCAGTGATTTCACACCACGTGCTTTACGGTGAAGGAAAACATCGTGAGGAAACCTGCATATATCTGAGAAAAAAATCAAAAGCGTATGTATGAGACTGCGATCAACTCGCCCTCTTTCACGTCGACACTTAATCATATTCGGTGAAATGTGGGTGCTGTTGTTACCACACCCCTGCTTACCCTTTCGGGACCCTTCTGGGACGGCGTGAGCATATTTTTTTTTTTTGCTTTATTTTTTTATATTTCATTCTTAGCATAGTTGTTTTTTTTACCCTTTCATACATGTCCCGAGTATTTTAACATCTGTGTTAATATTTGTCTTGAGTATAACTATCGTATTGTCTAATTAGCGTGATTGATATTATGTCGTGCTGGTTTGTGAATAAATAAATAAATAGTAAAGAGGGCGGTCGCTAGTTAGTTATATAAAAACCCCTTACCTATGCGACGGGTTCCCCACATAGGAGCTGTGCAGAACCAGCATATCAGCCTCCACGGGGAGTGTATACGGCTCCAGCGCCTCATCCAGATCTTTGCGAATCTTACCTGCTCGGAACACTGTCACTCCTTGCATGCTTTTCGTTCCTCTGCATGCCTGGAATCATGATCAAAAAGTTACGGTGAAACACAATTAATTAAACAAATTAAAACCTTTATTGATTACAGAATACTGTTACTGGGTTGGCCGCCGCAACCAATAATTCGGTTTGCAGAACATTATTTTAGAACTGTGAGAGCCGTGGTGGCCTCGGGGCAAAATAATTGTTCACTTTTTTTTTCAAATTATCCTAATAAAAAGGATTTTTAACCTCTTCAAAAGGAGGAGGTTCTCAATTCGACCGTATCTATATTCCGAAGTATTTATTGTGGAGGCCCCGGGGCTGTAGGCCCGGTTGCCCTCCCCTAAGCCCGGGCCTGTTCCCAAGGCTAAGGTAGTCCAAACTTTGGAACATCCTGTTTGTTAATTTAAGAAGTATAATTTCATCCGACGCATGATCTCAAGCGTTAAATATTCGGCATTTGATTATCAGATAGGCGAAGATATTCCAATGATCCCCATTGTGCTGCTCTTTGAGATAACAAACGGACTTCCTAATGTGATGATAACATCCACTTTATTATGGCGTGATGGTGATTCATTAGCTCTATATATAGTGTATTGGTATTACATCTATCTTTACTCAATAATTTCATTCAATACTAGCTGTGCCCCGACATTTCACCCACGTAGACTATTTATTTATACATGTATTCATTAGAACGGCTCAAAGCCAATTACACTAATTAAGAGTAATATATATAAGAGCAATATTCATTCATTCGTTCCCATCACAATACTCCAGGCATACTGACATTATCGTCTGCCATTCATCCGCGAACACATCACAATCAGGTTTGGCGACCAAGAGAGCGTTGAGAGCGGACAGTTTGTTACATTATCTCCCGGGACCCTGATTTGTTTTTAAATTTAAGTAGCCTAAGTTACTCCTTGAAACATCAGCTATCTTCCCGATGAAGAACAAACAGACAGACGTTTTACCTGCGTTAGCATACCCTACGTTTTTTATTAAAAGTAGCCTAAACTTTCATCCCCTATGAGGATAGAATTAATCAAAATCCTTATCGGATGGCTACGTCATAACATCTACCTGCATGCCAAATTTCAGCCCGATCCGTGCAATGGTTTGGGCTGTGCGTTGATAGATCACTATGTCAGTCAGTGAAATGTTGTCAGACACTTTAATTTTATTTATCTGTATTGACTGTAGGTATAGATGTATAGATTTCTTTGACGACATTAGTAATGTGGTAAATTTTATTGCAGACTTGACTAAGTCCGCGTAGAATAGATACTTTGAGCTAATCGCGATTGGTCTGCAATTGATATACATATAGGGCTTTCTATATAAATAAAATGTTTTTTCAAATCGGACCAGTATATCCTGAGATAAGCGGAAAGCACTTCAGCTTTATTTATATTAAGTATAGACTACCTATGGTACTAAGTGATTTTTTTTCCAAAGTATAAGTAGCCTAAGTTACTCCTTAAAAGATTGGCCGTTTTGAAAGTTTTGTTCCCAAATTATAAAGATAAATCAGTACTTCTCGCGCCATCTCTTAACGACAAGTCGTCAACTTTAAAGTGCATTTGCAATGTTGCCAGTAGAATTAAATCACGTTTCACAGAATAACATTATAAAGGTGCAGCCTCATGCAACCGCTCGACGCTCGGTTCCAGCGGCAAATGTGGTCACGTGACCCCATTTTAAATTTCCCGCATCTCAAAAAGGAACTACATCATGTAGCCGCTCGTCGCTGAAAACGTTCAGCGACAATCGGTCGCTCGTCGCTCGTTTGGTGATGGTGTAATAAGTGTACCCGATCCAGAAAAGCTAACGGTTGATGGAATGGCTTTATCATATGTGGTAGTTGGTGACGAGGCATTCCAATTAACATACTACTTACACGATCGATACTACCCAACGATAAAACTCAACATTTTCAGCTTTGTCGCTACATATCCCGTTACCACATTTGTCGCTGGAAACGAGAGTCGAGCGGCTCACATCAGGTTGCACCTTAATATGCCAAATAATTCTTAAAAATATTGAAAAGAATAGAAACACTGACCTGAATAATAAGAATCTTCGGTTTGGTAACAAGCGTGTGTTTTTCATAAACCTTGAAATGGTTAATTATTTCAATTTCACTATACTGTTGATCTTTGGCTCTGAGCAGGCCATTGTTAGATCCATGTGTTAATACTGCGACTGCTATGCATCCATAATCTGTAAAATCTGTCTCGCTAACTGTAAAAAAACAAACTTTCTCATAAGTTGTGTATTTTATTGGTTAAATAAAAAACATACATCGGGACATCCTGAGTTTTTATAGTAGTAGTTATTCCAAAACTATTTAAACGAAACTTTCAATACCTTTAACTAGTAGTTTAGCTAGTATTCTAGGATATCGATATCTAGCAATAATGAATTACGAAAATAGAATTCGAGAAAGGATTGATCAATATCTAATGGTAACTTTGTTAGCTTATAATAAATCATGTGCTTTCGTAGACCATTTGTCTATTCCTAATCTATTTTACACTCAAATTGAATCTAACGTCAAATAGAATGCAGAGGTACAAATAAAAAAAAGATGGCCGTGTCCGCTTCATATGGGATTCAATCAAGTTTAAAGCCATTTTAATTGGAAAACAATATTTTCTTAATAATCTACCGTTTTTATTTATTACTTCTTAATCTTTATTTTTATAACAAGACCATATTTTTCTGCCTTGCCCGTCCATAGAAAACAGAATTGAAACACATTGAAACAAAACACATACCTGCCTAATCCACAGTTAACTGTAGTGTACCAAAACCAGTAGTCAAGTACATTAGGTACTAGCTGTGCCCTGCAGTTTTACCCGCGTAGATTTAATTTCATTTCCGCGGAACCCTAATTTTATTTTTTGAATAAAGGTAGCCTAAATTACTGCTTGCAACATTAGCTATCTGCCAGTGAAAATCCCGTTAAAATCAGTACAGCTATTTCAGAGATTAGCCGGAACAAACAGACAGACAGAGACACATTTAGAAAATTAGTTTTTTTAAGTCAGTACCTTTGATACTTTCAAATGCAATTAGTGAAAAGCTGTTATTTTGAAATTAAAAACAAGACACTTCAATTTTACTTATTTGTATAGATGTGGAAGTTCCAACAAAAAGCTATGTATACATTAAACATACGTACAAGTCTTTAGCTCTCTAAAAACCTCGTCTTTAGTAAGATCTTTGTGTTCCACCACATCGAAACCATATTCACTAAACGTCCTTTTTAAAGCTGCAACGTCCTTTTCAGTTCCTAACCTCGGCTTATAGCCTTCAATGCTTTCTTGATTAAAAATAACCAGAGCATTCTTCTCAAATTTCTCTAGTTCATACGTTGATGCAAATTTGGATAAAGCTCTCTTGTTGAATTGTAGATTTTCTCGTTCTGGTTCTAATTCACTTTCCACTGTACAGTCATCTGTTGGGAATTCTAATTTCTTTTCATACTCAGGAGATTTCGCAAGCATAGCATCGGTGGATACCACTGATGATCTGTCCTTGTTGCCTGCAATCTTGCGGTCGTCATTGTCTATTTCATCATCACTATCTATCACAGATTCTGTAAGATCTAAATTGTTTACAGTCTCACTAAGGTTTTCAGCATTCGCTTTTAACGAAAGTAGTTTACTCTTCGAATTCCTTTTGCCTCTCCGCTTTCTCGTCACAACACTAAATAATTCATCATTATTATACAGGTCTTCCATACTGACCCACTAAACACTGCTTGCAAGCAACGACAAATGTATTGGTGTAATCTGTTCCACTGTTTCACAACATAATGCGTTATCGACTTTTATTTAATCTTATCGGACCAGTGACATCATACGATTCTGTTATTGTTCTGTATCAATGATTTCCCATTTTGGTATTGAAAGGGGTTTAACACCGCTTTATCATGTCATCATGAAATTGGTAAGGGAAATTCCAATTTTGCGTGAATCAGAACATAACAATACTTTTCATTTGCGCTATCTTATTCATCTTAGATAACTAACCTGGAATCCCTGTATGATATTGTTGGTTTCCCGACTGGTTTCCAGTTTCGGGCTACGGATATAGTTCTATGAATGATCTGACTGGGACCAATCCAGGCTCTCTAGTTCGATTTCGTTATTCATTTGTAATTACTTACTCAACTTTTCGTTTTTAAAAGTACATACCAATTACGATGATAGATAAATAATATATAAATACATGAGGTTAACATTTTAATTAACTTGCCTAAGTTTAGTTATATTGTGCTGTAATTTGGAATCACAGAAAAGAAATCTTGGTTGTATGAGTAACGTGTCCTTTGCATAAATGAAAAGAATACTATAAACTATCTACTGTCAAACCCTTAGTCAAGTCATCTGTCATTCTGCCATACATTGCTTGACATCACATCTATCAAAAAATGTGACTCAATCAATCAAACTTTCCGACAAATTTCCGACGGCGGCGTTCGTGCGGAGTTTTTAATTATTTTGTAACAAATTTAATTATCGTGAATCTAGATTTTAAAAAAATATGTAGTGCTTAAACCTCAGTAGTTATAGTAATCATAGTATTGTGTAATTGTATTTTTTTAATCTTTTTAGTCGTAATTAAGTGAAAAAAAACATCGAAAATGTTTAATTACAAATACCTTAGCCGCGACCACCTAGAAGGCTTCGATAATTATAAGGTAAGTTAATTAAACTTGCCTTATTTATTATAACAATAAGACAAGGCTAGTATCAGCTAGTTTGTCGCATATAACCTTAAAAAATAATCGATAGTTTTTACGCATCGTTACGATATGCTGTTCACGTTCGTAACTTAGTTTTCTTAAGAAACTTGTAATACATAACAAACTTGCTTTTATTACGAGATTATGAGATGCAATGAATGCAATTACCACAATAAAATTTATGAAACCTGTAACAAAAAATCATTCTAAACATATGCTACATAAATTGGCTTTAAGTTATTAAATTAAGAAACTGCAACTATCAGATGAAAGAAAGAGGAATATTCTTAATTAGATGAATAAACCCAAAGCTTATTAATAACAATATTTTTTCTATGTATTGCCAGCTTACACTTAATAAAACTCATTAAATCCGAATTAATTGAAACAATCACCATATCAATATGTTACAATATATATCAGTGAATTCAATAACAATACATTTTCAAGAGCAATAATAGAAAAGTAAAAAATAAATAAAAGAAGATCAGAAGTATTTGAAATTTAAAGCTTATTCTTATTTTTAATTATAGAAAGCCAGCAACAAAGTAGGTCCAGGCCTTCTTGCATGCTACAATAAATGATACTCCAAATATTTTAATTGAAAAAGTTACATTTTTATATACATACTATGGTTTATGGTACAAACAAGTAGGAGTCAGCTTGATGGTAAGCAAGAGGCTACAGCAGTCTATGAATGTGACCAACCATGAGTGTCACCTGCTCTGTGTATTGCTAAACTTTTTAATTATGTCATATAATAAAAACTTGACTCCATTCAAACTCTTCACCTTGATGCAGCAATGGCAACCACAAGAATACAACTACTATAATTGAGAGAGAATAAAAATATGAAGGTCAGAAACTCGGGCTCTTGGGCTATAAAATAGCATTATTTTCTTGCTCATAATTTTAATGAGAATTCTCATCCCCCTTTTTAATAAACTTATGTATGAATTATTGCAAACAATAAATAAATATGATAACAATTTTAACAGGATATTTTTTTCTAATTCCATAGTAAATTTTTCTAATCATTTTGGTATTAACAATCCTGTTGCTATAGATAATATTGCTATCATCCTCAAATGTTGTAATTCTTGGACGGAGAAGATATGATCTTGAATGTGCAGTAGTTGTTTTATGAATCTGTCTCTGTCTGTATGTATGGTGCTAAGGGAAAAAAATGCATAAAATCCTGAGCGATCATCAACCAATGATTGGTATATAAATAATAAGGACCTGGTTGACCGAGCTGTGCACGGTTTATTTTTCTCACAAAAAAAAAAAAAAAAAAAAAAATGAAAAAATCTAACCGGTGAACATCTGACTCGAACCGGGGTACTCTAAATCCGTTAACGCCACATAAGCTGGCAGCCTCACTCTGAGATATTGTATCTTGACAAATGTCGGCGAAATTTACTGTTGTATTGTAATTATATTTTATGAGTTTTTCAGTGCCTGAAAACATGGTCAAAACGATGTTTACCAAAAATTAAATCTAGCTAGATTTTTTACTAGAATTTTTTAGAATTTTTTACCCCTACAAAAAATTTATCTAGCTAGGTTTATATATATAGAATCAGAATTCTAAAAGACCAATATGTGAGTGTAAGGAATGTTAGGTGAGACGAAAAGATGTTGAAATCAATTGGTGTTTCTGCAAATGTGTAGATAGCTGTGGACACAGTTCAGATCTGGAAATTGATACATGGTAGGAATATATGACCCAAATAGACAGATAGAGAAAAAGAAATATTTTTGGATGGTATAATCTTTTTTTAACATAATGTTACTTAACAACCTTTTAGTAATCTGACCACAGAATAGTGTATTTGTACTGTCAATATATCCACTAAATTGAAATAAGATAAAACATACTGATAACATTATTATTATAATATACAGGTTATCAGGTAATCACCCCAAAATGAATAATCATCATTATAGTGTAATTAAATACCAATTTTGGTTATTTAACACGGTTTAAGCTTTAGGCTTTAATTAATTAACACGAGAATAATACTACTCAAAAGTATCTAGGTTAGGTGATCCGAGAGCCGTGATGGCCAAGAGGTTTGAAGAATCGCCTGCTACGCAAGCAACACAAGTTCGAATCCCAGCGTCCTGTACTATTGAGTTTTATTTTAAACTTATCAGCAGTGATTTCACACCACATGCTTTACGGTGAAGGAAAACATCGTGACGAAAACTGTCTGAGAAGTAATTCAAAGACGCCTAAGACGGCGATACACTCACCATCTGTTACGTTGGCACGTAATTAGGTGAAAAGTGGGGGGTGTTTTAACAAAACCTATGCCTACCCCTACGGGGAATACAGGCGTGAGCATACTTACCATCTTGTATTTGGTTACTAAGTTGCGCAAATTCAATAGAAATTAGATATAGAGTTGCGGATATACATAGATTACTAAGAATGGAAATGAAAATGAACAAAATTATTCAGTTTGGTTCTTAGTAAGACATGCATGTCGAAAATTTACCACCTACATATGTTTGTATCTGATAGACGTTAAAACTAACCAGATTAATGTTTTTTTTTTTCAGTATATGGCCATAGACACCAGTCCTTTAAGCGTGTATGTGATGCATCCTTTTTGGAATAAGGTTGTGGAGGTAAGATTTGTTTTATTTATTCTATCTGTAAAAGTTTCTGGGTCTTTTTATTTTCATAATATTTTTTCAATAAAACTCCTTCGCACTTTTTCCAAAACATAGCTTGGCTTGGTTTACAAGGCGAGCCAAATCCAGATTAAATATAATGTCCATCTCTTTCTGAAACTGTATCACCAAAAGAGACAAAGTTACTTCTCATACTTTTTCATAGTCGTTTTGAAGTCCCACCTTGAAATCGAATATCAGTTTTACACCTTCTCTCATTGCATAATAAGGTCCATTTTCGTTTACACATAAAATGTGTCAATAATTGTCACTATGATCCAATCATATACGAAATTTAAATCCAAAAATCCATAACAACTTAAAATATCTCCAGAATTCCCTTTACAAAAACCATAAATTATCTAATAAATAAAACAAACAGACAGACAGATGTATCTAGTTCATTGCAGAATCAACAACTCACAGAATCTGATAGTATAGATAATATTTTATCATCTTCAAGGAGCTTGATTTTTGAGCAGACAATTTCATACCGTAATGCTATAGAAATAAGGTTAAAAATTAGCTTTTTTTAAATATACATGTTACAAAAATATCACTTTTAAACCTTAGCACATTATGATGGTAGATTTAAATCTTCTCAAAATGTAGGCCGTATGCTTGTTTTCTGTCATCACGAAAAAGTCATTAGTGGCTGGTGAGATTAGGACTTGTGTAGCAGGCGACCACTCGACCCCCACGGCAAGTAATTTACTTACTAGCATAGACTTAATATCATGAATGTCCCGCGGAACCCTACGTGAAAGTCTCGTAAAAATCGGTCTTACGCGACTTAATTTCATGGGTGACTTTTATATCGTGATGGACTTGAGGTTTGAGCAGTCGCCTGCTACGCAAGTGAATGTTCGAATCCCAGCGGGGCCTGTATCAAGGAGTTTTTCTAAAAAACTTATGTACAGTGATTTCACACCACGTGCTTTTACGGTGAAGGGAAACATTGTGACGGTACCTTATTTAAGAGAAGTAATTAAAAGACGTATGTATAATGCCTGAGACGGCTATAGACTCACCATCTATCACGTTGGCACTTAATCATCTTTGGTGAACGGTGGGTGTTGCGATTACAACAACTGCCTACCCCTCTGGCGAATACAGGCGTGAGCATATGTATCTATGTTTAAGTCGGTACCGTATATAGTTTCATATGCATTTAGTGAAGAAATTGTTTTGGGATTACAAACAGACACTTCAATTTTATTTATCTGTATAGATGAAGAAGATAAAATGTATCATATGCCATTTTAGAACCGAATGCGGTTATATTCTGAAGACATTGGATATCATTATCTAATAGTCTTTTTGTATCACTGATAAGGAGTCTGATTTTGTATTTATATATTGCATGCAATAAAACAACGAATATATTATTTACTAGCTGTGCCCCGCGGTTTCACCCGCGTAAATTTTGTTTTATATAATATATCGGCTTAAAATTGACAAAGTTTCATACAAAATTTCATCCCCTATTTTATCCCCTTAGGGATAGAATTAATCAAATCATAACATCTACCTGCATGCCAAATGTCAGCCCGATCCGTCCAGTGGTTTGGGCTGTGCGTTGATAGATCACTATGTCAGTCAGTCAGTCACATCATATTCTCCACCGTTTAAACCTTCCCTGAACTTCAACAAATTTATCAATATCAAAATCACCCGAATTAGTCCAGCCATTCTCAAGCTTTAGCGAGACTAACGAACAGCAATTCATTTTTATATATATAGATGTGATAAGTATAGTTATTAAAAATCTGAGATTAAAAAAATTTAATTAGATCGGAATTGGGTGCTAGATTTTTGTATTATACTATACTAAATAGTTGCAAATGAGCATTTATTCCACCTGATGGTAAGCGGCTACCGCAGCCTATGAACGTGGCAACATCAGAGCCACGCTCACTAATCTTGGTTAAACCAGTTGTTAGATTCACTTAGGCCGACTGACCTTAATAAATATGCTCACGTCCTCCCAGAAGGTGATTAAGTGCCAACGTGACAGATGGTGAGTCTATCGCCGTCTCAGGCACTATATTTAATTGAATTACTTCTCAGGTTTCCAAATGTTTTCTTCACCGTAAATAATGTGTGTTGAAATTACTGCACTAAAGTTTTTAGAAAAAATAATAAGCGCTGGGATTTCAATCGCTCATAAATAAATATCTCTTTCTCAGTTGGTACCTCGTTGGGTCGCTCCGAACGTGCTTACCTTCGGCGGGTTCCTGTTGATAGTGGTAAATTTCCTCGTACTCTCGTACTTCGACTATGACTACTCGGCGGCCAGCACCAAGACCATCAACGAAACGGTCTCCTTGAACGGTCACAGTGAGGTCATACCGCAGAACTTGTGGTTTGTTCTCGCCGTGTTCCTCTTCTTGGCTTATACTCTAGGTGAGTTTTATATGTGATAATACTCATCCCCAGCAAAGAGCAGATCTTCCAGCCAGACGGGTGTCATGGAGAACCGCGGCTCCAGCTGTTCTATTTGGAAACTTGTATATATACTGCAAAGCGCTCGGAAACTCCTATTGCGCGATTTAGGTTCTCGGGTATTTGTACTCAAATTTATAATTGTTAGCGACTAGCGCCATCTATATAGCGGGTGGAGAAACGCTGCTACACCTACAGATAAAAATATGTGAATAGGCATAATAATTGAGATGAGAGCCGTGGTGGCCTCGGGGTTTGAGCAGTCGCCTGCTACGCAAGCGACGCAAGTTCGATTCCCAGCGGAGCCTGTAACATAGAGTTTTTCTAAAAAACTTATGTACAGTGATTTCACACCAAAGGAAAACATCGTGAGGAAACCTGCATATTTCTGAGAAGTAATTCAAAGACGTATGTATAGTGCCTGAGACGGCGATAGACTCACCATCTGTCACGTTGGCACTTAATCAAATTCGGTGAGAAGTGGGTGTTGTGATAACAACACCTCTGTCTAGCCCTTCGGGGAATACAGGCGTGAGCATATGTATGCATAATAATTTTCAATGGAAATGGCGACTTCAATTTATGGTTATTTTTTATCTATTAATTTGTTAATATTATCAAGGACATACCAAACATAACTATTAAAAGAATAATAAATGTAATATGTGAATAAACAAATGTGTCTCCAGACGGCATTGATGGGAAACAAGCCCGCCGCACGCAAACATCGGGTCCTCTGGGGGAGCTGTTCGACCATGGCCTGGATTCATACACGGTGTTCTACATACCGGCCTGTTTGTATTCTATCTTCGGCAGGTTCGACTACTCTATACCGCCTATTAGGTGAGAATACACGTTTAAAGATGTGCTATGAACCCAGCTGAATTACAGATTAACTAAAAATATCTTTATTTGAATGGATTAACAAAGTACTTTCAAATAGTCAGATTGATATAATTATACAGGATTATACATGCTACCGCCAGGTTCGGAAGGTTGCTTTTACTGAGAAGCAGGAAACTCAGTAATTACATTTTTTTTTTATTTAAAATAAATCACATAAGAACTGTAAGCACATGGACACAGTTTCAATGCAGAAATGTCGATAAAGTTAGAATTAAATAAAGGTCTAATAGTCCTCATGTATAAATGTGTATCTTGAGATGACCAGGGGCCTTACTATGACCTCTTATTGCCATTATAGTTTTAATGATATCATGAGACAGATGTATATGACGTGTATACATATGTCACTGTCACACAGCTGTACTAACATTGCAATAAGAGCTCATGGTTGGGCCCCTACCCCCAGCAGACTGACTAATATATCATTGCACCGTGGCGATAGCGTTCACGTAAAGAAAATAAGGTCTTGACATTGGCAACTTTGAACGTCAATTACTCGAAAACGGCAGAAAATGTTTTTGTAATAATAATTTTATTTGCTTCCTAAAATGATACCCTATATATACTTTTATATACTTTAAAAGCTGTCCTATTTTCCCCGACCCTATATCTTCTAATATATACAATTTCCATGTCACAATGTTAGTCACGTACTCCTCCGTAACGGCTGGACCAATTTGTATGAATTTTTTTGTACATATCGGGTAGTTCGAGAATCAAACAACATCTATTTTTCATACCCCTAAATAATATATGGCAATACTACGTTTGCCGGGCACAGCTAGTATACATATAGATAAGAATTTGGACATAATTATCGATATTTTCAGAATGTATTACGTGATGTGGAACTTGCTGTTGAATTTCTACATTAGTCACTGGGAGAAATATAACACTGGTGTTTTGTTCCTGCCTTGGGGGTACGACTTCAGTATGTGGGTGAGTACCTATATTTTCCGGTAAGGAATTCCAGGATACCTTACGGCCGTTTTCAATAACCTATCTAAGATTAAATATGGATAGCTATCCCTAGTTAGCTGTCAGGTTTGATCTAACCTTAACTTGCATTTCACAATGGAGGATAATGGCTATCCCTGTCAAATAAACAAACAAACAGTAGATAGCGTTTTCCCTCCCATATATACAGAGAATCGCCTATCCATCTCCATCTTCGCATTCAAACCTTGCGTGAATTTAAACTGGAATCATCGGCGAACAACTTGTTTGATCACAGAAGGCAAACATGTTCATCACATATAATGCTTATCCTGACACGGGAATCGAACCCGCAACACCTAGTGTAATAATATTAATCTCCTACCGAATTTCGGTTAAGGCGCAGGAGATATTATAGTGCACAAGTGTGTGCACAAACAGGTGCACTCAATAAATTTGTAAGTTGGGTGTGTTTCCACCCCCGTGCCTCGGGGCGCACGTTGCACCGTTGGTCCTCCGCCTGACCTCTCTCCGGTCGTGTCTGATTGCCTCCCATCCCACTATGAGAGTGACCCAATAAAGAGTGCACCTGTGTTTGCACACACACGCCTGCACTGTAATATCTCCTGCGCAGTTGGCTGTACCTCGTTGAGATTAGCCGCCGTAACCGAAATTCGGTAGGAGACCATTATTATTATCTTCTGTAAGGTGTGTCCCCAGTACAGGTCAGCACGGTACAGTCCCCAGTCGGGGCTCCAAATATCGAACGGGAAGGAACTCTCCTAAGTGAAGATACCTTTGTGATTTAAAAGGCTTTATATATTGTTTCAAAACACTCTTAAGGGATACTCATAGAATAACTAAAAACTAACATAACTAAAAACCTAAAATTATAATCTTATAACTAAATTATATTATTAAAAGCAGTTCCTGTAGGCAAGGTTCCGAAGATACTGGCAGCATTCCCCCTTTTGGATGGTGTTGAGGCGTGAATCTCGGGAGGAGTAAAATTCGTTGGCAACTTTATACACATATGAATTGCATCGTATATCAATTTTAAAATGAAATATAATTAGACTATGATGAGTAGGAACGAAATTTTATGTAGTTTTCCGTGCCCCGATCCGACGAAGAGTGCCGACCACATCCGGCTCCGCCGTGCGCAATGTCACTCTCTCACCCGTTGACAGCTGACATTAATGACGTTGGGCGTTGGTCGGTTTAGCGCTCCTGCGCTCCCCGTCAAGGTGGAGCGTTAACAGATGTCAAGACTAATTCTTTGTCCAAGGTAGCTGCCAGCTCTTCGGTCTCCTATGATGTCGACTAACCTTTTAGTTATTTGTTTGTGATTGTAGGCATCCACGTTCTTCTTCATATGCACTGGTGTGCAAGGCACTGGTTTCTACAAGCGGCACGTGTTTGGGGCCTACACGCTGGCCAATGTGTTCGAGTGGGTCATTTACGGCACCGGAGTTATTACTAACCTACCTGTGTCCCTCTACAATATATACAAGTAAGCACTTATTCATTTATTTATATATCTATACAGATAAAAATTTTGGTGTCTTTTTGTAATTTTAAATTAACAGCTTGTCACTAAATGCATATGATATATTAAAACTCATATGAAAAAATAATCTCTGTCTGTCTGTTTGATCCGGCTAACGGCTGGACCGATTTCAACGGCACCTTCACTAGCAGATAGCTAACGTTACAAGGAGTAACTTAGGATGCCTTTATTTAAAAATATAAGTCTACGCAAGTGAAACGGCGAGACACAGTCAGTTTATAACTATTTATTTTTTAGGTTTTTATGACTAAAATAATATTTGACAAAAATATGTCCATCTTTTTTTTAATCAATATCACTCCTTCCTTACATTGTGCTTGGCTGAGTTTCGAAAGCTAGTTTCCGAACCGGTGGTAAATTTTTGACGTTCATAGGTACCTTACCAGGTTGCAAACTGAATAAATATTTTTCATTTTTATTTTCATACATTTCAAGGCTTGCAGATGTTTTGTAATAACAACATACACTTTCATCGAAGATGATTAAGTGCCTACGTACATACATACATCTTTAAATTACTCAAGCATATGCAGGCTTCCTCACGATGTTTTCCTTCATCACGTGGTTTGAAATCACTGCACATACATATGTTAGGAAAAGTCATTGGTAAAGACCCCGCTGGGATTTGAACTTGCATCGCTTGCATAGCAGACGACAGCTCAAACCCTACGGCTGCCACGGCTCTTGTTTCATTTCCATTTATTTATTTATTTAACATAATATAATTAAATTCAAGAACTACATAACTAAAAACCTTATAAATATAATCTAATAACTAAAAACCTTACAAAATATAATCTTATAACGAAAAATATATTATTAAAAGAAGTCCCTGTAGGCAAGGTTCCGAAGATACTGGCAGCATTCCCTTTGGATGGCAAGACTAATTCTTTAATTTATTTATTTATTTCCAGGTCATACAAGCTGCGCACGGGCAAGATGCGTTCGTTATCAGAAGCCATAAGGCCGCTGTGGTGTTTCCTGTCTGTATTCGCTGTTTGCTCGCTCTGGATGCACAAGTCCGCCTCGTTACCTGACTACGACTTGAGAACAGTGTTCCTGCTTATTGGCACCGTGTTTAGTAATGTTGCTGTGAGTGCAATTAATTATGAGCCATCCTAGAAGGGTCCTCGAAGGGGTAGGCAGAGGTTATTTCACCGGAGATGATCAAGTGCTAAAGTGACGGATGATGAGTCTATCGCCGTCTCATGCACTATTTTTTTTTCTTGGAGTTACTTGGCTGCATTTATTAAAAACAAATTAGGGCTCCAAGGGCACAGCTAGTATTGAACATAACTATTTGATTTTATTTTGATAGTAAGGCAAGTAAAAGGGGAGCTCGTGGCTCAGTTGCTATTGCGCATATCATTCGATCAGCGAAGTTAAGCAACCCTAAACCTAGCCAGTAATTGGATGGGTGACCGCCCGAGTTCCCTTCGTGCCTCGGAGTGCCAGCTAAACCGTCGGTCCCGGTTGCCAATTTATCATCTTTAGCAATCGTTACAGCTCAGTCGGAGGCCTAAAATACAACTGGTTTAACCCAGATCACAGATTTTCCTCGTTAGGGGTTGCGAGGGTCAGATGGCAGTCGCTTCGTATAAAAATCAGGTGATCAGCCACATCGGGTTGAATCAAGTGCCGACCCCAACAATGGTATGGGATAAGGCCACGGAGATGATGAGTAAGCCAAGTAAAATGTCTATAGGTTTTGATGAAAAAATTATTGTTTGTGTTTGAACCCCAGTGCCGGCTGATAGTAAGTCAGATGAGCAGCCAACGGTGCGAGGCGAGCAGCGGCCTCCTGTGGCCGCTAATACTAGCCACCACCGTGTCTTTGCTCGCTCCCCGCTTGGAACCTACCGCCTTATACACAGTCACAGCTGTGTGTGTACTCGCGCATATACACTATGGATCTTGTGTGGTAAGATTCTCTGCCAGTTTGGATACATCGACCAACAGATGGCGCAAGGCGGCCACTAAACCGCAAAGACAAGGGAAGGAAAAATTCGACGCATGAGGTAGGATCACGAGTAGCTCAGTTGGAAGACCAACTGCATCGTTTGCAGAGGTCGTGGGTTCGAGTCCCGCCTTGTGTTCGTATTTTTCTTTACCATTTTTAAGAATTCATATATCTTTATATATAAAAAATACACTTCACTTTGTTTGTCCGCGATGGACTCCTAAACTACTGAAACGATGTGAAATTTTATTTGATAGCTTACATCTCAATGTATAGTTGCAACAAGGTTCTGCCCGCAACTTCGTCTGCGTGGAATAGTTACTTTGGGCTAAAGTTTACTTTATGCGATTGGTCTTAGCCCTTGTAACATTGGCTATCTGCCAGGAAAACTCCAGTACATACATAGATATGCTCACGCCTGTATTCCCCGAAGGGGTAGGAAGAGGTGTTGTAATCACAACACCCACTTTTCACCGAAGATGATTAAGTGCCAACGTGACAGATGGTGAGTCCATCGCCGTCTCAGACACTTTACATACGTCATTGAATTACTTCTCAGAAATATGCAGGTTTCCTCAGGATGTTTTCCTTCACCATAAAGCACGTGGTGTGAAATCACTGTACATAAGTTTTTTAGAAAAACTCATTGGTACAGGCCCCGCTGGGATTCGAGCTTGAGTAGCAGGCGACTGCTCTAACCCCAAGGCAAAAAAATATTTATATGTTATATTTGTTACACAGGTACGTCAAATGTGCGACCACTTCAGAATAAGCTGTTTCCATATAAAACAGCGTGCAGATTGACTCTTAGACGACAATGCGTGCTAGATATATATATAAAAAAAACAAATATATACTATGTATATGCTAATATCACGCTAAACAAATATGGTTCGTAAGTCAAACACGTAGAGTGGAATTTCATTTGTAGGAAAATGTTACATAGAAGCTATATCGGCGAACTAAAGAAATACCTAATTCGCATTACTCTAGCCAGTAATAAGTTGGGTGACCGCCCGAGTTTCCTCCGTGTCTCGGAGAGCACGTTAAGCCAATTTATCATCTTTGGCAATCGTTACAGGTCAGTCGGAGGCCCAATATAGTCTGACAACTGGTTTAACCCAGATCACAGATTTTCCTCGTTAAAAGGGTTGCGAAGGTCAGATGGCAGTCGCTTCGTATAAAAATCAGGTGATCAGCCACATCGGGTTGAATCAAGTGCCGGCCCCAACAATGTATGGGATAAGGCCAGGGCGATGAAATTGTATTCAAAACTGATCAAATTATTACTGCCTATGTTATAAATTCAAACTTACTGATTGCGATATATATATATATATATATATATATATATATATATATATATATATATATATATATATATAGCTGCGCCCGGCAAACGTTGTATTGCCTTTTTTTTTGGGGTGGACTACCCCTAACATTTAGGGGGATGAAAAATAGATGTTGGCCGATTCTCAGACCTACCCGATCTGCACACAAAATTTCATACAAATCGGTCCAGCCGTTTCGGAGGAGTATGGCAACGAAAACTGTGACACGAGAATTTTATATATTAGATATTGATTTGAGCCTCTATCGTTCTAAGGGTGCGATATAAGCAGTGCCTGCATTCATATTACAAGATAAAGGGTCCCACTATACGCTGGGGACTCCACTCCTAGCGGGAGGCCCTACAGGTAGAACTTTTGGTAACACTGTTCGGGAATTTTAAACAGATTTTTGTCGATACAACTTCTATGTTTCAAAGTAATAGGGAAATAGATCTTACAATAACAGAAAACTTACTTAATAAAAATCAATAATTTAATTCCCTTAAAGATCTCAGTTATAATATAAGTGTGTTAATATTTAAATAATATTTTTTTCATTAACAATTGCATATTAACATATTTCACAGTTCTACGTGTTTTGAGTTTTCATTCATAAGTATAATCATTTCATAAATATCCAATCCAAAGTACATACATTGATTGTTTATTTATATAAAAAATACACATTTTATAATATATTTAGAAAAAAAATTAAAAATGTGTACAATATCATTGTGTCCGATTATAGTGCGCATTGTCAATTGTTTTATATTTAATCTGTGAATGTTGTTTAAGGATGTCACTTATTTATATATTACCTGTAGTTATTTTTGAATTGAGAATTATTTTTTAATGTTCAGAATGACTTTTCCGAACCTTGAATGTTAGCTAACCAACACACGGCGGCCATTTTGTTATATTTTTAAAATGTATTATAATCATAGTACAAAATCATAAATACAGATCTTATGGCCTTACGCTGAAACGTCACACAAATTTCAGCATCATATGACGATGTAAATAATCGTTTATTTATTTACTAGTCACGTGATTCCACCCGCGTAGTTCCCGTTCCCGTGGGAGTACGGGGATAAAATATAATTCAAATTCAAAATATCTTTATTCGGTGCACTGGAACTGTGTCCATAGTTCCAGTGCACAAAAGTCAATATAAAAAAATTTAAAAACTAAAAATAAGTACTACGAATAATTGTGTAGCTTGAGATGACCAGCCCCCACTAGCAGCACCTGTTCACAAGTATGACGAGAATGCCACCCATCGCCCTCCTCAACCATTATAGAGGGAAGCGAGCGACCCGTCATCCTTACTTGCCTATGTTACTTACGTTATTATAAAACCAATAGCTATCCATTGCTGAAATATTTTTTCTTATCGGTCCAAAAGTTTCGGAGCCTATTCAATACAAACATACAAATCTTTCCTTTGTATAATATGAGTATAGATTTGGAAACAACTAATACAGTACCCCTATCACGGGTTTCCCACCGTTTTGTAATCTATACTCGATAGCGTCTCCGCCGAATATTAGTATGAGAAATTGTGCAGCGACTCCCAGCGGTGACGTGAAGATCTAAAATATCTCATACAAATATTGCGTGTGACGCTAGCGAGTATAGATTACGAAAACGGTGACAAACTCGTGATAGGGGTAAAATTACATTATTACAACACAATCATAGATTTTGTTAAACATGGATGAAGTCCTTGTTTTAAAAGTAGTTCCGTCTCTTTCAGTAATACGGATTACAAAAGGGATGGAAATAGTTTTAGTCCGATTCAGTCTAGTGTCAGTTCTTTCAGCAATTGATAGCTACATCGTCAGCGAGTAACATAGGCTATTGATATATTTTATCCCCGTACTCCCACGGGAACGGGAACTACGCGGGTGAAACCGCGCTAGTATATAATAAACTAATATAATGTTGTAAATCTATTTTATTTACAATATTCACAATAGCGAACACACACAGATAATGTTAATATTCTATTTATCGGCGATTTTCACAATAAATATAGGAATGCAAAGTTATCCGTAAGACCGGTGGAAGCCAACTAAAAAAATGGCGACGCGGGGGGAGGATGCCGCGTCACTCGCTCGTCCGCGTCGCGCTGTAGGCCGGTTTGCTCGGGAGTGCTCGGTATGTGCAGGGGAAGGCGACGCTCGATCGGGTCGCGTAGGCTCAGTGCCTCACGGTAGCACCTACCCATCCGAGATACTTCGCTACACTAATTAAATTATATAATAAAATATATCCAAATGAATTTTAAGGTTTGTGTGTCGTTTTATTAAGACATTAGTTAATTAGAATCTCATGAATATATAGTAGCACTTAATAATTAGATCTAAATTTTGTGTATGGTTAGTTAATCAGTAGGTTGACATATGGTGAAGTGAAAGTCCAGAATTCAAAAATGGAATGGAGCTGTATTATTTCTACCTACCCGCAAAAAACTAAAAAAGTAATTCTTAAGCAACATTCGTAACTTTACAATTATTTTATCATTATCTAAGTTATAACACGACTAATTATTGTTGTATTTTTTAAGTTAAATTTTAAGCATTGAAATTGAGGATTGGTGCATGAGCTGCGATGCACTTTGTCGCCTTTATGTCATATGAAATAAGGTACAATATCCCTTGTATAATGCGTTAAGGCATAATATTTCTAATACTCAATATTTAAGCCTACTTTGGGTAAAATTATTATTAATCGAGTGTTTTATTTTATATCGAATAATATTTATATTAAGCATTAAGAGATATTTTTTGCACTTTACAATTAATAAAAAACGTTATGGGAGCCAATAATCTCCATCAATGGGGAATACTGGAAAAAAGTTCACAAATCCCCATTGCGATTGAAATCAGTAGGTCTAAAAAGGCCACTTTGGGAGAATCATAATATGATCCGAATATGATTCATCATAGAAATGAAAAAATGGTCATATATGTGCAATTCATATTATGATTCACGAATGATTACAATAATTGTAGATGTTAGTCCCTAACTAACTTTTTATGATGCTATTTGTCACAAAAGCAATCCATATTTTGTGGACCATTTTAGGAATCATCAAAGGAAAGTGTGAAACAGGTGAATTGCGAAATATTACTCATTCGTGAATCATAATAATGACCAATATAAGTGACCATATCGTCATTTCGATGATGAATCATATTCGGATCACATTATGATTCTCCCATAGTGACCCTTTTAGACCTACAGCTCGCAATGGGGATTTATGGACGTGTTTTCCAGTATTCCACATTGATAGGGATTATTGAAACAACCCAAAATTATAATATTATATCAAAAATTATGTGAAATAGAGTATTTCGAAGACTTTATAAAGAAAATTTTTTTTTATTTACAACTTCGACGTATACGTCATTTTTTTTAATAAACATCTTCATTCTTCATTGTTTTAATGAATATTGTAAAATATCATTCAAGAGCTTTGTATGTAATAAGTATAATATTATTTTTAAGCCCACAGATAATCATTAGTTTTATAATTGTATTGACCCACCATAGATAAAGGAGAGGTAAGAATTACTCTCAACATGTATCTAATATTTTAAGTCTGTTTCTACAATAATGAGTGCCTATAATTTAGCAGAGAAGTATTTTTGTTCATATAAATGCAGATGTAACTACTTACATATATATATCCACAATTATACGGAGCCGTCACGACTTTTGAGCGCTGACCTTGAATGTGTAGTTATTTGGACCTTCCTCACAAACTTCGCTGAGCGCTCAAAACTCATGACGATACCTGTACGTAATATTACAACTATTCCCAGTAAAAATTGCTTTTAAAATTCTTAATAGCGTACCATAGCATACCAGTAGACAAATTAACAGTCTCTCGCGATTGCGCTGAGAATGACATATGTCACGTGACATATGTCATTCCCATACATTTTGTATCGTTTATAAGCGAAGCTCGAGGATAGAGATACTTGTCTACAGGCCCAGAAGTTGGCGCGACTTCTCTGACACCCTAGAGAGAGACATAATTAGTTTTAAGGTCGTATAAGTACCGTTACTGGCTATGAAAAAATAGGGCCTAGACTTTTTAGGCCCACTTTTACCACAGATCTTCCGTCGATGGTGCATATAAATTAAAAAATAAAATATAAAATCCTTTAATATTTAATTTTCCGTCGCTACATACATACCGCACCTTCAGAACGATAGAGGCTCAATTCAAAAATCAAATGTTTTTGGTAGATCAGCCGGCAAGTTTGGATTAATATTAACAGTAATTATTTTATTACTTTTGAGTACAATGACACTATTTTTATATTGTTATAAGTCTAGGTTGTGTTTTATCGATAAATAATATTTGTTTTTAAATAATTTTAAAAATTCCTATAGAAAAAAAACGAATTAAGAAATGATCTTAATTCTTAAAAATGTAGAGTTGAGCCCCTATCTTTCTGAGGGTGCGATACATGCATATACTCACGCCTGTATCCCATGGGGGTAGGCAGAGACCACCGTTCGCCACATGCTACGATCTTTCGTTATACTTACAATTTATTTTTGCTGTAAAATGTTATTCTAAAACTATGATGCTACAAATTTTAATAAAATAAACGAAGAAAATTCAAAAACAATTTGTTAAGGCATATTTTATTTTATTTTTAAATATGATATACCACCAGTCGATGCCAAATATATGTGCCTAAAAAGTCTCGAGTCCGTATATGCGTACCTACTGTTTTCGCTGAGCGCTCATAACTAGTGACGGCTGTACTAGCCTTTTATTAAATCATAGAAACACATTGTGATATTTAGGAATGTAATGCAAAAATAAACCTTATAGCATAACAATTTGCAGTAAGTTAAAAAACGTATGTATAGTGCCTGAGAATTCTGAGATGGCGATGGACTCATCACTTAAGAGAATTGGGTGTTGTAACAACTCCTACCCCTTCCGGAACCCTTGAAAATACGACGAAGATTGGATTATAGTAAGGTAATCTAATAATAAATAGTGTATTGTATTGTTACAGTATGTGATTATTGAACCTAATTTATACAGCAATAAGATTCAGTTTTGCATGGCCTTGTCAAATGTCAGAATAGATATATAGATATATAGAGAGAATAGTCTTTACTTAGAGCCTTACTGTATGTTTGTTTATAACTTCTAAACTTCTCATAGCGTAAATTACAATCTAGATTTTTTTATTATAAAGTAATGTTACTTCGAGTTTACAAATTTCCAATATCTATTCCGTATAAAATACTATTTGGGAATCAGTGTTGCCAACTAAGACTTTGAAAAATGCACAGACGGCGTTTGACAAAAACGTAGAATTAGTAGATCTACGTACGTTCATGAAGCTGATATTTTTAGTTTAAGTTTCGTCATATTGGTCGCAAATAACCTCTTGTTGGTTACCTATAGGAAATAACTAAAAAAATATGCCTTATGAGACCTATTTTGGAAATTTGTTAAAAAATACGTAGATCTACTTAAATATAAGGAGAGTTGATGTTTGAATTTTGCAGGAAATAAATGAAAATGTTCGAATGTATTATCTAAAGGGACGGATAGTTATGGTACCAAACATATTTATATAATGCAATACAACTTTCAATAGCGCGATCTATTTTACTACTAACGCCATCTACTTACAATTAATGAAACTAAATACTCATAGGAAGTACAAATCATACAAATAATTCTCAAACTATTTTCCTTTCATTAACATTCTATAAACTTTTATTTATATATTTTATTCAAAGGTTATTCTCATATTTTACCCTTACACTCTATAACATATCATTTTGTTAGTAAATCATTGTGTAATTTAATCGTAGATAGCTTTAAATTAACAATGATTATGGTCGCATTTTAAGATTGGCAATGGATTTCGTTAATATAAGCGATACAAAATGTACGAGAATGACATGTCTGTCATGTATAATACAGGCACGTCACATATGTCATTCCTGTACATTTGTATCGCTTATATTAACGAACGGCGAGGATAATATTACTTTGTCTAGTAGCCTACAGGGGGGTGACCAATGATATCGTGCTTTCAAATCATTCGTTCTTTCCCAACACTTCGCGGGAATGTCAAAGAGTCTAAGCATGAATGAACCGATAACGTTGTGGTACCAATATGAGCAATCATATTGTATGAATGCGGCATGATTACCGTAAAGTAATATTGTTTTCTAAAAGGTCATAGTCAGCCCCCAGATATAGTTTATTTGCCAGTGCTGTATTTATGTCTCTTTCACACACTTGCAATTAAAAAGTGATAGTTACACTGCTGAAATACAAATTGAATATAGTAACATTAAATACTTAACAAAAGATGTAATGCTTTTTTCACGGATTTTAGCTTTACGATATATTATATTTATTTTTAAGGAGTATGAAGTATAGCGTTACTATGGTTACCCAATTGTAACTCGGTAGGCCTAGTAACATTCTCTCGCGCTTGCGCCAATCGAAACGAAAGAAAATGTATGTAAATGACATAAATGAGTCACGTGACATATGTCATTCCCGTACGTTTTGTATCGTTTCTACTAGCGAGGCGTAAGGTTACAATTAGAGGTGTAAAAGTAACGAAATAAAAATGTACCCGTATGTATTCGTTACTATACATTCAGTACTCGTTACTATCGTATCGTTACTCGTTACTATCGCATCGTTACTCGTTACTCCTAATACCTCATTACATGCTATGTTATGCTGAAAGAGAAAAAAACAACGTGCGACATAAACATCTGAAATTGTAGTCGTAAAATGTTATGAACACTTTTTCACAAGTATATACTTTTATACACACATCAACGCAGCGTTACATTACGTCATTGAAACGGCGTATGTAACCATGATACGAAACATGCGAGTAACGAAAACTTTTCGAGAGTAAGGTTTCGTTACTCTGTACTAGATGGAGTACCCGTTACTCAGTAACGAATACATACGGTTTGCTACAGCTCTAGTTACAATGTCTACAGGCTCTTAATCTATACCCGCTAGTGTCTAGCTCCTCCTAGCGACGAGGTGAAAAACTAGAATGTCTCATACTAACATTGTTGGTGAAGCTAGCGGGTATAGATTTCGCAAACGATGAAAAAATCTTCATAAGGGCATCTTTAGCGAGAAATTTTCTTTCACAAACCTACTTGTAGGAAATTCTGCAATATCTTTTGCCAATGAATTAAAAACCTTTTACTCTAATAAATAGGGTTCAGAAACGCGTTCTTCCCTGGTTGCCTTGGTCGATAGTATAATATATTGATAATATTAAAATTAGCTAGATAGGCTTACACCTCACCGCTTTGTGTATGGAAACACGCAAATATATTGTGATGAATGCAATCTGGTGTTTTATTTTAGCCAGCCCGTGTATATTTTTTTATAAATGATATAATAGTATAGTGCCTGAGACGGCGATAGACTCACCATCTGTCAGGTTAGCACTGAATCATCTTCCGTGAAGTGTGTTATGATTACTACACCTCTGCCTATCCCTTGGGGAATACAGGCGTGAGCATATGTAATGTATGTCATCAGATATCTGCATGTGAAAGTCCCGTTGAAATCGGTCTAGCCGTTTCAGAAATTAGTCTGAACAAATAGATTGACAGAATCGCTTTTTTATGTAAGTATAATTTTAACTTTCATACTTATGCGTTTAGTGAAAAGCTGTTTAATTTGGAATTACAAATTGACACGTCAATTTTATTAATCTGCATAGATACTAGACTACCTTCTCCTGTCTGCAATTATAAAATAAAATTGGGTTTAGAGTAACTGTTAAAATAAAAAAAATTATAACTGATAAAATAATTTTATTTACATATTAACACTATAATTACTTTTATTACTAATGTCCTAAGAAGTATGCAGTGGTGCAATAACACCCATTTAAACTGAAAGAAGACGCTTAAACCTGGCAATGGTCAACTTAATATAATGCATTACTGGTTCCTCAAGTTTCTCTCAATGTTCCTAGAAATGCTGCAAAAGTCATAAACTTCCCACTAAAAAAGTTTCCCCCCTCCATCCCACCTAAAAGGTGCACTGAACAGTTGAGTAATTATGTTGGCTACTGGTAGATTTTCTGGTTTTAGATGTTTATTTCTCGAAAGAATACAATTCATTTGATTGAGAAATAATAATTTTCATTTACATGTTACACTAGACATCACTATCACGAGTTTGCCACCGTTTTCGTAATCTATACTCTCTAGCGTCTCCGCCGAATATTAGTATGAGAAATTGTGCAGCGACTCCCAGCGGTGACGTGAAGAACTAAAATATCTCATACAAATATTGTGAGTGACGTTAGTGAGTATAGATTATGAAAATGATGGCCAACCTGTGATAGGGGTACTGGTGGTACAATTGTCGGTTTTGGAGGTATATTTTAACAAATGGGAATAAATTTCCCACCAGATTGGTTAGAACTTTTGCAATTTTTTTTCATTCATTCTGTAACAAACCAGTACTAAGAGGATACCACTCATAAGCAATTAACCCCAACATCCAAGTAACTCATGATGTCTTACTTAATATCTTAGAAGAATTATAATTTATTTTAATCTGTTTTTATGCATCTGGTCTTCACATAATTTCCCAATATCCTGAAAATAAAGTTATATTTGGCTGTCCTGTGATTTACTTATGAGTATACTTTCATATAAATATACCAACATATTACAGATTCAATAGTTTATACTTGATTTACTGATTTAAAGAAATCATCCTTTATCTTCTGCCTCTCTTCTATGTCTGGCAAGAAAGGGTGCAAGCCCTTTGCCTTCCTGTCTCTGTAGATCTTTCCCTGGAAGAAACACTAAGTATAGATATACATACATATGCTCACACCTGTATTCCCCAAAGGGGTAGGCAGAGGTGTTGTAATCACAACACCCACTTTTCACTGAAGATGTTTAAGTGTAAATGTGACAGATGGTGAGTCCATCGCCATCTCAGACACTTTACATATGTCATTGAATTACTTCTCAGAAATATGCAGGTTTCCTCACGATGTTTTCCTTCACCGTAAAGCATGTGGTGTGAAATCACTGTACATAAGTTTTTTAGAAAAACTCATTGGTACAGACCCCGCTGAGATTCGAACTTGAGTGATTGAATGATTTTTATAGGTACATCCATGTTATTTTGTAAGGTTTCCCAGAATCGAACTCGACGTCGAGTGTTGGTACCAAAAATACGAAATTGAACTTTATTGTCTATGTATTATGATTGAAACAGACTTTCGAGGGCACCTAACAGCATTACGCGGCAGGTGCCGTAGGAGCACTACGAGCATTTTATTCACTATGAGCATTTGATCCATACACAGACTCGTAAAATTTCTACTGCGCATACAAGGTCAGCGCTCATAACTCTTGACGGCACCCTATATTATTATCTCCTACCGGATAAGCTTGATCGTATGTTTGTTATTAAGTAATAAATATACATAGATTATTTTTTTTTTTTTAATCTAGGCAACACTCAGTAGAAATATATTCTCTTCCTTACCCAAAACTTCTTGCACACATTGTAATTATCGAAATATTCTTGACACTTAGTTTGATCATATCCATTTTTATTTAAACACTCGTAGGATTTGACTTGCTCCTAAAGAAAAAAACAATAATTATTTTATCATGTCCTTTGATATGAATTAATAACAATACAATAACTTATATAATAAAAATATTTGCAATACACCAACCGTAAATCTAAGTACGTACCTTCAGGCAGGGATTAAGCCGCTCAGCATCCTTGTTTTTTAAGTTCGTCATTCCAATATTTTCGAGCGAGCTCAGAGTTTTTTTTACTATTTTTATTTACTTTCTTTAAAAGATCTATATATTGTAGGTTATGTTGTTGTGTTGCCAGGTGAACATTTTTAAATCCAGAATATTAGAAGACAACAAGTAAAACATACTTTAACTATAACTTTTAACTATATCAAAACCGCGATCAAAATATTTATAATAAATTTCAAACTCAAAGAAGCTCAAGTTCTTTCATTTGTAATTTCCCGGTAGCAGCCACTTTGCAGAATACAGGTGTGAGCAATTATGATATGAGTCACGAGATTTCAGACTATAATTAGTAGATCAAGAGAATTCTTAAAAAAAACAGCATATTTGTTGATTTATATTAAATCTGGCAAACATGACAATTTTTGTTTTTACATGCTACGTTTCGTTTATCCTACTTTTATATCGTGAAACGCTTATATATTATTTTTTTTGCTATAAACTATAAAAATATATGTTTAAGAATTCATTCAAATAAATAGCGGTTTATTGCTAGTTCCATCTTTAGTTATAAATTGATAAATGATCTATACATCTCATTAACTAAACTTTAAAAACATCACATTCACACTGAAATGGAAAAACAAAACGTTAACAACAGCCGTTGTATGTTTTATATTACGTGAAAAAAACATCCAATGAATAATTGGCATCAGGAAATAGGCTTTCCGAGCTTTCTTGTCATTGGTCAGTAACACGTCAGCTATTACTAATACATCAAAAATGTTAAAGATGAAAACAGACCTATAAAACTTACGACGCGAGTGGAATGGTTACCGTCGTAATCAAAATATAAATCTTTTGATAATTTACAATGTTGTGTTTGAAATTGAGTGCCTAAATATTTGAAAATAAGTTTTTAGTGTTAGTAAATTAGTGCATTAATGCATACGAGATGTCGAAAAATAAAATAGCGGCTCGAATTGACAGCCTGAGTGTTGAAGTTAAAACTAAGGTAAGTGGGAGCTAATTTCTAATTTCTTTACCATATTAGCTCAGTCACGCGAGTTTATGGCGACTAATTATGATAATAATAAGGTCGCGGGTATCATTTACTTATGAAATAATGAGACGATACGCCAAGGAATTGTTGTAGGTTGTGTCTCATTGCCATGTTGAGTAACCAACAAGCAAATTATTAGCTTGAAAATGTTTTATAACATCCGAGATAAATAGATTTTGTTTAATATTCGATAGGCTTACAATAGTATTTACATACAATCTTACAGTAACGGAAAAATACAAGATTAAAAACTAAACAAATATAATTTTGTTTCTTACTTCATTGCCCTTGTCTAATATTGTGTGAAGATTACAGACAATAGTTTATCCACTTGTTAATTACTTATTGGTTTTAAAATGATGGACTATTCCTCTTATCAAATTCCATCCCGAATTGCCAGTTTCTTTTGCAGTGTTTACATGGTTCAAATTTGCCAACTGTCAAACATTTTCAAGTTCCTAGAAGCAGATTTATTATGATGATTCAGTTAGTTCTAACAAATGCTTGCTTGAACTATGTTAAATAAGTGGGTAAATGTTTCATGTGAGCGGAGCTGACATCTCTGTCTCCCATGAGATTTCAAAAAATTACAATATACAGGGTGTCGGGGAAAATAGGACATTTATAAAAATATGTGATACTGTACAATTTTAGGATGCAAATAATATTATTATGACTAAAATATCTTCTTCCGTTTTCGAGTAATAGATGTTCAAAGTTGACCATATCAAGATCTTATTTTGCATAAACATCAGTTACTATATAAACTATTTTTTTTTCTTCCACTAATAGTTCCTGAAATAATCCCATAACACCATTTTTCGAAACCTTACCTTCACCTTAATTTAACAAGTTTAAATACAGAATATGTAATTTAGCGACCATAACCTATAACTACGTTATCGTTGGAGCTAGATATTTTATGACTTCAACATAGTGATATATTCATAAAACCCTACAACTTCTAAAAGACAACTAATCCTTTTTCTCCAAAATCCTGTAAATGTCACTTATTGGTAGAATTGGTCTAAGTATTACTTACACAGTCTTATATTATTCAGAATATTTATGTTGTAGGCAGACAAAGTAATATTATATAGAAACGGTACATAATCTATGGGAATGACATATGTCACATGCCTGACTTATAAAGAATACATACAGTCACACCTGTGTTCCCTGGAAGGGGTAGGCAGAGGTGTTGTAATCTCAACACCCACTTTTCACCGAAGATTATTAAGTGCCAATGTGACAGATGGTGAGTCCATCGCAATCTCAGACACTTTACATACGTCATTGAATTACTTCTCAGAAATATGCAGGTTTCCTCACGATTTTTTCCTTCACAGTAAAGCATGTGGTGTGAAATCACTGTACAAAAGTTTTTTTAGAAAAACTCATTGGTTCGGGCCCCGCTGGGATTCGAACTTGCGTCGCTTGCGTAGCAGGCGACTGGTCAAACCTCAAGGCCACCACGGCTCTGTAATTGTTCTATGTTGTTTACTAATGATCAACCAAGATATGACTATGCAAACAAGTCCATGAAGGCAGGAAAACTAAATGATAATGTTACATTCCTGTTTTAATATTTATTGACCATTAGGAAGAAACAGGCGATAAAATCTGTAATTTAGATTTAAATTATTATTATATATATTCTGCCCTGTCACGCGGAACCCTAATATTTTTTTAAAATTTATAGTAGCCCAAGTAACTCCATGTAACATTAGCTATCAGCCAAAGAAAGTCCCAAAAATCGGTTCAGCCGTTTCGGAGATAAGCCGGAACAAGCAGACAGACAGACAGAAAAATAATAAAATTAATTTAATTTCAGTACCTTATATACTTTAATATACATTTAATGGAAAGCTGTTGTTTTGGAATTACAAACAGACATTTCAATTTTATTTACCTGTATGTATGGATAATTGATTGGTCAGTCGGTTTTTTTTGTTTGACGACCTGGCAACCCTAGCCGAAACAATGTGCCTTATTAGCAATGTTGTCTATAGCGGTTATGACAACTATTCGAATTCAACTATCAACTAGTAGACAGAGAGAATGTTGCGTGTTCCATAAGCGAAATTTTTGAAGATTTCTCAATTAACATTTCTTAATGATGCTTCAAACAAACGCTTCAAGCATAGTTTGGGTACACCGACCAACAGATGGCGCAAGGCGGCCACTATACCGCAAAGACAAGGGAAGGAAAAATTCTACACAGGGGGTAGGATCTCGAGAAGCTCAGTTGGAAGAGCAACTGCACGGTTTGCAGAGGTCGTGAGTTCGAGTCTCGCCTCGTGTTCGTATTTTACTTTACACTTTTTAAGAATTTAGAATTTAAACATGTATGTCATCAATAAAAACTCTAATATACTTTGTTTTTTTTCAAAGCGTCACTTGCATATTAGGAAGGGAGGAAAAAAGGATGGAATTGGATTAATCGGTTTCTTTTGAAAAAAAAATACATATATGAGGGTACTTGGATAACAAAATGACAGTTTCTTGTGTTATATCCGCCATTACAATATCTGTAATATATTTAATTGTTAAATTTTCTCAATTCCCAATTATTTTCTTCTAACCCAATGTTTTTCTTCTCTATTCTATATTATCTATTTTCTCTTCCAGTTCGATGCAGAATTCCGACGGTTCTCGCTCAATCGCACCGAGAAGTTGAAATACGAAGACTTCAAGGCGTTGATAGAGAAACTGCACAGACTTCACGATGTGGCCTTCCTGATCTCCTATACAGACCCTCGGGATGGTGACCTGCTGCCCATCAACAATGACGACAACCTTGCGAGGGCGCTGCTTACAGCCAGGCCCTTACTCAGGGTTATTATACAGAGGAAAGGTGAGTGATTTTACCGCTTTTCACCACTTTTCACTGAAGATGATTAATTGCCAACGAGACAGATGGTGAGTCCATCGCCGTCTTTGAATTACTTCTCAGACATATTATGCAGGTTTCCATTCATGGTTTTTGCAAGTTAGTTCGACATATTCAACGTAACTGCTCTTATCCGTAGGCTAGTTTCCTAACTGGTGGTAATGTCGCGTTCATAAGTGCTTTACTGTGCCCAAATTGTATAAATCATTTTCATTTTTATTTATGAAGATACTAGCTGGTGATAAGATATAGATGCCGTGGCGGGCTTTTTTTTAGGACTATTTACGATAAACATTTCCATCATAAATTACTTCACTTCACTTCTTGTTTATGGCTTCTGCGGGGTTGCCCTATGTGTAACTCTAACGGTTTTGGCAGCGCACGTCATAATAGCTCACAGATCATAGAATTTTTCCTACTTATTTGACACTTATCGTCATATTTTGGACAATTCACGCAATATATTTATACATTGTAGCTTATATGTTATTCTGATGTGAAAGCTATATTATTGTAAAGTTTCATTAAAATCTATTCAGTAGTTTTTACGTAAAAGAGTAACAAGTATGCGTACATACATACTTACAAACGTTCGCGATTATAGTGTGCGATTGGAACCATTTCGAGATGAACAAGCTAATTCCCAGCGATTTAGATTGATTGAAGTAATAAAAGGCCAGTAGGTGAACAGGTTCACGAGTATGCCAATGAGAAGTATTGCCAGGTGCCGTCAGGAGTAATGAGCGCTGACATTGGCTGGGTAGTAGACATTTTATGATCTTGTCTGTCTGTCTCGATATGACACGACGCAAATACAATACAGTTACGCCCACTATTTTCGCTGCAATCCTAAACCTTATGTTAAAGGACTAAGGTCTATATTATTAATGTTTAATTTACTATTGTACTATGTTTGGTAATGTCATATGATATTGAAGATCCTCTATCTATTGTAATTATTTTAATACCAGTAAATAATGTACGTGCAAATGATATACAATTTTGAACCGTTCATGTTTATTGGGAAAGGTCATAATATCTGGTTTACCGAGCTGTGCTCGGTTTCTTCTTCACACAAAAAAATTAAAAAAAAAAGAAAATAAATCCAGTTAAGTCAGTCTCGAACCGTGGTACTCTAGTTTCGTTATCGCCCCGTAAGCTGGAAGCCTCACCTTTGAGCTACCATAACTTGACATATGTCGGCGAAATTTGATGTCGTATTGTATATTTTGTAAGTTTTCCAGTGCCTGAAAACATGGTCAAAACGATGTTTTCCATAAATGAAACCTAGCTAGATCCCCCGAGATTCCTATTATATATATACAAGAATTGCTCGTTTAAAAATATAAGATAATGTACATGCACACATAGGCGTGAGCCTGTATTCCTCAAAAGCGTAGGTAGAGAATGTACTTATAGTACACTCGGATTTCTCTCGCTCTAAGTATATGATGACTATGACTTTGACCAACGGTTTCACTCGCGAAGACAAAATTTCTGGAATGGCTATATTTTTGAACATAAATGTACATACATACATACATATGCTCACGCCTGTATTCCCCGAAGGGGTAGGCAGAGGTGTTGTTATCACAACACCCACTTTTCACCGAATTTTGATTAAGTGCCAACGTGACAGATGGTGAGTCTATCGCCGTCTCAGGCACTATACATACGTCTTTGAATTACTTCTCAGAAATATGCAGGTTTCCTCACGATGTTTTCCTTCACCGTACCAACATAAAAGTTACTCCTTGTGACATCAGCTATTTGTCCGTGAAAGTCCCGTTAAAATCGGTCAAGTCGTTTTAAATTGCTACATTACCACTGATTAATGTAGGCTATATTTTATCCCCGTACTCCCACGGGAACGGGAACTACGCGGGTGAAAGCTCGTGACGTCCGCTAGTATTATCATAAGCCAAGATGTATACATGTGTATTAAGCACTTACTAGGCTTCATATACATGCATGAGTCTCTTCATACATGCCTGCCTTATATCTTCTGAGGACCTCGTGCGAGTTTTTCACTGCCGCAGTCACAAGTCACCGCGTCGTCGTAAACGCAGATTTGTATAGGATCGAAACAGCGCCGTCTGTCGCCCTAAAGATGACACTATTGTGAGCCCATACAAATCTTTACGTCGACGCGATGACTTGAGACGGGGATTTTAAGAAAGCTCGCACTAGACACTCTGTATCGTATGTCCATAGTGCAGTGACCGTGTACTGTTGTAATAAGCTCACCGTTGCGTGGCAATAACACAGACTTTTTAATTTGATTAATAATAAAAGGTAGACATCATAGAGACGTGTTGGTCGAGTGGTTTCGGTAGACTAACGTTGGTTACTTAAAATGATTAAACTTACGAAGTCGCGGGTATAACCTAGTACAGGGGCCCAAATATGATCGTTAAACACATTCACTACTGACTTTACATCTTCTTCGTAAATTCGCTCACTGTTGGACGCACAGAGGCGTTAGCAGTGAACGCGTTTAAGCAGTGTGTATTAAGAACTGCTTAGCTTTGACGTTTAATTTTACGGTACCAAAATGAAACTTCAAAGCTTCGTTCTTAATACGCTCTGCTTAAACCGATTAACCGTCACGAGTTTTCAGTGCTGACCTTGAATGCTCAGTACTTATTCATTTCATTGAGAGCCGTGGTGGCCACGGGGTTTGAGCAGTCGCCTGCTACGTAAGCTGCGCAAGTTAGAATCCCAGCGGGGCCTGTACCAATGCCGTATGTATCACCATCTGTCACGTTGGCACTTAATCATATAAGGTGAAATCAGAGTGTTGTGTTACAACACCTCTGCTTACCCCTTCGGGGACCCGTCTGGGATGGCGTGAGTATATTAACTTAGCCTAATTTCATTTAAAAAAAAGCATGCTAGCCGGTGATTCGACTTATCTTTATATTATTAACAATTCATTAAATACCTTTATTAATGATAGCATATGTGTTATTCTGATGTATAAGCTATATTATTGTAAAGTATCATCGAAATCCATTCGTTAGTTTTTGCGTGAAAGAGTAACAAACATACATACTTACAAACTTACGCGTTAATCATTATAATACGATGAGTAGAGATAGATAAATATTAGAATACTACCCACTCGTTCAAATGCTTAAATGTGAGCGACAGGTGACTTCCGGCCGTGGATGGATGGATTGTTAGGTATCGTACTTATCTATGTATGTATTGTATCGTTTGTATTGTCCCTACGTACGTCACGGCGCAATCCATGACCGTGACCGATGGTGTAAATAATACGGACAGATTGACCGTGGTCTACGAAAATTACATATATTTATTATGTTCACTGATTCAAATTTATCTTTATTTGATTAGACTTTTTACAAAGTACTTTCAAATCGTCAGAATGACATAATTATACAGGATTATACATGCTACCGCCAGGTTCGGAAGGTTGCTTTTACTGAATAGAACCTGGCAAGAAACTCAGTAATTACTGTTTTCAAGAATATTATACAATTTAAAGAATTCAAAATAAATAATTTAAGAATCATAAGCTCATGGACAATGTTCCAATGCACAAATGTCGATAAAAATTAACATAACCAAAAATCTAGTACATCTACTTATACACTACCGTGTATACTTTCACATGCATTTAGTGAAAAGCTGTTATTTTGGAATAAACAGACACTTCAATTTTATTTATCTGTATATATGTATAGACATAGATATACATCCACCAATTACACAGAGTACCAACGCATAATGAGTAACTAAGCACCTGGTGTACTGTTAAATAACGCTACTATATTTGGCAACTTGCTTGCGTGAGTACGGCGTGAGATACATTCTTTAGGTATCTTTGTTTCGAGCCGCGGTACGCCTGATTCACGAGAATGTAATGTTGCTATATTGTTTAATTACTTAATTAATTCAGAATTTTATTAAGTAACTAATAAGTAACTAAAAACTAATTACAAGTAGAAAACTTGGCCCAAATCGGTGTCTCTCGGGATCGTGCCAAGAGGCTGGCAGTGTTGCCACGTTGAATAGCAATGCTGATTCTCTGAGCGAGAAAAGCCCCAGCCCGCTTGTCACGAGAAGCTTCTACCAGACGACGTGCAACCTCTTTGAAAAGTTGATGAGCATCTGGACCCCAAGGCCCCAGAGTTTCAACCGCAAACGCAGAAAATATGTATCCTTGACTCCTGCTGTTCAGCAGGAGTGCTTTTTTAATTACTTAATTAATGTTGTGGACATTTTACTTCCGACATTTTAGAAGGTCGATGAGGTTTCGTATTGTATCATTGAAAATTGAAATGTCTCTTTGTTATTCCAAAATAACAGCTTCCTACTAAATTCATATGAAAGTATATACGGTACATACATACATACGGTATATACGGTAAGACCCGTGGTGGCCTTGAGGTTTGAGCAGTCGCCTGCTACGCAAGCAACGCAAGTTCGAATCCCAGCGCGGCCTGTACCAATGAGTTTTTCTAAAAAACTTATGTACTGTGATTTCACACCACGTGCTTTACGGTGAAGGAAAACATCGTGAGGAAACCTGCATATTTCTGAGAAGTAATTCAATAACGTATGTAAAGTGTCTAAGACGGCGATGGACTCACCATCTTTCACGTTGGCACTTAATCATCTTCGGTGAAAAGTGGGTGTTGTAATTACAACACCTCTGCCTACCCCTTCGGGGAATACAGGCGTGAATGCTCACGCCTGTATATGTATGTAACATAAAAAAAATCATTTTTTAGAAGTTCTCTGTCTGTTTGTTCCGATCTGTGAAATGGCAGGACCGATTCTAATGCTACGTTCATTGGTAGATAGCTTATGTTACAAGGAGTAACTTATTAGGGTTCCGCGGGGGAAACCGCACAGCTACTAATTAATAAAAGTATATATTTCATTTTTATAATCATTGATCTCCTAATCTGTGTATTCCAGGAGACAGTCTGGAAGAGCTCAACGGGTACGGCACAATGCGCCCGCGCAACATTATATCATCAATACTGAGCGGCACGCCCGCCAAGAACAAGGGACTCGCTATATCAAACCCACATGACTTCAGGATGGTGAGTACTCAATTACTATTAACTGACTTCAACAAATGAAGAAGGCTAGTTAATGACATCATATACCTCTTTTTTTTTTGTTGACGAGGGGGAAACTTTCAAAAGGTCCCCGACCGCCCTGGGAGAGGCAGATCGTATGTGGGATTCTTACCGCACTAAAACCCCCCCGGTGGCCATCCTCAGTGCTCAGGGGGGGACTCCGGGTACTCTGATAGAACGCATCGGTGTCCCCCCCACACTTTGCCGGGCACATCCCCGGAGCAGCTGTGACGCCGCCCCTGGAGACCTCGCTGTGGGCGGCAGCGCGAGCCACATCGCCCTGCAACCTTCCTGAGCCCGCGGCTCGGTGGTCAAAGCTCCCACCCCGACCACCGCCAGCAGGCCCTCCGGCCCCCGCCTAGTCGCCTCTTACGACAGGCAGGGGATACCATAGCCATATTCTTAGACCCTGACTATTGGGTGGATCTTATACATCTGTCTCATCTCAACAGTTAAACTCTCATGATAATAAGAGATACTTATTCTATAGACAAGGTATAGTATCTGTTCGCTTGTTTTTTCAGGTATCAGCAATAATAGACGTAGATATAGTGCCGGAGACGTGTAGGCGAGTGAAGCTACTGAAACACGGCTGCGATCGACCGCTGGGATTCTTCATTAGGTAACTTTATTATTATACTTAATTACTTGGCTGGCTTATTTTCGCCGAACCCCTATTTAAAGAATAAAGGAGCCTCTTCAGTCCGAAGGGACAGAAAAAAATAGGCTTTTGTATGTAATTTGTACTAATGATTATAAGAAAATTGTTGGATTCCGCGAAATAAATTCACCCATAAAATTATCTCTACGCGGGTATGTATATACTCTATGCTTTGAAGGGGTAAGTAAAGGCGTTGTAATAACAACACCAACTTTTCACCGAAGATGGTTAACAGATGGAGAGTGTATTGCCATCTCAGGCACTATACATACATCGTTGAATTACTACTCAGATATATGCAGGTTTACTTGCGATGTTTTCCGTCAGTGTGGAATCACTGTGCGTATGTTTTTAGAAAAACTCATCGGTACAGGCCCCGCTGGGATTCGAACTTGCGACTGCTCAAACCCCATGGAATGGTAGTGTTTACAAGAGACATTGTTTGAACAAAAACAAAGCTTTATGGTATTCATATTGTTTAATTTGTCAATAGGGACGGCACATCAGTCCGCGTGACGCCTATGGGCGTGGAGCGGTCGCCGGGCATCTTCATCTCGCGGCTGGTGCCCGGCGGGCTGGCCGAGTCCACCGGCCTGCTGGGGGTCAACGACGAGGTGCTCGAGGTCAACGGCATCGACGTCTCCAACAAGACTCTCGATCAGGTCCCACTCTTGTATCTGCGGATAGAGAAAGATCATACATTCATACATATGCTCACGTGGGTGTTGTTATCACAACACCCACTTTTCACCGACTTTGATTAAGTGCCAACGTGACAGATGGTGAGTCTATACATACGTCTTTGAATTACTTCTCAGAAATATGCAGGTTTCCTCACGATGTTTTCCTTCACCGTAAAGCGCGTGGTGTAAAATCACTGTACATAAGTTTTCTAGAAAAACTCAATGGTACAGGCCCCGCTGGGATTCGAACTTGCGTCGCTTGTGTAGCAGGCGACTGCTCTAACCCCGAGGCCACCACGGCAAGAGAAAGAGCAACAAATGGAAAATACGATCTGAGGGCCTACTTTGACAATTGAGCATTGGAACTGTGTCCATGGGCTTATATTCATGAGATATACTGTAACCATTATAATTCTATACATCTATATACAGATATAAAAAATAGAGTGTCTATTTGTATATACGGTACTGATATAGATTTTTTTTTCTTAGTCTATTTTTTGTTCCGGGTAATCTCCGAAACAATTGTACCGATTTTAAGAAGACTTTCACTGTCAGATAGCTGATGTTACAAGGAGTAACTTTAAAAGTCTACGCAGTACAGGACGAAACACTAAACATAAAGATATTACTAATCTCGGTAATTTACTGTTGTGCAGGTGACAGACATGATGGTGGCGAACTCGTCGAACCTGATAGTAACAGTGCGGCCCGCCAACCAACGCGCCGAGCCACCGCGCACCCCGCAGCCCTCGCTGCCTTCCAGCGACCATGACGACGACAGGTAACACTTTGATATAATAACACGTACCCACGGGGACACGTGGGGATTATCTGGTGGCCAGTATCTTCTCTGTCTGATGGGGAAGGACTCTGGTGACATGGGACAAGAGATTCTCTCACCACTGTATCTCGTGTCTCCCTCGCGGGTTGTGGGGACTTTGTGCGAGTGGATGGTGTGGGATGTGGAGTAGGGTGTCCCCCTATCTTGTTAATGGGGGACACGTTTACTCAGCCACGTGTTCCCACCTCCTCCACTGAAACTCCGTCCCTCTCCTTACCACCGCGTCCCTGTCCCTTCCCCCGCCACCGCGTCCCTGTCCCTCTCCCCGCCATCGCGTCCCTGTCCCTCTCCCCGTCCCCGCCACCGCGTCCCTTTTCCTTTCCCCGCCACCGCGTCCCTCTCCCCGTCCCCGCCACCGCATCCCTTTCCTTCTCCTCGCCACTGCGTCCATGTCCCTCTCCCCGTCCCCGCTACCGCGTCCCTGTCCCTCTCCGCGTCCCCGCCACCGCGTCCCTGTCCCTCTCCGCGTCCCCGCCACCGCGCCCCTGTCCCTCTCCGCGTCCCTGTCCCTCTCCCCGTCCCCGCCACCGCGTCCCTTTCCCTCTCCCCGCCACCGCGTCCCTGTCCCTCTCCCCGTCCCCGCGTCCCTGTCCCTTTCCGCGTCCCCGTCCCCGCCACCGCGTCCCTGACCCTCTCCCCGGCACCGCGCCCCTGTCCCTCCACCGCAATATCCTGTGTAGAAACATATGAAACTCATAGAAGAATGGTCCTGGAGCAGTCATGAGTCCGTACCCCCACCATCGCATCCCGTGTTCCCTCACAATAATGTTTTTCACTCTTCCGCGTCCAGTGTCTTCTCACCACAGCCATATCGTCCCACACTCATCCACGAATCCCAATGCGTCCTGACCGTAATGTCCTGCAAAGAAAAATACATAACTCATAACAATACACCTAGAACAGTCATATCATGTCACAATCTATACATAGAACCGTCATGAGTCCTTCGAAACACTTATATTTTTACGACATTTACCTCCAGATTCGACCAAGAAGACCAGGATGAGATCGTCGACCTGACGGCTGTGACCCTTGAAGACCAGCCTCCGGAACCTTCTGGAAACTTCACCCACAGCATGCCCACTAAAGACGATGGTCAGGTACTACATCTCTAGTACATACTCCAGCGGTACAGACAAGCTAGGGGAAATACAACCGTAACCCTCAACAAATAAGTGCCCATTTCCAACATTCCAAGTGGCTCGGTGCAAGTGATAAACAGTGCTTTGAACTCATGCATTCCATTATATGCCTTATAACAATAGGTTAATGTGTCAAAGTAGTTTAGCAAGGTTAGATGTAGCTCTTTTGAATTCTATCAATACTGTTAAGCAATATTATGTCGTACCTAAAGTATTAAAAGTATTTTTATATTGCAAATGTTTGAATTGATAAATAAATTTGATTTAATTCAGGTAAAGTTGCTCAAATTATTTGGCTATATTTAATCATACCTGATATCGATTGTAAACGTACATTTGTTATACAAGAGAGATAATGAGTTTGTAAAAGAGGTAGAAGATATGTGGAAAATAAATATATAATTAGAATAACGGACGTGCGTATCGTACCCTCAGAACGATAGAGGCTCAACTCAAAATTTTGCGAAAATGGGTCCAAAACTCTATCGTTCTGAGGATGCGATATAATAAAGTAATATCCAGTTGACCGTGCTACGGCTAACGCTCGGATCGGACCCGACACAGTCTAGGGAGAGCCGTCCTTTATGGCACTTTATAAAATCTTAAGGATAATAAAGGAGAATAGAGCACATACATAAATACATTATAAAAAATTACAGTCCCTTTAACTAACTATAAAACAATATCTAATATTTCAAAAATTTGTTTATCATTCAAACATTAAAACTTAGCGTAAATTTCAAATTCGCTCAATGTACTTCTGTATAGATTGATCATTAATTCGGTCAAACATATCATTCATTCTATACGGTCAATCTACAAATTATCATACACAGGTGTCCTGAATGTCTAAAAGTATTGATATAGATCCCGCCACGAATTAATAACGGACATTTTATGAGTCTATCTCTGTCTAGCGCCAGACACTCATAAAATGACCGAATGTGTTCTAACTTATGACGGAATCTGTATACTTGTATTGAATACGATTATCATTCGTTCAATCTTTGAATTTATTTATAATTGTTATGAAATTTGATGAATCAGAGATTATATCGATTTCGCCATGTCTAATTAGAAATTATCAAAGGAGTTTGCATGGCGATAATTAGTATTTGAATTTTGAGATTTCCCATCGTCATGGATTTAATCAATAAATTATTATATTGACAATAATATTATTTTAAGTAAGTGTCAAAATTCCATCCATTTTAATATTATTATTATGTATAGCGATTGTGTTTGAGCTTTATTCTTTAATTACTTCTTTCCATCAAACCTCATACATTAGAGATGTATTTGAATATTATCATTCTTTCTCGCATACATTGTATGAGAAAGCTTGACACAGTTTGAGAAATGGATGCAGATAAGCAATAATGTGTCAACCCGCATAAACTTGGTTTTGAGAAAATGGCGTCTTAAGATGATTGTATACGTGATTTAAGATTTGTTTTATGACATAAATCCATTTTTTACGTACTTTTATGTTTCAGATGACATGAAACACTTTTTTAGAATGTTAAATACGTGATGCATTATCAAAATATATCAAAACCTTTGAATTTGACTTTTTGTGGGTTGACACATTATTGCTTATCGGCATCCAAATTACGTCATTATCTTACATTATAAAAATAAAAATACTAAGGTCTAAAATAATATTAAAATGAAAACTAAAATTTATTATTAACCGATTTAAAAGCTGGGGGTTTGTGGATGCTAAACTATGATCTTCCATAGGTTGCAGGGACTGTTAAAAAACTTAGTTTTATTAATCAAGTCAATGGTATCATACATATTTATGTAGCGCGATACAACTTTCAATAGCGAGATCTATTTTGCTACTCACGCCATCTACTTACAATTAATTAAACTAAAACAAACAGGAGTTCACAATTACAATCGATAAATGGACCTTATTTAGATTAATAGAAGGTTGAAATTAGTTGGTAAGTATTGCTAAAGAATTAAGCTCATTCCCATATAGCCTGTTAGTTGACCCTACCCTAAATAGTAAGCTATTCACTTCCCATGGAAGGTGCTATTATCAAACGATTGCTATTTAAATATTCATGTATAGTTTTATTCTGTGGATTAAATAAATAATTCCATTAGTGATCATTAGTTATAGATCCTCAATTTTAATTATCTAGTGTTAAGAATTCATTATAATTTGAGCAGTTGTATAGAAGGGCTAAAGTTAGTATTCTAAGTAGTGCCTTATTATGAACTTTAGGTTTAGAATCAATAAGATTGATTATTGTTTTGTCTGTTAGTATGCTATCGACGGAGGAGTCTTGATGGCCATTTTCAATAACATATCAAAGTTTACAATTATCTGTCAGAGTTGATCTAACTTTTACAATTTCATAGTAATGTTAACTAGAGATAAGATATTGGAATGAAAGTAAGGAAAAAATAAGAATTTTGTATTCTTTAGTAACCTAAATAACAGATGGATAGAATATTGAAATCGCTCGTCAGTAGTGTGAGCAGTGTTGCCAACTCTCCTTATTTTTAATTAGATTACGTATTTAGCCTTTCCTGCAGTCCTAGTAACTGCAGTCCAGATTCAACAATTTTTTTAACAAATTTCAAAAACTGTAGGTCTAAAAAGGCCACTTTGGGAGAATCATAATGTGATCCGAATATGATTCATCATCGAAATGACAAAATGTTCACTGAGGTGCAATTCATATTATGATTCATGAATGATTAATATTTCGCAATTCACCTGTTTCACACTTTCCTATGAAGACTCCTAAAATGGTTCACGAAATATGGATTGCTTTTGTGAAAAATAGCATCATAAAAAGTTAGTTAGGGACTAACATCTACAATTATTGTAATCATATCGTACCTATACTTTCGCGCAAAAAAGTTCCGCGTCCCGTTTCATAACAAACGCACACTCAGTTCGCCTAGCAAGGTGAGTAAATAGAGTAACTGCGATTTTTTTTTTTAGTTATTTCCTATGGGTTCCCAACAAGAGGTTTATTGCGATGAATCTCATCACATTGGTCGTAAAATTCGTCAAAAATAGCAGCTTGATGAAACTACGTAGATCTACTTACTTTTTATAACCAATTTTCACTAATTCTACGTATTTGCCAAACCACGTTTACGCATTTTTCAAATTCTGAGTTGGCAACACTGACTGTGAGAGATTCTGATCGTTGATAGCATTCTAGGATAGGATAGGGGGCAACGCAAGCTTGCTAACGCGATCGCACGCCCCCCCTGTAAAAGCGACGAGGAGGAACACCCGTGGGTTTTAGCCGGTATGAGTCCGGCATAACCCTTCCGCTGCCCCCGCGGCGGTTGGCGTATCCATGACGGATTTCCCACGAAAAAAAAAAAGAATAGGTTAGGATATAGAAAATCTGGCGTTGCTTTTAACGTTATCACAATTTAATTCGGTATTATGAAAGTATCGCTCGATTTCGTCCTAAATTGAATAAGATATATTTGTTTCAATTTACAGACAGATTTGTCTGAGCTTCCTGTCTTACAAAGAGGCACGCTTATTTAAGTTTTGAAATCGACTTTTATGTATGAAGTATTCTTCTAGAATCATTGCTTTTTAAAAAATATATTATATTTATGTATGTATATTTTCCTTTAAAACTATATTTGTATTGTACATTCCAATCAAAGACATTGTGCCTTGAATCTCCTATATTGCTGTATATTGTATATGTTAATGTGCAATAGGAGTCTGATGAAATATAAATAATATTCAGAGATCCTGTATTTTCAACCTTCATTTTTTTAACTTTCTCAATCTCGTACACAATGTATAGTTGAGGGCCTAATGTAGTGCCTTGGGGTATTCTACGACTAATAATCAATTAAGACAAACAGACGTATTACTTTATTTTTAAATCCTTTATTTCTCGATGATTTAATTTAATATTTTCTATATAAGATAAATGTATTTAGAATATTAACATTCCGTAAAATTATTATTGTACATCAACTGTATCAAATGCCTATTCAAAAAATATTGGTTATTTAGTAATCCTATGAGCTTGTCTAAATGTTTGTTGACTAAACTAAGGTGATTTAAAAACCTTTCAAGGAATATAAATGAGCTTTGTAAATTATATCACAAAATCGTATTTTGTATAAAAGTTCGAGCAAGGTATATTTTAATATTTTGATAATTATAACTTCATCATTACCCTAATTGCCCCTCAGCTTAGTAAAGTCTCGAAAGATCTTTTAATTGGATCTCTAGCGTACTATTATCGTAGAGGCCTAACATGTAATGTCTCGATTAGATGCAATAAACATAGATTGGAACTGGGCTATCCCTTTCTATCAAAGTGTGGGCAGGATATAATTTGGTCCGTGATTTTTTCATTAGGGACTTCATTCGATTCTAACTACCGACCTACTGTACCTATCACGGGTTTGCCACCGTTTTCGTAATCTATACTCGCTAGCGTCTCCGCCGAACATTAGTATGAGAAATTGTGCAGCGACTCCCAGCGGTGACGTGAAGAACTAAAATATGTCATAAAAATATTGTGAGTGACGCTAGCGAGTATAGATTACGAAAACGATGGCAAACTCATGATAGGAGTACTGTCAGGGCCAGTGCTGAAACATTGTTAATTATTTAAGACGTCGAGTATCTTGAGAACGCTTGAAACATACTTAATTTTCAATCATGTTTATTGAGTATAGGTTTTGACACGTTCAAACGTCGATTAAAATGACCTTGTATTTTAACGTGGCTCAAAAAGTGTTGATTATCGATGCGTTATAACGAGAGTTTGGTTAATCGCGTTTGTTTTCAATTCGATGGTATAGAGTCCGATTGCGACTAATAGCGTCGGTTGACAATCGGTTCCATTCAGCCCTACTCGGACCAATCGCTTGCATCGAATCCAAACAATTGAAATTCTTCTCGATTGTTTCATCGCTAATGCGAAAATTTAATCGATTCCTATTGATTCGATTGATGAAACATCTCGCGCTAGTGTTGGCGGATCGACTCGTTTCGACCACTGTTCGCACCAAATACGCAATCGAATGTCGACAACGTTTAAACATGTACTTTGGCGAGTGTAATATATCGAATTAGGCGAAGATGTATCGTCTATATAGATTTATACATTTATATCTATGCAGATAATGAAAATGAAGTGTCTGTTTGTAATTTCATACTAACAGCTCTTCACTAAATGTATATGGAAGTATATACGGTACCCACATAAAAAAAGCAAATTTTGAAAATTTTCTCAGTCTGTCTGTCTGTTTCTTTGTTGCGGCTTATCTCCGAAACGGCTGGATCGGTATTAACGGGACTTTTTCTGGCAGATAGCAAATGTTACAAGGAGTACCTTAGGGTAATTTTATTTTAAAATCGAGGAACCGCGGGCTGCCCTTGAAATTAACATTACGCGAGTGAAACCGCGGGGCACAGCTAGTTATGTATTCAAATGCTTTATTCACCTACAGGTGTATCGCGTAGTATTAAATAATATTCTTGATTACTGCAAATATTTAATTCATTATTTAGTTATAGTTTTAGTTTAAGTATTTAGTTTGGTATATGCATTTTTGTTTAGCGATCACATTGTTTTGTTTTTAAGATTTGGACTTTTACAGAATTACGAGAACTTAGATTTTTTTTTTATTTTCAATCAGAAGAAATCATAAATATTAAATTGTGATTTTGGGGATATTTTGTATTTTCGTTGTGTAAAATAGTCTGCTTTGAATCGTATCACGAATATTTCCAAAATTATGTTCTTTTGGAGTCCAAGAAATGTTTATTGCAAAACGGATTCGGGTATTTTTGGTATGGTTTAAGATATATTTGGATTTTCAAAGAGTATTTTTGAAAGTATTATCACCCGCAGTATTTAAATCATTCCATTTTATATTTTATTGTAATTATGTACTTAAATATTTAGTATATCACGCGTTGCCTTCGAATGGTTTATAGTCTATATAATTCTGATATTTTTTTGATGTGGACGATGTTAATTTTGAAATACATCGTAATTTTAATTTTTAATAACATTAGAAATAAAATAAAATATCGGAAGGTTATCATCATCGGTAGGCAGAAGAGCGTATTAACTTTTAAGCTTTTACGTCTCATTTTAGTACCGTAAAGTGACACGTCAAAGCTAAGAAGTTCGTAATACGCGCTGCTTAAATAATGCCCCCTGTTTGTTTAGGGGATCAAATCAAACTAGTTTTCCGAAGATTTCAAGAACTAAATAAAATTAGAGTTAACACTTCACATCCTAACAAATATTTTTTTAGGAAATGGTCTGGCGCAGATGGTAGGGGGGAGTGATCTCCACTGCTTAACCGGACTATAGAGCCTCCAGCCGTCCTAACAGATAAAACAATGGTAGACGTATTTATGTAACGGGATACAAACTTCAATAGCGCGATCTATTTGTCAACTCACGCCATCTACTTACAAAGAATGGAACTAAAATATACAGTACGATTCGTACACCCCGAGATCATATTTTTTGAGAACCATAACATTGTCCACATCAAACGCACAGCTGAAAACCAGCTCCTAAATTATAATTTGCAAATTGGCTCAAAATATGGTCCAAAACATAGTCAGAAGTTATACTCTAGTTTATTTACACATAGCCTAGTATACACTGTGTTGTATAAAATATATTATACTTATTTAATTTGCACATCTTTTTGTTCTTTGCCTCATAACTCCCCACTTCCGGCACCCTAGTGACATACATACATACATATATATACGCACAGAGGTGTTGTAATAACAACACCCACTTTTTGCCGAAGATTAAGTGCCAACGTGACAGACGCTGAGTCTATCGCCGTCTCAGGCACTATACATACGTCTTTGAATTCCTTCTTAGATATGCAGGTTTCCTCACGATATTTTCCTTCACCGTAAAGCACGTGGTGTGAAATCACTGCACATGCGTTTTTAGATGAAAATGCTTTATTCAGTTTAGGCCCTGGTAAGGCATTTATGGAAGTCGAAGAATTGCCCACCAACTCATTGGTATAGGCCCCGCTGGGATTCGAACTGGCGTAGCAGGCGACTGCTCAAACCACACGGCCACATCGGTACGTAAAATGTCCACATTTTTAAAACTAATATTACTGAGACATAACTGCCTCGTTGTTCTAGTGGTTATCAAGTTTGCCTGCCGATCACGAGATCCCGGGTTCGATTCCCAGGTCGGGTCAAAAATAGATATTTGGTTTTTCTGTCAAGAAATTCACAATAAATGCCCGGAGTTTGTAAGTTGGGTGTGTTTCCACCCCCGTGTCTCGGGGCGCACGTTGCACCGTTGGTCCTCCGCCTGACCTCTCTCCGGTCGTGTCTGATTGCCTCCCACCCCACTATGAGAGTGACCCAATAAAGAGTGCACCTGTGTTTGCGCACACACGCCTGCACTAAAATATATCCTGCGCATATGGCTGATCCTCGTTGAGATTAGCATCCGTTACCAAAATTCAGTACGAGACCATTCCCATTGAGACACGTTTGAATCCGAATTCTATGTGACCATCTTCTAATCTCCAAAATCATTGAGATGAAAAATATATAGACAAGACCTTGCGGATAGATTTAGTAAAATTACCACGATTTCTTACACGCTTTTAGACATAATCAATGTAAAAACACTCTTATTATTTACGGTACAAAGTGTAAAATGTATTTTAGATTATCAAATTGTATCTTGAAAGTCTAAAGCTAAAAGGAAAATATACCTAAAGGCAGTTGAATAGAACTCAGAATTACTTTGTGTTAGAGTTGCCATATATCAACGGAAAGTGTTTCAAGTTCACGCGGTCTCGCGTTAGTCTAATTTTGTACTCGCGTCAGGTGAGATTGTAGTTCGAATTTAAATATAATGCTCTCGCTCGCACGGAATAAGGTTTAAAATTGATTGGCAATCCTTTTGAAAGAGCGTTTCGTAATACAGTGTCTTTTTTTATATAATTACGGTACCGCGTATTCTTGGATATTAGAGAACATAAATTCAAAAGACTATGTTTGATGATTACTAAATTTACTCAAAATGATCAAGGAAAACAGGTCCCCGAAGGGGTAAGCAGAGGTGTTGTAACAACAACACCCACATTTCACCGAATATGATTAAGTGCCAACGTGACTGAGGGTGAGTCCATCACCGTCTCAGCCACTATACATACGTCTTTGAATTACTTCTCAGACATAAGCAGGTTTCCTCACGATGTTTTCCTTCACCGTAAAGCACGTGGTGTGGAATCACTGCATATGTCAGAAAACAGAATACTATGGAGAACAATCCAAAATACCTTGTGCGACATGACGGCATCTTCAAAAACATAATAGAAGGAAAGGTAGAAGGGAAGAGAGGGAGAGGAAGACCACGGCTAACATACATGAGACAAGTTAAGGAAAAGGTGACTGTCATGACGTATAAGGAGGTCAAAGAGATGGCACTGGACAGAGACTAATGGAGAGAGTTGCATCGGATACACCGACAAGAGTTATTGATCTTAAATTCATGATACGTCTAATGAGGGCTGCGGTGGCCGTGGGGTTTGAGCAGTCGGCTACCACGAAAGTTCAAATCCAAGCGGGGTCTGTACCAAGGAGTTTTTCAATAATCTCAAGTACAGTAATTTCACCCCACGTGCTTTACGGTGAAGGAAAACATCGTGAGGAAACCTGCATAATATGTATGAGAAGTAATACAAAGACGTATGTATAGTGCCTGAGACGAACCATCACGTTAGCACTTAATCATCTTCGGTGAAATGTGGGTGTTGTTGTTACAATACCTCTGCGTACCCCTTCGGTAAGCCTTCTGGGAAGGCGTGAGCATATTTTAGAAGTTGGCCGTTTCTCAGACTGATATGCAAACGAAATTTCAGAGAAATCTGTCCAACCGTCACAGAGGAGTTTGGTAACTAACAAACGCCGCGACAGGAGAATTTTATATGTATACTATTTTTTTTTTTCTTTATTTAAACTTTATAGTAGGTACATATACGATAATTAACATGCGGTCGACATCGCGGATGAAAGCATTAGGTATTACTTAACGTACTTAAGTAATAGATTTTTTTTAAATTTAAACTCTGCACAAGTAGCTCCTGGCAATGACATTGTATGAAAACATGTCATGTAAATCATTTGGTATTGATTTTATTTTTCAATATTTTTTTTTACACATGTATGCTGATACAATTTTCACAATTATGAATAATATTATTTGAATTTTATTGTAATTAATAATTATTTACTATGTACATGATGCCAGCTGAGTTTCTTGCCGGTTCTCCTCAGAAAGCTAGTTTCCGAACCAGTGGCAAATTCTTTGACGTTCATAAGTGCCTTACCAGAACCTAAACTGAATAAATCATTTTCATTTTCAAAAGCAAAAGACGAAATTCGATCCTGGAATCGTTTATATAATCATCAAATAGCTCTAAGGGTTCATAAAGGGGCGAACTAGCTTCCAAAATAAACAAAAAATCTTAGATATTAGCTCCCAAGCCAACTCTACCCGTGTCATTGAACTCAGATATCAATCAAATATGGTAGGCCAAGATTCTTTCAACGGACATAAATAATTAAAATAGTTATGAGCTTTATTTGAACGCAATAAGGTACAAATTTAATTAATCCCACCGTCCTACACCTAAGAAGCTTATTGGGCATGCTTTATTACAAACGAATAAGGTACATATTGGAATAAAAATATAAATCAATTCGTCCATTTACAGAAATAACAATGCTATATTAGGTCTTGTTGTTGTGTCTTAAGGTTGATTTTCCTCTGGGGTAGTCAAGGTAGTTATTTAAGAATTGGCACCTGTATGTGTTGTTAATAATCTGTCTCCGTTTCATTATTAGTTTTGATTGCAGGTGGACAAGTACACAGTAAGGTAAGTCTAAGTTAAAAAAATAAGTGTGATATTAATTACTAGCGGACGACACGCGGTTTCACCCGCGTAGTTCCCGTTCCCGCGGGAGTACGGTGATAAAAATAGCCTATATTTCTCGCTGATAATGTAGCTATCCATTTCTGAAAGAATTTTTCAAATCGATCCAGTACTTTTTGAGACAATTCGTTACAAACATTACATACAAATCTTTTCTCTTTTAATAAAAGATCTACTTATCTTTTATTTAGGAAATAAATTACTAAATTAACTTTTTATTGATGGATTTCATAACAAGCTATAATTTAATGCTTCTATATAATATAATACCAACCCTGCAAAGGTGTTGCCATATAACACTTAGGTGCTTAGGTATATTTGAAACAGCAGTTATCGATTCCCAGACCTACCCGTATGCACACCAAATTTCAGATAAGACGGTCCAGCCGTTTTGGAAGAGTGTTAACAAACACCGAGATACAAGAATTTTATATACATATTAGATAGGTATCTGCAATATTTTGAAAAGCTAGATTTTCTAAACAACAAACCACGTGCATGCAAAATTTAATAGGTCATAACAACAGTCGTAACGCTTATATTGCGACTGAAAACGCTGAAATTAGCCTAATGTTTACAGGAAATCAACTTATAACGTCATCCCGCCATTGTACATTATGGCGTCACAAGCGAAATTAAATTACAAAATTCGAATCAAATCTTCCTTCAAATCCGTCAACGAACTTACAATTTAAAAAAGTATTGTAGAACCAAGCATTTTGAATAAAATTCTTATTTTGATAACAATAGAGGTGGGAATAGCGTGTGTATGTATTTGTAACGGTACATTTATATTTGCAAAAGCATGGGGCTCCAGAAATAAATGTGACACCCTCCAGAAGATGTTGTGCCAAACAGTCTCGCTTCACGGGCAGTCAACAGATAATTTTCGCGTTCGATGGTCCAATGGTTACGAGTGCCGCGTTAAAAATTAAAAAATAAAAATTAGGTAATTAAATACTTGCCAGTTTTTAATTTATTTGATTAATTCACCGGAGAATATATTTTTAGTCTATGCTTGCGTTAGTGTTAAACGAAAAATTATAGTGAACGATTAAAATTATATTTAGAAGGTAAGTTGCTTATTTGCTTGGCATGTTAACCTCGACCTTTACGATCACGCTTGCCTACAAGTGTCCCAGAAGGTTTAGGTAACTTACCTACAAGCTACACATAAAATAAAATGGAAGTGTGTATCTGTAATTCCAAATTAACAGTTTTCCACTGCATATAACGCACCTACACCTGCGGGAATTGATTACATAAAATATGTTTATTTTGATTTTTTTTCTTTCTCTGTCTGTCGATTTGTTTTGGCTAAATTATTAAACAGCTGGACCGAGACATAATGATACATGGAGTAATTAAGGCTAATATTATTTTTAAAATATATCACTAACGTTAATCCTACTACCGCAGGGCATATTCACAAATATGGTAATCAAAGTGTCAGATGGTACTTATAACTCGAACCACTCGGCCACTGCACCCATCAAGCATGCAGTGTTTTGCAATTAAACAATATTATTGTGACCTTTGACTTCTAAAAAACCGTACACTGGTTAGTTCTTAACTGGCCACGTCTTCCTACAGGGGTCCCCGAAGGGTATGCCCAAGTGACATTATAACATTACCAAAAACAAAATATAGAATCTCGAAATGTTAGTAGATTTAATCCTAGGCCGAGGTCAATAAACAAATCGATTTTTTTGGTCAGGTCGCACAGTACAAAAGAAACAACCAACACAAAATGTTGTTGGCGCCTATTAAAAAAAAATATCGTGCCAAAAATAAAGTATTGTTTATTTTTGTAGCGGTGACACCAAGCCTTTTCGCCATGGCCGATGAAGATTACTACCACGTGGTGACAAGGACAGAGCAGATTACAGAAGAAGATGACAGACACTTAGCGGGAGCCAAGAAGGAATTCAGAAACGAATTATCAGTCCTGATTCCAGAGAATCCATTTCCAGAGATAGAAGTAGACGCTTATCCTCCATTGAAGTTCACATGGGTGATTCCCAAAACTATTGCATCCATGGCATTCCCGAGAAATAAGGAGAATTTAAAGTTTTTGACAAATCAAGGGATTTCACATTTGATAACGTTGACCGCGGGGAAAAAACCACCCGTCGACGATGTACCCAGACTGACTTGGACCGAAGTACCGATTGAAGACTACGAGCTGCCAACACCAGAGCAAATTAAAAAGTTCATTGACGTCTGCAAAAAAGCAGAGAAGAACAGAGAGGTACGTTGACTTTATATGTGCTTTAAAAAAGTAACAGGACCTCAATTGAGAACTGGACCTTGAACTTATTCAGAAAATGAAAAAAACATTTTTTACACTATACTCTATAGTAAGAGTTGGCGGTTGAGTTAGGGGTTGCGAAGGTCAGATGGCAGTCTTCGTATAAAAATCAAGTGATCAGCCACATCGGGTTGAATCAAGTGCCGACCCCAACAATGTATGGGATAAGGCCAGGGAGATGATGATGACTCTATAGTAAGAGTTCACAATCTTAGAGGGGCTCGTGGCAAAGTTGCTATTGTCCGTATTATCATTCAACTAGCAAAGTAAAAGAACGAGAAGATTGGTGAGTGCCGATCAGTCCCAATTGTCAAATAAATATCTATAGCGATTATTAAAGGCCTTATTGCCATCATATTTCCATTGTGTGACAATGAAAGATGTATACATGCCATATACATCTGTCTCATAATACGGGTCAAGCTATCATGGCAATAATAGCCTGATCTATAAGAAGCTAAAGGAAGTCTTGACAAATGGGTTTTTACTGGCAGAGGCTTTGTGTAAAATCAGCTGACTAGCGACATTGGGTTGAGTGTTCATACGAATTAGTTAGGAAGAATGTATAATTTTTATAAATTGATAAATCAACCTTGAACCGTTGTTCATTACCTAATTAATTAACAATCTAATCAAATTATATTCCGTTCCGTTAGCCCCCTTCTTCCAAAGAAAAAAAGACCACGCTGATATTTTTTTTTATAGAAATGATAAACTATTTGTCCATAACTCCAGGTTATCGGAGTCCACTGCAGACAAGGCCGCGGCAGGTCCGCTATCATGACAGCTTGCTACCTCATACACTGCCACCGGTTCCTACCCGACCAGGCTATGAACGCTATCCGGATGATTCGACCAGGTAACTTTTATTTACCTTTGACTTAGATGGATAGGCCATAACGGAATACCACCACCATCTTAGAGAAGTTCGCAGCCAAATGCAGCATCTGGCGATCTGTTCGCTTCTTTGTCACCTTAGTCAAGTTTATCAATCTTATAGACTTACAAATCGATAGCCAACATCCCTATAGATTTTAGAACTTTGCTGTATTATTACCTGTCGTATCGATTGATTAGACTAGGGTAAGTTTAACGGGCTTTCAAAAGGTCAGAGTGGGGGCTATAGATACCTCATGCGAAGTGAGGCTGGCTGCAGCTCGTGCTGGTGAGAGCACAGCTAGGGTGTGGAAATGCTGCCCCAGCCCCGTGTTCGCTATCTTCGCTGTACGCTAACAATGGTTATACAGTCATAATCGTTTTACACCTGGAAGTCCGTACCTCAAGGGGTGCTTGGAAAAACGCCGTAAGTTGATAGAAGACGTATTGGAGGGAAACGCGATCGTTATAGTGCGGACTTACGTACAACGATTGTCAGTGTGCAACGAAATAGCGAATAGGAGGGCAGGACGTGCTCGCTCAGGCAAAGCATTGTACGTGAGGCGAAATATAGAAAAAATCTAGTTTACAATTAGTAGTGTGAACACTTTTACGAATGTGAAATATACAACCAACTTACAGCAAAATATCTTTACAATTTTTTTTGGTTTCAAGAATAAACTAGCAAATATATTATATTGTTAAGCTCTTTGTTAACTCTCATATTTCTTTCTATTTTTGTGTTTTTATGTTGATATGTATTGAAATAACTTCAAAATTTTAATTTTTCTGTTACATAATTGCATTCGGTTTTGTTCTTGTTGCTATAAATTATATTTTAATGCATGCTGTGGTCTCCTGTAATTGAAGGGACACGCTTACTTAGAACCTTAAGAACTGTGTCTGTATATTTACGTGTATCCTGTGTTGGAGATCCATAAATAAATAAATAAACAATATTAATATGGATTATGAATAAAATTAAAAAAAAATTCTAGGTTCCTTGGAGTCTGAAGACCACGAGGAAGCTGTTGGCAGATACTTCGAGTTCCTAAGTGAAGATAATCCTCTCAAATACGGAGTCAGCAGTAGTGTGATGGAAGAATTCATCGAGGCAGCCAAAGAATGCACCAAAAAAGCTTTACTATAGAAACATTTATTATCTGTGATCAGAATATTGTGATTTTAGAATGGAACGGTCATACGCATTTTGATCGAATGTGGTGAATTTGTCGGTGAATAAAGTATTTAAGGCGAAAAACATTTATTTTAATAGTACATTTTTGACATTGTAACTATAAAATAAATTTATAGAGAATTGGCTAGCAATTTTGTCCAAATATTTTGTGAAAAAACCTAGTGCTTAGGTAATAATAGGTTCCTACAATCATTTCCTGGAACCTCTTTCGTCTGCGTAATTTATTTCGTACTATATTTTCCTCTAACTATAAAAAATACTTGTTCTAATATTGTTCGGAGCACTCGTAACCGAAGAAAGTGTATGAAGAGATGCATGAATGTGGATGAAGCGAAAGAAGTATGTAAGGATCGTAGCATGTGGCAAACGGTGGTATCTGCCTACCCCCATGGGATACAGGCGTGAGCATATGTATGTATGTATGTCTAATATTGTTTCTAGCTCTCTAGTTATGAACTATAATTTAAAATTTCCGAACCATTTAAGATTCGTTTATGCGTGTGACCCGTTCATTATTATTTACTACCTTAACCGAGTTTAAGTAAGACAAAACTTTGCTTTTATTACTAAGGCAGTACCTGACATTAAAAAAATTTTTAACTTCCGGTATCCATTTATTTAACTTTATTCATGTAAATTGAGAATAGCCCACATATTACGTTGCGTATAACAACATAGCACGTAACTACCAACTTCGTAAGAATATTTATTTATAGATAATATACATTAACATACTCAATACATCAAAGAATTACAAGGACCTTGATTAATGGAATAAAATAATATTTTAGTAATTGAGCATTTTAAAGATGTATGTCATTCCGTCCCACGCTGTAATGTACTTTAATTAAAGTAATTATATATAAACTCGTATGACAGCCGATCTAAATGTCGATGTGTCCATGCCAGTGCTAGTGCCAATAGATTCTCTCTGGCACCCGACCAAGTGCGGCAACCAACATGTCTACACACACACTGTACAGAAATAAACGAGAAAACTTGTGTTTATATTCGCGGAAGTATTCAAAATGAGCGTTGTTTACACACGTCCCAACGTTAAACTCGCGAAGTTATGGTACAAATACAACAATATGGAGAATCAAGCTGAACAGAAGGAGGTCAAAGAAGAAATTATTAAAGAAAAAAAAGATTACGAGTCTTATCCTCCGTATAATTTCTCGTGGTTTGTCGAAAACAAAATAGCGGCAATGGGCTGCCCTCAAAGTGTTGCCAACTTAAATTATTTGGTGGACGTCGGTGTCAACCATCTGATAACCCTGTCCCCGGAAAGATGGCCGCCCATTTTGGAATGCGAGAAAAAGTTGAAATGGACCGAAATCAAAATCAAGGAGTTTGGAGCACCGAGTTTAAAGGATATTATAAAGTTTATAGAAATATGCGAGAGGGCAGAAATTAGGGGAGACGTAAGTATTATCAAAACACTACTTTTATACGCTGTATATGTAATGATAAGACAAGTAGGTACTACTTCACCTAATATATTTATTATTTACCCTTTAGGTACTTGCATTGTTGCTAACGCCATCTAGCGATTGTTAAATCAAGTTACTAAACTTTATTATAAATTAATTTTAAAAAACGTCGATAGATGGCTGTAGTTTAGAACCAGTTTTACGCTTATATGCAACTGACTGTTTTTTCTAAATAAGCTATAGGAATCTACCGGAGAGCACTAGGTACAAAATAATAATAATGGAAGGGAACCACTCCCGTCTCTTCATAATGTCTGATTCATCTTTGCAATTAATGACTCATAAGCGACTTTAACTTTAGCTGATTGAAAAAACGTAAGCAGGTATAAAAAAGTACAGATAAATAAAATTGAAGTGTTTGTTTGTAATTTCAAAATAACAGCTTTTCACTAAATGCATATGCAAGTATATAAGTTACTGACTTAAAAAATCTAATTTTCAAAAAAATTCTCTGTCTGTCTGTTTGTTCCGGGATGACCCGGAGAGAGATATCAATTAACATATGACAAAACTAACGGATTTTAACGGAACTTTCACTGGCAGATAGCTAATATTACAAGGAGTAACTTAGGCAAGGAAGTACTTTATTAAAAAAAATGTATAACCTTTAATACATTTTTCACACATCCGCGGGAATCAAATTAAATCTACGCGAGTAAAACAGTAAGGCACGGCTAGAATTATGTATATATAATTTGTGCTACTTCCAACATAAGTATCGTGTATCGTGTCGGACGGATATTGCATTATTGTTGTGCAATCTTGGAATATAAAAAAAAAGGTGCATCATGGTGTGTCTGGCATTCTCATCATACTTGTGAACAGGTGCTGCTTGTGGGGGCTGGCCATCTCAAGCTACGCATTTAGATATAAGTAGATGTACTAGATTTTTAGTTATGTTAATTTTTATCGACATTTGTGCATTGGAACTTTGTCCATGAGCTTACGTTTCTTAAATTATTTATTTTGTATTCTTTAAATTGTATAATATTTTTGAAAAGAGTAATTACTGAGTTTCTTGCCAGGTTCTTCTCAGTAAAAGCAACCTTCCGAACCTGGCGGTAGCATGTATAATCCTGTATAATTATGTGATTCTGAAATTACTTTGATTTGAAAGTACTTCGTAAAAAGTCTAATCGAATAAAGATATTTTGACTTTGACTTTGCAAACAGCATCGAATAACAATTGAGAACATTTTATATGAGTGCATCAAAAAACCCATGCGTCTATTACAAGAGATAACCAGTTCCCCCAACCGTAATACTTAGCGCCTTTTTCCCCAACGCAAAACGCTTCTTGGAACAGTGTGAAGTCAATACCTTACCGTTAAACGTTTCTTATTTTATTGCAAATAGTCGATTGATTTTTAATTAAATTCGTGATAAATGTAACAAAGTGCAACTTTTTTATTACGTGTGACAATTTCTCTTTTAAACCTAAATATGGAAAAACAGACTCCATACAATTTCTCGTGGTTTATCAAAGATAAGATTGCTGCTATGGCCTGTCCGGATAGTGTAAATGACTTAAATTATTTAGTTGATATTGGAATAAATCACCTAATTACATTATCCCCGGAAGAACAACCGCCAATGTCTGAATTTGGTATTGAAAATTTGAGATGGTCACAAATCTTTATTGACGACTTCGACCCCCCTACCGTGGAACAAATTGTGACGTTTGTGGATTTATGCACAGCGGCTGAGGCTATGGGAGAGGTAAATATATTTTTTGAATATACCATTGTAGATCGTATGAAAAATAGTGTGATAAGAGACAGTTGCAAGTTGTAGAGTGATGTGGTAACCAGAATTGAAAAAAGTATGTTGAGATGGTTTGGACATATCGAAAGGATGAATGAAAGGCTATTAACGAAACAAATTTATAGAGCGAATGTGACCGGAAGTGTCGGTAGAGGGCGTCCAAGGAACGACTACTATGACACAATTAATAGTATTTTTCAGAAAGGTCAAATTCGGAGCACTCGTAACCGAAGAAAGTGTATGAAGAGATGCATGAAACGAAAGAAGTGTAAGGATCGTAGCATGTGGCAAACGGTGGTCTCTGCCTACCCCCATTGGATACAGGCGTGAGCATATGTATGTATGTATGAATATTTTTTTTCATTGAAATGGCGGCAAGTATTATATATCTAAACTGTTGTCCGTTAGAACCTACAGATTTTCAGTAATTACCTACCTTAGTATGTACTTTTTTTCGTACTATGTGAGTCCATATCGGATATCTACAGTTAATAGGACAGACATTTTTTATTCACCTCGTGGCTTTCATTTTATTTCAACCTAGCCGTGCGCTGCGGTTTCACCCGCGTAGATTTATTAAAAAGTAGCCTAAGTTTGTAAAATTTGCTATCTACGGCTAGGTCTCGGAGATTAGCCATACAAACAGACACAGAGAAACAAAATTAATATTTTATGTCAGTATCTACATATACTATAACTTAATACATACATATACTTACTTTCATATGCATTTAGTGAAAAGCTGTTATTTTGGAATTACAAACAGACACTTCAATTTTATTTATCTATATAGATCGCAAGTATCGAAAACAGTAGTAGGTGACTACCTTCACACATTTAACAAATTGCAATATGACAAATCTTACTTTGCATAGATTAATTAAGTATTTCTGTGACTTTACAAATAGTTAGGTACTAGTAACGATCCAGACATCGGAAAAATAATAGGCTTATAGGGAATATTTTCGAATCATCAAACGATAATTGATATGTTGAAAAGGCCATCCATAAATTACGTCACACGTTAAAGTCACCTCAAGCTATACAATTATTCGTAGTACTTATTTTTAGTTTTAAACATTTTTATATCGACTTTTGTGCACTGGAACTGTGTCCATGGGCTTATATATATTTTTTATGGTTTATATATATAAGCCCATAGAAGATGTATTACTCAAAGATATAAAATATTTTTTAAAAGAGTAATTACTGAGTTTCTTGCCAGGTTCTTCTCAGTAAAAGCAACCTTCGAAACCTGGCGGTAGCATGTATAATCCTATGTAATCGTGTCTTTCTGACGATTTGAAAGTACTTTGTAAAAAGTCTAACTAATCGAATAAAGATATATTTGAATTGAATTGCAGATAATTGGGGTGCACTGTAGGCAGGGCCGCGGGCGCACGGGCACCATGCTCGCGTGTTACCTGGTGCACTTCCAGAACATGGCGCCCGAGCGCGCCGTACTCACTGTGAGGTTGCAAAGACCAGGTAATTGAAACGCACCGCCTTATAAAATACTTTGAACGACTAGACGAAACTCGGTCCAAAACTATGTCCATAAATTCATACATATGCTCACGATGAGGTGTTATAATAACAACACCCACTTTTCACCGAAGATGATTAAGTGCCAACGTGACAGATGGTGAGTCCATCACCGTCTCAGACACTTTACATACGTCTTTCAATTACTTCTCAGAAATATGCAGGTTTCCTCACTATGTTTTCCTTCACCGTAAAGTACGTGGTGTGAAATCACTGTACATAAGTTTTTTAGAAAGACTCATTGTTGTAAAAAAATCTATACACCAGAGTACTTATCTGAGGGCCTAGTGCGAGTTTTTCCCTGCCGCCGTCACAAGTCATCGCGTCGACGTAAACGCAGATTTGTATAGGATCGAAACAGCGCCGTCTGTCGCCCTAAAGATTACACTATTGTGAGCCCATACAAATCTGCGGTTACGTCGATGCGCTGACTTGTGACGGCGATTTTAACTCACACTAGGCACTCTGCGCTGTCATGTAAATTTTTTTTTCTTCCATTGCAACGAAAATTGCAAATATCCTTAGAGGTCAATGACGCTTATTATAAAGAATATAATTAGTTTATCACATAATGAACAATTTAGAACATACTTCACTCTAAAGATGTTTTTTTAACAGGTTCCTGTGAAACTTATGAGCAAGAAAAAATGGTGTGCCATTACCACGACTGCATACGAGGAACCATTTCGAAGGCAGATTACAGAATGGTGGAGGACAAGCTCTACTTCGACTGTTCAATGAAGTACATGTACAATGATGACGAAAACAAACAGGACGATACACAAGACGCACCAGAGGACCAAACGACTGATATCCAAGGCGAAAAAGAAAAAAAAGATGGCGCGAAAAAAAAAGTAACAATAAAATTGGAAAAGAAAAAATCTAAAGCCATGGTTATAAATCATAAGATTTATTTTTGAGAAATAAATTTATATTTTATACTTTTCTAGAATTTAAAAAAGTATTGTTATATAGACATATCATAGGCTCTTTAGAAATGTAACCATAAAATTAAATTGTGATTGTGATTAAAATTTCGTTTAGCAATAAAATTTTCCTTTTTTTACTTTTATTAAGAAAAAATAATCCAAAGATAAGCACAGCTTAAATTAACATTAGGAGGTAGGTTAATAAAATAACATATTTTATGAAATTCTCTGTATATGGCAGCCCAGTAGGCCTGGTTGGGCCCAAGGCCTTGGAACAACTGTCAAGTTGACAACAAGATGGTTTCTCCTGACCAGCACATTGATACTCTGTCCAACAGAGTGGGTCACAATATTATTTATCTGTGACATGTCCCGGAAGTTTTCATGGTTTACTGAACCAAATTGCAGGATTTCATCTCTTTCACACAGGCCCTGAAATATTAAGAAGTCATTTCATTACACAACTTTCATGAAAAAGTAATTTTCATAATAATTGATAAATCAAAAAAGGTTCTCACCAATCCAATCTATACCGATAAATATAATTTAATTTTCTGTTTGCAATTCCAAATTAACACCTATTCACTAAATGGTGTATGGTAAATATGGTACGTGAAAGCAGCTATCTGCTGGTGAAAGTTCCAAACAAACAGACAGATGCAAAAACTAAAAAAAATTTTTTGTCTGTATATAATATATTATTTAATATACATTTAGTAAAAAGGTGTTAGTTTGTAAATGTATAAGATTAAACTGAACTAAAATTGGGTCGAGCAAACCTCAATTTACATCCAATCAGATATATATAGGGAAGAGTGACTCCTTTAACACATACACTGCTAACTTTGTATCTTCCTTTAACATTCCCTCACTGTTAGAAGCCGATGCGTCGTCACCAGTGAACACAATAATAATAAATTAAGTTTATATTATACTCACTGCTTGATCGGCCGGAGAGCCATTATGGACCACTCCAATGGTGGCAAATCCTTGTTGATATCTTTGTGTGTTTTCACTCTGGCCATTTGTGTGACCGTTGTGTCCATTAGTAGATTCATGATGAACTTGTGAATTAACAGAAGGCCCTTCACCACTAGAGCCTACAAAATCTGAGTGTATCTCGAGTAACCCTCTCTCTATTGCTTTCATTAGTGTCTTGTGGTCATTCTGGAGGCCTATAACAATTTGGTTTGCTTAAAATACCATTTTAAGAATATGATAGGTTTCCAATTAAAGTTTGGTAATCATTACAGGTCATTTGGATGCTTAAGAGAGTCTGAGAACTGATTTAACACTTTCATTGCTAAGGGTGCATCTGTGCGTCCAACTGTTAGAGAATTTACAAAGAAGGTGAGTTAGCAGTGCATGTGTTGACACTTATTACCAATCTTCCTCGTAAAAGTAAACACTTCATATGTAATCAGGTGATCTGCCTCATCAGGTTGAATCAAGCCAACCCAACAATGTTTGCATAAGGCCAGGGACATTATTGTAGGGTTCAATGACTTCATTTAGTTTGATAAACCTTGGTGCTATCGAGATTAACATGTTCACTGCTAACATTTCAACTTCTTCGTAAATTCTCGAACAGTTGGACGCACATACGCGTCGTTAGCAGTGAAAGCGTTAAGGTGAGAATTTTATTAAAATGTGAACATTAATACTACCTTAAGGAATAAAATGCCAAATGATCTGTTCCTTTCCTCTTGCCGTATTCACAGCCACATCAATTTGATTGATATTTTTAGGCAGATATAGTATTTACTCACATGGACATAAGACTTAAAGTAACATTAGCAGTCTTGAGTAGAACATATATTTTAACAGATATACCAGTCTGAACTGTAATGGCACTTTTTTCATAGATTTGAAGTGCCATAAATTTTATTTTGATCAATTCTAAAGTATATATTGTTGTTAATAAGGGTATAAAATGTTTAATATCAAGAAAATGCTGAGTCATATTTATGGAAGACATTCAAGATAACCAATGTAATTTACTCACAAATTATACGATGCCTAGCATGGCGCACTTTGTATACATCGATATCGTTGCGGGGATATCCGTCTTGATCAACTAAGGGATCATTCATCCCAATATTATTTGATTCTAAGACAGCTGTCTCGTCACAAATTTCCCTCTCGATTCGATCTTTCTCGTCGATTAACTTCATGACCCGATCTCTCATGGGACCATCAGCATTACGACCAACCATTTTTAAGAATTTATATATTTTTAGACAGAAAACTGTAAGCTTTATTTTTAAGAAGAAAAACAATACTAAGCTTAAATCTTCACTTTTGTATTTTTTCAATTTGACATTGAATTTATCATGATGACACAATATGTCAAATAGAATTTTGTCAGTTTTATATATCACAGATGATTACAGAGCACAAAAAGTTGCTATGTAAAAATATAATAATATTAGCTATTCCGTTATAACGGAATGAATAGCATACGTTCTCGTTATTGAACGTTATTTCAGTAGTTGGTACTCAAAATGAGTTACGGTAGCTAATTAAAGAAAAATGCAGGAAGATAATATCAAGGCACTATGAAATTTTGTGACTCACATAAATATTAAGTATCGACCTTAACCTTATCCGTTTCTATAGCCTTTTACCAGTCTATAAAAATTTACCTCCATTTTGTCAACTTCAATATCGAAATAGTACTCAACACATTACTAATTGACTGCATTGAGTTTGAAAACACTACAAAATGTTCAAGTATGAGTCCGAACCCCTTATAGCTTCTCACAATTATGGGATAATTTCACGCGCAATGAAATTTTCACTCGCAATTTACTGCATACATAATTATTTGGAACCGACTAATAAATAATAGGATTTTTATTTGACCATTTTTGTTTTCTGCTAAGTAAGCATAGATAGACATCATGATAACTTTTCCCTACAATCTTACCCCACGGTGGTGTCTTGGGTGGTAAAGAACCCTTTGTGTGAGTTGGCGGGTGTTATCCACATGATAATATATTCAGTAAAACAAAATTTAATAATTGTTATTCTTTATTTATATTTTGAAATCAATAATGAGATTTTAAACTGTAGCTCTCCAGAAACATTATTTTATACAAAAAATATTGCAAGCTTTTAGTAAATTGGCTGCGATTTTTTATTTAACAATTACAACAATGATTTAAATAAAAATGACCAGATTAATAGCTTTAAACTAATTATAAGACTAAATTACAAAGTCAGAATTATAATAAAATTAACAAATAAATGTGAGTGTTGGTTAACATTTTAAACGAAGAAAGGTTACATTTAGAAGCTTTTATTTGTTTACAATATATCAAAATGTATGTTTAGTGTTTTTTTTTATCAAATAATGTCTTTTGCGACAAAGTGTACTTTAGTATAATGACTTAAAAGTAAATCGTCTGCTATGGAATTTTTCTTGTGAGCAGATTACTGTTTTGGGCAAATTTCAATACAATACTCAACAACTCTGGCGATAGTTGGGAGCATTATTTAGCGTACTGGCCAATTCAGTAATTTATTATTCCCATCACAAACAATAATTGTGCAATTATCAACGTATAAATAAAAGATATACATAAATGTACATATTAAACTAGTTGAATTACGATGTCAACCCACATCATGAACACAAGGAGTAATGGAAAATAAACACGATTGTGCATAAGAAAAATCATAAATAAATTCTATTATCACCTTAATAGATGATCGAGAACAACTTCCAAAGGGCTAACTACCAGCAGAGTCTGGCGATACTCCACTCGAGAATGTTACCTAAGGAAGCGGTGCCCGACCATCAACTATCCTCAAAAGTTCGTTAACAAAATGGTCCCTAAAGAAAAATATTACAAAAAGATTACGAAATCACACTTTTCATACTGTGTCTATTCTGAGACACTACGTATTTTAACATACAAAACATACACTAACAATTATGGCAACGTTGATAATAAATAAAAAGTAAGGGGGGAATATTCACATCGAAGTAAACTTATCGCTCTTTAATTTGAACGCAAACGGGAAATACTGAGAGCACGAAATAAATAAAATATCCGAATACAAGTTCGCACGGATCATAGAAAATAATAAGTATACAAGGCAACGAGTGCAGACTTTAAGTTTTTACTACTAACTTCTACTGTTTTCACTTACATTTATAAAGCCACATTCGCAAATTCGTTTTTTATTAAGCTTGGCTTAATTCGCGAATTGGTTAATTCAGTGTTAGTATATTTATAACATATTGGCGTACAATAATTCGCGCAAAAAAGCCGCTCTGACGTGTAAGTTCTTTAATATCCATAAAAAGGGGTACATCAATATTTCGTAAAAAGGTTACAATTTTGAGAAAAACTTTACACAACTTTATGCGCGTCAAAGCGGCTTTCGTAACACGGTTTAGGTTCTAGTTTGACACTGCACAATCTTAAATTATTTCGTATTGTGAAGTGTTAAACTGGGACTGGCATGTTTTTTCGTCTAAAGTCGGAATGGTTCTCGTTTCTCTGTCGTGTCTCTGGTGCGCGGTGTAGTAGGTGTGGTGCGGCGAGCGGTGGGCGTTGTCGGTGTGCCTGGCTCCGAGGAGTCCGAAGGCTTCCGCAGCAGCCGTGACACCGCCGTCTGCTGGCCGGCACGCACTGGTGTGGTGCTGCCCGACGGCGTCCTTTGCCTGTCACAGTTACAACTATTAACAATATAAACTTAACAATTCCACTTCATGCAAAGCTCTACAAAACATCTAAATGGAAAACCAAAACCGAAATATTGTTCATTTTCCGCCAATCATTTCTATATCTACTTTATCCCTGTGAATATATTCTACAAAAAATACAAACTAAAAAAGCAGAGACACTACGTAAGTTTTTACCTATTGAGATTACAGTTAGTATGGTGATCCTTAGGAACGGGGATGCGGCTTCGGCCGGGCGTTTGTCCTTCGGTCGAGGCAAACGACCCGCTCCTACGATGATGTTAGCGAGCACACAGATACATAGAAAATTAGTCACAGAACCACAGAAAAGTATTTGATGAATGTTGATAAAACACACGTAGTTTGATTGCTTTTATAAAAAACATAAGTTAAAAGTACATGTGTATTAACAACTAGGAATTTTAATGATAGAAACATTTCACCAAGGTAAAAAAACATTTCCAATCCTTCATAAAATGATGCAGACAAACAGTTAGTTGAAGATTTGTCATAACCAATCCAGAAAATCACATTCAAAGAAAACAAGACAGTCAAGGCGTTAGATAAGATGAAAAGCTTGTATTGTGCGCATAGATGAAGATACAACGAGTGTGGTGCTTGAACAGCGTGATGATTAGTTATGCCTTTATAAACAATAGTGCAAAGCATCGTTCCATGGCAGATGGATATTGTAAGTGCTTCAGGCAATATACCAATAAATATATACATATGAATTATCCTTAATACAAATGACATGGTAATGATGGACAATTTGTGAAAGATTATGAACATAAATAATGTATAAGCCGCTGATACCTAACGTGAATTGAATGATGATGTTTTTGCAGTGAATAATGACGCAACATGACGACAAAAACAAAGTCCAAGATTCAAAAGAGCATCAATCAAAATAATCGGGCAAAATCGAGGCTAGCATTCTACAAGCTTGTACCCTTTAATGTCTCGCTGGGTCGGCTTTGAGGCATCGCCGCTCGACTCGCTTATATTACTCTCATATTCATTGTCACTCGTCATTCCCGATATGCTGAACAGTGAGGAGTCGTCTTCCGGACTTCTCTGCTCCGACTTCCTCGAGGGGTCCTGGGATGTGGGACTGGGTTCTTGGGATGTTTCTCGGGAAGGGTTTTTAGGGGATATTTTCAATCGCCTTTCGGCCGACGGGGACCTCTGAGATCGGGTACCGATGTAAACAGGTATCTTGGTCGATCCCTGCGTTTGGAATGCTGGATGAGCGTGGGATAAGGATTTGGGATGTTCAAATGCCATTGAGGATGGCTGGGAATGTGTCGAGCTACATTATTTTGTATCCGTTTTCATTATCGTTGCATGCGGAATGGGAAAAAAACAAAATAATTTTATTAACTATCTTCATATTTGGATCTAACCTAAGATATTGTCGATTTGTTAATATACACTCGGTGAAAACTGAAGCTGTGTTACTGTCTACTTCCATGCTGCCAACATTTCATTATATCCCCTTGTATGAATATTTTCCCAATGCATATACCCACCACCCCAACAACTATTTATTTATACAAGTGTAATGCTCGCAACAAACAAAACCTAGTGAATTTTCCAAGACGAGTGCACTCCCGCATTTCTAGATGCCCTTGCATCTTTACATGATACCCTAAAATCCCCTTTAAAGCCACGTGCTATCTCAACGCTTCGGAACTCAAACAGATTGCGGCCGTAATTTAGGATGACTTATATTTCTTTGGTTGTAATATGACATCAAAATATAGTTTTATTTAAATTTCGACCGCAACAGGTAGTCCATGTCACACAATCATTGAGCCAAATTTCGTTCCATTATGTACCTCACTAACGCCGGCACCGGGGACAGTGTCGGTATACTGGACGTGCGGTACATCGCGCCACTAGGATACCTGTCCGTATGCACATCAGTGTACCAGTTTAATTTACAAAAACAATTTACAAATAATGATTTATAAAGAACAAAATAATGTATTGTTTTGTGATAATTCTTAAACCTTTACCAACAAGGTTTGCCAATATTCCGTATTGATATGAAAACAGCAGCCATTAGAACCTTACAAACACTTTTTCTGATCCGTCTGCATATTAAGTGTTAGAATCAGTTGAAACGTACCTTCCACTGGCAGGAGTGAGCAGGCCGGTGGGTGTTCGCGGGCGAGAGCCCCCGTTGGGTGTGGTGAGACCTAGCTTAGTGGCTGTTGCCGCAGCGCGAGCCGTCGAGGCGCGAGTGTTCGTCACCTTCCTCATTGGGATCCTTGAGGGTGTCGTTACTTCATCTGCAATTAATTTATATATTTGATAAGTACTACTTATATACATAATACTGATCAATATTAAGAATATGCCATGTTGGCTTTTGTGAAAAATAAGTATCAATGAATATCATTTAACTAATAAATATACCTGTACTATCAAGGGAGAGATTTGACCCATGTCTTGATGGTGGTTTAGATCCCGTTCTAGACCCGGGCCTCGATCCTGGACGGGATCCACCAGGGGTTAGCGTTGACCTGAAATAAGCGAAATAATACTGTATAAAATCTTCCATATATTTATATTGCATATATTAAAGACACTTTCACAACCATCTAATATATCACAGTAAGCCCCTTCTTAGCCAGGCACGTTAGATGAATAAGATGCCAGCTTCATATATGGTGAGTTAAATTTAAAGAATTTATTTCTCATAAGAACATAGCATTAGTTCACATAAAATGAGATGCAGCAAAATAAAATTGCTGAATTGCCATCTCAGCCACTTTACACGTAGGTTTCCTTAATGTGTTAATATTAAATAACTAAGAATTACCTTGGCACGCTAGGTTTTCTATATCTGGTTCCAAGTCCACTGGCCGCTTCATTATCACTCAGGGAGTCCGGAGTGCCCGCGCTCAGAGATGACCTTGACGCGCGACCGGCAGCACCTCCCGCGGACATAGGCACTGAACGAACCGTTCTTTCCCTCACCTACACATATGCAAATCACGTTATTTAAGATTTTAACATTGATAAGTATAAATTTATCCCACGAACTGTAAATGTAACTACTAAAAAAGTAAATGTATTATGAATAATAAACTTAAAATCCAATAATGATCAATGATGACACATGCTACCACTTACGGTCTTGACAATTGCGTGAAACAATATTAATTTAACCGAAAAACAAATAATGTAGGACTTACACATCAGACAAACCAACAAATAAAATGAAAACCTGAAATTAATCAAAGTGCAATTATCATCCGAGGCACTTTGTCAAAGCCTATTTAGCATTACCCAGTGGTATCCTGGAGAGGGCTGGTAGCCATGGTGGTGTGTATAGTGGTGCGCGCCGGGCGTGGTGGAGCCTTGAGATCTTGAGTGGCTGTATATGAAAGCCTGCTTAGTGCCGTGTGTAGAGCCGACGTGCAGCGGGTACGAACATGGTAGCTCCTCCCTCTGCCTGAGTGCCTCAAATATAGGCTTCAGCTGCTCCAGAAACTCCTCGGCTAAACGCACCAATACAAAACCGGGATGCTCATATTAAGGAAGGAAGGGGACACATCCGTTTACAAACGACCGTTTATTATTGCCTTCATAGTGCCAATCGTTTTGCCGGTCCGCGTTTGATTGCGACGAATTTCGAAACGATGTTACGATTAGTCCACACGTTTAGACGACGAACGCGAGGTTTTATGATATGCGGGATGACGGGATCTAGCGGGACAGGGTGAAACGAAATACATTACCATAACATCCATAGGCGCTGACGTGCCACCTCTCCAATGCAGTGGTTCCAATGAAAAGTAGGTATAGCTAACAGACAACACCAAACACTACACGGCCTTGTGCTTATGCATAGCTTGAACACACTAATGCAATACGACCAAACGCTAAGAGCTCAACACATGCGGCACTCACGACACCTTGCATATGGATCCCCAGATCCATGTACAAGATGCAACAAAACAAAAGCAAAAGTTCAATCCCAAACCGAACGCTCCCTCCAACAACTACTGTGCGTTTTACATGGTAATTGTGCGAAATTACAAACTAAACTATATAATAACCTGTTGGACAGAAGACTTTATTAATTAATGCAAAAACTGAGCAGCTTAACAATTTACCTTTGTAATAGGTCCAGTTGATGGTGGAGTGTTTGTGTTAGAGCGAGGCGTACGCGGTCTGAACGCTGCCATGCTCTGTGACACTCCATCGGCCAGTATGAATTGTTCTCGCAGTTCGATGTTGGTGCGTCCCTTGGCTGCATGCGGGCGGCGTCCGGTGCGCGGGATCACAAACGGAGAAGGAGGGGAAAGGGCAAAGAAAACCATACGGTAAAGGGATAGGATGAGTAACACCAAAACGTGTTAAAAAAAACGGGATAACGTGCAGTGGTAGTAAGGAAAAGAAAAAAAACAACAAACAAATCAGAAAAAATCAACATAACATAACGCAGTCGTAAAAAAATCAGGGAATTTGTCATTGTGTGCAGTTAGGAACAGGAACATTAAAATACGATTAGTTTATTCGCTCACCAATTAAATGCACATATTATAAATCAAAAGCAAGATTAAATGAAACTTGTTATATAATTATATGATAAAAAATAAATATATCCCTTAATTAAGGAATTTCGAGTTTCAAATAAATTATCAACTTGAACTCATAATTTACCATCATTGTTATGAATTGTATCTTGCACTTGACTTTAATATGTTAGTATAATCTACCAATAAAATAAACATTATCAGAAAATTTATGCAAATAAATTCCAATATCATGCAAAATACTTATATTTATAAAGCAACTTTAAATTTATAGCGGTTTCCTCCAACCATATTAATAATAAATTTATTAAAAAATATTAGTATGTAACACCTCCAAATTATTCATTGTACACATTCGATGTTATTGAAATTGCAGAAAGTATTTACAACTAAAGCATCAAAGTGTAGAACGTCAATTTGAATAAAATATAGCGGTAAAACTATTTATAATGGCAAAATATATAGTCTAAGCCACACCAACTACGCGGCGGTCTGTTGTGGAACCAGATAAGTTAGTGAAAAAAAATGCAAATTGTGATTGAAATTCCGACTTATAAGTAGAGTTCCAAAACAGACAAAACTTTCTTACCGAGCGGGCAACAAGCTTCATGCTGTTCTGGCTTGCTCGGATCAGGCAGCGGTAGCACTAATGATACTACTTATGTAAAGGAGGTTTCGTAGGGATATAACAAAAAAATATTAAAATGTAACGTAAAATAACGAATGTTTTCGTATAAGGGACCATAGGGAATTGGAGTGGGCAAAGCGAATACGAATTAGTAAATTAGTAGCAACATCAAAATGTATTGTGGACAAATTCGATGCTTACTTTAATTAGCTAAATAATATTTGTGACTAGCTTAGTTGACTAGGTTCTTGATAAATGGATTGCGAAAATAATTGAATTCATTTTATTTTATAACGTAGAGAATTTAAAGTAGTTTAAATCGTGTTATTATAATCGAAGCAATTCATTATGCTATTTTAATAATAATTATAGGTAATTCTTATTATTTTAGTCCTTTTTCGGCCCTATCATTGTTAATAACAGAAACCGAAGTCCCGATAACGTTATTATGTTAAGTGTTATTGAGAGTTAAATGCGTTTTATTTTGTACGTTGAATGTTGCGTTATAACGTTGAAAATAACGAAACGTCCACTTTTAAGTTTTGCTGGCAACACTACCTACTGCGCATGTCTGTCAAATCAATAGCGTCGTCGTCCGTCAAAACGAAAACAAGAACAATGGACTTCGCTTTCGGTCGATTTTAACACGCGATAATTTAGTTGTTAAATGTATTTGTCTGTTTGAAACGTGTGCAAAATGACCGGCACGGTTATCGAAAACCTTAGTGGCCGTAAATTGGCTGTTCTAGTGACGTTTTTGTTATTGTGTCAGCTAACATGTTTCCTGATCGGAGGGTTGGTCGCGCCCATGCCTGCAAACGCTCAAAACATCCTCGGCACAGTTTGTAAGGACACGTCTACGGTGAAAAATGACACGACCAAGTGGTTCTACAACCGCGGGGCGGGCGCTTGCAAGACTGTTGACCTTGGTATGTCTCATCAAGATCTATCGGAAACAGACGTAGTTTTTGCGTTTCAAATGCCGGTGCCGCGACAGAACAAGATATTGGACTACTCTAGATGGCAACAGAACTTGATTGGCGTTCTTCAAATGGATATTAGTTATCATTCTCAGATGGAGGTGAAGCCACGTAGCATTGTGACAATAGACGCGCGCCTGGCGTATAGGAACAAAGGCGATCCTTCTGACCAATGGCAATTGTATACACAATCGGTCGAAAAGCGACACCTTGACTGTGACATAGATTTGAAAACTGAGGAATACCTATACAACTGCTCAGCAATACCATTGTTTGAACTAGGCTCTTTGTATCACGACTTTTATTTGCTGAACATCAGACTGCCCGTTGACAGTCCAGAAATGAACACAAACATAGGACACATCCAGGACATGTGGCTGACAGTAATCAACCAGAACGGTGGCTTCACTAAAGTGTGGTTGTCTCTCAAAACGGCATTCTTCCCTTGCATTATTGGCATACTTATTTGGTTTTGGAGAAGAATCCACATGCTGCAACGCAAGCCTGTGTTGTTGGAGAAAATGCTTTTGGCATTGGGCATAAGTCTGTGCTTACTTAACATGCCCTTAGAGTATTTGACACTACACTTTGACCTGCCCTTCATGTTACTACTGGGGGATATAAGACAGGGTCTATTCTACTCTATGCTGTTCTCATTCTGGCTGGTATTCGCTGGAGAGCACATGCTTATACAAGACGCCTCACAACAGAGCTCTCTGAAACAGTACTGGCGTCATTTGAGCGCTGTTGCTATCGGCTGCACTTCGCTATTCATCTTTGATATGTGTGAGCGAGGAGTGCAATTACGGAACCCATTTTATTCTATCTGGGTGACAGATTTGGGAACAAACCTGGCACTGACATTCATAATACTGGCAGGAATTTCAACTGGAGTCTACTTCTTGTTCCTATGCTACATGGTGTGGCAGGTGTTTATCAATATATCACACAAAAGGCAGTCTCTACCAACAATGTGCTCCGTACGCCGCCTGCACTATGAGGGAATCATATACCGCTTCAAGTTTTTGATGTTAGCAACACTATTGAGTGCCGCACTGACTGTGATCGGCTTCATCTTGGGACAAGTAGCTGAAGGACAGTGGAAATGGGACGAGAACATTGAACTGGAATACACTTCTGCATTCTTCACTGGAGTGTATGGAATGTGGAACATATACATCTTTGCATTACTGGTCTTGTATGCACCGAGCCACAAACGTTGGCCAGTCAATGACAACACTTTGGACACGCAGAATTTGAGCGAGGAGATTGAATTTAGTCCTCTACCCAGTGAAAGGAATGGTAGTGAGATTTCATCACTCACTTCATTCATAAGGAAGACTACTATAGATTAGATCTTTCTGTTGAAAGCTTTTATGAAGCCTACGCAACAATCTATCAAGACTTAATTATAAGATCTCATTTACTTGAAGATCTGTTGCATATTCTAGCAATAATATTGTAGTAGTAGGTGTGAGCCGGCCATTATAGATGATTAACTGCCCAAACACAGTATTATTTAACTTTAAAAGCTTGCATTAGGAAGATGTGTAATCTGTATTTAGTGTTCTCATCTGTTTGTGTAGGTGTAGACAACCATTAGATATAGCCAGTTTTGTTTATTTAAGAATCCTTAAAAATAAAACTTATTCTTGCCTGAGTCATAAAGCGAGTTGTTTAGTCTAGAACTGGTTTACTTAACCTTGAATCTCTTATAGTATAGTGCTTCCAAACTAATGTATTGTAGTTATGTACTTTGAGCCATAAATTAGTATTATTTTTGATTATATTTTTCTGTGATAAGTACTTGGAACTGCATTTAACCTGTCGTGTTGCCAGCTACTTAATAAATTTATAGTTATTGTAGATCTTTACCAATCAATTTTGTATTAATCGATTAGCGTTAAGATTTGTACCCGTCATTGATATAAATAAAGTATTGTATTAAATTTGTTACATTATTATTATTAGACACACACGGGTGATTATTTTATATAGTTATATAAAATTATCACAATAGTTAATTAGTTTAGTTTGCCCCTATTACGGTGTTAACACAATGTTACTTGATCCCGAAACGATTGATTGACACTTTGAATAACCATATACTAAGTACATGTTTGAATAAATACTGATCTGAAGGCATAGTTAAGTAGATATGCCTAGAAATCAGTATGACAAATCACATATTATTAATGTGAAGCCAAGAGAGAGAGAGCACTGTTGAAGTGAAAATATTAAGATGAAATATTACTAGTGTTTTACTGAATTCTAGTTTTCTAGGCATTTTAATGGCTTCACATTGAAAGAAACTGAAATGTGGACTTTGTTATTTGATATTTCACATAATTAAAATGAAGTACAGAATATTCAGCACTTTTCCTTATGAACAAGTTAAATTAAGAGGGTAAGCAGTCCACTTTCCAATTTACAAAATTAAAATTAAATTTCATTATTTATTTGTGAAATGTAAATTATTTTCCCCAATAAGTCGGAAGTAAAGTATTTAGTATTTCTTTATGTAAATCACAAATATAAGATAACAGATAGTCCCATCTCATACGCACCTATTTAATAAAATATATGTATTAATCATTTAATAAAAAAGACTTCTTTTTGTAACAATATCTGGTTGACCGAGCTATTCTCGGTTTCTTCTTCAACAAAAAAAAGAAAAAAAAACTTCCGGTGAACGTCAGTCTCGAACCGTGGTACTCTAATCAAAATCAAATCAAATCAAAAAGTTTTATTCAATATAAGGGACACTTGGAACACTTATTGAACGTCATTTTTCTTACGTTAACTTAAGTAAATTTACTACCGTTTCCAAAAGTAAGCCTGTCAGGAGAAGAAACGGCGAAACAAACTCCCCGGTTTTTTTTTTTTTTACATGTGTCCCTTCTATATACATAGGGTTGCTTAAGTACATTTCAATGGAAGAGTGAGCAACTCATTGCCATACTTGGCTATCATCAATATACTCAGTTACACTATAATATGCTTTTTCACAAAGTTTCTGTTTGATGCTTGCCTTAAAACTTAAAAATGGTAGTTCACACATTTTTAATGGTAGTTTATTGAAAAGGCGTATACTTTGCCCCACAAAAGAGTTACTAGTTTTGTGCAGTCTAGTCACAGGGACACGGAGTTTATCCCTCTTGCGTGTATTTATATTGTGCATATCACTATTTTTCTTAAAACTATCTATATTCTTTCTTACATATATCAAATTTTCAAATATGTATTGACATGCCACAGTCATTATCCCTATTTCTTTAAACTTCTCTCTGAGAGAATCTCTAGATTTGAGTTTATAGATTGCACGAACAGCCCGTTTCTGCAGCACAAAGATAGAACTGATGTCTGTAGCATTTCCCCATAAAAGGATGCCATAAGACATAACACTATGGAAATAACTAAAATAGACCAACCGAGCTGTGTTTATATCAGTTAGGTGTCTAATTTTCCTTACTGCGAATGCTGCAGAACTGAGTCTTTTCGACAATCCAGCTATATGGGGCCCCACTCTAGTTTCGTTATCGCCCCGTAAGCTGGAAGCCTCACCTTTGAGCTACCATAACTTGACAGATGTCGGCGAATTTTGCCGTCGTATTGTAATGATATGTTTTCCATAAATGAAACCTAGCTAGATATTTTTTTGCCTCTGAAACCCTCTACACACAAAATTTCATGAAAATCGTTGGAGCCGTTTCCGAGATTCAGATTATATATAAGAATTGCTCGTTTAAAGATACAAGATTCTAATCTCATGCTGCATTCTGTAAGCGGCTGGATCCTGGGACCAATTATACTTGTCAGTCTCGGTAGGACTAGTAGGTGTTAAGGATGTCTCATAATTAAAAGAAATATTATAATCTTTTAAACTATAAGGCTAGTAAGAAGTGCCTAGTAATTTTGTTACAAGGTCAGCAAATAAACCCAATATATTACCCCAAATACTAGGGACTTTTTTTAGAATAACTAATGGCAGGTAACCCTCAAAATGAATGCTGACAATACTGCCTAAGCAGTAAGCCCCTAGGCTCAGACAAAGTGATAACCTGACATAAATCAGTCACGTGACATATGTCATTCCCGTACATCTTGTATCGTTTCTACTAGCGAAGCGTGAGGGTAATGTCATTTTATCCACAGGCCCTGGCGTTTGTAATGTACGTATGAGACGGGACGTACTAAATAACCCCTAATAATTCCCATAAAAACCCAGGTAGAAGCGACTAAGTACTTGTAAGTTTACCATCAAAAATAAAGATTCAGTGTAATCTTTTATTTATATTATCTATGTAATAATAATGATCTCCTACCGAATTTCGGTTACGGCGGCTAATCTCAACGAGGATTAGCTATCTGCGCAGGAGATATTATAGTGCACAAGTGTGTGCAAACACAGGTGCACTCTTTATTGGGTCACTCTCATAGTGGGATGGGAGGCAATCCGACACGACCGGAGAGAGATCAGGCGGAGGACCAACGGTGCAACGTGCGCCCCGAGCCACGGGGGTGGAAACACACTCAACTTCCAAACTCCGGGCATTTTATTCTGAATTTCTTGACGGAAAAAACCAATATAAATGTTTGCCCCGACCCGGGACCTCGTGGTCGGCAGACGAACGTACTAACCACCAGATCAACGAGGCAGTTGAATTATCTATGTACTTAGAGGCAGAAGTTCAATTCTCTCTCGTAGGCACATAGTAGGAATTACTTAGGCCATTCTTTTCCGATAGTTAAACTGCCGAACATTAATATTTACTTAATTAGTTACAAAAGAGCCGTGGGTTTGAGCAGTCGCCTGCTACGCAAGCGACGCAAGTTCGAATCCCAGCGGGGCCTATACCAATGAGTTTTTCTAAAAAACTTACGTGCAGTGACACGTCACACCACGTGCTTTACGGTGAAGGAAAACATCGTGAGGAAACCTGCATATGTCTGAGAAGTAATTCAAAGACGTATGTATAGTGCCTGAGACGGCGATAGACTCACCATCTGTCACGTTGGCACTTAATCAAATTCGGTGAAAAGTGGGTGTTGTGATTATAACACCTCTGCCTACCCCTTCGGGGAATACAGGCGTGAGCATATGTATGTATCTACGGTGGTATCTGCCTACCCCCATGGGGTACAAGCGTTAATGTACGTATGTATAGTATTTACCTAGTATTAAGTCGATACTTAGTCGCTTCTACCCAGCATATGATCGTAGTCGCACACAACTTAATATAAAGGCACGTACCTCTGCAAGGATCGTTCTTGACGAGGAACTCGTCGAGCGCCACCCATCCGCCGCCGACCCTGACCATGACGGTGGACCGGAGGATACGGACTAGGCGCAACTTTTGAGAGTCGCCGAACTGTTTTGAGAACCAAATATTCATATATTGCATTTTTGCTCAGGGATAATACGTCAGAAACAAATTGGCCTTTTTCCATTGGCTATGTATGTACCAACACTTTGAAACAATTTTCAAATTGCTTTGTAATAAATTAGGTTTTACAAAGTAGTTTAAATATTTTTTCTAGTGAAAATTAACTACAAATCTGTTTTTATAGTAATGTAACTTACAAAAAAAAATATAACATCAATAAAAAAAATTTTTTTGCAATAAATATTGATATAACGTTGAAATGTTGATAATTTCAAGGCACCTAGCTGGGTAAGAAAGGTTCCAAGCTAAAATTACGGACCCTCAATATCCTCCAAACGTTTTATCACGGAGCACATAAGAGGCTTGCAGTTGAAATTAAATCTAGAGCTAGACTAAAGAAAAAACACAAAGCAACACCTCACCGCCACCTATTTAAACATCAAAACGAACACTACCTGCAATTAAACGTGAACCAAAGACTTAAAAAACTGTCATATAATATCTGTGGATTGGACCCACAGTGGTTGTAACAGTCATAGAGATGTAATAAAGCTTCTACACTGCTTCACACCACACGAAAGCTTACAAGGACCACTTGACAATAACCTGCATGACCTATTATTAGAATAGGTAAGTAATTTGTGCGAAATCTATATCTATATCTATACAGATAAATAACATTGAAGTGTCTGTTTGTATTTCCAAAATAACAGCTTTTCACTAAATGCATATGAAAGTAAACACGGTACTGACTTAAAAAAACAAATTTCAATATGTATTCTCTGTCTGTCTGTCTCTCTGTCTGTTTGTTCCGCGTAATCTCCGAAACGGTTGGATCGATTTTAACAGGACTTTCACTGGCAGATAGCTAATGTTACAAGGAGTAACATAGGCTATTTTTATTCAAAAAACATTTAGGGTTCCACGGGAATTAAATTAAATCTACGCGGGTAAAACCGCAGGGCACAAAGAAAAAAATTAATTTTTTAAAATCAGTCTTAACGCGCAAGCCAACTTCACTGCAATCGAAACGTTCCTAGCCGCTGGCAGCTAACTTCGCGTCCCCCCACTATACTTATCTTTCGTCCTCTCGCTGCGACAGACTACGTAACAACGAAATTAATATGTGCCTATTGTAGACCAAGGAAATAAACGATACAAGAGATTGAATAAAGCTGTCATTTCAACACCCTGAGCTGCCCGCCTTCTCCACAACAGTCAGTACCGTATATACTTTCATATGCATTTAGTCAAAAGCTGTTATTTTGGAATTACAAACAGACACTACAATTTTATTTATCTGTATAGATGTATAGATTAATGCAAGTGGACCTTAGTTAATAATCACAAAACAATAGCTAGTAAGAGCACAGAACAATGTAACACCAAGCTTTTGCGAGAAAACATACGTTCGTGTTCAATTCTATCGTAAACATACGTTCGTATTATTTGTTTTTGGTGATAAAAATACGTATACGTTATTTTAAAATACTTTTTTTTTTAGAAAGAGCCGTGGTGGCCTCGGCGTTTGAGCAGTCGCCTGCTCAAACCGACGCAAGTTCGAATCCCAGCGGGGCCTGTACCAATGAGTTTTTCTAAAAACCTTATGTACAGTGATTTCACACCACGTGCTTTACGGTAAAGGAAAACATCGTGAGGAAACCTGCATATTTCTAAGAAGTAATTCAAAGACGTATGTAAAGTGTCTGAGACGGCGACAGACTCACCATCTGTCACGTTGGCACTAAATCAAATTTGGTGAAAAGTGGGTGTTGTGATATCAACACCTCTGCCTACCCCTTCGGGGAATACAGGCGTGAGCATATATTTTATATACTTTGAATTGAACCCTTCTACAAGGTCTGTAACACGAAAGGGCTACCTACATATTAAAATATCGATAAACCCTCATATGATTTCTACATCTTATATATTTAAACCCCAGAATATTAATATCTTATTTGAAAGATAGATTACACAGTATTTAATAGATCAGTATTAAAGATTCGATACCTACAAAATATTTGAGCACATCTAAACGTAGCTTCCACGGCTGCCTTCCTACGTGAACACACGAACGTGATGTGTACCCGGCAAGCAATGTAACGCTCACAACACGGACCACTCACCCTGTATTTCCCCTCTCCGACCTGGAATACTCTGAACTTCTGCCGACAGGTGCACAGCATCACGAGGCGTTTCACTTCATCGTGGATCTTATCCGCGTCGGTTGGGGGCCCGCGGCGCTCCACCTGGGAAAATAAACCTTATTACTATTCTCGATAGAGGTGAAAATTTACTGTGTTGTTTTATATTTACGTTAGCACACATACGTACGTACACACATACAATGTGTCAAACATCTCGAATCACAAAGTATGTCATACTATCTGATAAGCTCTTATCAAAATCGACGCAGCATCGGCCGATAACTATTAGTTATTGGAAACTGATTACATCATAACAAGTAAGATAACAGTCCAGATATATATGTATAGACGGTAGACAGGTGTTAAGGAACCCACGGAATATTGTTAGGAGACAGACAATGAGTCCATCGTCGTCTCATACACGTCTCTAAAATGTTTGTCAGTTAAATTATGCTGTCATGACGTATAGGGAGTTCAAAGAGACGGCACTGGATAGAGACGAATGGAAGAAATTCTATCGGTTACACCGACAAGAGTCACTCTTAAATTTATTGTGATGGTGATGATATTATGCAGGTTTTCTTGCGAACATTCTAACAAACAAGCGAAAGGCAAGTTTGTAGATAGGCGGCAACCTTAATCGTGCTAAGAGAGTACTCGACGCATTTGAAAACTTTCAAGTCTCCAACTACGATATTAGGCTGCACATCCCCAGACATGATATCCCCTCCGACCTTTGCCAGGGCCGGCGCGCGCCGAGTCACTAGCCTTAAACATGTCTCTATATAATACCACTCAGATCCAGCTCCCTAGCTCATCCCCCAGCAACGCCCTAAGCCGAGGTCCGAGCCCCCCACCGGGGTGCCCTTAGCTGTGTTGCTTAGTTTTTAAGTTTAAGCTCGGCTGGAGGCCCTTGGGTCTCGCCCTTTAGTCCGGTTAAGCAGTGGAGGTAACTCCCCCCTACCAACTGCTAGAGATCATTTCATTTAAAAAAAAAGACATGATATCCGCCTGGCTTGGGATGAGCGTGGACAATGGTTTATCTCCCAAACTCATTGTTGTCCGGGTCTGGAAGCACTCTACCACTATCTACGTTGGATATTTTCTAGTAATGCTTACCCAGTCTGGTCTCAGCGCAGCGATGAACTCCTCCCAGTCAATGAGGCCGCCGCCGTTCCTGTCGAACAAGTCAGCCACGGCGCCCATCTCCAGGCGGGAGGTGTCGAATTCTGATAAACAGAAACGTACCTTAGTCATATAACATTAGGAATCCCATTACTATAACACTATAGTTGTAGATTGGCTTGTTGAAAAAGTTTTGGTAGTGTGATATCGCCTTTTGTTTCAAGCCAAGTGCGATATGTAGGTTCGGGTACCGAACTCCCTCGCTAAATGCTCGTGACATTAATTTCAAAATAACGAGAGTCCGATAAATAAGCAGTCCTGTGGGCCTGGACAAAGTAAGGATAATACCAACCAGAGTGCCCAGTGCGAGTTTTCTTAAAATCGTCGTCACAAGTCATCGCATTGACGTAAACGCAGATTTGAATGGGATCACAATAATACCACCCGTGGGCCGACAGATGGCGCTGTTTCGATCCTATCTGTGTTTACGTCAATACGGTGACTTGTGACGGGGGCAATGAAAAACTCGCACCAGGCCTTCTGGAAATGTTACCAGTCCTGTGAATTTTTATATTTTATCACAGACATGGATCGAAATATATATTGCGAGTGTATACTGCCGTTTTTTGCAATACACACTGCACATAAGTTTTTTAGAAAAACTCATTATTACAGACCCCCGTGGGATTTGCGTCGCTTGCGTAGCAGGCGACTGCTCAAACCTCAAGGCCACCACGGCTCTATTATATATTAGAAAAATATGAAATATTAGAAAAAATCCTAATTGTATCCCAACTCAATGTAAAGTTGATCGTTATAATAAAAACGGTAAAAATAAATGATAACAGTTATAGTAGTGGGACTTTTACCACATTAGTAATATCAAACTTACTGGTGTTAATAATTCCATCGATGAACTCGTGTCGGGCGATGAGACCGTTGTTGTCCTTATCCATCTTACGGAACAGGTCCGTCAGCCGGGACTTCTTGTGGTTCATGAACTTCAAGAACTGTTGGCAAACAATAAGAATTGAAAATAACCAACATAATGACAAATATTGTTAGCACAGTGACTCCACTCCTACAACTCCCCTCCATTGAGCACTGACCTTATTCACCACAGGAACACAATACTAAGGTCGCATTTTCATTATTTGGCTAAAACTTTTTGTATGAGAGATCCTGTTATGCTCTTCCTTACAATTTTAAACTTCTTAAACATTTTTGTTCATCATCATCATCTCCCTGGCCTTATCCCATACATTGTTGGGGTCGGCACTTGATTCAAAACGATGTGACATGATTTTTATACGAAGCGACTGCTATCTGACCTTCGCAACCCCTTTAACAAGGAAGATCTGTGATCTGGGTTAAACCAGTTGTCAGACTATTTAAGGTCTCCAACTGACCTGTAACGATTGCCAAAGATGATCAATTGGCAACCGGGACCGACGGCTTAACGTGCTCTCCGAGGCACGGAGGGGACTCGGGCGGTCACCCATCCAATTACTGGCTAGGCTTAGGGTTGCTTAACTTCGCTGATCGAATAATATGCGCAATAGCAACTGTGCCACGAGCTCCTATTCTCCCTTAAACATCTTTGTTATCATGTATAAAACCAATCTTACCCGCTTCCTCCAGTCATCCCAGCTGAAGTTGGACACACGTTGCAGTTCCTTCAGATGAGCGAGACGCTCGTGTAGACGTCTCTGTCTCTCCCAGGCCAGGAGCCACACCGTCCGCCACTTGTCCCACAGTTGCTTCACGCGTGGTGAACGGAATTCTGGCTCGGCGCCTTTGCTGTAGGGATTTATGGGGTGAGTTTATAATTACATGGGGTGAGTACATAATTTTATGGGGTGAGTTTAGAAAAAAATATAGGAGTGTTTTTGATCTTATATTGAATTTAGAATTATTTATTTTTGAAAGTTTATATTGGGGATATAATAACAATATAAAAAGGAGATCAAAAGATATTTTGTGAGAGAGTATTCTACTTTTGATTTTGTATACGTATTTTAAGAGTCAGAGGATGTTACGGGACACGCAGACTTTTACCCAATTCAATTTACGGGATGTTTTCTAAATATGAATATGAGAAATTGTATGTAGACACATAATAATTTTAATCTTAGATCAAGTAATGGATATATTTATAGTCAAATGTTGATAATTACAACTCTACTTTGCGACGGATAACAATACTAAAAAACTAAGCATTACATTTTAATCAACTCAAAAAGCTAACATTCCGGCGTCAAACAATAACAATAGGGATGTCCCACAACAAAACAACAAAATTAAAACAAGCAAATATATGTCATTCACAACCCTGATTGTTGTCAAATGACGCAAATGACGTTTAGCATACATTGACCCTGCGTTTTATGAACTTTAAAGTATATTTTGACATGTGCAACGTATTTCCCGTCCATTTGGTATATGGTATATTAGGCACAATAAACTATATAAAGTGTATATTATTATTATATTTACCAGATATATTTTTAAAATTGTATAATATATTTGAAAAGAGTAATTATTAAAAACTTTATTGGGCAAGTTCCACATATATCGACCAGATGGCGCTAAAACGCTGATAATTTGCTACATTTTTTTTTCTATTGCGTTTTTTAAAAATAATTATTACGTCATGATATTTTTGTAAGACGTTAAATGACGTGGCACATGTCACTCACCTGCCCTTAGCCGGGAAGCGCGGTCCGTAGTGCGGCAGGTTGCGGTCGGGCGTCTCACGGCCAGGGCTGATACGACTGGAGCACACGCACATTTATATTCACACGGTTCACTTCAACCAGTTAGTGCCAGCCCTTATTAGTGTTTGTTAGGTTTTTGCGGTGAATACTGGTTAGTTTTGCGTTCTAGTATCGGTTAGCGTCGTTAAGTTTCCGAAAGCATTCATTTCGACATTAGATTTTTACGTTACCAACGTTACAATATTTATTTCGGAATATATGTTAGTAGAAATACTGGTTTCATCTTGGTCATGTACGCAGTAAACTAATAACAGACGTCTTATTATTTAGAAAAAAGAACATGCTTAGCAAAAATGAACGTTATAATTATTATTGATTGGAGTTTAGATTGGGTTACATATTTTGGACGACGTAAGCAGTACCACCTAGTATCTACTGTACAGGCCAAGTATGTAGGTAAGATTAGTAGTGTGTAACAATGCCGATAGATGGGGCTAATTATATTGTGAATCACGCTATAGAGATTCTCTGCGGTATACGTATATACCGCAGATAATTTATTATACTCGCTGAATAATAAAAAAAACTTTTTTTATTATTCTTTGGTACATTGTAATTTCATTTCGATCGTTGTTCAACTATTTTCAGTGAGTTAGTTAGGTTATGTCAATACAGCATGCATATTAGATTAATAATAATTAGATTAACGACGTTATAATTATATTTTATAAAACTACAGTCAGCATGCATTCTAACTAAATAATCAATACACGCAAATATATACTTCTTACTATAAGTTTAGAAATTACTCAAAACGTTAAACCGACCATACATTTTTACGGACAAGTATCTAAGATTATTTTTTTTTAAATGGAATTTTTTTTTGAGGGGAACATTTTTTTAATAAAGAAAAAAAAACGGAATTTCGAATTAGTCTTTTCGTGTTTAAAACCAACAATTTATATTTCCATCTAGGATGATTTGCATTTATTTTTTTTGAAGTTTATCTGTTCATAAAAAAAATACTTAAATGGAATGAGTTTTTTTTTTAACAATTAAATAAAGCCACACAACTAAAAACTACTCTATAAAGCGGCAACGGTCTAAAGGCACACAAAACCTATTAATATTGGGATCAAACCTTCCTCTCCTACGCGTGTGAGTCTTCGAACTGCCGGCGAAGCGCGAACGAGACAGAAAGCAACGTTACACGGGTTAGAGCGAGACAAAGCTATGTCACGAGGTTGCTTTGTCAAAGGATGCTTTTAAAAAAACTTATCACATTCTAAGATACATATTATTAACAATTTACAAGATATTTTTCTCAACAATCACTTGACATTGGCGGAATAGTTTTACTTAAGCTCATCGCCATTAAATAAATAAAGGAAAGGAAAGGCACATTCTAAGATGTAATAATTTCTTTTTTTAAATAATTGAAATTGTTTTTAATAAAAATCCGTTTTAAATACCATCCTCTAACAAAACACAATAACACGGTTATAAAAAGCACATTTATTCGGTTGTTATTCCCACCATAAATTATTAGGTAAGTATTATAATAATACTGTTATTAAATTATCTATACTTATCATTGATGATAATAGAAAACTCGTTATGGGGTTCGAACCCATAACCTTCAATGTAAGAGACACAAAAGTTTCAAAGATAAATTATCAATAATTATTGACATTCCAAATTGAAATAAGGATTCTGTAACCGCCATTTTTTATTTCCGTCTCGGTCATTTCATAGAGAAGTCGAGCAAGACAGGTATAAAAAATGGCGGTCGTTTGACTGTAGTTTAATTTTGAAATTCAATCTAATTTTTAAGTTGTCGTAAATCGTTACAAAACACAAAAAAAAAACAAAATAAAAAATTTAAAACACACCTGTAACGCCTAGATCCATAATAGTCGGGCGAAACAGACCTCTCCCTGTTCAGATCATGTTGGGAACCCCGACTTTATGCGTAGCGAGACAAGAACACCATGCAATGACGTCACAATATGGCGGCGAGTGGTGACGCGTGCATGAGACGTGAGAAAAAAAACGAGCACAAAATGAGGACATGAAGTGTACGACACAAAATATAAGCAAATTATCAAATTAAAAAAAAAAAAAAATTTTTTTTTTTACATACCCAGGTGCTCCCTTAGTAACACTCTTGGCGGAGACTTTTCTCGGTGTTGTCTCGCGGCCTTGACTCTGACTCTTAACCTGAAACAATTAAGGGGTAGGCGGAGGTGTTGTTACAACAACCACTTCTTCACCGAAGATCATTAGTGCCAACGTGACAGAGGGTGAGTCCATCGCTGTCTCAGACACTTTACATACGTCATTGAATTACTTCTCAGAAATATGCAGGTTTCCTGACGATGTTTTCCTTCACCGTAAAGCACGTGATGTGAAATCACTGTACATAAGTTTTTTAGAAAAACTCATTGGTACAGGCCCCGCTGGGATTGGAACTTGCGTCGCTTGCGTAGCAGGCGACTGTTCAAACCTTAAGGCCACCACGGCTTCTAGCATTAAGATAATGTTATTGGGTCTATACATTAGTTTAGCGATCCAGCGAGCTAACGCAACCAGCTTACTGGGCGCCGTTTACACTAATTGAAATACTGTGTTCTATTTATATTTTTTATTTTTATTGTTATGTATCTCTTAGTTTTATTATTCATTTATTAGAAAGAAATAATAAAAAATACTATAGAACACATTTAGCAAACTTCGTATAGTATAGATTCAACGTGCTTTTACGTTGATGATATCACCTGCGTATTTCTGTATAGGAACAAGCGCCCCAAGCGGCGAGTGTAGGAAGTATTACGTCTCCATACAAAAAAGCGCAAAACGCACCTTCGAACGTGTGAAATACTTGGGAAATTGATGCGGAAAACTTATTGAATTTCGACGAAAATGCTATGATCATATGCCTGTATAACAATAATAAAAAAATTTACTAAAAAAATTTTGTGTTAATTACCTGGTAAGCTTTGCAGACCCTATCGACCTCGACCTGCCTCTTCTGCGTGTGCTCCATCAGCTCCTTGTGATCTTCGATCAATCCTTCGAGCAGCTCGATGGATTCTGGCAGGGGTTCTGCTTCTAGGGCTGGGTAGGAAACATATTTATAAGTAACTAGCTATGCCCCGCGGTTTCACCCGCGTAGATTTAGTTTTATGTTGGTTTAAAATTGACAAAGTTTCATACAACCCTTCATCCCCTATTTCATCCCCTTGGGGGTAGAATTAATCAAAATCCTTTCTTGCCTACATAACATCTACCTGCATGCCAAATTTCAGCCCGATCCGTCCAGTGGTTTGGGCTGTGAGTTGATAGATGACTACGTCAGTCAGTCAGTCAGTCAGTCACCTTTGAGTTTTGATTTTGATTTGTTGACTTGGTGGAAAGGCTTTTATTCAAATCAAAAAATTACCCAACTGGATATAATGCCTCTTGACTCCTGCTTAAGAATATTTTTATACAACAAAGATGGCAAACAAGTGTTTAGTACTGAAGGTAAGCGGCCACTGCAGCCTATGATCATGACCGACAAGAGTGGCAGTCACGCATTGCACACCTTATGAAGAATAGAATCGCTGAGCCACCATATAACAACATAAAAAAGAGACGAAATTTGAATTTTAGATTTATATGAATATATATATACTGAATAATTAATAAGGCTGAAAGCCAATTATACCAATTAAGAGTAATATAATTATTGATATATACATTCGCTCCGCTCATTATACTCCAACTCCCCTCACAGTAGACAAAGTAACGTTCTCTCACGCTTGCACTAATAGAAACGATAAAATATGTATGGAAGTGTCATAAATCAGTCACGTGACATATTTTTTTTTTACGATATGGTTTCTCGCAGTTGGTAGGGGGGAGTTACCTACACTGTTTAACCGGAATAAAACCGGTGGTAACATTTATAATCATGTATAATGTATTTTGTGTCCTTCTGACGATTTGAAAGTACTTTGTAAGAAGTCTAATCAAATAAAGATATTTTTGATTTTGATTTTGATTTTTAAAGGGCGAGACCCAAGGGCCTCCAGCCGAGCTTAAACTTAAAAACTAAGCAACACAGCTAAGGGCACCCCGGTGCGGGGCTCGGACCTCGGCTTAGGGCGTTGCTGGGGGATGAGCTAGGGACCTGGATCTGAGTGGTGTTCACGTGACATATGTCATTCCCGTACATTTTGTTTCGTTTCTACTAGCGAAGCGTGGGGATAATGTTGCCAGCCATTCATCATCGAACACATCGCAATCAAACAAGACAAGATGTAATTAGTATAATACTCACACAGCAATGTATTCTCGAGTCCCATGAGCCACTGGAGCAGCTCTTCCAGAACAAAGTCCAGGTCTTTGAGGCTCTGCATATGAGCCTCCAGCTTGCCTCCACGCTGCATTGCCCATTGCCATACCTGAGGAATAAATCATACTTTAATGTATAATTCTAGTTCATCAAAATTCTCACATTTATTGACCAATTCGATGATGTAAACAATATTATAATTGAAGTCGCTACTTTGATAGGAGCCGAGGTGGCCGTGGGGTTTAAGTAGCGGCTAATGAGTTTTTCAAAAAAACAGCTGTGTACTGATTTCACAACACGTGCTTCAGGGTGAAGGAAAACATCGTGAGGAAACCTCTTTTCTCTGAGAAGTAATTCAAAGGCGTATGTATAGTGCCTGAGACGGCGATTGGCACTTAATCATCATCGGTAAAAGTGCCTCTGTCTACCCCTTGTATTATCATACAAAATTATTTTGTCTGTTTAAACGCATTATTCTTTTAAGCTACATTACGAATCTCGTTACGGTTTTTATTGACATGTAAGAGTTGAACTCCGATGGGTTTATAGCTAACTAGCGGATGTAACGCGGTTTCACCCGCGTAGTTCCCGTTCCCATGGGATTACAGGGATAAAATATAGCCTATATTAATCAGTGATAATGTAGCATTCAAATGGTGAAAGAATTTAAAAAATCGGTCCAGTAATTATTGAGCCAATTCGTCACAAACATATTTAAATATAAATATTTCCCACTTATAATATTACTTAGTATAAGAGTATAGTCAATGTTTTGTAATAGTCTTAAATGTATAGTCATTATATTTCTAGAGATTTTAAAGTACGCTGTTGAAGGTGAATCAAATAAATACATTCAAAAGTAGCTGTTCCCCGCGGTTTTACTCGCGTAGACTTAATTTCATAGGTGGTCCATTGAAACTTCCTATTTTTATTAAATAATTTGTAAAATTTGCTATCTGTGTGTGAAAGTCCTGTTAAAATGGGTTAAGCCGTTTCGGAGATTAGTTGGAACAATCGATAGGCGGAGATAAAAAATCCTTTTTTTATGTGAGGACCTACATACACCTGCATATGCATTTAGTGACTTTACGAACACAGACACTTCCATTTTATCTACCGTAACGTATGTATGTATAGATTTGAATTTGACACTTCATATATAAGTAATTAATATAGGTATGTACCTGTCCTGGTGTCACTCTACTAAAAATCCTCATCACGGGCAACACATTAGTAACAAATTGAATTTTTCCCTTACTCATTTTGTTTTCTGAAGCACAGGCTCACGCAAATATTTTATTTAAATCACAAATCACACCAATTAAAACAATTTAGTTCATTATACAATCACGATGTTTGTGGAGAATGAACGTTAAAAACTTAATTGATAAGATAATCTGATTAATTGTTTTAATTACGTTATCGATACCTAATCTATGTGAATGCAATGCTAAATCGAGATATAATTATGTATTTTTCACGAGACAGGCTTCCGTTCTTAACTATTTATATTTTATAGCAAGCCTACTTACATAATTATAACGCACTAGCGGAAGTCACGCGGTTTCACCCGCGTAATTCCCGTTCCCGTGGGAGTACGGGGATAAAATAAAGCCTATGTTACTCGCTGATGATGTAGCTTGCCAATCGTGAAGTGAAGTGAGAATTTTATGAAATGTGATTGAAAACAACCGCGATGCATCGAGATGATTCAATAATCGAAATAATCGCGATTGACCTCTCGCCAGCATCTCTAATCGAAATCGCTGACAAAGGCTATATCTATACAGATAAATAAAATTTAAGTGTCTTTTTGTAATTCTAAAATAACGGCTCTTCACTAAATGCATATGAAAGTATATACTATACCTACTGATTTTAAAAATAAACTTTCAACTTTTACCTCTGTCTGTCTGTTTGGTCCGGGTAATCTCTGAAACGGCTGGACCGATTTTAACGGGACTTTATAGCGAATGTTATGGAGAGTAACTTAGCTTACTTTTATTAATAAATACATTTAGTGTCCCACGGGAATTAAATTAAATCTACATAGATGAAACCGCAGGATACATCTAGTATAAAGTAAAAATCCCTCGATAACTCACCTCATCCCACCGACTCTGTATAATAGTGATCCAGTGTTTGATGACAGTGACAGCATCGGGGTGTGCCTTGCCAAGGATAGAGTGAGCGAGCGATATAGTGTCGTCCTTGTCCCTCTGCTTCTCATTCAACTCTCTCACAAACTTCTCGTGGTCTCTGATCTGTTGGTGCGTCTCCTGGTCGCCTTCGGGCAGCTGGCCGGAGAACCGAAGCTTGGTCTCGGCGTCCGAGAGCCATTCCAATAGCATGTTCACTGATCTGTGTAGTTTTTCGGCCTGGGGGGAAATAGAAGGAAATATATTAGCAGTCGCCTGCTACGCAAGCGACGCAAGTTCGAATCCCAGCGGGGCCTGTACCAATGAGTTTCTGTAAAAACTTATGTACAGTAATTTCACACCACGTGCTTTACGGTGAAGGAAAACATCGTGAGGAAACCTGCATATTTCTGAGAAGTAATTCAATGACGTATGTAAAGTGTCTGAGACGGCGATGGACTCATTATCTGTCACGTTGGCACTTAATCATCTTCGGTGAAAAGTGGGTGTTGTGATTACAACACCTCTGCCTACCCCTTCGGGGAATACAGGCGTGAGCATATGTATGTATATTGGTTAATGTTTTTTTTAATTATACATTTTGTTAAATTTATTATAGCATACAAGAAGGCCAGGGCCTATTTTGCAGCTGGCCTTCTACAATTAGAAAAAGAATATGTTTTAAATTTCAAATAGTTCCGATCTCCTTTTGTTTTTTCTTCATATTATTACTATTGATCTTGTATTTATCTGAATATTATCGTTTTGTAAAACATTGACATGGTTTTTATATTATCATCTCCCTACACAATCAATACAAAGAAATATTATTGTTATGAATAAACTTAGAGTTTATTCACATTTAGAGGTATTATTACTTTGTAATACTGTAGCAGCGTTCCTTCACTAGCTCCATAGATGGCGTTACTCGCAAACAAATGCAAAGTTTAAGTACAAATTCACGAGAATCTAAATCGCGCAATAAGAGTTTTCGAGCGCATTGCAGTATATATACAAGTATCCAACTAGAACAGTTGGAGCCGGTATTCCCCAGACATGACACCCGCCTGGCTGGAAGATCTTCCCTTTGCTGCGATGAGGAAGATCATTCCTTCTCCTCACGGTATAAAGGTTTTATGGAAGTTACCTCCTTGAGAGCCCCTTCTAGTTTATGAGCCTTCTTCTCGCTAAGAGTCTGCACTGATTCCCAAGCCTGCTTCAACTCGCTGCATTGCTGTTTAATGCTGGCTGCATCCTCGCGAGGTACCTGGATCACAGCAATAAGGACCTTATATCTAAGGATATTGTATATTTTACCAATAGAAGGCCGCGTTACTTGTGAGTATCATACGATATATAGCCTATAATAACCCGAAAAATTTTAAGACTTTATATATATCGCACCCTCGCGAAAATAAGTTAATGTTAAGATCATAAGACAGGCTCAAAATGTTTTAAAAAATATGTAAAAAATGTTTTTAATGCAGAATCTAAATTATATTTATTAAATATAAAATAGGTATGCAAATTTGTAAAATAATTTATAATTTAATTTAAAGTTATAAAATCAAACTTGTCGATCATAGACTGCGATTCAAAATAAAATTATTATTGAATTGAGAATATCCAATGTAAAATCAACTCTATTTTTATTAACATAAGGTACAAGGTAAGATCAGTTTCTCAAAGTGCAATGCATTATACTCACGGTGGCTTCCAGGTCCTTGCCAGTCTTCATGACTGATTGCATCTGCTGTTCGCGGGAATGGAGGTCCTCTTCAAATTGCTACAGAAAACAAAATGTCACTGTTAGTTATACATACATACATATGCTCACGCCTGTATTCCCCGAAGGGGTAGGCAGAGGTGTTGTTATCACAACACCCACTTTTCACCGTATTATGTGCCAACGTGTCAGACGGTCAGTCTATCGCCGTCTCAGACACTTTACATACGTCATTGAATTACTTCTCAGAAATATGCAGGTTTTCTCACGATGTTTTCCTTCACCGTAAAGCACGTGGTGTGAAATCACTGTACATAAGTTTTTTAGAAAAACTCATTGGTACAGACCCCGCTGGGATTCGTACTTGCGTCGCTTGCGTAGCAGGCAACTGCTCAAACAAAACTATGCTGGAAAGCAACCTTCCGAACCCGGCGGTAATATCTTAATAATACTTCAATCTATTTTTCTTATTACCTTATGTTGTTCAATGAGCGCCATGACAGTGTCCAGATCCCCGTGGACCGGGGAGTCTGTGCCCAGTTCCTTTTGCTGCTTCCTCAGCCACTCCAGCAACGCGGACATGGCGTCCTTGAACTGGCCGGAGTACAGCAACGCTTCCTCCAACTTGCGTTGGCTGTCGGACAAACGGACAGGGTTATTTATGATAAGATGTGCCCAGAGGTTTCACCAAGTAGGTTTGATATCGCAGAACCTTAATTTAATAAAAGCCAGTTACTCCTTGTGACATCAGCTATCTGCCAGTGAAACTCCCGTCAAAATCAGGTCCAGCTGTTACTGTTTAGCCGTAACAAACAGACAGACGGATACAGACAGAAAAAATTTTTTTCAGGCACTATACTTTTGTATCAATTAAATTTTACTTCAAAAATAAGCATTATCTTATGTACACCTACATATTACTACAAAAAAATCCATAAAAATAAATAGTAAGTATAACGATGAAAAAAATTAAAAATCTCAATCACCTTTCCCTAACTGTGAATAGGAATCGTTTACGTCGTATTCATCAATCTTTATAATATGCTGTGTATATAATTAAATGTGTTGTGTACTGTATATATATTGTGTAATGTTGTTACGTTTTGTGTAATTGGTTACTGGCCGTTTAAAATGTATATTTCAAATAAATAAATAAAAAAAATTAATCTTCATACCCAACTACTTTGAATGAAAGAAATTGAAAAATATATACTAAATGTACTTACTTACTGTGGCAAATAAATTGTATTATTATTATATTAGTATTATTTCATTTTTATCTATCATTCTCAGCTTTTAACCGGTTTTCTAATGGCACGGGCCTAGGCCAAGTGTTCATCAGGAGGTATGTCTAAATAAGTTATGGTGGTGAAGCTTATTATTATTATATATAAAAAATATATAACTCACCGATCAACAGCCTTCGAGCAGACAGTAGTCCACTTGCTCTTAAGGTCTGTAAGCATGGTCTTAAGGGCAGGTTCGTCGCCCTTCGGTGCTTTGTCCTTCAGCTGTTTGCCAACTTTCATGGTCTGATCGTACGACGACTGCTTCGCTGCCAACGCCTTTTGGAACTCGCGGTGTTTGTGCAATCTGTGGGTAAAATATATACATATAGAGCCTGCCGAAACTCGCAGAAATTATTTAGAAATGCATTAATGTACTTTTACTAAAAATAAAATTAATTAGTTAATAATTAAAGAGCCGTGGTGGCCTTGGGGTTTGAGCAGTCGCTTGCTATGCAAGCGACGCAACTTCGAATCCCAGCGAGGTCTGCACCAATGAGTTTTTCTAAAAACTTATGTGCAGTGATTTCACACCACGTACTTTACGGTGAAGGAAAACATCGTGAGGAAGCCTGCATATGTCTGAGAAGTCATTACGAGACGTATGTATAGTGTCTGAGACGGCGATAGACTCCCCTCTGTCACGTTGGCACTCAATAATATTCGGTGAAAAGTGGGTGTTGTTATTACAACACCTCTGCCTACAGGCGTGAGCATATGTATGTATGTAAATTAGTCAAACCAATAACTTGTAATTTATTTATGTTGTTAACGTTAATATTAGCTTCGTATAAAAATCAGGACGTCAGCATCAGGGTTGAATAAAGTGCCGACCCTAACAATGTATGGGGAAAAGTCAAGGATCTGAGAATACCTTTGCTTGATCTTCTCAGGATCATTGATGGTGGTCTCCGAGTTGAGTTCATCCAACTGGCGTTCCGTGTCAGACAGCCAGTTCATCAAGTTGTTCCTGTTATAAGAATTAAATACATACATAATACTGATGAATACATTTGAAGTGTGTTGGATATATCGAAAGGATGAATTAAAGGTGATTAAGGAAAAAAAATATAGAGCGAATGTGTGCGGAAGTGTTGGTAGAGGGCATTAATAATTTTTTCAGAAAGGTCAAATTCGGAGACTCGTAACCGAAGAAAGTGTACGAAGAGATGCATGAATGTGGATGAAGCGAAAGAAGTATGTGGTAAACGGTAGTCTCTGCCTACCCCCATGGGATACAGGCGTGAGCATATCGCACCCTCAGGACGATAGTGACTCAATTCAAAAATCGTGGCGCAATAAAGTTTGAATTTATAACTTAGGTAGTAATATGTTTTTGTCAAGTTTGCCATATTTAATATAAATCAGCAAATAAATGTTTGTTATTCAATAACTAGTACAATTAACTACGAGAAAAAGAAAAGCAAGTTATTATTTTAACAGTTCTCAATACAATGTTTGTGCATTGTCGATAAGTGTTAAATTTTATTTTAAAACTAAATATAGAAATACATTCTAGTCAGTCTGTCTGTCTGTTTTTAAAATAATAATTTTTCAAATTTTTGAGTCGTATCTCTATCGTCCTAAGAATGCGATATGTATGTATGTATGTAATACGCACCACATATCATTAAACTCCTTGGCCTCCTTAAATCCATGGTCTAAAGCCCTTGTCCTCTCCGCCGCCTTGGAGACCACTCTCTCCCACCGATGCTGGACCGACACCAACAGGTTCTTGATGAGAATAACGTCTTGCTTCTGACTGAAGTATTTGAGGTGAGTTCCCTTCTTGTCCAAGTGAAGCATCGTTTCCCGGTGAGTGGCTACCTCCTTCTGGAAGGCTTTGTGTTCTTCGATTTGAGCTGCAATGAAGGAGAAGAGGTTACGAAAAAGAAGTATATAATTATTATATCCGTCGTTATATCCATAGTACAAGCTTAGTTTGGGACTAGATAGCGCTGTGTGATAATGTCCGAATATTATTTATTAATTAAATATATCAAATTTCCATGTCACAATGTTAGGACCGATTTGTATGAAATTTTGTGGGCAGATCGGGTAGGTTTGAGAATCGGCCAACATCAATTTTTGACCCCTAAATGATAAGGGTGACCAGCCCAAAAAAAAAAATGGCAATACAACGTTTGCCGGGCACAGCTAGTATTATTATAAAAGGTGATACATAAATATTAGTTTTTATTCATGACATACATGGTTAAATTCTAAATTCTTAAAAAGTGTAAAGAAAAATACGAACACGAGGCGGGACTCGAACCCGCGACCTCTGCAAACCGTTGCATGCGTCGAATTTTCCCGCCTCGTGTTCGTATTTTTCTTAACCCTTTTTAAAAATTGAAGGTGATACATGTTTGCATCCAATGTAATAATGTTATGATACGATACATTGACAAAATCAGGGTTTATTTAGGCAGCCTGTAGGATATATGATTTTTTAATAAAAGTAGCCTAAGCTTTCATCCCCTATTTTAATCCCCATGGGGGAGTGAGTATTAATCAAAATCCTTTCTTAACGGATGCCTACGTCATAACATCATAATTTCAGCCCGATCCGTCCAGTGGTTTGGGCTGTGCGTTGATATAGTGATCTATCATGTCAGTTACCTTTGAGTAATATATATTTAGATTAAGTGTAAAACTCACTGAGCAGTGTCTCCATGACCCTGGAGACAGGTTTGGCCGAGGTCAAGGTCTTCTCAGCGCCAGTGAGCCAGTCGACGAAGGCTTGCAACGCGTCGTGGAACTCCGTCGCCTCCTTCAGAGCTATTTCTAACTTGATCTTCTTGTCTGATGCTCTGTGGGGAAAAAAATGTTTACAATAGGGTAAACGCTAAGGCGTAACTCGTTAGGCTATTCCAGTCGATATTTGGAGTTGGCCGACTGGAGTCTAAACCTCCACCTTACATAGCATAATACATAAATTAATATTCTCACGCAATCCCAGAACTCGGGGACTTCGGGGACTTCGGGGACTTAATCATATTAGGTGAAATGTGGGTGTTTTTGAAACAAAAACACCCACATTTCACCTAATATGATTAAGTGCCAACGTGACAGAGGGTGAGTCCATCGCCGTCTCAGGCACTATACATACGTCTTTGAACTACTTCTCAGACATATGCAGGTTTCCTCACGATGTTTTCCTTCACCGTAAAGCACGTGGTGTGAAACCACTGCATTAGAAAAACTCATTGGTACAGGCCCCGCTTGGATTCGAACTTGCGTCGCTTGCGTAGCAGGCGCCTGCTCAAACCCTACGGACACCACGGCTCTTATGGTGTTCTTATTAAACACAATACCTGGCAGTGACGTTGTCCCATCTGGACTTCAAGGTCTTCAAGTTGTGATGCAGCTGCGAGGTGGGGTTGGGTTTCTCCTGCTTCTTGAGGTACTCTTGGCCCTGCTGCAGGACTGCTTCCACCTTCGGGCGGTTCGCCTCAATCTCGTTGTATACCTCCTGATTAACGAAAATACGTGATGAAGTTTATGGTTGAATGTGTTGTGGACAAAGTAAATTCTTTTACAAAAGATAATCCTAGGTTTAAAATCAGTTTCATCTCTATTGGGATGGGGATTACAAAATTATAGAGTAATTACTGAGTTTCTTGCCGAGTTCTTCTCAGTAAAAGCAACCTTCCGAACTGACGATTTGAAAGTACTTTGCTAAAAGTCTAATAGTCTAATCGAATAAACATATTTTTGAATTGAATTAGGATGGTCATACTTTTAGTCGGACTTTGGTCTAGACTTAGTTTAAGCCGTGTTTTGCAATAAGGGAGAGAGCAAAACAAGCTTTTATAGAAAATTTTATAAAAAAAAATCGAAATAATATACAATAAATATAAAGTAAGGACAGTATTCCCTACAGGAAAAAAAATACTAAGAAGAGATGGAGTGATTTTATCTACACTTAGATTATAAAGAGGAAAGGTTTATATTTTTGTGTGTATGTTTGTAATGAATACACTCAAAAACTAAAGTGTTGATTTCAAAAATTCTTTCACCATTGGAAAGCTACATCATAGCGAGTAACATAGTCTTTATTTTATCCCCGTCCTCCCACGGGAACGGGAACTACGCGGGTGAAGCCGCATGACGTCCGCAAGTGTATTATAAGAAGTATATAAGTGTATAATAGAAGGTAAGCTTACCATAAACCTCTCCAGTTGTTCCGAGGCCGTCTCGGGCAGTCCTCCCACGGGCTTGGAGGCTGCGATCACGCTGTCCACCTCCGACAACCAAGACAGGAGGTCGCCTATCTCAGCGTTGAAACTGAAAATATTAACATTATCATTGAAAAAACTATATGAAGTATGTGTGGGGTCACCATTGTAGATCGTATCAAAAATAGTGTGATAAGAGACAGTTGCAAGTTGAAGAATGATGTGGTGACCAGAATTGAAAAAAGTATGTTGAGATGGTTTGGACATATCGAAAGGATGAGTGAAAGGCGATTAACAAAAGAAATGTATAGAGCGAATGTGACCGGAAGTGTCGGTAGAGGGCGTCCAAGGAGGAACTACTATGACCAAATTAATTGTATTTTTCAGAAAGGTCAAATTCAGAGCACTCGTAACCGAAGAAAGTGTATGAAGCGAAAGAAGTATGTAAGGATCGTAGCATGTGGCAAACGGTGGTCTCTGCCTACCCCATGGGATACAGGCGTGAGCATATGTATGTTGTAAAAACTAGCTTCCGCACCCAGCTTCACCTGCATGATAGTACGATTGACATACAATTTGTAAGCCCAAATTTCACCCACTTTAAAAAATTTCTTCACAAACAAGATTACTAATTCATATCTCTAGGGCCAGTGGCTTGCCAGTACGTTGATTTGAACCTTATATTAATTATAATAATAGATGTTTGTCGTATATCAGCAGGGAGGTAGGTACTTTGATAAGTTCAAATATTAGTCATTAGAAGACAATCAATCGGGTTACATTCATACGAAGGTTTTACCCATGACCTGAATAGTATCCTAAAATATTTATTATTTTTCCCAGCCGATTTCGGCTACATAAATTTGTAACTCTGAATTTTTGTAACTCTCTACGACAGCCTTGCAGTAATTGTATTATTATATTCCCTTCTACAAATGATTGTGTAACTATAGAATTTATTATATATGCTCACGCCTGTATTCCCCGAAGGGGTAGGCAGAGGTGTTGTAATCACAACACCCACTTTTCACCGAAGATGATTAAGTGCCAACGTGACAGATGGTGAGTCCATCGCCGTCTCAGACACATTACATACGTCATTGAATTACTTCTCAGAAATATGCAGGTTTCCTCACGATGTTTTCCTTCACCGTAAAGCGCGTGGTGTGAAATCACTGTACATAAGTTTTTTAGAAAAACTTATCGGTACAGGCCCTGCTGGGATTCGAACTTGCGTTGCTTGCATAGCAGGCGACTGCTCAAACCTCAAGGCCATCACGGCTCTTATAGAATATAGAATTTATTTTAAATAATATTAGATCGAAACAAGATTTTTGTTTTGTTAGGCAGTTACGTGCTACCAGATTGTTTTTTAACTACATTGCATAGATTAAGCGTAGAGATATCACACAAAAGCTTACCTCTGAGCTTCTCTGAGTGCATCTTCGAGCTCCGACTGCCTGTCTCTCGCCTTCTGCTGCAACTCGCGCCATTTTCTATTCAGAGTTGCCAACTTCTCGGCCGTTTCACCTGCTTCGTCGGTGCCTGTGGGTTGCCATAATAAATAAACAATGATATTTGTAATTTCATAGTTAACGACAATGATTTTGTTCGTCAGAGGGAGTTGATGATATTTATGTATTTTTTAAATAACAAACTATCTGGCATTCGATAAAAAACTAGATCCAAATAGGTTTTACAGCTTTGAGTAATACAATATAAATCATAAAAAATATATATAAGCCCATGGACACAGTTCCAGTGCACAAAAGTCGATATAAAAAAATTAAAAACTAAAAATAAGTACTACGAATAATTATGTAGCTTGAGATGACCAGCCCCCACTAGCAGCACCTGATCACAAGTATGACGTGAATGCCAGCCATTGCCCTCCTCAACCATTATAGAGGGAAGTGAGCGACCCGTCATCCTGATGCTGCAGGAAGGGTATAAATATGGTAATCATGTGTAAGTGTACCGTGTTGCACGATCTGTGCGCCGGCGTCGTTGAGCGTGTCGACGCTGGCTTGGTGCGCCGCGATGTCGTTCACCAACACCTTCAGCTTGGCCAGCTCCACCTCCAGGATCTGAGGGTCTCCGGCCACCTGGACGCAGACAAACAACAAACTCAACTATATATTTAGTCATAGATTAATAAACCGCTTATGCAGTTTGTATCTGGCCACCGGACGATACCAACTTATGTGTGTTAAATTCACATGATTTGTACATTACATGCATGTGAAACCGCGGGGCACAACTATTAATAAATATAATAAATATGTATTAATAAATAAGAATTAGGGGAGCCCTAAGCCATAAAATTTTAATTTTTATGGCAGTTTCCGTTATGTTTCATCTGAATATCTCGTTTGAAACCAGTGGGAAGATAAAATAAAATTTAAAAATAATCTTACCGGCTTCAAAGTGTCTAATGTGTCGCTGGTATGATTAATCCACGAGAGCAGTTCTTGTAAAGCATGTTGCAGCTGTCCGAGCCTGAGCAAAGCCCTCTCCAGTTGTTGTTGCCTCTCGACCATCCCTCTGAGGAGGGTGGACCAGCGGGCATTGACCTCTGTGAGCGGCTGTTTGATGGCCTGCGCTTGTTCTGACGATGTTCGCTCAGTCAACTCTTGAGCTTGTCTGCAAGTGGTGAAATACAGTTAGAAGTTTGAAGGAATAGGACGGCGCTGTTTTGATTATTACAAATCTGCGTGACGTAAACGCAGATTTTTATAGGATCGAAATTGTCGCAATCGCCATCCACGGGCCGTCAGATGGCGCTGTTTTTTATGGAATTAAGTGATTTTCTGCTGTAATTGTTTGCTATGCCGGGAGACGCAGTTTGACAACTGCTACTCGCGAAGTGTTGTATAAGCAAATATAATTTATTTATTATTTTATTAATTACTTAGGCTGAAAGCCAATTACTAACATTAAGAGTAATTTTAATATGTATCACAAATCACTCTCATTCGCTCCCCTCACAATACTCCAGGCATGATATCGTCTGCCATTCATACGCGAACATGTCATAAAAGCATTATAATATATTTGTATTTAGTACTCAAAACTACATAGAAAATTCAAGGGGGAAAATATATGTTATAGAGAGGACAAAACCACACAAATCTATACAGCGTGCAAATGTATATTGTGTTATTTAAACAGGTAGCTACATCGTTCCAACTTGTTTTTTATAAAGTAATCAAAAAATTATTATTATTATCATTATTATTGATGATGATGATCTCAACAAGGATCAGCCATCTGCGCAGGAGATATTATAGTGCAGGCGTGTGTGTAAACACAGGTGCACCTGCACTCTTTATTCCCTCACTCTCATAGTGGGATGGGAGGCAATCCGACTATTAATAAAGTACATTAAAATAGAAATTACAGTATAAAAAAAAATAAGTTGGAATCGTTGAGAAACGAAGCTTCACGACATAAAATGGACATCACTAAAAAACCAAAAAGTTTAGGTTTAAAACTAGTATTTTATCATTATCATGAAAAATCATTCGAAACCCAAACAAAAAGAATAATTAATTAATAATAGGGTCCCCGAAGTGGTATTGTAACAGAGGTGTTGTAACAACAATACCCACATTTCACCGAATATGATTAAGTGCCAACATGGCAGAGGGTGAGTCCATCGCCGTCTCAGAAATATGCAGGTTTCCTCGCGATGTTTTCCTTCACCGTAAAACACTTGGTGTGAAATCACTGCACATAAGCTTTTTAGAAAAACTCAATGGTACAGGCCTCGCTGGGATTCGAACTGGTCAAACTCCAAGACCACCACGGCATTAATAATACTAGAAGAGACATTTGAGTTCCCTTAAATATATTTTATTAATTTATTATTCTTACACCGAAACAAATCAACATACACAAACACGCTCAAATAATATAGATTCTTGCCTCATTAGACTCCTGCTTGCGGTCCGTGGATAGGAGCACATAAAAAAACATTATATTAGTATGTGCAGGGGAACACCACAATAATACCACCGAATTACGAATTCGCACTCTATGTTAACCATATAAGATTTAATTTCCTCCGACTCCGATAAGTTGGTGGTACTATTACTTTACCGTCTTACCAATACCAAAAATTTTGATAAGTCCGTCTCTTTCTACAAACATATATGCTCACGCCTGTATTCCCCGAAGGGGTAGGCAGAGGTGTTGTTATCACAACACACACTTTTCACCGAATTTGATTAAGTGCCAACGTGACAGATGGTGGGTCTATCGCCGTCTCAGGCACTATACATACGTCTTTGAATTACTTCTCAGAAATATGCAGGTTTCCTCACGATGTTTTCCTTCACCGTAAAGCACGTGGTGTGAAATCTTTGTACAAACAAGAGTTTAAAATAGAGAGAAAGAGACGAGTATACAGTTGTCATCGTTATGATAAGGCGGTAAAACAATGGATTGTATTTCTGGAGAATTAAAAAGGTCATGTTATTTCACATTTTAATGGTACCAAGGGGACACATGGTTTCTTAAACTCCACCATCACCATACTCTAGGGAAAACAACCCAACCCGGAAGGAAACAAGGTTCACTTTAGCATGCTATCCAAAATGATTAGATCAACTTGATGAGTTTGATTTTAAATATGGAATTATAGAATAATATTACCAACTGTATTGCAATTAAATAAGATTTAAATATGGAACCAAATAACCATTTCAGTGCATGTAATGGCCAGTAATTAATAATGAGGCCAAAAAGAATTGAATTCGAATTTAAATTTAGAACACGCCTTTTGGCGGCCAGTAATTCTGACAAAATATGTTTTTTTTTTTCATCGACTTTTGTACTAAAACCTTACCTATTCAAAGCCTCCACTTTGACCATGTGTGGGTCGACTTCTTGCTTGAAGGAGGCCAGTTGAGCGATCTGCCTCTTGACTGCATCGATGTCAGACCCTAAAGGACCCATGCGGGAGAACTTGTCCTCGGCCGAGTCCAGGAACTCTTGGAGATTCTGTGGACATTCGATTGATTAGATTAAAATATGGATTCAAAAAAATCAATTTACCCCACATCTGTACCTATTTGAAAGACATTGAAATGATCATGGTTAAAATTGTCTTTTCAAAAAATGCACATTCATTGCAATTGCTTAGAAAAATTCTTCTAAATCAACACAGGTCTCTGTTTTCGTATATAACAAACAAACTAGACCTACAGAACCGTTTCCTAATAAATAATTAATTCAAAATACACTTTTTCATAAATATTTTACAATGTTCCTTTCTATTATTTGTCAGACAGTCTATCTTTAATTAATTGGCAAACATTATTTTTAATATTATTTTACACTAAAGAAAAATAAAAATATAATATAAATAGAACACAGAATTTAAATGAGTGTCTGCGGGAATGGCGCCCAGTAAGCTGGTTGCGTTACCTCGCTGGATCGCTAAACTAATCCTCTGACCGAGGTAAGAACCAGCTCGACCCTCACCAGAGATGTCAACCAGGCGTTTTGAAAGGTCTTTAAAAGGGACTTTCGCATTTGGCCCCATGGCCCCAATATTCCTTTGTTAAAAATCTAATCACATAATGATATTTTTGAGTTTGAACTTATAAGCCCATGGACGCAGTTCCAATGTACAATTTATCAGGAATATAAACCAAATATATTACGGTGATTCCATATCACGGTCTATCATGAACATTACCCCTATACGATTCTGGGGTGTCGTGAGCATTACCTGTAGTGTATCATGGAACTCCATAGCCTTCTCCATGGCGTCGATGAGGTTCTCCTCCCGGCGAGCGTAGAGAGCGGTGATGTTGTCCCAGGCGTTGTCCAGGTCCTCCATGTGCTTCTTGACCTCGGGCTTGTCCGGCTCGCCACACAAGGACATCAGGGTCGAGCCAGTCTTGCGAACCTTCTCCACCTAACAATTCAACATTTATATCGTTAATATTATCCTTACAGAATATTTTATGCTATGGCCGTTGCAAGTTTTGAGCGCTCAGTGAAGATATTGGGAGTAACTGCACATGTATTTTATTCGCGTCGCGACATACAGACGGTGACAGACTCATAAAATGACTCCTGTTCATACAAGGTCAGCGCTCATAGCTCGTGAAGGCAGCTTATCGCGTACGCTTTGCCGTCCCTAGATTTTCAAGAGTGCCGATTCTATTTTTTGTGTTGAAATTATAATATTATATTCCGTACTAACCTCAGGCTTAGTATGATCAATCTCATGTCGTATCTCCTGCAAGGCGACCTGTTGCGCCTGTATGGCCCTCGGCTGGGCCGCTGGCGGAGGCTGAGCCGCTAGAGCGTCTCTCAACTCTCCCAACACTCTTAACACTGCTGCCATCTGGCTCCAGAATCGTCGAGCTGCTTCTAAAGCCGATTCTAACGAGTGGCCACGCGCTGAACTCGAACGCTGCACTTCGTCCCATAGTCTGAAGACAAAAAGCGATTCAAGATAAATAGTGTGATAAGAGACAGTTGCAAGTTGAAGAATGATGTGGTGACCAGAATTGAAAAAAGTATGTTGAGATGGTTTGGACATATCGAAAGGATGAGTGAAAGGCGATTAACGAAACAAATTTATAGAGCGAATGTGGCCGGAAGTGTCGGTAGAGGGCGTCCAAGGAACAACTACTATGACCAAATTAATTGTATTTTTCAGAAAGGTCAATTTCGGAGCACTCGTAACCGAAAAAAGTGTATGAAGAGATGCATGAATGTGGATGAAGCGAAAGAAGTATGTAAGGATCGTAGCATGTGGCAAACGGTGGTCTCTGCCTACCCTCATGGGATACAGGCGTGAGCATATGTATGTATGTATGTAAATATTCGGGTTCTTTCAACAAGGTTGCTCTTGCTATGGTGGTTTACCTCCTTATTACAAATCACGGTTTACACAAACACTAGATTAAACCCGGACTAATGCTATGCCTTTCCCTTTTTCACTCCGTATCAGAGAGAGAGAGATAGACCTACATATACAACGTTTCTCCACTCTCTACATAGATGGCGCTACTCGCCAACAGTCCCCCATGTTAGAGAACAAATAGACGACATCTGCTTTGAGATATCCGCATTAGCAACTGTGCCACGAGCTCCTCATATATCGACGCCTATCAAGAATATTATATAAAATGCTAGTGGACCTCACGCGGTTTCACCCGCATAGTTTCCGTTCCCGTGGGAGTACTGGGATAAATTAAAGCCTATGTTATTCGCTGATGATGTAGCTATCCAATGGTGAATGAATTTTTGAAATCGGTCCAGTGGCTTTTGAGGCTATTCATTACAACCAAACAAACAAAATGTTCCCCTTTATAATATTAGTGTAGATACATACTTGTTCAATTTATCCATCTTGTTCTTGATGTCTCTGACGGCAGGGTCGCTCTTGTTGGCTTTGCTGATGACGTCAGAGGCTGCCCTTTGAACAGCGTTATACGCCTCTTGCCTCTTTTCCAAGTCTTCTACCAAGGCATTGTTCTCTTCGATCTGGTCTCTGTCAAAAAAAAATATAAATAAATAAAAATGCTCACGCCATCCCCGAAGGGTCCCGTGTATTTCACCGAATATGATTAAGTGCCAACGTGACAGATGGTGAGTCTATCGCCGGCTCAGGCATTATACATACGTCTTTGAATAACTTTTCAGACATATTACCCCTTACTGGGGTCAACTATGATCGTTTAAGCATATTAAGAACTCCTTAGCTTTGACGTTTAATTTTACGGTACAAAAATGAAACATCAACGATCAGAAGTTCCTAATACGTTCAGCTTAAACTGATGATGGCAGCCTTCCTTTTATTGAAAAAATTGTACATCTATTATTGTTTTTTTGAGCTGACTCAGTACCTACGTTCCGAGACTTGAGTAGTTAGGTAAATTGAATATATGTTTATTAGATAACATCGAATTATAGCATAATTAGCATAACTAAAACCCTTAAAAATATAATCTAATAACTAAAATATATTATTAAAAGGAGTCCCTGTAGGCAAGGTTCCGTAGATACTGGCAGCATTCCCCCTTTGGATGGCAAGACTAATTCTTTGACCGAGGTAGCTGCCAGCTCTTCGGTCTGCTGTGATGTCGACTAACCTTTTAGTTATTTCTAATAGGTAAATATTTCCTAAGGCAACACATGCAAAATTATTCATATACAACATTTTCTACACGTATTTATTGTCGTAACTTACTCTATCTTCGGTGGGTGTGCGGACACCGGTTCAGCTCTCTGCAACTGGTCAGCCGCCCCCGACAGGGCCCTGAGCATGCCTTCCAACTTGTCGGAGAACTGGGACGACTCTTGAAGTGCCTGTGAAATATATACTCTATGTGCTTATACATATGACACATAGTCGCACTTGGCAGATTTCTTGGAGCCTCTTTATACCGTTACAAATATGTCAAGCGTTCTTCTTTGGCTGGATTGGTAAACTAGTCCTCTGAGGAGATATATTTTTTTTGACTAATATTCTTGACCTAAATACCAAAATAAGGAGATATCTAGAGTTATCTATTTCTAATTAACGTTCTTCAACCAAATCCCAAGCCAAGTTTCCTGTTCTAATCACCCTTTATCCCCCCTTTCTCGTTTTCCCTATATGTGGATATATATATTTATCTTTTTATATATATCATTTCTTATTTCTGACAATAATTACTGACCCAAATACCAAACTAAACTACACCTGTTCTAGTCCTCTCTCTTTCTTTTCTTATTCTGCTTATCTGTAGTGATAGCTAGCGTTTTTTGAAATAAAATAATTGACCCAAATCCTAAATTAAGCTGCACCTGTTCTAGCCACCTCTCCTTCCCTCCTATTTCTCCCTACCCTATAAAGATATCTAACGACTTTTTTACTAGGTTTTTTTTTACTATAATTATTGACCCAAATCCCAATTTATGGTTCAATCTGTGCAACTCTTACTATTCCTTCCTTCCTCATCGTTCTTACCTGTTCCAGCTCCTGCTGCCTCTGCCTAAGCTCGGCCTTGAGTGCGTTATACCGGTCGCAGTGGGAGTCCACGATATCCTGGACCTTGGCGGCGTCCTCTTCCCCACAAAGTCGGGACAAGGCCTCTCCTGTCTTCACTAGCTTGTCTACCAGCGGCTTGTGACCGTTGATCGATTGTTGCAGCATCTGTGTACAAATATTATTGTAAAATGATTGCTCCAATCCAGGGATAGAACCGGGACAACTGACGAAGCATTCAAATAAACAAACCACAAGATTAACGGAGCTTGTAAAAATGCTTACCTCGTTTTTGTCCTGCTGCTGAGCGATCTGGTCAGGTCGAAGCGCTGGCATAGCTAACATCTGGACTTGTCGCTCCATGTCATCCAGCCATGATGATAATCTGCACATACAAAATTATATTAGCCTTTTTTTAAAGCGGTTGTTATGTCGTTAGTGCGCCGAATTGAGTCAGTTACTTTCAAGTGTTTTATGCTCCTTATTTGACAAGGGACGAACTGTGTACGGAACATGTTATTCGTTCGTTTTGTGAGCGCATGACCTATCTATATTAATAATACCCCATATACTATATTAAGAATGCAGTTCAATAATATAACCAAGAGGTTATTGAGGATACGCATTAGATACAAGTACTGCATCCAAAATCCTTGCGAATCTAGTGCGAGTTTTTCCTGCATCCGTCATAAGTCACCGCGTTGACGTAAACGCAGATTTGTATGGGATCATAATAATGCCATCTGGCGGTACACGGAAGGAAAAACGCTATCTCTACCGGTAGGCAGAATGATAAAGAAAGGAAAGAGGACTAGAACAGGTGAGGCTTAGTTTGGGGGTTGGGATAATAATTATGACATATATATATATATATATATATATATATATATATATATATATGGGATCGATAGAGAAGATCCGTCCTTTTTGGTCGACGAGGATTAGTCTTGATTAATTTAATTTATGAACCCTTCTAGGAAAGAGTGAGTAGATGAGACATTAAATACTCAAAGAAGTTTTTCCTTCCTATCTACATACATACATACATATGCTCACGCCTGTATTCCCCGAAGGGGTAGGCAGAGGTGTTGTTAACACAACACCCACTTTTCACCAAATTTGATTAAGTGCCAACGTGAGAGATGGTCAGTCTATCGCCGTCTCAGGCACTATACATACGTCTTTGAATTACTTCTCAGAAATATGCAGGTTTCCTCACGATGTTTTCCTTCACCGTAAAGCACGTGGTGTGAAATCTCTGTACATAAGTTTTTTTTTTAATCTCATTGGTACAGGCCCCGCTGGGATTCGAACTTGCGTCGCTTGCGTAACAGGCGACTGCTCTAACCTCAAGGCCACCACGGCTTCCTATCTATACAGTTTAAATATCCTGTCTTAAATTATCTTACCCGTGATGAGTATCAGCGAAGTGTTCGGCCAGGGGTAAGGCCTGTTCCAAGGCAGCCAGTCGCTCGGCGCTGAGCTGCCCAACCTCCTCCATGGTCTCTCTAAGCTCCTCGCTACGGTCCCTGATCACCGCCGTCTCCTCTGACGATTGGCATTCACGTACCACCTGTATAGTTGGATATTTTAAACCGACCGGTTTTAAAAGTAGGTAGCACAAAAAAAATAAGCATAGTTATTAAGCTTTAAGCCTTTGCACGACCAGTGTCCTTAGCTTCTGGTTTCACTTATTACATCTATACTAATACTAGCTTGTGCCCTCAACTTTGTTTGCGTATATTTTTATTTAGCCAAATTCACTCAATAGCTTTATAAATTATAGCCTTTGTGTTATTCTGATGAATAAGCTATATTATTTTAAAAGATTCATAAAAATCCATTCTGTAGTATTTGCGCGAAAATTAACAGACATACAATCTTTACGCGTTTATAATCTAAGTAGGAATATAAAGTGGCAAAGTTTGTTTGTGAGGTTATATATAGAGACGGTGTATCTACTGAACCGAATTTGTAAATGATTTTAATTATGGAAAACTACATAATTTTTTATGTGTCGGTGGTTGTATTTTTCCCAAAATTATAGTCGAGGCTCAGCTTGCCTGTCATATGGAAATTCGCTTAGCAAGGCATAATATGGATAAGAAAAAAATTGCGTAATAGTAATAATATAAATACCTTCTTAGCCTGTGAGAGTAGATCTCTAACACGCACGCGCTGCGCGGCGACGTCATCGTTGAGAGGTCGTTGATCCCGCAGCTGCGCGCGCACCAACGATGCTTCACACGATGGAGGTTCCGCCTCGCGGAGCTGGGCTTCCACGGCTCGCAGCCATTCCAATACCTCCTCCATGTCGCCTACTACTTCCAGGGAACGCTGGTGGGGAGAGTGTATCTTATTAGCCTCGTTTGCACGGAAAAGGCGTTTAAATAATGCTACCAAAGATTAATATTGTACGGAACATGGCGTCTGCAACTTTATAAATTATATTCTATGTGTTTTTCTGGTGTATAAGCTATATTATTCTGGAGTTTCATGAAAATCCATATACATACATTCGCGTTCATAATAAGTAAGCTACGCTCACTCCTGTATTCCAGAATTGCAAGAAAAATTGCAATACCACTTTACGCGACCCGAGGATCGATCACAGGACCTCGTGTTTTGCAAACACTCGTCCCAATTTCTAAATGATGTAAGATTCAGATGTGTACAAGCAAAAAAGATCTCTAAGCCACAGTGATAACGTACCTTCTTGCTAAGCAGAAGTCTCTCAGCTTTCCTCTGCACTTGCTCGGCGATAGTGTCGAACCTCCTGTTGTCCCTAGTGACTAGGCCTTCGATGTGCGTGGCGCCCTCTCCCGGGGAGATCTGTTTATTACATTATGATTAATAATTGAATCATTAAATCACGAACCGTTGTTAAATGATTAATTTATTAATATTACGATATCTTTCGATCAGCCAAGTAAAGCAGCCCTGACTCTGGGGTACTCTACCCTGGGGTAGCTTTTCTTTTGTTGTAGTATGCATTATACCATAGCCCTGGTCGTTGTTCGACCGTCACTATATATTCACTAATATTAGTAGACCATGCTAAAGCTCGCCTCGGTCTAGCATGAACTGCAGGAATAAGACCAACTTCGAGGCATATAGGTACTTTAAATAAAATAATTATCCAAATGTATTACATTAAGAATCAGTTTGACTACAGGAACGTCACCATTTTTGGGGTCGGTTAAAAATGACGATGAAAAATGACACAACAGCCTATATGTTCTCACCTGGCATAATTGTGGTCCAATTTGGTTGATATTGTCCAACACTGGCCTGAACTCCTGGAGGTCGGCTTCCAGCCGCAGGATATCTTCTTCGCGAGGCTCCACGGATTGCAGACATGTCTCTGCACTCGTCATCCATTCGGTTAACCTGTGGGAGGGAAAGAAATGGGTGCTAAAATTTGTTTTTTAAACTAAGAGGCGATCGAAATACCAGTAAGTGTCATATTCACATACACACACAATTTCACGCTTGTATTCCACGAAGTGGAAGGTAGAGGTGTACTCATAGTACGCCCAAATATCAGAGAAGCATGGGCGTTTAATAATTCTATAATGGCGCACCTCATTTTTTATTATAATATCGAATGACCAGACCTCGAATAGGCCAAACATTTTGACGAATATAATTCGAGGCAGTTGAGCCAATCACCAAATCAAGACCAACGTTATGCGAACTCGACTTATGTATTTGCTTTTACCAACACTTACTTGGCGTGGCTGTTGTACAGCTGTTGAACTAAAGGCAGTGTCTCCGACGCCACCCTGAGGAGATCAGCTCCTCTGCTGGTGAGGTCATTGTACCGCCTCTGAAGGGCATCCAGCTTGTCCTTGAGTTGAAGGGCTTCGTCACCTGAGATGTGCTTCATCAGCTCCAAGCCCGATTCTACTGTGCTGTCCACCTCTTCTTGTTTGGACGCGATCTCCTCTGTTTTTTCCTGTTAGAGAATTTACGTAATTTGTCAATAGATGGCGTGAGTTGTGAAATAGATCGCGCTATCGAAAGGTATATAGTAGTAATATATAGCTGGTTGATGAAAGTAAGTGGAACTACTAACTTTTCCTAACCCCGTCTACGCATTTTTCAAAATCTGAGTTGGCAACACTGAAGTGTAGGAAGTTTTACATCTCCATAAAACGCAAGGTCAAGTGACGATATTCGAAAGTTTCAAAATCAAAAATTATACTTGCGGCATTGTAGTCCAATTGACGTTCAAAAAAAACAGTAACGATATCGCGGCGATTTAGTCGTTGACTGACATTGTTCGCGTACTCAATATATCGAAGAAAAAAGCATTTCTTAAAATCGTTGGGGAGCACAATAGGATTACAATTATGGATCACGTAAATACCATGTCGATAGGAATTTGATCGAACAACTTCATAATCAGTAATGACTGACATTGGCGGAATAGCTGTAAAGTTTCTCGCCATTAAATCTACACTAATATCATAAAGAGGAAAGATTTGTAACTATGTAACGAATTCGCTCAAAAAGTAGTGGACCGATTTAAAAAAATCTTTCAGCCATGGATAGCTATATTATCAGCGAGAAATAAAGTCTATATTTTATTCCCGAACTTCCACGGGAACGGGAACTACGCGGGTGAAACCGCGACCGCTAGTAAATAATATGAAAAATAAGTAAATAGCAATTACCGCCAACTCATCCATCTGTCGCAGCAGTTTCTCCATTGTAACTGGCAACACCTTCCTCTTTGCCAAGTACTGTTCCATGCCGTCCATCCAGGCGGACAGGTCCTGATAAGTCAGCACCAAGTGCCTCAGTCCCTTGCGAGAGTTGTCCAGCAGCTCGCCGACGTTCAGACTGTGGTCTACTAGTGCTTGGTATCTGGGGAAAGATATACATCATGAAGATGAATACAGACAAAGAATATTTTGGTATCTTTTATAACTTTGGGAACTAAGGCTACTTTGGGAGAATCATAATGTGATCCGAAGATTCATCGTCAAAATTACAAAATGTTCACTTAGGTGCAATGCATATTATGAATTATATAAGAGATTCACGAATCCGCCGTGGTGGCCTCGGGGTTTGAGCAGTCGCCTGCTACGCAAGCGACGCAAGTTCGAATCCCAGCGGGGCCTGTACCAATGAGTTTTTCTAAAAAACTTATGTACAGTGATTTCACCCCACGTGCTTTACGGTGAAGGAAAAACATCGTGAGAAAACCTGCATATTTCTGAGAAGTAATTCAATGACGTATGTAAAGTGTCTGAGACTTTCACGTTGGGACTTAATCATCTTCGGTGAAAGGTGGGTGTTGTGATTACAACACCTCTGCCTACCCCTTTGGGGAATACAGGCGTGAGCTTATGTATGTAGATTCACGAATAACGCTTCTGCAGTGTGAGGTGACCTTTACAATCAAATACAACATCTAAAGTGGGTAGACAAAAAATCTACCAATGTTTCGAGGAGACTGCGAAGACAGGCTCGCCGATCCCCTTAGTCTGGTCGCAACCACGATTGGTGTAACCCAATCGAAACGTCAAGGCACATTATTTACAAAATAATATCGCTATAAATCCTGAGTAACTTAAATATGTATTTAAATAGCGAAAGCTTAAAAAACTATGCTCAACCTGTTTGAGACAGTCATATTCTCCAGACTTCATATATAAGAACTCGTTCTCATTCGGAATTTACCTGTCAGTAGCAGCTTGCAGTCTGTCAGCTAGAGTCGACGCCTCGTCATCTCCGACCAGCCCCATTAGGGTGGAGGCAGTCTCTGTCAGCTGTTTGAACGCAGGCTGCTTCGAGATTATGTCTTCGTGGAGGTTCTAAAGGAAATAATGTATGTTAATGAAGAGTATAATCCTATTTAACTATCTATATAGATAAATAAAAGTAAAGTGTTTGTATTTTCATGTTAACAGCTTTTCACTAAATGCGTATAGAAAGTATATAAGGTACTCGTAGAAAAAAAAACAATTAAAAAAAAATCTCTGTCTGTCTGTCGGTTTGTTCCGGCAGGACTGACTTTACTGCGGATGTCACCAGCATATAGGTGATGTCACAAAAAGTAACTGACTTTTATTTTGAAAAAAAATTTGGATTCCGCAAGTCACCTATGAAGTTAAGAGCATGGCTATCAAATAATAAAAAATACCTTAGAGTACTGTTTCTGCGATGAGTACTCTATGAAGTGGAGTGGAGGCTATAGGCTAACTTTAGGGATAACCTTTAAGCTGATATTGGCACAGTGATTCCATTCTTTATAAGGTATAGCGCGAATGCAACCCTGTAAGTCATCTTCATAGGCTGTTCTGTTCTGCAGATTTGTTTTAAAAACCTTATCATTTAAAATTTTACCTTATGCTCCCTGATCTTGAGTTGTATTTTCTCCTCATCAGTGGGCACCAGTTCTAAGACCTTCACTCTGCGTTCCGTTGTGCCGAGCCATTCCACCAATGGCTGGAGTTCCTCTTGGAATTGTTTGGCGACCTGTAATAAGGCTTAGTTAGTATTCCGATCATCATCTCCCTGGCCTTATCCCATACATTGTTAGGGTCGGCACTTGATTCAACCCGTTGTGGCTGATCACCTGATTTTTATACGAAACGACTGCCATCTGACCTTCGCAACCCCTTTAACGAGGAAAATCTGTGATCTGGGTTAAACCAGTTGTCAGATTATTTTAGGCCTCCGACTGACCTGTAACGATTGCCAAAGATGATAAATTGGCAACCGGGATCGACGGCTTAACGTGCTCTCCGAGACACATTAGCTTAAATATAATTTTAGCTCGAACCCACTTTCTACAAGTTTTATTCCAAGTTACACCTCCCTTGGCTTCCGACGCTACTGTCGATCAGCATTAGCGAACAATTCTGGTTTACCCAAAGGATGTGAAACTATTATTTAGTTCATTACAAGGTCGTGCTATGAAAAGTTGACGTTTCATGGCAAAATATAAATTTTGTAGGTCAACATTCGCGAGAGGAATCCAATGGGTTCCTCCACATATCAATTTACAAGATTATTTTTCTCAACAATCACTTGACATTTTTATAATAGCTGTACTCAAGCTCGTCGCCATTAAATAAATAAAAGAAAGAATAATGTAATACTGCCTTCATTATTGACAGCGAAATCTGTGGCTTGATTCACGTAATTAAATCCGTAACAAAATCGTAGCAACTGAGTCGTTCGTTGGAAGCGTTCATTCAACATTTCAAAGAATAAACGTAATGATTTTCGTCGAGTATCGATACTATTGTGTTGATGCCCTATCGAACTACAATTCAAAACGTGATTTACCATATTTGAGTAGGAATTCGATTGACCGAATAAAATCGTTGAACGATATTCAACTGTTGGTTATAAGTGAGCCGCGTTGGCGGAACAGTCCCCTGCTACGCAAGTGACGCAAGTTTGAATCCCAGCGGGGCCTGTACCAATGAGTTTTTCTAAAACCTCATATGCAGGGATATCACACGTCATCGTGAGGAAACCTGCGTTTGTCTGAGAAGTATTTCAAAGGCGCATGTATAGTACCTGAGACGGCGATAGAGTCACAATCTTTCACGTTGGTACTTTATCATCTTCCGAAGAACCCTTTGGGGTGACACCCTGCGGTAGCATGTATAATCCTGTGTAATCTTGTCGTTCCGACGACTTGAACGTACTTTGTCAAAAGTCTAATCAGATAAAGATATTTTGAATTGAATTGAATTGAATGGTGTGAGCATATGATTTTTTGAATGTTCGCTATAAGTGAAAAAAAAATTACGAATTATAAAAAATCCTTACCTTCATAGCCTGTTCTAAGTCAAGCATCCTCTGCTGCGCTCCATTGGTGAGGGCGTCGAACCGATGCATGAGTCCCTTGAGCTGTTTCTCTATGGCCTTGCGTTCACCAGGCTCGCAGCCGGCCGCCACTTCATTGCCCATCGCAAATAGAGACGACATTGAGTTCTGACGGTCCATCAGCATCTTCTTCAGGAACTGTTGGATTTAGGAATGAGGTTATTATTGCAAACGTTATTTGGTATTAGTATGCTGTTTATAATAAATTGGCTGGTGTCGTTAAGTTTCAAGACGAAATACTGGGTTGAAGTTTAAAATAACTCAGTTACAAAATGACTGTATTGCAAAAGTACTGGGTTGAAAAAATGACTAAGCTTCTAAATCACTACTTTATGAAGTTACCACAAATACCAAATTACTTTGGCAGTGTAAAACCTACTTAATCGCCAAAATATGTATGCTATTAGCCAATAGGTTTCATAACTATTCTTTGAAAATAGACTTAACCAAAAAAAAGCGCAAAACGCGAGGTCGAGCGAAGACGTACGTACAAGCGTGTCAGCTTAGATAGCCTTTTGATTACAACAACATCAATAACTATTACATAGTTGAATATAAATACCTTCTGTTCCTGCAGCTGGGCCTTGACGACCTTGTAGTCAGCGGAGGGTGGTTTCTGGTTGTTAACCATGTCCTCAGTGTCGGCCAGCCATTTCTCCAAGCCAGTGAGGGCTTCCGCGAACTTGCCCGATTGTAACAGACCCACGTCCAAGCGACGCTCGCGTTCGTTCATCTAAAAACACACGATAACTTAATACCGTTCAACCATCATCATTCTCCTGCACGTATACCATGCTCTTTGTGGTCGGCGATCCACACAACTTCGCTATTATTATTATACAAATTAAGGAATCAATGTGTGGACAATTGTTTTGGGGTCCTAACCGTATCATATTACTGAGACTCTCTCCGCCTGTCCGTATGTCCCCAAGCTGTATCGACAGTTGAAATTTGCACAGCTGATGTTCAAACCATGTTCTGTTACCAACAAGCACCAAACTTTTCCTAGGCGAGTCCAATTCGCACTTGTTTGTAGTTGCAAGGCAAGATCATTTGAAGAGGCTCGCGTCAAGTAAATAAATCTTCTTAAAATAGGCAAAATTTCTAAATAGGAAAAGCTTCAAAACTGCTCCACTAACCTTCTCCTTCAGAGCGTTCCACTTGTCGTTCATCTTCTCCAGATCCTTCTCCAGGACCTGAGTGCTGACTCCCTGAAGGGCAGACCTGACCAAGCCTTGTCCGATCTTGTTACAGTGGCCTACGTTAGCTCCCAGAGGCTCGAGGGTCTTACGGCGAAGTTCCCCAAAGTCCTTCTGCTGTGATCTGATCTGTTCCACTTCTGAGGACACTGGTTTGAGGCTACGGAAGTGTTCTGATGCCTGAGGAACGAAATTTATGGGTTATTATAAGTGGAAGCTAGCTAAGGAATATATATTCAATTGAGAAAAGCCCGAACTTACTAATACTATTCCGAAAAAAAAAACTCTTATATTTAGAATGGACTTTCTAATTTCAACCAACAATATGGGATTTTTGCTTGTCGATAAAGAAATTCAGAAAAGTAATATTTTCCGGAATATAAAGTAACTACAGTACAGTAATATGTCGCGAATCTGTAAGTCTGGTTTCATTCAAATCCATTAGACCATATTTACGTGATATTTTTTTTATATTTATAATTTTTATTGTTCTATTTCTCGTAGTTCTATTGTTCTATATTTAATTTATAATAATTTTATTCAACATATTATCTAAGGAATTGGGGATACTCATAGAATTACTAATAACTAAAAACCTTAAAAAATATAAATTTAAATCGTGCACCAAACATCTAAATGACGATAAACGTTTACCTCCTGAACATCATCCATGACGGAGTCATAGGCCTTGTAGAAGGCCTCCAGCTTGCTGAGGGTGTCATCCAGGTCTTGTTCCTTGGAGCGAGCACGTTCGTCTAACTTCGCGAGCTGCTTGCGGAGTCCTTCCACCTTCAATTAGACATAGCTCATTAACATTAATGTATCACACTTTTAAGCTTGACATATATACAGATGAATGACATTGAAGCGTCTGTTTGTTATTCCTAAAGTATATACAGTAGTGACATAAAAAAAAAACTGTCTGTCTGTCTGTTTATTCCGGCTAATCTCCAAAACAGCTGGACTGATTTTAGCGCGACTTTTACTGGCGAATAGCTAATACAAGGAGAAACTTAGGCTACTTTTATTTAAGAAAAACATTAGTGGCCCGCGGGTCACCCATGAAATTTAACACAAGCTATATTTAAATAAAATAATTATCTTGGTCCATAATTCATAATCCATAATTGTGACAGCCCAGAGTCTGGATTAATGTCCGATTACTGGCAATGGGCTCGCCCTCTATTGCATGGTTCTTAATCATAGCTACACTAAGTACACTTCTGCCTTCAAACCTTTATGTATAACAACGGACTTAATCTGGATTTGGGATTTGGGTCAAATTTTATTTGCGAGTTTCGGGTACAGGATAATAGAAGCTTATAAAAATCTCACCTGATCTCTAGTCTTAGCCGAGTCGACGCTGAGTCCCCCATCCACCATGGTCTGGGCAGCACGCTCAGTGTCTCCAATCAGGTCGTCAGCATTCTCCAGTCTCTTATAGAACTTGCTGACGTCATCTAGTTGCTGGCGCACCGTCTTGATGTCTCGGCCCGGAGGCTTCATTGAGTCCAACTCCTTCTCGAGGTCGGAGAGGTCGTGAGATAGATTCTTCACTTTGTCCTGGGAATAAATATGGAGGATATTTTTAGGTAATTATTTAGGTTTGTCAATAAAGTGCCTATTGACAATAATATTGCGAGTTGAACTGTGGTATTTTTCAGTAATATTTAAAATTCTAAATCACAAACTGTTGGTACTTATTCAATATCCATGTTATTCACAATCAACCTCAACTGACTCTCAATCAAATAATAATAAAAATAATAAGGAAATTTTAATTATTTATGAATTTATTAAGGCAAGGCGCATACATAAAAACCAAAATAAATGTTTTGACAATCATATTATGTGTGTGTGCGGCTAGCCTATGTATACGCAGGATTACTTACAGTCAATGTCCTCTTGTTCTTTTAGGCGTGGTGTTAAGGTTTTCCAATAATGTAAATATATGTGTTGATGATATGACAAAGCAAGCGCTAATCAAGTAGTGTTTGAGACGTGTAGTTTGACCTTGCTAGTATTGTCATTACAAATTAAGTCGGTGAAAACGGTGGAAACCTAGTATTTACAATTTGAAAATACTTCCTTCCTAAATTAAACGACGTCAAAAAGAAGCAGGTTTTCAATTCGTCTGTATATTTTTGTTAGTTACCTGGAAGTGCGCCATGGCAGCAGCGGCGCCGGCCAGGGTGGTCCTGGCGGCATCAGCTCGTGCCTGAAGCTCGTCTCGTCTGTCAGCCAGGGCCTGAGCCTGTCCTCCCAGCGCTGATCGAGCTCTGCCTCCCGCCGCGGATCCGCCCGCTTCTAAAGCTAAGCCAACCACGTCGTCCACTGCTAGCTCTACGCTCTGTAAGCGGAAAAAAATATATAGAAATATAGAAAATTGGTTCTATGGGGGTCTCTGCATATTTCTGAGAAGTAATTCAATGACGTATGTAAAGTTTCTGAGACGGTGATGGACTCTCCATCTGTCACGTTGGTACTTAATCATCTTCGGTGAAAAGTGGGCGTTGTGATTACAACAACTCTGCCTACCCCTTCGGGGAATACAGGCGTGAGCATATGTATGTATGTATGTAATTACAAACGGACACTATAGATTTTGAGGAATTTGACGAAAAATGTTTTTAAGTAGTGATTGCTGACCTGTAGCGGTGCCTTCAATGCATGTATCTGGTCCGAGATCCTGGCGACCGCTTCAGCGGCCAGCGCCGGTGGGGCCGCTAGAGCTTCAGTGAGCCGCTCGTCACACCGCTGCAGCGGCGTGTCTACTGCTCGCATCAACTCAGCAAACTCGCCCAACTTGCGAGCCGTCGACTCCAGGAATTCTACTTGTTTCAGCACTTCTGTAGGTGGAGAATTATATTTTCGTATGTTTTAATTGAATTTTTGGAAGGTGTGGATGAATATTCTTGGGTTAGAGTCATGTATGTATTGTGTTTCTATCAGGGGAACATGAGCTGCCTATTTTATATACTGTGGGATATGTAAGGAAGAAAATTATATAGGGTCTAGACTTTTTGGACGAACATTATAGGTACAGTGCGCAGAATTGTGGTATATATAAATTTCAAAATATAGTCAAATCCCTTATTTTTTTATGAAATTCTAATAACTATGTAGTGTAGGTACTCAAAAATAAATAGTACTTAGGTAAGAACATACGAAAAATTAAAAAAATAAAAGTTGCAGCCTGGAATAGAATTTTGTATGAGCTTTGGGCCTGAAATAAAGATATTTAAAGTTTCTAGACATCTTAAAAATCGTAACTAAGGCCCATTTCTTAAGCAGCTTATTTTAAGTAGCAGCGCTCAAATTAATTACAATAATTTTAGCATAGATTATGACAAGTGGAGGAACATTTTGCAAAAAGTTTCTCTATATTTTCTGTATCTACAGAGCGACGATCGATATTCGTCTAAATCACAAGTCCTTCATACAACTAACACCCTTATTCCTAGTACATACCGTTGTTAATCCTATCCCATCTGTCCTTCATACTGTCCAGCTGTTTCCTAACGACTTCCTGGTCGACATCGCACGCTGATATGAAGGTCTCGCCCAGCGTCTTGTTGTTTTCATATTCACCAGACCTGTTGGATACATTATATTGGTTATATTATAAGGATCTACGACAGTATATATTAATAGATAAACAAACATATATGAAGGTTTTGCCTGTGTAAGGTTGATTTAACAATAAAAACTTAGAACGCATAGTTTGTTTTTTAATCTATAAGTTACTTCATGCATGCCAGTGAAAGATCCGTTGTAATCAACCGTTTCAGAGATTTGCCGGAACAAGCAGACAAGACAAAAACGAAATTTTTTATTTATATTTCTACCTTTTCATATGAGTTTAGTGAAAAAACTATAATTCGGAATAACAAACAGACACTTTCATTAATGTGTATTTAAAATATATGACAATTATAATACCCAAACAGATACTAAGTTCCGCCACTTTTATACTTCGAAAGTAATAATTGTAGGAGCTCGTACCTCTTCCATATATCATTCCTGATCTGCTGCAGCTCCCGCAGCTGTTTCTCGACCTCCTTCTTGGTGAAGGCGGTGGCCGGCAGCTTGGACAGTCGGTCCTCGGCCTCCGACAGCCACGGGACGAACGACTCTTGCGCCTTATGGAACTTACGGCAATGCTCCTGTTTTCAGAACATTAGTGTCAATTTCATAGCATATACAGGATGTCGGGGACAAAGGACAGCCATTAACATATGTGATAGGACCTTATTTTCGCATGAAAATCAGCGGTAACGTAGAGTTATTGTCGTGAAATCTAACTACGTTTTTATGGACTCACCATCTGTCACGTTGGCACTTAACCATCTTCGGTGAAAAGTAGGTGTTGTGATTACAGCACCTCTGCCTACCCTTCGGGGAATACAGGCGTGAGCATATGTATGTATGTAAGTAAAAATAGCTTACCATAGCAGCCTGTAGTCTGGTGTGTCTATCGACAATCTCTCTCTTAAGTTTGTCCCACTGAGCCTGGATCCTGTCGAGGTCCTTGCGCAGACCTTGGTGCGCGGGCTTCTTCTCCATCTCACGGCCTGGGGAATAATTATTCATGTGTCAAGAGGAAAACGAGGAAATAAAAAACATTGAGTTAAGAATACTCTCTCACTATAGAGCCGATTTCTCACCAAAGCTTTGGTGGTTCAAATCAATTTAGAAATATAATTAAAAAACCTGTAATTGTTTTTGATTTCATTAATATTTGAGGCATTATCATTTTTGTAATTTAATTTCATAGCAAGAATAAGAAGTCTTTTGTTCCACATATCATCCAATAAGCATCTAACCTTTAGTCTCTAACAAATAAACGTTTTTAATTCTATTCAAATTAATTCAAATTCAATTTCATATTCAAAAAGATCTTTATTCGATTAGACTGTTTACAAAGAACTTTCGTTATAAAATAAATTAAAAAATTCAAGGGTTTTTTTTAATAAATGGGACGCCAAATTGAGTTCAATAAAATTTTCATAAAAGTAAAGTTATTACTCAATCATAATCTTAATTCCTAAATAGACACAATCAGTAACATATACTCGTATTTATCGATATATTCTTTTGTATTGCTTATGGCTAAGAATCAATAGAATATTATATCATATACATAAAATTTAAGTGTCTGTTAATAATTACACAATAACAGCTTTTTACATGCACATGAAAGTATATGTATATAAATTTTATTTATCCGTTATAGATACTACACTTGGCCGCAAAAGCCGCATCATAACAAGTAGTACTCAATTACCTTTATCAAGCAGCATGATCAGCTCGTGTTCCCTCTGCGTGAGGTCCCTGTAGAGAGGCTCGTGCCTCTCCAGCTGTTGTTGGAGCCGCGTGATGTCAGCGGACACCTGCAGGCGACCTGGCAGAGCTGACAGTTCAGCCTGAAGCCAGCCGAGCGTGCGGGCGACGTTCTCCTCCAGGTTACGACCGTCCCTGGAAGGTGAGGGAAAGGTTAGGGCACACATTCAAGCTTTTATAGGTATATACTATATTCAAAAAGAACTATACCTAGTAAAATAAGAAGATAGAATTCAATCAAAGTCCTGACTGATTGATCTACATAACCCCTCACGGCTTAACCCGTGTAGACTTTATTGTGCTACCACGTATTATGTCACGTTCCAGGGAGGGGGTTTTATTTTTAACCTTTAATCCTTTAAAAAGTATCCTATGCTCTTCTCCTGGTTCTAAGCTTATACCCCACCACTCAACGTGAGACGTGGTGGCCTTGAGGTTTGAGCAGTCGCCTGCTACGCAAGCGACGCAAGTTCGAATCCTAGCGGGGCCTGTACGAATGAGTTTTTCTAAAAAACTTATGTACAGTGATTTCACACCACGTGCTTTACGGTGAAGGAAAACATCGTGAAGAAACTGCATATTTCTCAGAAGTAATTCAATGACGTATGTAAAGTGTCTGAGACGGCGATGTACTCACCATCTGTCACATTGGCACTTAATCATCTTCGGTGAAAAGTGGGTGTTGTGATTACAACGCCTGCCCCTTCGGGGAATACAGGCGTGAGCATATGTATGTCAACGTGAGACTTACTTTAGAGCAGCCTCAATCTCGGCCTTCCTATGGTCCAGTTTCCTCTGCAGCCCGTCGTACTGGCGCGCCAGGGCGGAGAGCTTCCCGGCGATGTCCTGTCGGGCCGCCGGGTCCGCCAGGACAGCTCCCAGGGCTTCACCTGCTGCCTCCAAGTCCGCTAGCAGAGGTCGCTGGCCCTCCAGTTGGCGTTCTAGATTCTATACACGGAATATTGCTGGTTACAAGTCTTTAATGGAGGAGGAGCTCTTGGCACAGTTACTATTGCGAAGTTAAGCAGCCCTGAGCTAACTCCGTGCCTCGGAGACCACGTTAAGCCGTCCCGGTCCCGGTCCCGGTTGCCAATTTAACATATTTGGCAATCGTTGCAGATCAGCCGGCGGCCTAAGAGAGTGACAACTGGTTTTACCCAGATTACTGTCAGACAACGATTTTGGCACTCGTTAATACCACATTTGGTATTTTGGTCGTTGTAAAACCGACTTTATAAATACGTCAATAAGAACTAACCTCGATCTTCCTGAGTTGTTCCTCAGGCTCATTCTCCAACGCGACATCATCCAACTTATCGCTGATAGCGTGTAAAGCGTCGCGAAGTCTCGCTAGACCTGCGTCGAACTCCCTTGAAGTATCAGCTGCAGCTCCTAGGCTCTCTGCACGTTTCTCTAACCTATAGAGAAAGATACAGATAAATATGTAGCTAGAGTTTTATGAGTAAATATGTAATTTTATATCTATTTGAAGAGTTTGCTTGTTTGTATGTTTGAACGCGCTTATCTCGGGAACTACTGAGAAACGATACAAAATGTACAGGATGTATGTGTAGGAATTACATACGTCACGTGACAGATTTATGTCATTTACATACATTTTGTATCACTTATATTAGCGCAAGCGTGAGAGAATGTTACTTTGCTTAGCCTACTGGTCCGATTTTATTTAAATCTATCAGTGTTAGATAGCAAATCTATCAAGGAAGGCTAAGGCTATCATTTTAAGACCAAAAAGGTTCAAAAAAAGAAGTTAGTTATAGAAATGTGGAACGTTTATAATCCTGTATGATAATGCCATTTTGACGATTAGGAAGGGCATACTTTGATAAAGTAGTACATACATACATATATATATAGGCTCACGCCTGTATCCCATGGGGGTACGCAGAGACCACTGTTTGCCACATGCTACGATCCTTACATACTTCTTTCGCTTCATCCACATTCATGCATCTCTTCATACACTTTATTCGGTTACGATAAAGTAATGTAATCAAATAAATATATTATGACAAGAATTTTTTAAATATTTTATGTTATGCTCGTTATAAGTTGGGCTAATAGACCCTGGTTCCTGTTCATCATTGTTCATTTTTGCCTAACGTTATTACTCAGTTGTTCATTCATACAATCAATACCACATTTCATTTCTAATGAAAAATTATCAACTTACTTGGAGAGAAGATCATTCCATCTGTCAGTGAGGTCCTTGACCTTCTGCCTGAGTTTCCCGGCGTCAGGGTCCCGTGGGTCGAGTCGGGAGAGCACCGCCGAAGCCACCTCCTCCAAGTGACTGAGTTGAGGTTGTTGGGTGCGGAACTCTTCGCGGAGGACTTGTACCTGAATATAACAATATACACGTGAGATTTCAAATCAAAACCATGCTTAGGGTTCTCGAAGGGGTAAGCAGAAGTGTTTAAGGTGACAGTTGATTCTATCGACGCCTCATGCACTAAATATACATCTTTGAAGTTACACTCAGACTTAAGCAGAGCCTCTCAATATGTATATCTCCACCGTGAAGGTCATGTTGTGACATTATGAAAAATAACAGTGCTCATAGCTGCGATTCGAACTTGCGTCGCTTGGGTAGCAGGCGACTACTTGAATCACTCAGCTACCACGACTTTCAGAAAACATTCATACATTTGAGCATATTATACTCACGCCTGTATTCCCCGAAGTGGTAAGCTGAGATGTACTTATAGTACGCCCACATTTCGCCGGTTGTGTATGGTATATTTATTAAAAAAATATATAAACAGAAAATAATGTTCCTTGCCCCTGCCCAGCAGTGGGACAAATCGGGCCCTAAACAAATAATAAAATCGCCTTTCACTCATTCTTTCGATATGTCCAAACCATCTCAACATACTTTTCTCAATTCTGGTCACCACATCATTCTTCAACTTTCAACTTCCAACAATTTGAACATGATTTATTCAGTTTAGGCCCTGGTAAGGCACTAATGAACGTCGTAGAACTGACCACCGGTTCGGAAACTAGTCTTCTGAGAAGAAACGACAAGAGACTCAGGTCGCATCATGTGGTTGTTACCTGTTGCACTTGTGTAGAGACCATCCTGGAGTCGGAGGAAATGGGTCCAAGAGCCGCCATCATGCGGTCCTTGGCTCCGAGCCACTGGCTCAGGTTGCTGTGGGTGTCGTGGAAGTCCTTCATCTCCTCCATTAGACGGATCCTATACAAAAAAAAACACTTTTATAACTATACAGATAAATAAAATTGTAGTGTCTGTGTTGTAATTCCATAATAAGAGCTTTTCACTAAATGCACATGAAAGTATACACGGTACTGACATAAAAAACCAAGTTTTTAAATGTCTAACTAAACTCTTAAACGACTGGACCGATTTTAACGGGACTTTCACTGGCAGATAGCAAATTTTACAAGGAATAACTTAGGCTTTAATTTATTTTTTAATTAAGGATTTAACCGCAGGGCACAGCTAGTATCAATAACGGCAATCCTACTAATACATATTATAAATGTGAAAGCGAGTATTACTCTTTCACGAAATTGAATGGATGGAAATTAAAAGATAAGTACATGAAAGACGGCCAGGAACGGAGTGCGTTCAAAATCCATCGTTCCTTGGGTCTTCCTCTCCCAAAATTCATAAACAAAACTTATTTCGATAAATATTGTGTATTTTTTTTCTATCTACATATTAGTGGAATACTCACTTATCCTTGAAGGCATCATGGAGCGCCTTCCACCTGGAGGACACGTCTTCCATCTCATCGTGCAGACGGTCAGCACCTTGCACGCTTTGCTTGCGTTTCAACAATTCACGGACCTATTGCAGAACAAATTATTTCTTGAGCTTATTAATTAAAAACCCGCCAAGTGCGAGTTCGACTGGCGCACAAAGGTATCAGTATCATCTCCCTGACCTCATCCGATACATTGTTGGGGTCGGCGGTTGGTTCAACTGATCTTTATAAGAAGCTAGGTTAAACCAGTTGTCAGATTATTTTAGGCCTCCGACTGACCTGTAACGATTGCCAATGATGATACATTGTCAACCAGGACCGACGGCTTAACGTTCTCACCGGAGGTTCGAGCGGTCACCCATGCAAGTACTAACTAGGGAAAGGGTTGCTTAACTACACTAATCGAATATTTGTATTATTCTGTTCTACAATTTTTTGTTATAGCGGCTACAGATATTCATCATAAATGGAAATTATATCACGGTTCATGAGATACAGCCTGCTGACAGATGGACAGCTGAGACTTGTAATAATCCCGTGTGTTACTTCTCTGATAGGGAACTCTACAGAGAACAGATATATTTAAGCAATAGCTTAAGTAGCTTCGTCTGCGTGGCATTGAGATTTCACATACACTACCAAACCTAAACGAAATAAGAATATATAAAAAACAGTGTTCTTTCTATATTCTCCATTCTTGCCACATCTAATCATATAAGTTCGAACACGAGCCGTTCATAGTCGCTTACCATCACGGGGGCTGTGTGCATATTTGACAACTGAATTTGAACTGACCTGAGTCTTAGTAGAGTCGAGAATGCTCTGCTTCTCGTACATCTCCTCGAGGACGGCGCGTGCTTGTTTGATAGTCCTGTCTGCCTCTTCCTTGGTGTTGGGGACGGACTCCTTTGGCAGTTGTCTTTGAACCTGACGAACGAAATATCCATATCTCTTTAAATAATATTATGAGGAGTGCGAGATACTGACTCTCAATAAATACAGATAAATGTGAATTTGGCAAAGAAGAATTATTATTCTTCGGCTTTCACGTCTGGTCACTACTCTGGGGAAGATCTTCCAGCCATGTGGATGTAATTGCTGGGTAACACCGGCTCCATATGTTCTTGTTGGAAACTTGTATATAAACTGCAATGCCTTCGAAAAAAATCTTATTGCGCGATTTAGGTTCTAGTGTATTTGTACTTGAACTTCTCATTTGTGAGTGAGTAGCGCCATCTGTGTAGCGAGTGGAGAAACGCTGTTACATAAATATAAGTCACCAAATACAAAATTATACTAGTATAGATAGATAGCTCTCCTAGATAATACGTGAATTCTACTATTCTTATATCTGTACAAAGAAAGACTGGAAAGCAAATGCTCATGTAATAGGCAATTACCTTGTCCAGGAATGTGTTGAGCTGTCGGAAGCTGTCCAAATGTTTCTTGACCTCCTCCCGAATGGAGTCCAGCTCTGATTGGCGATCAGCCAGCTTGGTACCCAGCAGACTGTAGCGGTTGTTCACCTCTGACAACTGCTGTTGTACTGGTGACAGTTCTGGAAGATTACCAAGACATTTATACAAGGTCATTTATGCAAGGTATGACGACGGCGTTTCTATCAAGACGTTGGTCTTGTTATTAATACACCAGTACCCCTATCACGGGTTTGCCATCGTTTTCGTAATCTATACTCGCTAGCGTCACTCGCAATATTTGTATGAGATATTTTAGTTCTTCACGTCACCGCTGGGAGTCGCTGCACAATTTCTCATACTAATATTCGGCGGAGACGCTAGCGAGTATAGATAACGAAAATGGTTGCAAACTCGTGATAAGGGTACTGACCGCTAAATTAGGAAGCTTACATACATACATACATATGCTCACGCCTGTACATGCTACGATCCTTACATACTTCATTCGCTTCATCCACATTCATGCATCTCTTCATACACTTTCGTCGGTTACGAGTGGTCCGAATTTGACCTTTCTGAATTAGGTAATTTTTGTCGGTTAATTGACTAAGGATCCCCAATCTTTCGCATACCCCTTACACAAACATACATAAAGACACATCACCATTGTACAATAGGTATTAGACAACTTTATTGATACCTAAAGTTAGTTACGAATATTTCAAAAAAACTATGTTATACACTGAAAGTGCATCATCTTATATGATGAGATGTATGTGATCATAAAGCCTGTGTTGTCCCACTGCGGTGCAAAGCACTGGCGTATATATAAAGTTACATTTTATTAGAAATAAAACGTTTTTAAGAATTAAAAAAAATTTAAGTTATTTTGAAATATTCGTCAAGAACTTTAGTATTATGTCATACGTTGTCTAATACATATAGCACAAACTTTGCTTAGTCTGGGACATGAAAAGACAATTATTTAAGTACACCATATCATCACCATCCTCCTGCCCCTTTCCCATGCTATTTGTGGTCGGCGCTATGTGTTCTTCTCTTCCATTTCTCTCTATCAGCCGTCATATCTGTATTCACTCCTATTTTAGCCATATCATCTTTCACACAATCGATCCATCGTTTCTTAGGTCTTCCTTTCCCCTTGTAACCATCCACATTCATAAACAAAACTTTTTTGGCAACATTATCCTCATCCCTCTATAACATGTCCATACCACGACAAATGTCTATTCTTCAACTTGTCAGTCAGTGGTGCTACTTTCAGACTTCTCCTTATATACTCATTCTTTACCCTGTCCAATCACGTTACGTCACACATCCATTTCAACATCCGCATCTCAGTTGCATGCAGCTTTCTTTCATCCGTCACCTTTATGGCCCAACATTCTGATCCATACAGGACGGCAGGCCTTACTATGTTCTTATATATTTTTTAAATCTACCATATACCACTACAAACAAACAAACAAGCATGCAGCCCATTGATGGTAAGTGGTTACCGCAACCTATGGTAGCTTGGAAACCCAGGGGCATGCCGACCCTGTAAAAATCTCTACACAACATTATTCACGTACCTTCAAGATGGAATCCATCCTGACTGGATCTTCGTGATGAGAAGCCGCTGGAGGTGGAGTGTGTGGATCCAGGACTGACCAGCCCGTGGCCCTTGCTTGGGGACGGTGACCTTCCATCCAAAGTGCGACCTACAACCACTTGCGTTAATAACGTAACGTGACTTCACCTATTAGGGTTTCACAAGTGTGAAATATCTTCGGTGAAATTTTGGTGATGTTATAACAACACCCATTCCCACCCTTACCCGGAATACAGGCGTGAGCATATATGTATCTATGAATAAATCATTATATTCTTTATAAATAAAATAAATAGGGTCACGCCATCCCATAAGGGTCCCCGAAGGAGTAAGCAGAGGTATTGTAACAACACCACCCACATTTCGCTGAAGTTAAGTGCCAACGAGACAGAGGGTGTCCTCACTATGTTTCCTTCACTGTAAAGCACGTGGTGTGAAATCACTGCACATAAGTTTTTAGGAAAACTCATTTGTTGCTTGCGTAGCAGGCGACTGCTCAAACCCGAGCCTTTTTTTTATAAATTATATTCTTCTTATAAATAAATAATGTATACTCACTAGGTGTCTGCCTCTTGGTGGGGCTGTAGAGCTGTCTCTTCCTGTGAGGACTGTCAGCACGGTCGCCGCGGGTCAACGCTTCGTACACTGCGCCAGCCTCGTTAAGCTACACATACAACATATTTACTGTCAAGTTTTGCTATGGTAACACACTTCTACGTGTCTCGTTAGAGTTAAAGGGAAACTGGTAGGGATACTGCGCATGTTTTTATTCGCCTCGCGCCATACATATAGACCACCAGGGGCGTGCGTTGGATTTTCTGAAACGGTAATCATAAACAAGAAGTAGGGTTGGTAGGTTTATTACATACCAATGTGGCGCGTAGGTACATACGTTATGGTATACACACACACGACACGGTTGTATCCATACATCACTTATAGTAAGCATTGCTTAAACGCTTATATGGAATGCATGCCCTGACAGAGACAAACTCATAAAATCAATCTAGGTCATCATCTCCCTGGCCTTATCCCATACACTGTTGAGGTCGGCACTTGATTCAACCCGATGTGGCTGATCACATGATTTTTATACGAAGCGACTGCCATCTGACCATCGCAACCCCTTTAACGAGGAAAGTCTGTAATCTGGGTTAAACCAGTTGTCAGACTATTTTAGGCCTCCGACTGTCTTGTAAAGATTGCCAAAGATGATAAATTAGCAACCGGGACCGACAGCTTCACGTGCTCTCTGAGACTCGGAGGGAACTCGGGCGGTCACCCATCCAATTACTGGCTAGAGGTAAGGTTGCTTAACTTCGCTGATCGAATGATATGCGCAATAACAACTGAGCCACGAGCTCCTCATAAAATCAATCTAGGTACGCGCTCAAAACTACTTGCCATGCTAACATGACAGATGACGAGTCCATCGCCATCTCAGGCACTATATATAAGTCTCTGATTTTCTTCTTCAACATATACAGGTTTCTTCACTATGTTCTCCTTCACCATTCAGTTCATAAAAAAAATAATTCATTATGAACCAAACTACAAAGCTCACATATTACTCATGTTCTCGATAACAAACAAAAATCAACCTTAAAGCCAGGATACAAGGTCCAATCCTCCATCTTATTTTATTGATATCATCGATTCAAATTCAAATTCAAAATATCTTTATTTAATTAGACTTTTAACAAAGAACTTTCAAATCGTCAGAATGACATAATTACACAGGATTATACTACCGCCAGTTTCGGAAGGTTGCTTTTACTGAGAAGACCCTGGCAATAGTGGTAGTCAAAAACCACCCTTATCCCATAGCAATAAGGTGCATACCTTATCGATATTGATGGAGAAGTCCCTGTACTCCTTAGCCAGAGGACGTAGCTCATCGTGCTGGTGTTTGAGCACATCCAAGTCGACCGCGACTGGTTGTAAGCGACCCACGCGGTTCTCCATCGATTGGAGCCAATCTAAGACCTGGGGACGAATGCAACATAAATAAATTGTAACTAAATACATACATGCATACCCTTATGCCAGTATTCCCCGAAGGGGAAGACAGAGATGTTGCAATACTTTTCACCGATTATGATTAAGTGCCAACGAAACAGATAGTGAGTATATCGCCGCCGTCTCAGGCACTATACATACGTCTTTGAATTACTTATCAGTCATCTGCAATAGACTATAGTGGAATGAAGTTAGTCTTACACCTTTAAACGAGCAATTCTTGTATAAACACACACACACATATATATGTATATAATCTGAATCTCGGAAACGTCTCCGACAATTTTCATGAAATTTTTATGTAGGGGGTTTCGAGGGCCATAAATTGATCTAGCTAGGTTTCATTTTTGGAAAACATCGTTTTAAGCATGTTTTCAGGGTCTGGAAAACTCATGAAATATCATTACAATACTACCGTAAATTTCGCCGACATCTGTCAAGGACGTGAGCCTTCCAGCCTACGGGGGCAATAAAGAAACTAGACTACCCCAGTTCGAGACTGACGTTCACCGGTAAAAAAATTTCAACTTTGGTCAACCAGGTTCTAAGATGAAATGATTACCTGTATCTTCAGCGATTCGTACTGGTTGAGTTGGTCGGCTCTCTGCTTCGATAGCTTTTGCTTCTCCTCCAACGTGGCGTTGAAGTCGCGCCACGCGTTTTCTAAGGCCTGCGGATTATTGGTTACGTTATTATACTTATCAAATAATATATACATATTCTTTGGATTTTAATTCTTTTTTTATGTGATAACTTTTTATATTATACCTGGTATCTAGTATCCTCATTTTAAAATAGTTCTAAATTCCAAAAATGTGACAATTATCGAAAGATGTTATATTAAAAAGTAGCTTTTATAATAAAAATATCTCGAATAAATACGCATTCATTCATATTTCTAATTTAAAATATACTAGCCAATTAAAGTAAAATCAAAAAAAAAACGAAAACTTCCTTTATTCTGTCTCGAATACATGAAAGAAAAAAATATTGTAACGCCATAGATAATATAGACGTCTATTCAAATGTATTTATATAACTTTCTTTTGTTATATTCTGGAAGGATGTCATGGGATGTCATGTGCTACGCTGAGGTGTATAATAAAATAAACGTGAAAAGCTGTGAGAACTTACATTTATTGCAAGGGGGTTCAAATCCCCAATACAATATATATTTACCTTCATCCTATCCCGCACGACGTGAGTATCAGTAAGATCTTTCTTGGAGACGAGATTTTTGCCATTGCGCAGACATTCCTCCAACAGAGGCATGTGCTTGTCGCTGTAGAAAAAAAAATCTAAATTTAATAAGAGTGGTGGGGAATAGGGGATCTCCCGTTCAATGTTTGGAGATGTCCAAGACTATAGCGCCTTACAGAAGAACGTAGTCCAATAATGTACTTTTTAGTAGTATTGTGTTCTCTATCATCTTATCACTATGTTGGCACAGCGATTCCAATCTTTATAAGGTTGGGAAATGCGTGAGTAACAATCTGTAGTTCTAAAAAGGCCACTTTGGGAGAATCATAATGTGATCCGAATATATGATTTATCATCAAAGTAACAAAATGGTCACTTAGGTGCAATTCATATTATGATTCACGAATGATGAATATTACGCAATTCACCTGTTTCACACTTTTCTTTGAAGATTTCTAAAATGGTCCACAAAATATGATTTGCTTTTGTGACAAATAGCATCATAAAAAGTTAGTTAGGGACTAACATCTACAATTATTGTAATCATTCGTGAATCATAATAAGAATTGCACCTAAGTGACCATTTGTCATTTCATTGATTCTCCCAAAAGTGGCCTTTTTAGACCTACTGATGTTAGTCACGTTCATAGATTGCAGGAGCCGTTTACTTAATGTGTAGTTTTAACTGATTTAAACTCACCGATAATGCGCCAGATCGGCTAGTCTAGCGCGTAGTTCCTCAGCGGGTAAGCGCGGCAGGTCGCGGCTGTCAAGTTGCTCGGCGCCCGCTAGCAGCGAGTCGAGTTGAGAAGCTTGCTGGCTGAACACGTTCAGCTCCAATGATACTTCGTCGAGGAACTGGGTGCGACGGGTCGAACGTTCGACTAGCTTCTCGTATCTGTTGAAGGGTGGAAATACATTCGTTACAAATTTAAACTTCAATCTATGTACTATCGGGATTTGGAACTTAAGAAATATTATCCCAATTGTTCTAGTTAAGCTATTTAATGCCCGTGCAGTATAAGTTTTAATAAGTCCTAACTTCGAAGAATTTAATTTTATATTAGTATCCGCAGGAAGTTTATAAGGAGATGCATGAATGAATGTAAGTATCGTAGCATGTGGCGAACGCTGATCTCTGCCTACCCTCATGGGATACAGGCGTGAGTATATATATGTATGTAACTCAAAATAAGTTCATCGACCAAATTTGCAATTCGATGTCAATTCGCCTCCGGAAAATTATCTTTGGAACAACCACGCTATTAGCAACAAAATGTTTCGACCTTGAAACAAACACTATCATGAATCACAAAATTTACCCGGCGAGGGGTTGTCATATGGAAAAAAAAACGTAAAGACAAAGATTCTAAGAATGAGAACAACAGGTCAATCTTTTTTGTAGTCTATGAGTCTGTCTCTGTCTATATGTATGGCGCGAGGCGAATAAAAACATGCGCAGTATCCCCACTACTTTCGCCACGCGCTCATAACTCGTGACGACACCTGTTCCAGTCGCGACAGAATCTTACATACCTGGCATAGATATCCTCAGCCCTCTGTTCCAGTTTCTTGGCGATCCTGGCATTGGACGGGTTGAGGGCAGCGTCTCTGGCCGCGGCCAGCAACTTGGCGAGGGTGGCGCGCCGAGCCTCCACTTCGGCGTGAGAGATACGTTGCTCGCGAACTTGTTCGTCTAGACGCTCGCGGATCAAAGACGCTGGTTTCAATTGGTTCCTGTGATACATTTGTTGTTTTGTTAAAAATTAAAAATAATTATTCAGCTTTGGGCCCTGGTAAGGCACTTATGAATGTGGAAGGATTACCACCGGTTCGGAAACTAGCCTTCTTAGAAGAACCGGTGATTTATTGAGTTACCGATTTTCGCCGTAGAAGGGGTTAACAAAGTCTGATGGCAGTCGCTTCGTAAAAAAATCAGGTGATCAGTAACATCGGGTCCCATCAAGTGCCGACCCCAACAATACATGGGATACCTTTTACGAGGAAAACCTGAGATCTGGGTTAAACCAGTTGTCGGACTATTTTAGGTCTCCGACTGACCTGTAACGATTGCCAAAGATGTTAAATTGGCAACCGGGACCGACGGCTTAACGTGCTCTCCGGAGGGAACTCGGGCGATCACCCATCCAATTACTGGCTGAAATTCGCTGATCGAATGATATGCGCAATATATACTCACTTAAAGCTGCTTTCAGCTTGTCCCAGCCAGGAGGCCTGAGCCTCTGCGGCGTCCTGCAGTCCCTGCCACTGGAGGAGGGCCGCCTCCAGCTGGGCGCACTTCCCCCCCACGGCCTCCGTGTACTCTCTGTGGCGGCGCGTGAGCTCGATCACCGGCACTTCCAGTTGACGAACCTCCGACGGGGTTAAGTTGCCTTCCAGGGATTTTACTAGTTGGTCGCATGCCTGAGGGAATTGAAAAAATATGTGAAAATTATTTATTATTATATATTGGAGTACTTTTTTGTAAGTTATGTATTACGTAGTAGGATATGTTCATTAATTTATCGAAGAAATATATAATATTATCTAAAATAATTAAATATCAAAATCTCAATTCTCGTCTTATCGGTTGCACAATTTGCAGAGCGGGGATCGTCTATTGAATGTTCTTGTTCTTGAATGATCATGTGTTTTAATTTTTCGAAACATTTTAAGCATAAAGATGCTGGCTATGCTCCCTCAGAACGATAGGGGCTCAATACAAAAATCTATTTTTTTTTTTGCGGATGGCATTCATATGTCTTCCAATTTGAATTAACCTGCCTTTTACAGTAATTATTGTACTAGTTTCGAGTACAATACAAATTTGTCGATATTTTCTGCGTTTGCGGTTGAAACTCCGGGGCTTTGGGGTCCAGATGCTCATCAATAACAAGAATTTGTACGTCGTCTGGCAGAAGCTTCTCGTGACAAGCGGGCTGGGGCTTTTCTCGCTCAGAGAATCAGCATTGCTATTTAACGTGGCAATGCTGCCAGCCTTCTTGGCACGATCCCGAGAGACACCGATTCGTGCCAAATTTTCTACTAGTAAATAGTTTTAAGTACTTATTTGAATATAAATTAAAAAGTCGATAAATTGAATTAAAATGTCTGAGACGGTGATGGACTCACCATCTGTCACGTTGGCACTTTATCATCTTCCGTGAAAAGTGGGTGTTGTGATTACAACACCTCTGCCCTACCCCTTCGGGGAATACAGGCGTGAGCGTATGTATGTATGTATGTCGATAAATTGAAAAACGATTTTTAATGACTACGGGTAGACCATATATTTAAGTCTGTTTATAATCTTAACAAATTTTCGCTAAATTTGGAGTTGAGCCCCTATCATTCCGAGTGTGCGTTGTGTCATGCTTACAAATAATATAATATTGTTTAGCAACAAGCAAGGTACTACAATAACTTACATCCTTAGCGTTATCGATGAGTCGTCCTTGAGCCAAGATCTCGGAGTGCAGAGCCTTGGCCCGCGTCAGCTGGCTGTCCACCGCGCGGGGCTCTCCTCCCACCGGCTCGGACACCACCGACCGGATCTGGGGTTCAATCTGGATGCGAACAGTGCAAATGTTAATTAATGTACAATTTTTATAAGTACCCTATGTATTTCTTTAGGGTCAAAGTTAGCTCATGGTTTGGGGACATTTTACAAAATTCTTGGGTCACAGAGACAGAGACACTTTTGTAATTTATAATTATACCACTTCTGATTGGGTGACTGAATGAAATGCTTTGGCATCAAGTCCAGTATACTTCGATCGAACATGAAGAAAATATATAGTGTTGTGATTTATAATGTATTACTAAACATTTTTGAAAAGAGTAATTACTGAGTTTCTTGCCAGGTTCTTCTCAGTAAAAGCAACCTTCCGAACCGGGCGGTAGCATGTATAATCCTATGTAATCGTATAGTTCTGACGGTTTGAAGTATTTTGTAAAAAGACTAAGATATTTTTGAATTTGAACTTATTCTACATTGTATACATTCAAGTTTGAAAAAAAACAACTTTGAGTGTAACATATATTTTTTAAATCTGTAGAATAATCGACTGTGCAACCTTTCTACCAAATTCAACGCAAATGACTACATTTATGTATGTTTGTAAATTCATCCTTCTTAGCTGAGAATCGACATGGTTCAAATAAACCTCGAAAGCGTTATGATATGATCATTTACCTCATCAGCCCAGGCGAGTGCCCGCTGTGTGGCATCATTGTACCGCTGCGCGCGATCGGCAGCCGCCCTCAACCTGTCCAATAGCCGTTGAGCTCTCGTACAAAGATCAGCCAGCCTCCTCCTAGCGCCTCCTGCTCCCCCCCTTACAGCCCCCTCGCCCGCTTCAGATACATGGGACAGACGGGACGGGAGGGAAGTGCGGTATGTATTCAGGATTGATAGGAATTCCTGTAACAATGATTGAATGTAAGGTACATCATAAACAATTTGTTGGACAAAGGATGATGTCGTTCACCTAACACTATACACGTCTGGAGAATCTGTCACATCTGGAGAGTATATTGCAGATGTTACATTATACCCAGAATTCTGTAACGGTTGCTAGGCACCAACTATTATTGATACTTATGTCAACGCGCGAAAAACAGTCAAGATTTTTACAAACATATGCTTACGCCTGTATTCCCCGAAGGGGTAGGCAGAGGTGTTGTAATAAAAACACCCACTTTTCACCGAACATGATTAAGTGCCAACGTGACAGATGGTGATTACTTCTCAGAAATATGCAGTTTTCCTCACGATGTTTTCATTCACCGTAAAGCACGTGGTGTGAAATCACTGTACTTAAGCTTTTTAGAAAATCTCAAAGGCCCCGCTGGGATTCGAGCTTGCGTCGCTTGCGTAGCAGGCGACTGCTCAAACCTCAAGGCCACCACGGCTCTCAAGATTTTTGTAATACGTATAAGCTAATTATAATTAAATTTGAATGTCTTGTATTAACCTGACTCAATAGCATACAGAGACGTTATAAAATCCACGATTAACGTAAGAAATGTCTACCGGACCATAGTCGGACGTAATTTTTTAATTAAATTTAATCTCTCGCGCTTGCGCTAATAGGAACGATAAAAAATGTATGGAGATGACATAAATCAGCCACGTGACATATGTCATGCCCGTACATTTCGTATCGTGTCTAGCGAAGCGTGAGCATAATGTTACTCTATGGGGCCTGAGTAGTACTAAATCAATTAGTTCATTTGTTCTCACCTTGCTCTCATCGACGAACTTCTGCGCGGACATGGTGATAAACCTCAAGTCGGCCTGATGAGCGATGACGTCAGACACGAACTCCCTCACTTCCTCAGTCAATTGCGGCAGGTTGTTCAGCTTCGTAATACCAGCCTCTTTCTCCTCCAACGTGCGGTATGATGACTCCAACCACGTGTTGAAGGTCGTGAGCTCATTACTGTACAAAAAATTGGTCCTTCGAGCTCGATTTGGACTTATTTATTTATTACACATATGGTCACTTTTGTATTCCCCGAAGATTCTCAGACATATGCAGATCTCCTCACAATGTTTTCATTCACCGTAAAGCACGTGGTGTGAAATCACTGCACATAAGTTTTTAGAAAAACTCATCGGTACAGGCCCCGCTGGGATTCGAACTTTCGTGGCATACGACTGCTTAAAGCCCCACGGCCAGCAGGGCTCTCGGTAAAGTTTCACGGAAAGTGTAAAGTCACATGGATAATCTGTTGTTAAGATAAACTTACGTGAATTTCCCGAGCTCGTCTCTGGCGGCGACGAGACGCCTTAGCATCTTGTCGCACATGTCGCTACACTTGTCGAATCTCTGCTTGAGTTGTCGCACGCCACGCTCCAGTGCCGCCACCTGTCGGACAAGTTATTGGCTATTGTCTTTGTCGATAATAAGAGACACCTGGCAGGCCTAGACAAAGAAATCCTAATGTCTAAGCCGAATGACGTGTCTAACGTGAATTTAGTAATATAATTATAGTTTTGAATTATAACGGAGCGACATCTTTCGAATTGATCATCTTTACAGACAAATAAAATTTAAGTGTCTGTGAATATTGAACTACATTCAAAATGAACAGCTTTTCACTAAAAACATATTTTGATAGTAGCTAGTAGTACTAGCATCTGCCTGCGACTTCGTCCGTCGTTCGTAACTTTAACTCGCGACTTCGTTTACGTAGCCTTCCTAGATTAGTGGGATATATAACACTTTTATATTATTCAAATCGGACCAGTGGTTATTGAGTTTAACGCGTTCAAGCAAACAAACAAACTCTTCAGCTTTATATATATATATTTTTTGTCTGACTACTTGTTATATCAGTAGACCAATGCTTGTGTCAATGCGAATTACCTCATGTGGAGCCAGTACATCTCCGCCGGAGACCAGCAGTTGCTTGGCCTGGTCGGCACATGCGGACACCTGCCGCTGGTGGCTCTCCAGGTCGTCCTTTATTAACTGTAATGCAATAAAACACATTACCCAAATTTTCAATGATGTATGCGACTTAGATATAATTTTTTTTTATTGGCATTTGAGCTTTGGAGATTTTTATTGTAACGATTCCAAAGAATAGGTAATTACTCAGAGGGTCTACCATCATCGGTTTAAGCAGATAGTAAAAACGCCCTTCTGTACTGTGTATCGTAAAATTAAACGTCAAAGCTAAAGTTCTTAAAAGGCGCCGCCGCTTAAACGATCATAGTTGGCCCCCAGTTTCTGCACGGTTCTTCTCAGTGAAAGCAACCGTCCAAACTCAGCGGTAACATGTCATTCTGAAACATACTTTGTAAGAATGTCTAATAAATTAAGATTTTTATTTCTATGAATATATTACCTTGAGTATATTGATCTGGTTCCTGAGCTCGTCCAGGTCTTCCTTGACCGCCTCTTGGTTGGCGAGCCGTTCCTCCACCACTGCGATCCATTCCAATAACTTGGACAGAGTCTCGTCGCAAAGCCTGTATTTCTCTTCGACTGCTTGCTATATATTCAACATAAAAGACAAAATCAGTCTTATGCTTTTGGCTATAAGGCTCTAAGCTGTATTCATTGTCCGAACCAACATTTAAAGAAATACGTGCAAGAGAAATGTGTAAAAGTCTTTGTATAGCGACTTTGGTACCGTGTTACTAGGTGTCACTACTAGTTCAGAACAAGTTGAATATTACAAGAAGTTTTGTGATTAGAAGAAAATTCTTTCTTGAAGTTACGCTTAGCGCTCCAAGCGGATATAAAATGAATAATATTAAGATCAACGCATGTCTTCCCTTTCTAATGTTCGTCGAAAAATAGAGACAGCGAAACGATATAGTTCGGACAACATATACAGAATAGATATCTTCTTTTCATAACTCCCAAGGAATATGTGCATTCTATCTACTGCAATTTACAATGCCTTCTACATAACATGTGCATACTTTTGTGGTAATTGTAATAGAGTTTCGTAGAGATCGTGGATAGCATACCATGCTGTAGTTATCCAAGTGACCTGTAAACAAACATAGGAAAGCCGATATCTACGCTAGAGGAAGCACAGAGTAAAACAAAACCTGAAGGAACAGAGAACTCAAGCCGACATAGAAACACCAGAGTACGAAATGACCACAAGTCCAGGTAATAAATATGTGGCGCAAACATAGAACAGATAATAAAGTGCAAAGCGTGTCATGCGGGCAGTGAGGTGTTGCAAACGTCAAAAATTTAAAATTTAACTTTTGACATTCACAAGGTAATGGTCAACGATTTACTTAATTTGAATGATTAGATAATAGTTAATAGTTAAGATTATAAATTAAAAAAAAAAGAACATTACGAAAATCCTTGTCGAAAATCTGAAACTTTGAAAAAAGTATTGTTTGTAAGGACAGGTACATTTTTAAATAGATCTCATACATTGTACATGAAGTTGACGAACGAATTTAGAGTAAAAAAGAAATAGAAAAATGGGACGTTATGTCAAATGTATTTGAATGTATATGAAAAGTGTTGTTCCACAGATAATAAATAAGCTGGTGTTGCCAAGAGTAACATAACAATTCCCCTTTATTAAAAACATAGACTAACATAGTCCTTGGTTTAAAAATAGCTCCATCTCTTTCTGTGATACGTATTAAAAAAGGATGGATATATTTTTACACCGAGTTTAGTCTTCGTTTAAACCATGTTTTGTAATAAGGGGGGGGTTGTAATTTGTTGTGTTGTGAATACCTGAAATAATTCCACGTACCAATGAAATAAGGTCCCATATTGTTCATAAGAAAAATATAAAAAATAAAGACGATAATGAATCATAAATACTACCTTCTATGTGTATATGTACCGTTCATGAGTGTGATCATATCACAGCGTAATACTATCATGCAGCCCGAACATGACCTCCAAGGAATGAGTATCTTTGGAACTAATCAAAACGGGACACCAATAGGACTAAGAATGGGACACCAGCAGTCATAAAACACTGGTTTTTTAATGAGGAAGCGAACACAAAAGCTTTAACGGCTTTCGTTCTTAGCACAACGTGAAATGGAGTGGTTTTAGTTTTGGCGACTGTGGCTCATTCGTCGTTAATATGATCCCTCACAGGCAAGCATTCACGATTTAGCTCAAAAGGGTTCTTAGCATCGCAGGCAACGGCTGGAAATAAAAAACAACATACATCGAGCCTTAGTACAATGAGTGTAAGCACACTTTTCAATTGACAGCGTCCCCTAACGGATAACTGACAATTGTTAGGGCGCTATTAACTACTTATCCACTGGGCGGCGGACGCATAGAAGATTTCTTAAGAGAAATCATGTTTTATCTTTAACTTTTCTAAATGTCGATTGAAATTGAGTATCGCCCCCGAGTGGCTAAGCTTCATTAAACGAACACAAGGCACTTTTCTAATGTGACTGCTCTTAAAATACTACTTGTATGATAATGAAAATTAAAACGAAAGCATTTCGTCTAACGTGTAAGCTAACTTCACTATAAACTCTCTATTCGTGTAATATGTGCTTGATCTACTCTCAATACAATAATGTAGTTTGTGTCTAAAGTTGTATGTATAATTAACATGTTTGGTAGTGATTGCCACATTTACACAGTGACGTCACCAATATCGCATAAAATATCCCAATTATCGACACTATGAGTGGTGAGCGTCGTGACGTGCCATGCCATGTTTAAAGCCAAACGCTTTAGTTAAGAGATATCACCTAAGAATGGAAACAGGAAATATAAAGCAACACCTTTGCTTGATAGAAGCACAACAAATGAAGCTAAGTGTGTATAACTCACCCTCGTTTCTGCTGGCAGCAAGTAGCCCTTCTTTAGAGCTTTGACCAAATCGAGAGTGATCTCCTTCTTGGGGTCAATGACGAGCCTGCCTTCAACTGGATCGACCAGCTTCTGTTCTATCGCTTGAACCAATGGCCATATTTTACCCGTTTCTGGTTCTTTCACAACTGTGCTCGAAGCATCTACAATGCCTTGGTGTATCGCCTCACCTAAGTTCAGCCTCTTTCTGTCTATGACGCTTGTGGTAATGAAAGGGTCATTAAGGGCCCCTGTAGTGGGGTTGTATATACCAAAGTTCAACGTTTCAATTAAGCTGAAGCTCTTCTTCGGTGTCATGAGTAAGCCGCTTTCAATGGCAGCGGACATAGTGTTGAGCTTCGATGTCTCTGTGTCGAGGATGTTACCCTTCTCGGCGTCCATCAAACCTTTCCGGAACGCCTCGGGCAGTTTGACCAGCCTCTTCTTGAGATTATCCTTAATGAGCGCCGTGTCTGGATCGATATAGCCCAAAATGGCCGCGTCTTTAATTGTTAGCACTTCGTTGGAATGTGGATCAGTAAAGCGAGCGGTGGCGATGTTAAGGCTACCGTTCTCAATCGCTTGCTCAAACGTAAGAGGTTCGCGTACGTACACAACCAAACCGTTCTCAAAGACGAAGCAAAGCGTTCGCGACCGGTTCTGCGTGTCAAACGAGCCCTTAGCATTTTTATCAATAATACCCTCAATTATACCTAGCTTTAATGGAATGTACTTGTTCTTATGGGGGTCTTTGATTACAGCCGTTTCAGGGTCGATGAATTCGTATTTAATAGCTTCGTCTAATGTAAACTCCCTAAGGACAGATTCTTTGGACGCACCGGAGTCAGGGACGTATCGCCTGGCTGCAGATTGGGAGGTGATGGGCTGAATGACGGTAATTAAAAGACCCTTATCGAAGGCAATGTCTAAACTATACGTTTTCTTTGCTTTAGTATCTAAGACCCTACCTTTCGCAACGTCAACGTCACCTTGCTGTATCGCAATAGCTAAAGGCTTAAATTTGTTCGTAATGTTATCTTTAACAACCGTCAGATCAGGATTGAGTAGACCAATTTCAATAGCTTTGTTGATGTCAATGAACTCATTCGTACTAGGATCAACGATTTTACCGTTATCGGCTCGAAATAGACCGTTCCTAATTATTTCTTCAAGACTAAGGTTTTTCTTAGTAGTAACAATAAGACCGCGATGTTTGGCATCCAGCAAATTGATTTGATTCCCATTCGGTAAAATATATACGTTATTTTCATCGTCAATTACACCATTTTGGACAGCTTCTTCTAATTTTATATATTTGCTTGAAGGAATATGTTTTACTAAAGATGTTTCGGGATTAATGAGCTCTTCAGCAATCGCGGTTTTAATACTAACCTTTCTCTCTGTTACTGGATGCACAAAAACGATTTCCCTAATATCGTACATATCCATTGCCAATGCTTCGTAAAGGGTGAATCCTGCACTTTCGATGTCGACAATCAAACCTAAGCTCATGGCTTCTGACAATGTGACTTGTACATCCGAACCTGGTTCATGGAACTTTCCGCTTCTCCTGTCAATGATTTCACTGCGGCAGCATTCGGCTAACGACAGTGGTTTCTCTGATTTTTTATCGAAGTAGCAGAGATATTTGGGGCTAATGATAGATCGCCTAATTGCTTCGTGCAGAGTAATCTTACGGTTCGTGGCGGGATCGATAATTTTACCTGTGCTGTCATCGTAAAGCCCTTGATGTAATGCTCTCTGTAGACTAACAGGCGCTTTACTATCTACCAACAAACCAATCTCGAAAGCCTTACGAAGGCTAATTTCCTCGTTTTCGTTGTTAATATTCCTAATCTTTCCGCTTTGATCGTCAATAACACCTGTTTCTAATGACTCGGGAAGGGTGATCTTATCCCATTTACCTAGACGGTTGTCCCTTATGTGGACCGAATGAGGATCAATCATGTTCATCTTTATTGCCTCAGCAAGTGTATACTTCTTACCACTCTGTGGGTCCATGAAAAGACCAGTGATTTCATTGTACACGCCTTTTTCAAGCGCCTCTACAAGAGACATAGGTTTGCGGACCTCTACTAAGATTCCCCGTTCAAACGCCTCTCGGAAGTCTACTCTCTCGTCACCTAACAAGATCGTGCCCGTTCTGCCATCAACTATACCTTTGTCGACCGCAAATTCAAATGGTATAACTTTACCAGCCACGTGTACTAACGTGGACTGCGGGTCGATCATACGTTTCTTAATGGCTCTATCAGTTTGTACCTTTTCCTTGCTTTGCGGGTGAGAGAATTTGCCGGTTTTTGGATCATAGAAGCCTTTGAAGACAGCTTCAGGCAAGCTGAGTTTTCGTTTAGCAGGCAATATTAAACCGCGTTCTGAAGCGTCTGTAAGTGAAATTTTATCACCACGGATTGGATCTCTTACTTTACCTTCTTTAGAATCGATAATGCCATATTTTATAGCATCTGCTAATGAAATTATTTCGCCTGTAACTGAATTCCTAACAGTCAAAGCTTCAGGTCTAATGTTACCGATTTTGATTGCGTCTTCAAGAGTCATTGTTACGTCGTTTATTGTCAGAAGCCCAGTCTCTGGATCATAGAAGCCCTGTACTAATCCCTCTTGTAAAGTCCATGGCTTTTTGTCACTGAGCAAATAGCCTTTCTCACTAGCATCCTTCAAGTTGAATACAGGAGAAGTAATGATACCCTGTTCTAAGTCTACAAGACCGGATTTTACAGCTTGATTGAAAGGCACGACTGCCTCTGAAGAATCATCTTTAATCTTGACATCAGAAGGATCAACTAGTTTATCTTTAATAGCTTTATTGAGAGTAATTAGGTTGCCAGTTTTAGGGTTCAAGATTTTACCACTATCGGGAGTATAATATCCTAATTCTATGATGTCAAATAACGAGAATGTTACATCCTTTGTTGCAACTAATCCCTTTTTCAATGCATCGTCTAATGGAATGTCTTTACCAGTCTTTTTATCTTTTATTTTGCCTGTATCAGAGTTGATAAGTTTTGTATCAAGAGCTTCAGATAGGGGCACGAATTTCTCGGAAGATGTGTCTTTGATTTCGGATATTGTAGGATGAACAATATTTCTATCAACTGCTTCCGAAATACTAACTAATTGTTCGGTCATTTTATCTTTGATTTTTCCGGACTTAGATTCATACATTTTGTTTGTAATTACAGCTTCAATCGAAATCGGTCTGCGAATAATAGTAATTAGACCACGTTCAATTGCAACCGTTATTTGTATTATTTCTTGAGTTTCTATTATGATGATGACACCATCACGTATTTCAATGATACCGCGTTCAACGGCATCTGATAAAGGAATGACTTCGTTGGATCGTGGAACTTTTATTAATAAGGATTCCTGATCTATTAGACCTTTTTCTACGGCCTCACCGATAGGTACCAGTTGACCGGTGGTAACATCTTTGATTTCGCCAGTTTTAGGGTTATACAAGCCCTGTTCTAATGCCGATTCAATTGTTACTTGTTCGGTAATAGAAACGTCCTCTGGCTTCTCAACTATCCAACCTAACTGAATACATTCTAAGAAAGATACACGTTTGCCAGTTTTAGGGTTAACCATTTGACCGGTAGTTTTGTCAATAATAGGTTTAGCAATTGCCTCATCAAATGAAATGTAATCATCAGACTTCGAGCCCAAATCTTTTACTAAGATAGATTCAGGATCGAAGATCTGAAGACCGTATACGAGCTCTTCAAACGATATTTTAGTACCGGTTTCAGGATTTAAAAAGATTTGCTTCTCTATATCATACACGCCCATTTCAGAAAGCTCTTCAGGGGTCAGTCTTTGTGATATTGAAAGACAATACTTAGGCTTGTATTCCTTTACAACAACGCAATTTTTAGACATAATGTCTACCAATACGAATCTACTAATTTGGTCTTGTTCTAAAGAATCTTGAACTGTCAAAGGAGATTCAATACCATTGATGATAATCCTGCAAATTTTAGGTTCGATTTTGCCTTGTGCAATTGCGTCAATCAGGGGAATGTTTTCGTAAAGTGGTTTTACTGGTTCTACTTTTTCTTTCGTAACATTTTGTTCAGTGATTTCTTCAATCACTCTAAGGGGCTGTCTCTCAGCGTCTATAAATAGAGCAGACACTGATTTGTCATCACTAATCGGTATGTCAGACGATGTATCCGACACTCCAAACTCTAAGATTTTATGTTCTGTAGTCGTAGTAGTACTTTCGGAAACTGAAGGTTCAAAATGAGTTGTCTTTGTAATAATAATTTCACTTGGACGCGAGATAGTACTAGTGGTTGTATAATGCTCTACAGTAGTCTCTGTGAAGACTGTATCCACAGCTTGGCGTGTACTGATTTCTGAAGTCTGAGCTTCGATAGCCTGTTCGAGCTTTTCGTATGTTTTAGAGTCTACAAGACCTCGCCGCTTGGCGTCTTCTAATGTTACCTTTTCTCCAGTTTTTGGATCAACGACTACAGCACTTTTAACAACTTCAATCACTTTCGTTGCTGCTAGTATTGGTGCTCCAATCACAGCTATAAGGCCGAATTTAGCGGCGTCTGCTATACTCATTTTCTTACCTGATTTATCTTTAACTTCACCTGTCTTCTTATCAACGATACCTTTGTTTATGGCTTCATTAAAAGTTATCTCCTTACCCGTCTTGGGATCCTTGACTTTGATTGCGTCAGATGGAAGTACACCTTTTTTGACAGCGTCGAGAATATTTTCTGATGTACCTGATGTAGTAGAAATAATAACAGATGTGCTGGGATCAAATACGACTCCTGGTGCAACCTCAATGGGTAAAGATGTATCTGATTCTTTCAAATCGTCACTGACAGGTTTATTTTGGTCAGGAGTTGTGACCTTTTTCAGTTCATCTGATTTCTTAGTTTCTTTTATGTCACCATCAACGGGCGAAGAATCACCTGTTAGAGGTTTTTTCTGTTCTGGAGTTTTGTCCTTTTTCAACTCTTTTGGTAGGTTAGTTTTATCAGAAGACATATCAGCAGGTTTCAATTGGCTATCTTTAGTTGGTTTTTGTATTTCATTTGTTGGTTTCGAACCATCAGGTTTAGTTTGAAGAGTTATTTTCTCTGTCATGGTCTCGGTTGGTTGAATCAATGCTTTATCTACTTGGTCTGGAGACTCGGTAACTTCGTACGGTTCAATAGTAACCTCGTTAATATGACGCGGGCCGGTAACTTCTTCGATAGATGTTACATATGACTCAGATTGGTTTTGTGTCGTTTCGACAGTAGTAACTGTAGAAGCTATAGTCGTAATGACAGTACTGGTTTGTTCTGACATGTATCCAGGGTGCGACTTCGTTACTGTGGATTTAATAATTGTCTTTTCTTTACCATCAGGAGTGCTCTCACGGTATTCTTCGACTGAACGGATTCCATCATCTAGTTCAACGCTCACTTTCCTATCGTTCTGTTTAGTAGACCCGGACATCAATTCTTTTTCTGGTGATATTTTGGATGATTTCCGTATTTTATTCTTCTGATCATCATTTTTCTTTAAGTCGGTGGTACTCATATCATCAACCATTATTGTCTCATCTTCTCTCAATTGACGATGGTCAGAAGATACCAAATCATCTTGTATAATTTCATGAGTAATGATTTCTTCAGCAGTGGAACCAAACTCTGTGGTTTTAGTAACTGTTTTTACAACTGTTAAAATTTCTTCGCCATCGGGTGTGACTTGACGATACTCTTCAATAGTTGGTCCCTGTTGCACTGTCTCCGTCTTTTCAACACGACTTACTTTGTTTTCCTTTGGTGAAACATCTTTTTGTTTTGATATTATTTGTTCTTCTGGCCTTTCATCGCGAATGATCGTTTTCTTTTCTATCACGACAGTATTACTATCGCTAAGTGGAATCTCTCGCTGAGGAGTTGCATGTTTCTTTGTTCCTTCAGCTGGCAATTCAGGGGATTTATCCTTTTGCTTTACAACCGTTGTTTCCTTAATAGTTGCAGTTTTATGATCAGTGGTAACTTTTGGCTCAGGCGTTGTTATAGTCTTTTTCACAAATAATTCTTCACTAACTGGACTAGATTTTCGATCTAATGGAATCGTTTTAGAAGTATCTTTTGTTATAGTGCTATCCTTTGCTGTTGGGATAGGAGTTATTTTTGCAGGTTTGTCAGTATCTTTAGATGTTGTAGTTTCTTTTTTCGACTCAGGTAATTCCTGGATCGGTTTCTTAATTTTAGGTTCGTTAACATTTGCCGTATCAGCAGACATTAAACGGCTAGTAGTTTCTGTCGCTGTTTCTTGCTTAGGTTGCATTATCTTGCTTGTAACCGCCTTTGCTCCTTGAACGACTGCCATACCCGCTAATACTGGGGCGGCAACAACTGCGATCAATCCCATTTTAGCAGCATTCTTTATATCAACTGATTTGCCAGTTTTAGGTTCTTTCAACTTACCCGTCTTTTTATCAATTAAGCCTGTCTTTACAGCTTCTTGCAATGTTACTGGTTTGCCAGCTTCAACGTTATAAATAACTGCATCTGGGTTTATGACTTTCCTTTCGAGAGCTTCCTTAAATGTAATGTACTTGTTAGGCGACTTTGGATCTCTAAATTTCTGAGTTTTTTCATCGAATAACAATTCTAATGCTTCATTTAGATCTAGCATGTCATCTTTTTTCTTAGGCGATGACTTGGTTGATTCCGGCAGCACTTCGGTATTCAATATACCACTATTGACAGCTTCAGATATTGTAAGCGTTTCACCTGTATTAGGGTGTGTAAATATGCCAGTTTGAATATTAATGTAGCCAAGATTCAAAGCTTCTTCGAAGTTGAAATTTGTATCATTAGTGAAGAACTGTTCCTTGCTCGTTTGTTCATCTCTAACAATGCCTTTTTGCCGAGCTTCTTCTATCGAAATGATCTCACCTGTACTTGTGTTTCTAACTTCATTTGCATTAACTAATACATAATCAGATAACAACTCTATCATTCTAGTTGTAATTGTGTGTTGTGATGAGAATGTTTCTGTAATAGTGGTCACCACACCGCTTGCTTGCATCGCTTCTGTATTGGGTTTAATGGCGAGCCGGCCCTCTTCTAAAGCTTTATCCAAGGGAATAACTTCTTTCGTATTGGGGTCCGTAAATGTCGCTTGTTTAAGATTCACTACTCCTCGTTCCAGGGCTTCATCCAATATCACTGTTTCAGAATTTTGAGGATACGGAATACCCATGAGCAAATCTCTTGCAACAGCTTCCTTAACAGAGACTCTTTCGTCTGTAAGTGGGTGTCTGATTTCACTTGTATGTGGATTAATGAGATTCTTTTTTATAGCTACATTGATAGTCATGGCTGCTGGAGGTATTTCTTCAATAGCTTTATCGTTTCTGTTTTCAGGGAAAACTTGAGCGTTGACCGCTGATATGATGTCAAGCAGACCATCATTTGATTTTACAACGTTCTTCTCGTTATCAATAATATTTCTTTCAATAGCTTCTTCTAGGGTAATTTTCTTTCCAGGAGCAATATTAACGGTTGACAAAGGATCTACGATATCGCAAATAATTGCTTCCCTTAACGTTAATAGGTTACCGGTTTCAGGATGAATTATTTTTCCTGTCGCAGGGTCAAGTAAACCTTGTTCCAATATTTCGGGTATGGAAAGACTCCTAGCTAAAGGAATCAATATTTCATCCTGCCCTTCACCATCCAATATACCTCGCTTTAGAGCTTCTTTGATAGTAATGACGTCACCGTGTATTGGATCAACAATTTTACCTTTATTTTCATCAACTAAACCTATATCAATAGCTTTCTGAAGCGTGATCGGCATTCCATTTTCATCTTTATAGATTTTAACTGCCTCTAGCACTTTTGCAGTATCTTTATCTAACAAACTTTTTTCTATTGCCTCAAGGGGTGTGACAACTCTTTTCCTTAATTTTTGTAAAACCACTGGCTTAGTTTCTAGTACTTGAGTTTCAGTAGTATACTCCTTACTAGAGTTTATCTTATATTTAGGCTTCTCAGATGGAGAAGTCTTTATAAGCTGTACAATATCAGATGGATATACTTTAGGTTTCTCTGCCTTAATATCAATTGTCCTTCTATTATCGGCCGATAAGCTATTCTGAATTGACTCTACTGTAATGAAACCTTCAGATACCGCAGCTCCTACCGAAACAGGTTTAGTTGTTGTTTGGGAAATTGTGACCGTACTAGTACCAGGCTTAGATTTAATGATATCGTCTGATAACGGAACGGTTGTAGATTGTTTATACTCTTTGTAAGTGGTGGGATCGATAATACCCCTTTTGAATGCAACATCTATTGGAATTTGCTCTCCGGTTTTTGGGTCAACTACCATTGTAATATGAGTCTCTGTCAGTGAAGTCTTGCTTGGGATTTGTGTAAATGTAACAGTGCTAAGACCAGGTAGCTGAATATTTTGAATTGATTCAGGTGTTTGATCTTTGACAGAAAGTTCGTACTTTTTGAAAGAAACGGGATCAATGAGACCCCTCTCATAAGCAACTTCAATAGGTAATTGTTCACCTGTGTTAGGATCTACAACAACAGTAACTGTAGTTGTTTTCGGGGTAGTTGTAGTTTCTTGTGAGTATGTCACAGTAGTTCGCGTGGTTTTATCCTGAACATCCATATCTGGTGACCTATCTCGAATAGAATCCTCGTATTTATTATACGTAACAGAGTCTACAAGTCCTCTTTCATAAGCGACCTCCATCGGCAGTTTCTCACCGGTAGAGGGATCAACGACCATTGTGCTTTTGACCACTTGAATGACTTTAGAAGCTGCCACCAAAGGAGCGCCTATTACAGCCACTAAACCAATCTTGGCAGCATCTGAGAGGCTAACTTTCTTTCCAGATTTATCTTTATAGTCACCGGTTTTCCTATCAATGATACCATTATCTAACGCCTGTTTTAACGTTATTGCTCTTCCGGTAATCGGTTCGATAACTTTAACATTATTTGATGGTACCACGCCACGGTCTACGGCTTCAAGTATGTTCGCGGATACTCCTGACGTGGTAGATATAACTAGAGCAGTAGCAGGGTCGTAGATTACACCTGGTACAACTTGTACGGGCTCTAACGCAGACTGATCTTCAGTAGCATTAACTTCACGAATAGGAGTATCATGCGCATCTGATATCTCCATTTTATCGGGCATTCCAGCTACTGATGTAATAGTTATAACCCTTTGAGAAGAGACCGTTTTAGTAAGATGGAAGTAAATTATAAATTTACGTTCAATGGCTTCAATCATAGTTAGTTTACCGGTTGTATGTTTGTAATTTCCATTACTATCAATAATTCGTAATTCTAAGGCTCTGTTTAGGGAGAATTCTTTCCTGGTTTTTGGATCAACAACTATTGCTGAATCAGGATTTATGATATCGAGTTTAATTGCCTCTTCAAGATCTAAGATTCTATCAGTACCGGGAATTACAAACGTGCCTGCAGAAGGGTCAAATAGATTCTGTTCTATAGCTTCTTTAAGAGTCCAACCACCGCGCGGAAGCTCGATTGTATTCTTTTGGATTGTCATTGAAGTTACAGATGGTTCTGTTACAATGGATTTCGAGGTAACTGTCCTAATTTCTTTTACTAAGCCTTCGTGGGTCTGCATTGTCTCATGCACGGTAAAATCGGGACTCTTAAGAGTCTCAGGCCTACTGTCGCGATGGACTTTTCCCTCGGGACTTGTCGGTAAATCTTTAATGAACGACTTCTTTGTAATTTTCAGTTCAACTACTTGACCGGGAACTAAATCTTTTTTAGTGACTCGGTCGGATATATGAACTACACGCGGTTCGTTCTTCTCTACACCTAGCAAGCCCTCGTCTAACGCCTGTTGAATGGGAACTACTGTACCAGTAGTGGGATCCGTGAAAGTTTGTGTATTTTCATCAATAAGCCCACGCCTTATAGCTTCAGCAAAAGTAATTATAGTCTGGGACTTTTGAGTTGTGTTTGTATTTGTCACTGTTACGTACCGTTTTACAGTTTTCGTTACAGTCTGTAAAGTCAGAGTAATATTCAAGAGGGAATTCAACAGAGCAGCTCCTTCAGGCGTAATCATGTTAATCTCCACAGCTTTGTTGAATGGGATAGGTTTTTTAGTAGAAGCATCTAGTAAATGTCCAGTCTTGGGGTCCAAAATATTTTTGAATACAGCATCTAGAACAGTAAGTTCCTTGCCGTTTTCGTAGATACCAATTTTACGATTGAACATTTCTAACACTTCGGGACGCACAATAGCAACTTTGGTACAGTCTTCTAGATAAACGAAATCTCCACTTTCTGATTTAAGGAATGTCTCACCGTTTACGTATTTCAGGTAACCCTTACTTAACGCGACATTGAACGAAACGAATTCACCTGTTTTCGGATCTCTGAATCCATCTATATCGAATATTGATCTCTGAGAGACGGACGTAATAAGACCTCGGTCAACCGCTTCAGGGATTGTACAAATTTCACCCGTCAAATTATCACGGAATTTATTATCGGTAAGTATTATTTTCGCGCCTAAAGCTTCAGATAACGTTAGCAACTGACCGGTCGTAGTATCAGTGATACATTTGACATTGTCACTGTCAAGGACACCGACGTTAATGGCCTCTAAGATATTCAAAGGAGTTCTATTAGTTAGCGATAAAATCTTACCGTCATTTGTCATCATGTTATTATCACAGACGTCTTTTAGAGTCATAGGTTTACATATATAAAACTTGCTTGCCGCGTCTTTGAAACTGAACCTCTCCTTATTTACATTGTGTACGTATTTCGAATGTTTAGTATTGATAAGATTCCTCTCTATGGCTTCAGCAAGCGTTATTTTCGTGTCATTTTTAGGGTCAACTACCTCGCGAATATCAGGGTTGATCAGTTCATTCTTAATAGCAACGTCCAGTTGGAATCTGTCGCCCGAATTTCTGTCCAGAATCCAACCGTTATTATCAACAAGATCTTGACTAATCGCGTCCGACAGACACAAGGCACTCGATTTGATTTTGATAATCTCATTATAAATAAGATAGCCTCTTTGGTAGGCTTCGGCGATTGTGATAAAGCTTCCATTAGGTAGTCTATAAAGACCGTTTTGCAGATCTAACTGACCGCGATTAAGCGCGTCTGAGATACTCATTCCTTGTGTGGTAGACTGTTCGCCTTCAACAGTTACCTTGATTCTCTTCTCCGCTGGATCAGATAATCCTTGTTCAGCGTCATACAGTTCTCTTTGTATCGCTTCTAGTAATGTGACTTCATTGCCATCTTCTGTCATGCCACACGGTCCTGTGAGTCTAGCTGCTAGTTTAGGGTCGATCAGACCTTCTTGTGCTGCTTGTTCAATGGTCATCGTTTGTCTCGTGTCAGGGGAAGACAGCAACCTTCCAGTCCTGACGTCTAATATCCTCATGCTAATTGCTTGACCTACGGTTAGGATTTCTCTTGTTTCAGGGTGGACGATACCTCTAGATTCAATTATATTGGGTCCTTCGTACATTCTGTGGACGCGTTTTAGTTTTCTTACGTCTGGTCTGTCATCGTCTGTAATAACTGTCTTTGTTGAGTAGTTAGGCGAGGTTAGTTTGCCATTGGCCATTGATTTTACAGGCGTTTGACCCTCGAGCTCTGATGAGTGTGACGTCCTGACATATCTGTTATATTGGAAGAAATATAATAAGTACATTACAAACATTACATAGTTCATTTGTAGCATGATATCATTCAACAGATATTATAGATAAACCTTAATGCCTAAGACTTAAGGTCCACCTTTCTATGACATTTCAAAAAAAGGTAATACGTACTTCTCCGTAGTGTAGTGTGTGGTCTGGGTGTGTTCCGTGGTAATGTCCTGCATGTTGAATTCTTGGCGGAAGGACCGCACCGACCGCGGCGCCATGCCGGCAACGAGACGCTGAAATAGACGAAAATAGGTCTTATTACTATGAAATAATAATGCTTACGCCATCCCAGAAGGGTCCCCGAAAGGGTAAGCAGATGTGTTGTAACAACAACACCCACATTTCACCGAATAAGATTGAGTGCCAACGTGACAGAGGGTGAGTCCATCGCAGTCTCTGGCACTATACATACGTCTTTGAGTTACTTCTACATATGTAGGTTTCCTCACGATGATTTCTTCAAAATCACAGCACATGAGTTTTTAGAAAAACTCAATGGTTCAAGCCCCGCTGGGATTCGACCGTGCCTCGCTTGCGTAGCAGGCGACTGGTCAAACCCCGAGGCCACCACGGCTCTCCTTGAATTACTACGAACTTTACAGTATATGTTTCAAATGTTATTCTCGTAAGAGTATATTAGGTTGATGATATCGTTAATCAATTGCATCATAAATGCAGTCCCTACTCGAATTGTACCTTTAATGCCGATGTTGCCTTATCGTATACATAATATCAATTGCAATGCATTAGTCTTACTAAAATAAGTAATATCTCGATCGAGTTTTTACAATATTCGTTTTATTTTAAGGGAAAACCCAAATGAATGACGAAATACTTTGAAATGGGCTGGAAGCAACACCACGGCATCTGGGGATTATTCAAAAAAATGCTTGTAATTGTAAATTCAACCACAATCATGGGTTAAACAAACGCACATACAAATATTGGCAATTTCAATGACAAACACAAAACTTTAAATGTCAAAGAAACTTCGCGACAAACAAGTTATTTAATTTATACAAGTTTAACGTATTCATTTGGATTTCGGTCTTAATAACTCGAATAGGTGATTTATTGGTACAAAAAAATAAAAGGACATTCGAAAATGGGATTCTTTATTATTCAAAGCATCTTCTTTTGGTGAAAACAACACTTTAAGGTCTTAGAAACCACGCGATATTTGGTAGTAAAATTTAATCTGTGATGATGCTGCCAGCCTTCTTGGCACGATCCCGAGAGACACCGATTTGGGCCAAGTTTTCTACTTGTAATTAGTTTTTAGTTACCTATTTATTATTAATATAATAAATAATAAAAATTATATCTGTGATGGTCTTTTATATTTTATCAAACACATTCTTACATAGAAAACGCGAAACTTGAAAAGTTATTGTTATACATACATATACATATGCTCACGCCTGTATTCCCCGAAGGGGTAGGCAGAGGTGTTGTAATCACAACACCCACTTTACACCGAATGTGATTAAGTGCCAACGTGACAGATGGTGAGTCCATCGCCGTCTCAGACACTTTACATACGTCTTTGAAATATGCAGGTTTCCTCACGATATTTTCCTTCACCGTAAAGCGCGTGGTGTGAAATCACTGCACATAAGTTTTATAGAAAAACTCATTGGTACAGGCCCCGCTGGGATTCGAACTTGCGTCGCTTGCGTAGCAGGCGTCTGCTCAAACCTCAAGGCCACCACGGCTCCCTCCCAAGTTATTGTTATATATAAGTTATTGTCATAGTATTTCTGTACGTATATTTGTTCAGACTATTATTCAAAACGACAGGACGCACTGTCTACCGGTCTGAGAAAATGTCCTAACCCCGGAGGTAGGAAGTAGGCGTGGATGTATCATACTTCTACTTGAAAAAAGACGCTGGAGAAATGCGAAAATAAATCAACTCCTGTTTCATCGATTTTGGGATTGTATAAAAACTGATTGCAGCGGGTGAACGACCCGACGCTGTAGGTATTACACAACTGTTGTCGTTTACTGTAGGTGCATAGTGGCACGCGCACATTGGGGTGAATTGAATCACTAGATCCAGCTCCCTCAGTTCATCACCCAGCAACGCCCTACGCCGAGATCCGAGTCACACCGGGGCGCCGATAGCTGTGTTACTTTTTTATAAATTTACTTTATTCAATTCTACAAAGAGACCTTTGATACATTCATATGTATGTGTTTTAAGTCTAGTTTGTATATTATAGTTCACCATACCGGGGAGAAATTGTAAAACAAATGCCCGACTTTTTCCATATAGTCTCTATAAGGTGTTCCTTTGCAATCTCTGACACTGACCGTATGGGTCACAATTGAACCGATAATCGGGACGGATCACGAGCCTATCAACGTGTCTATGGTAAAAAATACGCATGTAATAAAGCAGAACACATTTGAACAGGATAAAATTTGCGTCTTCCCAATGTACCAATCTACTCAAACCTTTACAATATTAATTCTTTAAGCATACACGCAATCATTCCTACCTCCTTATTTGGAGGGAACTGAATAAGGTCCCGATAAAATAACCGGATTTGATCGGTACCGGTCACCATGTTACCGGTAACCTCGATCGACAAAATAGGGGCTGGAATTAAAATAGTTGTTTATGTGACAGATCACGAATTTTAGGGTTAGACGTTTGGTCCTAAATTCCATATTTAAATCCTGATGCTTTAATTAATTATTAATGATATATTTCGAGAGATCAATTGTATTATTTCGTTTTATTATGTAATAATTCGAAATCAAGTCAAAGGATTTGGTTCAGAACAAACTTGAAATTCTAACTCATTCAATGTAATATTTTTAGGATAATTTGACCACAAATAATATAATAAGTACACACTTTAAAAATTACTTATAATAACACAATATTCAATAAATTAATGCAAAAACATGGTGATCACATTAATAAATATAAAAAAAAATACCAACCCGGCATTCGAACGCGAAATCATACTCGTACTCGTCCATCGTGGCACGAATTATAAACACAATTTGTTAACGTTCACTTAACTCACACATTGCTCACTTGTCTATCCATCACTAAACACTAAATAAATTCCATTGTACCAAATTCAAACGTAACCTAATAAAATAGAAAAGAAAAATATTATAGAGTTAAAATAATAATACACTGACCTATTTCTCAAAACCCGATTAAAACTAAATAAAACAAAACTAAACGTTATTGATATTTTTTTCAACGCGTGTGTCTCCCGAAAGATACGATCGGAAACTGAATGGGAGCTAGAAAATCGTAAACGGAAAATAAATAGATTTCTATATTTAAATCATTTTGTAATGCCACCGTCGTGTCTAGACGCCGTGCGGTGCGTTTGCTTGGCATCTAATGTTGTTAATTGTGATTTTAATATATTGAGGTGAAAAAACAGCTGTTCGGTTTAGTTTGAGGTTAGGAAAAGTGACTGGCCGATTCGATACTGAAGGGAAGTTCGGGGTCGATGCGCGCGCATCGTCGCGGCGGGCGGTGCGGCGGCCGACTAGTCTTGACACTAGTGACATGTTGTAATGACCGACGTGTTATGATACTTTATGTAATTAAAATTTTTGTTTACGTTTGTATATTTCACACATTTTCGTAGTACAAATTATTATCAAATGGCTTATCTATCTGGTCTCGTGGCACAATTTTATATGCGGGTATCGATCGCTTGGCGATGTTAAGCATCATTAGTGATTATTGGATGTGTGCTCGTCATTACCGCCCATTGTCAATTTCGCAATAAGTGGGTACCCCTTTACCCATTACTTTTATCATTTTCATTGTGACCCAACCGTCTAGGCCTCAAGTAAAATGAAAAATGATAAAGGCCACAGGGGAAATGGGACCTACTTTTCGGGATACCAATGAGTTTTTCTAAAAAACTTATGTACCTACAGTGATTTCACACCACGGTGAAGGAAAACATCGTGAGGAAACCTGCATATTTCTGAGAAGTAATTCAATGACGTATGTAAAGTGTCTGAGACGGCGATGGACCCACCATCTGTAACGTTGACACTTAATCATCTTCGGTGAAAAGTGGGTGTTGTGATTACAACACCTCTGCCTACCCCTTCGGGGAATGTAAATAAATTAATGAATTTGTTCACGCCATCCCAGAAGAGTCCTCGAAGGAGTAAGAAGAGGTGTTGTAACAACAACACTCACATTTCACCGAAAAAGATTAAGTGCCAAAGAAATAATTCTGAGACATATGCAGGTTTCCTCACGATGTTTTCCTTCACCGTAAAGCACGTGGTGTGAAATCACTGTACATGAGTTTTAAGAAAAACTCATTGATACAGGCCCCGCTGTAACTGTAAATATCGCTCCCAAAATAGTATAGTAGGTACATAGAAATCCATAAAACCCATTATATCCAATAAATCCGTCAATATTATTTTCGTTTACTCAACCAACAAAACTTAAACAGAATATAAAATTATCGACTCTCTTCAAACGTCGGATGTTTACCTCATCTTCAAACAGCTCCTTAGGGAATCATTCGGGAATTTGTAATCATTGACTCATTTTGACTTTGGTGTACATACATACATATGCTCATGCCTGTATCTCCCGAAGTGGTAGGCAGAGGTGTTGTGATAAAAACACTCACTTTTCACCGAACATCAGTAAGTGATAGATGGTGAGTCTATCGCCGTCTCAGGCACTATACATACGTCTTTGAATTACTTTTCAGACATATGCAGGTTTCCTCACGTTGTTTTCCTTCACTGTAAAGCACGTGGTGTGAAATCACTGCACATAAGTTTTTAGAAAATCTCATTGGTACAGGCCCCGCTGGGATTCGATCTTGCGTAGCAGGAGACTCAAACCCCACGGCCACCACGGCTCTGATACACGTCATATTCTAATTTGGATTATTACGAATGTATTTGTAATACCCTACATTAGCATTGTTATGTAAGAGGAAAGGTAGAAATAACATTACTGATGTAACCCGAATGCTGTCTGGGAGAAAAAATATTGGCGCCCGTAATTGGGTTACGAACAGAATCTCCGTCGGGTAAGATTATATAGAAGTGATTGATTTGAAATGTCTTGGCTACACCAATTGATATTACATCATTATAAAGATAGGAAAAGTTGGATTACTCTTGTTGCGGTAGTGAACCTCTTTCGCTATAATGTTTATTATTTATATTAAATTGAAACATTGTTAAAAAGTGATTTGACACAAGATGTCAGACTTGAGAGAAAAGATTTTTATGTTTCTGGTTGTAAATAAAATAGCTTAGTGAATACCCCAAATAAAGCGGACCCAATTATCGTAGCGTATGTAATTACTACACTCTCTTCGCCTTCAATATTGATAATCTGCATATATAATATCTACTTAAAATATAGGTATGCAATTCAAGTATAAAATTGTTCAATATTTTTGAAAAGAGTAATTGAGTTTCTAGCCGGGATTTCTTCTCAGTAAAAGCAACCTTCCGTACCTGGCGGTGGCATGTATAATTCTGTGTAATCGTGTCATTCAGACAAGTAGAAAGTCCTTTGTCAAACGTCTAATCAAATATAGATATTTTTGAGTTTGAGTCAAATAAATTTATTACTCAACAGTAAGTATAGCGTCACGAGTTATGACTACTCAGCGAAAAGGGTTCAATTCGTCAAAAGGACACAGAAAATACATAATACAGGATTATAAATGTTACCACCGGGTTCGGAAGATTGCTTTTACTGAGAAGAACCCGGGAAGAAGCTCAAAAATAACTCTCTTAAAAAATATTTTATAATGTTTATCTATGTTTGTCCTGCCACAGGAATCGATCCGCGACACCTTACCACAGTAAGGTGTTGCAACTACTAAACCAACGGCAACATAAATATAAAGCATAGCATCAACGTTATATAAAAACATCAAATAATAATTTTGTAACGAAGTCAAATGTTTGAATAGCAACGAGGTAGCATCATAGATGACGCCATTGTAGTTTTTAGTCATCAATACCTATTCTAACGTCACTCCACAATTCACATCCTATAAGATTCGAGCCACGTGTCTTTCTATGCCAAATACATAAATATACCTACCTCATACGTGATAAATGTTTGAACTTGCTTCGTTATGTTGTCTAAAAACTTATGAAAAGGTAGGTACAGAAATAGCAAAAATGTATAGATAGAGCCTTACTGTACCTATACATACATACATATGGCCACGCCTGTGTTCCCCGAAGGGGTAGGCAGAGGTTTTGTAATAACAACACACACTTTTCACCGAAGATGATTAACTACCAACGTGACTGAGGGTGAATCCATCGCCGTCTCATGGTCTATATATACGTCTTTGAATTACTTCTCAGACATATACAGGTTTCGTCGCGATGTTTTCCTTTAAAGCACGTGGAGTCTCATTAATAAGAATATATTTTTAATATTCACACCATGAGCCCGATGTCAAACTAAAATACCTAATTAACATTTAAAATAATGATCGGATGAGAAATAATTATCATACAAACAAAATGGCAAGTGGAATTTTAATTAAATTCAAAACTAATCGATTGTTATTCAGAGCGTTGCGTTAATCGAGATGGACAAACTATCGAGACTTTCCTACGAAACGAAGCGTGGAGCGTGTAATGGGAAAGCGTTTCAGGTATTCAAAAGAAATTACCAACTTAGTTTTAATTAAACAATCTCTATGATTTATTTACTTAGAGATAAGACTAGTAAACTTAACATTATTGTAACACTATTGTTTAACGTAGTTTATACATAGATAGTTAGCCATCTTCTCCCAAGATGGCGCTGTACAATTCTACATCTCGATGTTGAGATTCTCTTGTAGTTACGTTTATATTTCGATGACGTGTGGTTAAGTTGTCGAACAAATACCTGTAGGCCTAGACAAAGTAAAATTCTCTAACGCTTGTGCTAATAGAAGCGATTAAAAATGTATGGAAGTGACGTAAATCAGTCACGTGACATATGTCATTCCCATACATTTAGTATCGTTTCTATTAGCGAAGCGTGAGGATAATGTTACTTTTTCTACAGGCCCAGGACTGCCCAAGTTACGGTGTTTCATTCGAACCAACCATGGTCTGCTCCGACTGATCCTGACTCCGAGGCCTAATTTGTAATATCAATCCTTCCCCTTCAAGTAATGTGCCAAAAGTATAGGCTGTGTCATCTGTCAACGTTGTGGTTTTGTTTATTTAGTAGTATTTGGTATTTGGTAATTGGCTCGAAAATTGTTGATCCAATTACAACCCGCTTCCGAATAAGTATTAACACATTAAAAGGAGCCGTGGAGGCTGTGAGGTTTGAGCAGTCAACTGCTATGCAAGCGACGCAAGTTCGGGTCCCAGCGGGGCCTGTCTCAATGAGTTTTTTAATAACTTACGTGTAGTGTTCACACCACGTGCTTTACGGTGAAGGAAAACATCGTAAGGAAACCTGCATATGTCTGAGAAGTAATTCATAGATGTATGTATAGTACCTGAGTCGGCAATAGATGCACCATCAGCCACTTTATAATCTTCGGTGAAAAGTGGGTGTTATCATTACAACAACTCTGCCTATCCGTTCGGGGACTGCAGGCGTGAGCATATGTATTTATGTTAATTATACTTGGGATCTTCAGTTTTCACAGATAAAATATAATAAGTTCGTTTTATTAGTAAGTTTAAGAAGTACGCAACTAACTTTAAAAGCATGACGCCAAACATCACGTCATCATTGACGAATCATTTATTTAAATGGGTAGGTATTGAATAATTCATAAGGCTTATCCACTGTTATAAGAAAAGTAAAACTTCGAATCGCATCAAAAATGTACATGCTACAAATATTTTGTACTCTATGAAATAAGTAATAAGGGGGTTTATTACAAAAACGTTCACGGTAGTCAATTTAAATCTATATAGATAAATTAAATTGAAGTGTCTGTTTGTAATTTCAAAATTACAGGTTATCACGAAATCCATATTATTTTTTGTCTTTCTGTTTGTTCGGGCTAATCTCCGAAACTCGGCTTGCACTGGAAGATAGCTAATGTTACAAGGAATAACTTATGAATAACCTAGTAATTTCTATAATCTGTAACACGTTAAAACAAGCATTGGTGCTTTGTCCAAATGTAGATGTCATAACGTCGTCATGAAGCCATATATAATTCGATAATTGAACTTGGAAATTGCTTGCGAAACACACACAAATCCATACTTACATTCTTATTACATAAAACAAGTCGTTTGCAGTTTATAAGTTCAACGACCCAGATCAGGGAAACTAAAGCTGTTATAAATATAGATTATTAGACAATCGCTATAAATCTTCACTTTTACTCGGATTTTATGTATCGAAGAGGATTTGGCAGCTTATCCAAAAGATAGCTACTAACGTTTATGCTTTCAAAAATATACTCAAGCTCAAAAAATATCATAACCATTTTGATTAGACTTCTTAAAATGTCTTACCAATCATCAGAACACAATAATTACACTGTACAGGATTATATATTTTTACCACTGCGTGCCTCCCTCCGCAGGCAAGAAACTCACTAATTACTCCTTTTACAAATATTTTGTCCTTTCTGCCATACAGTTCCCCACGGGGTAGGCAAAATATGTACGTGTCTTTTTGAAATTCGGGATTTTGAGAACTTGTCTATGTTAATGAACCATAACGATAACAATATTACTTTAACTAATATCACGAGAGCGCATAATTATCTGGACAATAAAATCCAAAACAAAAACACCAGTGTACCTAATTCTGTTTTGACCGCAACAGTCATTATCAAGCAAAATAAAGCGGAATGTATCTCGTATATGCGACAACCTTGACTCAATGTTAACCGAATAATTTACGACTGACATCTAGCAATAGAAAAGCCTAAAGTGTGACCTTGCATTTGGACCTGAACTGTTTAATTCGAGCTATAACAATTTACTAAGCCTTCAAATTAATGGGTGTATTGGCCGTGAAGTCAATGAAGTTGATCTGGAAATTGTGGTGTTATTAATCCTGTCTTAGATTGTCGCTTGATTTCTATCGTTTAAGATAAGAGAGATCCTAATAGAATATTTCACTTGTCTCACAAGATCGATAAAACTAAGCTGTACCTATCAACTTAGTAGTTTCAAAAATCTATTCAAAGTATTTTGACACTTATGAAATACTACAGATATCTAGAAACAGAACGCTAAATAATAACATTGAAAACACTTACAGATTCGATTAAGAAGCAAAAATAATCCATATGGCACTGGCAAGAGGGGCAAAAGTCGAATGTATACTGGCTGTTGATGGCACGAACGTTTATCAGCGATATATCATACAAATCGGTCTTTAATCTTTGATTATAACACATATGATTAATTGTTTTAAGACGTAAATAGGCTAGGGAAGTGTTAAGTGCAACGTCATTAAATAAAGATGCACACGAATGACGTGAAACATCAATTAACACAGCCCAGAAACTACACTTAATGCACTAAAGGTAATAATGATAATAAAGAAGAAATACTAGTGCAGGGAGCAAATAAAACATTATGTTTAGTTTATGCAGGTTTAAGAGACTAATCGAGGAAGGATAAACTTGCAACAGCAATCTACAAAAAGTATATGAAGATAAGATGGACAGGTTACGGAGGGATGGGAATAATGTTGCAAAAAATGATTTGTTGATGAATGTGGATGGATACAAGAGGGGAGGAATACCTACGAAACTGGATTGTGTGAAAAATGATATGACTAGAAATGCAGAGAATACAGATATGGCGACATATATAAATTAGTAAAAGGACTGGGCGATGAAGATCAATAAGAACGAAATTTCACTACCTTTTCCATCAAAAACATGACCTCTTTTGGTATACTTTCACTTACAATAGAAATTCAAGACGAAATATTCAAGGCTAGTTTATATCCGATCAATTTGGATCCACCTTTAGATTTATAAATAGCATCTGGCATTGTGACCCATTCTATAGCGTTGGTGATGCCAAATGGCTAGCCAGTACTTGAGCCCGATGAGCAATTCATAGCAAAAGTGCTTTGTTTTATTACACCTACACACTTAACGAGTTTGCTGACTCAGTAATGGCTTGTCACTATGCAATAGTCTCAAAGTCAAGTTTGGTAATGACAGGGGCATTGACATTTTCAGTAGTTACTATGTCAGTATCATCATCAAAAACTTCATATTCAAAATTCTTAAAAAGGGTAAAAAAAATACGAAAACGAGGCGGGATTCGAACCCGCGCAATTGCTCTTCCAACTGAGCTACTCGTGATCCTACATCATGCGTCAATGGTCTTTGCGGTATAGGGGCCGCCTTGCGACATCGGTTGGTATCCAAGCTGCATATTGTTTGGGCTATCCCTAGGCGATCCTTAACCTTAGATTTGATTGAACCTTTGAGCAGAATGTAATCATTAGATTAACCTACTCAAACAGTATACTGGTATATGACCACGACTATTCCTAAACATCGAGAATTTCTTTTAAGACTGTGATTTTTCTGTATTAGGTCTTAAACTAACTTTTTTTACTCACTTTATTGTGAGTTTCACCTTTCATTAGAATAATCGTGAATCTTTGGTGTTTTATTTACTGCAATTGAAATGGTATGTAATTAATTGATGTTAGTAACAGCGATGTGATGGAGGAGTGAAAGATACAGTGTGGAGGTACATAAGTAAATAATTCTTAATTGAAGTTGATTTAAGCCAGGCATGAACAGTACGCAATATAATCAGGGAAAATGCAATGCAGTCTATTTATGTAAATCACCAAGGTCACAGCTAATAATTGAGAATATTCCATTTCTCAAATAATAAATACATAAAAATATACGCCTTATTTTTTTTCTTTATAAATTATTTTCAGCATGAATCATACTATATGGACATTTATCACTGGGAGTTGAAATATTCATAGTGTTATTAAACACGCGTGAAAATAGTTTAGAGCATTATGATAATTTTAAATGCGCAGAAGTCCTTGAGTTTTTCGCAATATAACAACGTGTTTGATGTTCGCAAAACCCACATCACTAACACGCAATCTCCCGAACAATAGACAGGTGGCGTAGGTGATTCGGGCTCACTCCCCTCATTCCCTTTCACGGTTGGTCTATCTAGCTAAACTTTAAATTGTTAGATTGTGATGATGTCATTCGTATCATCATCTTCCTGTCCTTCTCCCATTTTATTTGTCAGACAGTTTCTCCCATTTCTCTCTATCAGCCGTCATATTTGCATTAGCTCCCTTTTTCATATCGTCTATCTCACAATACATGATTTCTTAGATCTTTCTCTCCCCTTGTAAGCATTATTCCCACTTGTTCTAAGTTATGATATTCTAGTGCAATATTGTTTTCTCTTTTATAAAATGTTCCTCTATCATCATTATTATGTGATGTAACCTTAACAAGAGAATGAGTTAATCAAGGCGACATCGCAGGGTTATGCTACATACAAATTGTTCATTTATAGAGGTCATTACGTTATGCATAAATCATATTTACTATTTATAGCATGCAGGACAATTGCAAAATGCTATAATTCTGCAAAGTTAAAACAGGTAAAATTATTTCTATAAGTGTAAACAACAAAACAAATTCAAACGTTTAATTGGCAACAGAGATCAACGTATCTAAAAACTCTGAATTCGGGCTGCCACCCTTCCAATTACTGGCTTCGAGTGGGATTGTGGCATCGCTGATCGAATTATAGCAAGACCTTTTGTCTCAGTCATAAGTATACGGAATTAATCAGATCGTAAGTAGATACATGTTTTACTTTTCTTAAGCTCCTCGCAATCTGTTCCGAACGAATGCACTCATGAATGAAACTTTATACTGACCATATTGATTAGTGTTGTTATTATAATTTAGGGATGTAATGAAGCTGTGTAACCGTTACCGAAACTATCAGATATCCGAAACAAAAATCTATCCGAAAGAGTTAACGGATCTTATGTAAAATCTACCGGATCAGATGTTTTAGTATTTACTACTAAAATTATTTAAGGCTTAGTATACGAATCCGAAATAATTGCATATTTGCAACCGGGACCGACGGCTTAACGTGCTCTCCGAGGCACGGAGGGAACTCGGGCGGTGACCCATCCAATTACTGGCTAGGGTTTGGGTAGCTTAACTTCGCTGATCGAATGATATGCGCAATAGCAACTGTGCCACGAGCTCTTTATGATTGTTTAGGAGCTGACCACTAATAAATAAGACTAAATAAGTATTTAAATGAACTAAGTTTAATCGATGTAAAATACGACGTTTCAGACAATAAAGAAGTTAACGACACTCTACTGCGTCTTAACACGTACACAAACAACATTAGTAACAAAAACTTATGTAGTCTGTCTGTCTGCAGCCCCCATTGTCAGGTTTGCAAAAACAGCTGTTGTTTCAGACAAGTGCGTATTTAAATGTATAATGCATCCGCTGGAAACTTGAGTCATTAGCGATGGAATTCACTATATTTTGGAATAAATACAGACCATATAAATACTGTATGTCATAAACTGACTATCGAAATTCGTTTACTTGACTATGAGAAAACCTTAAGAGATGATGAATATAAATAAAAGCACCAGGAAGCAATGAGCTCTTATTGCAAAGAACTGATTGAACATTCTCTTATTAGTTTGACTCATTTTAAGGGCTACATTTAAATGACCTATATGCGCTCACGTTCACTCAATCGAATGAGAGATAATGATTATAAACCCAGAAAAATTGCTTATAATTTTGATTTTTGTGACGATACCTACTCCGCAATACGACTTTGAAGGATTACGTCTACACCGCTATAAGTGGCAAATGGCAAAATAACTAACATTATATGCCTTCACAAAGAATTCTATAGATTGCGCAATTATTTACATCAAACATTTCTTTCTTTACAAAATAATCTGAACACTGACCATCTCATCGTTATTTATGGAACTGATTGGAATTCACCGCTTCGGACTAACACAGTCAGGTTCAGGTATTTGGAAAACTCGACACGAAACCGATTTCGCATTGAAAATTTAGAGAAGTTTCAGGGATGAAGATAAAGTATTCGAAACTTGTAAGAAACACCGAGAAGTTTTCAACGAACGATTATATATAATCTAATGCATATAAACAGGGCATTAAAGAAAACGAATTCGAAATAGCACTTAAAGACGCTTATGCACTCTAATTTAGTAATATTATCAGTGTTATTAAAATGCATCATCCAAAATGTCTGATAAGAATTTTATAACTATTTTATCGACAAGATTGTGTAATACGTTAAACCTTGAATTAGATAAACAAATAAACAAGCTGGCGCGAAGTGCTAAGTTACTGAGCGATGATGTTAAACATTTACCATGTTAAGTCAAGCTCCAATTTTCCCATTTATAAGATTCCCTATGTACAATTTACCACCATAACATCAAATTTGATTTTTAGATGATATACCTACTTGCATCCAAAGTACCTTTTTAGTTTACTTAATATTTTTGATATTGTATCGATGAAATGTACATAATGCTAGCTGTGTTCTTGTCAATTCTTCTCAGAAGGCTAGTTTCCGAACCAGTGGTAAATTTTCGACATTCATAAGTTACCCATTCCTTACCAGGGCCCAAACTGAATAAATATTTTTCTTTACCCCACTCTTTATTTTAACGATCAATTTTAATTTACTTCCTCAATACCGCATAAATTATTTTGTACTAGTTTCTCTGCCTTGTTAACGTCATTACTTTGGGAAACCCGACCGATTTAATTGCAATTTTATATAACATTCATCACGTAACGAGAAATGTTGGTTAAGGCCGCCTGGTCATTTGAACGTTTCGCGAAAGTTTTTCACCTTACAGTTATCTAAACTTTATCTAGTGTAAACAGAGATAAACCCTAGCAATAAAGATATTCAACACTGAAAACTATTAACGGTTTAATATCCAATACGAAATTGGTATTTTTAAGGATTGTAATATTTCAACACTGCAATAAAACCTTGTTTGATAAAACTGTCAATAAAAAACACTACACAGGCACTCAGCACCTCGAAACACTTAAAAAATAAAAATTCGCAATTCGAATATGCAATTATTATCGTTCGCGTTTAGTGCAGCGACGCGGGCGTCGGTCGCCGGTCGTCGTTCGCGCGCTACTGAGCGGACGAGTCACCGTATCAAATTGTTGCAATATCATGATTCGACTTCCCATTGTAATAGTCCCATCATTCACAATATTTACTTTTACATCTTTGAATCGACTTTTAACGCGTTCACTGCTAACGACGCGTATGTGCGTCCAACTGTTTGAGAATTTACGAAGAAGTTGAAATGTTAGCAGTGAATGTGTTAAAGGAGTATTTTTTCAGTTAGAATCTGTTAGAAGCTGCGCTGTTCTTGTTAAATCTAAAATACCTCGGAATTTCCTGCTGGGTTTCATGTTACCGTTTTCCGTTTCCAATCTTCATGTAGATCTTTGAAATTTATGCGTAATGTGTGAAACAATATAAATTTCCTGTACTATTTCAGGATTCTTATGTGCAATTTAATACTGTCTACTTCTGAAAGATGTCAAATTAATTACATCAGTCTACAGCCTGTTGATATAGGCTTTTGTATTTGCAAAATCTTCTACGGCTTCTCGCGAAAGGCTTATACGTTTACTACTAGCTGTGCCCTGCGGTTTCACCCGCGTAGATTAAATTTAATTTCCGCGAACCATAAATGCTTTTTTTAAATAAAAGTAGCCTCTCCTCTCCTTGTAACATTAGCTATCTGCCGTTTCAGGGATTACCCGGAACAAGCAGACAGACAGACAGAGAAAAAAATTTAAAACTTGCTTTTTAAGTCAGACCCGTGTATACCTACTATCATATGCATGCCGTTATTTTGGAATAACAAGCAGACACTTTTTTCTGTATATATTAAGTATAATGGCCAATTTATGGCTTATTGTACAATATGGCTTTAGTCATGTATCGACTTGAACCCTTCCCCTCGTCTATTTAATTATATTGAGTAGACCTTGAATTTACTGGGTCAACGTGGCCTAGCCCCACCCAGGCCTTTTTTAGATATTGCTGTTCTAATATTGCCCATGGAACTTCCTTATGTTGATGTAATTACATCATTTGTACTTTATTATATGTGTAAATCATTTAAGGGGCATTACCAAATACATCAAAAATAACATTTTTGAAAAGAGTAATTACTGTATTTCCGGCCAGGTTATTCTCAGTAAAAGCAATCTTCCGAACTTGGCCGTAGCATGTATAGTCCTGTATAATTATGTAATTCTGACGATTTGAAAGTACTTTGTGAAAAGTCGACTTTGAATATCTAAAAAAAAGTGAACTCTTGAAAATATCGGCGTAATTCGGCGTTTCTAATCTTGTCTGTATCGCATTTAGAATGGAAGATGATTAAAAAAGCACTTCATGAGTTTTCTATGTGTTCCTATTTATGTACTAAAAAAATATTATGAATTGAATTCATAGAAGACAAGTCTAGAAATATTATAATGACCGTAAAGTCATAAAGAGACACAAAAGAATATATTAAATCTTCTTTAATAGCGTTACAGTGAAGCGCTGAACTAATGATTATTTAATGTAATACCCACTGGTGACCTTGACATCGACCATGTGGACTGAACACGGACGAACGGTTGCATGCATGATGTAAGTACTGACATTTTGAATGTTGACCGATTTAGAAATGGCGGCTTGTGTTATATATACTTACTGATGTTAAAAGTGTCTGACTATCGAGGCTTAAATTTAGTATGGTGTTCAAGATTTGCTCAACCATTCGCGAAAAAATTCAACGCGTTCTCACATCTAAAATGCGTAAAATTTATGGAATGATAACCATGTTGGTAATGGCGATACTTAAGTACAACTGAAATAATGCAAATGGCAAACGATCGTTGATAAAAATAGACACTTGACACAAATAGGCGCCATGGTAAATTAATTCATAGCAATTTTCAAGGTGGGCAAGCAATGTCCTGCGACACATTACGTCATCGACGTAGATAAAGTAACAACAATTTACAATTTCCTCACTTATACACGTTCGAAGCACGCCAATATTTAATTTATTTATAGCGCTAAGCATCATTATTGTTTGCTACACAATACAATATGACATTAGCATTATGGTTACAGACAGTCAAATTTTGAACGTTAAAGGTATCTGGTGAAAATCTTTGCGTACATCGACGAAGGCCATTATTGTCTTTGCAAGGATTTCAAAAGGAGAAATAAGATACATTATCACGGTCTAAAGAGCACACTAAGATGTACCGTTAAGTCATAAGCCAAGACATGTGGGTGGGTATTAATGCCATTGCCCTAATAGATTTTGAATAATATTCTAAGACTAACTTTGGGACCCTGGGGCCCGGATGTTCATCATATTTTTAATGAAGTTGCACGTCTTATTGAAGCCTCTTGTGAAAAGAAGGTTATAGCTTTTCTCGCTCAGCTTATAAGTATCACTTTCAGTATGGCAATGCTACCAGCCTTTTTAGAAATAAAGATTCTATAATATATATTAGTTGAGTATTTGGGTAAGCATATTGAACTTTACATATCGATCGTAAAATTCCAACAATTTTTTAACTTGTTTATTTCGTGAAACAACCTTGGCAAATCAAGTGGGCAGGTAAAATAAATATTTTCAAACCGAGTAATTCCTCATTCGGTGATGTAATCGCAAAAGCAATTAAATTTAAACATATTATTTGTACGTGTGTAGGCAGTTCCAGGTTGAAGATTTGGCGATAATTCCGTTTTAAATTATAGTACTTTTACGTAAACAGGATGACTGCCGAGGTACTGTTTACCTACATATTGCCTGGTATAATTGGTAGTTGACATTATTTTGTACTATTTTTACCCGTTACTTTGTTCACGCAATAATTTTTATGTAAAATCGTCCCGTCTTGAGGAACAAAATTATATCTTTTCAAACTATGAGCAAAATCAGTTTAGCGGTAGCCGTGAAAATGTACTTGACAGACAGACAGCTTATTTGAAACTATTCGTTAAACATCCAGGCAAGTTTCTACTTTAGATATTTCCGGTCATTGCTCCCATTCAATATTTATGTCAGTCATTAACTTTTAATATCGTTAATGACATGAGACTTGTCATCAGATATTAAAGATATTTATCGAATTAGCTTGAATCTTGATTTGATCTTGCAAGTTCGTTTTTAAGACTGTTTTTTCCAACAGACCTTATCTTTGTAGAACTTGATGTAACTGTTGATTGAACCGTGGTCTCGCATTATCGCTTATGACGAATAACTGCGATAATTTTAAAAGAAACATGCATTTGTTATCAAACACTTTATGAAATAATTTAAACATACAAAGTCGTTTTTAGAACACCTAAACAATGGTCACGCCATCCCAGAAGGGTCCCCGAAGGGGTAAGCATAGGTGTTGTATTAACAACACCCACATTTCACCGAATATAATTAAGTGCCAACAAAGCGAGTCCATCGCCATCTCAGGCACTATACATACGTCTTTGAATTACTTCTCAGACATATGCGGGTTTCCTCACTGCACATGAGTTTTTTAGAAAAACGCATTGGTACAGGCCCCGCTGGGATTCTAACATGCGTCGCTTGCGCAGCAGGCGACTGTACAAACCCCAAGGCCACCACTGCTACACACTACAACACCTACACATTTTATCAAAGTGGAACTAATCTTATAAATATTTCAAGTTATCTGATATGGTTTACAATTGAATTACATACATTCTGATAAATTGGCAAAGATTAGGATCACACCTGTAACTCTGGGGGGTAGGCGTAGATTAGCAATTTGATATCTATACAACTGCTGCAGCTGACTTTTCAATTCATAAGCGCAGTCGAGTCTTCCACTCCGCCCCGTCTTCTACCTGAATAGTCTGCATGTTTGGTTGAACGCACTAATCTCAACAAATACTAGTTTGAATTAAAATATAATTTTCGGGTTGGATAGTTAATTCATCGGGGAAGGCATCACGTTTCGAATAATATGAGGGAAATTGTTATATGTTATAAAAACGGGATAAAATATCACTAAGTAACATAGTTTTACCCGCGTAGGACAGCTTGAATTCCATAAGTACTTTTACAATTATGCTCATAGAAATAACATCGCAATCACTGTATTATTAACGTTGAATGCATTGATAAGGTTGGTCTATTTATAAGTATTACATTATATTATGCGGTAAACAAGCATTAATCTTCGATAGCCGTAATTGGGTTCAACTTCGATGTTATTCATATTTACTGAGAACTAAGAATTTTAAAAAATGCACATGATATTGACATTGACGATTCAAATAAAAATATCCCTGATATGCAAAACCATATGATCACGCCTGTATCCCCCGAAGGGGTAGGCAGAGGTGTTGTAATCACAACACCCACTTTTCACCGAAGATGATTAAGTGCCAACGTGACAGATGGTGAGTCCATCGCCGTCTCAGACACTTTACATACGTCATTGAATTACTTCTCAGAAATATGCAGGTTTTCTCACGATGTTTTCCTTCACCGTAAAGCACGTGGTGTGAAATCACTGTACATAAGTTTTTTTTAGAAAAACTTATTGTTACAGGCCCCACTGGGATTCGAACTTGCGTCGCTTGCGTAGCAGGCGACTGCTCAAACCTCAAGACCACCACGGCTCATTTATATGCAAAACCATTGCCCAAAATGTTACATAAACACAAAAAGCAAGTCCAAATTACAATAATTTGCACACAAACCCAATTGGAGATAAGGTCGGGACCAGCCACCTAGGCGAGCCATCGTCAAGCTCCAAGAGGCATCATTTTTTGCTGCACCCAAGTCATTGACACTCACTCAAACACGACGTTCAGTGTAATAAAGCCTTTTTGCCACAATACATGCACTATCATCGTGTTTTTAAACGTATAATTTTGTATTTCCACCAGTTCGCCAGTGCAAGTTGCAATTAAAAATTAATCAAATGACGTTTTGGAGTTCTAAGTGTAGAGTCAAATTCAAATTATTGAATGGCACGATTTTACAGGATTTTCAGGACACCGTGTTCGGAAGGTTGCTTTTACTGAGAAAGAAGAAAAACTCAGTAATTACTCTTTTCAAAGCAAAGTAATTTGATCATTCCGTTAATAATTTTCTATACTAACTAATATTATAAAGCTAAAATGTGTGTTTGTTTGGTTGAACACGCTAATCACAGAAACTACTGGTTTAAATTGAAAAAATAATTTGTGTTGGTTACATCATCCATCGACGCCGACACCTCTCTACCAAAAGGATGCGCTTACCACAGCCGTGATATAAATAAAAACTACAAAAAAAAAATACAACATCAGTTATAAAGAAATATCATAGACAACAGACACGACCTCTGAAAAATTAAATAATGTGGGTAGTTTCATATAATAGTTATCAAAAACAAACTGCCTATGTTTTCGTTCCTAATTGTGCAGCAATCAGAAGATCCCACCATATAGGGAGCGTGGCGCCCACGTCGTGTACTTATACGACAAGTAAAGACACCGTGTGGGCTGGTAATAAACTGGGTGGGTTACAAACCGCTTTATTGGCACCGTTACTTTATCTATACAAATATTTTACTGTAAGGGAGATGTGTATGTATGTAATTTGCTCTTTCCTTTCTTGAAATAATATATGACGCACTAGCTGTGCCTTAATGACATGGTTATATTAATTATTATTATTACTAGCCCTATATTTTTAATAAAAATAGTAGTACCTAATATACTTCTAGTAACATCAGGTATCTGCTAATAAAATAAATAAAGAGATATTTTTTAATATTTTCTGTTAGGTGCCGTAATTCATAATGCATTAATGGTTATTAATATGGAATCACAAACAGACTCTTCGTTTATGTTTACCTGTATAGATGTATGCGTCATAAAATGTTTGCGTATGCTCCCGTCTTCCCTAAAGAGTCCCCAAATAAGATTAAGTACTAATATAGAAGGTAAGTCAATCGCCGTATCATACGTCATTCATGATTATCTTGCCGGTTCTTCTCAGAAGGTTAGTGTCCGAACCGGTGGTAAATTCTTCGACATTCAAAAGTGCCTTACCAGGGCCTAAACTGAATAAATCATTTTCATTTTCATTTAATTTCTACTAAGACATATTCAGGTTTCCTCAAGCTGTTCCTTCACTATAAATCTCGGGTCCCTTCCATTAACATAAAATAATCTAATATTAATATCGAAATCAATTTAAGCTAATCAATAAAACAAGACCACCGCAACCAGTTTAATACTATTCAAATATCCTGCTAGTGATGTAAACTAGTCACAATCTGTCCCCAGTCAAGGTCAGTGACATAACGATGACATCACTACAAGTGACTGAGTTAAGACGACACTCACGCGCGGTCAGTGTCAACACGTCCCGTTTAAAATACGAGCTAATTTGACATGTGACATTGACGTTGCTTTGACATTTGAGGCTGTAACATACGTTTTGTGAGTCATTCTTTCTTACTAATCCATGCAGATAAATAAAATTAAAGTGTCTGTTTATAATTCCAGGATAACAGCTTTTCACTAAATACATCTGAAAGTATATACGGTACTGATGTAGAAAAAGCTATTTTTAACATTTTCTCTGTCAGTCTGTTTGTTCCGGCTAATCTCCTAAACGATTGAACCAATTTAACAGGACTCTCACTGCCAGATTGCTAATGTTACAAAGAGTAACTTAGGCTTTTAATTGAAAAAAAATATTAGGGTCCGGCGGGTCAGTCATTAAATTAACTCTACGCGGGTAAAACCGCGGGGCACAGCTACTCTTACACTAAAGATTTATATCAAGGTATATCAGACCGATTTGAAAAGTTGGTCCGTACCAATTGGCCAGGCTATTTTCTAGGCTGCGCCACTTTTGTGGCTGATAGGTATTTACGTCTAATGTTTAACGTCAATGATTGTTGAGATGTGATGAGCGAGTACAGTGGAGCAGACTATGTTAGAAATAAATTAACTTTATTTTTGATTATATAATAGCATCGCTAGCGCAATTACAAAGAGATGACCAGAATCAAATTCAATTAAAGCGTTATTAAGGTGACGTGTTGAAACAATTGAAAGTCGGGCTAATTAACAGACGCGTAAAGGTTATTTTCATTCCACTGATAAATTACTCTGAATTATTATTATGAATTAAATAATAGACCGTTCTAGTTGATTCATGGATTATTAAATTGTATGTAGTTATAACGTAACTACTGACTAATCTATATGTTTGTGAATTGAATTTTAAATTTAAGCGCTTACGATAGTACTCTATCGTGAGCGCTTTATTTTAGAATTAAGGTGTCACTCCGAAAAATATGGTAATTTCCAGATCATAAAATAAAATATTATCTAAAATCATAAAAATTATATCACCAACCTTATACACTACACTTAAAAATAAAATCAACTTAATAAAACTGATCATAAGCACAAAAAATTGTGATCAAAAATCGAATTTGAAAAACTGTCTATGCTACACAGAAGAAGGGGATATAAAAAAGCACTTACCAACGTGACTATGTCTCCTGGGTTAGCGGCGGCGATCCTCCTCAACCTCTCATACAACATATCCAGCAGCCGTTGGTACTTCGCGTTCAATTCATCCAACTCCTTCGCGACCGCTTCCGCTCCGCTTTGCCGCTCAGCAGCGCCACGCTTGCGGTACCTTTCCGCTAGCTCCACGTCCGCTTGACGCTTCAGCTGTCTCATGTCCAGCGAGGGGTGTACTTCCTCGCAAAGCCACTCCGCGTACCGTTGGCACCGCGATGCGTGGATCTATATTTAGGTTAGGTTCCAAGCCAGTTAGGTTAGATTGGGTTAGAATGCAGATTGTTTTTTTGTCTCTTTGAAATTAGACTCTAATTTCGAAACGTTAAAGACTGTGTTTGTTTAAATTTTAAATGTATGGTGTTCAAAACAATCTGCTGCTTTATAACTGCATTAGATATATTATCAGTGCTTTCAAAGAACCTTGCGTTCATCAAATATAATTAAATATATACCTGTAATTCATCTGTTTCATTCATTGAGGCTTGCAAAATATAAAATAAAAAATTGTTCTAAGTAAAAAATTTATTTGCTACGCTTTACAAGCCTCATCTTCTACCATTTCTACCATTCATATTTTTTTTAATTCTGATAACATTCCGTCCAGCTTAAAGGTATCCAAGGATAGGTCATGCTGGAAGAACACTAGGCCTGTTCAGTACAGGTTTATTTAAGCGTGCAACGTCAAAGTGCAGACACTATACACCCATTGATCGTGCATTTTATAAAACCAAAGCACAAACTGAAAACCAAAATAGAAATAATTTATACAATCAAGAAACAAAGTCACATAAAAAAAGCTACCAAAATGGTAGACGGTTTTTTCGTTGGCAACATTGACATCGAATGCATGCAAAGCTCTCGCAAACAAAACAATAGGTCTGATACGGCGTGATCTGAATATTTAAAAATAATGATTCGATTCGAATTTCAAATTGATTGTGCTACTTTAAATGGTGTGACTGCTTTTTTTTCCTTTAGTGACAATACGAGAGAGCAGCAGTAATACATTGCTGTTTTTGAAGTATCGTTCACGCACATCTCTCATACAATTAAAAGTTATTAATTAGTGAAAAGCGTATAGTGAAGCAAATTAGTCATCATGTCCCATGAAGCATTGTTAGACTTATATAAATTGCGATGGCATTAACTTTTTGACAGCTGTCAAGTCGAAACGTCACCTTGACATTGACAAGTGACAGTGTCGTTAGCCCTTGAGCAGGTGCAAAGCGGAAAACAAGCGTTTGAGAACAAAAAACAAACTCTATTAAGAAGACCTCCGCTATACGAAGAGACCTCGAAAAGACCCAGAGAACAGGAAAAGAAAACGACATAAGCGAAACGAAAACAGGAAACGCTGGATCGAACTCTCATTATAAAGAAACCTTTCAAATTCTCTCATAACTCCTTTTATCTATGGAGCACGTTCTTTCACAATGTCCATAAATGTGTAATATTTTGTCTCAAAATAAGTGCTTGAATTCGAGTTGGACTATTTTGGACATTGTAAAAGAGCTCCACAACAAAATATCAAAGACTAGAAACATTTTCCTAATTTAAAACAATCTATGGAATACCAAGCAATACAATTTAAAAAAATGCTAACGTCGCTTCATAACGATTTTTGAATTTCGAATTCCAAAAATCTTCCTAAATGATTTTCATTTTTGTTTATAGCCAGTATTTCATAGAAAGTTTTTAAATATATTTATCGTAGTTATTATGTTATTTACCTTAGCCTCCCTTATGAATCTGCCGCCATCCACGTTCACCTTCTCTATAACTGGCGTTCTTTCCACAACACTCGTGAGTAGATTCTGTGAACCGACCACAAGACACCCGTAATATTAATTATATTTATTAGAAAAGTGCTTTTCCAAAGTGCAGTCTTATTTTGGTGCTGTTAGTTTATTTCTCTTTGAAACTAATTGAATGATATAATTTGGACATGCTCTTTTGAATATCTTCGTCGTTAAGGATTATTATTGTATGACATTCAATAAGTAAATAGGATGCTTTGAGACTTTAAGGTTTTGGTATAATACTAAAGTTATTATAATGAGTAAATTATGTATCATTTTACAGATAAGTTAGACTCGTCCATCCATAGTTAGTATTTCAGTTTATCTAAAACTAAACTTTAATAACATGCATATAATGTCAGTTTTTCCTTGACACCAAACAACGAAGTCAAAACCTAAATCGAAAGACCAACAATTCGATTTCTGTCAATCGAGTTTGAACCTTCAGACCTACCAATGAAAATTCCCTAATCACAGCGAAATGGACTTTAAGCTGTCGCGATAAAGTCCAAAACTATCTTACCCTGGTCGGTTCGAATTGCTCCTTGGGTCTGATTTCGATTGGAGGCTGCGCTTGCAACTTGTTGTATGCATCATCTATCCATTCCGCCTCGGATTCCAAACCAGCGTTGTAGTTGCGCAAGAGTTGGTAGGCAGCTTCGCAGCTTCTTAATCTGTGGTAAAATAAGAATATTAAAAATTATATGAAAGTAAATAAATAAACATGCTCACGCGATCCCAGAAGGGTCCTCATTTCCAACGTGACAGAGGGTGAGTCCATACGTCTTAGAATTACTTCTTAGACATATGCAGGTTTCCTCAGGATGTTTTCCTTCACCGTAAAGCACGTGGTGTGAAATCACTGTACATAAGTTTTTAGAAAAACTCATTGGTACCCTCTGAGACTCGAACATGCATCGCTTGCGTAGCAGATGATTGCTCAAACCCCGAGGCCACCACGGCTCCTATTCAAAATTATTTGTTTGTAAATCAGCAAGAAGGCGTTATCTTATGTAAATAAACTGAAACAAGCATTCTAATCGACTTTTATTCTATTAATAACTGGCGGCAAAACGTATTAAAAACTTCTGGGCTTCTCACATTTTTCACTTTTCATTTTTGTATTGTAACATTAATCGATCTCACTACGAGCATAGTGGACCCCCATCTTATTTTTCCATACAGTGTCTACTAACCTCTCAGCCAACTGAGTGCAGACATTATTCCACCTGGCGTTAAGCTGTGAGACCTCTTTGTCAAGCCTCTCGAGGTCGATATGTTTCCCGGCGCGAGGCAGCGAGGCGTGAGGCAAGGCTGCCCTGGAGCTCTCGACGAGGCGTCGGCAGTTGTCCGCGTCGTCGTTCATCTGTTCTATCTGTATCTGCTGCTTGCTTACTGCCACTTGCATGCGCAGGAGGTCTTCGTGCATCTGTTTGCGAAATACGACTTTTAATTTTTAGAGAGTAGGGTTCAAGTTTCCTTGAAGTTTAATGTGTTTAAATCCACTGGATTAGGCTGTTAGGGCTGTCAGTCGGCAAGACATATTACAGAGAGGAATAGTTAGTCACTGGTTTTGTATACGTAACCCTTATACATGGCGTCGGGGAAAATAGCACTGCTGTTAAAATATGTGATAGGGTGTAATTTTGGGAAGCAAATAAAAATATTATTACAAAAATATATTTTTCCGTTTTTGAGTAATTCACGTTCAAAGACCTTATTTTCGCTTAAGAATCAGCGGTAACGTAGAGTTATTCACGTGAAATCTAACTACGTTGATGTTTTTTTCTCCCACTAATAGTTCCTGATATAATCCTATTAAACCATTTACCATCTCGTTAATTGAACAAGTTTAAATACCGCGTACGTAATATAGGTAAACGCGACCGCGCGTTCATTCAATCGCTTTAGGCCGCGAGCTCTTCGGCCCTTAGCAACCATAGCCTATAACTACGTTATCGTTGGAGCTAGATATTTTACGACTTCAACATAGTGATATATTCATAAAACCCTACAACTTCTAGAAGACAACTGTTCCTTTTTCTCCGACACCCTGTATACTTTGTCCTGAGTGCATTATCGAAATCGGTGTAGCGATTCAGTCGTGAAAAGGTTTCAGATAAACGGACTAACTAATTTGAGCAGAATTATTTAGTTTCTGTAAATGATCTTATAATTTAAGAACTAACAAAACGTTTTTAATTAAATAATTAAATTTAAATATACACAAAATACTTACATCCTTGAGCAACTCAACATCATTGGGCAGGTCGCTGAACTGCGCCAGTTTGATCTCGAACTCCGATATAGTCTGATGATTCTCCTCCATGCTGTTCACTACGATCTCCACGAACTTCAACCTGGAGGGGACATTGTGACCAAATCAGAACAGATCAAACATTACATAAGCTGAAATACAGATATATTTATTGACAATACATTTAAGATATGAAAATGATATGTTGCTAGTTGGCAGTATCACTATGATACAGAAAAAACAAAGTTCTTCTCAGTAAAAGCAACCTTCCGAACCTGGCTGTAGCATGTATAATCCTGTATAATTATGTATAAAGATATTTCGGAGTATGAATTTGAGAAGCGTAATTATTGAGGAGGTCTATAAATATTCGGTAAACTCTGTAAGTCTATGTTTTATAATAAGAGGGAGGTTTCAGGCAACTGGGACCGCGTTCCCAGATGACTGATTCGTTTTTATTTATTTTTATTATCAGGCGAGTGGGATCACTCGTAATTTTATTAGCTTCATAGCCTCTTCGATCACATACAATCATACATACAAACATGCATATGCTCACGCCTGTATTCCCCGAAGGGGTAGGCAGAGGTGTTGTAATCACAACACCCACTTTTCACCGAATTTGATTAAGTGCCAACGTGACAGATGGTGAGTCTATCGCCATCTCAGGCACTAAACATACGTCTTTCAATTACTTCTCAGAAATATGCAGGTTTCCTCACGATGTTTTCCTTCACCGTAAAGCACGTGGTGTGAAATCACTGTACATAAGTTTTTTAGAAAAACTCATTGGTACAGGCCCCGCTGAGATTCGAACTTGCATCGCTTGCGTAACAGATGACTGCTCAAACCCCGAGGCCTCCACGGCACACACAATCCTGTGTAATCTATTGATGCTAATTAAGTATGTGGTTTTAGTCGACCGATTCAAAAATGATATAAGGGACTGCGACCGCGGTTCCAGTCGCCTGCATCCTCTAAGGGGTTATTTATTAATAAACATAGTCCTTGGTTTATAGGTAGCCATCTCTTTCTGTGAAGCTGATTTAAAAGGGGATAGACAAAGTTTTATTCGCTCTTTCTCGGCTAGTCTTCGTTTAAAACGTCTTTAGTAAGGGGGATTTGTTCTATAAATGTAACGTACCTCTCAACGAACAGTTGGCTCTTTGAGTGCATGTCGTTCCACTTGCCCATCAGTTTGTCCAGGTTCTTCTTCATGGCGGGAGTCTTGAGGGCGATGCCTGATGATGGAAACAGGAAATCGTATTAAACTCACTCTCTTCATATACACAACGTATACGTGGAAGAATAGTATGACAATAATAAAATTATCAAACAAAAAACTTTTGGTGGAACACATCTGCCAAATAAACCCTATGAGGATACTTCTCCGTTAGCGTTAAGATATGATATATAAAGCAAATATTGTAAGCATACAAAAGTAGCTTAGAGAAGTCTCACGGTTTACCGGGCAGTAACCGAATGACGGTCGACCGAAGCTCGAATCGCGCTCGGCTCGGACCCGGCACGGTCAAGCGTGAGTCATCAAGAGACTTTTTAAGACATTTTCCTCACCTCTAAACGTTGTCTGGACCTCTTCAACATCAGTGGTTAGAGAGTGGACGGAGGTCTCCCAGTCCTTATGCTGCAAGACCAGGTGTTCCAAGGAGTCTAAGTCCCGCGGGATATGGCTGGCTATCCTCTCGTGGAGCTGGCGTTCCAGCACATCCAAGCGCTCCAGGAGCTGAGACGACTGCTCAGTGAAGATGCGAGCCGCGTTCTTGGATTCCTCTGTAGAGAATAAACATATTTTTATAAACTTAAATAGTCTTTATCATGGGATTGGGACTTCGCGAAGCAATGAATTATTTTATTTAGAATCTGTATTTACACTCATGCAAATCCATCCCATGGTTGTCTGTAAGACATTGCCTAGTGCGACAAGACCGCCATTTGTACCAATAATATGATATAACCTATATGTAACTAAATAATTTATAAGGTGTACAACAAAGTTTTAAAAATAAATAAATAAATAAGTGCGGGAGCCTAAGAATAGTGCTAACAAAACCCATTTTTACTAAAGACTTCGCCCGCTTTTTAATTTTTAAAGTAAGTACCCTACGTAAGCACTCCTTTGGGTCAAAGCTATTTCTATACTAAATTTCAAAAAAATCAGGTAACAGACAGACCATGTGTCTGTTATATTTATAATATTATTTTGGATCACTCCGCCAGTCTCGTGCCCATCGAAGTTGGCCATAAGTTGAATGGGTGACCGAGTTCCGAGCCTCGGAGAACACGTTAAGCTGTCAGACCCGGTAGCCAATTGAACATAACATTCCCTTGCGTTTAAACGAATAATGCACACTATATATCTAAGCCGTGGTGGCCTTGAGGTTTGAGCAGTCGCCTGTTACGCAAGCGACGCAAGTTCGAATCCCAGCGGGACCTGTACCAATGAGAATTTCTAACAAACTTATGTACAGTGATTTCACACCACGTGCTTTACGGTGAAGGAAACATCGTGAGGAAATCTGCATATTTCGGAGAAGTAATTCAATGAAATATGTAAAGTGTCTGAGACGGCGATGGTCTCACCATCTGTCACGTTGGCACTTAATCATCTTCGGTGAAAAGTGGGTGGTGTGATTACAACTCCTCGGCCTACTCCTTCGGGGAATACAGGCGTGAGCATATGTATGTATGTACACTATATCTATATAGAACCACACTGCCACAGATGCAGACTAAATTCCGAATCACAGGTAAATGAACGATAGGACCAGACAAAACACTGTACATTTAAATAACCTGAGTATTGTATCGATGTTCGCTCGACTTCCCTTTCAATATAAACTAAAATACACTTCACATTTACAGACATTTAACTTTTATTAAACGAAAGAAACAATGAATAAACGAAAGAAAAATAATAAACCAAAGAACGTATGAAAAAAGGTAGCTGTCGGCGGTCGGTGTTTAGGTCACTAAAAAGTGTTGAATCTAGTGCAATGATAGCATCGACACAGTCAAGGTGACAAACAGTAGCCCAACTAACTGGTAACAGTAACATTTTATTAGATGACGTTAAAGCATCTAGTGAAGGGACTCTCTGCCTTTCTTAGAATAACTCATTTACTAATTAAGGGTTGTTATTCAAATTATAATTCTGAAGAGATTGGCAGCTCTTGTTGCCTGAATACTTGTGGTCTCGCTAAGTCGCTGTTTGAAGAAAATATTAATCACAGAACACAGAAAATTCTCAAATATGGAAGAACTTTTATGAAAATTAAAAATAAGTGAATTATCCATTCAAATAAAAAATAATTAAAAACATCTGGCTCTATGCTTTTACGCGTTGGATGAGCACTAAGGCGCTACGTGAACGCTAATTAACGCTAAATATTTTTGTATAATTTTGTTTTCCAAAAACTTTTTATTTTTCCATCTTTTTTCGGGGTTTAGGCATGTCAATAACCTCAACAACATAGCTCTTTCAACGCACGTCAAGTATGAACAGCTTTACGCGCTTTGTAAGTACTTGTAGTACTGTATTGGAGTATACTAGCCCCCACCCACTCTCGGCATGATTGGAAATTGCAGAGACAACTGTCACAATCTCGTCGCCTTAGCAAGGTCGGTCAATTGGAGTCCGTTTCGTGACTGACATCATGATATGACTTGAACATTGGGCAAATTAATGCGGTCGTAAAATCTGTTTGTTATTCTCGTGATACCAGTTTTGTGATGCCATTGTAAGTACATTACTTATGCGTTGGAATTGGAATAGTAAAATCGTTTAGGGAAGCTTGACTCTTAGGCTAGCCGCACACACGAAATAATATTGTCAATATACTGCATACTGTCAAAAATATTGTGTGTGTCAGTAGGATATATAACATGGGATACGTCACATGTTATTCAGGGTCTGTGCAATTTGTTCTTCTCTTCCTTGTCTCTCTATCAGCCGTCATATTTGTATTCACTCCTATTTTATCCATATCATCTTTCAGACAATCCACCATACCATCCATCGTTTCTTAGGTCTTCCTTTCCACTTGTAACCATTCATTAACAAAACTTTGTTTAAGTTACAGAACGGTAATTGGTATATGGAGACGTTCGCATTCCCCTCGTAGTGATTCCATCCCGAGCACCCGGAACAGAGGCCAAGGTGAGATTCAAAAGATCCTATCCAATTGAGCCTACTTATAAAATAACACCTAAGGTGACATCACTATTTGTAAAATAGCCCACACGAGTTCAAGGGTCACTGGGCCTACAGAAAAAATAGCATTATTCTTACGCTTCGCATATAGAAACGGTATGAAATGTGAAGCCATGGTTATTGTAGTGGGACCTTCACGATTCTTTGTGTGTACTTAACGAATAAACTGCTGGACCAATTTGAATAATTCTTCCAGCAATGGATAGCTACATTATTAGCAGGTAACCAAGGATATATTTTATCTCCGTAATACCACTTGAATGGGAATTACGCGGATGAAACCACGTGCCGTTCGCTTGTTATATATACAAGCCTTTTAACACATTCACTGCTAGCATTTCAACTTCTTCGTAAATTCTCGAACAGTTGGACGCACATACGCGTAGTTAGCAGTGAACGCGTTAAAAGATCATAATATGTTGTCGATACAAATATTATGTAAGTAGCTACCTCCTCTCCCGAAAGAGAACATTTTCTTAATTTTCTTCATGCTGCCGTCGAAGTATTGCCTCTATTGCACTCACAATAAAGCACACTTTAAATTGACACTGTCCGAAATATTTCCTCCTGTTTGTACCCAACTTTCTTTGTACTAAATGTATCGTATATCGTTGATCGATTTTTCGAATAAATGATCGAACATTTGAAATTCTTTCTTTAATTACTACGACAAAGATTAACGTAATTTAGGAAGGTTCAACATTCCTTTACTTTAACGAATAACGATTAAGACTGTCGATTAAAAAAAAATGTTTATTGACATTCATAGTTAATTTAATAAATAACAATGTCAATAATATTTTTATGTAAACAGTATCAAAACAGAACCCTATTCTCAATACGTTAGACACCAATTACTCTTTACAATAAAATTGACTTAATTAATCAATCTTGGAAATTTCTTCCGATAACAGTACAAAGTTTTTAATTTAAAAATGGCGACATATTAACTAATTAATTGACAAAAAAAACTATCGACCAACGACAAACAAGTTCGAATAGTTTTTTAATCGTTTTAGGCAATTATGAGACGCACAATACAATAGTGAATGGCCGATACACGTATAGCATCGCCGGGTGCTAATTGCGACTGACTCCCGTAGGACTACGTGTCCTTAGTTGAACTATAGGCCGTATAGTGAGAACGAATGATTTAGATACTCGCTTAAATATGGGCTCCTATATTTTTTTATTCACTAAGGTGGAAAATAAGCTTGTGACGTGTGTGATGGTAAGTGGTTACCGCAGCCTACGCGGTCGCTTGCCACACTAGGGGCATCACTCGTTGCCGATTCTGTAAATATTTCTTCAACCCCTTCTTAAAGAACCCCATACCTTACTGATCAACACAAACATATGTTCACGCTCCCAAAGGGGTAGGCAGAGGTGTACTTGTAGTACATCCATATCATCTCCCTGGCCTTATCCCATACATAGTTGGGGTCAGCACTTGATTCAACCCGATGTGGCTGATCACCTGATTTTTATACGAAGCGACTGCCACCTGACCTTCGCAATCCCTTTTACGAGGAAAATCTGTAGTTAACCAGTTGTCAGACCATTTTAGGCCTCCGTCTGACCTGTGACGATTGCCAAAGACTATAAATTGGCAATACATTTATCGCCAGTTATATTTACGTCCCTTGTAATAGGAGGCGAGCCTATTGCAAACAACCGTATACTAATCCAGACTCCGGACTGCTTCTGGGAAGTTATGAAACCTAATGACACTTTGCACGGCCCACAGATCGAACTCAGGACCACGTGAGCCGGAGCGACGCTTTCCACTAGACCTAAGAGACAATCTTGTAAATTTTAATAAGTAATAAGTATTCATTTGCTCAGAATGGTATACGTATAATAAATAACGTTATCACTGTTATTCAAAGACGTATGTATAGTGCCTGAGACGGCGATAGACTCACCATCCGTCACGTTGGCACTTAATCATCTTCGGTGAAAAGTGGGTGTTGTTATGAACAACTCTGCCTACCCCTTCGAGGAATACAGGCGTGAGCATATGTATGTATGTGTTTGAGGCAAGCGACGCAAGTTAGATTCTCAGCGTGTTTCTTCGGCCTGTCGGAAACCTGCTCATGTCTGAGAAGTAATTCAAAGACGTATGTATAGTGCCTTAGACGGCGATAGACTCACCCTCTGTCATGTTGGCACTTAATCATATTCGGTGAAATGTGGGTGTTGTTGTTACAACATCTCTGGTTGCATCTTCGGGGACCCTTCTTGGAAGGCGTGAGCATATTTACTTTTATTTTAGAACTAGCTGTGCCCTGCGGTTTAACCCCACGTAGATTTAATTTGATTCCCGCGGAACCCTAAATGTTTTTCTTAAATAAAAATAGCCTCAGTTACTCCTTGTAACATTAGCTAACTGCAAGTGAAAGTCCCGTTAAAATCGATCCAGGCGTTTCAGAAATTATCCGAAACAAACAGACAGACCGATAGTGATTTTTTTTATTGCTTACAGAACATTTCTATTGATGAACTAAAAAAGACTTCAATGCTACTTTGTAATTATACCACAATTTTCCTATTAGCACCAATCAGGAGAAGAGCCAGGGTTGCCACATACGGTGAGAATCTTTCCTATGGATAGGCGTAAATGTCTCTTATCACTCTGGATCCGAGTGTTGACCCTTACCACGAAGGCAATCAGCCCGGTAATCATCTCCCTGGCCTTATCCCATACATGCTCGGCACTTTATTCAACCCGATGTGGCTGATCGATTTATCGAATGAATCGGTAATCTGGGTTCAACAAGTTGTCAGACTTTCTTAAGCCTACGACTGACCTGTAACGATTGCCAAAGATGTTAAATTGGCAAACGGGACCGACGGCTTAACGTGCTCTTCGAGGCACGGAGGGAACTCGGGCGGTCACCCATCCAATTACTGGCTAGAGGTAAGGTTGCTTAATATATGCGCAATAGCATCTGTACCACGAGCTCCTCATCAATATACTCACTTATAATATGCTTTTTCACAAACTTGTTGTTTGATGATTGTGATATCAAAACAGACATTGCACAGCCCTGCAATGCCATAAATGAGTAACGACCAGCAGATATGAATCAAGCACGCACCATATTATTGTGTGCTCAGTGCACAGTCGTTATCAATTGCACGGTTCAAGTGTACACTGCTCACTTCACGCCTACATAATGATTGTTTTAAAAAAAGTCCCTTCTGTTCCTTCAATGGATATTTATTGTCGTCTTATATTGAGCTCATGAAGTCTTTTTCTTACAAGCCTTTTGTAAACTTGCACATACATACGCTCATGCCTGTATCCCATGGGGATAGGCAGAGACCAACGTAACGACCAGACGTAACGAACGCATTTCCACTGCATTCACTCTACTTTCATGTTTCTTCTGCCAAACCCAACATTCACTTTCATACATCAGAGTAGTATGTAAACTTGCAATGTATGTATTTTGTATACATGCTTATTTTGACAATGCATGCTTTATTTCAGTTTGATTTTAGTTCGTGTCTATGTCACTAGATGGAGTTGTACCCCTTTTATACACGGTATCATTGCGCTCTTTTCGTTGTATATATAATTTAAGTTAGTATCAAAAAATGCTCTTTACACTATCCGGAGATTGAAGTTCATCCTAATTTCCACGGCCCTCCCGACCATGAACATGCTTAGCTATGTGACGTCTATGTAATTTCCAATATGGCGGATCATCCAAGATGGCGGAATAGTTATTTATTCTTCACTACCACAGTAGGGGTATCAAATAAAAGGGGCTTGCCGAGGAAAACATGGAAAAATATTTTTCTTATCTTTTGCGAAATTTTCGTAATAAGCGCGTTCAGCATGCACCGACACCTTGATTATGACGTCATTCAAGGTACGCACTGATGGGACCTATATTATTATACGCACGTAGAGCACTGTGGTTGGCTATTCCGTGTATTTTAGTCTTTGAGATCAGCACTTACCCTCAGCTCTCGCCCGTCGCTCGAACTCGTCGAAGAGACGATTGACGTCATCAATCTCCCTCCTCAGTCGCCTTAGTTGAGGATCAGCCGGGTCTCCTTCAGCCAACAGCTTCTCGGCGTCTTCGTTCAAAGCGCGGCGGATCGCTTGACGCTGTTCCGCACCCATTGCTACGAACTGAGTCAATTTGTTATTGTTTAGTTCTCATACTACGAGTATAACTTGCTACATAAGTTAAAAATAAGAGTAAAATAAGTAAAAAAAGTTACGAGAGTTGCCCTGCTACGCAAGCGATGCAAGTTCGAATCCCAACGGAGCCTGTACCAATGAGATTTTCTAAAAAACTTAAGTGCTGTGATTTCACACCACGTGCTTACTGTGAAGGAAAACATCGTGAGGAAACCTGCATATGTCTGAGAAGTAATTCAAAGACGTATGTATAGTGCCTGAGACGGTGATGGACTCACCCTCTGTCACGTTGGCACTCAATCTTCTTCGTTGAAAAGTGTGAGCTTTGTAAACTGGACTCACCTGCGGGAAGTCCCATCCCTTGACCACCTTTATGGTAGCGAAGATCATGTTCTGCCTCATTCTCAACTGCTTCCTCTGCCATAGTTGGATCACCTGTGGAAATACATCACAATGAACAACATAATTCGGAAATCATTTCTGTTAACAATGTAAAAAGAACAGATTTTACGACATGGAACCCAGTGAAAAAAATATCTGTTTGTTCCGATTAAAGTTGACGAGATACGGCTGGACCGAATTTGACGGCACTTTCACTGACATGTAGCTTAGGTCACAGGATCTATAAAACTTGTTAAATATAATAAAACTTTGAAGAAGACAAAGAGATTGAAAATACATTTTAATGCGTACACAAACCAACATAACACTTTTTTATATATATATAGATATAACGCTCTTACCCTAAACAAACAGAAAAATAAAATCATTAATACAGAATTAATCGCAGCGAGTATTTTACTCAACTGCATATCCGATACTGGAAATATTATTGATCTATCATTAAGACTATTGGGGTTATGTACATAACAACTAATTATATTTATATTTCCGATAGCATTCAATAAGTACATATTTAGGAATCTTATAATAAGTCTTGCAATGCTCGGAAGCATTTACGAAAATAAACTAAGAGGATATCGATATGTCAAAAAAAAATCTTCTTAAATCCGCGTAAAGCCATTGGTATATTTTATATTAGCAAGTCGATAACGCACACACTTCTGCATTTTATCTCTGTGCAGATGTCTGATCCTCGTTGAGATTAGTAGCTGTGATCGGAGGATTTAGTACTTGGATGACCGAGCTTTACTTGTTATTTTGACGTTTTCTTAAAATGAAACCTAGCTAGATCGATTTATAGATCCCGAAACATACTAAATTTAGTGGAAATCGTTGGAGCCGTTTCCAATTCAGATTTAGGCTTCATTTATATATAAGAGTTGGTCGTTTCAAGGTATAAGATATATATGACTAGGAGAAGGTTGAGAAGGTTACCCGTTCGTAGGCAGCGCTGTGTCGCTGGGCGGCATCGATGGCGAGGTGGCAGGGCGGCGGCAGCGCCAGCACGGCGGCCGGCAGCACGGCCTCGCCCGCGCCCAGCCGCACCTGCCACCGGCTGCGGCCCGAGTTGTCCACCACGCTCACCAGCGCACCCTTCTCTATCTCCACCTGGTGGGGAAACATGCTTGCTGTCAAAAATGTATAAGGAAGTAAGGATACCCCTTCTCCTAAGCAAAGGTATTCAAAATATCTTTATTCGATTAGACTTTTTACAAAGTACTTTCAAATCGTCAGACAGACTCGATTACATAGGATTATACATGCTACCGCCAGGTTCGGAAGGTTGCTTCTACTGAGAACAACCTGGCAAGAAACTCAGTAATTACCCTTTTAAAAAAAATATTTACAGCTTTGAGTAATACAATATAAATCTTAAAAAAATATATATAAGCCAATGGACACAGTTCCAGTACACGAAAGTCGATATAAAAAAAAATAAGGACTACGAATAATTGTGTAGCTTGAGATGACCAGCCCCCACTTAGCAGCACCTGTTCACAAGTATGACGAGAATGCCAGCCATCGCCCTCCTCAACCATTATAGTGGGAAGTGAATATTGTTATAACAACACCCATGTTTCACCTACTATGATTATGTGCCAAAATGATAGAGGGTGATTCAATCGCCCTATACACATTACATACGTCATTGAATTATGCACATGGCCATCGATACAGGCCACGCTGGAATTCGAAGTTGCGTCTGCTCAAACACCATAGCCACCATAGTTTTTTACACTCACACACACCTTCAATACGTAGGCTCGTACATACGTAGAGTCACGCCTACCACCCATAGAAATTCATGGTGAAAATTCAAATTCATGATACTCACATTAGCCTGTTTGTAAGCACAGACGGCCTCGGCCCTAATAGGCCTAGTGATGGGGGCCCTTCGTTGCTTCACAGGCCTGATTTCCTGCGCCTCTTCTACGAGCCGAGACACTGTGGTGCCGTGGGAGTTCAACTCTTCGCGTAACTCCTGCATTCCTTTGAGCAACCTCTCGCCCTGGTCGAGGGTGAACTCCGATTGGGAGAACGTCGTATTCAAAGCTTCTTCACGTCTGTGGATTAATGGAATGCTATAGGTGGATTGCTATACAATGAGTTTTTCGAATAACTTCGATCGATGAAAGAATTAACTGACTGAAATCATTATGGACACTACATTCGAGATTTTTTTTTGCTATGTGCAAAATGTTCTACACTGTACAGACAGCGTAGCCATGTCTTGCATTTAATACTGAATGAAACAAGAACCAAGAAAATTTAATTATAACTTGTAATTGCTAATAATTACAAGTTTGTGAACAAATAGAAGACAATCTAAATCTCAATTACATTTACACCGCATTTCACTAGATGAGAACAGTCTTTGATGAGCGTAATTACCTAGCTCTCTCACTTAATACAATGATTCGAATATCCTCGATACATACGTGTATTACATATATATACCCTAATATTTAGTTGAATGTGAATGTGAATTGCTGCCTTATGACCTAGTGATTTAAGTACAATTTCATATAAAAAACAGGAGATCACTCACTTCAATAACCACTTCTCAGCCTCCTTGACGGCTTCGAAGAAGTTGTGGTACTGCGTGGTGTGCTTCAGATGTGTCTCCAGGCAGAGGGTCAGTTGGAGCACCCAGGCCCATTGGGACTGCATCACCTGGACACAAGCAATACGATCTATATGGTACTCAGCATTGCTGTACATCGTGGCAATGCTGCCAGCCTTCTTGGCATGATGCCGAAAGGTGCCAAATTGGCAGGTCTCACGTTTTTGAGCTCAACTGCTTTAGACAGTAGTATTTTTTCGGTTTACAAAACATGCGCAGCTCTCCAAATTATTTCTGCTTAGCGCTCAAATCTCCTGACAGCACGTGTAAATATATATCATTTAACAACATTCTAAAAGTATTCGTTGTTTAACCAAACACAAAATCATACCTAAAAATTTATCAGAATTTTTAAAAGACTTCAGAAACAGGTGAAGGTTCTCAATTCGACTGTATTTTAATAAACAGTATTGAAATCATCAGGATGACATGATTAATTTAAAATGTATTGACATAAAATCCTCCTTCAATTTCTGATTAATTTAATAATTTTACTAACCTGTAAATGCGACTCGATGGTTTTTGTCGCGGGATGATGCTGAGCGATCAGCGCCTCTCCTCTGTCGATCACGTTGCTGAACTGCAGCTCGCGCTTCTCCAACGACGACATCAGTTGCTGTTACAAACATACGTCTTAAGTTTCACACATAAGGTAGAATTTGAAGTGTCTTTCCTACTGGTTATTCAGTTTGGAAAATGAACTCTATGGGAAAAAAATACGGATGAAAATGAGCTATGATTCAAACCCTATGCTCAACGATTTCACAGAGTGAACTTTAGGCTATAAAAAATACTAATTACGTAAATTAAAAATAAGGTCTAGACTTTAAAGGCGCACATTTTTGTCACAGTCCTTCGACTGGTGGATATATTAATTAAAAAAAAAATATCCCTTAACATTTTGTGAATTGTTTGTGCCTTATTTATAAATTTTGAAGCATTTTAGTTCTTAGGATTACATTTTACAACAAAAATAAGAATTGTCTTATGTTCCACGTGTCATCTAACAAGCATTGAACTTTTAGTAACCTCTAACAACTACATTTACCACAAAAAATAATAAAAAAGGACGAAAAAAAAAGGTATTTTTTACTATATTTAAAATTTATAATTATCTATGCACCTAAGAAGTCTCGACTTTGTAAACATGATCTAAAAAAGATGATGAAAATGGTGATTGTGAATATTATAGACATATTCGCTGCATGGTGAAGTGAAGGTTTGATATGGATAGGAATTTAATTTAACTATCACACGTATTTTTCGAAACAGTGGCATCTGCGTTTCGCTAGAACTTAGCCTTGAACCATTTTAGTTCTAGTATTCTTTACTAGATGGCGCCTCAATCAGGGTAAGAAGCATGAAAAATAATTTGCCACTAAATATAAATCAAAGGAACTTCGGGGTTTCGCAAAGCACGAATACAGAAAGCGAGTGTTTTGTCTCATTCTGACATGTTACATTTAAATTAAGTTAGAACAGTACAAAACTTATCACTTTCTTTACGTGTTTTTCTAAGGCCATCAATGGATCAAAAGCAGCATTGAAATTTAAGCCTTAACGCTTACCTTTTGAAGTCGCAATTAATTTGTAAAATTGAAACTGAGCGGCAAAGACTTTGCCCTGCAGAATAAACTGTAATATTCTTAACATAAAGCTTAAATTCCAGTACTACAGTCACGGGGCGAGAACTTAAAATTATAACCAACCTCGCTATCGTCCCCAAACGAATGCTTGCACAGAAATAACACAAATTATCACAACAAAATATTGTAAAACAACATTTTACCACACTTTCACAAACATTTATACAGGTTTTTGTGCGTTTTGAACAATTGGATTGTGCTGGCTCATCTTGTATGATATCATACAAAGTCGTACAGCATGTGTTTCATTATATGATATGAATAATTTTTACTCGTAATTATTATTAAAATTAAATTTGAGGCGTAATCCAATACAATGCACTGTTCAAACGCACTCTTAGTAGCCTAGCCATTTGTATTAACTGGGAATTGATGATAAAGTGATAATGGAGAAGCAATGATCATTTAGCTTTGAATTAAGAATGGAGTTACATACCATGCTGTTCAACTTTAAATCATACACATTTTGTCATAAGGTAACTTTTCCATTGATACGCAAATCCATTCCCAAATCTTCAATATATACAACTAGCGCCATCTATGTATATTTGCCAGAACTAATTGCGTCGTCACTTACCTCGTAGTAATGTTGTACCGCCGGCAGGTTGATGTGGGGGTCGGCCCAGTCCCTGGACAGTTCAATTTGTTCCTTCTCGTGGAGCCAGTTCAGTTCGGCTGTGGCCGATTGCAGGAAGTCTTGCAATGCGTCCAGATCTGACATACTGTTGAAATACATCGTATTACTTTATACCTTCATTGGGCCCGAACCATCTGTAGGCCTTCCTGATGGAGCCTACAAAAGTGCATAGCACAAATATGCGAAGGAACAGCACAATACAGAATGGGGCGCCAATAATGGACTAAGACATTCTAAACAGTTCATAGGCATCTGGGGTGAGAGCCAAAGCAGAAAGCTATTACAGTTGAATAGATGTCAGCTTAGGCAACTCACGGGAGCACTAACAGGTCATTATGGGACAAAAGAACATCTTCATAAGATGAACTTATCTATCGATGTGGTGTGTAGGTACTGTCAATCAGAAGCCGAAACCATGAGTCACCTATGCAATTGCGACGCACTGGCCAGAAGGCGAATGGACCTACTGGGTAAGGCGTATCCGAAACCAGAGGACTACAAGCTCTTCCCCATGGGCAAGATCTGCCGGCTTGTTCAGGGAATATTTGAGGAGTCAGGTACAGCAAAAGGGCAAGGGTGGCACAAAAGATCCCAAGGGTCAACGTGCTTCCGGGCAACCGGACCCAATAATGCCACAAAAAAGATAAGATACCTAAATAAAATAAACAAGCAAACCCAAGCCAGACTAGTTATGACATAGGTGACCCTATTACGATTGAAGAAGGGCTTAAATATAATATGTACATATCGCACCCTCAGAACGATAGGGGCTCAATTAAGGAATCAATTGTTTTTTGGAAATCGCAATGATAGATCGGCCGGTAAGTAATTATTTTACTAGTTTTGAGTACAATGACACTTTTTTATATTTTTATAGTAAAGTATAGGTTAAGTTTTGTCGAAAAATTTAAAAAAAATCATATTTTTTAAAACTTGGGTTAGAACATAAATTTTTAGGTCTGTCTATGATGATATTAATTAGTTTTAGCAATATTTGGAGTTGACCCCCTATCGTTCTGAGGGTGCGATATGCTCACGCCTATATTCCCCGAAGGGGTATGCAGAGGTGTTGTAACAACAACACCCACTTTTCACCTAAAATGAGAATTGTCAACGTGACAGATGATGAGTCTATCGCCGCCTCAGGCACTATACGCCTTCGAATAACTTACTCAGAGATATGCAGGTTTCTTCACCAAGTTGTACTTCACCACGTGGTATCAAATCACTGGACATAAGTTTTTAGAAATACTTATTGGTGCTTCTGTAGCAGGCGACCACGGTTCTTTTAGGTATTTATATTTATTTTAATTTATTTAACAACTTTCTGCATTACAATGGATGTACAGGCCGGACCTAATGCTATAGGCATTCTCTACCAGTCAACCTTTGGGTGGTGCAGAGACAGACATGGCAGGTGCTAATTTGAAGAAAAGAAAAAAAATAAAAAAAAACATTACGTAATTATTCATCTTTCATTAAAAAATATGATACTACATATCCTATATAAATCAAAAAATAAACTAAATATAAAACACCTAAATACTTATATATTGTCTACATAGAATAAATAATATATGACATAAATAAATAGTCTGATAAATAAATACCTAATACTATATACAACTATAATATTTCCAAACGTCTAAAATAAACTTACCGCTTGGTGCTGGTGGAAAGCAGTTCGGCATATAGCTTCTGCAGCTGACTGAGATGTTGGTTGTACAGCGTGAGCTCCTCGCCAGTGAAGTTGGACCGGTTGTGGACGCATTGCTCCACCTAAACACACATTATATTACAGACTAACTGTGCCCTGCGGTTTCACTCGCGTAGACTTCATTTCATAGACCCGCGGAATCCTAATGTTTTCTTTAACAAAAGTAGCCTAAGTTGCTCCTTGTAACATTAGCTGTCTGCCAGTGAAAGTATAAATAAAAAATAAATAAATAGTAAAATATATATTTCCATTTCAGTCATGTGCATCTAGCAAAAAGCTGTTATTTTGGAATTACAAACAGACACTTCAATTGTATTTATCTGTATAGATAAGGGGGATAAAGACTACCAATTAAAAAATAATATAAATTTACAATGAGTTTTCTAAAAATACTTATTAAAACTTTATTGAAATGTATATACTAGGAGGTATTGTAACCACTTCGAGACTATGTTGGCAATAATAATGAATAATATGGTTCAAAGAATTATATTTTATTTTTAGATAGGATATCCTGTGAGTACCAACAAATATATATAATTATCTATATCCTGTTTGAGATATACTATTTTAGGCTTATCTTATTGAGATATAAATACGCATGTGAAACTCAAATAGCCTTTGAGATGATAAACGTGTCTTGTCGATCAAAGATTTTGATATTCATAGTAAAAAATATTTAATTCATGTACCAATCCATCCCTACTAATATTATAAATGCGAAAGTAACTCTGTCTGTCTGTTACGCTTTCACGCTTAAACGTCTCAACCGATTTTGATGAAATTTGGCACAGACAATCTTTAGACCCTGAGAAAGGAAATAGGCTACGTTTTATTGCGAAAAAATGTATTATATAAAACTAAATCTACGCGGGTGAAACCGCGGGGCACAGCTAGTTTATTTATTTAGATCCCGATGTGTCCCACTGCTGGGCAAAGGCCTCCCTTCCCTCTTTCCAACCCTTCCGGTCCAGGGCTAGTATTTAATAAATATAAAAAATGGGAAAGTGTACTGTGGCTATCAGCACATTTTCACAACTAAACTGTTGAACTTATTTTAGTTAAATTTGTAAACGTAATTACGAACATGATTAGATGCCAGCGTAACATATGGTGAGTATATCGCCGTCTCAGGCACTATACATACGTATTTGAATAACTTCTCAGACATATAAAGGTTTCATCACGATGTTTTTTAGAATTAGAAACACTCATTGGTACAGGCCCCGCTAGGATTCGAACTTGCGTCGCTTGCGTAGCAGACAACCGCTCAAAGCCCACGGCTAACACGGCTATTAGAAAAATCTGTGATTTCTTGTGCTAGAATGCCATGGTGGAACAGGTTGAATATGAGAGATTTGTCATCAAATACCTTAGAATGGAACTGGTCGATAACTTTGTGCTCCCTCTGGTGTTTGTCCAGCTCTTGTTGGACGGTAGGCAGGTCCGACCCATAGTCGGCTTCGTGTAGTTTTTTCTGTAACATCATATTCATCTTTTATTTTACAACCATTATTTTCAATATTCCAAGTATTGCTACCTTTCTATACTACAAGACGGAACAAGTTCTAGTTCAAGATTTTTATCTATACTACGAGACGAAACAGTAACCGCTTACCATCAGGTTGGCGTGTTTTTTTTCTACCTTACTAGCATAGAAAAATCTCTTGATTGCAAAAATATTAGAACGAAAATTGGTGCGCACACCAATTTCTCCTTGCATTTAGCGGCCTCACCAAGCTGGCGGAACCCAGGATCAGCGACGTGTCGTCTATCGAACGGGAAACCCCGTTATGCCCTACCTCTTTTGTTAACAAACATTTTAGGTTGAAGATAATATACGATACTAGCGACCCGGTACGTGCTTCGCTACGTATAATGCATATAGTAATAAAAAAATATTATTAAGTTAATTTATTCAAACAAAAAGTATTTTAAATTGCTAGCTTGTAAAAACTAACATATTAAAAAGAATTGTGTACACTTACTATGGTGGGTCTATATGGGTTAGTCTAAAACATTAGGATAAACAATATTTTTTGTTTTTCATTTTGAGCATGAATAAATAAACAGTTGGGGGTACCGAAATCTCTTCACTAATACCTACTTGAACTTTACAGTATGGTATTAAGGTTCAAATTGGCTTTTAAGTATTAGTACAAATTGTTTGTATATGGGAGTATAGAAAGATGTTGATTTTACACTTTTTCAAGACCTTTTTTTATTTACAAACCTTCCCTGGACTTCCACGAATAATTCAAGATCAAAATTAGCCAAATCGGTTCGTGCGTTCTGGAGTTATAGCATCAGGAAGGAAAACCCGACTTATTTTTATATAGTTGATAAGCATCGGGATTTAGTTCTTTATAAGGTAAGAGTAGGTACAAGGCAGTTACAAGCATTCATAGGGAAGACTTCAGGATGACTGGAGAAAAGATGCTGGATATCCTCACCAGTTTCTCCTTGCACCATTTAGCGGCCTCCCCGAGCTGGTGGAACCTGGGGTCAGCGTCGTGCACCCTGGTCTCGAGCACGGTACGGGTCTCGCGTCGCACGGTGGTCTGCTGCACGGGGAGTCGAACCGACGACAGCCGGGGCACCAGCCGGCCCGTGAACGACTGACGCGCGTTCAGCCAACGGTCGTGCACTTGTTGTACTCTGGACGACACCATCAATTAAGTGCATTTTTTTATGACAGCGTTATTAAAAATACTAGCAGACGACACGCGGCTGTTTTCAATAAGCTATCAAAGTTTAGCCAAAGGGAGCCGTGGTGGCCTCGGGGTTAGAGCAATCACCTGCTACACAAGCGACGCAAGTTCGAATCCCAGCGGGGCCTGTACCAATGAGTTTATAAAAAAAAAACTTATGTACAGTGATTTCACACCACGTGCTTTACGGTGAAAGAAAACATCGTGAGGAAACCTGCATATTTCTGAGAAGTAATTCAAAGACGTATGTATAGTGCCTGAAACGGCGATAGACTCACCATCTGTCACGTTGGCATTTAATCAAATTCGGTGAAAAGTGGGTGTTTTGATTACAACACCTCTGCCTACCCCTTCGGGAAATACAGGCGTGAGCATATGTATGAATCAAAGTTTACACCTGGATTACTATCCCCAGTTATCTGTCAGATTTGTTATATCCATACCTTCAATTACATTATAATGTTAGCTGTTATTAGAATTAAAGTAATAAGGACAAAATGATAGATTTGTCTTCAGTAACCTAAATGCCAGATGGATTGAATATTGAAAACGCCCGCAAAACAAAATTTAAGGAACATATTTTGACTTCGACATTGATTTCAGGACTCACCGGCGATGTAGCTCAGTGGCCTGAGGGTACCGCCCTTCCCTGAGAGCTTGCGAATCCTGGAACATCTCCTGTATGGTATGTTCCATAGTCCTCAGCTCCTGTTCTATCTGCTCAGCGGCCTGCTTGGCTTCGGCCGGGTGCACTCCGCGCTCCACGCGACGGATTTCACTCTCAATGTGTCTCTCTACATTGTCTAGACCCGTTTCTGTTTGCTTTATTTCTCTGTTGAAAGAAATTTACAATTAGCATACAGCAATATACAATTTTGTATGTGGGTAATGAAGGGAAGTGGACATACAATATGATTTAATTTCCTTCGTAAGTGAGTGACCGACAGTGTGTGTGTGTGTGTGTGAAAGAGAGAGAGAGAGAGAGTTCGTGAGTGAGTGACTGACAGTGAGTGCGTGTGTGAGAGAGAGATAGAGAGAGAGTTCGTGAGTGAGTGACTGACAGTGAGTGCGTGTGTGAGAGAGAGATAGGGAGAGAGTTCGTGAGTGAGTGACTGACAGTGAGTGCGTGTGTGAGAGAGAGATAGGGAGAGAGTTCGTGAGTGAGTGACTGACAGTGAGTGCGTGTGTGAGAGAGAGATAGGGAGAGAGTTCGTGAGTGAGTGACTGACAGTGAGTGCGTGTGTGAGAGAGAGATAGGGAGAGAGTTCGTGAGTGAGTGACTGACAGTGAGTGCGTGTGTGAGAGAGAGTTCGTGAGTGAGTGATTGTGTACGTTTATGTATGCCAGTGTACTAGACGAGCACGTCGCAGGCAAATTTTAACTAAGTACGCACGTCACACAGTGTACATGTGAGTGCGTGCGTAAGTATGTGTGTGTGTGTGTACCTGTGCAGTTTCTCAGCGAGTCGCTGTAGTCGCTCGAGGCGTCGTATCTCGTCGGAGAGGTCCCTCTCGCGCTCCTGTATCGCCATCAGCAGCCTCGCCCACGCCTGCTCTAGCGCTTCGGGACGCAGTGTTGGTTCGATGTCGCACTCGCCCACTGTCTCGAAGTATTTCTGCACGCATTCAAAAAAATCATTAACACTTATTTACAGGCAAGGATTTATAGTGCTTGATCCGGCGATGGGCTCACCACCTGTCACGCTTACCTCATGATTGTCCGTGACAGTTGTATCTGCTCACCTATGGGACATAGACGTGAGCATATGCATGTATGCGTGAGCGAACTCATTTCTATATTCTACATACTCACACCTGTATTCCCCGACGGCTAAGGCACAAGTGTACGTATAGTACATCCACATTCGCCCTGGCGATGAAACAAACTAGAGGTTTTTCGATTGTTGATGCAAGAGATTGTTCTGAGTGAAGCCGAATCTAGCCGAATAGAACTAATCGTCTGCCGAAGCGATTCAACGCGCCGTGTTCGATGAGTGGCGATTGCACCAGAGTCTGACTCGCTAACACCGACTGCGATTGAAAACAATCGCGATGCATCGAGCTGTTTGACCAATCGACACACTCGCGACAACCTCTCGCCGTCGCGCATCCCAACCAATCACACTTTGCCTGACTCAAGTTCTCGTGCTCCTCATTAACGCTTACGACCACTAGACTAACTACAGCGGTCAGTCTAGTTATCAAGCATGGTGTGATATACGTACCTCGAGCTCCCTGTAGTGATGGAAGAGCTTCTGTTTCTCCCTCTGTCGGAGCGGCACCTCCTCGTTACGGAACCGCGTGCTCTCGCTAAGCAGCTTCTTCATCTCGATCAAAGTTGATGGGAAAGCACGGTCCTGGACATCAATGTAATGTGGTGTTAATAACAAATAGTCTAACCCAGGGAATTCCTAAATTAGACTGCCTACTGTGTCAAAAGTTATGCTTAATTAACACTAACTGAAATATACGTGATGTCGGTTGGAAACTAAACTGGACACATTTTCCAGATTCGTTGTGTAGGATAAAATAGGTACTACATTTGTAGGGTTTAATGTGACCTAAAAAGCCGCTTGGACGCTGGCAATACCAGAGAAATAAATATTATGTTTTTCTTGTAGAAGTCTTTTAATTCATGGTCATGATGTATCTAAATGTGTCTAAATAGGTAATAATGATAACATTATTAGTGGTTATCCTCACCTGCATAAGCGCGCATTTCTCGTGTAGCCAGGCGCGGTGCTGCGCCGCTAGCTCGGTGTAGGTGGCCGCCCGACGCTGCGACTCGGCGTCGAACAGAGGGTGCACCGCCGGCGGCTTCGGGAACGTCTCGTACAGCGACGAGATGTACGTTATCAGGGACTTCTCGTCCGGCTCGTGAGTGTCCACATCTGGAGGGCAAATTGTAATGATTTGTAGCGTAAACACACACAAGTGGCTACAGGTGCCGTAACGAGTTTGTACACTACTCGTAACAGTTGTCGGTGCTCGCGACTAATAAACACAAAAAATAACAGCTTTTAATGCCAGTGCTCAAAACTTCACGTGATGACGATAGTGGCGATTGCACGCTTGTGTTGCCGCTCGACGAGCTGTTGGACCTCTCTTTTTTAAGCACTGGTTACACCTGGCTTTATTCTATAGGATCGCGCGAACGCACCCTAAAACAACTTTTTTTTCCGTGGTAAAACCGTCATGGATACGCCAACCACCGCGGGGGCAGTGGAAAGGTCATGCCGGACTCGTACCGACTAAAACCCACGGGTTTTCCTTCTCGTCGCTTTTCCACGGGGGGTGTGCGATCGCATTTGCAAGCTAACGACTGGCACCCTAAAACCACTACAGTAACTTAACCCAACTGTCCCTTCTTAGCACGATCCCGAGAGACACCGATTTGGGCCAAGTTTATTGCTTGTAATTAGTTTTTAGTTACTTATTAGTTACTTAATAAAATGTATAATGACCCAACTGTCGCAATAAATTGCAGTAGGTAATTATACAAACTGTGTCGCATGTCCGTGGATCGTACAATAAAATCGTAGTACGAGGTCAGGACTATTATTTACGCCAACTTATTTCACCTGTAAGAGACGGCACTGTACGGAAGGACGTTAAAAGATAACTCGCGATTCAATTTGCCACTTGCGGACGTGGTTTGCCAAACCAGAATAATGAATTCCTTGTATATTTGGGTATTAAGTATGAATAAGTTTGTATGTCTGGTAAAAAACAGGCTAGCTTTTTGGCACTACAGTTTGACTTACTATAACGTTTTTAGTTATCACACAGATACGATGAATTATATGCTCACGCCATCCCAGAAGGGTCTCCAAAGGGGTAAGCAGAAGTGTTGGTAACAACACTTCTGAAAACGGTTCGTGAGTGTCCACATCTGGAGGGCAAATTGTAATGATTTGTAGCGTAAACACACACAAGTGGCTACAGGTGCCGTAACGAGTTTGTACACTACTCGTAACAGTTGTCGGTGCTCGCGACTAATAAACACAAAAAATAACAGCTTTTAATGCCAGTGCTCAAAACTTCACGTGATGACGATAGTGGCGATTGCACGCTTGTGTTGCCGCTCGACGAGCTGTTGGACCTCTCTTTTTTAAGCACTGGTTACACCTGGCTTTATTCTATAGGATCGCGCGAACGCACCCTAAAACAACTTTTTTTTCCGTGGTAAAACCGTCATGGATACGCCAACCACCGCGGGGGCAGTGGAAAGGTCATGCCGGACTCGTACCGACTAAAACCCACGGGTTTTCCTTCTCGTCGCTTTTCCACGGGGGGTGTGCGATCGCATTTGCAAGCTAACGACTGGCACCCTAAAACCACTACAGTAACTTAACCCAACTGTCCCTTCTTAGCACGATCCCGAGAGACACCGATTTGGGCCAAGTTTATTGCTTGTAATTAGTTTTTAGTTACTTATTAGTTACTTAATAAAATGTATAATGACCCAACTGTCGCAATAAATTGCAGTAGGTAATTATACAAACTGTGTCGCATGTCCGTGGATCGTACAATAAAATCGTAGTACGAGGTCAGGACTATTATTTACGCCAACTTATTTCACCTGTAAGAGACGGCACTGTACGGAAGGACGTTAAAAGATAACTCGCGATTCAATTTGCCACTTGCGGACGTGGTTTGCCAAACCAGAATAATGAATTCCTTGTATATTTGGGTATTAAGTATGAATAAGTTTGTATGTCTGGTAAAAAACAGGCTAGCTTTTTGGCACTACAGTTTGACTTACTATAACGTTTTTAGTTATCACACAGATACGATGAATTATATGCTCACGCCATCCCAGAAGGGTCTCCAAAGGGGTAAGCAGAAGTGTTGGTAACAACACTTCTGAAAACGGTTTCCTCAGGATGTTTTCCCTCGTCAGGAATAACATGGGGTGAAAAATCATTGGTGCAGGACGCTGTAAGTAATGTATTATCTTGGTAAACTTATTTCTCTTCCATACATGTGAGTTGGTTCTATAATCAACATTAAAACAATCAATGAACCCAGCAATCAATCCGATAAAATAGACATTCAAATCTATGAACCGTAGCCAATTGAACCTGCTTCAAAATCAGCAGCGATGACGTCACCAAGTTCAATTGCTCACCAAATCAAGTGCCAGCTCGTAACAATGGCTCGTAAAGCCAGCTTTGCATAAAACTTGTCTTCATTGTGTTGTATTGAGTCATAGTGTACGTTGGAGTAATTTGGTATTGGGATGCTAAAAACGCTTATTGGTTGTCACACACACACAAAAGGTTTGGACACACCGATTACCTACATGGGGTAGGCAAATAATAGTACATAATTCTTCCCTAAAATTTCATACCTTTTTAGCATCAAAAAAGGGTCCTCGAAGTGATAAGCAGAGGTGTTGTAACAACAACACCCACATTGCACCGAATATGATTGTCAGCGTGATAGACAGTGAGTCCATCGCCGACTCAGGCACTGTACATATGTCTATGAACTTCTCAGACATATGCAGGTTTCCTCACGATGATTTCCTTCACCGTTAAGCACGTGGTGTGAAATCAATGCACATATTTTTTTAGAATTTTTTTTAGACTCATTGGTACTTGCCCCGCTGGGATTCGAACTTGCGTCGCTTGCGTAGCAGGCTCCCTTCGAATTTTAGCATCAAATTCAACGCAGTCTTAGACTTCCTAAAATACAGAGCACTTGAAAGTAGGTATTTGACATTTGGTACCTGGGTTTCCAATGTGTACAGAACCCAACGTTATTAATATAGTGCAACTTCAGACCTGATTCAAGAGATGAATACAGAATAGCACTACCACCAAATAAGCTCCCACGCACATAAAGATGCGCGCGCATTGATCATGGATCGAATCAGGCTGTATCCAGTATAAATAGAGCAAGATGCTGGTTTATAATGTGAACAGGCACCATTGTAGGGGTGTTGGCACTTTGAAGACAATATGGACGGCACGGTAGATCAGAGCGGAAATCTATATCTATATCTATACAGATAAATAAAATTGAAGTGTCTGTGTGTAATTCCAAAATAACAGCTTTTCATTAAATGCATTTGAAAGTATAGACGGAACGGACTTAAAAAAACTAATTTCTGTTTATCTGTTTGCTCCGGGTAATATCTGAAACTTTTTATTTAAAAAAAAGGGTTCCGCGGGAATGAAAATAAATCTACGCGGGTGCAACCGCAGGGCACAGCTAGTTCGTAAGAAAAGAAATCTGATCCCCATGCCAAGTGGATCAAATATGGGGATCCAAGCAGCCTAGCTCCCTTTTTCCAATAGTTATTTGTGACAGTGACAGCTGTCAAAACATATCTGTCAGTTATTATGACAAACGAATGTCACGATAAGTATTGATAGGACGCCTGTTCTTTGCTTCTTGTAACAGTAACCTAATATTTGATCAACCCAAGCATTTGTAAGACAGACTCGCCCGTACGCACAAGCCCGCCCGCACATTGAAATGCAAAAACTGGTCACGCACAATAAACTTGGATAATGTTTGTGAATCGAATAGACTCTATGCGTAACAATTCCAGTGAGAACCGACTTGATATAAAAACAAGTATGCCGAACAATAATATGGTGAATTAAAGTTTAATTTCATGACATTCTCCTGCCATTAGTTATACGAAATGAGATGATCATAGAGTTAGCCATTGGTCACACTACAACCAAATTTATATTTGAAAAATAACTTCCTGTCTGTAGATTCGCCGGCGTGTTATTTATATGTCTACTACCTACTAATTTAACTCAGACATAATGTAGGACATAATTAAAATTAGGGAAAGCTTTTTTTTCTAGATTATACATTCCAAACAAAATGTAAATATTATCACTCTATATCATTAGTATTACGTATGCTTAAACGTACGACCTTGACATTTTTACTTTCATAACCTGTCTGTCTTCCAGCCCATTCTATCTTTTGCCAACAATTCGCATACAAAAATATACAATAGATACACAACACTAAATTACACCAACACTACAAAACAAGAGGGTCATCAAACCTAAAATCAGAGATATTTCCATCATCTCCCTGGCAATATACCATACATTGTTGGGATCGGCACTTGATTGATCTTTACACAAAATAACATCTGACCTTGTTATTGTATTGGAGGAGGAAATTTGTAATCTAGGGTAAGCTCGAATCAGAGACCTTACCATTAACTTGAAATTTAGTAAAAGTTCAGGTAGACTTATAATATCAATCAAGCCACAGGTCCTAGTAACGTGAAATTTTGGTGATTTGGACTCTTACAGTGTCCACTGAGAAAAGGAATTCTGAAATTCCACCCTCAAGTGGGTAAAATAGGGCGTTGAATTTTCTGAAAGCTTTCTTTACACTCTAGGTCAAAAAACATGCGAGCGAAACCGTGCCGAGTGGTCCGGGCGTGGGTCATATACAAGCATACAATGGAGTGATTCCAACTAGTATCTCAATAAATGTTCATGGTAAATCCCCACCTCCATAAAGTACAAAGAAAGTTTACCTTCAGGATCCAACAGCCTGGTGACTCCGTATTCCTTCTCGACGACATGGAATGCCGTCTCCAACCGCTCGCGAACTTGCCTTGACCTAAAAAAAAGTAACATTAAAATGTTTGAAGCATACGAGTTTGTTGCCTTGTGACCTGTTTAAAGAAAAAGATGCTTGAAATAATCCAAGAAACAGGATTAAATTAAAAGAAAAGTTAAGCTGTTGTCTATAGGGCTGAGATTAAATCTAATCTCAATTAAAGGTTTCGATAATAGGTGTACATAATGTACCCTGTCTTCATCTGGTAAAACAAACTTTGATATAGATTTTCATCTTTCTGTTGCAGTTAAATGGCGAATAACAAACCATAAATATAAAATAATTCATAAGCTTCGGTTAGTAAAGTCAAAACCCACCTGATATTACGCCAGTCTATCAAGTCAGGACGGTTCCTGTGTATGAGCGCGTTGAAGGCAAGTCCATCCCGCCAGGAGGACGTGAAGTCGGAGACCTTGACTCCGGGATACTTGGCCGTGGAGCGACGGGCCCAGCTTAGAAGGGCTTCCCGCGCAGTCATGTTGGGCTCTTGGCCGACCACGATGTCTGATATCTGGAAGAAGAAAATCATGGGTAAATAAAGACGTACGATATAATAATATCTTTTATTATATTTTTTCACACGTTGCTTGGTTTGGAAATAAATTCACGAGAAGCGAACGACTTTCTAAACCCTATCAGACGGATTTCAAATTAATTGTTGTAATTTCATGTGACCAAGCGAGATTGACGCCTGTCCTGGATTCTTTATGGGCACTAATGACCACTAATTTTCACAAATAAATCTAAATCCTAAATAAAAAGCGTTTAAAATCAACAAAATTAAAGTATTCAGTGATATTTTCAACGTTAAGGATGGCTATTCCAACAATATATATTTATATATATTAAAGAAAGCATAAAAAGTTACTAAAGATGTAAAATTTTATGCATAATCAAACATAGAAAATTCAGGATTATATTCCGAACTAGTAATTTACGATCAAATGTCCAACGACGGCGTTAATTAACATATGGATGCTTAAAATGGTAAGGTTATTATACTTGAGATAATATACGTTGTTGTCGTGAAAAATGAGCCACCAACGATTACAATACGGTACTTTTCTAGAGCTTGCGCTACCTTACCTATCGAGCACTGTCGTAGAAATTCTTGCACTTTTTGTGACTTATTGGGAGTCAAACGAATACAATGAAATTCCGAATAACTTCGATGAAAAAACTTGTAAAAAAAATAATAGCAAATGTTTTTACTTATAGTTTTGTTATGATAACGTTTCCACGAGTTCATTGACCGGTGACCAATTGATTTGGTCAGCTGAGTGCAGTAGCCAGTAGCATTGGCTTGTCAGGTTAACTACGGTTATATTGGTGACAAGCCGCTTATTACTAGTAAATGAGAGGTGTTGGCGAAATTTCAATAAATGTTTTGTAGATTGATCCTTTTCTATTTTACGATAGCTTTATTTACTCCCAATGAAACCTGTTCAAAGATAAAGAAAGATACGTCCGTTAATCATGTGTTCTTAGGATAAGACTAAGAACTCAAAGAGATATATAAACTTGTTGATGATCTTGTGCAAGTTAAGTCGAATGATATTAATTCTGGTATAAACGCTGAAAATGCTTTATCAATATTTGCATGAAAGACAAAAACTATCCACGTGCCAAATCTCTTAGTAATCTACCAACTGAATGAATTTAATCTCAGCTGAATATGCGATGATAAAAAGCGCAATATATTTCGATAGGCATGCCTATTTAGGTTGAATATTACGACGAACTATTGTCATGCAGAACAGCCATGTATCAGTGTCTTGGACAAACACACAACGGTTTTTATAGCACATCTCGATGGACAATACAAATAATCGATGTACGTGACAAATCAAAATACAAAGACGGCGGTGAATATGATTTTAATTTGCAGAACACCATAATTAACTTTTTGCACTATCACCAAACTACCGTGCAGAAATATTAATAGCACAAATAGTGTTTAATATATAACCATTGTAGATTGTAGATCGGAGTAAGATTTTTTAAAAGAGTTAGGGCAAACACTCCCTCTTGATTTTTGAAACTTCTGACTGTTCCCTTTCGCTAATTAATGTAAAGATCGTAGTCAATCGACTCTGAGGGTACTCTCTTCTAAAGATTCGAGATGACCTGGATAGTTGTCATTAAATATATATATATGCTCACGCCATCCCAGAAGGGTCCCCGAAGGGGTAAGCAGAGGTGTTGTAACAACACCCACATTTCACCGAATATGATCAAGTGCCAACGTGACAGAGGGTGAGTCCATCGCCGTCTCAGGCACTATACATACGTCTTTGAATTACTTCTCAGACATATGCAGGTTTCCTCACGATGTTTTCCTTCACCGCAAAGCACGTGGTGTGAAATAGCTGCACATAAGTTTTTTTTTTAGAAAAACTCATTGGTACATGCCCCGCTGGGATTCGAACTTGCGTCGCTTGCGTAGCAGGCGACTGCTCCAACCCCAAGGCCACCACGGCTCTTTGTCATTAAATCTGAAGTTTAATGTCCTGATAGAGAAAAATAGCAAAGCTCCTGTAATTATGATTAATGCAACAGATCTAAGTTTGATTACACCTATCATTGTGATGGATCGCCTAGTTTCCAATGTACTGTTTATACGCTGATGACCTGTTACTGTACTAGATCGACATTCGGTATGCTTATAAGTACTAACATTGTGGATTGTGGGATATTATCAGATAAATTTTGGCAGATCAGATATTGCACAATCCGGGAAAATAAAACATGTTTGCGTCGTCTTAATAATCTTGATATTTCCAATAATGCTGTTTTAGTAAATGCAAAACTCTTCTTTAAGGCATCAGTTAACCTACATAAATGATTCAATAACGCGAATATCGCTGGAGATGAAATTGCAAGTGCAACAATGTGCTTTACTTCCTCATAGCGATCTATAATAGGTGTTGGATGTCAGCCAGCCGTCATAGACTGTGCATCGACCCTGTGAACTTTCTCTTTAGCGTTTATAGCATTTAATCGAATGAAAAAAAATCTGATATTCTGAAAACATAATTATCATTTATGCCTAAGAAAAGCTACTATAACTATTTTGCCGAAATACTATTTGGAGCCGTGGTGGCCTTAGGGTTAGAGCAGTCGCCTGCCACACAGGCGACGCAAGTTCGAATCCCAGCGGGGCCTGCATCAATGAGTTTTTCTAAAAACTTATGTGCAGTTATTTCACACCTTTGCTTTAAGGTAAAGGAAATCGTCGTGATGAAACCTGCATATGTCTGAGAAATAGTTCAAAGACGTATTTATAGTGCCTGAGACGGCGATGGACTCATCCTCTGTCACGTTGGCACTTGAACATATTCGGTGAAATGTGGGTGTTGTTATTACAACACCTCTGCATACCCCTTCGGGTACCCTTCTGGGATGGCGTGAGCGTATTTTTTTTTATTTGGTCAAGTTTATCATATTGCGCAACTTTCAATCCAATACAGCTAACAGATAAAACTAATGAATTAGATCATCTTACGGATGTCATAAATAAACTTATGGATCCATTAGTATAGGTATCAATTTAAGACAAGTGGGAGGATAATTTCGCTTGAGGGCATAATGTGATCCACTCCTTTTAAGGTTTGAATGATCGAACATTCTAATACCCTAAGCGATGACTCAATTCTGTAAAATGGCGTAATATGAGGTTAAGAACATTATTTGTTTTCATACATTCATATCGGCAGTAGTGAGTATTGATAGAAGTTTAAGTATGAAAAAACTTAAACGATATTTCTTGAGTACCGGAATTAAACAAGAATTAGTATCTAAGCTAGCCTCGGATGCGGTCGTTTGAGAGTTCCGTAGACTCAATATATAAAAATCTTAGGATGCCATTCATTAAGATTGTATATATATTAAATTTACTGTAATGTTGCTAACGAAAGGTGTAGTTGATAAGACATATCTAAATATATATAACTCAAAGGTGACTGACTGACTGACATAGTGGTCTATCAACGCACAGCCCAAACCACTGGACGGATCGGGATGGAAAGGATTTTGATTAATTCTACCCCCAATGGGATAAAATAGGGCATGAAACTTTGTATGAAACTTTGTCATTTTTAAACCGATATCTAATATATAAAATTCTCGTGTCACAGTTTTCGTTGCCATACTCCTCCGAAACGGCTTCCGATTTTGATGACATTTTTTGTGCTTATCCGGTATCTATGAGAATCGGCCAACATCTATTTTTCATCCCCCTAAATGTTAGGGGTAGTCCACCCCAAAAAAAAATGGCAGAACAACGTATGCCGGGCACAGCTAGTATTATATAAAACTAAATATACGCGGGTGAAACCACGTGGCACAGCTAGTTCGAATATGTAATGTAAAATTAAAGGTAATTGTGAATAGCATAACGTTACATTGGCGGAGATTCAGTAAGACATACTGACCATCAGTAGATTAGACTAGTTACACACGTGACCACTTTCGCTAGCCGTGTAAATTGAAGGTGTTAAAAAGTGTTGACATGTGGGACCTAGTTTCAGCGCACAGTGTATCCATAGTTATGAGAATATTGGTTCTGAATTTATCCCAGACTAGACCAAACTCGTACTAGAACAATGTCCATCCCTTTTGTAATTTTGTAAGTTTGTAACAAAAGAGTCTTCTTTTGTGACACGGAGAACAACTTTTTAATCAAGGAACATCTAAGGCGATGTTTTGTAATAAGGGGGAATAGGTTTTGTCTAACCACAAGCCAGTAAGCCTAGCTCAAACCTCGTTTGTTGCCGCTAATCTCCGAAACGACTGGACCGATTTTAGCGGGACTTTCACTGGCAGATGCCGAATTTGACGAGGAGTAACATAGGCAGCATTTATTTTTAAAAAATAGTGCTCCGCGGGTCACCCACGAAATTAAGTCTACGCGGGTACAGCTTGTTTACTAATATTAGTGGACAATAGTTTAAAAAGCACATAGCCAAATAAGGTCAGATTTAAAAGTGTTCATTGATGAATCTCGCCGAATAAAGCCGCAATATTTGCAAAACTACCGACTTATATCACTGTATTTATGCTTGATCAAACAATTGGTCCAACACTGACCAATAACCAACACGTCGGTTTTGATTCGAATCTTGCACATCTCAAGATCAATGTAATAGTTGACTTACATAACCAGGTAGATCATGAGTTACACAAATCGATGCACATTGAATTGTAAACCTTAAACAATAGACGATAAAGACCAATGGTAAGTTAGATAAAGGTGAAGTTGTGTTAGCAAGACGTAGGCGTACCGAGGCTGTGGAATTCATGATGTCATACATACTGTGTCAGGGTCTTCACTTAGAAGACACTTAAATGGTGGTTTTATAGCTTATTTGTTACTTATTCTAGAGCGGTACCTTTTAGCTAGCGTAATAGCTTAATAGCCAATCGTTTTGTTACTGTTTATAGCTATTTACTGACAGATTTAATTGGCATTCGGTGTGTTTTATATTTATAGTAGTTGTGCCCGGCAAACGTTGTATTGCCATTTTTTTGTTGGCCGATTCTCAGACCTACCCGATCTGCACACAAAATTACATATAGACGGTCCAGCCGTTTCGGAGGAGTATGGTAACTAACATTGTGACATGGAAATTATATATATTAGATTTTAAGTGACTCGGGTCTTATCACGATAATATCGTGTTCTGCTCGCGGTCTGGTGGAGGTACGTTATTTTTATATATTTAAAAGAACATAATCATTGTCACATATATATCTGATTTTTGACGCCATCTTGCTGGTAAATTATGCGTCTGCCTTTCTGTGATTTTGCTCTAATTTGAAAAGAGTTAGGATATTTAAAAAAATCATTACTCGGTCCAAGTAAGGGCTAAAAGCTTCTCGTAGATATATTTATACTATTTTATAAACAGTCTTGTTAGACTACCTACGGACTTCTTACCAACGTCTAAACTTAACACCTTTGTAATAATTTACATATCATAATAGTTTAACAATGAATTTAAACGTTTTGATCTTAATCTTTAAAATTGAGCTCTATTTCAAGTACCATTACAATGACGTCATCACTATCCTTACCGGATATGATACTATCAATAATATAAACGACTTCACTGATATAATCTTAAGAGCTAAATTGATATTGTTCCTGACATTTCAACTATGATCTTGTTTCGGAAAATTTTATTAGTTCTCTCTCATCTGATCAGACCATGTCATCCAAAAATATATAAGGCTTCTTGTGAAGACATTCAATTAGACTATTTAACAAGTTAATCGACACTTGATCCAAGCTTCATTACCCAGTCAAGTCTGTCAAAACTGTCAATATGATTCAATTTCTGTTCATCGCTAAAAATATTCGGATCAAATTTCAAACTACAGAATTATATTGAAGAGCAATAGAGGCTAATACAATAATCATCGAAGTAAATTATGAGATACAAGGAAATACTAATGTAAAACATTTGGCTACAGTTGAAGTCTAAAGTGAAGCTTCTAGAAGAGACGTTTGAATAATAATTGTACATGAAGGTACACATCATGCTCTTGCCAATATCCCATGTCTGTATCTCTCTATTCATATCATCTTTCACACAATCCATCGAAGATTTCTCAGGTTTCTACCCTTACATCCATCCACATTCATAAATAACACTTGAAGTAACTGATGATACCAATCAAGACACATAATTGAAATGGCTTAAATCATTGCAATTTTAACATCAGCGGAGTCCATCAAAGTAAATAAAATGAAATGGTCATGCTCGAGGTAATTACCAATTTGTATTTGCTGTTCTTAAAATAACTTCTCTAACAATCGTCGTAGTTATAAGAAGGCGAGCTTCGACAAGTGATAGTAAAGTTAAGTTTGTCTCCGCGGTTAGCACTGAACAAAAAGTTGGTTACAAAGGTGGCGGCTGTGAAATATGGATCGCCAGCTTTGTTCGTATATTCGATTCCGTTTTTATTGTACAAATCATCGACCCTAATAGACCATTGTGATGGACGCTGTATTTGGAGTGGTGGCCGAGATTATAGATTAGCTTTTTTCCACTGGGGCTTAGCGGTTAGCGTATTTGAATTGGAATTTTCATTATGATTAGCCTGATAGATTTAGCCTTTGCAGACAAAGACGATGATAAAATGGTAAGAATTTCAAAATGTTGGTGTGAATAATCGCGTAAAAGGTGAAATTCGTGACATAAGTATAGTGCCTGAAATCTATATGGACTCACATACTCAGATATTGTCACGTTATTGGTAACAAGTGGATGTTACAAAGACCCTTCTACCTATAAAGTCTAGTGAACTTACTCTATTTCGCAACAAACTCTTGTCATCTAAATTTGAATTTCATACGCAGAGTAATAAATCATAAGAACAACGACATTGCCAAGACAAACCGTAACCCAATACAAGAGCATAGAAGGACGGACGGCGCCTTAATTCACATTGAGATTCTATATGGAATTAGAAAAGGTTTTTCTGGTATACAGATCTTAAATGTAGGTATTAGAATAAAAGTTTATTCCGAGACTTAACTGCGTGAAATCATTTGAATTTCTTGTGTCGACAAGATCAAGAAACATTATTATATAGCATTTTTACTTACGACAGTTTACACTGACCAAATATCTCTCTCACTGCCTGCTCCACTTCGATCTACTTCTGACGGAGCGGTGTAGCTGAATCAACTTTTATTGTAATAATCATAGATGATCTCGTCTCATTTTGATTAGTTGAATTACTATTTGTATCTACCTGTTTTATTTTTATTGTTGGCTTCTTTAATAAAGTTTCTATATTTTTAATCTCATCAACCTCATTTTCATAAGAAATACAAATCGATTTAACTTATTTTATTATTTGTGCAGAAAGATCGTCATCATCACTTATAATATCATAATGTATCATTCCATGTAGTTTTAACTTCAAATAATTCACGTATCAATGCTAACGCCTTAAGATCATTGGTTTTTTGATTCACTACTGCTGCTAAGCAATTTCTAAGGTCTATGTAATCACCAACATATAATTCTTCTGTCTGTCCCGTTATATTCTGCATGTATGCTAGGAACGTTTATGACTAGGATTATTGTTTCATACATCGTGAGGATCGTAAATATTTATTGAAGCAATTATTACAACTGTTATAACAAACTAGCACTAACAGTTTCCACCTTCTGCGTAAAGCTAAGCTAATCACGATGTCCTACAGTTTGGGTAGGTTAGGTTAAAGATTGTTGGGCTATGGTAGGCTCTATAGTTTGAATTTCGCAGCTGCCCGACTGGTGGGGACTATACCCCCTGAGGATAAAACTTCTACTAATATTTATATTCTAATTCAAATAAATAAAACTTAAAATAATTTATTCTTGCGATGACATAAGTTGGCACTGCTTAATTGGAATGGGAGTAGGGTCGTTGTGCTAGCACTATTGGATAAAGTTATCATAGCCACTGGCATAGTCACCTATTATGACAACAATGAAAAATTTGCCTTAAGGCCTCATAAATCATATTCGAATGGGATTTAATTCATGATAAAGTAAGGATTAACACTATTGGTTCAATGTGTCGTGCATCGGCTTTATTACGAGTATGCGTTTATTAGCTAACTTTGTAGTTAAAAAAAAATGATTAACTATAAATAAAAATAATTCTTTCGCGAAGCCCTAAAACTTTATTATACACATCACAATAAAATTTGAAAGTCAAGAGCATAATATTTGGCAAAACAATGCTTACACAACGAGGTTATTGGCCTCGGAACTCTCGAAGTTCAATGTTGGATTGAAATAAATCGATCTTTGATCAATCATACTCCAATAATAGACAGTGCTTCGGAGTAATTAAATTAAATGTATCTTCAAAGTATGCTGAAGTGCCTACTTAAGTGGTCAAAAGTAAGTCTGCGTTGTATAAATGGCTAAATACTTTGCGTGAATACACTTGAATGAATTACAGTAATTAAAGTTCGTTTAGGATATGATTATAAGTACCCGATTATAGTTTATATTCCTACAGTAAAGCCAATGATGTGTATATATTATAATCATTATCGTCAATCACCCTACTTTTATCATAATGATCATTTCTTACATACATACTCACGCCTGTATCCCTTGAGTGAAGGTAGACTACTGTGCGTCATATACTATGATCTTTGCATATTTCTTTCGCTTCGCCTACATTCATACATCACATACGCTTCGGTTATGAGTTCGAATTTGACCGGCTGAAGCCGTGTTAGTGGGTGGAATTTAGTTATGAATCAATACTTAAATAACTACAGATGTCATAAAATTCATAGTCTCAATGGAAGACATTAGAAAGTGAACACAACAATACAAGAAAAGGTCAGCAGGATGATACCGGGGAACAATGTAGATAAAACGCAAATGCTATGAAACTGGCTTTCGATAACAAAAGGGCAAAAGATCTAGTAAAGTTCAGGGATCCCAGGGTCTACTTGTGACCTACAGTTAAGTATTTATCGTAACACGTAAGACCTAAAGGTTATACATACAAAAGGGAAGGAAAATTATTATTATCACACTTAATTTCGTATGCCAGTATGTTTCTGTAGTTTCCAAGAAAAACAAAATAATGGTCATAATCTAATTGATACATACATATGCTCACGCCTGTATCCCATGGGTGTAGGCAGAGACCACCGTTTGCCACATGTTACGATCCTTACATACTTCTTTCGCTACATCCGTTGATAACTTTGAAAACTTACTAACGCCTATAAAATGTTGTTAGTTAGCCCAAATAGATTATCATATGTGAATATATGTATTGCAGTTCCAATAGTATTGCATTCATACGTAAGGAACTGAAAACCTTCACTATGGCACTGTATTAAAGCATATATTTAAGCTGTGTCTATGTCAAAACATCCAATAAGGGAGGCTACAGACGAAATGCTATGCTAATGATCTCTGCTAATAAAACAACCGAAACATTGCGATACGGGAATGAATCAGGTAAGCCTTAATTCTAAATCTAAGAGATCATTGTATTAAACCACCAAACAGATTGCTATGATAATGAGAGACAATAAAATAACAAGACGTGGACAACGAACATCAGAAACGTGTAATTTGTATTCTCGTGAGGAGTACTCGTGATCACCTGATAACAGTCAGCCACGACCCAATGGGCCTTATGCCTATCGGGGTACCCTTTAAATTGTAACAGATCGTGACGAAACAAATGGGCCAAAATACTTGTACGGAACTGTGGATTACTGTCGGACATTGGCATACAAGTAGGTAAATATATCAGGCATGAATAAAACTAAAATTTTAAAGGCAATTAAACGTTTATTTTAGAAGTAAATTGCAAAATACTAGAGTATTTAGAATTAGACAATGGAAAGAGAAATTGAAACCTGAAATTTAAGCTTGGTCAGAAATACGTCAAACTCTGAAAGGCAGTCATGCTTTCTTTGAACCTACCTTATATTAAGAGATGAAACAGATGAGGTAGAAGCTTCTCGTGACAAGCGGGCTGGGGCTTTTCTCGCTCAGAGAATCAGCATTGCTATTCAACGTGGCAATGCTGCCAGCCTTCTTGGCACGATCCCGAGAGACACCGATTTGGGCCAAGTTTTCTACTTGTAATTAGTTTTTAGTTACTTATTTATTATTAATTATTAAAAAATAATAAAAAACAGAAAAAAAAAATTAATAAATAAAAATAAAAACAGATGTATATGTATAAAAGCTTAACTTTCATGACAATAAGCTTACCTTCAAATTGACCCCATTATTAAGTCATAAATTTAAAAATTCCTCACTCGAGGCTTTTGATACTGAAAACAATTGCTCAATTACACACAAGCTGTAACTATGGAAATAACTGGCGGAAGATTGTCGGTTGATACACTGGGAACTATTGTCGAAGAATCGCACTGTCGGACTTATCGCAAGCATCTGCGAATTTCATTCATACGTGTACGAGATTGCGGGTAAGAATTGAACAATGAAAAATTTTGTCTTAAGGCCTGGTATAGCATTTTCGAAAGGGATTTCATTCATGAAAAAGTAAGCACTATATAATTTTGCAAGACTACTTATGAAAGTGGTCATATTTTAATAAGACCTCAACATCCAAATTTCATCGTGAGAAAATGCTAATGTTATAATTGATGAATTAAATTGTTCATTGGCCATGTCATCAAAAAGATTAACAGCGTGATATTGACCATTTTGTTCTTAGCCTGTAGCGAATGACTTTGGATATCAAATACGGTCTTTAATAGCACATTTTCCTTTTGCACTATAATATTAATGCAATCATTCCAGTGGATCGGCATGTAAATTAACGCTACACTTTCAGTGACGTGTCTTAAATCTTACGCTTCGATGCCTTCTACAATCGTATTAAAGATAACGATAATTGCTGGATCTAGTTATAAAAAGGCAATGAAATTGTGTCTTATTTATGCAAATAATTGTGTCTCCAAAATTAACCTTTCAGTAAAATATTCTGATGTTAACAAACGAGGAATATATCTGGCCCGAGAATAAGACCTTTAGGGGCATACGGAACAATAAGCAAAAATATTTGATGTCATAACTAAATCATCACTTGGACTCCATCGACCCCAGTATTAAATACATTCTACAAAAGCAAAACCGCAACTCGTGAGACGTTACCGACAGAACACATCAAGATTGTGGGGCATTAGTCACAGTTCACGGTAGCGACCATATATCACCATGATGGCGACATGACACATCACTGAAACAAATCTCAATTCCAGAATATTATGTATTATCATTCCTTACTTATTCTCACGCATTATCTTTCGATGCATAGATACAAGTTATAGTAATAAAAAATATGTAAATGATGCTTTTTTCACCTTCATAAATGATTAAGGCTAAAAGGTTGAATAATTTTCATGGATTGATATAGTCTGGCCTTAGTCACTTTTCGTTTTCGATTTTCATCATTGTTTCAAAGAAATATCATTATCACCCATCATGATTCTTCCCTCAACCCCTATGTGTTCATCAGCCGTCACATCTGTGTTCACTCCCTTTCAAGCATTACCTTTCAACATATCCATCGATTCTAATGCTTCTACCCTTTGCAGCGCATTCAAATGAATGAACAAAAATTTTTTGGAACATTGCCTTCCCTTATATCAAAGAAGGGTGATCATGATAAATTAAAACAACAGAATGAACAGCCAGTCCACTTGGCAAGCAAGATGGCCGACAGGAAGCCGGCAGGTGCAGCACATGACATTACCGACGCACCGGAGCGTTAAGTACCCGACCCGTGCCGTATGGGTGGCTTCCGACGCTCGCCGGCTTAGGAAGTTTTGTAATCTGATGACGGCGGTGGTGCTTTATGCAATACTTAGGGAAGCAAAAATACAGACGCGACCTTCTCAACTCAGAACTTGACAATTAAAACGAAAATTACTTATTCAATTCAGTTTGGACCCTGATCCATGACCTAGTCTATCATTTCGCAGTACAAAATTGTATTTTTCAATCAAAATAATGCTCTGAGAGATCTTACATCATATCTTAGGGTCTTATGCGATTCTTAATTATTAATTTATTCAATAACAATAACGACCAATAATCAACGACAAATATACTTTTTAGCCATTTAATCAACCTAAATACTTCTGTAAATATACATCCTTTCAAATATAAAAATAATCTATGAATAGCTTGTGTTAACCGTCCAAACACATCCACAGTAGGTAGACTCCAAGAGAGCAAACTACTCGATCACGGAGAGTATCAAAGAAAAGAGCTTACTTTGGGAAAATGAAGGAGTAAATAACGGTAAGTTCATTTAAAGGTACCAATTTGCTTGATAAATTCGCTCTAAAAACCAACTCGTGACCGTAATTGCGGACGCAACTAAGACTGAGCATCGAAAGTGTCAGTTCCGTGCCAATAAGCACACTCTCGGAGCTGGTAGAAAGCAAAGGGTTCGTAATTGGGAAAGTACTACAGAATACGATACTTTATAGTACTTGATCATCATTATACTTAATGTCGCGTGGATTTGTACTTTCATATGTGCACTTAACACTTGACTTGACCTACGGTTACAGAACAAAAAAAATTCTCGATAGGATTTTTAGACAGCGACTTAGGACAAGTCAGAACAAAAGATTTAGATTTTTTTTTAAACAAAGAGTTAATTTGAATACTTGAAAGAGTATTTAATGAACAAAATAAGAAAAAACCCGACATTTCATATTTAATACCTACACATACGTATTCGTTTTCAGCTGTGTGTTATGTTGCTAATATAAAAACACAAAGCTTTATCTATACATCTATACAGATAAATAAAATTGAACTGTCTGCAATTCCAAAATAACAACTTTCACTAAATGCATATGAAAGCAAATACGGCACTGAAATAAAAAAAACAATTTTCAAAAATTTTCTCCGTCTGCCTGTCTGTCTATCCCGGTTATCTCCGAAACGGCTGGACCGATTTCAACGGGACTATCACTGGTAGATAGCTAATTTCACAAGGAGTAGCTTAGGCGTTTTTATAGACGTTATTAGTAGAATGAATGACAACCCGAGGCTAAACTCTGACCAAAAATTAGAGAAAGTTATACATAGTGGGTCAAAAGATTTCGTCCAAAAACATGTCCTCCTTTATTTATATCTTAATCATCGAGACTTAAAAATATATAACTTATTTTTCGCAAATGCAAAATTCTTAGAAACGCGGACAGTTAAGTTCCTACCGTTTTAACCTCAACTTACAACCGGTTTTTAAGTATTTATTTGCTCTCGAAATATTTTATTTAAATAAAACCCCGTTTTAATCTATGTTTTCCGTTTAGTAATGACATCATTCGTTATTTACATTCAATCTTTGAATAGCAAAACGAATTGGATGAAAAATATTACTTTAGAACTAGCTTCATTCGCTTTGAATTAAAAATTGGGTCCAGATCAGAAATATATTTTGGGATAAAAGTCTTGTGTATCCAGGTAGCTGTATTCTGTGTGAACGCGGTCCCAGTTAGCATGTGGTCCCAGTTGCCTGAAACCTTTAAAAACATAACTACAACTAACCATTCATAACCAATGGGTTGGCAGGCAAATATCACTAAGTATTAGCGACCGTAGCATATGATTAAATGATAGTATATGTAATTACGTACATCCTATTTTTATTTTGTCTGCATTCATGCATCTCTTCATGCAATTTCATTTCCAAAACTTGACTTATTTGTAAAATATTAATGATCTTGTCATGGTAGTTACCTTCTACCGAGTACTAAGCTTCGTAAATATTTAGGCTTAGATACAAAACAAATAATTATAAAATACTTTATTAAAACCAGCAATGACAGAAACTTCCCACGCTGGAAAACTATTATAAAGACAATAACGGTGTTGCTATTTAAAAATAATTTATATATAAATTTAATGCATCACAAGTGCAACTACCAGGGCACCATAAGTGTAATGCAGTTAATAATCCCACTCACGAGTACGATACCGTTACCCAACTGGACCTTACTTTTAAACTCTATAAGACGATCGATCAACGTAGATTTTTCCAAGAATATTACCTTATTCGTAGCTTAGAAACTATAGGTTTGCCCTAACTTATGTATCGAACAGCATTCGTAGAAATAATTATTCCCGTGTCGTCGATTCCCTCCACGCCGAGTTGCTTTACGTCGAAGAGCGCTACGTCGAGTCTTTTCATGTGATCCAAAAACAATTGCCCACTTCATGCCGAATTTGTACTGTTAGAAACATAACCGCTACCTGGATCGTAATATTATATATATAATATCGTTATTTGAACTGAAAGCTTTATATTTTCCTGTAGTTATTTGTAGTTGTTGGTAGACCATATGCATTATTGTTATAACCAAATTACTAATCTGGCAGAATATTCTAGAGTAAAATGACATATTTTTTGAGAGCTTTTGAGTTTCTGCCAAAATGTTACCGTCGATGAAGTGTCTGGGAAATGGGTATATTGGCTATCCAAGTTCAATAATAATATTTCATAATCATACATAAAGATATATATTGACAATTAAAGGACTTATATGTCTTTAGGACCTGGTAATTGACAAATAGCTGCTGAGCCAAACTATAATATAGTCCTCGGTTCAAATGGTCCATCTTCCTGTGATAGGGATATGAAAGGGGATGGATAAGGATTTAGTCCGACTTTATCCTGTAGGTGTAGAAAGGCCACTTTGGGAGAATCATAATGTGATCCGAATGATCCTTCCTTAACTCTTGTCTCCTTCCTTAAGTCTTTAACTAACTTTTTATGATGCTATTTGTCACAAAAGCAATTCATATTTTGTGGACCATTTTAGGAATCTTCATAGGAAAGTGTAAAATAGGTAAATTGCGAAATATTAATCATTAGTGAATCATAATATGAATTGCACCTAAGTAACCATTTTGTCATTTCGATGATGAATCATATTCGGATCACATTGTGATTCCCCAGAGTGGCCTTGTTAGATATTGGTCTTCGTTTAATTCATGTTTTGTAATGAGTGGTTTAAAGTTCAACCAACCAAAGACTAATGAAATCCCATTTAATACACTTTAGAAAACCTAGAATACGTAGGTTGTCTTTGGAACACAATAAATTTCATCGACTTTTTGCCAACCTCGTGAGATCATACTGGGATCGTTAGCCCAAATCTCTGCATTATCGATGACCAAAAACAGTATGATGTCAATGCGTATGATCTCATCTTAAATATTGTTTGTGGTCTCGTCAGATTTGTTTAAATTATTGACTAGCTGCGCCCAGCGGTTTTACCCGCACAGACTCAATTTAATTTTTCGTGCTTTATTAAATCTAAAGTCGATTAAATTCCTTGTAAAAGCTATCAACCAGTGAAAGCCCGGCTAAAAATAAAATCGTCAGCCATTTCGGGGATAGCCAGAACAAACAGACAGACTGAGGGAAAAAATTTATAAAAAGTTTTTTTTGTACGGATATCGTATATACATTTTGTGAAATTGTGCATAATTTTTGAATTACAAACAGACACTTCAAACTTATTTATCATTATAGATGTATAGATTGTTATTCGTCTAAATTCATGGCCGGTTTAATGTTGGAATTTTTGTCTATTAGCCTATTATAATAACATTAGAATTCCGACCTCGGTCCTCCGTCTCTTTCAGTAACATGTATAATTTACCTTAAGACAACTGAATACAAAACCATCTAATAACCTTAAACCCTTTCAATGTATTCGAAACAAGATAATATAGAAATTCATCAAAATCTCTGTATGGATTATACAAGTAGCGTGTGCCTTCATAAAGATTTATAGGAATATCTTATTATATTAAACAAGCTATGAAAAAGAACCTTCAAAGATATGGGAAGAGAAATTTCCAAATTTGGGAAGAAAATAGGAAATAAATAGCTAATTTCTGCATGCATCATTATCACCTGATTTTATACAAAGCGACTGCCATCTCGGTAATCTGGGTTAAACCAGTTGTTAGACCCTCTTAGGCCTCAGAAATAGATGGCACTGCTATAGAAATGCTTCGCCAACAATAAAAAAACAAATCACATATTTGTATGTGTGCGCATGTGATTTTACATAAACACTATTTGCATGAGTATGCACTATGCATGTCATCTCACGCTCAATTAGCTTGTTAAATCGCTCACATTCTTAATGAGGCTCCGCCTATCTTCCTATGTACTTAGTAATTAATAGAAAATTGTATTTTGTGGTTTCGCTAATGTTCAACTACGAACCACATAATATGTATTGTATTTCTAGGATGACAGTTCGATAAAATTTTCCGAAGTTAATTCAGAATGTCACTTAAATTAATTCAAAAATCATTTATTCTTCTGATAAATATTGATTGAAAGGCAGTGGTGCTTTTTACATACATATGCTCACGTCTGTATTCCCCGAAGGGGTAGGCAGAGGTGTTGTAATCACAACACCCACTTTTCACCGAAGATGATTAAGTGCCAACGTGACAGATGGTGAATCCAGTGCCGTCTCAGACACTTTACATACGTCACTGAATTACTTCTCAGACATATGCAGGTTTCCTCACGATGTTTTCCTTCACTGTAAAGCACGTGGTGTGAAATCACTTTTTTAGAAAAAACTCATTGGTATAGGCCCCGCTGATATTCAAACATGCGTCGCTTACGTAGCAGGCGACTGCTCTAACCCCAAAGGCCACCACGGCTCTACAACAATGTAGAAGGCATAAAGCCGGGTCAACTGGAGAAACATGCCTGCAATGGGACACAACAAGGTTGAAATAGAATGGTCTGAGTAGAAAATAAAGAAGATAGAGGAAGATTATATAAGAAGGAAGATGTACTATCAAAGTATCTGATGGAGGAAATGAAACTTATGAATGTTGAATACAACGGATTAGTGTTACAAGAGGATTTGAAACAACTTTTTGACAGATTAAACTTTCAGATCAGGAGGCCTATTATCATCGGCAGCAGCAGAGCGTATTAAGAACTTCTAAACATTGGCGTTTCATTTTGGTTTCGTAAAAATTTACGTCTACAGTAAGAAGTTATTATACAGTAAGATCATAGTTGGCCCCCAGGTCATTCTTCAAACATTACAATACGAATTTATTTCTAGAGGACTCTTGATTTCAAATATAATAGATTACGCTGCATTCTTCAAGTTTACTGGTAAAAATTGCCGCAGTCAGTATAGAACATCGTGACATTATAATGGTTATTTCCAGAGCTGAACTTTAAGCGTAGAATGTACCTATTGTTGAACTATCTCCCAGACGATCTATTTCACAAGATGGATTGCAATATCGTCTATATACTAATATAGGTGCAACTGAATCATCCTACGCAGGAAAACAGGGTATTCCGCATCATCTATCTAGACATCTACACAGATAAATACATCTATTAATCTTCTATAACAGATAAATACAATTTAAGTGTCTGTGTAAACAAATTTTCAATAATTTTCTCTGTCCGTCTGTCTGTCTGTTTGTCCTAGGTAATCTCTGAAACGGCTGGACCAATTTTAACGGGACCTTCACTGGCAGCTATTGTTACTAGGAGTAACTTAGGCATTAATTGAAAAAAACATTTAGGGCTCCGCGGGAATTAAATTAAATCTACACGAGTGAAACCGCAGGGCACAGCTAGTCTAATGAGAAACTACTAACTTCATGGACCTTGGTTATTTTTGGAAAAATATGTTTAGTTATTGCTTTAAGCAACATTAATTACAAACTCCCTTTACAGAACATGGTTTAATCAAAGACCAAACTCGGACGAAAACTATGCCCATCCCTTTCCAAATGCGTATCACAAAAAGAGACGCTAGTTTCCAAGTCTATTCAATAAGGTGACGGAAGGAAGGATCCTGTACAATTTTCCCAACGAGTGGACATATTTCGAAATCTTTTGAATCTTCAATGCAAAGGCTATGAAAGTTACAATTAAGTCCTAGTGTTAAACTTTTTACAATAATAATTGTTGTAAATACCGTAACGTAATAGTGGTTTACCTCTTTAAAAAAACTATCTTGCTATTTTAGGGAGAAAACTACTCGCGATTTCGTCCGTAACTTAAACCCGCAATTGGTCTGGATATATCCTCGATAAATGGGCTATATAACACTGAAAGAATTTTTCAAATAGGACCTATAGTTACTTAGATTAGCGCGTTCTAGCAAACAAACAAACAAGCTCTTTAGTATCATATATTAGTATAGATATCTTTGTAAAATAAATCAATTAGCCATATCACCTTTCACCTTTAAGCTAGGTTGTTGAATATTTATAAAATTTATCTATTTCTTATTACTAATACATGAGAGATCAATGGCATGGTTATATATCTAAAATTTTCAAGGCTATTCTTTTGATCATTCATTAAACTAAACACTTATTTCAACCTCTTATAATGCCTAATCAGTTGAACTAATACACAAAGTTTATTATATCAATTAAGCTGCATATATGGAACTACAATGATTTATAGAACCATTTACGTCATATTAAATGACTCTGACTTGACCACCTGCGGGTTAAAACGATTATTGTTTTTCTTAAATCATGATTATCATCGATATACATAAATATATATAGATCAATAAAATTTAAAGGTCTGTTTGCAATTCCAAATAAAAATAAAACAATATTTTTTTTCTGTCTGTCTGTTTGATTCGGCTAATCTCGGCGGCTGGACCGATTTTAACACGACTTGCACTAGCAGATATCTGATGTTGTTGAACTTAAAAAAAATTAAGAGGTTTCTCAACTCAACCGTATATATTTTTAAGTTAAGCTGCAGGGCAGAGCTAGCCACATATATATATATATAAAGTTTTAAAGGTTGCTGGCACACAAACACAAGTTATTACGTAAAGTTATCAATTAAGTGGTGACGTCATCAAGGCTGCGCGGGTCACACAGTCATGCGCAGGCGCTACCTCCATTTAAATAGCAATATGGAGGCAGATTAGTGGCTTGCGGGCGCCGTGATATAAATTACACTTCAACTCCAAACCTAATCTTGATAACTCAGTTTAGAATTGACTAAGGGAGATCAATCTTGGAAATTCTGTTACTTCGCATCAAGAGCTATGATAGACGGACAGCTATGATATCTCTATAATGAAGGTAGTGTTACGGGATTTCATAGAAAGTAAGGTCTTCAATCTTAGATACTGTTATACAGAGATATACTTTTTAGGCGCATTTATGGCACAGAGCTTCGACTGGTGTTACATCCGAATTTGAAATCTATACATACAGATAAATAAAATTGAAGTATCTGTTTGTAATTCCGAAATAACAGCTTTTCACTTAATGCATATGAAAGTATATATATACGGTACTGACATAACATACTTTCATATGCTTTTATAGGTTGTTTAAATTTTCCTCTATTTGCTGCTTAATCTCTGAAACGATTGGATTTTAACGGAACGAAGAGCACAGCCAGTTTAAATAAAATAAATAATTCCTGAACACTTATTTTTATTTATCCTCGTTTATTTTATTAAAATGTGAGTCATTATAGTTCTAACAATTATATTTTAGAACAAAAGTAAGCATTGCCTTATTCATAAGCATCTTTAATAACTACACTTTACCACAAAAAAAAACGACGAAAGAAAATTAAGGAATTTTTATTCTACTATGATCATGTGCTGCGCACCACACAGCAAATGCTTTATAGGTATTGAACGGCCTTTAAGACTGAAGTTTGGTTTTCACCCAAAACTTGTCAATTGTGATGAAACACACCGGAATACCCCCAACTGCCATAGAGGAACTTGTTTGAGTCCTGTGTCTTACTGGGACTTTATCTTACGACATTGTGTAATGTAGCGTAGGAGAATTCCGAATTGGCTTACGAGAACCTTAGGAAATCTTAGTCCAATTGTAAGTTTCGTCCCAGTACAAATACCTTACAAGCAGTAGGGAATATAGACCTATTTTTCGAAACAAGAACTTTTGCTCATTCACGAACTATTTGTTCCTAGATTCCTAACTGCTTCTAAAGCTTATATTTAAACTGTGGTTTCGTTCTCTGTTAACTTTGGTGGTGTCAATGACACGTGTTTGTTTCCAGACTATCATTTAAAGTCACAACTAATCAAAGCCAATTCTTTCCATGTCGTGCCGACTAGCATTCATAGACGACATGACCAAATATTTCACAGACCATCAAGCTCTCTCTTTAGTTTGAGTTAGATAAATGTACTGCATCCATATTAGGATTGCAAGTATTCACGGCGTGGTATTGCGTCCACTTTAATTACTGCTGTGGATCTTTTGATGCCTCAAGTATTTCTTAAGACGAAAAGGATTTAATTGATGATGCAAGATTACTTCGCGGTAAAGGCCTGTCCAGTATTTTAAGAATATAAATTTAGCGTACATGTGAAGTTAATTGTGAAAATCCCTACAAACCTGGACAGAAATGGAAAAATGAGAATGAATTTATTCTGGTTTTCTAGACCCCGTTTTGTTAGAAGTAGCATTTCGTTCAAATAAAGGTGAAAAAATAATATCAGCTGTAATAAAACATAAGGCAGGAAACCTATAATCTACAACACTAATTGCCATAAAAACAAAAAAGTCTCTAATTACAGTTCAAAAACAAAGTAATGCTATTTGTTAAACGTCTGGAGTGATTAAACGAGTAATTTCTTTGATAAGTTGTAATTTAGACATTCTATCGAACTAAGCCATTCATGTTGGGGTGACTGGCCTTTGAGAGAGTTGCAGTGATGTGTACCTTGACTTTTCTCGGAAGTGATCCCTCCATTTCCACATGTCTGTAGTGTTCAGATGACCTGTGGACCTCCCTGCCGCCTCTTGCCAGATCTTCAGCCGAAGCCCTCTCTTCGCCACGAGACAAAGTAGTCACCTTCCTGACTATTCTGGTCGTGATGCGTCGTTGGCCGCTGTCATCCTTCTTCGAGATCTTCGTCGACTCCAGCGAGGAGCCGAGGACCTCGGTCGACAGCCGCTTATTCGTGTGAATCGCCTGCAGGTCCGACCCCCTGCCTCCAGCAGATAGGGGCACAGCAAGTGCGCCGTCCCCATCGTACTCGAAATGCGTCTGGTTACCGTCGTGAACGATCCTACCATTGTAACTCTCTTCTCGGTAAGATCCCGATCGGTAGCTCGATGTACGTTCTATCCCAGGGTAATTCCCATCGTATACTGTCTCGTGTCGAGTCAAACCATCTCGTAAGCTTCTCGGGACAGAAGCCAGGTTAAGACTCGTCGTTATAGGCGACCCTACAGGGGACGGACTGGATTTCTTCAAACTAGACTTGAGAGGCTTCGAGTCGTCGCTCTCGAGCGTCCCTTGCACAAACAGGCGCTTACTGCTGCCGCCCTCCTTCACAAATCTGTACATCGACATCGTCGAGTTGTTTCCTTCAGGGCTCAAAGGCCGTGACAACACATAATATTACCGCGGCACTGTCACGCACTGCAATGTCATTAAACTTGCACTTATTATGGATTCGACGCACGCTTCGACACAGTGACAACGTATTGATGTAAAAACTTATGAAAGTTAGCAAAGTTCTTGTTGAAACTAAAAGTCGTTATGCTAAACATAATGACGGATTAGGAATGTTCTCCACTCCGTGTTTGGCCACGGCTACAGATATGGGCGACCCTTCCGGCGGACGTCACACCTCTTGTCGAGGAAACATCAAAGGACGTCAAGAAACAAGTTTTAAATTTTAAAAGCAAAACTACAAAACAATGGAGCCAAAATACAAAGGGCAAGTGTAGTTTGTATGGAAATTGCTGAAAAATGCTCAGTAAATGATGTTGTTGACGCAGTAAACCTTGACCCGAAAATAAAATGCGTTTGTTAAACTTTATCCAACTAAAATCTCCAAGTTAATTACAAAAAAGATAAATTAATCAAATGCATGGGCAGCATATAACATCAATAATCTGAATCTGTACTTGAATGTAAGGTCATAATCGTAGTATTTGAATGAAAGACGGTTTGCTAAGAGCTCAGACAGAGTGATAAATGAGATGCTTCTAGCAAGATACGGCTAAAGCTGGGTAATACGTGCTAACTATTGTTTAAGACCATTCTAAATAACATGTGACGCAACACATAATGCTCAATATGTACTGAATGCATCACTAGTAGACTATTCGTAATTCTTAAAATAATCGCCGTGGAAAGCAATAATATACATATGCTCACGCCTGAATCCTATGGGGGAAGGCAGAGACCACCGTTTGCCACATGCTACGATCCTTACATACTTCTTTCGCTTTATCCACATTCATGCATCTCTTCATAGAATACTAGCAATTTCTTGGAGGATTGGAGGAAAATTCACTTTTCAATATCTTAATGCAATGAAAAATAAGGTGGACAAAATGATGGTAATGTATCTAGATGTAGACACACTAACAGACTATGATAAAATGAATTCAGAGGAAACTGCAAATTATTCTGAACTTAACTTTAAGTTAAGTTTCGGTAAGTAACTTCACATCCTAACAAAGGATTATCAACGTATACTTAAATTTAATCCGATAATAAATCAGGCGATACAAATGAATATTAATCGCCAGCGATTTTTATGTGGGTGCCATTAAAATTACAGGTGTACTTTTTGCGGGGGTCTATCAAGTCAATGGTGACACCTACAGCTAGGGACCTTGTATGTCTGTAAATGGGACTGACATTTTATCTACGGTGTGTTTAATAACAGTCTGGAATGCTTGTAGGCGGGTGATTATGCATTGTGAATTTCCGTATGTGAGTGCAGTAGGTGAAGTGTAAACAGTAACTATGTGTATAATAATGATTGTTTTAATCCTATGGGAAGCACGGGTAATTGTAACAATACTAACGAATATACTACACATGGAAAAAGAATTCATTAACCTGAGTTGCATTAATTGACTTTCCTGAGAAGCTAATCAAAATGTTGCACCATTTAAATTGTGGTTTAATCAAAGAATGCATGCAAAATTTACAGTATCTGCAAAATTTGACAATTGACAGCGTAAGTCATTTCAACCTATTTCACTGTCAAAGCTAAAGTCATTACTATTGCTATCGTCAAGTTTAAGTTTAATATTATCGTGCAACCAACCCTAAGATTAACATAGCCTTAGTTGAATATTACATAAGTTTCGATAGTATTGAGATTAAAGATATTTGAATCAAAATCACAGAAGCAAATTTGCAAATAATGGTTGTAGTTTAAAGTTGAAATTGTTTATGCTCATTCAGTTTTAGATGCAGACTACATAATTGTAGATTCAAGTAAAAACGTGTTATTGTTAAAACTCTTCAGTCATGATTTCTTAGTTTGAAGGTCATTACAAAATTTTGCTGTAATAAAGACTTATTATTTTCGGAAAATAGTTAGCTTAAGTATACGATTCTTAAAGGAAACTTAGATTGATTGAGCTATTATTGATTATATTGCCTATGTAAATAAATACAGGTATCATAGATACATTCATGACACTCAAACGGTTGCATGAAATGTCATTTCGTGTTCCTAAATAAAATAGGTAACGCTACGATCGTAATTATGATTACAGTAAGTCCTATATGAAATTCGTGTCACGTGTGACTTCGGAAATTTCAAAAATTCACACCGCCATTCAACTTTAAGTAGGTACGTTTCAAAACAGTACTCTTTGAACAACAAAATTAACACTGATCAAGGAATATTTAGCGAATCTGTTTCAATAAAAACACAATGTTTTTGTGAAACCGTTACGTTGTCACCGGTAAAATCGATAATCGAAAATCGCGCATCGAATCCAAAATCGGCACTAAATGATGCACTTGAAATCACTTCAATTACCACTCAAGTTCGTTTTTAGTTTGTTAGTCGTGTTAATTTTCGGTTCGTTTTCGTTATTTTATTGTTTTTGCGAGCAAGGGACGTGCGGCGTCGACGACTGTGCGCAGGAGACTGGCTCGGGCAGACAAGAGGCGCTTGCTACGCTGCGCTAACGCAGGAACAACAATCCGTGACGGAACAAAAAGTATTTCATATGTGGGCTTGTAATTAATTATGATATCTAAATAATTACGTTCAATGATTTGTTTATTAGCACATAATTATTTATACCACCTCCTTCTAAGGAAGCGCTGATCGGCATTTGAAAAAATAACGGGCATATTACAGATCTTTCGAAGGCTCTTAGTTTGATATTTCTAATTTTACCCGCAAATTCGCTCATGTCGTGATTTTCAAGTATCCTTTATTAATCCTTGGAGTTAACACCATTTCTATTCCAAATTTAGCCAAACCGGTTCAGCGGTTACCCGTGAAAATGGAGGAAAAACTTTCCCATTTATAATTATAGGTACTGAAATATTGAAATTGAAACAATTAGAGGCGACAATGCCTGAATTACTTGAAAAACACACAAAAGATCCTTGTGAATTTGTAATTCATTTGACAGCAGCACGTAATATAACACCATACAAACGTGCTTAGTACTGTTACGTAACATATACAGGTACTTCAAGGTCAAAATGCCATGAAGTGTCAATGTCGCCAGACTTACTCTGCAGAATTTACACAGCTGACTATAATGTTAACCTTATTAAAAGTCACAATATGAATCATACTATGCTTTTTGAATCTGGGTAAATTATTCAGGTCATGATACATCTGGCTGGTATCCAAACAGACTCAGATCAAGGCGGTAATCGAACTTACGAGACCATGCGTAGCAGGCAGGTATACTCACCACTGAACCCAAGGTACCAGCGGTGGATGTAGTACAGTTCAATTAAGTAGACCTACGAGAGGTCCTATGATGCCGCGGGGCAATATCTAGCTGTGTCCTAACTATGAAGTCTTATGGCTATGAAAGGTCGCCTGCGTGTCGGTGACAGACATATACACGTCAGATACATTTATATCGTACTATGTGTCGAAATAACATAGAGATAAGAGTTCATGGTAAGGCAGGAGTCACTGCAACTGAGGCGTTGCTTTCTCACGGACATCTTTAATTTTGATGCTCCCAAGTTAATAGCTTATAATTTTCGGAGCTCTAAGAATTGCATCTGAAAGACCATGAGATGCAATTCTTAGAGCTCCCTTAACTTTATCCCAAAACAACACATTGAGTCGACATACCAATTTTTGTCAACCACATTGCGGTTACGCATACCACATTTACCCCATCAAGTAATTGGTTAAGTAAGATCAGTTTTTGTGAGACATGCTACCATACAGGTTTTGGACTGGATGTAACAGGTGTCGTATTCCAACTGAGTGCATATCCAATCAACCACGAAGCTAGGGGAACCAAACGGAAGTATGAACAAACTAACTTCTTGTTCACGACTCCGTTCGAACATTTTCCGGAAGAAATAAATAGTTTTAAATATTTTAAAAACATAGGATCATTATGCCCCTTTCGAATTTCGATGCTACCCGTGTGGGAATATACCTCCATCTTATAATGGACCGCAGCTAGGTAATGCAACCTTAAGTTCCTGTTGTGAGAAAGGTTGCCAATGTTCCATGGGACAATTAGAATTTTCCGGAGAATTTTCTGCATACATACATACATATGCTCACGCTTGTATTCCCCGGCAGAGGTGTTGTAATCACAACACCCACTTTTCACCGAAGGTGACTAAGTGCCAACGTGACAGATGGTGAGTCCATCGCCGTCTCTTTACATATGTCATTGAATTACTTCTCAGAAATATGCAGGTTTCCTCACGATGTTCTCCTTCACCGTAAAGCACGTGGTGTGAAATCACTGTACATATGTTTTTTAGAAAAACTCATTGGTACAGGCCCCGCTGGGATTCGAACTTGCGTGGCTTGCGTAGCAGGCGACTGCTCAAACCTCAAGGCCACCACGGCTCTAGCTCAAACGTAAGGGCAATGGACGACGTCCGTATTTTACTTAATTCTATCTTTAATATAATTATTTCAAAAAACTTTTCACAGTATTCGAATATTTTTATTTTCAAAACGCTTCCAATTTTAGCGATATAACAGAACGTATCAAAACCTATATTTAGGCTTGGGACACAGGTCGCTCGTTGGTCATCTTACTTAAAAACCATCATATTTTATAAAGAGGTTGGACATCGTCTGGTCAGCTTCTGATAAGCTTGTTGGGGCTTTTCTCGCTAAGAGAATCAGCGTTGCTATTCAAGGTGGTAATGCTGCCAGCCTTCTTAGAAGGATCTCGAGATACACCGATTTGGGCCAAATAATTTAGTTTAAATTTAAGTTCAATTTAACCGACTACAAAAATGAAAGGAGGCTCTTTCTCCTATCAGTGGTACGTTTACGTATTATCTAAACCAGTTCCTTATCGAGTGTGGGTAGTTGAGGTATTTGCTACACAATGCTCACCAAGGTCACACACGCACACGTAGAGTTTCGTCTGAGAGATCGCGGGCGTCGTTCGTCCCAATTATTTGTTGTTTTTTTTTAAATATGTCGTTAATAAATATTAATAAACTACAAGCACTTCATGGATTTCCTAAAGTAAACTGTGCAAATCCCCAGTTTATTTTCCATAGTCAAATAAGAACCGTAACGGCCGGTTTGTGTAGTAGCCTGCTAGCCTGATACGCAAGTTCCAATCCCGCAAACATAATTTTTATATTTACATATTTGTAAGCAGTACAATAAGCGAAACATGTTAAATATTTTAAATAAATACTAATGTAAAATAGATTATAAAAACAATCTTTGTCAATGTTTTCATTACAATAAGAATGAGTTCTCAATGAACCACCAACGCCATCTTTTGACCGTAAAGCGATGCGAAGCCAACTTTCGGCGTCATTACAAATCTCGTATACAAGAGCAGCGCCATCTAGCGAGGCGTTTAGCTAGCAAGCAAGTTTTATTTTTTTTTTCTCTGAAAACTTACCATAAAGGTCTACCAAAGGGTTGCATGTAGAAATAAAATGTGTGAGTAAACATTATTAAAAAATATATGTATGAGAGGTTTTTTTTTGCATCTCTCAGATTCACACATCAATAAAATATAGGTAGACATTTACACATTATCCTAAAGTTATTGGCATCGTGTGGTTAGTTAACGATCAGATATTAATCGTAAATTCCGCAATCTAAACCTTCAATTGAGAGCACTGTTTTATGATTGTAATTGGATGCTGATAAGCAATAATGTGTCAACCCACAAAAAGTCAAATTCAAAGGTTTTGATATATTTTGATAATGCATCACGTATTTAACATTCTAAAAAAGTGTTTCAAGTCATCTGAAACATAAAAGTACGTAAAAAATGGATTTATGTCATAAAACAAATCTTAAATCACGTATACAATCATCTTAAGACGCCATTTTCTCAAAACCAAGTTTATGCGGGTTGACACATTATTGCTTATCTGCATCCAATTATTCTTGATAGAATTATTGAATACTATACTATATATTATTCTTGTACGGTATATATTTGTATTTTAATCGTTTATAAGTTTATTAATGTGAACCTATGCCCTTGTCCATCTCCATGCATACCCGCTCCTATTTTGTGTGTTCTGTGATAATTGGTTGACTGGTAGAAAATGCTCCACCTTTGTACTTTTGTGCATAAAGTGTAAATAAATAAAATACTGGATGTATTTTTTTATGACATTGAATAACTTTTTCATTTAATAATTATGTTATAAGCATTATAATAAAATGTATAGTTTGCCTATGTATCATCTTTGGCAATCGTTACAGGTCAGTCGGAGGCCTAAAATAGTCCAACAACTGGTTGAACCCAGATCACAGGTTTTCTTCGTCAAATGGTTGCGAAGGTCAGATGGCAGTCGCTTCGCATAAAAATCAGGTGATCAGCCACATTGGGTTGAACCAAGTGCCGACCCCAACAATGAATGGGCTTATCCCATTCATTGTTGGGGTCGGCAGCAGACAACCAGGGAGATGATTTATAGTTTTATATCAATTACGTAACACATTATAAAACATTATTTTGATTTCCTGTTAACTATTTTCCCGCCGGCATACTGCATATTTTATAGATTATTTAATTTAGAAACTTAATTGGTTTAAGTTTATTTTCAATATGTTACAAAAATAAATAAATAATTTACAATATGACTTTCTTCTGCTATTATGAGTTCGTATTCCAGATTAGATAGGCTATGGTAATCTTAGGCGGGCCGTATGCTTTCTTCACACTTTACTTGTATAGAAATTGCCCACCTGATAGAACATTCTATAAAACTCTTTTCTGAATTAAAATAAAACTGTGCGAGTTTTTTAACAAAGAATGTACACAAAGAATGTAGATATCCTATCTACAATCTCTTTTTTAAAAGCGTTAGTCTATGGTTGAGAGCTAGAAAAAAAAACACGGCAATAAGGAATATTCAAGTATTGCACAAGTGAGGGCAGTATAGAAAGTGAGCTAAGGGGGCGAAGGCGTCGTGTGGGCCTGACATCTGGTCCGCGACCTTCGGCCTACGCAGCCCTGCTCTAGGCCACTATGTAGGAAACATTATTATTATATTATGACGACATCGTGAGGACACCTGCATATGTCTGAGAAGTGATTCAAAGACGTATGTATAGTGCCTGAAACGCGATGGACTCACCCTCTCTCACGTTGGCACTTAATCATCTTCGGTGAAAAATAGGTGTTGTTATTACACCTGTTCTTATTTCTTCTCTCTTCTTATTTACAATGTCGAATGGGACCGCCATGGTTTCCAAGCGAGAGCATAGGGTAAGTATTCCGTTACAGGTCTCTATAGGCCGCGGTGACCACTTACAGTCAGGTGGATCTTATGCTTGATCGCAAGCGATGAGGCTTAGAAAAATGTAGAAAGATTTTTAGATTTACATATAGGTAAGTACTTATCCGTGCTCTCAAAGTAATTTTTTTAAAACATTTCTTTTCTCGTTCACTAAATATACCTATTAGCTCATCTTTAGTCGGAGAATATTGTATACAAGTGCTTCTTGTTTCAGAAATTAGTTGGATTGATAATACATAATGATCTATTTAAAAGACATTTAATTCCTAACAGATTAATTCGAATAACCTCAAAGAAAAAAAAATATGTTTAACAATAGTATAAGCTATATTAGTTCACAGTGACACCGACAGATGGCGCTATGAGTCCCTTCCGATAGACCTACTACTGTGGGTGGAAATTATTTTAGTAGCTTCGATCTTTGTTTCAAAGTACTGCACAGGTAATCAAATTGCGAGGAAGAATTTTCACTCCTACATGATAATTTACGAACATAATATTTTACTTACATAAAGTTATAATTTTAATAATGTCCTGATTTTATGAGGTTAATTTACAGATTGGAAGTTACCATTGTGTTTAAATTAAGATTTTCCATTTTTAATAGATTCCGATATAAGTATGCGCCTCTAAATACTTATCGTTGGGCAATCGAATCGATACAAATATCGAACTAGAAAGTTCACAAATTGAACCCATCAGAGCGGGCTCAAGCCTCAAGTTTATATACATAGTGACATTTATATGTAGACAACTATCGTTTGTAGTACGCCGAAATACTGAGATGTCCAGCATGCACAGTATAAATATAACCTCAATACAAGCAGTATGGAATCTACGATCAATTTGTTCAAAATTACACACAGGCGCATTCATCTATTAGATAATGAGTGTACAGCACGAGGTATGAAATCACTGCACATAAGCTTATTAGCAAAACTCATTGATACACTCGGACTTGAACTTGTGTAGCTTGCCTAGCAGGCGACTGTTCGAATCCCACGGTCACCACGGCAGTTGAAATAATGATATAACATATTATATGTAAAAATCGTACGTTCTAGTAGAGGTACAAAGTTTCCAAATGCAGTTTATATCAATGCAAGTCATATAAATTGCGTACACATTAATATGCAATGTTCTGCTATACAAACGAGATGATGAATAAACATATCAATTACAATTATAATGACATCTCCTTATATGGAGCTGACACTTATACAGGCTGATATGAATCATATATGTAAATAGGTCAACATATTTTATTTTATTCTGCGCATATTATGTACGAGTCTTCATTTCATGGGTGGCTAGTGCTAACGCTAACTTTAACCCGCGATTGGTTAGCGTGACGATATATAGCGTATAGCCCTCCTCAATAAATGGCCTATCGAAGTCTGAAATATTTTTTCAAATCGGACCAGTAGTTCCTGAGATTAGCGCGTTCAAACAAACAAACTCTTCAGCTTTATCTGTACATAGATATACGAGGCGGGACTCGTACCCACGGCCTCGGCAAACTGTGCAGCTGCTCTGCCAAGTGAGCTTACTCGTGATCCTACCTTATGCGTCGAATGTTTTTCCTTCCCTTGTTTTGCGGTTTAGTGGCCGTCTTGCGCCATCTGTCGGTCGGTGTATCCAAACTGAACTGATACGTCTCAAGTTACATTTAACTATATATCAAATCGATGACGCAATCCCGATCTAAATATTAGACTGTTTTTTGTCATGAGGCACATGATTACATTCTATATTCTTAAAATTGGCCATTAATTAAATTAATTAATGAGACATGAATTTAATAAAAACAAGATTTTGTAGTACCTAACAAAAAACTAAATGGTGAACTAATCGATCTATCAAGCTCTCCAAACCAGGTGCAACATTAGGTTAGAAACGAACATCCTGTGTACAGGCGCCGCTCCTTATACGGGGTGCGATAACTATGCCAGCGATGTGAGACTCCTACGGACGCTGTATACGTCCATGTAACTATACATGTAAATATTATATGTTAAGGCACAATATTAAGTGATAAAATATGTTTATTGGTATTAAAATGGTTTCTTAAATGGCAATGACCTGGAAATACCCAGACTTGTATTTTGGACTTGTTTATTTTAGGCATAACAAATTAATTTTTGTTTAAAAAAACAATATTAGTAAGAATGTTAATGTGAATTTATTAGAGTGGCGTTGACTACATACAACTTACGTAATACATAATTATGTTTTACTTAACTTTACAAATCATATATATAAATATGCTCACGCCATCCCAGAAGGGTCCCTGAGGGGTAAGCAAAGGTGTTGTAACAACAACGCCCACATTCCACCGAATATGATTAAGTGCCATCGTGACAGAGGGTGAGTCCATCGCCGTCTCAGGCACTATACATACTTCTTTGAATTACTTGTCAGACCTATGCAGATTTCCTCACGATGTTTTCCTTCACCGTGAAGCACGTGATGTGAAAACACTGCACATGCGTTTTTAGAAAAACTCTTTGGTACAGGCGACGCTGGGATTCGAACTTGCGTAGCAGGCGACTGCTCAAACCCCGAGGCCGGTATTATATATGATAATATTATTTTTCTATGCAACGAAAGTGTTCATTATGGCCGGTTCTTCTCAGAAGGCTATTTTCCGAACCGGTGATCTTCGATGTTCATAAGTGCCTTACCAGGGCTGAACTGAATGAATCATTTTCATTTTAAACGAAAAATACTTTTATCTCTTAGGATCTCAACCTCCTTTTGACCTTTCTCCCACAATGTTGCAATAATAAATATTGTATGAGGAGAAAGTGAGTCGATTATTCGGCTGACTCGAACAATGAGTTACATTACTGGTGACTCATAACAATAATTTAAGCTTGTAGGTTCGCTTGGGGTAGTCAAAGCCTTCTCAAGGCTTGAGGCAAAGTTAGCCTTATGAATGATTTTAGTAAAAGTTTTTCAAGTTTAGGAAAAAAATTCCAACCACTTCTGGGCCTAAAGAGCTTCATAGCACAGTTGCTATTGCGCATATCATTCGATCAGCGAAGTTAAGCAACCCTTATTCTAACCAGTAAATGAATGGGTGACCGACCGAGTTCCCACCGTGCCTCGGAGAGCACGTTAAGCCGTCGGTCCTGGTTGCCAATTTATCATCTTTAGCAGTCGTTTCAGGTCGGTCGGGGGCCTAAAATAATCTGACAACTGGTTTAACGTAGATCACAGATTTTCCTCGTTAAAGGGTTTGCGAAGGTCAGATGGCAGTCGCTTCGTATAAAATCGGGTGATCAGCCACATCGGGTTGAATAGGGCCAGGGAGATATTCTCGGAACGAATCCATCTCTCATATGAAAAGGCTTACGTAAGCATCGATCTAGTATCTAGTAAGTATAAAATAGTAAGTAAGTATAATATATAAATAAACTAAAAATATGGAACTATTATTATATCTTTGATATTTTGTTTATTTATAGCGGTAGGTATAGGGGGCTTTTCCTTATACATATTATGATTTAAACTGCAGATAAGCTAAAATCATTTTGAAGCCAACGGAAACATTTTTTCAACGCACTTTTTGCTGACGCCAAAGTCAAACATTAATTGCCGACATGTTGTTTTTAGGTCAGTAAAAAATCTAGAAAAAACCACGAGAGTAATGATTGATGTATGCAAATAAAAAATAGGACGTCACGTGGCTGTTGTAACGTGTATTAGGTCGAGTAAATACATTTGAATGATTATAAGATTACATCTTATTTCTTATATAGTTTTCATCGGGCATCAGTCACAATTATTAGCATACATTCACTCTTGTATTTCCCTAAAAGGAGAACTTATAGTAGGTCGACACATTTCGGCTGGCGGGCATTCTCGTCATACTTGTGAACAGGTGCTGCTTGTGAGGGTTGGTCGTCTCAAGCTACACATTTAGATATAAGTAGAACTACTATAATTTTCTTTATGTTAATCTTTATCGACATTTGTGCATTGGAACTGTGTCCATGGGCTTACATTTCTCAAGTGATTTATTTTGTTTTTTTTTTAATTGTTTAAAATTTTATAAAAAAGAGTAATTACTGAGTTACTTGCCAGGTTCTTCTCAGTAAAAGCTTCTTTCCGAACCTGGCGGTAGCATGTCTAATCCTGTAAATTATGTTATTCTGACGATTTGAAAGTGCTTTATAAAAAGTCTCATCGAATAAAGATATTTTTGACTTTGACTTTGACTTTCGGCAGTTATGTTTAAGTCCCTTGTAATAGGAGGCGAGCCTATTGCCATAAATCGGTCATTAATCCAGGCTAACACTTTGCCCATCCCGAGTATTGAAATCAGGGGTCTACTCTCTTTCTGCGCAAACGAACGGAAATCTTTTGTAGATACAGCATCGATTCCTTTTTACCAAACTCAAGTCTTTGTTCGCTTATAAAATAAATTTAATTACGACAAGTTCAAAATATATAAACGTCAGAATTTTCCAGCAGAATACCTTCAAACTAAATTTGACAACGAATAAGAACCGTAGGACCCTTTAGGGCTCCGAAGCTTTGTTTTTCGGACAAAGCATATAGGCCTCCAGAGTCTGTACACATAGTAACATTATCCTCACGCTTCGCTAGTAGAAACGATACAAAACGTAAGGGAATGACATGTCACGTGATTGATGTATGTCATTTCCATACATTTTTTATCGTTTATACTAGCGTAAGCGCAAGATAATGATACTTTGCCCTACAGGACGATTTGGGGCCCAACCATGAACGCTTCTTGCAATGTTATTACAGTTGTGTGACAGTGACAGATGTATACACGTCAAATACATCTGTCTCATAATAAGAGTAAAACTATCATGGCAATAACAGGTTATAGTAAGGCCCCTGTTCGGCAGTAGCGTTTGCGACCACTAGAACAAGGAGGTTCCATTCTCATCTTCTATACAGATAAATAAAATTTAAGTGTCTGTTTATAATAAAAAAATTGCAGGTTTTCACTGAATGCATGTAATAAAAGTATAAACGGTACAGATATAGAAAAAAGTAATTAAAAAAATCTGTGTGTCTGACTGTTTGTTCCGACTAATCTCCGATACCGCTGAACCGATTTTAACGTTATAAGGAGTGTAGGCTACTTTTAATGAAAAAAAAATAAGATGGGTTTCGCAGTCCTTAAGTCTACGCGGGTAAAACCGCGGGGCACGGCTAGTTAATAATATTAACATGGATTTATATCCGCTCCTTTATATCCCCCTCTCCCCTGCAATAAGCTAGTGACACCTATAAAGTGGAAGATTTCCAAGAAAAGCTGACATCACAGTAAAAGACCGGAGACTTGACATGAATACGTGATTATTGTGTCAAGGTTGCCAGTTAAGGTTTTTGAATTAGAATGTTGCCAATTGTTGTCAGACCATGAATGAATACAAACTTTCCCAGATGAGTAGGGTATGGAGTGAAATCAAACGTGATTTTTAAATCAACAAGCTTATTTTTTTTTACTAAAATCGGATGGTAAGCGGGTATGACAGCCTATGAAGCCTATGAGCCGTAGTGGCCTTGAGGTATGAGCAGTCGCCTGCTACGCAAGCGACGCAAGTTCGAATCCCAGCGGGGCCTGTACCAATGAGTTTTTTCTAAAAAGACTTTGACTTTGACTGATGTACAGTGATTTCACACCACGAGCTTTACGGTGAAGGAAAACATCGTGAGGAAACCTGCATATTTCTGAGAAGTAATTCAAAGACGTATGTATAGTGCGTGAGACGGCGATAGTCTCACCATCTGTCACGTTGGCACTTAATCATCTTCGGTGAAAAGTGGGTGTTGTGATTACAACACCTCTGCCTACCCCTTCGGGGAATACAGGCGTGAGCATATGCATATGTACAGCCTATGAACTTGAACGTGACCAACACCAATAGAGTCACTTGCGCATAGTTCCCGAGTAAAAAACGAGCAAAGAAAAATAGTGGGGTTACTGCTTATGTTTTTATTCGCCTCGCACCATACATAAAGACAGAGACAGACTCATAAAATGACTACTGAACATTCAAAGGTAGTCTCGTTCTTAACTCGTGACGGGACATGTATCTATCTAAATATATATAACTAAAAGGTGTCTGACTGACATAGTGATCTATCAACGAACAGAAGAGAAATATGGCATGCAGGTAGATGTTATGAAAGGAAAGAAAGGATTTTGATTAATTCTACCACCAAGGCGATAAAATAGGGGATGAAAGAAAATGCTACTTTTAATAAGAAAACTTAGGGTATGTTAACGCGGGTGATACCGCGGGACACAGCTAGTGTATCATATTAGTTCACTATGCACCTAGTTCTAGTACCTTCCAAGAACTGACCTTAGTCACCGTAGGAACACTATACGGTAGAATAAAACACTGTCGCCGAATTACGAATGAGAGATCCCATTAGAGCTGGAGCATACCGTATGTATTCGTTACTGAGTAACGGGTACTCCATCTAGTACCGAGTAACGAAACGTTACTCACGAATACTTTTCGTTACTCGCATGTTTCGTATCATGGTTACATACGCTGTTTCAATGACGTAATGTAACGCTGCGTTGATGCGTGTATAAAAGTATATACTTGAGAAAAAGTGTTTTCATAAAATTTTGCCACATAAAATTCATAATTTTTTATGTAATAGTATGAAATAAACGCCGCGCCATTTGTATATTATATACTGTACGCGTACGCAATACGACTGGATTTTTTTTTCTTTCTTTTTTCTTTAGCATAACATAGCATGTTATGAGGTATTAGGAGCAACGAGTAACAAATACGATAGTAACGAGTACTGAATGTATAGTAACGAATACATACGCGTACGTTTTTTTTCGTTACTTTTACACCTCTAGATCCCATACTCAACTTAATTTCAATTATTCAAAGATAATGCTAAAAGCTGTTTATAGGGTTGACAACGAATGATAAATTGCGGGAACTGCTTGATTGACGCCTTCTTAATTAATGCTATTTGAGAAGGTCGATCACGCTTATTGTAACGATACGACACCGATAAGATAATCAAAACATATTGAATATGAAGTCCATCTATTATATTGTATTACGAATAAATTATATTCATAATTATATGTCTGTCACCATCATTTAAATATGAAAGACCCATGAATATAATTGTATATGATACATAATACTCTCGATGAAATATTCATAGAGGCAGTGTTCAACTACTTATTTTACATATCTAAACGCGTGCCAATATATCAAACTAGTTTCTACTCGCGACTTCGTTTCCTTGATAACTATTTTCCAAATTTAGGGTAAAATTATATCGTTTTCTTTATATGTATGAAGTTTATATCTGACAACAGACAGTACACTTGTCGCGAATGCGAAGAGATCTCACGTAGGTAGTTATACTTATGTAGCTAGTTAGTGTGCGCCGGCGCCGACTTGTCGGGACGGAGAGATCACGCCACTTGTGAACGAGCCGGCAACGAAGTAACACCGGTGAGTGAGATTATTATTTAAGATGTTTTTACTATGCATTTGATATGATTAGTACCAGAATTATTGTGTTATATGTGTTGTGTATCAGATATACGTCTGCGGACAGTGCTATGACCAGCCATAGCAATATAAACTATCAGTTCTGGAGTACCCGATGAGTTCGGGCTGTCTGAGGACAGTGAAGAGACCAGCCTCTCATACTCTGTTATCAGTAGGTGACCAAGCACTGAGGTGTTCGGTCTACCAGCGAATGGTAATGAGACCAGACTCAGTTATCAGTATCAGTTATACCAGAATCAGTTCAATTATATGCGAGGCTTGGGGTGACTATAGGGGAGGTTGGAGGTCACAAGGGGAAACCCACAAAGAGATCGTAATCATGTACATATCAGAGTAACAGGCCATGTAAACCGACATGGCATTGGTAGTGTCAAACAGACATCGTTTCTACTCAGTTCAGATATTCGTCATGTACATACATTATCAGGTACTTGGCGACATGGTGGAGATGCTGGGATCTGACCCACAATTTTGTGTTTTTGATACTTTGTGAAATACAGCAGTAATATACAATTACGTAGTCACGTGATTGAATACGTTCTAGTAGTTAATTTGATCTGGTTTACGTAGATATTATACATGTGGATAGGCACATTGTATACTGTATTGCAAGCCGAATCGAGTAGGCCAATTCGCCATACAACTTTATGTAAATTAGCGGAGGTACCTAAACAAAAGCGTGTACATTGTAAAATTCTCTGCCTACCCGCGAACGCCCGGTTTTTAACTGGTAAAGCAAATAAGGACTAGTTTAGCAAAAATAATCACATAGGGTTATGTTACTCCTTAGTTAGCGTACCTGAAAGAAGATATGATGTTTATTGTAGATCGCACATAGTCACAGTGAAAATACTTTATTACCTAAGGAAGGTTTGAGGTAATAAGAAATATTAATAACTATTTTCTTACTGACTACCTTCAATGCTTAGCATTAATTTAAGTAGGATTTTATTATAGCTTTCATGACGATTTATGTTACGAATTAGTGCGAATATTGACACGTAACTGACATCTACTTTATTTTATTTAAAACGAGCAGGTAAAAATAAAAAATATTTTAACTGACGAACATGAATAAAGGTTTACTTGAGTAGTTACCAGAGAGTATTCATTCTTAAAGTAATTTTTGTTTTAGATTTTGAACAATACGTACGTAGAGAAGATAACGGTTACCAATTGTATTATTGGCATGGTTACTAAGTACTAATGGAAGAGGTACTCGGCACCCGTTTGAAGCTAATCTTCGATTCAGTTAAGTCCTCTTTAGATGCAACACAGTGTGCCCTGTCAAATGCAACCGATCATACCGATATTAAAGAACTAGAATTGGTTGGGTCTAGGCTTAAAAGTGCAATTCAACGTCTCGTTACGGAAATTCACAATTACTGCAAATCAGTATCGAGTCCAAATGTTGATGAAATCAGTCAGTATACGGCGACACAAATTCAAGCTGAAGACATATTGTCAGAATTAGAAGTCCGTATCAGGCGAAATGATTGTAAACAAAGTACAGTTTCAGATAAATGTGAGAAAATTAATATCAGTAGCAAATTGCCACGTATGGAACTAGCTAAATTCGATGGGGATGTACTTAAGTGGTACCAATTTTGGGACCAGTTTTCATCTAACGTCGACAACAGAAATATAAGTGAAGTTGATAAGCTATTATATCTTCAATCTGCTCTCGAAGGTGATGCCAAGCAGGCAGTCGAAGGTTTGGATACCACGAATAAGAATTACCGAATAGCTGTCGATACCCTACGGGAACGATATGGCAAACCCAGCACGATTATCGATGCTCATTATGTAGCTTTATATAGAATAAAAACAGCGTCATCGAATGAAGTTAAGGAATGCAGACAAGTTCTCAATGAAATTGAAAGACATCTTAGGGTACTGAGTTCCCTAGGAGAAGATGTAAATCATAACCACCTCCGAGTCATGATCACAGAGAAATTTCCAGAAGACCTAATTTATGAATTAAGAATGAAGATGACTGGAGATGACGAATCAATCGATAGTATTAGGAAGTATTTAGAATACATTATTTCAGCTAGGGAAACATCTCATAGATTAAAAAGAGGTACAACAGACACTAAGATTAGGGACCAAGTAGGCAATGAAGACAAACAAATGGCGGATAATTTTACATTGGGTTCTTTACATGTGAGATCTGAGGAAAATAAGGGGTTTAAGCAACGTAGGTTTATTAACACTAGGAAGGATCAGCCTAAATTTGAAAACAGACAAATCAATAAACCTAGAACCGCATTTCGGAAGAGACCACATGATAACTCTGATAAGTCAGAGGAACCACCACTTAAAGCTAAGTTAAATAAGTGTATATTTTGTATGCAGAACCATTTTAATGATGAATGTACCACCTACAAGTCTCTAAGCGATAGGAAGTCACAGTTAGGAAATCGCTGTTACAATTGTTTTAGCGAAGGGCATAGGGCCATAGAATGCCGCACTAAGCGCAAGTGCAGGCATTGTCATATGTTCGGTAAACATAACAGAGCATTATGTCCTAATAAGCTAACTCATCCCCCAAAGTCGACCCAAACAGATAGCTTACATGTTAGATCTGAAGTCAATATGACGTTCTTACAAACTTGTATTGTTTACGTTACGAATCCGGAAGCAGTTAATAGACAGGTGAAATGCAGAATTCTACTTGATTGCGGTAGTCAACGTTCTTATATAACCAAGTCTATTGCCAATTCTTTGAACCTCCCTATTATTGAGCAAAATAACTTATCAATATTTACATTCGGTGCAAAATCACCACAACAGATAGAGAGTCCCGTAGTAAATTTAAAAATTATAACGCGAACTGGGGCTACGCGGCTTATACACGCAAACGCAGTAGCGCACATTACAAATGGCATACAAACACCAGTCTATAGTGACCCAGCCAAAAGGTGGAATGATGTTAGACTTAAGGATCTGTTATTTGCTGATGATGGTTCATGTGGTAATAATATAGACATATTGATTGGTAACGATTATTATCATTCGTTTATGTCTCATGAAAGGATTTCTATTACACCAGATCTTTTCTTAGTCAATTCAGATTTTGGTTGGGTGTGGTCAGGAAAAATTGGGGAGACTACTGATGATTCAGATCAACTAACGGTTTTGACTTACTTTCAATCGAATGCAGTATTCGATAATAAATTGAACGAACCTGATTTACCTTTAAAGATAGATGATGTCAAAAGATTATGGGACCTTGAATCAATAGGTATTACGGATTCCCCAGAATCTACACACGAAGAACAGGCAGTTAAGCACTTTAATGAAACCGTTCAGTACAGTGATAACCGGTACCATGTTCGATGGCCGTGGACTGAATTTCCACCAAATTTGCCAGAAAACTTGGGCTTAGCTTGGGGCCGTCTCAATAGTTTATTGAAAAGGTTAGATCAATCGGACATTGATTCATATGATGCAGTTATTCAGGAGCAGTTACGGAATGGGATAATAGAAGAAGTACAAAACTTCGATAGCCCTCAATCTCATCCAATCCATTACCTTCCACACCATTGCGTTTATTGTAGGGATAAACCTAATAAGGTTCGCATCGTCTATGACGCCTCCGCTAAAACTTCAGATAACAGAAGCCTTAACGAGTGTTTATACCGTGGACCAATAATGTTAGAGGACCTAACTGGGTTACTAATCAAATTCAGAGAACACCCAGTAGGTATTGTAGCCGACGTAGAAAAGGCCTTCTTACAATTAGGGCTACAAGATTCAGATAGGGACGTAACACGATTTCTTTGGTTGAAAGATAAAAATTACGGACCGACTGCAGATAACACTATACACTTTCGGTTTTGTCGCGTTCCATTCGGTGTTATATCCAGTCCATTTTTACTGAACGCTACGATCAGATACCATCTCACAAGATCGAATAGCGTTCTTCTAAGGCAAATAGCTGATGATATATACGTCGATAATATTGTTACCGGTACGCAAACAAATTCCGAGGCACTTAAACTGTACGAGGTTTCTAAACAATCATTCGATTGCTTATCTATGAAGTTGCGCGAATGGAATTCAAACTCAAAGGAAGTGATTTCTTGTATACCGCAAAATCTTCGAGCGGAAGATTACAAAGATGTTAAAGTATTAGGTTTGATATGGGACGTAGAAACTGACAAGCTTCATTTAAGAGCTAATTTCGAAAACAGTAGTTTGATTACGGTCAAAACTAAGCGACAGGTATTAAAGATTATAGCTTCGGTTTATGATCCCTGCGGTTTCGCCGTCCCAGTATTACTTCCAGCAAAACTTTTCTTTCAGAAATTGTGCAAAGAGAAGGTTAGTTGGGATTCTACATTAAATGATAGCCTCCTCGCCGAATGGCAGCAAATAGCATCAAAGTTATCTTACTTAGAAGATATACATGTCAATCGGTACTATGCGCAAAGTTTAATCAGAAATGATATCAGTAGCAATGTTGAATATGAGCTGCATTGTTTCACAGATTCTTCTCTGGAAGCTTACTCAGCAGTTATTTATATGCGCAGTTCTTTAACCACTAATAATATTGTCAGTTTCGTTATTGGCAAGTCTAGATTAGTGCCCTTAAAGAACCAAAATCACCTACAGATTCCCAGGCTCGAACTGTTAGGAGTACTGATTGGCTGCAGACTTTTGAAATATGTAATGAAATTCTTGCGTTTGAGGATCAAATCACAATTCTTATGGACTGATAGTCAAATAGTGTTGAGTTGGTATACATCAGATAAACTGCTTCCCCCGTTTATTTCGCGTAGAATCAATGAGATTAAACAAATCAAAACCTTGCAAGTAAAATTCATTCCAACAAAAATTAATCCTTCCGACGTAGGCACTAGGTCAGACCGAGTAGATTCATATAATATATGGCTCAAAGGTCCCGAGTTCCTATCGCAAAATGTAGACAAATGGCATAATTTACTAAATTATAAAGGTCAAGATCCAACACAGAACAATTTGGCCGGGGAGGGTCTATCGAACGTAATATCTACAGTTAATACTGAGGTAGCTAAACCAGATTCAGTTACGACGGACCCTATGGTCGTTGATAATAACCATGAGCACATGGAAGACAACGAAACGCAAATAATATTAGAAATTCAGGCTGAATATTTCCCTAGAGAAATCGAAGGTGTCACAACTGATTTGTCTAGAACATTAAAGTTATTTAAAGATCAGAACGGCATAATTAGGTGTAAAGGTCGATTTAAAAATACAAGTTTGACATATGATCAAAAAGAACCAATACTTCTTCCAAAGAACTCTGAGTATACCAGTAAAACTATTATGGATTTACACGAAAAGAACTATCATGTGGGCGTCTCACACACATTAGCTTTATTAAGACAAAAGTTTTGGGTCCCTCATGGCAGATCAACCGTTCAAAAAGTGATCAGGAAGTGTACAAAATGTGTGAAATATGGCGGAGGTCCCTTTAAACTACCACCAATGCCTGATCTACCTGAAGAAAGGGTCAAACTCAGTCTGCCCTTTGCCTTTACGGGCTTAGATTATTTTGGACCTCTTTATGTAGAGACTAGTAAAGAGAAACGCTGGGTATGTTTATTCACGTGCCTGACAATTAGAGCAATACATATGGAAGTAGTTAAAGACTCGTCAGCGGAAGAATGTCTACTAGCCATAAGAAGGTTCGTCGCAGTAAGAGGATTACCTCAACTGATAATATCAGACAACGCAACACAGTTTAAACTAACCGCTGATGTCTTTACTTCCAATTACTGCATTCTGAATAAAATACGTTGGAAATTCATTCCGGAATTAGCCCCCTGGTTTGGAGGTTTTTACGAACGTTTGATAGGTTTGGTTAAACATTGTATGAAACGGACGTTAGACAAGCACCTGATAAGCCACAACCAATTGTGTACCGTATTGAAAGAGATTGAAGCGGTTATAAATACCAGACCTCTGACTACAGTAGGTGCAGAGTTAGAACAAATTTTAACTCCAGCGCATTTTCTACGTGTTGGTGGAGCAGTCACAACTGAAGTTTCAGATCAGGAGTTTCTAGAACCAGCAACGTTAACTAAAACAAATCTGATTTATGGCTGGAAACAAGGTCAGATTATGTTGATTGAGTTTGCGAAGATGTTCAGGAATCAATACTTAACCAGCCTTCGTGAACGAAGTGACAAACATCGACAGCCAAGAGTTATAGTTAATAGAGCACCAAGAATATCAGAAATAGTTCAATTAAAATCAGACGGTAATAGGGCACACTGGAAAGTGGGAAAGATAATAGAATTGATGAAAGGTTCAGATGAAGAGATAAGAGTAGCTAAAGTTAAAGTTTCAACAGGAGAAGTATTCACTCGCTCAATAGGTCATCTTTATCCTCTGGAAGTTGACGATGATCAGAGAGCAGTAATTTCGCCGGTTCCAAGCGAAAGTAGCCCCGGAACTCAAGATTCTACGGAAACTCCAATTGATCAGGAAACTGACCAACAAGTCCGGGCAAATATTAGTGAACCTGCAATCGGTGATGAGCCAAACACTCCTGCACCAACCGATTGGGTAGCTGCGAAGCGTCCATCTAGAGCATCAGCAATCAAAGCTCGAGAGAAAGTTAAACAGTGGACAACACAATTAATGACCAGATTGTTTGATTTGTAATCTATCAGTACATCAGTAAATGTATGATCAGTTGATACAGATTTTGATTTCAATTCTCCTTAGGGGGGGAGTGTCGCGAATGCGAAGAGATCTCACGTAGGTAGTTATACTTATGTAGCTAGTTAGTGTGCGCCGGCGCCGACTTGTCGGGACGGAGAGATCACGCCACTTGTGAACGAGCCGGCAACGAAGTAACACCGGTGAGTGAGATTATTATTTAAGATGTTTTTACTATGCATTTGATATGATTAGTACCAGAATTATTGTGTTATATGTGTTGTGTATCAGATATACGTCTGCGGACAGTGCTATGACCAGCCATAGCAATATAAACTATCAGTTCTGGAGTACCCGATGAGTTCGGGCTGTCTGAGGACAGTGAAGAGACCAGCCTCTCATACTCTGTTATCAGTAGGTGACCAAGCACTGAGGTGTTCGGTCTACCAGCGAATGGTAATGAGACCAGACTCAGTTATCAGTATCAGTTATACCAGAATCAGTTCAATTATATGCGAGGCTTGGGGTGACTATAGGGGAGGTTGGAGGTCACAAGGGGAAACCCACAAAGAGATCGTAATCATGTACATATCAGAGTAACAGGCCATGTAAACCGACATGGCATTGGTAGTGTCAAACAGACATCGTTTCTACTCAGTTCAGATATTCGTCATGTACATACATTATCAGGTACTTGGCGACAACACTTTTCCCATTTATTTACCAACAGTTTGGAACCAACAGTGTCTCCCCTCTTATAGTGTCCCCATAGTCTATTAGCAAGGGTTCTCAGACTGTCTTATACACCACTTTCAAAATATAGCTGGAGGACCTCATGCAGCTTTATTTCCTTGAAAAATATGAAGATAACATGAAAACACCAACGGGAACCCCCATGGAGTCTTGAAGAGCTCAGGCTCCTGAGGATCTCAGAGTCTACAGGTCTGTTAAGGTCCACTCACAATTGACCGGTATTTTATCATTTCAAATAGGATTAGTGACCAATCATGGGTTATTTTACTCATTTTGTATAAAAATCAAATACATAACAAGAACTAGACAAAAAACAAAACAATACAAGTACCTACGCTATTGTCTTGTCGTAGAAGGCTAGATTATAATAAAGTAGTAAATAATTCAATAATCGTTATTAATAGCCAGTAAGTAGTAGTAGCATATGGCAGTGAGAAGAAATAAATCTTGATTAGAAATATTTATTGTCTGTCATTAGTAAAAATACTAAAATAATAAAGCCTTTTATTTTTGGCTAAGCAATAAAATGTATTTAGTGCATCAACAAACAAACAGCCTCATAAATAAAAATTATAAATATTAACAGCAAATGTTCAGCCCTAGCTAAAACGACACGTCCGTTCTATTTCGCGGTCAAGCTGACAATGACTAGTCGATCAACAAATCTAGCAACTATTTCAAACCGGACTGCTGCAGAAAAAAATTATACACAAACTGTTCATAAATGTATATTAAGAGGGCCGAGTTTTATCATGATATTATAGCCTTAACGTAAGGTCATCGAATCCTAAATATCCGGGTGCCGTCACGAACTATGAGCGCTCAGAGAAAATAGCTGGAGATACTGCACATGTATTTGTTCGCGTCACTCCACACAAGACCAAAGAAGAGAAGGACTCATGAAATTACAACTTAGCATTAAAGTTACGCACTTATAACTCACTAGCGGACCTCACGCGGTGCCACCCGCGTAGTTACCGTTCCCGTGGGAGTACGGGGATAAAATATAGCCTATGTTACTCGCTGATGATGTAGCTATCCAATGGTGAAAGAATTTTTGAAATCGGTCCAGTATTTTTTGAGCCTATTCATTACAACCAAACAAACAAAGTTTTCCTCTTTATAATATTAGTGTATGATGACGGGCTAAATACTGCTATTCTTAGGCTACCACTTACTTGGAAGTGCAGAATGATGGTCCATATAAGCCCAAGGGTGAGCTTCGGGTTCCCGTCGACGATGTCTTCAGCTCGGATGTTGACCAACTTGATCTTCTTGTAGCGGAGGAAGTCCAGCGCCATTTGGACGTTCTGCAGCATGTGGAACCGCATGCGGCCTCGTTCTCGCGGCTGGAAATTTGGGAGACATTGCGGATAAGTACAGGTGAGATAGATGAGTTGTATTTCCTCTGCAGTCTTCAGGGATCCGTTTTGATACAGCGGGGCATGTACAAATGAATCTTTCTAAAAAACTTGTGTGCAGTGATTTCATACCACGTGAAAGAAAACATCGTGAGGAAGCCTGCATATTTCTGAGAAGTAGTTCAAAGACGTATGTATAGTGTCTGAGACGGCGATGGACTCACCATCTGTCACCTTGGCACTTAATTATATTCGGTGAAACAATTTTCTTAATAATGATAATTTCTTGGTAATAAGAGGTACATCTCGTAATCCCAATATAACTTTACCCGATCCAGGGATCGAACCCAGAACCGGGAATGGCTTGCAGCCACTCCCGAGTTAGTCTGCATGAAAGTTTTTATCTTATCTCTGATCTGACCTGCACCCTTATACCTCGACCACTGACCCTATATGGTCCGATTTGGAAGCAATGTGGGCTAGGCGAATCATTTCCGCGACACGCCCCAGTCTGATTAACTTGAATGATGGTGCTTAACTGATTAGTTTTAAAGGTGTAGCTGGATTACGTGTAATATGAAAGTAATTTTTGCTAACGGTTTGAAATAATTATGCACCTTATTTATCAAAGAATTATGCATCTAAATACATATCTTCTAAACGGTTATAACATTTATAATCTTGCATATTTATTTAATTATATGTGCGTTTAATAAAAACTAGCGTTTTTTTATATCTTCTCTGACAATTGCAGCTTTCCTCATTATACATTCGTCCACCTTTGTTAAAAGACGTGGGGTGGAACTGAAACTTTCTGGCAATCAAAAATGAATGGATCAATAAGGAATCCAAAATAGTGTAACCTTTAAGCCTTCAACCATACCCCTAACCAACCCTTACGAATCTATTGAAGGCAACACTGAAGCAATATTGATTACCACATTTACAACTTCATATCACGCGAATACATCGTTACAAATTAATTCCTTACTTCGTGATGCGATGCGTGGCGTATTCATATCGTGTTTAGGACACATTGTAAACTCACGCCATCCCAGAAGGGTCCCCGAAGGGGTAAGCAGAGGTGTTGTAACAACACCCACATTTCATCGAATATAATCAAGTGCCAACGTGACAGAGGGTGAGTCCATCGCCGTCTCAGGCACTATACATACGTCTTTGAATTACTTCTCAGACACATGCAGGTTTCCTCACGATGTTTACCTTCACCGTAAAGCACGTGGTGTGACGGTGAACGAAAACATCGTGAGGAAACCTGCATATTTCTGAGAAGTAATTCAAAGACGTATGTATAGTGCCTGAGACGGCGATAGACTCACCATCTGTCACGTTGGCACTTAATCAAATTCGGTGAAAAGTGGGTGTTGTGATTACAACACCTCTGCGACTGTACGACAACTATTGTTAGCACTGGCGATCTGACTCGCCGTCGGCAGGATCACAGCACTCTAATATAGCATTACTTTGCTGCGATCTTTTGTAAGGTGGTGGCTAACGTTGCCTCAGCAACCCGAATCGCAGCCAGCAATTGGATATTGGACCGCACATACTGAGTTGCCTTACAGTCTTGCATATTTCTTCTGCACGGGTTCTTCTTCTTCAGTGAGGTTAGAGTTTAAAAATGGTCTCGCACTGCTTATTTCCAACCTTCGCCAGACATTGTTGCGGAAAAGGAAAACCTATGCTGGGGAATGAACTTCCCCGTTTTCCTTGGAGAGAATAGCATGGGGTTCCCCAAGAAGGGTGTGAAGGGATATTTACAGGGTCGGCAACGAGTAATGCCCCTGATATTGCAAGGGACGATAGTCTGCAAAAATCACTTACCATCAGGTCGCTTCTTGGACCATAGAAGTATAAAATAAAGAAGTATACTCACGAGGTGTTCGCCAGAAAGCACCTCCAGCAGAGAGATGAGGTTGAGTCCATCGCGCAGGTCCTCGAACAGGTCGTTCACGTGCCGGTTCACCTGGACACACACATTTACATATTAATATTAATACATACACAATTACAGATCACATAAGTACTACAGATAGAGTTAAGGATTATAGCGAAGATGGCTGAGAGAGATACGAAATTGGACAAGATAAGGAATGAGTTTATAAAAGGAAGTCAGAAAGTAGTGAATGAGAAGTTCAAGAAGTTGTGACGTTGTGTTATGCGGAGGAATGAAGACAATGTTGCCAAAACAGTTTTAAATATTGAATAGTTGTGAATACATGTAGGTTATACAGCGGAATGGAAGAGAAGAAAACATTGCGCCGACCATTAATAACATGGAATAAAGGCAGTAGGAGGATGATAATATAGCGAAGATGGCTGAGAAAAATATTAAGAGAGCTAAAAATAATAGGAGGTATGGTCACACGCACGATGTAGAGACATCGGTGACGATGAATTCAAGAGGATACACCAATCATAAAATAGGAGGTGATGAAGATGATGAAGACGACATGATTAATGACTAGAAGCCTAGATAATTATCAAAACTCATAAGACAGAATTAATTTAGAATACCAATGCTACTCATAAGCGTGCAATCAAATTAAACGAGTTATAAAAACTAATCGAATACATCGATTACATAGCACAACAGAAAAAAACAACAAGTCGACTACGGGCGAAAAAAATACAAAACTAAGCGAATAAAACAAACGGTTAATTTATTATATTTGCATGGCTGTAACAAATACAAACAATACAAAAATCGATTATTAAATAATTCGATAAAGTAATTGACAAATTAGCTATCTTGCAAAGGCTGAGCGACAACCTAAATTTGAACAGAAATTACTGAACTATAAATGCATGATTTTGCTATTTATCATTTTCAATCGATCGCAATCAAATCTACAGCATACGCTACAAAATCAAATAGAACCCTATTGTTGAATTTATTCACTAGTTTCTATGTAGTTCTTGTAAAAATGTGATTTTTTGTTGTTCATTTATTTTTACATACATACATACATATACCTACTCACGCCTGTATTCCCCGAAGGGGTAGGCAGAGGTGTTGTTATCACAACACCCACTTTTCACCGAATTTTATTAAGTGCAAACGTGACAGATGGTGAGTCTATCGCCGTCTCAGGCACTATACATACGTCTTTGAATTACTTCTCAGAAATATGCAGGTTTCCTCACGATGTTTTCCTTGTAAAGCACGTGGTGTGAAATCACTGTACATAAGTTTTTTTTTAGAAATACTCATTGGTTCAGGCCCCGCTGGTATTCGAACTTGCGTCGCTTGCGTAGCAGGCGACTGCTCAAACCCCGAGGCCACCACGGCTCTTAATTTATTTTTATCTTCTTAATTTAAATATTTCAATAACAAATGAGGCTGTTTCGCAGTACTTAGATGCGAAAGTCAATTTTTAGTTTTAATAAACGCCATTCAATATAAGCTGACAATATTAATCTTACGCCAAATCACACTGAATCTAAAGTTGAGTATACATCAAACTATTATTTAGCGGCGGTTAATTTTAATATCACTAAAGACATGACAGTTTCAATTAAGAAGCTCACGACAGGCAATCGATTGTTAACCAAGCGTATATTTATAGCAACAGCTAATAACACTTCAATCTAAACTAACACAACAACAAACCTAGTAGTTTGCAACTTACTTGTTGGGGTGGACAACACAGTTGGTTGTTGACAACCTCACACACATGAAGCCGTGTGTATGTCTGTCCGAGCAGCGTGTGAAAATACGATAACACCTGGATATTAAATACTGTTGCAAGTCTGTTTGAACGTAACTTAAGTACAAACTAAGAGAATCGATGAAAATATAGAAGACACTGTTAAAGACAATTTTAAAGAATATTCGGCAGGTTAGATTGATTTGGTTCGAGTTAGCTGACTATAGCTGTAGGGAATTGTTTAAGTACTGGTTAGAAAAAAAAATATGCACCATTTTAAAATTGCCAAATGACATCATGACTACAACTATTTCACCAGGAAAACATGGGCGGTTGAAGCTTTTCTGGTGAATGCTAGGATTCACAACTTTTACATACAAAAATTACACTGACAGCAAAATTTACCAATTGAAAGCGTAATTTGGTGCTAAACATTTCACCGTCAACGTCAAAGTCGTAGCGAATGTCACTGTCAAATTTGCCTTTAGCTTCAACTTGACCAATATCGTGTAACCAAGCCTTACTGTAATTTTAGTTCAAGTCTCATGAAAAATAATCTCTTTACTACGAAATGCAATCGTGCGATTGAAGACCTTTACATATTTTTTAACGTAGCATGTTCTCAGGACTAACTAAGTATATATATATATATATATATATATATATATATATTATTATAAATAAATTACTAATAATAAAAGTCAAATAAAACTAGTAGCTAACAAACCTTTAAATATTTCCAGTGCTGCTCCATTCCCAGTGACAAGCATAGGAAAAGTTAAATACAGATAAATATCTCATATTAGTATAACAATAACGTTGGATGCGTGTTGATCGAGTGATTTCTAACTCACCTAAACAGAATCAATACTTAAAAGGTTTCATGAAAACTATAAGGTTATAGATGAAGGTATAGAAATTACTCGATCAATAAGCTGTATGTCACAATTTGCTACTATATATTTTTTATAACTCGAAATCTTCAAAGTAATAAAGTTCAAATAACAGTAGGGTATTTCATCCCGTTTCCAAAACCACGAACACAATACCTCGTAAAAAAAAACTCGTAGGTAGCTAAATAACCGCAAATGTAACCGTGATTTTTGCTAGTCTGTTACAAAGCACTTGGCAAAACCAAAAAAGAATTTAGAATGAAGACAGAATGTATTTATTTACTGCTGCCTAAAACAATATGTTTACAACATAAGCAGTTATCCGTAGAGCCGTCCACACATATCTCAAAATTGTAATCATTAAGACTCTCTCTCCTCTTGTGCAACCCCAAACCTTTTCTCAAACGAAAAACGCCAGTTAATATCACAACCGGTTGCTATACTACTGCAATGTCACACGTAATTGCTACTTGCGGATTCTCATTTCGAACACATTCAACACATATTTTTATTTAGACAGTTACCGGTTTTTGGCGGCTCCTCAAATATGCTAACAAAATGAAGCTTTAGAGCCGGTTTTGCTTTTTAGATGTTCACTGACACCGCAGGAACTAATGACCTGTGGTGATTTGCATTTGGAAAGATAAAGTAATCTTTTATTGGCAAGACCTTTATTTTTACAAATAAATAGCCAAGATGTGGTGTAGAAATTAACTATATAGGTGTTCCTAATATGTGTCCGCTACCCTCCAAATGACCCGCGTAGTTCCCGTTCCCGTGGGAGTACGGGGATAATATATAGCCTAAGTTACTCGGTGATGATGTAGCTATCCATTGCTGAAAGAATTTTTCAAATCGGTCGAGTAGTTTCGGAGCTTATACTTAACAAACAAAAAATCAATCAAATCTTTCCTCTTTATAATATTAGTATAGATTAGTAAATCTTAAGTGACTGTGACACTTTAAGCGCATACATATGCGCACGCCTATATTCACCGAAGGGGTAGGCAGAGAACTTATATTACACCTAAATTTCGCCAGGTCTCATGTATTAGGGGGGGCGAGCCTATTGCCATTAACAAAGCACTAATCCAGACATCGAAGTGCTACTTAGGTATTACAGATGAAAAAACCAATAACACTGCCTCAAATTCCCGGTGGCACTTGAACTATACGACGCTATTTCTCTCTGTTTCGTTCACTTCAATAAATATGTGAATTTGTATAAAGTATGGACACAAATACAACTTAAGTCCTCATTGAAAGTCGAAACACAGTAGCATTTCACACGAGGCCTATATTAAGATAAACTGATTGAACACAACTGTGCCCTGAAAGGAGTTTCTGTATGGCAAGTCGTGAGTCATTTCCAATGATTAATAAGTGCCATTAGTGCGCTATCCGATCTTGTTTGCTGTTTGTAGCAGAGGTTGAACATCAAACATTTGCTCCAACCATTGATTCTGTGAGGTATCTATCTCATGGCGTCTAAAGAGGTCAAAGAGATGGCTGGATAGAGAAGGAAATAAATTTCATTAATGTAGAACAAACGTATTCCAGTGATCTGACCCTCGATTATTTAGTACATACATATGCTCACGCCTGTATTCCCAGAAGGGGTAGGCAGAGGTGTTGTAATCACAACACCCACTTTTCACTGAAGATGATTAAGTGCCTACGTGACAGACGGTGAGTCCATCGCCGTCTCAGGCAATATACATACGTCTTTGAATTACTTCTTAGAAATATGCAGGTTTCCTCACGATGTTTTCCTTCACCGTAAAGCACTTGGTGTGAAATCACTGTACATAAGTTTTTTAGAAAAACTGATTGGTATAGACCCCGCTGGGATTCGAATTTGCGTCGCTTGCGTAGCAGGCGACCGCTCAAACCTCAAGGCCGAAATTACCGAATACCAAAGAGAGCAGTTTTACTAATACCCTGGAATGATGAAGTTACAGACATCCATGATTTGATTACCACCACCTCCAAGGATTTCGTTTTGGTATACAAATGAATTTCACGACATCCAATCAATTGTATTATCGTGGAGGTCTGAGGAAAGTTTATTTTTCAAAATCCATGGGCTGTGAATTCCTCGTGGGACATCTGTCAGAGCGAGTTTAAACCTTAGCGAGTAAAGAGCTGTGTTTAAATACACCTTTCTCAACTTATAGCATGGCTTCTGAATCATTTGGTATAATTTCGAAATGACCAGCCAACTGCAATTCGGCATGGACCATCTGCGAATGATTCATTGCATTAAAATTGATGAGCTTCGTTATTTTTCTTCTTAAAATGATATTTATTTAATCTGCCGACCACAGAGCAAGAAATACTCATATTATGGTTATTCATTGTGGCAGTTGACGCATAAATCGTGAGCTTGTTTATTGCACCGTGATGCCATTATAATTACTAAATGTTTTTGGTGATTCAACTGGAGTATACAGGCTGTTGACTTTTTGGTCTACAATATAAAAAACTCACAAAAATAACAAAACAAACTTATTTGTTACAACACAAATGAAATTCTAAACACAAGATTACCCCGAAAATAAATAAAATAAACAATTAATGTTTTGCTAAAGGATTTTTTTTAAATTGATTTGTGTTATAAATCTACAATCTATATATGTATTATATGCATACACATAAACTACTACCCTCGTTGGTCTAGTCGCAAACGCTAATGCAACACGAGATCATGGGTTCAATCGTCAAGATGGGCAGAGTTATTTGGTTGTTCCATCTGTAATTTCACAGCCCAAAGTCTGGATTTGTGCGGGTTTTTCCTCGTGGCTGAACTATCTAGTCAAACCGATTTGGCTGCGAGGAATGACATGTCTGTCCGGTTAATGGAGAGTCTATTGAGCCTGTATAGCTATTACATGAAACTTTTTCCTATTGCGCATATCATTCGATCAGCGAAGTTAAGCAACCCTAACCCTAGCCAGTAATTGGATGGGTGACCGCTCGAGTTCCCTCCGTGCCTCGGAGAGCACGTTAAGCCGTCGGTCCCGGTTGCCAAATTATCATCTTTGGTAATCGTTACAGGTCAGTCGGAGGCCTAAAATAGTCTGACAACTGGTTTAATCCAGATCACAGATTTTCCTCGTAAAAGGTCGTGGCAGTCGTTTCGTATAAAAATGGTGATCAGCCACATCGGGTTGAATCAAGTGCCGATCCCAAAAAATGTATGGGATAAGGCCAGGGAGATGATTCTATAATTTGCTCGACTTTTGTTTAAAGTCTATGACAATTCATAAAGCTGGTACACGTAATTTCTATCGACACAGCTATTAATTAGGAAGGGATGTGATTCTGACTGAAATCTACAAACTAAGATTCCTTGTTGACGTCCTTACTTACGTGAAGTAACAAATTAAACTCAGGTCAAATACGCTAAAAATGTATATGTGTTGTGTAATCGACCACATAATATGTCGTTGTGATACTGATACCACCGGTTGATTGTGACACCCTCATCATTCCGCAGTTACATACTTTTTACGACTACGGTATACATAATTTCATTACACAATAAAATTTATTACAATTGCCAAATAACGTTGATGCAAAAAATGTCGAGTACGTACAGGGAAATGTTGTCTTATTTCAATTAACCTCGCAATGCATAGGCTTTCCGTACAAAGGGAGGTCAGCTTAAACTGGAAGCTTATAACTTTATATGTGTTGTTTGGTAACAGAAGGCCGGCTTCTTACGCTACACACGTAAATATAGTTCAAACCAAGACTAGACCAAACTCGGGCTAAAAATCATATGAGCTTAATTTCTCGTTTTCACTTTACGTACCTATCAGATACTTCTTTTGACACTAAATTTCTTAAACAATATTTTTACAGGATCATAAGTAGGTAGTCTATTATCGTTAAGGATCGAACGGCCATTCAATTCAGGCCATTCGGTCGTAACTCTCAGCTATCCTATGTATTAATCCAGGTAATATATGCATGTCTTTCATCCAAATCTGTAGATTCGTTAATACTGCAAATAAAGGACATATATAAACTTTCACAATATATATTTATATCTATTTAGTATAGATATAGATTGTGAAAGTTATTATGAAGTTATCGTTATAAAGATTTGTATGCAAGCGTGTTTGTATTGAATAGGCTCCGAAACTACTGGACCGACTAGGCAAATTCTTTCAGTAATAGATAGCTACATTATCAGCGAGTAACATAGGCTATAGTTTATCCCCATACTCCCACGAGAACTACGTGGGTGAAACCGCGTGAGGTCCGCTAGTTATATTAATATTTGTAGCATTCATTTATTTATCCATGTGCCCGCATCTCTTCCGAATGTATCAGAGCTGGCGTTATGTATATATTTATTGTTGTCTTGTCAATTTACTGGCGTTATACATGTGACACAGTTGGCGAGTTTTCAACTGCTCACTGGCGCTGACCGTTCTCAGAATACGTAATATTTACCTCACACTTATTAGACAAACATTAATGTGGGAAAAATATGCAAAATATCTCAATTTGCATTCGAACATACGAAAATTCCGTCCTTGAACTCCAAATTATAACCACATTACGTCCGTGACGTCGCCCACTTTGCGTAAACTTTTTGACCTAGGTGATTTAAGTAGAGTTATAGTGAACTGGTCAACTAGTTACAGAAAACGGAGATCGTGAGGAAACCTGCATATGTCTGAGAAGTAATTCAAAGACGTATGTACAGTGCATGAGACGTCGTTGGACTCACCTTCTGTCACGTTGGCATTTAATCATATTCCGTGAAATGTGGGTGTTGTTGTTACAACACCTCTGCTTACCCATTCCGGGACCCTTCTAGGATGGCGTGAGCATATTTTTATTCTACACACCTTTACCGTAGGAGTTTAGGCCCGCGGTGGCCATTCTCCGTGCATAGGGGGGACTCCGGGTACTCTGTTATTAGGGACTAATTTAACTATATTGACATTATAGAATGTTACTCAGTGATATTTTAGCCACACAACTGGCTATAAAGGCTTTCAGCGTTTGCGATGTTCATATCTATAAAAATAGATTATCAAAATAAAATTTCACATCGTGGGTGGACATAATATTGGTACATTATCGGTCCCCACATATATGGTGGCTGACCACCAAATATTGACACCCACAGTACGAACATTACGTAATCGATAAGGCTGGACTTAAAACAGCAACGTGATGCAGAATGAAGCTCAATTCTTTCAACTCTTAAAGCTTTCTAAGGCCGACTTGGGTATCAATTTACGGATACGTATGGCAAGAACTAGGGAATGAAATCTCGTTTTGTGATCTCCTTCTTAGCGAGATTGATCTCGAACGAAAAAAGGGCGAGATCTCGGGAGTTTAACGAGATTACACCCGAGCATTATAACATGTTTGTTTGATATTAGAAGAGAAGGCTGTGTTGTTCTTTCATTTGTTATTTGAGAGAAGCATACGATATAGTTTACTGTGTATGTATATAGAAATACAAAAAAATTACAGACAGATATGTTAAATAATGTTTGATGCATAAAAGGCAATTGGAGAAAATTCATGAAATGGGTTTATCTAATTATAGTGCTGATCATTTTCCTAATTTGTTCAAATATATTGATTATTTGAAAAAACATATAAATCTGCCTATCTCGCGAGATGTTATTCATAATCTCGCTTGAGCACCAATCTCGCCAGATTTGCGTTCCCTAGACAGAACTTAATGGAACCCAAGGAGAGACATACATGCCGATCAAATAGTAAAGTATAGAAAACTCATCGGTTCAGTAGCTACCCCAAATATAGATTTTAACATGTTATAACGTTAACGTGAAGCTGGAAATCTATTGATCCACCAACTTCAGAATTTCGCAACCAGCCGCCTGTGAAAAGTATCATTCCAGCCACAGCAATACACGTAAAATTGTTCAACGTTTAGACATGTCAATCCCTATACTTGAGACAGACGGACACCTTCACTCTCCTGACGATTATAAAACGTGTTGAGTACCACCACGGGTGTTACGCCACATTCCAAGCCATCACCGAACATGACTAAGTATGGGCACACACAGTATAAAAATTATCTGTTACAAGCAGTAAGGAAACTAGGCCTATATTTGTAAATAAGAACGTTTTCTCCATTGAGCACGAGGGTTATCATCAAAATTATCATATCAAAATTATGTAATATTATATCGTTTTGAAGTTTTGAAAAAATCGATCGAACACGACGTGACACTCTTTATGTCACTATTTCTATTCTGCTACGGTTAATAAAAGTCGTGGTGGCCGTGCCTATGGCCTGGACCAATGATTTTTTCTAAAAACTGAAGAAAATCACCCTACATTACATCGTGAGGAAAACTGGATATGTCAGAGAAGTAATTCAAAAACGTACGTTTAGCACCTGAAACGGCGATGAACTCACCCTCTGTTACGTTGGCACTCATGTCATATTCGGTGAAATACCCCTTCGGAGTCATTTTTCGGAGATGGCATGAGCATATTTATACATACATATGATCACGCCTGTATTCCACAAGGGTAGGGAGAGGTGTTGTAATCACAACACCCACTTTTCACCGAAGACGATTAAGTGCCAACTGTGACTGCTTACACCTCAAAGCCACCACGGCTCTCATATTTATTTATTATTTATAAGCATATTTATTTAAATTTTTATGCTATTCTACTTATAATCTCGCAGATGTGCGCGTCTGTGTGTCTGCGTTTAGATTCCTTACTGCTTTGTAAAGCTTGTATTTATACTGTGTTATGGGGTCGGCAGGCAGCGTGCCTCCGTCGTGCGTCATCTTAAGCCGAACGATAACATCCTTTGTTGCCCACCTTTGCATATCAGAGTGTTATATATAATATAATCGTGATGTGGGATTATGTATAAATAAGAACGGTGTTAGATTATTTCTCGGAAGTCAATTGTATTTAGTATCAATCTAATAACACTTCCATTGTTAGAGACTTAACAACTGGTGTGGACTTCACTTTCTACAACATTTGCAATTTAGGATTTGTCGCCTTTAAAGAGCCTTTGAACGGCAAACTTAGACAGAGCGGCATTTTATTTAAATTCCTTTCCATCTATTCCCGTCCCGTTCCTTCCGTTTATTAAGAACACATTCCTACGGCTTAGAATTTGTCGCCTTGGGCCTTAGAACAGCAAACCTTGACAGAGCGGTGCAGTAGTTCGTTACATCTTAAACTTTTCCCTTCACCCTTTCTTGCCCGGTTCCTTCATTTCGTTCATTACAGATTCCTACATCATCGCCCTAGCTTTATCCCAATCATTTTGGTACCCATTTCATTCAACCTGATGAAACAGCTGGGATCTGACCCTCGAAACCTCTTACGAGGCAATCTCTAATCTTCCTTTATGAAACACGTAAATTTTACGTTGGTAACTGAAATTAGCGGTTACAATAACGGGATACAGATGCCGTCAAGAGTTTTGAGCGCTGGCCTTAAAAGCGCTATAGTTATCCTTTGGTATTTTGGCTATGCTCAGATATCCACACTATTTTACCTGAGCGCTATAAAGTCCTGACTGCAAACATCTCTAAGATGGGTAAGAATTATCTAAAGCCTTTTAACCTTGTCGCCGCTTCCTCGGTCCACTTCACATACTCACGCCTGTATTCCCCAAAGGGGAAGGCAGAGGTGTTTTAATCACAACACCCAATTTTCACCGAAGATGATTAAATAAGTGCCAACGTGACAGATGGTGAGTCCATCGACAGGGTGACTTCCTAACGTCTTATTTCGGACCATACACGAGACTTAGCCTCTTACCATAATGCACTCGTTTTTTGAAATGGAATTTAAAAGAGCAGACACATTAAAATTAATCTACCTTGAATTATATAACAAAACAATCATTCAAGTGAGTAGAATTGGTAAATGGTTACCCTCTATATTACCTTAAAACGTTACATTCTGACAAACAGTCTTTCATAATCAAATTTATTTGATAACAAGCTTCGACCCGCGGTTTCATCCGCGTAGACAGTTCATGCGTGACTCAAGGAACCATAATGTTCTTTTTTAAATAAAAGTAATTTAAGTTGCTTCGTGCTTATACTTATGCTTACATTAGCTCATTCGCTATCTGCCAGTGAGAGTCCCGTTTAAATCGGTCCAGCCGTTTCAGAGATTACGCGGAACTAACAGACAGAGAATTTGTTTAATTTATTTTTGTATGAATACTGTACGTAGTACGTACGTAGAGTACCGTAGATATGAATTTAGTGATAAGCTGTTACTTTGAAATTACAAACAGATACATTTTCATTTTTTATTTATCTGTATAGATGTATGTATATGCTCTTTATGCTCCTCTTTCATATGAGTGTGAGTCATGGATAAGGCAAATAAACACTTACACAGAGCCGGCTTCCATGTATTGGCGGTAATAATTGAGGTGATATTTTGAGGATACAGGCAACTGCAACCACTAAGAACTGTCATGAGACAATTCTGTCTGGAAGTATGACTATTTTCTTAGTAGATGCAGCTAAATACATTAATAAAGAGCGTCACGATCAGTGGTCACTACTAGGGAGCTGGAGGTCGATAAAAACCAGGAGATGACATAGATGGGTAGATTTGGATAAAAACGCTGCGCTACATGTGAAATATATAGGAAGCCGACATTCTGTATCATTTTACTTAGTATCGATACACGGAGGTCTGTTAAAAAGTATCATACGGGCAGATAAGATGGCGTCAGCGTCCGGTTTTGGGTTTCACTTTCGAGAGCTTTATACAAAGTTTAAATAAGGTTAAGGTTGTGTCATTGAAAGATCTCTTTGAAACTGATCAGGAGACAAAACAATGCCCGCTTGATGAAGTCTTTCCTTGGTTATGAGGGACTCGGCATGTTGAAAAGTGAGGATATGGAGTTTAAACTCAAACAGCCGTGGTAGCAGAGCGATTTGAGTAGTCACCTGACCGTGGGCCAACAGATGGCGCTGTTTCGATCGCATACAAATCAGCGTTTACGTCAAGGCAGTGACTTGTGAGGGCGGCAGAGAAAAACTCGTACTAGGCCCTACACTGCTACGCAAGCGACGCAAGATCAAATCCCAGCAGCTTTTGTGTCCATGTCTAGCGGACGTCGCGCGGTTTCACCTGCTTGTTCCCGTTCCCGTGGGAGTATGGGGATAAAATATAACCTTTGTTACTCGCTGATAATTTAGCTATCCAATGTTGGAAGAATTTTTAAGATCGATCCAGTAGTTTCGGAGCCGATTCAATACAAACAAACAAATCTTTCCTCTTTATAATATTAGTATTGACTAATCTACATACCCACACTTACCCACGAGTATTTCCAAAAAAAATTGTGATTTCACACAGCGAACTATACAATATGGAATACATTCTCAAAAAAAACTTGCTTAGGTCCGAGAAGAAATTCCAATAGTTATGTAAACGCATGCCTCTCTTGCAAGTGTTTTCCGAACAGATATTTATGCTCCAAAGTGTGACTAATGCCAGCCGAAAACGCAACAAATAAAATTATTCCAATTATTTATACAAAGGAAACGATAACCAAGCCGATCGCAACAGCTCAAACGTTTGATCCCTTAACAATCAACAAAGGATGAACAAACTGCAGACGGACAGACAAAGACACGCATTATTTGCTTAACCCGCGCTTTGTGCGGTCATCGGTACAAATTACTGCAGTTAACATTGTGGCAATGTAAGCAATGCTTTCATGCATCAGGCATATTCTGGGACTTTGGTCTATAAATCACATCACAACAGACTTGGCAAGTCGAGGCAATCTTAAACTTGACGGAAGTTGATCTTATACATGACGTCTTGACGCCAATCTAGCTGTCTAATCCAAAGTGACTCTTGAACCTGATTAGAGTGTTGTTTGATCATAGTTTCCAGTTAACTTTAACCCCCTTTATTAAATAACTTGGTTTAAACCGAAACAGACCAAACCCAGACTAAGCCTATATCCATCCCTTTAGAATTCGTGTCACAAAAAGAGATGGAAGTACTTTTAGATTAAGGATCAACTTAGGCGATATTTTGTAATAAGGGTAAGTCGCCTAAAGATGACGACCGAATTGGGTTGGTACATAATGGCTTACCTTTCCTGGACCTTCAGACCAAACAGAAGCAATGTTTTAAGTGCAGCCTTTACAATTTGTCTCACTGCAGAGCTCTAACATAATTCTCTCGTTCAGCAGATTACGACAAAAACACTACTTTCCGAATCGATAGAAGTTATTAGATATGTAGATGACATTCTTGAAATACCAATTGAATTAGCTTATCCATTTCATGAATTTAATCCTCACAGCGATATCCTTGCAATCTAAGGAGTCTCAAGGATCTCATGATCTCAGATGTGGGTTTGCAATAGTTATTGCTTAACAGGCACATCACGCATCAAGCCGTCAATGAGTTATTGGCGTGCTCCAACAAAGTGACAATGTGTCGCGCACGATCCCGACGCATCTTGTTAAGGCTCGCATACATCTTTCAGCTGACAACTGTTCGCGGAACTGGCATAAAGCGAAATGAAGGATCATGAGACGTTGAAGCATAATGAATTCCAAAGGAGCTCCTTTCTCCAGCTGCTTAGGATATTGAATGAGCTCGCCTACGAGGTTTTCATAAACCAGTGGTCATTAGTCTGCACCATTTATGATTAATATGTAAATTTTGTAATAATGAATAAAATACTCCTTTTACAACAAGATTTGAAATCATTCATGTTTGTGTTAAGGATTTCACTACGATAGAATGTATCTGATCCTTAACAAGATACATCTACCGACAGTGCGATTATGCATGCATTACGTACATACAAGCACTTGTGAAGGAGACGTGACGAGGCTTAATTCTTATAAGCATTGTATAATATAAAAGCCGGAACACATCTAACAAAATAAACATAGTATAGAAAGTACTCGGAAGCGTTGTGATGTTCTGCTGCTCATAATATAATAGATAATTGATTGATAGTTGAATGTTTTAAAAGTATCTAGTCATAACCAGTAGATGTTTACAACGAGATTATTGAATGAGACGGTAAGCTCGGGAGATAAGTAGTCGAAAATGAAATGACACGAGAAATATAATAAACAAACAAGGAATTTATCAAATAAAGTAACTTTCAAGATTTCTTCCAATAAATTGCGTCTTCCATAATGACAAACAGGATAGAAATTATTGGAAGTACCACATCATGAAATCATTATCAAGAACCTTCCTGATCAATTTCTGACTCACTATTGCTCAGTCGAAATACCTCTAGTCAGAATTACACATGGACAGTGTATTATTTTGGATGGAAATTTAAATATCATTAGAATCACAAATTCGGTAAAATTAGTAGCAATTTTTTTTGTTGCTTTATTTTGTTAAGGGCTTAATTTTTTAAAGGCTTGTGTTGGTCCTATTAGATACCTACCCTTATTTTAAGAGCGTTCTTATTCATATCATAAATTGAAGCAAATTGCGACATCATACAGTTAGAACAGTTCAAAGTGAAGGAAAGTTGCATGAATTACCTTTTTGAGGTGTTTGTTGACCCATTTTGTGAACGTCTTCTTCTGTATCGCGTCTCGTTCATCTGCAAAGAAACATTAATACGATTTAAAAACAGTATCTGGTTGACCGAGCTGTACTCGGTTTCCTTACACAAAAAAAAAAAAAGAAAAAAAAATCCGGTGATCGTCAGTCTCAACCGGAGTACTCTAGTTTCGTTATCGCCCCGTAAGCTGGAAGCCTCACCTTTGAGCTACCATAACTTGACAGATATTGGCGAAATTTGATGTCATATTGTAATGATATTTTATGAGTTTTTCAGTGCCTGAAACACATCGATGTTTTCCATAAATGAAACCTAGCTAGATCTATTTTTTGCCCCTAAAACCCCTACATGCAAAATTTTATGAAAATCGTTGGAGCCGTTTCTGAGGTTCCGATTATGTATATATGATTATTGCTCGTTTAAAGATATAAGATATCAATCACATAGACATATTCAGTTGCCCAATATTACTTTATTTGTTTTTAAGATTGAATACCTTATTCGTTGGACCGTTTGACTAAGAATCTTTGAAATCCATAAATATTGGACCAGTTATTACGTTCTTTAATGTCCTGTGACCGTTGCGGATTATTCAATTGTCAACCGGGACGGATTACTTGTTCTCCCTGATATGGACGGAAGAGTAGCGGTGCGCGAGGGCGAGAGGTTAATCGCGACTGTGTCGATTGCTCAAACATCTCTATGAATTGCGATTGTTTTCAATCGCAGTCGACGGTCGTAAGTCAGACTCGCTTCCAGTCACCACTCATCGAACACGGCGATGCATCGCGTCGGCAGACGATTGATTCCATTCGGCTAGATTTGGAAAACCTCTCGATTGTTTGATAGCTAGGGCGAGTCGATGGTTGACTCTATGGAAACCTTGGTTGACCTTCTTCGATTGTTTTGATCGTTGAAACTTCTCGCAATAGTACATCGCTACGGAAGGGTATCGATCGGTAACGACACTGCTTCTGGTGTGTAGTACTCGGTGGGTAAGGACTAAATAACAACGTTGCCTGATAACTACCCTATCGTTATCAGGCAACGTTGAAAACCACCCGTAGTGTGGAACTTATTAACTAATATCACAAATTATTCTGAATAGAGCGCGAAATTCTGGGTTCCTCCCGCAGTGGAAATTGATTAATTTAAGAACAAGAACAATGTATAAGTTAGAGGCACCATTACATTTTTTAGTGAAGACATACCATAATAGAGAGCTCAATATTTTGCCTAAACTTTGCCATCAGACGACCGCAGCCAATTAATGTTATGGTAGCAGTGTGATGTTCCCGCGGTGAGTAATGTCGCCAGAATACCCTAGCTTGATTTATTGCAAATGCGTATAGTATGTTAACAGATACCAGAACAAATTTGTTCGAAACAATAGATAGGAATCAGTAATAACATGCTTTATAGTGAATAATGCGCCAAAATTATACCTTCTTTGTTAAAAGATAAAGGTAACGATGTTATCTTTCAACACGTGTCATTCAACAATGTTATAAGTGCTATAACTGTCCATACAACAAATTCACCTGACGCTGATATAACCCGCCCAAATACAACATGTGCCGCGGGTGAACGAACCCGTCTTGATCGATAACATTCTAATCTAGGATATTTATACTTGTACTATTTCTTGCTCCAGTCGCTCGTTGCCAAATTATTTGCGGATCGGAAGTTCGTACATTACGTGCGTATCGTGCAGATGACTTGTTTTATGTATGTCTGAGAGCTTGGGAATTAGTATGTGAAAATGCAACTAGGACGCTTTTGAAACAATTGTTTTAATTTTTCTTCGAAGTTTACAGTTGCACTGGACTTAACAGCTAGTTTAATTACCTTGGTACAAACTTTAATTAAAATGAGTAATATAGGTTGAACTGGGGCAAGTCAGCTTTATATGTATAATCGTTTTACGCACATCTGAAGATCTGCTTGGTTTTGACGTTCTTAAAACGCGTTCATAGTTGCCCCCCCGGGACCCTACCATGACCTCTTATTGCCATGATAGTTTAACTCTTATTATGAGGCAGATGTATGGCCCAAGATCACAATTCATTTAGGTTGCTTTTCAAGAAGTAAATTAGTAGTAATTACTGTATGAGAATTTCTCATACCAATATAGAGAATAGGGTATTTCTTTCTGTAGAATGTGGTAGTTATACACTGTTCAGCAATCAGCATATCCTGCCGCCTATCTTCAGATATACTTACAAATTACAATGCAAAATAAACTAATCATCCTTGTCTTCATTCAAAGTCATCATATTATCTACACGCGATCGACCAGGAATTCAGGTCTATTTATCTAAATACCACGGCAGAAGGAGATAGCAATAACGGTTTAATTAACTCGACGACTCATTAAAATATCTCGCGCCAGTACCAGGATACCATGAGTGGCTTGGGTACTACAGATCTTCATAGGAGGTCTAAATCTCCAACATCAGACACATGCTTCTCACAAATTCAAATGTTTATACAGCATTAAAAAACAAAACAATTCTGGACTGAGAGAAATGAAAACTTGAAATAAAAAATATATTTATTCCAAGATTAAGGGTTATTGGCTTTAGAGCATCATCATTGTTTCAATGCATAGCTTGCAATGCAGATCTTGCATGAGCAAAAATCCTCGCTAGAAGAGATATCTCCAGGCAATAAGGCCGTAAATAAAATAAGAATACCCTCTAATTTTTGATCAAAGACTTTGAATCTTCGATTTAAATATACAATTCTGATCGAAGCTTTACATTTATGGTTGCTCATCAGGTTCCAAGTTATACCGGTTAGTGATTATAAACTGTGATTGTGTGGAACCGACGTTAGAGCCTATGTGTTAATTGGATTCATTAGAATGTGCCGCAGGAAGCGTCAGGGCTAATTTAAAACCGAGATTGCGAATTGCTTCAACGTTGGAGCTACAAGTTCAAAGTCTGATTTGCACTAAGTGCCGTCACGAGCTATGAGCGCTGGCGCATTTTATTAGTCTGTCTTCATCTTTCTGTACGACGCGTCGCCATCATATTACATATCCTCACTTCTTTCGCTAAGCGCTCTAAACTCGTGACGGTACCAGTAATCTAACAATATAAAGAAGTAATATAAATATGCTCGCGCTATCACAGGGTCCCCGAAGGGCTCAGCACAAGTGTTATATAACAACAAGCCCAATTATAACGAAAGACGGTTTAAAATGAAAGTCTACGAACGGTTTAGGATCTGCGTTGATGAATCAGTCAGTATGAAAGTTTGTGTATATGGATTTGATGTTCCCACGGACTTGAACCAAGAACAAGACACGTTAGTAGTTACACCAACAACTCAAGTGGTATTTGCAAATGTTCGCAGATGGACTGAAGTGGCGTCGATTACTTCGCGAATGAGGTCAGTCAATTTTGCAATCCTGTTTATTGTGATTGATGGACTCACCATATGTCACGTTGGTACTTAATCATCTTCGGTGAAAAGTGGGTGTTGTTGCACCTCTGATTATCCCTTGGGAGACTTCTCTGAAGACGTGAGCTTTGACTACTTACATATTAAATACAAAAATGCCTTATTTGTCTACTGATCGCAAGGGTTACTGCGGAACACGAGGTCTTGAGATTGATTCTCGAGTCAGGCAAGGTATTATTGTGTTTTTGTATCTGTAATTTCCCAGTAGCTGCCCAGAGTCTAGACTAGTGCCCTAAAGACTCTCCCCCTATTGCCTGGAACTTAATCATGACTTGAAATATACCCCTGTCTACTCCTAAAGAGAATACAGGCGTGACCCTATATAAGATTAGAAAAAATGCATCAAATTCTTAGTACATTTTAATGTCCTGTCTGGATACCTGTCCTTCAACTCTTTCCTCTCTGATACCAATTGCATACACTATTGCAGTGCATCAATGAGTACATTTCATTTATGCATTAGGTCCAATCAACACAGGCCAATGCACGCTTTATGAACGCAAAAGTACATACGCTTTTAATGCATATAAACGTTCGTTTATTGCCACTTTTCGCTTAGTAAGATGAAAATTCAAAAGACTTGAGAGAGGTGATCAATGGCTCTCTCTCTGTCTTTGAGCCCCAGGAGCTGTTGACAACCTGCCAAAGCAAGAAAGTCTCTAGCCAGTAGACAATCAACAAAAAATTATAAAAGGCAAAGCCATCTTGAAGTCAAAGCTAACTGATGCTATTAAGATGCTGTTCATGGTTCTTGATTCAATTTTAAACCCGAATCCTCCTCTATCAACGAAGAATTCTCCAAGGCTAGGGACTTTTTAACTTCTATGCCTTGATTTATAGATGTCGACAGAGACAATTTTACCCACATGGCGGACGTCAATTAAATCGTATGTAGATGACATCTTATTAAATGTGTTAATGCTCATTTGGTCCGAGGTCTGTCAGGACATTTTTCCCACTTTAAACTCCTTATTAAGATTTTAGTTCGTGAGCATATTCGAGTATGCATGAGCAGACAAATGAATCAGTGGTAATATCAAGTACAAAACACCATAATAGGCATGTTGCTTGCAGAAATAATATATGCATTTATCTTCTGTGGGTGTGACAGGTTTAGTACAATGAGAGGGCCTTGACAAATGTAAAATACACTGCATTGACCCACTTGCTAATTCCAACCAGAACCTTATCTAAAGCTGACTTGAATAATTCGCCCCTAGGCAATGTTAGTACAGTAGTCGAACTCAAGTTAAAGAAATTATGCTATCACCTAACACTGGTTTTTCTACTTTTGAAATATGATATATATGCTCCCGCCATCCCAGAAGGGGTAAGCAGAGGTGTTGTAACAACAACACTCACATTTCAACGAATATGATTAAATGCCAACGTGACAGATGGTGCGTCCATCGCCGTTTCAGGCACTATACATACTTCTTTGAATTACTTCTCAGACCTATGCAGGTTTCCTTACGATGTTTTCCTTCACCGTAAAGCATGTGGTGTGAAAATACTGCACATACGTTTTTAGAAAAACTCATTGGTAGGGGGCCCCGCTGGGATTCGAACTTACGTCGCTTGCGTAGCAGGCGACTGCTCAAACCCGACGGCCACCACTGCTTCATTGCATATGATGCATATATGTGTATTCTTATTCAATGAAAAGTACATTCCAGGATGCCAAGCTGAGATGGTTCATCTAGTAGGGTTCACTAATACGAATATTTTCGAGTATAACTGTATATTGGGTGGTAAGTATAAGTAACTAAAATCCATATCTATATTAATATTATAAAGAGGATAGATTTGTATGTAAGTATGTTTGGAATTTGGATTGAATGGGTTTCGAAACTACTGGGCCGATTAGAAAAAAACTTTCAGCAATGGATATATTTTATCCCCGTACTTCCACGGGAACAAGAACTACGCGGGTGAAACCGCGTGGCGTCCGCTAGTTGATAATATAAGTTCACAATTAAAATGGATTAGACGGAAGATCCAAGATCTAACTGGTCTGAATCTGGAAAAATAGAATCTGAAAACCTGGGTAAAAAAACTCAGTATCTGGGATGTTAGCATCTTATCATCTTCGGATAAAATTGGATGTTGCGATATGTTCATCCTCATCATCATAAATTTAAGAGTCTGACTCTTGTCGGTGTAACCAATGCAATTTCTTCTATTCGTCCCTGTCAAGTGCCATCTCCTTGAACTCCCTATACGTCATGGCGGACACTTTCCTTAACTTGTCTCATGTATGTTATCCTGGGTCTTCCTCTTCCTCTCTTTCCTTCTACTTTTCCTTCTAATATTTTTTTACAGAAACTGTCATACAAGTAGTACAAGATATGTTCAAACTGATTAATTTCCTACCGTTGTTTTTAAACTAAAAGCTTAATAAAATCAATAAAATACTACTTGTGGTACTGTTTGTTAGACCTATGTTTGGGTGTGAAATACGAATAATACGTAAATTATTTCCAACTTAAATAAAATGTTGTCACCATGGTAACCCTTCTGCTGCCCCTGCAGCGGTTGGTGTATACATAACGGATTCTCCACGTAAAAAAGAAGGTACTGTTTGTTAAGTAACTAGGGTCGGTAGCCCGATGCTTATCGGATTCCAAGTGAGTGCATGGGGCTTCCGTTCATGGTACGCTTAAGGTATTAGACGTATCTATACAATACTTTGTGCGCAATGGTAAGGACTTAAAGGATTTCGAAAGACCTATGAGTTGTAAGAATGGTCAGGTACAGAACTGATTTTATCGCCATTTTGTGGCAGATGCATGAAGTTTTTAACGTAGTACCTACTTTTAGTTTTCATAATAATTATCGATTGATGTGCACTGTAACTGTGTCCATGAACTTTATTTTTTTGTGATTTATATTGTATTCCTCAAAATTGTAACACAATTTTTTTGAAAAGAGTAATTACTGAGTTTCTAGCCGGGTTTTTCTCAGTAAAAGCAACCTTCAGAATCTAGCGGCAGCATGTATAATCCTGTATAATTATGTCATTCTGACGATATGAAAGTACTTTGTTAAAAGTCTAATCTTCTAATGGTAAGCACACCTACAATAAATCATTATAAGGCAATGCTCGAGTGACACTGGTGTTGGTCTCACAGGTTTACGTTAGCTTACCATCAGAGGGACTGCTCTCTTGTTTTACCACCTTTGTATAAAAATTGCGTTTACATATGATTTCAACTCAATTCAATTCAAAATATCTATATTTCATTAGACTTTTAGCAAAGTACTTTCAAATTGTCAGAACGACACAATTAAACAGGCTCATGCAGCCAGGTTCGGAAGGTTGCTTTTACTGAGAAAACCTTGGCAAGAAACTCAATAATGAATCTCTTAAAAAAAAAAAATCATAAATTTTTTGGTTTATATCGTATCGATGAAATGTAAATGATGTTTAGCTGAGTTTCTTGCCGGTTCTTCTCAGAAGGCTAGTTTCCGAACCGGTGGTAAATTTTCGACATTCATAAGTGGCTTACCAGGGCCTAAACTGAATAAATATTTTTCATTTTCATTGTAATTATTACAGTTTGAATTTAGAATAAACAAGAATCAATTTGATTAGAAGCAACTCAGTACCAATCTGCAGAGTTGATTGGAGTAATTAACCGATTCGCTTCAATGTCTTTGGGTCAGTCAATTGAGCGGTCAACGCGGGGTCACTTTGTAAGGTGACCGCTTGGAGGGATCAAATTTTGGGCAAGAAATATGATCTTGGAACAAAGAAACTAAGCACGTGATAATAACGTGGTTCTTTGTAGATCTCCGCTTAACGCTTTGATAATTTACTTATAGCTTTAATATTGTTCTTTCCTCTATATAACATATGCTCACGCCTGTATTCCCCGAAGGGTTAGGCAGAGGTGTTGTTAACACAACACTCACTTTTCACCGAATTTGATTAAGCACCAACGTTACAGATGGTGAGTCTATCGCCGTCTCAGACACTATACATACCTCTTTGAATTTCTTCTCAGAAATATGCAGGTTTCCTCACAATGTTTTCTTTCACCGTAAAACACGTGGTGTGAAATCACTGTACATAAGTTTCTTTAGAAAAACTCATTGGTACGGGTCCCGCTGGGATTCGAACTTGCGTCGCTTGCGTAGCAGGCGACTGCTCAAAACCCGAGGCCACCACGGCTTCCTCTACATACTAGTATATAAAGCTGAAGTGTTTGTCTGCTTGAATTTCAGGAACTTCTGGTCCGATTCGAAAAATTCTTTCAGTGAAGAGCCGTTGTGGTTTTGAGGTTTGAGCAGTCACCTGCTACGCAAGCGAGCAAGTTTGAATCCCAACGGGGCCTGCACCAATGCGTTTTTCTAAAATCATTAATTTTACACTACGTGCTTTACGGTGAAGGATAATATCGTGAGGAATCCTGCTAATGTCTGAGAAGTAATTCAAAGACGTATGTATAGTGCCTGAGACGGCGATGGACTCACCATCTGTCACGTTGGTATTTTATCATATTATCATAAACATAAAGTAGTTCCAACTTTACAAGGTGTTTGAAGGTAACATGTAGTATATAATCACTACATATATCTATTTTGCTATCTTATCAGTGCGCTTGTACAAAACAATAATAATTTATATAATCACCTAACGCACGTTACACGGTTTCACCCGCGTAGTTCCCGTTCCCGTGGGAGTACTGGGATAAAATAAAGCCTATGTTACTCCCTGATAATTTAGCTATTAATTGCTGAAAGAACTTTTAAAATCGATCCTGTAGTTTCGGAGAGTTTTCAATACAAACAGACGATCAAATATTTCCTCTTTATAGTACAGATTATCATAGAATATTGTTGAGTATGATAAGTTATATTATTTGTTTTTCAATAGTAAACCTGTATGTAATACTATTGTATATAACCAGTATTATGTATTTAACCAGTTATTTGAGGCTTTAATGGTAATTATAGGTAAATTTTCGATATTCACATGCGTTTTACCAGGACCTAAACAAAAAATCATTTACATTTTCATTGTACTTATATTCCGCGTTTTATATGTTTTATTTAAAACTAGCTGTACCCCGCGGTTTCACCCGCGTAGACTTAATTTCATCGGTGGCTCACGGAACCCTAAAGTTTTTTTTAATAAAGTAGCCTAATTTACTCCTTGCAACACCAACTATCTGGCAGTGAAAGTCCCGTTAAAATCGGTCCTGCCGTTTCGGATATTACAGACAGACAGACAGACAATACGTTCATATACATTTAGTGAAAAGCTGTTATTTTGGAATTATAAACAGACACATTTTATTTATCTGTATAGATAAGTACCGATATAGATAAATAATTCTTAGCATTCGTTATTTACGCAAAATCGTGTTCTACCCCAACACTTACTTTTACATACATGTGCTCACGCCGGTATTCCCCGAAGGGGTAGGCAGAGGTGTTGTGATCACAACACCCACTCTTCACCGAGTATGATTAAGAGCCGACGTGACAGATGGTGAGTCTATCGCCGTCTCCGACACTTAACATACTTCATTGAATTACTTCTCAGAAATATGCAGGTTTCCCCTTATATTACTTTTCTGAACTATCAAGTTACTGTATAAATGAAGTCAGCGTATAGATAAATAAATTTAATAAAAAATCCGACTTGACGTTCGCATAACGACTTTCAAAAATTTCGGCGAGTGGGTTCCCCGTGATTTCTCAATGGCGTATGACTCAGAGTATTACGAAATTCGCGTAGGTTCTGCCGTTCAGTTATTACTTATACATAATAACTGTTTTCGTGAATCTGAGTTGTAATTTAGGTCAGAGAATTTTGTACTCTTATTTCCATAACCTTGGCTTATTGGGTGATGTTGATTGGAAGGTTTTAGGAAGACGTAAACATGGTAGACGAGAATAAAAACTATTTAAATAAGACTCCTGCTAATTCGCTTAGTGAAAGTAGGTGGCCTTGGAGTTTGAGCAGTCGCCTGCTACGAAAGCGACGCAAGTTCATCTCCCAGCGGGGCCAATGAGTTTTTCTAAAAAGTTATGTACACTGATTTCACACCACGTGCTTTACGGTGAAGGAAAACATTGTTAGGAAACCTGCATATGTGTGAGAAGTAATTCAAAGACCATCTGCCATGTTGGCACTTAATCTTCGGTGAACAGTGGGTGTTGTTATTACAACACCTCTGCCTACCTCTTCAGGTGAGTCCATCGCCGTCTCAGACACTTTACATACTTCATTGAATTACTTCTCAGAAATATGCAGGTTTCCTCACGATGTTTTCCTTCAACGAAAAGCACATGATGTAAAATCACTGTACATAAGTTTTTTAAAAAAACTCATTGGTACAGGCCCCGCTGGGATTCGAACTTGCGTCGCTTGCATAGCAGGCGACTGCTCAAACCTCAAGGCCACCACGGCTATACGTCAAACATTTGGTTTGGAAATTTGTGTTCTGGGAAGAACCAGCAAAAATACTCAATAATTTGAATTGAGAACGACATTTGAAATAAGAACAAAAATAAAATCCGTCAAATATGATCCAGTAATTACGACGCCATACTGGATCTATAAATTTGAAATGTCAATACACAAATAACATTTATAACACCAATAAAAAAAATGTTATTCACAAATATCACACAAAACTTGTTAGACTTGAATTAGTTTTCAAACGAGGCTTTCAAAGTAACGATTCTAAATTAAAACAGGGGATTTGAAAAAAATTAATACTTTTTGTTCCACATAGGGTTGCACCACTAGCTGATGAGTAGTCTAAGAATATACTGATAATTTATTAAAAAGAATTAAATAATGCAAAATCGATCTATACCCTAAGTACTTTATAGCTTTTGACATCTTGCAACGTTGACGATATCGTTTGCGTGTTGGTGAACTGGAAATATGTCGATACTTATTCAAAGGCAGATTGTATTCCAACAATAGCGGATGTATTACACTCTGGCCCGCGAAAATAAGCTCCGAATTCTAACGACAGTACGCCAACGAAAACGTTAACGTTAAAACAATCGAAAGCCAATTCGTAATTGATGCACATTTTTAATTTCAAAGTAAAGTTCCAAAAGTATAGACGCTTACTCCCCTTATTACAAAACATGGACTAATATAAGTCCTTAATTCCAAAGTGGCTCCATCTCTTTCAGTGATATGGAATTCAAAAGAGATGTACATAGTTTTAGTCCGAGTTTGGTCTTACCTTAGGTACAAGTATCCATCGAACATTAATAAAAAAAAAACTTTAGTTTAATTTTTTTACTAGCTGTGCCCCGCTGTTTCATCCGCGTAGACTTAATTTTAGGTGGCCCGCGGAACCCTAATATTTTTTTTAATTTATAGTAGTTTATGTTACTCCTTGTAACATTAGCTATCTGCCAGTGAAAGTCCCGTTCAAATCGGTGTAGCTGTTTCGGAGATTGGCCGGAACAAACAAACAGACAGATTTTTTTTAATAATGGGGTTTTCTATGTCAGTACCGTGTATACTTTCATATGTATTGAGTCTAAAGGTGTAGTTTTGGAATTACAGACACTTAAATTTTACTTATCTATATGTATATGTATAGATTTTGTAACCTGAACCCTGAATAATTTAGTCATAAAACTCACAGAGGATTCGCAAGGAATGTTAAACAGTGCGGCGGTTGCAAAACAATCGTATGTTTTAAAAAACCAAACATCGAGCACACGCATTCTCTATACCATCACCGACGAACCTGTTTGTTGATTAAAGAACTCCCAACATGTTGTACCTTTGAATTTAGTTAGGTTCTCCTCGTACACTTGGTCATGGGTGTCACCAAGTGCCTCTCCTCGGTGCCTCTTCGACTGGTGGGGCCCGTCGTAATGAGCATTCCCGTTGACGCCATCTTGCATCACCTCTTGGGGGTCAAACCCAAGACGCTCCTTGTAATACGCTTGCGTCGACATTTTTCACGCACTTCTCATAATTTGATTTTCGAACACTATTTTTTGCGCGGGCTTCGAATTACGAACTCTGATTTTGTTTTTTTTTTTTGCACTTTTTACTTTTTTTATTTAATGGACAAAGCAGATGTTATTTGCGAGTTATCATGAAGGGATTCGCCAAAATCCGTCCACAATAAGCCCGTGTACGGTCACAGAGGTCGTATTTAAACGATTTACCACAATTTCTTGCGTTCGATGTCATCCAGTCTGTTCTACAAAAGGAAAGTTGTAGACCCCTTGACACACACTTATTGATCTTGACACAATAACTCACTCTTAATGTCCGTTTTATCTAGTTTTTTTTTTAAAAGCTTTAATGTTAATATGGCAATCGTTAAGCGTTAGTTTGAAATTGGAATGCTTGGTTACGTTTTTAAATTTTAAAAGTCGTTTCGGATACAGTGTTCGGGGCGTAGTGAATCACTCGGTGTCAGGTTTTCACATGTTTCGTTCACAATTGTACAAATAACGAAACTCTGGCAACACTGGCTGTGGGCACAAAACAATTGGTAGGTTTACATTCGTTTCTCGAGGTCTAAATTACCACATGCTAATAATGACTAATGTTTACATGTTAAATAAAATATTTATTAAAAAAAGTGTCGCAAGACTGCAAGACGAGGATTTCGGTATGTGTACTACGTAATGAAATATCTAATCTAGATGCTCATCAACTTTTCAAAGAGGTTGCACGTCGTCTGGTAGAAGCTTCTCGTGACAAGCGGGCTGGGGCTTTTCTCGCTCAGAGAATCAGCATTGCTATACAACGTGGCAATGCCAGCCTTCTTGGCACGATCCCGAGAGACACCGATTTGGGCCAAGTTTTCTGCTTGTAATTAGTTTTTAGTTACTTTTAATAACATTTTAAATACAGATAAGGACTACAATTGAAATATTAAATCGATTTTCTCTCAATCTCTTAACATTAAAATATCCAGATCCAAAAACGTTGAATATACATTTTTTTAAATGTTGTGAAACTTGATTTAATCTGTAAATAAATTAAGAATCTGCGCTCTTATGGACATCACAATTAAAAAACATAAATATCCATCTGGTAGGCTATGACCATTAATTATTCCGCCTCGACCTCGGCACCGGTGGCCAAAAGTTGCTATAATTTGTCATTAACTCGTTATTCTAGACGTAAATCGGATAAGAGGTATTAATATAACGTAAAAAGTTAATACCCATAAATATTTGTTGGTTAGGTAATGTGCATGATTTAAATATTTGAATAAATAAAATACAACAGAAACGACGCTAAGCTTTTCTACAAGAGTTTCCTACAATTTCGCCGTTCTTATGACAACTATTCTATGACTGAAGATCAAATTAACTTACTTATACATATGATACATTAAGTAAGAAGCCGTGGTGGCTTTGAGGTTTGAGCAGTCGCCTGCTACGCAAGCGACGCAAGTTCGAATCCCAGCGGGGCCTGTACCAATGAGTTTTTCTAAAAAACTTATGTACAGTGATTTCACACTACGTGCTCAACGGTGAAGGGAAACATCGTGAGGAAACGTGCATATTTCTGAGAAGTAATTCAATGACTTATGTAAAGTGTCTGAGACGGCGATGGACTCACCATCTGTCACGTTGGCACTTAATCATGTGCATTTAGTCACAAAGTGGGTGTTGTGATTACAACAACTCTGCCTACCCCTTCGGGGAATACAGGCGTGAGCATATGTATGTATACATTAAGTATCAGATACTTTTGTAAGCACGGTTTGTAAGTTACTGATATAATTTTGGCTTGTGAAAATGTCACACGAAGAAAAGAGACACACTTATATCGAACAATGTTTATGAGAGAGGAAGTATTCTTCATAAATGTTTTGACCTGAACATTGACACTGGCTACATAAAACTAATATCCATAAAATTCTACATTTGAATTTATCTTCAGCATCCAATACCACCAAAATAAAACGGCCTCTAATTTCTCTATAAACTCAATGTTCAGCCAGTAGGTAGACTTGGTCGTGTTATCAGCTTTCCCGCGAACCGTCAAGGTGGCGGGGTGAACGACCAAGCGCGAGCAGTCTGACCTTGTCATAACACAAACCCCATTAGATTTCTTGAAGACGTTAAAATTACATGTCTAGTAACATAATGGTTTACAAGACCATTGTCGTTAGATTTGCTTGTCCTGTTCCTCTGATACTCATTTCATAAAAAATATTGATAACCGATTATGCTACGCTATTCGAAATTTTAGATACATATATAATAATAAAAACCATCCGAACATTCAATTTGACTGAACTCATCAACCTCGGCTTTACGACCCCTTATTACATCCATTACTTGAATGTCAGTGACAGATCTACTACCATCAATTTTTGTGCTACAAAATTTTATTATTGATATTTCCGCATCTTTCAAATAACACTTCTATTCTCACATACAATTTTATGGTTTTTTTATTTGTCTCATAGTAATAAATTATGCTATGGCACCTTCTTATAACATTATCATTTGAGAAATTACGGATGGTTTCCTTATAAGTTTGGCCTTTACGTATTCATTCAGGATTTTAAAAAGTAGTGCAATAGCTTACAATATATTGCCAAACCTCCCATAGAAATCTGTTCTTTGTTGGGTAGTTTTAAAATTGAGAATAGAACTTAATTTTAAACGTTCAAAATAAGAACAAGTCCGAATTCAAACAGCCAGTACAGAAGCAGAACAGGTTTGACACAATAGAACACGTTAACCCAAGTGCAGAGCGCGACATCCCGAAACTGGCGGACAAATAACCAAGGTCACGCGACCTTCGCTCCAAAATGTCTGCCGTGGGAAAGAGGAAACAATTAAACGACTGGGGGTCCCATGCTAGCGAAATGGTGCTACAACCGGTGAAGACTGCAGATATGACGTGAATAACATGAATGAATAGACATGTTACATCTGCCACGAATACGGAAGATCTGATAAGACATCATCGAGATAAAATAATTTAACGAAAATATTTTTTGCTATCTCAATCATCCATTGTTAAATACCTAATGTATAAGTGTTCAAGACCGACACGAATAACATTTTATGTCATGTGGCATCAAACATAACAAAAGGCAACAATAATATCGTAGTAGGGTCCGGAATACTTATGGTTCAAATGCTAATGTATGTTTAAATACCGCAAAGATATTGTCGAAAAGCAATTACGATTCCAGGGATGTTACATAGAGAAAAGACATTAATAAAGTAGAATATGAAGAATTACTCAGACGATGTTATTATTTTAGGTGACGTGATCGCAGTCTCATGAAATAAGCAATTATTAAAGTTATATTAAGTACAAGCTATGGATTCAGCAACCAGTGACATAATGACACAAATTATAAAGTAACGGCTAATGACTATGATTTCGTAAGAAACTGGGGTTTTCACGTCATTTGTATCATTATGAAACATGTCATTATCTTTACAAGTTTTTTCTGTTCTGAGTCAATTGTTTATAGACCTGTTATCGTGACTAAAAAAGGTACCAGTTCAATATATTTTTTGTATAAAAAAATATGTTTTGAGGATGGAACAATACACACTAGAGACACTAACAAATAATTTGAAAAATGCTAGCAAAAGTATGTCAGGGTCGCAAAATGATTTCGATTTAAGTGTCTGTAGACGTAATGCTACTTCCTTTCAGCTTAGTCAAGGCTTTAGTCTAGACTTAAACTAAACCGCAAGATAAATACAAGCGAAACGAACGAAACAAGACACGTTTTGTAAGAAAGGAAAAATTAAGAACTATTTATTCACGGACGATTTTACACAATTGCTATTGCGCAAATAAATCGATCTTGTCTGAGGTCAATATTTGGATGGGTGGCTTGCTAGATAACATTGTAAATTCTATTGACTAGTAGTGGTAGTAGTTTTGTGTCGGTACTTGTATACCGATACAAGCTGACAGACAGCCAGAGACAGCCACATTAAAGCCTTCTGCGCATTCAAGCGCACCTAGCTCGTGATGGCACCGTCATTGATAGTAAGTAAATTCTCCATAAACATCTACGAACAATTTGAAGTCTTGAGAAGGACCGTTGCAAAAACTTTGCAACGGTCTAAATAGCTAGCAACTAACATAAATAGCAATTTGTTAAGCAAAACATATCAAAAGGTGTTGTATACAAGTTTGATAGAACTAAATCGAAATCGTGAAATGTTTCCTTACATAGATATACAAGCTAGCTAAGTTTAGTCGACATCAAATAAATCTAATAAAATAAGCAATCTGAACTAGAATCATTATGTAACTCTCAGTGTTCAATAGAAAGGAAACTTTACTTTGAATGACTTTGGCTAGAATAACTCTTATAAGTTTCGCACTCAGTCGTCAGCTCATAATTTTAATAGAGAAATCACTGTATAAAAATTAGATAATATAATTGGATAAACATTATGCACTATTGAAAAGTCTTAAGAAACTTAAGATAGTGAAAGAATTATAAACAAACATTATATAACTTTAAATTTATCCTGCAGTTAAGACAAAAGCTTATTGATGCGTCATAAACACACAAATTCACATTACAATACATCACTTATCAAAATTTATCTTCAAGATTATGCCACCTCGAAAAAAGTGTTTCAAAGAACTTCAAAACTGCTGAGAACTGAACGAATACCAAGAAGGTCGTTAGGTAAACAATGAAGAATGGACTGATCCCAAGGTTGCAACTAATTAGGCTATGTGACCACAGCAATGGGTTCCAATTGAAAAATTGTGTTCGATTGAGTAAACTGCAGTCGGTCAGTAACTAGCTGGTTCAACGCCCACAGTTTCTGCCAACTTGCTATTTACTTACAAAACTAGGACACCGGACACTACAGATCTTTATCTAATACTTATAAAAGGGAAAGTGTCGCTGTCTGTCTGTTACCTATTCACAGTTAAACCTACGTATATTGTTATAATTAAATTTGAGGAAACGAACGATAGCCCTGACTTCTAGAACGGATATATGTATTTGAAAAACCCATCGCAGACGAAGTAGCAGGTAATATATTGCTAGCAAATATATTCCGTTCGTTCAAAGGTAAGTAGCAACCGAAACAGAAGGTATAAACGATTATAGGCTGCGATAGTTTTTTGCCAACAGGTAAGATACTTTATAAAGCCTTATACTTATGAAGCTGACGGTATACGTCAGCTTCTTGATAAGAAGCTTAAAAACGTAATTAAACCCTTATTACGAAAACATGGCTTAAATTCGGGCTAAAACTATGTGCATCTCTTTTGAAATCCGTATCACAAAGGGAGATGGAACCGCTTTTAAACCATGGATTATCTCAAGCGATGTTTTGTAATAAGGGGTTTAGAGTGAACATAAACCAGCTTGAATCCTTATGTACAAAGCACAAAATACATTGAGATGACGGACCATATCTCCGTGAACATCTGACTAAGTTGATAACACTGATCCCTTGGTATCAAACAACTTATCAGTTAAGATTACATGGTCGTGCGTGGGTATTGCTTGGTTCGTGCTGGTGCAGGTGTATTTAACGATAGAAATGTCGATGCAAATAATTCTGACGTAAAACACGATAAGTGAATTGGGTCGGCTTTTTTGGATCAAATTTTTCCGGACTAATTTATTTTATTTTATTTTTATTTTATTTATTAGGGGTAAAAAACAGATATACAATAACTAATTGGTAGATTATTCTAGAATTTAAAGTTTACTTATTATATACCCAACACCATTACCCACGAATTATAATATAGACAAGTACAGTGGTTTGCTGCTATTATAGTAAACTTATGTAGTAAATTATATATAATATGTGTGACTTTGATACATAATTATGAAGGCAGTAAGTGTGAATACCCTCAGTGCATGAAAATCTAATCTAATAGTTGTGGGTGTGTATTGATATCTGCAAGTTTCCTAGTAATCTGAGTTTTAAATGAGTGAAGAGGTGAAGTGAATATATCAATATCAGTGAAAAACTCATTATAAGACTGCATTATACGGCGCAGAGGAGCGCGCTCACCTGCAATGGTGCGACATAATTTTGGCGCAAAAAGTCGTTGACTACGCGTTCCTCGTATGCCTTGTGAGCGGCTTGGTATTTGGAGGTATATTTGATGTGCAAGTTGATTACAGTCAAACTTATTGTGGCAAATATTGTGAAGTATTGTCTGATCCAGGAGCAATCTTCTCGAGCGCAATGTCTGGAGAGAGTATTTCTCTAGAAGAGCCTTATACGTAGACTTGGAGCGAAAACATCTGTAGTTGAGGGACCGAAGGAATTTTCGTTGTATTATTTCTATGGAATCTATATATTTAGTGAAAAATGGATTCCAAATGGCGGAGGCATATTCTAAGTGGCTTCTTAATAGTGATTTGTATAGCAACAGGTAAGATGAATGTCGTTTAAAGGAAGTGCAAGTGCGCATAATGAAGCCATACAACTGATAGGCTTTAGTAACTATTTTCCGAATGTGGGCATCAAAGTGCAATTTTGAGTCAATTAGAACTCCAAGGTCTTTCATTAGGTTTACCTTTTCAAGAGGAGTGTTACAGAGACAGTAAGTGTAGTTAATGGTATTGGTTTTTTTGGTAATACTGATAAATTTACATTTTGGCAGGCTAAGGTACAGTTTATTATCCATACAGTAAGATTGAAGACGACTTAGATCATCCTGTAGCTTCCTGCAATCGTCTATTGTACGTATACGATGATACATTTTAAGATCGTCTGCATATAACAGAAAGTTAGTATGTCGAAAACACTGAGAGATGTCGTTTATGAATAATATAAATAATAATGGTCCAAGTATGGAACCCTGGGGGACACCAGAGGTGACCTTTATTTGCCCAGATGTATATCCGTGGATCACAACCTTTTGAGTTCTGTAATTTATGTATGACGAGAACCATCGAAGGAGATTTCCGCGGATGCCGTTAAATGCAATTTTCCGAAGTAACAGGGCATGATCTACTTTATCGAACGCCTTGCAGAAATCAGTGTACACTACGTCCACTTGTTCACGGCCATCAACACTTTCAAATAAGAACGTTGTGAATAATAAGAGATTGGTGACGGTTGAGCGCTTTTTTACGAATCCGTGCTGCTCTGGTATGATAATATTATGTATACTAGGATAAATAGCTTTATGCACTAATCTTTCAAGTATTTTCGATAATATAGACAGTAGGGAGATGGGTCGGTAATTTGTGACGTCGTTCTTACAGCCACTTTTGTATACTGGGACTATATTCGCAATTTTCCAGATAGACGGAACAATTCCTTCACTTAAGCTAAGATTGTAAATTATGCTCAGCGGTAGGCTAATTGCTTCAGCTGTATGTTTAAGGAAGAGTGGGGGGATGAGATCAGGGCCAGGTCCCTTGGTAATGTCTAGTGATTTCAATTCATCTAATATTTGTTCTTTAGATAAGTAGATATTTGATAAATGTACATTGCTATCTGTAGAAGACGGTAAAGAATCCAATGAAACGTCAATGGGGTCACTTTTTTCATATACAGAACTAAAGAAGTTAGAGAATGAGCCGCATATATCTTCAGGGTTGTTTGCTTTATTGTCTCCATATATTACCGTGCTTGGTATACCGGAATTCTTCTTCTGATAATTAACAAAAGACCAGAACTGTTTTACATCATTGCGCAGGCTTTCTTCAATTGAATCGATATAATTATTAAAACACTTGATGCATAGCGATTTAAATCTACGTCTAAAAGTTGAGAAAATTTCGTAATCAGATTTATTACGATACTTTTTCCAATTAAGCCAGGCTTTTTCTTTATTTTTAAAAACATGAATTAGACTACGAGAGAACCAAGTAGGGAAGTCTTTAGACTTATTGTAACGAAGGGGGACATGCTTTTTAATAATACTATATATTATTTCATAGAAATTATTAGTAGCCGACTCAGCAGACAGATTGCGAAGAATGACATTCCATTCAATATCTAGAATATCCTTGTTAATACAGGAGTAATTACCTGCCTCAAAGTGATACCTGGGTAAGTCGTTATGCGCCATGCTCCGACCCAATTGTTCAAAATTAATAGCTGCAGAGAAGGGAGGGTGTAAACAATCAATTGGCACCAGTGAAGAAATGGGTGCCTCGCATATTGTAGTGTTGTCGTTGGTCAAGAAAAGATCCAGAATACGATTCATGTTGTTGTAGAATGTATTATATTGTTTGCAGTTGATTAGGGATGCAAAGTTCATGAACGTTTGGTTGATTGGGATTGTACTACAAGACGGAGAAGGAATGAGAGCAGTAGGGCTACTTTCTAGCCAATTCAAATGTGGTAGGTTAAAATCACCGAGAATATATATTTTGTCTGTCGTAATAGCCGAAAGTTCACTGTGTATGGCACCGAAAAGAGCATCATATACATGTAGTGGTTGGTTGGGAGGTATGTACAAGCTGCATATTATGTGGGAAACACCTTTAGCGTTAGAATCAATCTTTAGAAAGACATAGTCAACAATCGGAGGGATAACTGACATTTCATCAATATTGGAGTCCGGTGTTGGCTTCAATATACAACGAGTGAAACATAACGTGTGTCGTACTGCCACTAATGTGCCCCCACCGTCCATTTTACCCGTAGCAGTGCGGTCGCGATCGCAGCGAAATACTTTATATCTCGAGTCGATAAATTCGCCATCTAAGATGCCAGGTATTAACCATGTTTCAGTAAGTACTATAACATCATAACACTCAGCCAGAATATTTGTGTATAAAGTATTTAATTTAGACCTCAGCCCTCGGCAGTTCTGATAGTAAATGATAATATTATTGTTGTTATTATTGCCCTCTGTGACGACTAACCGTGTAGATTACTAATAATAAAAAACGTGATAGTATGTTAATGCTTGGATCAACGAGAACACCACAGATATTTTCGCTCACTAAATAAATATTGTCATGTGACCATGGAGAAGCTACGAAAGATTGCTCACAATAATTAGATAAAATGTCTGTACACTTAAATGGCGAAAAACATACCTTATAAATTAGCCACGACATATATTTTGCAAGTTCAGGTCTATGGAACTTAGAGTAAGCTATTGTTACACCTGTGACGCAGGATAAGCAATAATTTTCTAAAAATAATTTGAGAAACTTAACAGAAACAAATAGGACAAATATAGTTTTAAGTAAAAATAAGTAGGTAGAATCACAACAAATTAAGATTTTGTTAAAATGTTTGTTAAGGGTTAGCACAGAGTAATGTTCAACCCAGAAGCCGCAGTTATTACCATTATCATTTTTAAGTTTGGCGCACAATTCTCGATAAATCCTCTTCCGATCTGATGGCAAATACAGGCGAAGTATCGCTCGCACGAACCAATATCGTACCGTGCTTGATCCAGGTGTACTTAAAGCCATGTTCAAAAGCTGCTGTTCTTGCGCGTCGAAATAAGTATTTGTTCTTGGCGGTCAGATGTTCGTTAACAAATATTCTGTGTACCGGTCCTGACATCTTCAGTTCTTCAGTTGTAATGCCTTTCTTCTTTCTGGTCGCCGATACAAAGTTATCGCGTACCAATTGGCTTGAAAATTTTATTACAATGTTTTTTGGCTGTGAACTTCTGGTGTTAACCTGCGGAACTCGGTGTATAGACACTATTTCTTGTTTGTTGATAGGATGATTCACAAGCGTTGCTATATTGTCCAGGAGTGAGAGAAGATTTTCACTCCTCTTTTCAGGCATGTTACTGATTTCAACATTGCAGTGTCGTGCTCGTTGTTCCATGATTTCGAGTTTTGCCTCTAATTCAGCAATTCGGGGCTCACAGGTCGTGGTAGATTTTAGTTGATTCTCAACTGAAGTAACTCGTCTATTGATGTCTTCGGTTTTCAGTAGGAGGTCATCATATTTGTGATTGACGAATTCGATGGAGGCCTTTAAGTCACTGATTTTAGTATCTTGTTTCGCTAGCCAATCTTCCAGCATCGACAGCATACTTCGTTGAAATGTTTGGAATTGATCTTGTAAATCAGTCCGACAAGAGTGTGACGCAGCTTTACGGTGCGTGACGCAGGGCGGAGGAGATTCCTGGTCAATGAGCGACACATCAACACTCATATCTCCCTTTGGGCACGACGACATTTCATTAGCGTTAAATGTACTATTAAAGTTGTCCATTATTCTTTGCGGTCACTGTATGACAGGTTACTCTGTGCACTCTAAGGAATGTTCGATGCAGATACGGAGCGATAACATATACGACTCACTCACACGTACGCGCGGTCGCACAACAGATGAACTAGCAGCAACACAACCGACTTGTAGCTGAGCGAACGACGGAATGGTTAATTGTTAGCAAAGCAAGCCTTTACTTTATTAAGTTATTTTTTACTCAACGTATATCGTCAAAGTATGCTAATGTAATCATAACAAATTTGCTACAAAGTGAATTTGAAAAGTTAAAAGAGACCAAAAACACGATGGGATTGTGTGAAAGATGATAAGGCTAGAAAGTGGTGAATATAGATAAGACGGCTGATAGGGAAATAGAAAAGAAGCACACCGACCACAATTAACATCTAATTCTTAACGAAGATTTACCATTTGTCACATTGGCTCCGAAATCTTTGTTTAATTTTGTAACTCCATTCACTCCTTCGGGAACAGTCTAGTAAAATCCGTGTTTTTGCAAAATCTAATGTCTTGTATATCTCTCCATTGATGAGGCTTCGATTGGAAGGTCACACAATGACCATGGGAGCCTGCGACCTCTCCGTTTCCGGCTATTTATACATTCAACCAATTGAGATATTCATGGTTTCACCAAAAAATACCTTGGACTTTGTGACGAGATTTTAACTGGACGGGGACAATAGTCATACCAAATCCATAAAAATAAATAAATATGCTCACGTCATCCCCAAAAGGGTCCCGAAGGGGTAAGCAGGTGTGTTGTAACAACATCACTCACATTTCACCAAATATGATCAAGATAATAAATCCATAAATTAAATAGTAGTAGCCCAAGTAGCACAAGGATAGTCTGTCTTGGAAGCGAATACAATTTCTACTGTTTCCAGTAATGACCCAACAGTTGAATACTATCTAAGTAAGGTCAGGTCTGCAATGTAGATTATTTAGTAAGACCTAAATACTAACATGACAGACGCTGATAAGATGCCTCGGAATATCAATGAAGTGTTTATTACGAGAGATTCTTATGATAATCATACAAGTGAATACTCACAAAGAGATGGCCCAAGCCTCGAAAAAGGTCTTTTAAGACTAATGATGATAAAAGCAAAAACCACGTTACTACTCTACCTTGCTACTTAAGTAAACAATTACATAAAAGACCACTAGATGTTTGGTGCTCGGATATAGCAGTTAAATGTATGCCAGTAACTAGAAAACCACTTAACCGATATTATTTTACATGAAGCTCCTTAAGCATGTTTGTAACTCGTAAAAACTCCGTTACGAAGTCCACATCGAAGAATGCAAATATGCTAATATTTGCTGTTCTTACACCATATAAAACCCCATTCATTACTTAAGAAGAGGTTAACGTCCTTTGAAATCAAACGAATAGCCAGGATCAAGAATCCAGCAGACCAAAAAGTATCAAATTACTTAAAACAATCCATTAGCAACCTAAATACGAAGTATTAAGGCCTATTTAGAGTCAAGTAGTTTTAGAACTCGTGTGAAAGATCAAAACGTCCATTGTGCGTGATATGGTAACATTTGAGATACATTTTTTATTTGAAAATTTTGGGAAACAGATCCATTTTACATGACCAATGACCGTTGGGACCGTTATACGACAACGCCATGAAATCTTTAATATTTAACTGCTTTTGAACTTGCCGAATACGCAGGTTGAATGATTTAGAACACCTTTTATAGCATCCAGAACATAACTTCTTAATGAAAAGTTAGATCGGGTGACAGCTGTAACGATCTTTAGCTGGAAAGCGAACTATAAAAGGCAAAGGTAAGGATATGAATGGTAATTATATGGTTCTAAGTACTGCTATTAAAATGATGTTCTCCTGTATTCGATTCTACAGTAAAACTGTTAGACAGCATAATATTCAACTGGCAATGAGCATGAGAAATTGCGACTGATTCACCGTCTAGTATGTTAGCACGTTTTATATGAAACGATGGTTTTAAGAAAGACTTAAAATGTGAGAAGCTTAAATCCTGATGATATTAATTTTATTATTTCAGTTTCAGACTTCTTCTGCAAATATTAGCAAAAGGATATTCAAATCACAATCGACGAGACAAAAATAATGATCGCTAATATAAACCAATATGTTGGTACATATTTCCTAAGTAAGATCCGTTATGACGTCATGGATCCAAATTACAATTTTGATTCAAACTTGACGACAGAAAGGTGAAACTATTATGTTACCAAGTTTTTTGCTCTACTGCCTTGCATTGAATTAGTGATGAATTCGTATAATGTTTCGGAAAAAAGACCTACAGTTTACAGATGTGATACTAAGGTTTTAGAAGTATTTAAAGTTGAACCACCTTTTCTTATTCACCTGCAGACAACATAGATGCAAGACACTGATAAACGAGAAGTAATTAAGATTGAAAGAAATATAATTAGTTCTTTTAACGATCATTGGTATATGAACGAATTAGCTGACCAATTTGAACAATTCGTTAGAAATAGTGCACATTCCGATGTTACTCGAGCCAATTATGAACCAGTAAATAACAGTGTTATTAAAAATGCAACTCAATGATGAATAGACATGACATATTCACTAGTAAACGTCAAAACAAGCGAAGAGAATAAACAAAAATATGCGTCTAACTAAACAATTCGAGGAACGCAAAACATTCTCAAGACCGGTTTCATAATAACGGGATAGCTATGTACAGATGTACGAATGTTCGGGGGATTTGATGCGGCATTTAACTTATTGGTAATTGGATTCATGGATGCAATCGAAACGGTAGAGATGAAATCAGTTAGACTGCATGATATATTTTAGCTGACGTTAAAGTTACCAGAAAAGTCACTAAAGAAGAGCTATAGGATAATACTGTCATGTAGATCGAGATGGATGTGGCTTTGAAGACAAGACCTTTTATTCTCCAACTATTGAGTTTGTGGTAAACAAAACTGTTGGAAACTAAAACATCTGTCGATAATTGCTTTAGACAAAATAGATGTTTAGGTCTGTAATATATTTGAAGAGCAATTACATTTCATGAGAGTAGTTAAGTCACCGAAACATCGAAGCAATTTAATTCAATAAAGTAATTCTGTTCAATACCGTACATCATTCTCTAAAGAGAGCATTAATATATCACTTCGTACTCACTTCGTATCCACGTACCGTACAATTAGAGAAGCTCTTTTCATGTCTACCATAGCATACCTTTCACCTATGCCATCACTTCGATCACCATTGCCGACTATTTAGCTTCGGGCCGTGAAAGCACTAGCACAAATTATGTCGTGGACTGTGTATTTGTCGATACTATACACAGCTGATCTCAATTTAAAATCATCTATTTGATTGTCTGCGTCGTTATCTTTGCTGACTATGGCTTCGCATTTTGTTAAATGGATTAAATTGAGGATAGCACTACAGTCAATATTGATTTGTTCATTTCTAATAACGGAACTTCTTCAATACTTGTATATTCTCCAGAAATCTCTATCTACAGAGAACAAGTATATAGAGTATGGATTGTAATGATAAACCTCGTCGACTTTCTTTTTTATTGTACGAAATACACGTGGGAACAGTCACAGATTGTCTCATCTTCGTACTTGAAGATTAAGTTCTTTTACAATTGCCGAAAGTGGGGGCATAGCCACATTTAGTGTTAGTCATCAGTGCATATCCGAAAGTAGAATTGTTGAAAATTTTCTGGATCTAAGTACCTTAATTATAGCACCCTTTAGAAACTGTTGGAATTGCTCGTTTAGCCAAAGCTCCGAAGTTGCTTATTAGAAATTCCGTGTCTTCTTCTAGCGTTATTTAGTGAGAACGATAACCGATGGTCAAAGCCCCTTCACGACTTATTGACAAAAGGAGGAAGTCGGGCGTTCAGTGTTTATAATGTATTCTATTATGAGTACAAGTACGAGTGTACGCTCGTCACGTTGTTCAAATTATACGCGACAATATTTCTATAAACAATTCTTTCTTTTACTGTTAGCAGCATACCTCATTTTTGCCTTAATGCTCTACTGCTATGGTACTACTTTCCGTATTTCAGTAGAATTCAATTCAAATTTATCCCGTAACCGGGGAATTGTTCAAACTATTCTAGTTAATAATATAACTATTTCATGTCGTATTTCTGATATATCTTGTGTACTCTTGATTAGCATTAATATAATTATGTGGAGCAATTAAAACCCCCCAAATACATAGGAAATTATAATATTCATTATATATAGCTATACTACCTGAAGGAAATCCCGGAAAATCAATGGGGTGTTTAAATTAGGTCCACAATTGTTCCTAGAGGGAATCGAACCAAATCTATAATCTTTATAAAACGGGTAGTTACGCCCCTAAATATAGTAGCACCTACAGAACTGTTTTCCTGGATTTTGGATGGAAATTATTGGAACAGCCCTGACATTTCTGCATTTACATTGTTATCAACCTCAACCCCTCTCGGACAGGTTTTATCTTTGTTAATATCATGAATAACTAATTAACTATCATTAGGTTAATTCGTGGCTGCAAATTAATGATTTACGATTTCTTGATATAACATCATTGTCAGCTTATTCCACGAACAAATTTTATATTTACAGATAATCCAGATATAGTATATGTAATCACTTTCTACAAGATTAGATAAGATTTCATCAATTTTAAAAGTCCTTTAACATACATACATAGATACATATGCTCACGCCTGTATTCCCCGAAGGGGTAAGCAGAGGCGTTGTTATCACAACACCCACTTTTCACCGAAGATGATTAAGTGCCAACGAGACAGATGGTGAGTCTATCGCCGTCTCTGGCACTATACATAAACCTTTGAATTACTTCTCTGAAATATGCAGGTTTCCTCACGATGTTTTCCTTCACCGTAAAGCACGTGGTGTGAAAATCACTGTAAATAAGTTTTTTTAGAAAAACTCATTGGTACAGGCCCCGCTGGGATTCGAACTTGCGTCGCTTGCGTAGCAGGCGGCTGCTCTAACCCCGAGGCCAACACGGCTTTCCTTTAACAAACCTTATATTTCAGGTCAAAATAATTAATTTTACTTTTATTTAATAGTTATTATTCCTTGTATTATATTTATTTCCTTTACCTTTCTATCTGTTCTTACAATTATGATTTACTTTGCAATATAATAAGCAGATTCTGATGGCATTTTTTTATATTTTAACATACTTAAGATTATAATTAGATTCTAATGACGCATACCTGCGTTTTATTAAATAATAAATAGATGACTTCACGGTCGCAAGTTTAACCAAATAATGATTATAAATAGCTTATCTCATCATATCGCGACATTATCGCTACGAATCAGTTCCGTTTTGATAAATTTAATGAAATCAGTAAACACAACATAGATCCAATATGGATCTATGTTGTCTTTTTCTCCCCAATTTTATATTCGAACGATTATATTTATAGGAGGTAGTTACTTTACAAACTGTATCAACTAACAAAATACTTTATTTGATTCACTCTATATCTATACTACTATTATAAAGAGGAAAGATATGTATGCTTGTATTGAACAGGCTCTGAAACTACTGAACCGACTAGAAATAATCTTGCAGCAATGGATAGCTACATTATCAGCGAGTAACATAGGCTATATTCCATCCCCTTACTCCCATGAAAACGAGAACTATGCGGGTGAAACCGCGGGACGTCCGCTAGTAATCTAATGAAAATATTAAAGTTTTTGAAATATCCAATTAGGAATCCTCCTACTTTTTTTTAAGTCGGATAGAAATCAAAAAATAAAATTTTACGCGGCGAGAAATTTCTCATTACTTACTTACAATAGTAGTTACTTAGTTAAGTAGATACATATGTATATGTTCGTTATGGTTACAAGCAAATATAGACAAATAGGCAATGCCCAATAATTTTTAATATTTTTGACAAGTATATAAAAAAAGCCTATGTCATCCACTAGTTCGTTAGAATCACGACATTCTATAGTCGTTATTTCATAGGCAACAAAGTTGAGTATTGTTTGTGTTATTATTTAGCGAAGAATTTACCGTCATCACATCTAGAATGACGGTATCTGTGAGTCAGTGTGCGAAAAGAAATATTACTTTAACTATTTCCTTGTGTGCGTTGGACGTTTTTGGATCTGTTATGTTCAAAATTCTTCTCCTCCATAACGGCTGTAGCGATTTCTATGATATTATCGGGTAAGTCTGAAGAACGGTCTGTATTTTTCATACCATTAAATGATAAGGGTGATCCAGCACAAATTATGGCAATACAAACTATTATCAAGACTTCCATGACATATTAATATACATTATAAAACATATGAATTAAATATGTATGTTTCTGAACGAACTAACGGTAAAATTCAGTCATAATTTTATCAAAGTAGTATTTTTTCCTTTAAAATAACCACAATGCGTCATCCGTAAGCTTGTACCTTATGTTTAAGTATATATTATATGTACATACATGACAACATACCTAGTTATAACTTAAGTAATATTGAACTTGACATAGATATGTCACGTACAGAAATAGGTTCAACAACAAATTTTCCTTTCAATAAATAAATATTATGACACATTGCATTTAACAGCACGTTCAGAAATTTATCGAAGAAAAAAATATCCTTTTTTCGGGTCCCGGTAACCGTTGAAGTCTTTTCCTTACCCGCAGGCACATTACCTAGTTTTTGGAAAAAGTTCACGCGCGTGCCAAGAATACAAATCCCCAACAATTATTTTGCAATTTTCTTCACACTACACGGCAAAGCGAATAAAAACTCTCCGTATAACCTCAAAACAGGTTACAAATACCGAAATACTCGTCTTATATCATCTGTCGTTTGTTTAAAAGTAATTAATATGTGAAATAGACCTCGTAATACACACTGACACGTTTAGTTTATTTATATTTTATTATGTTTAAACACAATGGCGAGTGGCGCGACGTTATGATGGCGACCGATTCCGTGCCAGCGCGGGAACCAACTGTCAAACTGAACGGCGATGTAGCCGGCGCGCCTGTGTGTGTGCGTGCGCCTGTGTGAGGCTTGAATGGATTGTAAACGATTAAGGTAAGTGATATTATGTGGGTTGTAAAAAAATATCCTGAAATACGTATGTGAAAGTAATGGCAAGGATTTTGGTAATTTTTGGGAACGACTATGATTAAAGTTTGAAGGAGGATATTTTGTAAATTAAGTAATGAGCTTAAAATAGCTGTTAGCGTGGTACATGGCGCAGTAATTTTCTACTGTTAACCAAAAAAAATCGTCGATTTTTTTTCATTTTTGGAAATTACCCAAATTTTATATACTAAAATAGGGGATCGTTTCATCTATATCTATACAAATAAATAAAATTGAAGTATCTGTTTGTACTTTATTCCAAAATTAACTGCTTTTCACTAAATGCATTTGAAAATTTAGACGGATAATAAAACCATTTTGAAATGTTTTCTCTGTCTGTTTGTGTATGTTCCGACTTATCCCTGAAACTTTCACTGGCATACAGCTGATGTTACAAAGTAACTTAGGCTGCTCTTATTTTTTAGTTCTTCTCAGCAAAAGCAACCTTCCGAACCTGGCGGTTGTATGTATAATCTGTGTAATCTTGTCGTTCTGACGATTTGAAAGTACTTTGTTAAAAGTCTAATCAAATAAAAAGCCGTGGTGGTCTTGGGGTTATAGCAGTCGCCTGCTACGCAAGCGACGCAACTTCGAATCCCAGCGGGGCCGTACCAATGAGTTTTTCTAAAAAACATAAGTGCAGTTATTTCACATCACGTGCTTTACGATGAAGGGAAACATCGTGAGGAAAAACCTGCATATGTCTGAGAAGTAATTCAAAGACGTATGTATAGTGTCTGAGACGACGATGGACTCACCCTCTATCATGTTGGCACTTAATCATATTCGGTGAAATGTGGGTGTTGTTACACCTGCTTACCCCTTTGGGTACCCCTTTGGGGTTGAATTTGAATTTGAATTAGGCTTTCCCGAAACTAAGTCTCACCTATCCTATTAAGGCCAAGGAGAAACCTCGGGGAAACTGTTGAATTCGGTGAACAATATCATCACAGAATGATATTCCCAAGGACCAAGATGGCGGTAAATCCTGTCCGATCAGATATCATTGGTCCGACCTTGGTCTAAAGTGCCTTTTTGGGATCCCAGATCACTTTGAAGCCGGTTTGTTTGCAAACACGTTATTTTTAAATCGAATATTATAGTCACAAGCGAGTTATATCCACGATGTGCTTTTGTTTTTTATTTCAGACAAATAATTAAAAAAGTATGAGAAAAAAAAATAATAAGAAGAGCAGTATACGACTGCCAATATATTCAAATCAAGTTGTATTATTTACAGACCCAGGACCGATCTGTGGTTGTAATCACAACACCCACTTTTCACCGAAGATGATTAAGTGCCAACGTGACAGATGGTGAGTCCATCGCCGTCTCAGACACTTTACATACGTCATTGAATTACTTCTCAGAAATATGCAGGTTACCTCACGATGTTTTCCTTCACCGTAAAGCACGTGGTGTGAAATCACTGTACATAATTTTTTAGAAAAAATCATTGGTACAGGCCCCACTGGGATTCGAACTTGATCTCTTTTCCTATTCTCTGATTTTCCAAAAGTCGTAAGGAAGTCGTCCATCGTGAGTAAATACCACAATATAGTGTAAGAGAGCGGTTTCGTCAGATCCCGGTCCGTTATAGAAGTCGTTCCGTAGAATGCAGTTTGCACTCACCGCCCTAATTCAATAACTGCATTGCAATTACTTCAGCCACAGATAATACAATAGAAATACCTTCTTTTAGTTTGCATTGGAACTCAAATCGTGGGCTTATATATTTTGTGCTCAAAATTGTAAAATGATTTTGAATTGAGTAATGACTGAGTTTCTTGCCAGGTTATTCTCAGTAAAAGCAAATTCAAATTCAAATTCAAAAAATCTCTTTATTCGATTAGACTTTTTACAAAGTACTTTCAAATCGTCAGAAAGACACGATTACATAGGATTATACATGCTACCGCCAGGTTCGGAAGGTTGCTTTTACTGAGAAGAACCTGGCAAGAAACTCAGTAATTACTCTTTTAAAAAAATAATTTTACAGCTTTGAGTAATATATATATATCATAAAAAATATATATAAGCCCATGGACACAGTTCCAGTACTCAAAAGTCGTTATAAAAAAAAATTAAAACTAAAAATAAGTACAACGAATAATTGTGTAGCTTGAGATGACCAGCCCCCACTAGCAGCACCTGTTTACAAGTATGACGTGAATGAAAGCCATCGCCCTCCTCAACCATTATAGAGGGAAGTGAGCAACCTTCCGAAACCGGCGGTAGCATGTATAATCCAGTATTACTATGTAATTCTGACGATTTGAAAGTTCATATATAATGACTCTCTGAAAGAGACATATATATGATATGCGTGATGTACGCAGCCGTGTCACTGTCACTCAATGAGACTCGACGCAGAGCCACTCTCCATACAAAAAAATATTGACTATCGACTCTCCACTCGGGGTAGTGGGTATCGACGTCACGTACCTACATAGTTCACCATCGTTATCTCTAGTCTTATCCATCATGGGGTTATATTTACCTGAAACAAAGAAAATGCCTTGTAAGTTGACGTGGACCCCAGGCGTGAGCTTATGTACCTATGTATGTAAGTTGACGTATATAAGTAGCGTATTATATAAGTTTGCTACAAGTAGTACGGAATCTGGGAACATATCGTTCCAAATGACACACTGAGATCTGTATGGGATAAGGCCAAGGAGATACTCATAACAGAAACACTTTTCTTTTTTAACCGACTTCAAAAGAAGGAGGAGGCTATCAATTGAACTGTAAGTCCTTGTCAATAAATAATACCTCATTTCTACGAATTTATCTGTGACCTAAATGTGAATGTAGGTCAGAATTCTGATTTTCCTTATAATATAAACAAAACTATTTCTATGACGTCATGACTATGTTCCGAGGAACACAGATGTCATTAGTGACTCAGGAATGACAGGAATAGAAGGCACTTGACTATTAATTGGTAAGTAGCTGGGAGGTTTGGAAGTAAAGTCAGTAATAAACGATATCGTAATTAGTAACCTAACAAAAGCTTTTATTTCAAACTAGAGGACGTCATGCGGTTTCACGCGCGTAGTTCCAGTTCCCGTAGGAGTATGTGGATAAAATAAAGCCTATGTTACTCGCTGATGATGTAGCTTTCCAATGGTGAAATATTTTTTGAAATCGGCACAGTAGTTTTTGAGTTTGTTCATTACAAACATACTCACAAAAATACAAAACCTTCCTCTTTATAATAGTAGAGTAGACTAGCTGTGCCCCGCGTAATTTCATGGGGGCCCGCGGAACCCTAATGTTTTTTAAAATACAAGAAATCTTAGTTACTCCTTGTAATATTAGATATCTGCCAGTGAGGGTCTTGTTAAAATCGGTACGGCCGTTTCGGAGATCAGCCGGAACATACATACAAAGACGGAGAATTTAAAAAAAAAACTCTTTTATGTCTATACTTTCATATGCATTTTAAGAAAAGCTGTTATTTTGGAAATACAAACAGACATTTGAATTTTATTATTCTGCACTGTAGTACTGTATACTGTATATAATTACTTGTCGCTTAAAAGTATTCGATATAAATAAATATTCGATAGTCTAGCTAGAAAGTAGTGTGAGTGTAAATGATTGCAGGGGCTTCGTAAATTAAAAAGTATTTGAAGAACGGTCCCCCGACTGCAATTAATACATACATACATATATGTGCCCACGCCTGTATTCCCCGAAGGGGTAGGCAGAGGTTAAGTAATCAAACACCCACTTTTCACCGAAGATGATTAAGTGCCAACGTGACAGATGGTGAGTTCATCGCCGTCTCAGACACTTTACATACGACATTGAATTACTTCTCAGATATATGCAAGTTTCCTCACGATGTTTTCCTTCACCGTAAAGTTCGTGGTGTATAATCACTGTACATAAGTTTTTTAGAAAAACTCATTGATACAGACCTCGTTAGGATTCGAACTTGCATCGCTTGCGTAGCAGGCGACTGGTCAAACCTCAAGGCCCCAAGGCTCTTTGTAATTAATACTTACTACATATTTTATTATTGGCAGTAAATTTTATCAAAAAAACTTCTAAGTTAAAATGGTACAAGTAACCTAATACCTGACATTAACTAAGCAACCTTGTTATGAACTACTAGCTGTGCCCCGTGGATTTACTCGCGTAGAGATCGGAATCCTAATGTGTATTCTTAAATAAAACATTAGATATCCATCAGTGGAACTCCTGTTAAAATCGGTTCAGCCGTTTTGGGGATCAGTCGGAAAAAATTGTTTTTTTTTTGTCAGTGTCACCATGTAAAATGTATTATTTAGGAATTACAAATAGACATTTCAATTTTATTTATCTGTATAGCCTAAGACATTTTCTAGGCGTACATTATCGATGAATAGCCCTTAAATGTCGTCAATTGCTTGTCATACTCAAAAGGGCGCTTGTAATGAGTAACAATTACATACAATCTTGTATCGATTCATTTAAGGTGAGCTATGTGACCTAGATACCAGTGTTTCAATATGGTAATATTGTCGCATAGGTCCGTTGATAAATGGTTACTAACTAGGTTTAAGGTTAAGGTTAACTATAACCTGATGATGAGGTTATATTTCTTATGTCAGGTTTTATTAATCCAGGTTCTTTGGACAGGTTCAGCCAGGGGTCGAAAAGACCAGTCGCGGAGGGGGCATCGGTGCGTGAATCTTTCCCGAGCCCCCCCACTCAGGCGATGTGGAGGAACACCGTGGATGTTTAGTGGCTGGGAGTCCCACATAACCCCCCTGCTGCCCCCGTGGCAGGGGTGCATATTATCTAAAGGATTTTACCACGTTAAAAAAAGTTCTTTGGACACTATAGTCAGTCATATCTCTGCAGCGCCGGCGATCTCGTCATTCTTCCATCAATTACCTAATACGTCCTCTGGTCACCACCGGGATGCCTGCTGTACTGGAATCGAAGGCCAGATGATATGTCGCTGGTGCCGTGGAGATTGAGGCAGCCCCTGGTGTGGGATGCCACGTGTGTCGATACTTTGGCTCCGTACCATCTCCCATGGACTGCACGACGTTGCTAGTGAACGCTTGCAATGTCAAGGGCATCTAGTCTGCGTTAGCGACCCGGTAAAATCTCTACAGTTATTCACACACTTCAGCACGTGGCATGATAAAGTAGATCTAATAGGAAACATTTCGACAAGCTACGGAACAAAATTACGTAATAATAATCCTTCTAAATATATCAGCGACCTAATAATTTTGTATGACGAAACCTCAAATACCATTTGTAGTGATTAGCACTGAACGTAGGTGGACCTGCCTCGTATTACCATTAGATAAAAAGCTAGCCGAATGTCGGCTTCTTTCAAAGTTTATACACAAGGCCATGATGGTGGTATCCCGGTCGAATTTCGGAGCTGTCCGACTGGGGACAGTACCACCGCCGAAAATACTACCTTAGTGTTGCGTAATAGCGCTAAATAGGTAGCCAGTATTTTATGGAGGGAAGTGACTGGCATTATGTTGGCGCAGTGATCCTATTCACTCGCGAGCGAGCTCTTGACTCATGTTCACGATCATTGGCCGCAGAAACCGCTTACCTTCAGGGGGACTGCACCTCAAGAATAGGTGTTTCTGTTGTTCGTAGACTATATAAACTTTTTCTTGGAAACTCAATGGGAAATTTGTATAGTATCGTAGAAGCGCTAGCAGCGAGTGTAGGAAGTTTTACGTTCCTTTGCAACGAGAGGAACATACGCAATCGATATAGTCAACGTTAAGACTTGATAATTTTTTATATATAAATTTGAGAGCAGCCTTTGTTTAAAAAAAATTATGTTCACGTATGGGGTCTAGTATCAGGAGGTAGTTCTGTTATTAGTCGCCTGGGCTAATGTTGCATGTGCCTGAGTGTGTTTCAGGCAATGTGTGTGTTTGGGAGCCCACCTTCTGTAAATTTATTTATTGTTTTACTAGTCAGGAAGTTTCGTTAGACAGGTAATAGTGTTGGTCAGAGACAAGTGCTGAATATTAAACCTTTCTTCACTCAAAACGGTTGTCTATAGGGTTGTGAGGTAGTTTTATGCGCCTTAAATCCTACTATCTACTAATATTATACAAACGAAGTTTATAGTGTATGTTTGTTGCCTTTTCACGCCGAAACTACTGAATGGATTTTAATGAAACTTTACAATAATATATACGCATCAGAATAACATAAACGCTATCCCTACTAATATTATAAATGCGAAAGTAACTCTGTCTGTCTGTCTGTCTGTTACGCTTTCCCGCTTAAACCTCTCAACGGATTTTGACGAAATTTGTCACAGACAATCTTTAGACCCTGAGAAAGGATATAGGCTACCTTTTATTGCGAAAAAAAGTATAATATAAAACTAAATCTACGCGGGTGAAACCGCGGGGCACAGCTTGTTATTTATACTGATAAAAAAATTTAAGTGTCTGTTTGCAATTTCAAATTAACAGCTTTTCATTGAATGCATTTGATATTATATAAGGTATATTCATAAAAAAACAATCTGTATGTTAATCTGTCTGTCGGCCTATCAGCCGGACCAATTTCAATAGGCTTACTCGGGCCTCACAAAAGCTTCTTTTAATTAATTTATTGGGGATCTGCGAAATAAAGCCAAGGTGAGTGAAACCACAGGACGCAGCTAGTTATATAATATTAAGTAACGTCAACAACCCTGAATGCTGAGAGCTGCGTAGGTGCACGAGGCGAACTGCTCCGGTAGCGAATGCAGTTCCTTCTGGTACATAAATACATTATACATTCAGACTGGTTGGCGCTGATTAATTACAGTTAAGCAACTTCAGACACGGCCTGTATTTGCATGGGTGGTCGTACAGCATGTTTGCACGGTGCTCTGTTATTGTCATGCGGTGAGCGGAGACACCAGGGGTGTGTTCCTGTGCTGAAATTCTTCAGCAATATAATTGTTTTTTGAACAAGCAAGACTCGGTAATGCGTTTTTCGTAATTCTTTATTTGAGGATTCAGGCGACTGGGACCACTAGCTAACTGGGACTCCGTTCTGTTATGCTGATTAGATATGTGGTCCCAGTGGACCGATTCCAAAATACTGTCAGGCGACTTGGACCGCGGTTTCAGTTCTTAGTGGTTCCAGTCGCCTGCATCCACCTTTATTCACAAACTAGCTTAAGCCCGCAGCTTCAACCCCATAAAAGATGGATTTTCTAAAAATCTTTCCCCTTGGGGGTATACAGGCATGATATGCTTGACTAGCTTCTGCCCGCGACTTCGTGTGGAATAGTTAACCTAACGCTAACTTTTACCCGCGATTGTTCTTAGTGTCATGATTAGCCTGCATTCCTCGATAAAATGGCTATCTAGCACTGAAATATTATTCAAACCGGACCAGCAGTACCTGAGGCTAGCGCGTTCAAGCAAACAAACTCTTCAGTTTTATACATTAGTATATATCTTTAAGTAAACACCTGTATTACTGGCTGAATTAAAAATCGATTGCCTGTTTAATGGAGTAGTGACACAACACACGAAAGATAGCAGTACAGCAAGATATCATCTCAGTACATCATGTAACACATGGACCGATGATATGATCAAAAAGATTTCATATTCGTTTTCAATGTTATTGCTGTAGAAATAAAATAAATGTATTGAAACTCACAAATTATTTAACTTAGAACCATCGACAAACAACGCATAGAAGTTCTTCATAATTTTTCTGTTTGTACCTCATAAAGCACAACTTTTTATTGGAATGAAAATATTTTTTTTTTTACGAATGCCTTCAGACAGAGATAAATAAAATTATGTGAAATTACTTACTTAATTTGAAGTTGGTGTTTGGCACCGAGTTTAATGCTTAATTTGGCCCAACTTAAAAAAAGAAACTTCTGGAGTAACAAACATAAAAAAAATAACATACACTCGAATTGATACCTCCTAATTTTTTGAAGTCGGTTAAAAATAAATATGCTCACGCAATCTCTGAAGGTTCATAGCAATTGAAGTACTGCCATCGCTTATTACCTAGAATGAAACCCGATGTTGGAAATAGTTGTTGAAAAAGTGCTGGGGCCCAACCATGAGCTCTTAGTGCAATGTCAATTAAGCTGTGTGACAGTGACAGACTTATACATGTCTTATACGTCTGTCTCATGATAAGAGTAAAATCAAAAGCAAAAAGCTCATGGTAAGGCCCCTGATATCGATCTTGCGGACGAATTATTATTATCAATATCAGACTTTTTGTATCAAATCGAATACAGAGGTCGATGAACTATTGGTTGGTACAATTTAAGTATTCTGACACGTCATTAGTTCTCTATCTATATCAAGCACTAGCGGACGTCACGCGGTTTCACCTGCGTAGTTCTTGTTCTTAGAGGATTACCGGGATAAAATATAGCGTATATTAATCAGTGATAATGTAGCAATCAAATGGTGAAGGAATTTTTAAAATCGGTCCAGTACTTTTTGAGCCAATTTCTTATAAACATGCATACAAACCATTCCTCTTTATAAAATTAGTATAGAAGTATAGTTAGTAGGTATGTATATATATGATCACCAAGAGGTAAGCAGAGGTATGGTAACAACAACACCTACATTCACCGAATCTGATTAAGTGCCAACGTGACAGAGGGTGAGTCCATCGCCTTCTCATCCACTACACATACGTCTTTGAATTACTTCTCAGACATATGCAGGTTTCCTGACGATGTTTTTCTTCACAATTAAGCACGGGGGGTGAAATTACACCTAACCTTCCCTAAGTTTTCGTGGAGGTCCTGCTGGGAATCGAACTTGCGTCGCTTGCGTAGCAGGCGGAAATTAATGGGAAAAAATATCATTTAATAAGTAGCATTTTAGGACACCTTGACTAGATATCATCGCCCTGGCCTTATCCCATACATTGTTGGGGTCGGCACTTGATTCAACCGGATGTGGCTGATCACCTGATTTTATACGAAGCGACTGCCATCTGACCTTCGCAACCCCTAAAAAACCAGTTTTCAGACTATTTTAGGCCTCCGGCTGACCTGTAACGATTGCCAAAGATGATAAATTGGCAACCGGGACCGACGGCTTGCACGGAGGGAACTCGGGCGGTAACCCATCCAATTACTGGCTAGGCTTAGGGTTGCTTAACTTCGCTGATCGAATGATATGCGCAATAGCAACTGTGCCACGAGCTCCTCTTCTCACACCTTGACTTGATAGTGTTAAGTAATTAACCGATCAAAAGGTAGCAGACAGACAGGCACACAAATACAAAATTTGAATGTATATTGGTTTATATTCTATGTCTACCTAAAATAATTCAACGTACGGGTTCGTTCACACTAGTTTTCTATTTACAAGATATTTAACTATTCCCGTGAACAAAACTGTGGACTAGGGAATTCAAGCCAATTGGAACTTTATCTTAAAGCAATAAAGTATAATAAGCATTCCAGAAATACCAAGGTTCACCTAGATGCTTTATGCTCTGAGGAATAATGAAAGTAAACCTTATGGCTACGTGATAGGGTTTGGATTGGATGATGGAATGGTGCTATTGATTATTGTATTTGTATTGTAGGATGTTTAGGCATTGTGTGCATGTTCATTTCCTGTACTTTATCAGAAATAGGCATTCCTAGGTATTCACATCAAAATACTGGCCCTAGTCGCTTAAGCATCCCTACTAATATTATAAATGCGAAAGTAACTCTGTCTGTTACGCTTTCCCGCTTAAACCTCTCAACCAATTTTGATGAAATTTGGCACAGACAATCTTTTGACCCTGAGAAAGGACATAGGCTACCTTTTATTGCGGAAAATGTATTATATAAAACTAAATCTACGGGGGTGAAAGCGCGAGGCACAGTTAGTAAGGTATAAATATGGTCGTAACCGCCATTGAATGGGACTTCAGTTGGATAAAAAAAATTGGATAGTGGTATTATATTGTATCTATAATTTTGTGTTATGATGATTTACACAAATCTTAATCATCATCATCATCCTCATGCCCTTATCCCATGTTATTTGTGGTCGCAATGTTTCTTCTCTTCCATTTCTCTCTATCAGCCGTCATATCTGTATTCACTCCTATTTTATCCATATCATCTTTCACACAATCCATCCATCGTTTCTTAGGTCTTCCTTTCCCCTTGTAACCATCCACATTCATCAGTAAGTTAGTACTTAAATTAAAAACTCCTGACATTTTATTCTTATATAATCCTTTGTCTATGAAATGCGATCTCGAAACAACTGTATTGCACCTCCATCGCTAGCAAAACTAACAAATTGAGGATGGAGTTCAAGTAAACTTACGTACTTACATGAATACTTACATAAATCACTCTAGTTATGATTAAGTTATTTTAATGAATGTAAGTAAGAAAGAAGGCAAGAAATTAGGATTGAATCAGCAATCATTATTTTAATACTTCCTACCCGCAAGCACTTAGTCTCATTATCATGGCGGTTAATACACTTTGAAAATATCATAATGAGTCAAGTGTTTAAATATAAAAAGCCGTAATTAAAAAATCATTATTTCTTCCCAAACCTCTTACTACTAAACCATTATACTCGTTCGTTTTAAAGTGGTTTACAACTAGTCAGCCCCCGCGTGGGCCACGCGTGGGCATCGGTGATCTAACCGCCACAGATAAGGCAGTTTTCTTCTATAACGACCAATTTATCTAGAAAAAATATTTTACGAGACCCAATTTGGCAGGGTCCCGTGAAATATTTGCTTGCTTTGAGTGGTAACGGGTGTTGGAAAATAATTTAAATGAATACTCATGCACCATATAAGTAGGCAAACATGGCGATAATATTAGCATTGACACAAAATGGTAGGGTTATGGTTAGGTAGCGTTGTTTCGCTAAAATCATCTGTAAGGTAGAGGAGGTTAGACCTGGGGCCCTACCATGTCCTCTTATTACCATGATAGTTTAACTCTTATTAAGAGACAGATGTACATGACGTGTATAAGTCTGTCACTGTCACACAGTGGAACTATGATGGCAATAAGAGGTTATAGTAAAGCCCTGTGGCAATCGTTCATTCTCAGCGTTCATGTATCGATTGGTGAAAAGCCCCGGATCTTTTAAATCACTTATACAGAACGGTACATGAGAACCGTAAGATCTTAGCACCCGTTCGGTCAATGGTTGAATCGTTTCATTCAATAGAAATCAAAAAGAAAATTGTAATAATAATTTTTTGACAGTTTAATAATATTATACAATATTCCAAGTCACAAATGCTCAGTACCTATATGAACATGTAAATATTTTTTTTCTGATATTGTTATGCACTATGAACATACATATTATGCGCATGTTTACATGAAAACATGTACTGGATAAGTGGTCGTGCGAACCAGATCATTCAAATTGATTGATTGCAATCGTACATAGTTGACACAAGACTAGAGGAGGTGCGGTGAATATAGTGTCCAGTCGGACAGCTTCGAAATCCGAGTCAAGCTTAATCTCTCTTTAAACATCTCCAATGCAGTTGCAGTCATAGTAATTGTAATGAAAACCTCAGAAACTATATTAATGAAGGATGCCCGCTTTATTAATAAGCCAATTAACCTGTGTTGACTAAATAACAGATGTAGACCTTGTCAAAGACCTTATGAATTGTTAATAATTGACCTGATTAAAACACGTATTCCATTCATACTTTGTTGAAATAAAAATTCATCGATCACATGAATACATTTTGTGTTATTTTAAGAAGTATTTTAAGGTATTCCCATCATTAAGTTGAAAGAGACTCTTCTCTTTTGAACACAGTTCCCTCTGGAACACAGATCCAACCATGAGCTCTCATTGCAATGATAGTTCAACTGTGCGACAGTGACAGCTGTATACATGTCAAATAAATCTGTTTCATAATATGAGTCGAACTATAGTAGCGACAAGAGCTTGTGGTAAGGCAGAACGCCTTTAAAGACTGTTTGTTATATCGATTGGATACCGAAAACCTTGTGTGCTAAGCCTTATTAAAACTCGGTCACCAGGTAACACTTGTCTTGTTACTTGTTCTACAGGGTATTAATGATGAAAAACCGTAAATTTATTTCTGCTCTCTGCGTAACCTGCCACGTCACATCGCTTGAGGCAACCTTAAATGGTGCGACAGATTCGGTGTGTAAACCAGTTATGATATTAACGGTAGACGTTTCTTTCATGAACTAACTATGGACTACGGGTTTTTTGTTCGAAGAACCTCATTTGTCAATTGGCAAGTTTGGAACAGTACCCCCTATCAACCTTACCACCGTTTTCGTAACCCATACTCGCTAGCGTAACTCGCAATATTTGTATGAGATATCTTAGTTCTGCACGTCACCGCTGGGAGTCGCAGCGCAATTTCTCATTTTCGGCGGAGACGCTAGCGAGTATAGATTACGAAAACGGTGACAAACCGTGATAGGGGTACTGCTCGAGTCTAAGATGAGTGACGTGTGTTACATGAATTAATGCTTCAAGTGGAGGTGTATTAAGAGGAGTCCTCATCGATCAGTTCTGAATTTCGAACGGAAGCTCCATTTATGTCCTATCTGTCTTTGGTACATTCTGTACCTCAAAGGTAGGACAAGATTTGGTATAAGCTACATGTAGTCGAAAGGCGAATTAGTCAACCTAGTCATTACATGCAGGCGAAATGATATTGCAATCGTGATTCAGTCGTATCATGATGTAGTCATATTTGCTACCTAGACATATTGATACTTGGACCAAAGGATACCCTACGGGTATCCAAAAAACAATGGTTACATTGTCACTGTCACTGTACAAAAACACTGTCATAGAAGAGAGCAGTTTTTGGTCCTAAGTGTAGAGAGGAATGGCTGATTTCTGATAATATATTTGAATGTTTTTTTACTTAATAGCGTTAAAACTGATATCATCTATTATCTGGATCTAGCCGGAAAATATTTGTCCACAAAATTTCGTAACACCTTCCATTTATAATCTCGTAAAATGTATATTTTTTTCTGTGTCCTTCTGACGATTTCAAAGTACTTTGTAACAAGTCTAATCAAATAAAGATATTGTGAATTTTTCGAAAGATAAATCCAATGTGCTTCATAGAGGTATCGAGGACTATGTTACTACTGCATTGACCCTCAGAATTCCCTCATAAGGCTTTGTTAACACTAAACTTCTTGAAGGTAAAAGTTCAAATAAACCTTCTTCCGGTGTACGAAATTAGCTTAATCCAACAGTACCTATATCAGTGCCCTTAAAGCCTTGCGTTCGTTTATGCGTAGGCGCCGCGGAGGCGTACTCAAGCCCATTGCCAAATATCGCAGGATTGATACCAGTTGATGTCATCGCATAATAAATACGTGCCTATGACAATATTGGATCATGTATTTTGAATTAATCATCGAGCTGGTGAACCTTATTTGGGTTGTTTTTGAAGAATGTGTGTCTCATAAGTATGGGTAGTGGGTTGGATTCCAATGTCAAGAGAAATATCTTTTCTGATCGTAGAATAGACGTCTGTCACGCAAGTTCGAGTCCCAGGGGCTGTCTGTACTAATGAGTTTTTCTAAAAACAACTGCTTTATGATGAAGGGAAACATCTTGAAGAAACCTGCATATGTCTGAGAAGTAATTCAAAGATGTATGTATAGTATCTGAGACGGCGATGGACTCACCCTCTATCACTGTGGCACATCTTCTGCGAAAAGTAGGTAGTATTGTTACAACACCTCTGTTAACCCCTTCTGGGACGGCGTGAACATTTTCAAAACTTGTTGTAGAGCTGTGTTCATATTTTGTAAGGTTGAAACCTTTATTTGATACCTTCTTTAAAGGTGTTTGAATAGGTGTCATGACAAAATTATTCACAGAATATTTAGAATTGAGTCGTGTTGCAAACGCTACTACGCGATCCGCGTCATGCGTCAATAATTAGGGTGCAGAATGCGCTATCCAAAAGCAACGATGGTGTTGAGTTGAGCATACCCCTCTTTAGATTTAAGAAACTTATTTTAAAAATTACTTAGAATATTCCACACCTGTTTTTTTTAATGTATAAAATTCTTTAAAATATTTGAGATTTATTTTTGTTTAAGGTGCAGGGTGAACTTTTGTTATTATGAATGCTGTGTTCTTCTGTAATAGTTGGAGCATTTAGAATATAAATAGCTAATATTTAAGAAAACGTGCAATGTATCCAAGAAACGTGGTGGCCTCGGGGTTTGAGCAGTCGCCTGCTACGCAAGCGACGCAAGCTCGAATCCCAGCGGGGCCCGTACCAATGAGTTTTTCAAAAAAAACTTATGTACACCACGTGCTTTACGGTGAAGGAATCATCGTGAGGAAACCTGCATATTTTTGAGAAGTAATTCAATGACGTATGTATAGTGTCTGAGACGGCGATGGACTCACCATCTGACAGGTTGGCACTTAATCATCTTCGGTGAAAAGTGGGTGTTGTGATAACGACACCTCTGCCTACCCCTTCGGGGAATACAGGCGTGAGCATATGTATGTATGCATGTAAAAAAAAATACGAGGTCCTGGTTTCGTTCCTCGGCTTGGGAATAATGTCATTGGAGTTTTTCATCTGTAATTTTCCCGTAACGGCCCGGAGTCTGGATTACGTAAGTACCAAAAAGCTCTCCCTCTATTACATGAGACTTAAAACATAATTGGCCAAATGTGGGCGTTATAAATACTGATGCAGTTCGTAATCACATTTCCCGTCCCGACCTTCAGAGTAACCATTCCTTTTAAAACCAAAATTCTAAGCTTGTCAGTCTAATCAGCTTTCCCTCACGTATTCACAAGTGTATCCTCATACAAGGCCCTAATGCCATTAACTTACGTCATCAATTCGTGTGCAACGACGGTTCATTAATTCGGCCTTGGCTTTGAACACTTGACCTTTACCGTATTGATTTCGTAATAGATTACATTGAGTTGTTTAATTTTATAGTCTTCAATACATTTTCAGACGCGTTCTACTCTGCAGTGAAAGCCGGACTTGGAGGTAGCAGAAAAACTCATTCGTCTGTCAAAAAAAGTCAAAAATATCTTTATTCGATTAGACTTTTTACAAAGTACTTTCAAATCGTCAGAATGACAAAATTATACAGGATTATACATGCTACCGCCAGGTTCAGAACGTTGCTTTTCTGAGAAGAACCTGGTAAAAAACTCAGTAATTACTCTTTTCAAAAATATTATACAATTTTAAGAATACAAAATAAATAATTTACGAAACATAAGCTCATGTGAAAATATAACACGTGTGGTGAGGTGCATGTTATGAGCCCGGACCTTGAATTCGCAATATTAATTTTATGAGCCTATCTGTATGACACCCACTATTTTCGCTATGCGCTCATTACTCGCGACGGCATCTGTACACGTGTTGTTTTCTCTATCAGCAACCAGAGCCAACATTATCCTCACGCTTCGCTAGTATAAATGATACTAAATGTACGGGAATGACATATGTAACGTGACAGATATATATAATTTCCATAATTTTTTTAGTCAAATCTTGCGTAGATGGCGGTTGCGGGCACCATGCATACATATGCTCTTTACTGAAGTTGTGCCAACGTGATACAGAGTGAGTCCAACGCCGTCTAAGCCACTATACATACGTTCAATTGAATTACTTCTCAGACACTCAGTCTGAAATCACTGTACATACTTATTTACTCCGCTGGCTCAACGACCCCAAGTGAGTCTTGGACTCCGATACGAGAACTAGCCATTGGACCCTGTCTAGTGCGGTTTCATGCCAGTTGCCTTGAAGCTCTGTATATAAGTTGAAGTCTGTAGAGAAACTCATTGGTACAGGCCCCGCTGGGTTTCGAACTTGCGTCGCTTGCGTAGCAGGCGACTTCACGACTCTATACGCACACCATCTAGTACTCTTATAAAGTTCACAGAACACTATACTACTTGTATACTATTACTAAAAACGTAATAAAGTCCATTTTCGTATTCCGGAACTCCAAATATTTGTAAATCCAATTGGTATAGTAAATTTAACAGCCAACAGATATTACCACTTGTTTTGGCGACTGAACACAAGGTCGTCGACATATCGATCTTCCTAATTGGATACAAGTTCCATTATCCGATCTATATTATCTAGAAACCCGTTTAAACCACCCAAAAACGACGATTGTTACATTATTATGATGTGTCTAAAGTTTTGAATAGAATTGGCAATCATTTGTTTTGAATTTACTTAAAAAAAGGAGGTTCTATATTTATGGCGATTGGTTTTTTTTCATCCTTGCATACGGATTTTAAAAACATACTGATTTGAAACATATTATTTTATTTCTATGCAAAACTCACTTTGCTACGAATTTGATTAAGTACAAACGCGACAGATGGTGAGTCTATCGTCGTCTAGCCACTATACATACATCTTTGAATTACTTCTCAGACAAATGCAAGTTTCCTCACGATGTTTTCCTTCACCGTATAGCACGTGGTGTGAAATTAGTGTGCATAAGTTTAGAAAAACCTAATGGTACAGGCCTCTTTGGGATTCAATCTTACGTAAGACAAGAGTATAAATAAATAAATTTAAGAGAGAATGACTACTGCTAATAGTTAAGTAACAAGTATTAGTAATTGCAATATGCTATTTATACAGAAACTTCCTCATAATTGCAGTGAGCAAATCAGGATCACTTGAAGCGAATAACATAATTTAGTAACATCTGCGCCGGCGCAGGGAATGACAAATAGAATGATTCAACACTAAACTGCTTACAAGTCATCGCTTTTTACCAGATGGGTGGGCGAATGGCGACATATTGGGACAGATTTATAACTTACGATACTTATACAATATTTTATAAGGATTTGATTTTAACTTGAAAGCAAATGTATGTTTTTTAAATATGTATCTTACTTTGTGGTAGCTCACTACTATACTTATGTAGCATCGAAAACAGTTAGATTGTAGGTAATATTAATTTATATTAATGATATTTTTTTAAGAGAGCCGTGGTGGCCTCTGGGTTAGAGCAGTCGCCTGCTACGCAAGCGACGCAAGTTCGAATCCCAGCGGGGCCTGTACCAATGAGTTTTTCTAAAAAACTTACGTACAGTGATTTCACACCACGTACTTTACGGTGAAGGAAAACATCGTGAGGAAACCTGCATATGTCTGAGAAGTAATTCAAAGACGTATGTATAGTGCCTGAGACGGCGATAGACTCACCATCTGTCACGTTGGCACTTAATCACATTCGGTGAAAAGTGGGTGTTGTGATTACAACACCACTGCCTACCCCTTCGGGGAATACAGGCGTGAGCATATGTATGTACGTAATATTAATTGACATTAATGATATTTTTTTTATTAAATTATGATGATAACATTTCTTCGAGCTTGAATGTAAATTTTCCACCAATATCACGTGATTACATGATGTGGTGGCAATTTCCTGCCCCGCGTGACCAATCATGTTTTTTTTTTATAATTTTTTTTAGATACTCATTGTAGCATTACTTATCTACCAGTGAAAGTCCCGTTATATTAAAAACCCGTCTATACCTCCGTATCCATTTCAGTCAAAAGGTGTAATTTTGGTATTACAAGCAGACACTTATTTTTTTATCTGTATAGATATAGATGTATAGATTATTTCTCATCTGACAACTCAAAACAACAATAAAAATTCACACGTAGCAGTTTGTCAATTCAGGTCCTTATATTGATGTCTGTAACTTGTACACTAAAGTACGGTAAGAATTTGAATCGCAGGCGCCTCTGACGACATTGCAAGTAGATAATGAGGCAACTTAATTCCATACAAAGCCCATACAGATGCTAATTAGCGCATGATTTGGCGGAAGGAGCCAGAGGTATAGAGGTTAATCGTAGGAGTCGATAGTTGTGTAATGTTTACACAGATTACACACACTTGTCTATGACACATTGGTATTTATAGACGTATGTCTAAATGCTTATATATTTTTTATAAATAAATAAATATGCTTATGTCATCCCAGAAGTGTCCCCGAAGGGGTAAGAAGAGGTGTTGGAACAACAACACCCACATTTCACCGAATATGATCAAGTGTCAACGTGACAGAGGGTGAGTTTATCGCAGTCTCAGCCAATATACATACGTCTTTGAATTACATCTAAGACATACGTAAGTTTCCTCGCGATGTTTTCCTTCACCGTAAAGCACGCGGTTTCGCCAGCGTAGTTTCCGTTCCCGTGGGAGTACGGGGATAAAATAAAGCCTATGTAACTCGCTGATAATGTAGCTTTCCAATGGTGGAAGAATGAAATCGGCACATTAGTTTATGAGTTTCCTTTATAATAGTAGTTTAGATGTAGATTTAAAACGGGAACCGCCTTAAAACAGTGAAAAAATATCCTACTAATATTATAAACGCGAAATTTTGTAAGAATGTATACATGGATGTATGCTCGTTAAACGACTGAATGGATTTTGATGAAACTTTACAATAATATAGCTTATGCATCAGAATAAAATATAGGCTATAAGAAATACATTTTCGTGGTATTTAAATTATACGCGGGGCTCAGGTTGTGTTAAATATATTACTTAATTTTGATGTTGGCATTTGATACAAAATTTCATGCTAAAGTTGGCAATACTCATTAGATCTCGGTATGACCTGATACAATATATGTTTAAAAAGAGGGGCGTGACCGACAAAATAACAGGCGCTCTAAGCTCCCTCAATCAAAAACCATTATTTTTTCTCTGCATGATTAAAAAGAAAAGTAATATTTTTGACATCTGTCATTCTGAAACATGTCAAGTCATACAGAAGACTAACAGTTATCACGTATTATTATAGAGTTTTTTTTATAATTTACCTTCTGCACACAACATTCTCATCTAATTGATTTCAAGTAAACTGTGATCACTGTTCAGAATCATCTACTTACAAATATCCTTATATTCCTGTCCCGACGATAGGGACTTGCGAGATAAGCTTTAGCTTAAGTTCTCACTTATAAACCCTTCATTTCCAACATTTAACAAGTTCAAAAGATTGGTGATGTCTGCTAGTTACGATCGTGCGATCACGGTATTCTCTCCGGATGGCCAGCTTCTCCAAGTGCAGTATGCACAGGAGGCTGTGAGGAGAGGATCTGCTGTCGTCGGGGTGAAAGGGGATAATATTATAGGTGATTACCACAATTATTTTCCTTCATGTGAAGTATCCATTAAGGATACACCAACCGCCGCGGGGATAGCGGATAGGATATATCGGACGGAGTTACTCCTAAATGCCTAGTGTGAGTTTTTCACTGCCGCCGTCACAAGTCACAACGTCGACGTAAGCGCGAATTTGTATTGGATCGAGATAGCGCCACTGCACTAGCCTGGGAAAATCAAATGCTTGCGGCAGGGGCATTTTCTAAAATCACCAAATAATCATTTTTATAGTACCTATTTATTTCTTGCCGTAGTTTTGGCTGTGGAGAAGAAGTCAGTGGCAAAGCTCCAGGACGAACGAACAGAGAAGAAGATTGTGGTGCTGGATGACCATGTGGTCCTGGCGTTTGCTGGGCTGAGAGCTGACGCTAGGGTGCTCATTTCCAGGTTTATTTTCATTCATAAAATCCACTTTATTTTTAAAAGTTTTTTATCGCTTCGTTATCACCAGGGCGTGTGCACGACTAGAGAATTTTGCATTAATCTATACTGCGGTTTTTTCTTGTATTACGCGATCGCGATCTATTTCAGAACTCACTCCATTTCGTAAAAATGAATGGAACTAGCAGGACATACACCCTGCCACTTGCTCTCTTTTCCAGAGCTCAAATAGAATGCCAATCATACCGTCTGACAGTAGAGGACCCAGTCAGTCTGGACTACATCACGCGCTACATTGCCGAGATGATGCAGCAATACACCCAGAGTAATGGCCGAAGACCCTTCGGAATCTCCTGCCTCATTGGGGGGTTCGACTTCGACGGCATCCCACATTTGTTCCAGACTGAACCCTCGGGGATTTATTATGAGTGGAAGGTTGGCACAGGTTTTGATTAGAGCAAGACACTCTTTCTTGAGTTCGGGCCGAGGAGAACTGGAGAGCTATGTATTGGTTTCAAATCCGTTTTTAGTGGAATAATGGTTGTTACACTGGATTGAAACTTGGAAGCAGGATTGAAATCTGTTTGGCATGATATAATCAGGCAGGAGTTTGAATTTTGGGCACCTTTGAATATTACGAAGTTCCATTGACGTACTGGCGGCGTTAATGACGTGGCCAGTTTGAGTAGTTACTTGCGATATTAACGACGCAAATTCAAATCACAGCGGTTCAAATGAGTTTTCTAAATGCATAAGTGCAGTGATTTCACACCACAAGCTTTACGGTGAAGGAAACTTGCATATCTGTGGAGAAATTCAAAGGCCTGTATGTCTGAGGCGGAGGTCGACTAACCACTTGTCATGCTGGCACTTTATCATCTCCAGCGAACAAGGCCGAATATGTATGATGATGAAGAATCCCTTGCAGGCCAGTGCAACAGGGCGCTGTGATAAATCAGTGCGAGAGTACCTAGAGGAGCACTACACCTCGGAGCTGGTGTCCTCTGATAATGGAGCAATCAAGCTGGCAGTGAGGGCGTTGATGGAGGTGGTAGCGATCGGCAAGAGGAACATCGATGTGAGTCATTTATTAGTTATTATTTAGTTATAATTTATTATTATTTAGAGAGCCGTGGTGGCCTTGAGGTTTGAGCAGTCGCCTGCTACGCAAGCGACGCAAGTTCGAATCCCAGCGGGGCCTGTACCAATGAGTTGTTCTAAAAAACTATGTACAGTAATTTCACATCACGTGCTATACGGTAAAGGAAAACATCGTTGGGGTAGGCGGAGGTGTTGTAATAACAACACCCACTGTTTACCAAAGATGATTGAGTGCCAACATGACAGATGGTGAGTCTATCGCTGTCACAGACACTATACATACGTTTTAGAATTACTTCTCAAACATATGCAGGTTTCCTCATGATGTTTTCCTTCACCATAAAGCACGGTTATTAAGAAGATATTGTTTATTTTCAGATAGCAGTTATAAAGAGAGGCAGACCAATGGAGCTATTAAGTAGTGAGGTTGTAAATATATTCCTATCAGACGCTTACAAGGATAAAATGGATGCAGAAAAGAAAAGGGACAAATAACCTGTAGTTCACATGTATCTGAAAGGGATAGATAGAGACACGGCAGAATGAGAAGGATTTTCACGGCAAAAAGAGAGGAACTTCATAGCTAGGTATTATCGACTATGTATTGTAATAAAGTAGAATGCTTCGGCAAATCTATACAGATAAATAACATTCAAGTGTCTGCTTGTAATTTAAAATTCACTAAGCAGCTTTTCACTTAACGCATATTTAAAGGTACTCAGAAAAAAAAACTATTTAATTTTTTTCTGTCTGTCTGTTTATTACAGCTCATGTTACAATTTACTACTATGGTACTTTTATTACATAACATTTAAAACTGCGGGGCACATCTAGTCTCAAAAACTAAATGTCTTTAAAATTTTAGAACGATGTATTTTTGTAAATTTTATCACCCTACAAATGGATTAATTAGTACCTTATGTACGTGTTTACTATAATATAATATTATTTGCGAATTGTTATTTTATTTTATAAGTTTTACTTTGAATAAAAATAAATATTTATATCACATGTCATTAATATACTTTAAATATTGTCATATGCGTACGTGACATTACCCGCGAAAGCAAAATAATTTGCATTTCGCTTACGTACGTTATGTAACCACTTATCAACAAAAATGATAAGATACAATTGTACGTATTTATGATGATAAATTATTATACAATAATACTTACGTACGTACAGACATCAGCTGCGATTCTCTAGAAAATGATAATTACCTGCAAAAGAGAAAAAAAAAATTAAACTTGAGAATAGCGCCATCTGTGGACAGACACGCGTACTACGTGCAAGTTGAGAGGCATACACGCTCACGAACTTAAAGGATTATTAGGTTTGCGGGTATTGTTCGTAAGATAGCGTTGGTGTGCGTAAATTAACTCTTAATATTTTAGTGTTAACAACACTCACTTTTCACCAACGATGATTGAGTGCCAACGTGGCAGATGATGAGTTTGGTACTATACATACATCTTTCAATTACTTCTCAGACGTATACAGGCTACCTGACCATGTTTTCCTTCACCGTAAAGCACGTTCTGTGAAATCACTACACACAAGTTATTTTTGAAAAACTCATTCGTACAGTCTTACTTGAATTCGGACTTGAGTCGCTTGCGTAGCAGGTGACTCAATCCCCACAGTCACCACGGCTCTTTTAGTAGGATTATCATGAAATATAGGAAAATACTACGTACAAATAAAGGAGGTCCTTTCTTAATCCATGAAGGATTGAAGGAAGAGGTTATTTATTAAATCGATTATTCCCTCTACTCCCACCTAGGGCAGTCGAGCTTCCCCTCGTGAAATCAACAAAATATGTAAATAATCATTGTGTCACCCGCTATGGTTTTTCCAGTGCAATTTTAGCAAAGTTGGTATTGATTGCTTGTTCTATGTATACACGCAATGCTTGTAGTAATTAGAGATGGATTGCTAGATGTAGGCAACTTAAGTAACTTAATTTTATAATTTTATCGACATAAGCCGTGGTGGCCTTGAGGTTTGAGCAGCCGCCTAATACGCAAACGACGCAAGTTCGAATCCCAGCGGGGCCTGTACCAATGAGTTTTTCTAAAAAAACCTTATGTACAATGACTTCACACCACGTGCTTTACGGTGGAGGAAAACATCGTGAGGAAACCTGCATATTTCTGAGAAGTAATTCAATGATGTATGTAAAGTGTCTGAGACAGCGATGGACTTACCATCTGTCACGTTGGCACTTAATCATCTTCGGTGAAAAGTGGGTGTTATTATTACAACACCTCTGCCTACCCCTTAGGGGAATACAGGCGTGAGCATATGTATGTATCGACATTTGTGCATTGGAACTGTGTCCATACACAAATCTCTTATGTGTTTGATTGTGTATTTTTTAGATTGCATAATATTTTTTAAAAGAGTAACTACTGAGTTTCTTGCATGGTTCTTCTCAGTAAAAGCATAACTGTGTAAATTATGTCATTCTGACGATTCGAAAGTACTTTGTAAGAAATCTAATCGAATAAAGATATTTTTGAGTCAGAGTTTGAGCTTAATAACCTTTTTAGGAAGAATGGAAATAGATAAAACTCATTTATATTTTTTAATGCCAGATGCTCATCAACCATTCAAAGAGGTTGCACGTCGTCTGGTAGAAGCTCCTCGTGACAAGCGGGCTGGGGCTTTTCTCGCTCAGAGAATCAGCATTGCTATTCAACGTGGCAATGCTGCCAGCCTTCTTGGCACGATCCTGAGAGACACCGATTTGGGACAAGTTTTCTACTTTTTTAGGCACTCTGTAATAAAATATTAAAAAAAAAAAAATATTTATTTTCGAACAATAGAAAAATTATAAACCAGTGGGTTTTTAAAGTTTAAAGTAGACCTTTTTTCCTCAAACTTAGATGTAGATCATTAACGACAATTTTACAAAAACCCATGACCTACAAACAAATAAGCCAATTAATATTCCACCTGCATAAGGAACCGTGTGAAATGCACGCCTCAGTCAAAATATTACGACGAAATTTGAGGAGCCACGCACGTAATGGGTAGGGCCATGAAAACGGCGTGCTTTAATAAAAAAAGTGGCTATAATTAATCTATCAAACATGTTGTTTGTGCCGATAAATGTTAGATGCAGTTTCTGAGTGAATAAATTTAAATAATCTGGGGGGGCATCTATGATCGCTTAAGCAGTGCGTATTAAAAACTTCTTAGCTTTGACGTTAAGAGCTAAGTTATCAATACGATTTACTTAAACCGATGATAGTAGGCCCCATGTTCCAATAGTATTTGACCTCATTGAAACAATCGTCACTTTAAGTAATACTAGCATTATCTCGTGACTGCGACCGCCTTGAAATTTTTTTTATGTACTATTCTATATCCTATGGGGCTAAACCTCCAGTCGTGAAAAAGGTAACAGACAGACGAATTTCTGAGAGTGGATATCATTCAATTAGATCATACAATATCGCTCTTGCACTCTTCCGATTAAACTAAAACATGCTTAAATAACACAAACAAATGAAATCCATCAGCTTTCAGTACCAATGCTAAATATATCTCCAAAGTTACTGCTGTTGTGACCGCGTCTATCCCATGGGATAACCCTTTCGGGAAGCCGTAAAGTTATTATTTCAGCTGAGCTAATGGAAAGTGTTGATAGACAGACGACTTATCCAAATGCGATAAAATAAGCATAATGATGAAAAGTTATGTAGACTAGGGGATTGATTAATTAAGCGATATAATACATCTTTTCCCATCAGTGAATAGATATATTCAAATTAAGCACTAGCGGACCTCACGCGGTTTCACCCGCGTAATTCCCGTTCCCGTTGGAGTACGGGGTTTTTAATATTAGTACTCTTTATAATATTAGTGTAGATTTATAAACGTCGATCAACAGTTTAGAAGCTAGACTCTCTGAAGCTTTTTTAGTAAATCTCATTGTTCTCGCTGGGATTCGACCTTGCGTCTCTTTAATAAGTATATATATATATACTGTACTGTAAATATTGCTACTCTTTTGGTGTTAATAAACTAGCCGATAACAACACGTGAATATAACAGTTTTACGTGCTAACTAGTGACGTTATAAAAGTAAAACTCAAGTGGTCGGTGCCGAGGCCGAGTTATTTGAGTTAATGATGTTTCTGATTACAACGCTCATTTTCATGAGTAATATAATTCTGTTTTAATTCGTCATGCTCGTTACATCTTCACTTTTACTTTCAAAATCCTGAAGTGTTCTTGTGCTTGTTTTCTAAGTCGTGATTTTAGTAGTTTTTTTTACATTAACGCCATCCCAGAAGGGTCCCCGAAGGGGTAAGCAGAGGCGTTGTAACAACACCCACATTGAACTGAATATGGTTATGTGCCAACGTGACAGAGGGCGAGTCCATCGCCGTCTCAAGCATTATACATATGTCTTTGATTCGAGATCAGTGCAGTTCCCCTGATGGTAAAGGATACTGCGGCTTATGAACGGGACCACGTGATTTTTTTTTATGTTTCATTATCAAATGCGGTGTAGTGGCACATATATTATTCACAAGCTATTGCAACGAGTTTCTTCAAGGACTAGGAAGTAAAGATACTTCACCGCCTAATTATGGCGTATATCTTTCATCAATTCCATATACTATCAAACTGAGAGAGTAGGAGATATTAACTCAAAGTGCTTATTTATTAATTCGGCGATAATCAAATCGCTCGTGTAATGGCCACACTGTTTGAATTGCTTCGCTTATGTAATTGCTCATATTTGGATCAATGTTCACACTTCACGGCCGGTAGGCATTCGTGTTTTCATTATTTTACCTGGTTTTGTGTTTCTTGATTTATTTTGGTTGAAATCTTCAGCATTGTGCAACCATTTTAAGATTACATAAGTTTCCTACTGCTCTACAGCGGCAGGGGATTAACTATGCTCGTATCAAATAGGTATTAAGAACTTCTTTAATTTGACGTTTCATTTTCACATTAAATATCAAAGCTTAAGAGTTAGTTTGGGACAGCGAGGAATCCAATGGGTTCCTCCACACCTTTTTAACAATATACAAGATATTTTTCTCAACAATTACTTGACATTGGCGGAAAAGCTTTACTTTAGTCATCGCCATTAAATAAATAAAGGAAAGGAAAGGTCAAAGCTTAAAGCGATCATAGTTGGCCCCCCAATTAAGCTTTTGCAAGAATATTCTAGAAGAAAAAGTGAAAAGGGAGAAGACCAAGGTAGCATACATAAGCCAAGTTTAAGAAAGGTATCTGTCATGATGCATAAGGAGGTCAAAGAGATGGCACTGCAAGGAGTAAAAGAAATTGCATCAGATACACTGACAAAAGGTATGGGAATTGAAATCTTCCTACACCCGCCGTTAGGAGCGATTTTACGACAACGTGTGTGGTACTCATAGTAAGCCAATACTGTTATCCAACAATTTAGCTGCTTATGACATAATGAGGATAAAAACTTATCACTATTTAATCGCTTTTTAAATATTTAAAGTCAATTAACTATCCATCTTAACCATCGAGCATTTAATATTAAGACCTAGTGTGGCCTGCTATAAAAAAGGTCATTCGAATCAATGAATGTAATCAATGAATCGATTAAACGACAGCTGACGCGATACAATCACTTGACAATAATTCATTATGCAATTCCATTGTTTAGTTAACATTACAACATAATTATTATTGTTTTAACTTGATCGAGATTTCGATTAATTTTATTTTAATTTATTGTCCCAGTAAGTTGTTATACGTCCTGACTTAGACACAAACAAATACGCGGCCTTAGTAATTGAATTTTTGTTAAAATCTATTCGAATGAAAATATTTTGTATATTTTAATTCTTGCCAAATTTTTTCAATGCGCGATCTTAGGTCGGCTGAACAGATTCGTTGTCATTTGGAATATATAATGTTATACCTCAAAGGACAAAGGATAGAATAGATACTTAGGTACTTAAACGACAAATTCGCGTTAAAAGCATGTTTATAATATATCAGCTTCTGTTATTACCATATATTGTTAATCAACATTATTTTAGTAACTTTATCATGTTACTTACTCTCTGAAGATGAACTTTTCAAGCGGTGAAAGAATTTTCAAAATCAGTATAGTTTATGAGTTACTTATATACTAACAAACAATGACAAATGTGTTGAGTGCGTTTGTATAAGGACTCGTATAGTTTAGCGAACTCCAGAGTAGCAGGAAGCACGCGTAAGTAAATATTCACACAGACGTGCGCACAATTAGCGAGCACACGCGAATTCTGTGTATGTATGTCCACGTACATTACACAACTGTTGATATTTACGTTTGTATTATACAATTTGTAGTTCAATGTCCAATTATTTGGCGCTTTATATTATCCGTCACTCTCAATACAAAATGTATTATGATTGCGAGCGAGAGGTAAAGCTTTGTAAAGATTTTTTTAATGTGGCAACTCGCAACTTTGAACTCTATCACAGTATGGTGTATAGACAGTGAAGAATCTAGGATTTTTTTTTAAATAAGAACGTTTATTCAATTGAGCGTGAATGGTTGTAAATCTTAGAGAATATAAAATTTGGTTGTATTACACGCTAAATTACAGTCTTATTTACGCGGCGGCCTTACCCATTGTGAGGGTCCACGCGGCAGGGCTTTGCGAGGCCCTTTGTCCTACGGAAAAGTACTTATGTGATGGGAAAGTAAGTCTGGTTGTTTGGTAGGTATTCATTTAGTACCTAGTTTAAAAAATTCGGCATTTTTTTTTAATTTGCTTGACGCGAGGCCGCTGCAAGATCGAGTCCCTGTTCGCCACCCTTCAGATTTGTAGTTTCAAAAAAGTCGGTAAAATACGTAAATGACGTATAGCCGTGGTGGCCTTGAGGTTTGATGCAAGTTCGAAACCCAGCGGGGCCTGTACCAATGGTTTTTTCTAAAAAAATTAAGTACAGTGATTTCACAACACGTGCTTTATGGTGAAGGAAAACATCGTGAGGAAACCTGCATATTTCTGAGAAGTAATTCAATGACGTACGTTAAGTGTCTGAGACGGCGATGGACTCAACATCTGTCACGTTGGCACTTAATCATCTTCGGTGAGAAGTGGGTGTGGTGATTACAACACCTCTGCCTACCCCTTCGGGGAATACAGGCGTGAGCATATGTATGTATGTATGACGTATACACGATCGGATACGAAGTAACACCCCTTATTGAGGCTACAACTATTCTGCTTATAATCTCGTAGATATGCGCGAGGATGTAGTCCTAGATTCCTCACTGCTTGTAAACCTTATATTTGTACTATGACTCTGTACTCTGTACTTGGCAGGAATAAAACTGTGCCTTCTGAGGATTAGCTACAAATGGAAACAATCCCATGATGCAACGAGGAACCAACGAACACTTAGATGTTGCTTTAGGAAGGATGCCACCAATTTGGTCTGCGGAACTATCGCAACATCTTTATAGGAAAATTACAATTTGGTTTGCTGGTGACGCGTTTGATTGTGATGTATGGTGATGACGAATGAATGGTGGAAACAGGTGTAATTTGGTTGTCTACTGATGTGTTGTCAAAAAAGTCTTTTTTGAACATTAAAAAGTGGACATGTGCAAACCACACTGGTCTGGCTGTATACCAATAAGTTATTCTAAATAGTTAACTATGACAAATTCGCTTAAAAATTTATAAGCTTGTAGTAATTAAATACGCAACAATAATTGGGTCCGGGGTATTCACTAAGCTATTTTATTTACAACCAGAAACATAAAAATCTTTTCTCTCAAGTCTGACATCTTGTGTCAAATCACTTTTTAACAATGTTTGAATTTAATATAAATAAACATTACAGAGAAGCCATGGTGGCCTTGGGGTTAGAGCAGTCGCCTGCCACGCAAGCGACGCAAGTTCGAATCTCAGCGGGGCTGTACCAATGAGTTTTTCTAAAAAAACTTATGTACAGTTATTTCACACCACGTGCTTTACGGTGAAGGAAAACATCGTGAGGTAACTTGCATATTTCTGAGAAGTAATTAAATGACGTATGCAAAGTGTCTGAGACGGCGATGGACTCACCATCTGTCACGTTGGCACTTAATCATCTTCGGTGAAAAGTGGGTGTTGTTATTACAACACCTCTGCCTACCCCTTCGGAGAATACAGGCGTGAGCATATGTATGTAAGAAACATTATAGCGAAAGAGGTTCACTACCGCTATAAGCTTAATAATAAATTATACATTATAATTAAGTATTTGATAATGTCCTCGACTTGGCCGTGTTATGTTATCAGGAGAGGTTCCTGTTTCAGGCGATAATGAAACGTAATTATTTTATTATACAATCGTAGTGACTTTTTTATTTTGTATTTCTTTTATACTATTTACTAAGAGCCGCGATGGCGAGGATTGAGTAATCACCTGCTAAGGAAGCGACGCAAGTTCGAATCCCAGCGGAGCCTGCACCTGAGTTTTTCTAAAAACTTATGTACAGTGATTTCACATCACGTGCTTTACGATGAAGGAAAACATCGAGAGGAGACCTGCATATGTCTGTTGCGTTGGCTTCCCCTTCGAGACCCTTTTGGCATGACGTGAGCATATATATTTTTATTATTTTATAAGGTGGCAAACAAGCATGCGCCCCTCCTGATGCCAGCTTATGGTCGCTTGTAATACAACAGGGATCACTCGATGCTGACCCTGTCAATATCTCTTCACAATAGTTAAGTCCAAATTAAAATAATAATAATATTACCTTGCCCCTATGTCCTTGGGGACACAGACACACATACAGATGTCAAAAAGGTCATACATAAAGGTCGAAGCTCGCCCAGTCGTTAGCAAGTGAGCTAAATATGTATATGTACCTAATAGCATACATGCAATACTTCGTGCGACGTGAAGGAAACCTGCATATGTCTGAGAAGTAATTCAAAGACGTATAGTGCCTGACGGTGTTGGACTCACCCTCTGTCACGTTGGCAGTTAATCAGATCCGGTGAAATATGGGTGTTGTTGTTATAAAACCTCAGCTTACCCCTTGGGGACCTTTCTGGGATGGCATGAGCATATTCATTTCACAGTTTCACACATAAACCGCCGGTGTCAAGTTCAGTAAACCGGGAAGAGAATGCGAGGTTATTTCGATCTCAAACTCTGTGGTTTTATTATAGCCGCTGTCGCTTTAGACCTGCCGCGGTATTCACTAAGGTTTCTAAGCGTCGAACTTGACGACGAGAGATGGTTTCAATTACCGTTGCCACGAATACCGAACATTCTTCAACGCTGTCGGCCGAAGCGCCGAATATTCGGCACAAGGCACATGCTTGTCGAGCTCGTAAAGAATAATACGACAAGTCGTGTTGAGACCTCTGTCACTCGTGCGCATAGTGAGAGGCTGTTTCCTGAAGCTGGTATCATTTACTACGAAAAGCGTATTCGTCTGCTACCATCTAATGCTGAAAAGCTTGATTTTATCCATCACAACTGACCACTGATGAATTTTACTTATCAAAGCATTGTACTTAATTTGGTAATGATGTGTATTTTTGACCATGATTTGGCCGAATAATACGTATTATTCGGCCTTATACCGAATATCAAAAAAAGTGCCCAAATAGGCGAAATACCGAATAGTAGCCGAGGCATGTCTAGTTTCAATCTTAGGAAATTGATATATAATGCATAAAGGATAAAGTTAAATTTCGTTTCTTTAAAACCGACACTCGACGACGAGTGCGTCGCTGAGAAACCTTAGTGAATAACGCGGCTGTTAAATGAGACTGCACTTTCATCTGCACCTTTACGAGATTCATTGACATGTTCACTCCTTCCCAGATGTGATACAACACCCACTTTACACCGAATATGATGAGGTACGCACAAGACAGATGATGAGTCCATAGCCGTCTCAGGGATTAATGAAATGAGGAGATTGGTGTCAGCTTGTAAAATGTATAATAATAATACGGCGGCTAATCTCAACGAGAATTAGCCATGTGCGCAGGATATATTATAGTGCACAAGTGTGTACAAACACAGGTTCACTCTTTATTCTCTCACTCTCATAGTCCGATGGGAGGCAATCCGACACAACCGGAGAGAGATCAGGCGTAGGACCAACGGCTTAACGTGCCTTCCGAGGCAGGGGGGTGGAAACACCGCCGACTTCCAAACTCCGGGCATTTTATTGTGAATTTCTTGACAGAAAAACCCAATATAAAACTTTGACCCGACCCGGGAATCTAACCCGGGACCTCGTGATCATCGTCACGAGGCAGTAAAATGTATACAAGCACTTTGAACATGTAAGTTGGGCGTTGCAGAAAGGTACCTATTGACCGCACAGTCGTTACTGTAACGGCCCTGGAGATTTTCGAAAATCCTTTGTAATCATTAGGTAATATCTAAAGGTAGACAATATTATTAAAAAGTTTAGTGTTTTCAATGAAGCTAAGATCGATAAATTTACATTGGCCTATAGAGCACACGGGTAAAACATGAACACAACTATTCGTTCTATTTTATATACTATATCTATATAACAGGATTGGTGAAGAATTTATCTTGGATTATTGGTTGTTACTTAGTTTTGAGAATTAAATTAAACACGTGAATTACATAGGTATACTTGTATTCGGAGACGGCGAGAGCAGAGAGAAGGAAAAAGTGTCAAAGACAATAAAATGACATCAACACAGATTATATTAAAATTGGGTTGCGTTCTATTATTTTAACAATTGGTGAGCAATTACCTCCTCATTGACCACAGTATCAAAATAGAATCAACTTTGGTCAGTTGTCAAGTTATAGATTAAAAATAACGTAATCATAGTACGTTCTAACTCACGTGTCATCTTGCGGTAAAGATTGTTCTCAGACATTTAAGAGCGGCTTAAAAATAAACAAAAATACATTCGATATGAGAACCTCTTTAATAAAAGACGGAGGTCCAATTTTTTTTTATCTACACTAATAATTATAAAGAGGAAAACTTTGTGTTTGGTTGTAATGAATAAGCTCAAAAACTACCGGACCGATTTCAAAAATTCTTTCACCATTGGATAGCAACATCATCAGCGAGTAACATAGGCTTTATTTTATCCCCGTACCCCCACGGGAACGGGAACTACGTGGGCGAAACCGCGTGACAGCCGCTAGTGCGAAATTGCTTACCTACCTGTATTTTTGTTGTGTTGTTGCCAAACACCAACTTCAAAAGTAAGCTTGTCATTTATTTCACATCTGTATCACATTCGTAGAATTAGGTAGAGCCACTAGTTAGACCACATTTCTAAAATAAGTTTAGCTTAAACAAGTATATATGTAGCTAATCGGGTTTGAGGAGATAATCGCTTACTTCATTATGTTGTCAGAGGCTTGCTTTTATTATATATAGCATAAATGATTATATCTATATTTATACTAAAATTATAAAGAGGAAGATTTGTAAGTATGTTTGTAACGAATTGGCTAAAAAAAGAGCTAGACTGCTTAGAAAAATTCTTTCAGCAATGGATAGCTACATTATCAGCGAGAAATATCCCTACTAATATAATAAATGCGAAAGTAACTCTGTCTGTCTGTTACGCTTTCCCACTTAAGCCTCTCAACCGATTTTGATGAAATTTGGCACAGACAATCTTTAGACCCTGAGAAAGGACCTAGGCTACCTTTTATTACGGAAAAAAGTATTACATAAAACTAAATATACGCGGGTGAAACCGCGTGATGTCCGCTGGTCTATACATCTATATCTATACAGATTGAAGATTGAATATATACAATTGAAGTGACTTTTTTATTCCAAAATAATAGCTTTTTACTAAATGAAAGTTTATAAGTTACCAAAAACTCTGACTGTCCACTTGTTCCGGGTAATCTCTGAAACGGCTGGACCGTTTTAAACGGGCCTTTTTTGGCAGGTAGCTAATGTTACAAGGAGTAACTTAGGCTTTTATTTAGAAAAACACATTTAGGGCTCCGCGGGAATCAATTTAATAATACGCGGGTGAAACCGCGTGACTAGCTAGTTTATTAATATTTTAAAAGTGCATAACTTTGCACACACAGAGGACGATCTGGGGCCTGACCATGAGCTCTTATTACAATGATAGTTCGGTTGTGTGACAGTGACAGATGTATACACGTCAAATACATCTGTCTCATCATGAGAGTTAAACTATCATGGTAACAAGAGGTTATGGTAAGGCCCCTGTGTGGAATACATAGGTGCGCGCGCAACGTTCAGTGCTCCAAGTATATATAAGATATTTGACACGTCCGAACGTCGTCGCTTGCATTGTGCGTTATGTATGGAGACATAAAACTTCCTATACTTACCGCTTGAGGAGCTTTTAACTCATACAAAATTAGGAAAATACTCAGGTGATTACGTCAACGTAAACATATGTATAAACCTATGGTAAATTCAAATTCAAATTCAAAATATCTTTATTTGATTAGACTTCTTACAAAGTACTTTCAAATCGTCAGAAGGACACAAAATACATTATACATGATTATAAATGTTACCACCGGGTTCGGAAGGTAGCTTTTGTTGAGAAGAACCCGGCAAGAAACTGAACAATTACTCTTTTAAAAAAGATAAAATATTTTACAATGTTTTAGATTACAGTATTTATATCTCATGAAAGGAAAAATTGGGTGCTCTTTGTGGCTCTTATGACACGCGAGCGGAAACTGTTTCTGATAAATTCCATCATTGCATGCATCATTGTGCCAATGACATCATTAAGACCGCATGACGGCTAAGGTCACGGCAAAGGTGATGATTTTATGATGTCATAATCATAACTTTAATTAAGATTGTTATAAAGGAAGCTATTTTCAATGTAAATAATATAATGTTCTATTTTAAACTAACTGAGCCCTGCGGTTTCAGCTGCATATACTTTTTTTTGTTAAACCACGTGTTACGTCACTTCCCATGGGATCGGGATAAAGTGATTATAATTTTCTCTTTCAGGTGTTTTTTTTATAAAAAAGCGTGGATTGAAATGGGAAAATCCAATTCGGTTCACCCAGTCAAAAGTTCGGAGGTAATTTCACATTTAAAAAAAACGTATAGACGAATTAATAATCTCCATCCTTTTTAAAGTCGGTTGAAAGTAGCTTGGGATCGTTTTCTTCGTAATTAAACAATAAAGATAATTTTGTATCTAATCATTGTGAACCAGATTATTTCATTGAATAATTTTATCTTTTCTAACAAACCAATCAATCATGTAGTATTTGGATAGATTTCAAAATTAACTAGATTTCTAAGAAATAAACTTCAAAGTAGGAAATATTATAATGTTTCTTCGAATTTTCAAGGACCCGGAAACAGCCTAAAGATTATTATTAAAATAATAATGAATGGATAAAATGTCATCTTCAAAATAAACCCGAAACAGAGATTTGTAAATAAATATGCTCACGCCATCATCATATGGGTGTTGTAACAACACCCACATTTCTCCGAATATTATTAAGTGCCAACGTGACAGAGGGTGAGTCCATCGCCGTCTCAGGCACTATACATACACACCACACAACTGTATTCAGTCATGACAAATGGTAAGCACTGCTTATCTGCTTATATGGAATGCACGAATAGAATATAATAATATAGAGATATACACATGTCATGAACCAATTGAACTCATCGATTAGCCTCTAGAATTGGCGAGTGAACATTTAGGATTGGGCCAATCCACCAGCGATAAGCGTTAAGCATTTTATATTTTTACTAGTGGACGTCATGCGGTTTCACCCGCGTTGTGTCCGTTCTCGTGGGAGTACGGGGATAAAATATAGTTCTATATTAATCAATGATAATGAAGCATTCTAATAGTGAAATAATTTTTAATATCGGTCCTGTATTTTTTGAGCCAAAGCGTTACATATTTATATACAAATCTTTCCTGTTTATAATATTAGTATAGATTAAATAGTCTACATGCTTTTAAAAAGTTGATAAACAAAACTATTTTATGGTAGCATTGTTTTATACTAGCTGAGCCCCGCGGTTTTACTCGCGTATAATTTAACAACATGTCCCGTCACGAGTTATGGTTTCATCAATCGATATTTTTCTAAATCTATCTCTTTCTGTATGTATGGCGCCAGACAAAGATACTCATAAATTAAATTGTCAAACTGAAGTGTCTGTCTGTTATTCGAAATTAACGAATTTTCACGATAACGTAAAAAATAATTCAATTTTATAAATTATCCTCTTTTTTTCTGTTTTATTTGTCTGTTTGTCCCGGCTCATCTGTGAAGTCGATTTTAAGAGTACTTTCACTGGCAAATACCTGATGTTGCAGGGAGTAACATAGGTTTTTTTTTTCTTAAGCTACTTATGAAATGTTGACTACGCGGGTGAAATCGCGGGGCACAGTTTTAAAAAATAACATCTAAGAAACTCACTCGCTTTCGCTTTTCACTTGAACTTGAACGAGATGTTTGATAACAGCGCGTGGGCAGTCTTTGGCCTATTGGCGATTAATAACGACCGCTGTCAGATCAAGTTATGTATACCATGAATGCAAACAATTTAGAATTACCATAGATTAGAATTTAGATATTGTCTGTGGAACATTCGTAGATACTATCAGTTACTATACAATTATAAAGAGAACAGATTTGTATTACTTATTAATTTAATAAACTAAGAAATCAATAAATACATAGTTTATTTGAATGAAGTTATGTTTTAACTTGCTTTGCTCCACGATTTACTTACTTGTAACATCAGCTATCTATCAGTGAAAGTAACCTTACAATCGGTCTAGCCGTTTCACAGGTTACCCGAAACAAAGAGAATTTGTTTAATTTAATATTAAATTGTAACTTATGGCAAGTAAGTTTTTGTAGACACAGTTTCATTTGCATTTACTCAGAAGCTGTGATCAGGAATTATAAGCAGACAATTCAATTTTATTTATCAGTATAGATTTCAAAATTTTTTTTTACCTTGACGAAAGGTAGGGTAGAGAGAGAAGATAAGACGAACGTTAGCGTGTGTGAATCCCATCTAGCCATTGCGTGACCGGCGGCGTGCGTCGATGTAAATTTCGTAATCGGCGCTGTTAGTTCAAATAACATAAAATGCTGAAATTAAAACATATTTCCTACGAAATTGTCTGAAACTCTCTTCGGCCAAGTCCGAGACGATGACGATACACGGAAGGCTCATGAACAGACCAGGAGGCTAATTATAAAGATGGGACCTACATTCCGGCAGTCCATTTCCTCTAGTATTTTTGACATATTTACTGATTCACCAATCAAAATATATATGCCAAGGTCCTAAGCACCTAGCGAAATGTCCGATCCATTTTAAAATTGCGTAACTATATCACTATGTATAGCTATTATACATAGTGAAGCCGACACCATATATAACGTACCTAGGGGCCCTTTATCGTCTTATCTATTCCAAGGTTCGAATTAACAAATAGACTGCGAGCCTTGCTGTCACCTTGTTTACTTGACGATCCGTAATATACTATGGAATTTCAAGGCTGCACTCAAAATATATTATAGCACAGTTGCTATTGCGCATGTCATTCGATCAGCGAAGTTAAGCAACCCTAACCTTTAGCCAGTAATTGGATGGGTGACCGCCCGAGTTCTCTGCGTGCCTCGGAGAGTACGTTAAGCCGTCGGTCCCGGTTGCCAACTTATCATCTTTCGCAATCGTTACAGTTCAGTCGGAGGCCTAAAATAGTCTGACAACTGGTTTAACCCAGATCACACATTTTACTCGCTTCGTATAAAAATCAGGTGATCAGCCACATCGGGTTGAATCAAGTGTCGACCCCAACAATGTATGGGATAGGGCCAGGGGAGATGATTCAAAATATGTTATACTGATGTAAAATACCTAACCTAGTAATTAAATTGTTGAAATTAATTAAAAGATTCGCCTCGATAATAATCAACTCTCCCTAAATGCAAGCGACTTGAACCTTCAACTTATTTAAAAAAAAAATTTGAGTTATGATCAACCGAGCGACGAACCGACAGATTTTTATTGCACGTTTAAAAAACTTCGTTGACATTTCGTTGTGAAATTTCAGAGATGGCAACCCTAACAAAGAACCACATAATAAAACAACTAAATAGATGTTTGTTTACGATACGCGACAAAAACGATTACCAAGAAAAAATATTTCACAAGCTCCTCGCTTCTCGGTAAATGAATGGACGCAAGAACCGGTAGCATTTGCTTAAATAGGTACTGGTTTTATTGTAAAAAAACACGAAGGAGTCTCGGCGCTTATAAATATGACAAATGGTTGCATAGTTTTTTCTTTGTGAAGGTTTCTTATGGCGGAGATCGTAGATAGACAACTCCTATTATAAAAAAGGTTACAAACGTTATTTCTTTACAGAACTACACTGAGTGCCTAGTGCGTGTTTTCCACTGCCGCCGTCAGTCACCGCGTTGACGTAAACGCAGTTTTGTATAGGATCAAAACAGCGCCATCTCTCGGCCCTCGGATGGCATTATTCTGAGCCTATACAAATCGCCGTCAATCAGCCGTGGTGGCCTCGGGGTTTGAGCAGTCGACTGCTACGCAAGCGACTCAAGTTCGAATCCCAGCGGTTCCTGTACCAATGAGTTTTTATAAAAAACTTATGTACAGTGATTTCACACCACGTGCTTTACGGTGAAGGAAAACATCGTGAGGAAACCTGCATATTTCTGAGAAGTAACGTATGTATAGCGCCTGAGACGGCGATAGACTCACCATCTGTCACGTTGGCACTCAATCAAATTCGGTGAAAAGTGGGTGCTGTTATTACAACACCTCTGTCTACCCCTTCGGGGAATACAGACGTGAGCATATGTATGTATGCTATACAAATCTGCGTTTACGTCAACGTGATGGCATGTGACGGCGATTTTAAGAAAACTCGCACTTGGCCCTCTGTAGGCCTACACAAAGCAACATTCTCTCACGCTTGCGCTGATAGAAGCAATAAAGTGTATGGAAATGACATAAATAATTCACGTGACAGTCTTTAAGCGAAGCGTGAGGGTAATGTTACTTCGCCTGCAGGCGCTGTATTTTGATATAAGTACTAAGATTGTGTTGAACATTCAAAATAATCCCTGCTTCTGATACATAATAAAAAATATGACAAGTTTGTTATATGAGATTATGTTAACCCCCAAACTCCCCGTGTGAAAGGACATGACATATTATTACGTCATCTCGTGACGTGCTTGGAAAATCTTTCCACGCGAACGAATACAAAGTTGAAAGCTAGTCTAATGCAGATTTAAATTTCTAGGAAGCATTCAAAATACGCAGCAAAATATATTGCACCATGAAGGACCTCGCACTTATATAGAGTGAATCGAATTTATATCTACCTTATAAGAATTATGCAATAAAAATTATGAATAGGTTTAAAGGGAAGACCAGCGCTGCCTTGTAGCCACCATTATGCTGATTTGAAGCCTTTTTGTGGTGGCATTTGGCTTTATTAATTTATTTTGTTTTATTCAATATGTATTTTTATAACTGTACGCCTTAAGTCACAAATAAACAAAGATTCTAATAAAAAAATAAATTATAACAAGCAAATATCTATTACAATCTTACAAATCACATAATTGCAGATTAAACAACACCATATAATAAACTGACGCTCGTACACTTTTCATGGATCTATTTTAATGACGCGAGCCATTTCTCATACTGCACCGACTGCGTGTGAGTCACAAGAGATTGGCGGAGACTTTACATACATTATTAGGCTTACGCTGACCAAAAATAACATGGTCCTAGCTGTGCGTGTTTACCCGCGTATGATCTATACAGACAAATAAAATTGCAGTGTCTGTTTGTAATTCCAAATTAACAGCTTTTCACTTTTCACACATCTACGGTACTTACATAGTCCAACCTTTTAAAAAAAGATCTCTCTCCATCTCTTTGTTTGTTCCGGGTAATCTCTGAAACGGCTTGACCGATTTTAACGGAATTTTCTCTGACAGGTAGCTGATTTTACAAGGAGTAACATACTATTTTTAAATTAGGGTTCCGTGATAAAAACAAACTAACCATGAAATTAAGTCTACGCGTGAAACCGCAAGGCACAGCTAGTGAACAATAAATTCTATGTTACTTAGTGATATTCTATCCCTTTTTCCGTTGTTGCTTCGTTCCTATTGGTCACGTGATGTTAAGCCTAAAGCCTACCTCGATGAATGAACTAAGGAAACCTTTTTTTTTACACTCAAACCTATTTCTGAGATAAGAACGTGAACGCTCAACTGAATGAACAAACTCTTTAGCTTTATAATATATAAGATAAGGACAAGATGATGATGATAGTGGAGATATCACACGCGTTGCTTATTTTAGCTGCCAGGTACCTATGATAAGACATATGTTTAACAATTACCTAAACAATATTGACTCCCAAGACTAGAAATAAGGCAGAGTTAGCAGTTATTACTTTACTATTAGCAATTCGCAGCCTCACGACGATAAGGCGTCAACTCCAAATTATGTGAAAATGAGTTAAAATCATAGACAGATCTCAATATTTTTTAAAATACAAACTAAACCGTAGACTACTATATAAATATAAAAAAAGTGTCATTATACCCAAAACTATTATATACTACTAACTATTATATATAATAAATTGAACTGTCAAAGTACTTAATCCAAACTCGTCGATCTATGATTGCAATTCCCAAATAATTGAGCCCCTAGTGTTCTGAGGGTGCGATATACATACATTTATTTGATTCGAGATTTTTGTTATTCTACTAATGCAATACTAGTGTACCGTTCACCTGATGGTAAGCGGCTACTGCAGCCTATGAATGCCTGTAACACGAAGTGTCGCTCGCGCATTTTCTACCTTATTGCACTGCGCGGTACCCATTGACTGTGATCTTCTGTAAGGTGGAGGTAGTCTCCAGTCGGACAACTCCAAATATCGAACGAGAAAGGCCATAGGTCTAGACAAAGTAACACGATCCTCACGCTTCGCTAATAGAATGCATATGCTCACGGGTAGGCAGAGGTGTTGTAATCACAACACCCACTTTTCACCGAAGATGATTAAGTGCCAACGTGACAGATGATGAGTCCATCGCCGACTGCTCAAACCACAAGGCCACCACGGCTCGCTGATAGAAACGATACAAAATGTGTAGAAATTACATAAATCAGTCACGTGACATATTATTATGTAATTCCCGTACATTATATATCGTTTCCACTAGCGAAGCATACACGGTCTGACGTCTTTCTCTTAGCAAATATCTGTTACTTCTATGATTTCTTCCCAACACGCCTACAGTCGATCAGAAAATTAATTCCACCCGCTAATCTTATAAACTTGCGTCCCTTATGAAGATTGCGCAAAAAGCTGGGGCTGCGCGACCGTGACGGGCACTTTCTCAGGTTCACTCGCCCGTTACGATTGCGATTAGCTAATTTATACTGTTTTCTTCACTTATCTCAGCATCTTACATTTGATTCGGACTCATTACAAGAACAGACGTTACGACTCATTACAACTGATTAGAAGACAAATGTATATGACGTGTATAAGTCTGTCACTGTCACACAGTGGAATAATGATGGCACTAACAGCTTGTAGTAAAGCCCTGTGCCCCGCCTATTATTTATTATAAGTTTTGACTATCTATGGAAAACTACACGTTTCACGAAACGCAACGACATTCGTGTACGTTGCTATATATATATATATATACTTACCATAAACCTATACTTGGTGTACTTACTGTGTCCGTCACATGCAAATCCCATTCGATATATTCGATGGCTGGCATTCTCATCATACTTGTGAACAGGTGCTGCTTGTGGGGGCTGGTCATCTCAAGCTACGCATTTAGTTATAAGTAGATGTACTAGATTTTTAGTTATGTTAATTTTTATCGACATTTGTGCGTTGGAACATTGTCCATGAGCTTACGTTTACGCTAAATTATTTATTTTGTATTCTTTAAATTGTATAATATTTTGAAAAGAGTAATTACTGAGTTTCTTGCAAGGTTCTTCTCAGTAAAAGCAACCTTCCGAACCTGGCGGTAGCATGTATAATCCTGTATAATTATGTCATTCTGACGAGTTGAAAGTACTTTGTAAAAAGTCTAATCGAATAAAGATACTTTTGACTTTGACTTTGACTTTGATATGCGCTGCTGACCTAGGACAAAGTTGTCGACCGGAATAAAACTTATACATTAATTATTAATAAGTCAAAGTACGCTGTGTGAACTCAATTGAACATTAGATTCGTCTGTCCTTATGAAGACACAAGAAAAAAAATAACCGTGCCATCCCAGTCGACATCATAGATTTGTTCACAACTTCATCCACGTAGTGATTTTTAATTGGAAAACATACATACATATGCTCACGCCTGTATTCCCCGAAGGGGTAGGCAGAGGTGTTGTAATAACAACACCCACTTTTCACCGAAGATGATTAAGTGCCAACGTGACAGATGGTGAGTCCATCGCCGTCTCAGACACTTTACATACGTCATTGAATTACTTCTCTGAAATATGCAGGTTTCCTCATGATGTTTTCCTTCATCGTAAAGCATGTAGTGTTAAATCACTGCACATAAGTTTTTTAGTTAGGCCCCGCTGGGATTCGAACTTGCGTCGCTTGCGTAGCAGGCGACTGCTCAAACCTCAAGGCCACCACGGCTCATTAATTGGAAAAATATTCTATATTAGCCGTAAAAAACAGAGAGAAGAGGAAATATTAAACTGAAAACTACTGGACCTATTAAACCGATTTGGAAAAATAGTTCAGCAATGTATAGCTGGTATTACCAGCGAGTAATAAGGGCTATATTTTATGCCCGTATCCCCACGGGAACGGGAACTACGCGGGTGAATCCGCGTGACGTTCGCTAGTTTACAATATTAGTATAATATATTGTTTTGCTGGTTTAACCCAGATCACAGATTTTCCTCGTCAAAGGAGTTGCGAAGGTCAGATGGCAGTCGCTTCGTATAAAAATCGGTGATCAGCCACATCGGGTTGAATCAAGTGCCGACCCCAAAAGTGTGTGGGATAAGGCCAGGGAGATGATGATGATGATGAAGATGATATTGTTATGCAATATTCTGGTCATTATTGGATATACCACAATTTCAAGAGTCAGGCTGTGTAGCTAGGGTAGCTTTTAACCCTTATTTCAAACAATAATATATTTTCATAGGTTTTCATAGCTGAATCATCAACAATTAACGAACATTTACGCGTATTTTTTATTAGTACAGATATAGACTCCATATTACGGTAGGTCAGTGTCTGTGTAGGCAGTTTTTGCTCACGTTCTAAATTTATGCACGCCCAGTTATCGGCCAACGACCCCAGATTACGGTCAAACATGACGGTAAACATTGTTTATAATTATCATTATACATTGTGGAGTTATTCTAGTCTGATCCCTAGTGTGGACCCTTCATTAATCTTTGTTGTTAGTTTGTATTCCCTTTGGACCCAATTTATACAGTGCCAACGGCCGATCGTACATACATATGCTCACGCCTGTATTCCCCGAAGGGGTAGGCAGAGGTGTTGTTATCACAACATCCACTTTTCACCGAAGATGATTAAGTGTCAACGTGACAGATGGTGAGTCTATCGCCGTCTCAGACACTTTACATACGTCATTGAATTACTTCTCAGAAATATGCAGGTTTCCTCACGATGTTTTCCTTCACCGTAAAAGCACGTGGTGAGAAATCACTTTTTAGAAAAACTCATTGGTACAGGCTCGCAGGGATTCGAACTTGCGTCGCTTGCAAAAGCAGGCGACTGGTCAAACCTCAAGGCCACCACGGCACTTTATAAAATATTACTAATACTAACTAAATAAATATAAAGCGGATCAGTTATAGTTGGATCCTATCGGAACAACACTAATCTGCGGTCATAGAACTATGTGGGCGAGTTATGATCTATCGATCTATCATCTATGAATCGTTATTATGTTTTTGTTATCATAACATGTCTAAAGTAAAGTACTGAACGAGATACAGCTTAAATTTAAACGAATATTGATGTAGTGCACGAATTTGTATTTGACGAAAAGAGAAAACTATCACTTGAATACAGTAGAAGTATCATTATCGAGGTTTTTCCCAAAATATATATTTACTAACAAAAAAAAAATTGTCGTCTATATAATCTAACTAGCCGTGCCATATATTTTTTTGGGGTGGTCACCCTTATAATTTAGGGGTATAAAATAGATGTTGGCCGATGACAGACTTACCCGATCTGCACACAAAATTTCATAGAAATCGGTCCAGCCGTTTCGGAGGAGTACGGTAACTAACATTGTGTCATGGAAATCTATATATATATAAAATAAAGTCGTGTTACTTACACTATTTATAACTCAACAACGGCTGAACCGATTTGGCTGAAAATTGGTGGGAAGGTAGCTTAGAACCAGGAGAAGGACATAGGATACTAAATCCCGAACTATATATACAGATAAATAAAAATGAAGTGTCTGTTTGTTATTTTAAATTAACAGCTTTTCACTTAATGCATATGAAAGTATATAATGTAGGTACATAAATAAACAAATTCTTAACATTTTCTCTGTCCGTCTGAAATGTCTGGAACGATTTCTACGGGACTTTCACTGACAGGTAGTTGATGTTACAAGGAGTAACTAAGTATACTTTATTAGATTAGGGCTCCGTGAAAAAATCCACCCATAAAATTAAGCCTACGCGGGTGAAACCGCGGGGCACAGCTAGTTTTATATAATAGAAGATTAAGTATTATTATATGCGTCAGTGTCCGAAAGGTGAGCGAAAAGTTCCAAAATGGATTTCATGAACGCAGTAACAATTTACAATTAAAAAAATGATTTTTTTACTGCTGTCTATGACAATAAGATCAATAATTATTATTTTTTTAATTTTTGGAATCCGAATTTATACTTACGCGGAGCCGTCTTAAATCATAGAGTAAACCTTAATATAGCATATAACAGAAAATTAATACTAATCTATTAGAATAGTTATACAAAACTATAAAAAAAACAATGACTTCAACGAGTCTAGTTACTATAACCCGTAACACGTCTCTAAATTCAAACCCCATCCCACCGTTAACCTCACCGCCTTCACTTAACCTGCATAACTCAACACTGCCGTTGTTGCATTACCTGGGAACAAAAAAGGAGAATTTAAAACAGGATTGAACTGGAATTCTGAACACGTGCCAGTCCGTTAACTGCTGATCTATAGAGGCTGCGCTTGGAATATAAATAACATAACTACGTGTTGTGTAAATGCATATGAAAATGCCAACTTACTTAAATACAGAGTAACAATTAAAAAAAAGTAAATTATTTTTACAAATTCTGGATTGAGTAATATTGAGTATTTTCACGATCTGCAATGCGCTCATGTTGTTCCAGGCATTGGCAAAGTCAGGAAGATCTGGGTTGAAATATTATGTAAACTGTAAAGCATATTTAATTTCTATTGAGCAGATCCACCCACCGACTCCATTGTTCCAAGAAATGAAGACGTCATTTCCATGTGATGTCAAGCGTTGACTATCATTCGATATGCATGACTTGCAAACACTACTATAATAGTAGAGGTCACTCGCTAGAGGCACTTCCCCCCCGTCCTCTGCTAGGGCCGGCGCGCGCCGAGCTACTAGCCTTAAACATGTCCCTAAATAATACCACTCAGATCCATCTCCCTAGCTCATCCCCCAGCAACGCCCTAAGCCGAAGTCCGAGCCCCGCACCGGGGTGCCCTTAGCTGTGTTGCTTAGTTTTTAAGTTTAAGCTCGACTGGAGGCCCTTGGATCCTACCCTTTAGTCCGGTTAAGCAGTGGAAGTAACTCCCCCCTACCAACTGCGAGAGACCATATCGTAAAAAAAAAAGCTAGAGGCACCCACTGGAATAAGGCCTTCAGTCCACACAAGGGCCTTACTTACCACGAGTTCCAATGGACATGATAGCTTAGAGACTCATATCTTTCAACTTTGGCGGCGCGAGTTCGCGTATCTGCATCAACTCGTTTTTTTAACAAGTACCAATAGGTCTTAAAGGCCACTTTGGGAGAATCATAATGTGATCCGAAACTCACATAATTGAAATAAAAAATTGGTTACTTAGGTGAAATTATTATTATGATTCACGAATATGTGAAAACATATCACGATCACGTAGCGATCAGGGGCCTTACCATGACCTCTTATTGGCATGATAGTTTTACTCTTATGTATACATCTGTCACTGTCACACAGCTGAAATATCATTGCAATAAGAGCTCATGGTTGGGCCCCTGGAGAAACACCGTGGTTTTTAGTGGGTGTGAGTCCGACATAACCCTCCCGCTGCCCCCGCGTCGGTTGGTGTATCCATAATGGAATCTCCACGATAAAAGAAAGGTATTGATATACTAACTATTACATAGTAATTGTAAAGTTACCGTAGTAGTTACATAAGATATCAATACAATAGACACATCAAGTGTCTCCACACCACCTGTGTGTGCCTTTTGTTCTCACCCAGCCATGCGTGTTTTATTATATCGATGATGATGTCACAAGGTTTACACTACTTACACCTGTTTAGACCCTTTTATTAAAGAGGTACGCTTCACTAGCTATGAATAGTGAGATCATGAAAGCTGCTGACGCTAACTAGTGGGACATAGCACAGGACAGGGAGAAGTGGGCTTCTCTGGAGGAGGCATTTACCCAATCTGGGGACCTCGCTTAAGTAGTTATTAAGTAATCAAATTAGCAACTAAGTCGAAATGAAGCATGGTCAAATAAAGGCTTTTTTATTTTATGTATTTATTTTATTTATTGATATCTAACCAGCAACAGCCAACTACGGGAAAGCCGAAAGGAAAAGTTTTGATTTTAGTGTCTTTAAGTATAATCCACCATCCGTAGTGCTTTAGGCTTCGTTACATGGTAACCACAGTGGTATGGCAATCACAGTTACAGTAAAATATGTTGAGATGGTTTGGACATATCGAAAGATAAGAGTGAAAGGCGATTAACGAAACAAATTTATAGAGCGAATGTGAGCGGAAGTGTCGGTAGAGGGCGTCCAAGGAAGAACTACTATGACCAAATTAATGGTATTTACAGAAAGGTCAAATTCGGAGCACTACGGAGCAAAGTGTATGAAGAGATGCATGAAGCGAAATAAGTATGTAAGGATCATAGCATTCGTATCATGGGCAAACGGTGGTCTCTGCCTACCCCCATTGGATACAGGCGCGAGCATATGAATGTATTTATGTAAAGCTAAAACTAAAGGCAGATTTGAGATGACAATAGCTATGGACTGCTTTGACGGCGAAATGCGTTGCACCAAATTACGCTGTCAGTTGCCAAATTTGCTGCCAGTGTAATTTGTTGGATGTAAAAGTTGTAACTTTAGCAGTAATTTTAAAGCGCGGTTAATGTTAACAGCAACATATTACGTCATGTTACAATTTCAAAATGATGCAATGAATTTTTGTTGACGCAACCCTTCAACTCTTCATTTGATTTTGAGGTGTCATAGCCCTTTGCGGGAATAAAAATCAATAAATATTTTCTTCTGCGTCCTTTTGTTTTCCTTTATTTCGGTAGTTCCTAAAGTGTTAATATTCTCAGAATTAAAGAAACCAGTGTAAGACGACACTTCGAATGCTTCAACAAAGTGTTCACTCACAGTTGGATGAAGTTCGTGACGGGAAGGTAAACACTAGTAATTTGGGCCAATGCAGATTCGAAGAATTAATATTCAGGTGTTCAATTTATTACATTGTTCCGCTCATTTTAATGAGACTCTTTCCTGACCCCCGCTAAACACATTTCCTAAGATCCTACTAAACACATTTCCTAGGATCCCACTAAAAATTATCATATTCAATGATCAAACATCAATTAGTTTATTGAGAATAGCGAGTAGCTCAAATTTCGCCGACATCTGTCAAGTAACGATAGCTCAGACGGGAGGCTACCAGCCAATCGGGTGATACCGAAAATAGGCTATATCCCGGTTCGAGTCCAAATGACACCGGCACTATTTTTCCTTTTATTTTCAACTTGCTCATTTTTTGTGAAACCAGGATCTTATAACGTAGTAATTAAATTTTTATAACGTAGTTATTTGTCATTCACACCATAATGACATAAAATTCATCCAGACCAACTGAAATCCACGCGCAGCCTAAACCGCTGGTCGTAGATACTTGACATTTGGAGGGTGTGTTCTTTGTGAGATGTAGGTTGGACCAAGAAAGGGTTTTTCGAAATAAATAAAATAGGGGTTGATGATGAAATTTTCATACCACACAGGCGAAGCTGGGAGAAGTAAGTGAATTATATTATCTCTAAGCATGGTTATGTATGGAATGGTTTCTTGGAAGTCAATTACACATACTTTTACTTACAGACTGGGAATCCAGACTTTATAAATGTCTATACTGAGAAATACTTGAAGAATCTTAATAGTTTATCACCAAGAGCGAAGGAAATGTAACTAGTCCCCCACTCGACTACTATTAGCCAGTTATCCGACTAATTACACAGGTTGTACATCCCTCCGTATCGCTACTAGATCATAATTACTGCTTTACAACCAATTATGATTGCTAAATTGGATATCGGACTGCACGGGAGAAATTGCTTTCCAATCGACGTTATAGACACTTCGACGTGTTGGCAATTGAGTAAATTAAATTTTCCTCGTTCAGGTACGTGGAATTATTTGGGATCCGAATACAGAAATTAGATTTGATCGCGCAGTGAGACTCCGAGCATAATAGCCCTCTGAGTGACTTTAAGCCTTCTTATGAGACCCATTGGGCTTTTTAATGTATTTAGAGCTTAATTTCGTCAGCGTAATCTAATACAACAAACAGGTAAAAAAGAAAAATGAAATATTATAGTACTGAAGGAGAATCTCAATAGCGTGATTTAGATGGGTACAACGCCATCGTGTGTACAAAAACGAAACTACTTAGGTATTTACATAATAAACTACATTAAACAATCATTCTCAAAATTGTATCTCCGTGCTCTGTGTTGCCTACCTACCTACTTTCAACACTTGCATCTTCTTACTGAACTTCTAACGCATGTAAAATTATCCCACATGAAGGTATACGGAGCGCTTCCGTATTTATCCTCACTTAAATAGATTTATTTTATTACCCGCCATTACAGGATTCAGGATTAACGAGCTTCAGTTTTTTTATTACTAAGTTAAGCTCCAGTCAGTTTTAACAAAGAAACTTTGTAGATGTGCGTTAAGCATTCGGAGATTCGATATATTATGGACCGCTAGCTGTGGAGTAGCTCAGATGGAGTCTTGGTAAATGGAACAATTAAGTTGGACGCATTCGAAACTATTACCTAGGCCAGACACACAAATACTTGAAGCCAGAAGATTCCACATGTCATTTAATCCTTCCTCCCTAGTTCTCCACTCATTCTTTTATTCACGTAAAATTCGCCTTCCCCTATATCATAATTATCATCATCGTCCTGTTCTTTCCCATTGTATTTTGATTATCGGCTGTCATATCTGTATTCACTCACTTTCAGTACCCCACGGGTTTGCCAACTTTTACGTAATTTATACTCGCTAACGTCTCGGCCGAATATTGGTATGAGAAATTGTGCAGCGACTCCCAGCGGTGACGTGAAGCGCTTGATGCTAGCGAGTATAGATTACGAAAACGATGGCAAACCCGTGATAGAGGTACAGCTTATATCATCTTTTACACAAGCCATCCATCGTTTCTTAGGCCTTCCTCTCCCCTTGTATCCACAATCTTAAATAAAACTTTTTCCTACTTATTTAAATCACCTCAAGAAACATATATTATCAAATCGTATTGGTAGCCTTTACCACGATGTTCACACCGTCCCCAATCAAAAAAATCTTCAGCTTTTTAACATTTCAGTAGATAAATGAACAGTATAGATAGAAGCACAATCAATCCGACGTAAGCTGATGAATACTGATTCGTTACAGCTATCAAACTTTCGATACGGCCATTGAGACTTCGTGGAGTTATTGTGTATTCACTGGATTATTTAGAATCTCGTGAGATTTATTTATAATCTTACTTTATTCGAATCTCCATTTTCTAAGTTTATCTTGCGAGAGATAAATACCCAACTGAATATAACTATTCAGTAGTATTATTTAACATTAAAATATCCCCTGTACTACAAAGGGTATTTCTATATTGTTATGAGTGTGTATCACTGGCAAAAGGTTAGACTGACAGCAGGCAACATTTATTTATTTATATAAAAAAGATGGCTTCAGGGACTTGCATCGTAAATATTGTGATCAGTCTTTTAACATTAGAACCTGGTTGACGGAACTGTGCTCGGTACTTCTCACAAAAACTAAACTTAAAAAAAAAATTTAAGCCGGTGAACGTCAGACTCGAACCGAAGTACCTACTCTAAATTCGTTATAGCACCGTAAGCTGGCAGCCTCACTCTCAGCTATCATATCTTGACTGATGTCGGCGAAATTTACTGTCGTATTATAATGATATTTTATGCTAGATAGATCTATTATTTTCAACACATAAAATTTTATGAAAATCGTTAGAGCCGTTTTCGAGATTCAGATTCTATACATATATTGTATATACAGGAATTGTTCGTTTAAATGTATAAGAAAAGAAAACCACTTTAAGTTCTGTACTATTAATTACTTCATATACCGACCAATACATAGTGTCAGTAATTGGGTTCGTAATCTACGTGTCGTATAAGTAGTCATTGTCACTGAAAATTCTCATCTGACAAGTCAGCGTATTTCATACACCGACCAACACATATATCATTAGCTCTATCTCATTTTGAAATATGGATTTAAAAAGTTATGGACTTTGTATTGTAATAAGGGACTACAACTTTCTTTATTTAGCAACTATCTTAGCTTATCAAAAGAATTAGATCAGTCATTAACTCCAAAGGTCTTGCTGATTCACGTTCAACCTTGCAACATTTAATATGGGATTGTAAATAATCCATCACGATTATGTTAAATGTCCTATTGTCAGACCCTAGTTGTCAATTAACGATACAGCCGCAGCAAGGTTTATCTGGGCATTGTGGTTTTAAGATTTATTCTTGAGAGGATTAACATTTAAAATATGTCAGCTGAGAATCTTTTAAAACATTATACATAACGAAATTTCTAAAATGCCTCAAAAATTAAATTAATAAATATGCTCACGCCATCCCAGAAGAGTCCTCGAAGCAGAGGTGATGTAACAACAATACCCACATTACACCGAATATGATCAAGGCCAACGTGACAGATTGTGAGTCCATCGTCGTCTCAGGTACTTTAACTTTCCTCACGATGTTTTCCTTCAAAGCACGTGGTGTGAAATCACTGCACATACGTTTTTAGAAAAACTCATGGGTACGATTCTTATTTCTGGCATTAAATTGTCAGCAAAATTGAATATTTGCATACATATTAAGTGCCAACGTGACAGATGGTGAGTCCATCGCCATCTCAGACACTTAACATACGTCATTGAATTACTTCTCAGAAATATGCAGGTTTCCTCACGATGTTTTCCTTCACCGTAAAGCACGTGGTGTGAAATCACTGTACATAAGTTTTTTTAGAAAAACTCATTGGTATAGGCATCGCTGGGATTCGAACTTGCGTCGTTTGCGTAGCCGGCGACTGCTCAAGCCTCAAGGCCACCACTGCTTATAATATTTTACTTACTCGAATATTTGGTCAACAATTTAACAGTTAGCTAACTGTGGAAATTATAGTACACGATTTCTTTGACGCTAAAGTGCTATTGAGCGGTGACAATACTATGGAGTATAGTGGTGACGTCATAGGGTGGGGCTCTCCAGGCGAGGCAAGGTAACTAATTAAAATATCAACAGTCTAGTTTAGAACTAGGGGTATGTAAAATATGCCCACGCCATCCCAGAAGGGTCCCCGAAGGGGTAAGCAGAGGTGTTGTAACAACAACACCCACATTTATACGAATATGATTATGTGCCAATGTGACAAAGGGTGAGTCCATCGCCGTCTCAGGTACTATACATACGTCTTTGAATTACTTCTCAGACATATGCAGGTTTCCTCATGATGTTTTCCTTCACCGTAAAACACGTGGTGTGAAATCGATGCACATAAGTTTTTAGAAAAACTCATTAATAAGGGCCCCGCTTGGGTCGATTGGCGTAGTAGACGACTGCTCAATCCCCACGGCCACCACGAATCTTCCTTCCTTCACATCCAGTTCTATTTAATTAATTGTATATACAACGTGACCTTTATATTATGTTACACAATCGTCATCTTATCTCAGATTAAATGCCTAAACAAGGTTATCTGCGTCATAAATCTCTTTTGATTTTAATTAGTTGATTTGAATTATTTACTAAATGATCCAATTAGATTGGCTAGGATGGAAGTGATGATTAATGGGTGCCAATTTTTGTATCGAAGCGAAAAAACATTAAGGTATATTATAACATTTATGCGAAATGAAATGAAAATTGTAAAAATTACTTAAAAAATACACTTGTATTTATGTCACGGATTGGAAATGAACAATCGACAAATTTTATTTGCAACGCAAGTGTAAATATAATGCCTATATACCTTTATTACTTACCCGCCCGCGTGGTTAGTGGCCGAGAGTCCATCTATACATCTATACAGAAAAATAGAATTTAAGTGTCTGTTTGTAATTCCAATTACAACTGCTACGCAAGCGACGCAAGTTCGAATCCCAGCGGGGCCTGTACCAATGAGTTTTTCTAAAAACTTACGTACAGTGATTTCACACCACGTGCTTTACGGTGAAGGAAAACATCGTGAGGAAACCTGCATATGTCTGAGAAGTAATTCAAAGACTAGTATGTATAGTGCCTGAGACGGCGATAGACTCACCATCTGTCACGTTGGCACTTAATCAAATTCGGTGAAAAGTGGGTGTTGTGATTATAACACCCCTGCCTACCCCTTCGGGGAATACAGGCGTGAGCATATGTATATATGTATGTAATTCCAAAATAAATAATTCTGCTTTTTACTAAATCCATATGAATGTATATATGGTACTGACATAGAAAAACTAATTTATAAATGTTTTCTCTGCCTGTCCGTTTGTTCTTGCTAATCTCCGAAATGTCTTCACTGGCAGGTGGATAATGTTACAAGGAGTAACTTGAACTTGGTTAAATTAAAAAAAAAAACATTTAATATTCAGCGGGAATGAAATTAAGCAAGGTTATCAATTAAGGCTACAGCTAGTTCTAAATATTTGCAAATTTATGACATTATGATTATGATTCAGTAGGAGATGAGTACAGTATAAAAGTTGCAATGTTCAAACTTGACTTCCAACACCTGGTTAGGCCCATTATAATATTAGTACAATTACAATTTCACTCGAGCATTTTCATTTGGGGACAAGCGTGACCTTCCTCAGTAAACGTGTTATTATAGTGACTATCGTTTCCTGAAAATAGCGTGTTTATTACATTTACTATGGCCCTTGGAATAAACGTACTAATTCACACTAGGCCAAGCCTTGTCCAAATACTATTTCGCGACCTTCACCACAAAAATAGTTGCTTACGACAAGAATATCACCATTCATTTGTCCAAAATACTAAGCACTTACTTAGCGTTCATTAAAACAATTGAATAAATAGGTAGCTCCTCATTACAAAGGCCCATAAACAATAGAGGAAAGACAGAGACTATTACATTCAATTACAAGAGGTCTATGAACTATGGAATTTATGGTTGCTATTCAACAATTGGTTGCTGACACTTTGTCCGTGGTCTTCTCATGTTGAGTGACATCACTTTCTTTTCCTTGATTGATTAATAAGTCTTAATATCTTAACGTCAGCTACTTTTGGAACTCTTATATGGAAGCATGTCTTAGGGGGAAATTTCACCGATCCTTACCAAAACTTAGCTTAATAAAGCTATTATATTCTGGTTTAAAGATCAGTGTTGATCTCGTTTAACGTCAAACTGATTTTATCAGAACCATTTTAAACGCGTTTACGAAAACCTAGTTAGGATGGAGAACATCATAGATTAAACAAACGTTTCGCTTGGGGAGAGCCCTAAAATGTCGTAGGCGCGTTTCGTTTTACGACAAAATCTACGAAGTCATATGTATTTCATGAACATAGAAGTAATAACGAAAAGCGTTAGATTGTTCATATTGTTACAAGCTCAGAAATGTTTCTCTTATTAAATAGATAATACGATAAAAACATACTTAGAGTGAGATATGTATATTTGATAATATGAAATATTTAAAGATATTATTCCAAACAACATTGTTTTACCATTACTGCAATGAAATAAATTATGAAATACAAGTATTTCTGAGGGTCTTTTTACTATTGGCAATATTGTATTTCTTCCTAGTATGACAATTTTTACATCGTTCTTTATATTTTTTTGTTTATAGCGCGTGTAAATTTGCTTTTCCGTGTTATTATTTCCTTTTTAAAGAATGGTTGTATTCATAATAAACAAAGCAATTTTAGGTTACTTATTTTGTGAAATTTTCAACTAGTAACAGCGGCTTAACGCAGTCAAAGCTAACTGGCCAAATTTGGCCGTTTAGGATGTAAGCTAAATTTAGCCTAACTAAGTTACGTATGTACTGGTGAAATGCAAAATCTACTTTTAATCTAGATTAAGCTCTGAAACTGAGTTTCGTTGGAACTGATCGCGATTATTTTCATTGGTGGAAACAGTCGAAGACAATCCTTTTTCCAGTTTTTCCTCTTTATAACATTTTATACGATCCTCGACAAGAATACAACCGCCAAATCCAATAAAAGAAGCGATAATCCGCCATTAAAAAACAATAAATCCAACTTAAAGCCCGCAACGTTCGGAATTTAAATTCAAAACACGCTTCCCGCGCCTTTCGGGCGCAGGTTCGTAATCCACCAATCTCCGAGTGGATATCGCGGGTCATTGACTCTCGCATCGCAACTAGCCAATGTCCGGTCAGGGTCCAGTCTTGACATTGCGTTTTCCTTTTTTAAATGCGAGTGGAAATGTCATGTCACAATGTCACGTTCAAAATCGATAGTGTATACATATCGATTTTAGTAATTGCAGGTTTTGTGAAGGGGTTCAAAAGGTAGGGTAGGTGCGTGTTTTGTTTATTCCGAGCTTATTTTGTTCTCATAGACCCTTTTATGGGGGGTTAAGTCCCTGCTTCCAGACGATACAAATGAATGTTCAACTTAAAATGGTATAAATACAATGAACTCATCGTGCAAAGCGAGATAAGTACTTATTTACATACATACATATGCTCACGCCTGTATCCCATGGGGGTACGCAGATACCACCGTTTGCCCACATGCTACGATCCTTACATACTTCTTTCGCTTACGAGTCGCTTTATTCGGTTACGAGTGCTCACTTATTTCTTACTTATTAACACTGGCAATTTGAGGTAACTTAAAACAACTAGTCTCTCATCTCATTATGCTATGATGAACACTATTGGGTCCGAGAACCTTAAAAAAAACTATGTTATGGAAATTCAAATTAAAACCACTATCCTTAAAATTGCACCTAATAAATTAAGATGATTCACAAACAATTATCCCTACTAATATTATAAATGCGAAAGTAACTCTGTCTGTCTGTTACGCTTTCCCGCTTAAACCTCTCAACCGATTTAGATGAAATTTGCACAGACAAACTTTAGACCCTGAGAAAGGACATAGGCTACCTTTTATTGCGAAAATAAGTATTATATAAAACTAAATATACGCGGGTGAAACCGCGGGGCACAGCTAGTGTATTATAAAATGATGACTCTTATCAGAAGAACTAAAGAAGATAAATGATAAATTAAGTTATAATTAACTGAAGCAATAAACACAATTATTAGAATTCAATAAACTTCACTCTTATCTGTTGTCACTTGTGACTGTTCATTCGTTATTTTATTTTTTTAGCGTTCATCAAATCATTACTAGTGCCTGACTAGTGTATAATGTTGATAGTACACTCGGGGCCTACCATCATCAGTATAAGTAGGGCGTATTAAAAACTTTTGAGTTTTGACGCCTCTGACATTTCATTTTGGCACCGTAAAATTATACGTCAAAGTTAAGAAGTTCCTTATACGATCACAGTTGGCCTCCAGCATCTTTAACTTCATTATTCACAGAGATTTGACTCTCGAATTCGGTCACCTCTGCTTGAAATGGTAATCTTTAAGCATTTTTTTCTCTTGGTGTCATGCCAATAAAATATTGAAAATTTGTCTCAATCCTGCTCCATATTTATGGCGGCGTCTGGATCCCTGGCGCCGTTGAACGCTCGATAATGCCACGGGTCACTTGATATCAAATGAAGTGTCGGAACAAATACATTGGGATGTTAACTAACACGAACGTTCAGGTGACTAATTACATGGATGACGGAGCATTTTGTGATGTATTGTTGGTAAAACAGTCTCATAATCACCCCAGGGCCTGTAGACAAATAACATTATCCTCACGCTTTTTCTACTAGCGGAAACGATACGATTTATGTAATTTCCAAAAAAAAATTATCGTTTCTATTAGAGCGAGAGAATGTTACCTTGTCTGGACAGAACCTTCGTTCTCTGTAGTCACTTGTTCTTTTGCAAATGCTAAAGAAACTAAATAGGAATCACTCTTTGAGGAGTTTTCCAACTTAACGCATCAGTTAAGTTATTCGTCTGGTTCAATATTGGAGCTGTCTTCCGATTTTCTGAGTTAGCATAATGAATACAATGAGAGCATTCTCAGAATACAATTCATTTCTGAATGGATGCGTTGCGTCATTGTTAGCATAAAGGTATTATCGATATTAACTCAAAGTATGAATTAAAATTAAAATGGGTCAAGATCGATAATATAATTTCTACTTTGAATTCTTCAGATTTTCAAGAGAAATTACGTTCAACAGGATTATAGATGTTACCGCCAAAGAAATGTACGTGATGTCTGGCTGAGTTTCTTGCCAGTTCTTCTCAGAAGGCTAGTTTGCGAATCAGTGGTAAATCTTCGACATTCATAAGTGCCTTACCAGGGCCCAAACTGAATAAACATTCTCATCATGATCTTGGACATCCTCATTACATCTTTATAATGACATTCTCGAACCGAATACTCTAATGAGACTTGCCTGTAACTGTCGCTATTCTTCTGACAACTTTACGAAAGTTACTTACTCACTGGGTAATATGAAGAAATACATATCAATTTTGACCCCCTTTCATAGACTAGTTCAGACGCAGTGGGGGCAATCACAAATGTCCTTCCGACAGTTGATATGTTGCAAATGCTGCCATGTCTGGTGCTGAATGGGTTGGGCACTCGGGTGTTACTATCCTGTTGGTGTATTGAATAGGAGACTAGACTATGTCGTAAATGGCCTTGTTCAAATAGTAACTCTAAATATCGTTTATTCTTTGCAAATGTCTGTGCCATTCACATTTAAATAAGTCTCAGACAATAATTATATTGAGCGCAATGCGATATCTTTTAATTAAATAGCACTTTTGTCTGGCGACCTAGATTTCAGAGTAGAAAAGAAAAATAAAATGCTCACTCCATCCCATAAGGATCCCTAAGGGGATAACAAGACCCACTTTTCACCAAAGAAGATCGAGTGCTAAAGGTGCATTCGTGACAGATGGTAAGCGATGAACTCTTGCACAGTCGCATTTACCACTAGTGCTTTGCCTACCTTATAAAAATAATGGAAGAGACTATGACAACATGTCACAGACAAGAGTGACGGATATAGCTCCACCATAGCACAGAACCTCACCTCAGGAGCACAATACTTTTTTTACTGTAGATAGTATTTGTTAACGGGCAGCACTAGCGTGCCATAGACAAATACAAGGCTCACAGACTTATTATTTAAAGTCATATCAAAATACATTGACTTGAATATCTACCAAATTGATTAGTCATAAAACATATTTGTGGCTGAATTTATTATCTATACTTTGTGGTTACATATCTTTTATAACATGGAACACTGATTTATTTTTGGTTAGGGTAATGTTTTATGAAGATAAGATATAAGAATAGAATAGAAGTGTGAAATAAGATCTACACGGTTTTAATATGTATAATACATACAAGTCATATATTATTTGGCTGTGATCTTCTGTAAGGTGGAATTAGTCTCCAGTCGGACAGCTCCGCATTTCAAATCTCAGATCCCATTATGACCTACCCTCAAAATCTTGACTATTTTATCCTGTATAATGTGACGCACACATTATACAGAGTAAATTGATCACATTCAGATTCGCAGACAGTGGGTGTGCATGACGTCATTGTACTTTGCGTGAGTAAGTATTGATCACTACCCTAAGTAAAGGTTTCTATTCTATGTCTAAACGTAGTCGGCATTCGATTGCGTATTTGGTGAAAATTAATTTGACCCTTCATCTTTAGAATTCAACCACAACACGTCTCCGAAAAAGTATGAACACATTTTGATCCACGCTAAAACGCCAGACCTTATTACTAAACATGGTTTAAGTCAAGACTGGAGCAAACTGGGACTAAAACGATATCCTTCCCTTTTGAATACGATACCACAAAAGGAGATGGAACTACTATAAAAGCCAAGAATTATTCTTAGAAGTCGTTAAGGTGATGGTGTCAGAACCCACTCGTCCCGTGATCTATCTAAAATACTAGGGCGTCAGAAGCTTAAAGAGGTAGCTCCAATGTTTCTCGACTATATGTCCGTATCATAACGTAACATACCAGGAGACGAGTACCTTAAAATATATTAATTAATGATTGACTGTTCTCCTCCCGGGGGACCAATGGGCATCTACATATACAGGATGTCGTGAAAAATAGGACAGCTGGTAATATATGTGATAGGGTGGGTACCTATACATTTAGGAAGCAAATAAAATTATTATGACAAAAATATCTTCATCCGTTTTCGAGTAATTGACGTTCAAAGTTGACCATATCAAGACCTTATTTTGGCATAAAAATCAGCGGTAACGTAGAGTTAATCACGACTTCAACATAGTGATATATTCATGAAACCCTACAACTTCTAGAAGACAACTGTTCTTTTTTCTCCGATCTTTCCCTTCCTTTTTCCCTGTATAAGAGCCGAATCTACAACTTTAATTCTAAGGCACGAATATTAGGGTCCAGTGGATTCTAACCCGTGAAGGTCACAGGTCTAAAGACGAACCGAGCTCCAACTATATAAGTAAGCTATTTATAACTTGCGCAAGTACAATCGCGATATTACAAGTATTTCATTATGATTCATTAAAAGCAATATGACGTGATGTGAAACCAACTCGGTCGACCATAACCACGATGCAAATTGCAAACTGAGCTTGCTTTCTTTCACTTGTTTGATGAAACATTTTGCTATAAACAACGGTCGACGTACACGATCATATTTATTTACTAGATATGCCCCGCTGTTTCACCCGCCTAGATTTTGACGGAACACCAATTCAGAAAAAGTCTCCTCGTAAAATTCCTGCTAAAATCGGTTCACACATTTCAGAGATTAGCAGCGAAAAAGAATGTCTGTTTGACAAAGAAAATATGTAATAATATTTTTTTCTTTTTATTTCATTATACTTCTATTTATATGCATTTAGTGAAATGCTTTTAATATGGAATTACAACCAGACACTTAAATTTTATTCATCTGTATGTACATGTATAGAGTATAGATTTATTTACATGTTTTTCATTGACTTGGTCACGAATCTAGTGTGTGCTATAGACCGTAACACTTTCTTTGTTAACTATATGGATAACGTCACCGTTGGTCTAGCTAGTGGTTAGTACCTGACTGCTATACTAGCGGTCCCGGATTCGAGTCCCGCATCAGCAAAAACATTTATATTTGCATCGTTTACTGCACTAATGTTTTTAGGAAACTCATTGGTAATTGGTCATTCCTCTTTTTACCCTACATCTTATAAGAGGCATCTCATAAGAGTTTTGATATTTTTTTTTTTGGTTTTATAATGTTCGAATAATATTTAATATTCTATCAATTAATGTTATGTAATCTTTCATTTTCTCTAACCAGCATTTTCTACAAACGTATATTTTTCTTAAAATGCCATGACAGAGCGGTAAGCCAAAATGTGCTGTCCGCTGAAAATGCCCTATCTTTCAGCTTTTTAAAAAAAAAAAAAACACAAAAAATCAGGTGATCAGCCACATCGCGCTGAATCATGTGCCAATCCCAACAATGTGACATACATTGTTGGGGTTGGCACAAGATTCAACGTCATATGTCGAAAATCGGTAAACTGGATTAAAACATTTGTCAGACTCTTAGGCCTCCGACTGACATATAATGATTGCCTAAGATGTCAATTGGCAACCGAGCCGGCTTTTCGTGCTATGAATTTAATTTTTACGATTTATTCAATAGACGAAGGGTCCCCAATTTGACTATTAGTAATGTTTACCCTTCTGCTTCTTCTTAAAGTGCCTCTCCAATTACTGAAGGTTGTCAATCAGCTCCGAACATTTGTCTCTGTCCTTAGCGCGGCGAAACAGGGCGGCGGCACTCGCAATCCCGGTCCACTCTCTGATGGTTCGTAGCCACGACTTCTTCCTACGACCAGACTTCCTTTTGCCAGCTACTTTTCCATCATGATAAGTTGTAGCAAATTATATCGGTCATGTCGTAACACATGACCTAAGTATGTCACTTTTTTTATGTAATATGTTTTATGTAGTATATTAATGTTTACCCTTTTTTTTAAGCCAGGGAGATGATGAGTTAGATTAATACGAATGTGCGGGACCGAGTCTGTACGATCAATAACGAATACACTCTAGCTCTCTTATTCTATTTGCAAGTGTATGAACGTGACAGAATTCCTTTCAAACGAGGTTATAACTTTGACATTTCTTATTGGTACGACGGTTTGTGTTCAACCAAACTACGAACTCCAAAAGAAAGTTACTCTTTTTTTATTTAAGTTGAGTTAGATGTAGAGCAAATAGCTACGGTTATTTTTTTATTGGATACTAGCTGTGTCCCGCGGTTTCATGCGCGTAGTCTCAATTTTATGGTAAACTTTAATACGCGATACGCTAATTTTTTTAAATAAATATTACTCCTTCAAGTTCGAATCCCAGCGGGGCCTGTGCCAATGAGGTTTTAAAAAAAACTTATGTACAGTGATTTCACACCACGTGCTTTTCGGTGAAGGAAAACATCGTGAGGAAACCTGCATATTTCTGAGAAGTAATTCAAAGACGTATGTATAGTGCCTGTGATAACAACACCTCTGCCTACCCCTTCGGGGAACACAGGCGTGAGCATATGTATTACTCCTTGGAACATCAACTCTCTGTCAGTGAAAGTTCCATTAAAAGACAGATAGAGCTACAGACAAACAGAGAAAACGTATGAAATAGTTTTTTTAAATAAGCTTTTGATTTCGTATTACAAACAGACACTTAAATTTATCTGCATTGGTCTTATTTATTATAGGCGGGGTCTGCGTGTCTGGCTCTGATCTATAATCATGACTTTCGTGACTTGACAAGACAGGGTTTAACCAAGTTTATGTATCTTGCTTTGTTATTAATACACGTTAATGTACAATAACTTTGTTGCTTTCTTTATTATGTACTAGCTGTGCCCGGCGGTTTCACCCACGAGGATTAGTAGTTTCAGTTTATTTCGCGGAGCCCTAATATATTTTCTAAGTATAAGTACAGTTGTCAGTGTATGTCCCAAATGAATCGGTTCAACCGTTTCCGAGATTAGCCGGAACAAACAGACAGACAGAGAAAAAAAATCCCTGTGAAGATAAGTCCTGGTTTTGGAGTCCATCTATCTCTTTTTTTTATTATGGAACACTTCGAATGAGGAGGAGATCTAGGCGAAAATGTTATGCAATCTAAGAGCTAGATTAATTTATCGATATCCATATGCCATTAGTAATTATGTATATCTTGAGTTTGCAAATTTAATTTCCTGTCTGTTATGAATTGATTATAACTAATATACTAGGACAATTTAGTATACTGTAATTAAATTAATGGAAGAAACCTCTAAGACTTTGTACCAACTCTAGTGTCAATAAAAAAAATAACACAGTCTACGAGACAATTATCATTCCAAATTTCTCGCTCAATCCCACTAATTCTAATCCTCTCAAGAGAATCTTTCAAGAATTGACCTTCAGAATAGAACACCCACATCGGTCGTTCAATCAATACAATTCAACGTCAGAAAAACTAGATCCCACGATAAGTTCTATTGAATAAACAACAATACATTATTCGAAGTATTCACAGAGAAAGTGTTTGACGGCCACAGCGCAAGATATAACAAGAAAATCTGAACATTGGTTTGTTTTACTGCACGGGCTGTTACTGCAAATAATATTAATGTAGTGAAAATTGCATCGTCCGAAATCTATTCCCATACAAAGTGTTTAAAATATAATACTACCTGTGCCCAGCAAACGTTGTATTGCCATATTTTTTTTGGGGTGGCCATGATGGTCGTTTTTCCGACCTACATGCAAACAAAAATTCTTACAAATCGGTCCAGCTTTTCAGAGGAGTTTGGTTACAAACACCGCTACACAATACTTTAATATATTAGAAGATTATTAAGGGGAAATATTTCTATTTTCAACAGACTCCATTATTTGTAATGAATAAACTTAAAAACGACTGGACCGATTTGAAAACATAATAATTCAATAATGGATAGCATAGGCTAAATTTCAGGAAGGGAGCTATGCGGGTGAAATCGTGTAACCTTCGCTAGAATATATATTATGTAGAGAAGAAAATCCATTCAAATTCATGTAGAAGTTTATTTCGATTTGGTAAGTCAAAATGTGAGTAAATGTAATCAAATTTCAACCAAGCATTTTAAAGTGCTTACATGTTTAGGATCTTTACGCCAAATCGGACAAAATTCATTCAGTTATACGTGCTTGGCGTCTATCGTAGATTGTACCGTTGAAAACGAGAAGGTAAAAACATTTCTAGAACACATTTCCGTCAATCCACAGTGTCGGAATCAAAGAGGCTTAAATTTCCGGGGCTGTGGTCAGCGGGCAAATTAGTGTCGTCACAAGAAGCCGTTGCTGCTTATTTTTAAAGGTTAGGTTACATAAATAATAACATCATAATCCCATTTTCATTTGGCGTTGTTATATTGACAATCTTTAAAAATATTAAGCATTTTCAAACCCATCATTGTTCAATGCCAATGTTCTTAATTCGGATTAGCATATCTAGACTTCGTAAAAACTTACATTCTATGTAATAATGCGGTCTTGTAAAGCGTCATCCCGGAAAAATCATGGGCAATGGGAAGTTTCGGTCCAATATTTATCTCAATCCAATAGACACAACTTAGCCGGAATAGCTCCACGTCGACTTTTACGTACGGTCCCGGAATAAAACCTTCTTATTTAGGCCAGAGTCGGTTGGAACCTTCCCAAATAAACCGATCAGAGGTATTTAACTTGCCGTGGTTGCCTTTGTCCTATAAATACATTTGTAAAGCCTAGACATATATTTATGGCAGTAGAACTTTTGATAACTTCGTAGCTATTTATTTATGTTATATCATGAACTTCTTCCTCGTTTGTTTTTCCATTAATTAACCGTTTCCAATTTTTTCCTTTGACTTTATGCTTTCCTATTTCTACTATTATTCTCAGCGACACTATTTCTTTGAGAGATTGCTCTTTAGACTACATCCTTTCATTAAGTGGCTTAAATAAGTGTTAAACTTTATTTTATGTAAATATTAGGTAATTTGGATAACGTAACAAACTGGTTTTGTTGTAGAATATTTAGTTCCGACCTTACCTTGAAAACTTTTGAATATACACACGCCTAATCAGTAGAATTTGTAGTTTTCATTGGTTTTGCTGGCATCTAGAAGGTGCTTTGAATAGAATATGTTAATCAATTATTTGTTACAAAACTGGTAAACTGCAGTGTATATGCCATTATATTGCTAGATGAATGAATACTCGCGTCTGTATTCCCCAAGGGGGTAGGCAGAGGTGTACTGGTAGTAAGTTTATCTAAGTTAGCGTAAGAAAAATTACGTTCAATGACTGTCCCTTATATTGATAATTTGTTTTTAATTTTGAATTTACTTATAGTTAACACAGTCCGCCAGTTACGTGGAAAACCCCATGTGAGGGGGTGAGCCTATTGCCATCAACCGGGCACTCATCTAGACTCCGGGCAGCTACTGGGAAATTACAGATGGAAAAACCCAATGATACTTCGCCCGACCCGAGGATCGAACCCACGAGCCTATGACCTCGTGTTCCGCAGCAGAGTTTACTTGTTATAATACGGTGTTCACGATTTTGATACTTCAGTGCGACTGATTAAATCTGCTGAAAACTCAACTTTTAAAGCCATAAAATGTTAACAACTTATGCAGACATAGCAAAATCTAATGACGCAATGTAACTTCATTCGGGTACTCATGACGCAAGTACCCGAATGAAGTTTCATTGCGTCATAGGGTGGTGCAGTGCGGGGAAAAATGAGAGCAAGGCGAATTAATACGGCTGGACATTCATTTGCCCGCGCCATTCCTTTCCCCTCGGGATTTTTATTTCGCTCGCTCTCCCTCTCTCTCTCTCACACTACTATTTGGTTTTGATACCGAGGGAGAGAGAGAAAGATTTCACTCACCAATAAATTTTTCGAATTATATATTCGTAGGAAGATCAAACTAGATTTGAAACGAATACTTTATCGTCAGAATCGTTAGGGCTAGGATTTAAGTGAAACATAATTATTATCTCTGGGGGAATTTTATATTCAGGTCTAGTAGTTCTTCTAAATCAGATTCTGCATCTGATCAGAAATGGATAACAATTTAAAAAAATTTAAACAGACGGTCGGAAAGCAACCGATGGAGATTGTTGCGTGGTCTCACTGTAATTCTATTTTCACGCATATTACAGAAACATGGCAGCGTACCGACCTTGACCCTGCGACCTCACGACTATTTACCTTTACAGAGTCAGACGACGCTGCTTTAATCAGAAGAATTTCTTATAAAAACTATGGATATTATCTGAAAGTGTAAGTAAGTAATTCATCTGAACAAACTGAGTAAATGATTGTAATAGGATGATTAAGCAGAATAGTACATAATAAACGTTATGCTGAAGATTACATTCAAAATGGAATAATACTTTGTGTAGTTACGACAATGTTGCTAAAAGAGTTATACGAGAAATTCTATGAAACGTAGTATGAAAGACGCTAGATGTTTATACAGATGATAGTTGATAGAGGGAAATTAAAGAGTGATTAATGCCGCATGCTGAATACGGACGGCAGGATGATTATGATGATAAAATCATTCTATAAAGCAACAAATTATTATACTTATTACTGAAATCATTCAAGTACATGTTTAATAATACTTTTATATTCTAATAACAAATAATAAATAAGTAACTAAAAACTAATTACAAGTAGATAACTTGGCCCAAATCGGTGTCTCTCGGGATCGTGCCAAGAAGGCTGGCAGCATTGCCACGTTGAATAGCAATGCTGATTCTCTGAGCGAGAAAAGCCCCAGCCCGCTTGTCACGAGAAGCTTCTACCAGACGACGTGCAACCTCTTTGAAAAGTTGATGAGCATCTGGACCCCAAGGTCCCAGAGTTTCAACCGTAAACGCAGAAAATATGTATCCTTGACCAATGCAAGCATATTTCCGGCGCTTATACTTATTACTTATTTTTATTTGAAGCAATAAACGACGTTTAAACGGAGCTACTTAAATAATTCTATGTTAAGTCGCAAGGTAGCAATCTAGTCTAAACTCTAGACAGACCTAAATACTGCTATCCTACGTCAATAGCTTGACTTTGCTAACTATACTTTACAACAGAACATTCAATAGTAAAATGGACTACCAACAAATACCTTTCATTGGCTGAATTAGATCAAAATGCAAATCATACTCTCTAAACCTTAACTCATTGTTTGCTTATGACTTTGATTAAGGTTGTTGGATTCACACTATATTTTTTTGTTTTTTATCGACGTCATTTTCAATTGTATTTTTGGATGATATCATTATTGTTGCCTTTAGAGAGCCTGGAAGTCCAGAATGCTATACGCCGTTTTCTCACGGTCTTCCACATCACGGAATCTGTTTTATTTATTTTTCTTGGTATATCTAAGTTTTTTCCACTTACTGCCATAATTGTAGGCCCGAAAACGCTTATTTGGATCACTACAATTATAATTTGACAATGAAAAGCCACAACCTTAATGGCTTAGTTTCTTCGCATCATATTCGTTCGTAAGCCAAGAACAAATATTTCATAGTACTTATGTGTTCTCAGGAAAGTATGACTCAAAGGCAAGAACAATGCAATTGCGAGGTTAAGGTACACATTTGTTCATTGTGATGAATATAAGCTGTGCTTGAGGAAATAAGGAATAAATTAGGGATTATTAATGCGTGTTTCGTCTTCTGGATTCGGGATGGGGAACGGTCAGTCTGAAACACAAAGACGTGCGTTAGCATTGTGACGAGGTAATAGAATAGAAAGATTTTCTATTCTAATTACACTATCAATATCTTATTTTCTTTTTGTAAAGATTATTATTTGATTTGATATATGCTGTCTTCTTACCAAAGAGATAAATCATAATATAAAACTGATCAATGTCTAAAGAAGGTATCTACTGCAGATGTCGTTACGAGTTATGAGCGCTGACCTTGAATGCGCAGTAGTTACTTTATGAGTCTGACTCTGTCTGTCTGTATGGCGAAACGCGAATAAAATACGTTTACAGTGATCCCTACTGCTTTCGCCCAGCGCTCATAATTTGTCCGTTTCCTATGCAAATGCTACGTTCAGGGGTTCGGTTACGGCAGGGAATATATTTTTATGGCCTTCTGTGAGTCTGGTGTATAAGTGTAACAATCCTTGTGTGCGGCTTTAAACGATTAGCATATTAGGTTATTAATTTTATAATTCAATGGTATCAATCAGATTAGATTAGTTGAGATATGATCATATCATGTTAAAGGTAGAGGCTTACATTAATATATCTTTACTATTGTCTGGAAGGTTATTTAGAGTTATTTTACCTACCTAGAAAGTCTACTTCATATAAATTAGCATTGAATAAGGTTAAGAATCGGAATTTTAACAGCAATAAATCAGTATCCTAGAAAGTCAGTGTAATTTTCTGATTCTCCTTTCAAATCTCTATTTATTGGACGCTTGTTTTCCACCTGTGTGTAAAAAAGGAACCACGAAAGGAATTAATTTTAAACGTATTTTGCATGTACCCTCAAACTGCGAGGTCGTTGAACTATAAATTGGTGACATCCTTCTGCATCGTAAAACAGAGTGACGGCGTGTCACCTGTTTTATTGCCTTCGTGTATTTAGCTCCGTGACGATGTCGCATGAAATCCTAAAATGGCTTGAAAATTATTTTAGTGCGTTAAAAACTATAGAATGCCGTAACCATAACAGGCAGTACACGATTACCTACCACTACTAGGTCTTAGCGAGCAACAAACTTTTTTAGAAAGCGGCTGGGAATTTTCCCTATGGTGTCATAAAGGTACTTAACAAAAAATGTTAGCTGATGATGCACCAAAAAAGGCCACTTACTAGGTTAAGGAAAATCGTATCTATTAATTGTCTAAGGAATAAGTAATCCTGACATGGAGCTAAAAAGTGATGCTCTTCGCCGTACCGATTCGATTATACAGTGGGTATAGATTCAACTCTAATACAAATTGATTTTCGATTTAATTTCGTATATTGTTCAGATTTCGTTTAGCTTGTGGTAAGACCCAGGGACTTGCACATAGAGGCTATCATACAATTCTACAGGACAAACCGGTTATCTATCTAGGTGTATCCAGTTACCAGACATTCTAAGAATCCTGATAGGCAGTTCATAATTTATAGCGTTGTTCAAATTGGCAATCGGCAATAAAGGCGGATATGAGCTGGTCCTTCATGTGGTATGCTCACGCCATCCCAGAAGGGTCCCCGAAGGGGTAACCAGAGGTGTTGTAACAACAACATCCACAATTCAACGAATATGATTAAGTAAGTGCCAACGTGACATAGAGTGAGTCCATCGCCGTCTCAACCAATATACATACATACGTCTTTGAATTACTTCTCAGATATATGCAGGTTTCCTCACGATATTTTCCTTCACCATAAAGCAGGTGGTTTGAAATCACTGCACGTAAGTTTTTTTAGAAAAACTCATTGTTAGAGGCATCGCTGGGAATCGAACTTGCGTAGCAGGCGACTGCTCAAACCCCGAGGCCAACACGGCTCTTAATGTGGTCTGGTTCGTAATGTACCTAATACACGTCAGTATTACATAAATTCGGAAGTCATCAATTGAGTCGAACAAACGTAAAATTAAAGTTGAAGGTAAGGGTGATATGTGAATCAATCAACTTTACCACGAACAACAAATCTTTATAACGTTCAGAACATCATCCGGAGAATTTTGAAATCAACTGCTGATTCTCAATTCGCTCACTTTCTACCTCTGGGAGTATTGTTTACCTTCAAATGAAACGTCAAAGTTTTGCATAAAATTATCATAGTTGGCCCTACCTTTCCCATTATCCATAAATACATTAACACTCTTCTTAGTACGATCTCTCTTAGATCGCATTCAGTGTCAAGCTAAGCTACGCGTTATACACTTAATTTTACTACAAGCCTCATACTACAACTGGATGCAGATAAGCAATAATGTGTCAACCCGCATAAACTTGGTTTTGAGAAAATGGCGTCTTAAGATGATTGTATACGTGATTTAAGATTTGTTTTATGACATAAATCCATTTTTTCCGTACTTTTATGTTTCAGATGACTTGAAACACTTTTGTAGAATGTTAAATACGTGATGCATTATCAAAATATATCAAAACCTTTGAATTTGACTTTTTGTGGGTTGACACATTATTGCTTATCAGCATCCAACTAGCTGCGTGGCACAACGCAGTTTCACCCGCATAGATTTAGTTTCATCCTTGATTTCGCAGTACCCGGACAGACGGACAGACCGTCAGACAGGTAGAGAAGAAAATTATAACTTTGTGTTTTTATGTGAGTACCCTATATACTTTCATATGTATTCAGTGAAAACCTATTTAAGCCCGATCGGTTTGAAATTGACAAAGTGTCATACAAACTGTCATCCCATGTTTTATCCCCTTGGGGGTAGAATTAATCAAAGTCCTTTCTGAGCGGATGCCTACGTCATAACATCTACCTGCATGCCAAATTTCAGCCCGATCCGTCCAGTGGTTTGGGCTATGCGTTGATAGATCACTATGTCAGTCATTCAGTCACCTTTGAGTTATATATATTTAGATAGACTAACAACATACCTAGATTATTCATAATGTACACATTCAGGATGTTTGCCGTTTAAAGGCTTATCTTATCATACATAATAATATAGAAAAAATCGTAACAATCTGGCGATACTGAAGTACCTCAGACAGGTACCTGCACTAAGGATTCCGTCTTATCAGTGAAGTCAAGTGAATTTGTTCTACAACCAAACAAATACATTATAATTCGATTATTATAATGTAAACATATGCATTTCGAATCTTTTTATGTTTGCATCGTAACAATTAATGATTAAGCGAATAAAGTTCTTGTCCAGTCGCATCACGAATTACAAATGGAGCAAAAAAAATACTATATAAATAATTGCAGCCCTTTGTCTACGGCGGAACACAAAGTTCTTAGGTAGGTCCAGGTTTTACTATCTGTTTTCGTAGCAGCAGCCCGGAGTCTGGATAAGTGACAATAGGCAACATGTGACCTAAACATAACTGGCGAAATTCAGCGGCTAAAAGCGCCCACGCCTTCAGGAATACAGATACCGGCACGAGCTATGAGCGCTGATATTGAATGTTCAGAAGTCGGTTTAAGAGTTGTATCTCTGTCTATGTGTGTTTGAACAGTCGCCTGCTACGCAAGCAACGCAAGTTCGAATCCCAGCGGGGCCTGTACCAATGAGTTTTTCTAAAGAACTTATGTTCAGTGATTTCACACCACGTGCTTTACGGTGAAGGAAAACATCGTGAGGAAACCTGCATATTTCTGAGAAGTAATTCAGTGACGTATGTAAAGTGTCTGAGACGGCGATGGACTCAACATCTGTCACGTTGGCACTTAATCATATTCGGTGAAAAGTCGGTTAATACAGGCGTGAGCATATGTTTGTATGTATCTCTGTCTATATGTATGACGCCCTTCCTTCTATAAATACAACGTTTATCAATATAAAACAAAGTCGTTATCGAAGTTCAATTCCATTGACTGTCATGATAAAATAATGTATTTCTGTATTCATTAAAAGTAAGTGAGCTAACTAGATCATCTACTTGTTTTTATAAATGATGTGCATGTGCTTATTAAGATAACACTAGCATAAATTAAATGTTATCAAGCGCAGGTTAACAACTCGCTGACATATTCAATGGAATTGTGTCACACAGATATCTGACGTGACTGTACTGATTGTGCTGGGCTGAATACTAACTAGGTTTTGATCTTTCTCAATTGAATAAATGAATGTGCTATACTAATATTATTTATTACTAGCCGTGCGCTGCGGTTTCACCCGCGTAGAATTAATTTCATATGTGGCTTTCGTGGAATCCCATCTTTTTTTCGTTGCCACATCTATACAGATAAATACAATGGAAGTGACTGTTTGTAATTCCAAAATAACAGCTTTTCACATATACATATACGGTATTACGATATGAAATAACCAAGTATAAAAAAAATATTTGTCTCTTTGTTCCGGCTAATCTCCAAAACGAGTTGACTTTCAATGGTTAATAGCAAATGTTACTAGGACTTAGGCTACTTTTATTTAAAAAAACCATGAAAATAAGTCTACGCGGGTAAAATCGCGTGGCACAGCTAGTTAACAATAAAAATGTAGGTTTCGCGTAGAGTAGTTAACCATTACAGTTAACTACTGATAAGTACATTTGAACGATATCAGGGGCCTGACCATGAGCTCTTAATGCAATGACAGTTCAGCTGTGTGACAGTGACAGATGTATACACGTCAAATACGTCAGTCTCATAATAGGAGTAAAACTATCATGGCAATAAGAGGTCATGGTAAGGCTCCAGAACTCGATTGCCCATAAAAGTTTACTAAGGTCATAATCGAGTCTCAAAAAACCGTATCTGTAACAAAGCTTGTAAAACTATAACCGGAACCGGTATTTCCTAACTGGTTTTTTTACATCATTAAGGAATATGGTCCATTCTCACGATAATAAGTGGTGCTAGCGGATCACATTAAGAGTGTTATGTGGTGGAAATGACTTCATTAATACTGCTTGGATAATGAGGCCGCGTTATTTTGTCACCATTTGGCAGCAAAAACTACTTAAATTATGTAGCTAACTTATTTTATTTGTAAGACTACATTACAGTATAAAGATTGTTTTTTTTCCATGGAGAATCCGTTATCGAACACCATCCGCCGCGGAGGCAGCGGAAGGGTTATGTCGGACTCACACCGACTAAGCTCCACGGTGTTGCTCCTGTGCTTAGAGCGAGTATTTCACAAGTCACGTAAACGCAGATTTGTATAGGATCTAAACAGCGCCGTCTGTCGGCCTAAAGATGACACTATTGTGAGCCCACACAAATCTGCGTTTACGTCGTTGCGATGACTTGTGACGGCGATTTTTAAGAAAACTCGCACTAGGCACTCTGGTCGCTAAGTGGGTGCGCGTAATATATGTTTTCACATGCCTCTTATTGCCATGACAGTTTAAATCATATTATGAGACAGATGTATCGCACCCTCAGATAGGGGCTCAACTCCAAAATTTGCGAAAATAATTATGTTAAGACAGACATAGCTCAAAATATGTTTCTTCACGTAGTTTTAAAAAAAAAATTTAACACTGCAATTTTAACAATACACAACCTAAACTAGACTTAAAAAAAATTAAATACATCGTATTCAAAACTGGTAAAATTATTACTGCCTAAGCTATACATTCAAACTTGCCAATTACGATTTAAGAAAAACATTTTTTTTTGAATTGAGTCTGTCACTGTCACACAGAGAAACTATGATGATAATAAGAGTTTATGGTAACGCCCTTGTTCTTTGCCGCTATGCCCGCCATTGACGTTAAGTGTCAAATTTCTGAATTGTCATCCATGTAACAGACACAGTACATAATTTAAGCTTACACAGGATTCAATTACCTGAATGGGATTGACAGCGAGGAATCCAATGGGTTCCTCCACATATTTTAAGCAATTTACAAGATATTTTTCTCAACAATCACTTGACATTGGCGGAATAGTTTTACTTAAACTCGTCGCCATTAAATAAATACTTGCCGAAGTCATTCAATGACGTATGTAGTATCTGAGACGGCGATGGACTCACCATCTGTCACGTTGGCACTTAATCATCTTCGGTGAAAAGTGGGTGTTGTGATAACAACACCTCTGCCTACCCCTTCGGGGAATACAGGCGTGAGCATATGTTTATGTACTTGCAGAAGTGTAGTAGTTGAGGTGTAAATATAACGCAATTACTGAGCAATTATAATCTTTCTCTACTGAAAGAAAATGTAAATTATTTAGGTAAGGCACTTAAGAAAGTCGAAGAATTCACCGACGGTTCGGAAACTAGCCTTCTGAGAAAAACCGGCAGGAAACTCAGGTCTACTAGATACTATTAAAAACTTCAAATATCATGAATCATGAGCCAAAACTACAATAGTCATATAATTATCATTGAAACTGTGAAGGACGGACATTGAAATTCAGAAGTGCATTTCATGCGTCACGGACGGAGGTTCTGTACTCGTAGGTACCTATGTATATATATAAAAGTTATTACTTATTGTTATGTACCGACATAGAACACTTAGGTCAAAGGTCTCACCATTTGCGTCAAGTGTTTTTTCTATTCACATATGATATAATTTTATAAATTGTAGGTTTCCTATGAGCTTACTTCTGTATGCACGACGCGAGGCAAATAAAAACATTTGAGGCAACCTCACTTGTTTCGCCGCGCGCTCATTACTTGTGACGGAGCGTGTATGTATGTTTTTTGAAATTGTTTAGTAAACACCTAGTTATGTTACGCAAATATTCGCTAGACCTCCTGTCGTTAGGGTAACCGAAAAGAGATCTTATAAGAATTTGTATATCAGTAAGTAATTATAGTGTTTTTACGTTGACTATATCGCCTGCGTTTCCTTATTTTTAATGGTTAAAAAGCGCCCCAAGCGGCGAGTGTAAGAATTTTACGTCTCGATACAACAAGCGCAAAACGCAAGGTCAAGCGACAACGTTCGAACGGGTCAAAACCATTAAATATATAAATAAGAGGAACAACATGATTAGCTTGAAAGAAAATGTGAATAAAACGAAGAAAACAATATTATTAAATTTATAACCCAAATAATTAGTGATAAACATAAAAATAAAGAAAACAAGGTAAAGAAAGAAACATGATATAAAAAGGCAGAGACTCCGAGTCCCTGGGAGAAACAGAACCATAGAAAAAAAAAACGGGTCAAAACCTACACTTGGTGCACAGCCACCTCAAGCAGCACCTTTTCATAACTCACGACGCTAACCGGACCGTTTCACCGGACCTTGGACGAATCGATTGTCACAAGTCTAATGAAACATCGCAAGTCGCAACAATGGTGAAAGTAAGACACGGATTGTTTGATTAAAACGAAAGAAAAAAATCTAATAAATCCGCTATGGTATGGACAACTCAACTTTCGGATTAGCCTTTTGACGGATAGCCTTCAACAGTATACTTTGCTCGCATGATTAATCTCTCATTTGATACGAGGATACGACACTACAGGAAAAATGTAGTGTTAAAAATTGTTCGGAAACATCAGCCGAGATCCGTATTTCACCTAGATATTTTAATTATATAGAAGCAACGTACCTATGCATAGAAATCATAAGTATAAAAATATGAATAAGGTATATTGACTCATTTGGTATTTGTATATAAATACTCTAATGCTTAATGAAAATAAAATAATGCATCTATTTTGGGATGTATTTCAAGTCGCCTGTGATCTATGGTCCCATTGCCATTTTCATAGATATGTATGGGTACAAGTGCTGTCACGAGCTACGAGCGCTAATCAAAGAGTGGATTACTACGCATGTGTGAATCTACGTATTTAATGAACTGTTTGAGAAGTGAACTGCTTAAGTCCCGCGATAACTATTTAAAATAGCTATGTAATTTTAAACGACAGTATTCACAGATATTATACGGGTTGGTTGTCCACTTCCCTCTATGATGGTTGAGGAGGTCAATGGCTGGCATTCACGTCATACTTGTGAACAGGTGCTGCTTGTGGGGGCTGGTCATCTCAAGCTACGCATTTAGTTATAAGTAGATGTACTAGATTTTTGGTTATGTTAATTTTTATCGACATTTGTGCATTGGATCATTGCATCCATGAGCTTACGTTTCTTAAATTATTTATTATGTATTCTTTAAACTGTATAATATTTTTCAAAAGAGTAATTACTTGCCAGGTTCTTCTCAGTAAAAGCAACCTTCCGAACCTGGCGGTAGCATGTATAATCCTGTTTAATTATGTAATTCTGACAATTTGAAAGTACTTTGTAAAAAGTCTAATCGAATAAAGATACTTTTGACTTTGACTTTGACTATATTAATAATCACTTTATTTAGTAGGATGTTGTTCGAGGATGTTTTGTATAGAACGCAAGCAAAGTCCAATCAACCATAAATTGAATACTTCTGCCAAGGTTGTGAGTGCGTGACCCAAGCGTGACCTTACAGGTACTGATGAATAAAAAAAACTAAGAGTAAATACACTTTGTCTCTGATTGATTTATTTTTAAATACCTAGCTAGTTACCTCACTATTTGTTACGTCATATGGTGAGATGATGAAGATTTAAAGGATGCAATAGCAGCATATAAGAAGGATTATTTGCCACAAGAAAAGATATGCCCGGGATTTCGTGTGCGTGGAACTTTGGGCTAACGCTAGCTGTATCCCTATATTCCTATATCCTCCCTCGATAAAATAGTTCCTGAGATCAGCACGTTGTAGCAACCAAAAATTTTAAAAATAGCAACATTATTTTTACAACGATCTCTGTAGTGTACAAGGAAAGGAACGCCTTTGTTTTTCAAAATTAAATTTAGAACAGATTAACGTAACGCAATGCGCTCCCAGCCAACAGGACTCCAATGAACGAGACAAAGCGATGAATTAAATAGAGATTGTAAGGGACAGGTGATACGGAACAGGCCAATGTAACATAGGGTCGTGAGCACCTGTTCATTTGAAGTTACTAGGGAAGATAACGGGAAGTGTTTTATATTCTCACTGTTTTATGGTTTGATAAACAGACACTAGATACTCACTTATAACAAGTAGGTGAACGAAACAAAAAATTAAGTATCTGTTTGTAATTCCAAAATATCAGATTTCCACTGAATACATAATGAAAGTATATAAGGTACTTATCAAAATCTCTTTCTGTTTGTTCCGGCTTATTTCCAAAATGGCAACCGATTTTAACGAGGCTTTCACTGGCAGATAGCTAATGTTATTAGGAGTAACTTAGGCTTTTATCTTAAAAACATTAGGGTTCAGCGGGCCACCCATGAAATTAATTCTATAGACAAAGTAAGGTCTGTGGACAAAGTAACATTATCATTTCGCTGCGCTTATAGAAACGACACAAAATGTATGGGAATGACATATGTCATGTGTCTGATTTATGTAATTTCCATACATTTGATGTCGCTTCTATCGCGAGAGAATGTTACTTCGTCTAGGTGTATAGTCCAAATGCCCTGCTCTCTGTGAATTTATTTATCGCGGTGAATTTAAGGGTCAGTAAAACCCACAAAATTCATTCATGACAAAAGAATTGTCTCGCAGGACTTCAAGCCAAGAAGGAAGCATTTTTCTGATCAGGGGCGCTGTGGAGTTTTAGCCGACTATTTTCATTACAGATGCCGTCCCGAGTTAAGAGCGCGCAACGAAAATAGTGGGGATACTGACCATGTTTTTATTCGCATCGCACCGTACATTTGGACAGAGACATACTCATAAATTCTAAGCCGGTGGTCATCCTCCGTGCTTAGGAGGGACTCCGGGTACTCGTGATAGATCGCACCGGTGTCCCCCCACACTTTGCCGGGCACATCTCCGAGATAGCTGGAGACCTCGTTGTGCTAGGTACATTCCCGGGCCATGACGGATTTCCCACAGAAAAAAAAAGGCAATTTCCCGGGCCCGCGGCTCGGTGGTCAAGGCCCCCACCCCAACCACCGTTAGGCCCTCCGGCCCCATTTTAGTCGCCTTCAACGACAGGCGGGGAATACCATAGCCAAATTCTTAGACCCTGGCTAATGGGTGTCGTGCACATGTACCTACCTAACCTACGATGTAGCCGGTAGGGGACATAGCCCGCATAATGTTATTAATTCTGATATAATGCAGGTAGGGCTGGTGGATATTTATTTGATAAACGTTATTTATGACTTTGTTTACTGTGGCAAAATAGGCTCTAGGTACAATGAACTTTAGACAGGAACTAACCTAATTGAATTAACAAGGTGTGTTTAAATATACAGAATTAGTGATATCTGCGTGTGCGTAGCTCATTAACTAGATAGGTGTACCGTAAATAGTTAGGTATTATTTTTTTTTTTTTTACGATATGGTCTCTCGCAGTTGGTAGGGGGGAGTTACCTCCACTGCTTAACCGGACTAAAGGGCGAGACCCAAGGGCCTCCAGCCGAGCTTAAACTTAAAAACTAAGCAACACAGCTAAGGGCACCCCGGTGCGGGGTTCGGACCTCGGCTTAGGGCGTTGCTGGGGGATGAGCTAGGGAGCTGGATCTGAGTGGTATTATTTAGGGACATGTTTAAGGCTAGTGGCTCGGCGCGCGCCGGCCCTAGCAGAGGACGGGGGGGACGATGACGTAGAGTTCGCGACGAGCCTCGCCGGCGAGGACGGAACAATGGTCGGTTTGGTGAGTTAGGTATTAAGTTATGTACTAGGTATTTATAATGTTTATCATTTGATTTGCCTACTTTAGTTTTTCATGTATTTCGTGTTTGTTGGGCATTAATGAAGATTATATTTTTTCCTCACGTTACCACGTCATGATACTAACGAGAAAACGTCGAATTGAATTATAGAACTTAATAGAATTTATAATCAACGAGTTGACCCGGTAAACTTCATGTCACATTTTCCTTTGCTTATTATTTATGTGTTTCAGGGTTTAAACCTTCCCTGAACTTTCATAAATAATCAAGATCAAAATTACCCAAATCGATCCAGCCATCCTCAAGTTTTAGCGAGATATACGAACAGTAGATTACGGGGTCCAGGTCACAGGTGCTACAGGTGCAGGCGCGACGCGAATAAAATAAAAGCGTAGTTACCCCCACTATATTCGCTGAGCGCTCATAACTCCTGACGGTACCTTTACGAGTCGTTAGTTAGTCGATAAATAAGATGTCGTCCATAACGGCATGGAAGCATGAATTAATTACCTTTTTTGAAATTCGAATAGATTCCTACTTCCTACCCTAAGGCCGTCAATAACCTATCAAAGTTTACAGATGGCTTGCTATCTCCAGTTATCTGTCAGATTTGATCTAACCATTCTTCATTTGCACAATTATATTAACGAGAGATAAGTTATTAGAATGACGGTAAGGAAAAAAAAGATAGATTTGTTTATTAAGTAACCTAAATGACAGATGTATAGAATATCCAAAACGGCCGTAAAACCTATGTGTAACCATTCAACCATGTGCCGATAGGAATACATAACCATAGAGAACCTACGTACCTACATATATATATTTTTAATTTTATTACGTGCGTAGTGCACACAGGATCTTAGTTATGGTAGGTTACTAGCCAGCTCAATGAAAGTGAAAACAAGTCCGCGGTGAAATAACAGATAAAAAATGTTCAGACCAAAACTATAGTTCTGGCGTACATTTTTATCAATTAGGTAGTTTACACGGCATGTCGTCACTATCGTTATAATACGATAACGTGACACGATTAGCACGAAAAAAGTATAAATATGTAAACTTAGGATATTTTATATTTGAGGATGTTCGAGGTAATGTGTAAGGAAAACTAACCTGCTATCCTTAAAACCGCTCTATCGGCCGGGTCCAGCTGTAGAATGGACAAAGGCTTGTCCTTGGCCCATTCTTTCAAGCTGAAATCGTTTTCAAATTCCATTTTTCTGTCATCCAAAACACAAAGTCTCGCGCGAACTCTCGCACATAATTGAATCGAATCGATATCACAGCACAACACTAACGACCAATATTACACAATATAAACATGTTTTAGACAATATTATATACGAATAAAAAGTAAACAAAACGTAACGTTCATTGTAAAATGAAAATCGATAAATGCTAGCACGAAAGTTAGTGCGTATTAAATCTTACAACCACACTATATATTTCACTGGTGGCCTACACTGTTAACTAAGGTTTTTTAAACAAATTGAATTAAATACAGCTCCAAAATACTTATGGACGGAGTGACAACAAAGTATATTGGAGGTTATTAGTTTTGCCGAGCGTCAAACACCGAACCGGCGGGCAGACATGACATGATGCGACTATTTAGTTCTGAAATAAACCGCACCTCGGCGCCACAACCGCTCAGCTGTTTTCGCGCATGCCCTCGCAGCGTATTATTCAACAAAATCAAAAAGATGGTGAATAGTAAGTCTTTTCGCTTGTTAAACGTCTTCGAAATTTAGGTGTATATAAAATATTAGCCGATGTAAAAAGCACACAGTGCCATCTATTGTAAGAAAATTTTACAAGTTTATAAAGTAATGTTGCAACTTTAAAAATTAAATGATAACGCTTATCATGACTCCTGCCGGCCTATAAATGGTTTTTTTAATAATTGATTGGCGATAGACAGTCCAGCCAATATAATGAATAACTGAGTTTCGTTTTGTACTTTCTAAATTCTAAATGATCTTCTAAATGAGGTATCAAACCTTATCTATTGTTTTAACTAATATTATTGAATATATTATAAAAAAATGTTTTTATGAGCTCATCTGAGTATATTTTTCAAAGCAATCTAATGGCTCGGCTTAAAGCATAAATATTTTTTTTTTCAATGAGATGTGCAACCTATTTAGGAAGATGATGAGCGTAAGGGGTGCTTTAGTTTTAACCGCAAAGGTAGCTTAAAAAGCATAATTATTGCAGAATAGCCGATCGGTCATTAGCAATGGTTGCTAGAGGCGCTAGAGTTGGTGCCATGGAGATTGAGGCAGTCGTTGGTGTGGGATACCACCTGTGGACAATATCAATGCTATCACAGAAATATTCTAAAATACCACCAATAAACTGTACTGCATGACACGAGGGAAACAATATTATTTTTCAAGTTTTCGTATACTGGCATCCCTGTTTCCATGGTAACGTAGCTGTCTAATAATTGTAGTTTTCGTTACGTCAAGTCAATAAAACCAAACAAATCGAAACACAGAAATGAATTGATTTAAATAAACAATGGTTTGTGTATTGAATCAAACTATTTGTGTGTATTATTAAGAAAAAAGTACTTGAAAAATTACTGCATGCTTTTATTTGATTTCTAACAAAATTCTTAGGTGATGTAGGAGCGCGAGCGCGAGTTTAGCAAGGAGTTTTATCAATACTTACCCCCGAAATAGGTGATATTCGTGTCCTAAAGACATTGAGCTGACCTGCTGACCTGATTCCAAACTTATCCTTTGTTCAGCAGGCTGTTAAATATATGTTTCAGTTGGGTGAATTCAGTGTTGGGGAAACTTTACTGAACAACAGTCTTTTATAAAGTTGAAATGGAAAACGAAGGATGTCTTGATCCAGTTAGATAGATGATAATGGATGAGGATTCGCCAAAGGTACATTTAAAACGTTTTTATGTAATTAGTTGTAAGTTATAAAGCTTTACAGTGAAGGAAACATCTGGAAGAAAGTTGCATTTACCTTGCAGTGATTTATGGAAAACGGTGATCTCTGCCTACCCCCATGGAATACAGGCATGAGCATATGTATGTATGATTTATGGAAAGTCGACATTATAGAATGGTATAACTTTAATAATAAAACATTAACAGTTAAAGTCAATAGTTCAAAAGAATTGAGCATTATTTCAGACATTTTTTATATATACAGATAAATAAAAGTGTCTGTTTGTAATTCCAAAATAACAGCTTTTCACAAAATTTATATGAAATTATATATGGTACTGAAATGAAAAAAAAAGGTTCTCTGGCAGTCTGTCCGTCTGATTGTTCCGGATAATCTCCAAAACGACCAAACCTATTTTAACAGGACTATCACTGGTAGATAGCTAATGTTACGAAGAGTAAATTAGGCTACTATGATTTAAAAAAACATTTGTGTTCCACGGATAATCCATGAAATGAAGTCATTCATCGTCATTCACACCCTTCATTAATAATTAAGCAAAACCTAATTAAATTAAAACTCTCCAAAATCTTCCAGATATACGGCAGAGTATCAAAGAAATGTTCAGCGCACATAAGCCCTGATAAACTGACATTTAGCGGTAACTTCAGTGACCATCACCGGTCATTTGATATACACAAAGCTATGAAGAAGGATATTCTAGATACGGTAATGAAAAGGACCCAGAGTCACCTGCGTGGTGATGATGATAACCCCATGTATGAAGATCCTAGGGATGTTATTGGTAAGATTGTTCTAGGGGAGTTATTAACATTGAAGAAACAATGTTTAAATATTTTTAAAAGAGTCATTGTTGAGTTTCTTGCCTGGTTTATCTCAACATAAGCAACCTTCCGAACCCAGTGGTAACATTTATAATCCTGTATAATGTATTTTTGGTGTCCTTCTGGCGATTTGAAAGTTATCAAATAAACATATTTTGTACTTTGAACTTTGAAGTATTTGAAAATAAGGATGGTATTAAAACCCTACTTCAACAATCATAGTTACTTTGTCCAATCTGGGAATCGAACCCAAGCCCATTAGACCAGCGAGGCAGTCAGAATAAGTAAGTTTGATAAACACATGTGGTAATACATACAATTAATAAGCAATAGAGAGAGTGTCTTCGTTCAACAGTTAATGTATGTCTGTGATGTTATAATGTACCTATTATATATCTGTGGTACATAATGAATGCTGCATTGCATCATTGATTTATGAAAAATAAATTTCACATCATCAATCAAAAGAAGTCCACGTTTATAGTTATAAAAGAGTATAAAATATTAAAATGCTTTATTCCGCTATTTTATAAGTTTACAAATGACATAGTTATCCTAGTGAAGTGCAGTCCAGTATGTGGGTCCACCAGCCTGCGGACGTCCGTCTGGTCTGCCTGCAGCACGCCCTTGCTGCCTTCGCCACGTGGAGACTATGTACCTTTTTTTTTTTGTTGACGAGAGGGAAACCTTCAAAAGGTCCCCGACCGCCCTGGGAGAGGCAGATCGGGGTATGTGGGATTTTTACCGCACTAAAACTCCCCCGGTGGCCATCCTCAGTGCTCAGGGGAGACACTGTGAGCCACATCGCTTGGCCACCTTCCCGGGCCCGCGCCGGTGGTCAAAGCTCCCACCCCGACCACCGCCAGCAGGCCCTCCGGCCCCCTTTTAGTCGCCTCTTACGACAGGCAGGGGATACCATAGCCATATTCTTAGACCCTGGCTATTGGGTGGGGAGACTATGTACCTACTTGTACACAATGTCGTCACCATATCAGAATAATGTATTTCAGGAGAGAAGCCCCCAAAGCCTCCAAGAAAGCGCATCATACAAGGCATAGCAATCACATCACCTCACAAGGATAATAAAAATGTACTCAAGGAACAGAAACGCAAGCTGACCAAGAAGTACGAAGGTTTGATCACTTCTCTCATGGATAAGTGCGAGGAAAATGTCTTGCTGGTATGTGAAATGTTCAGAAATATATACACACTAGCTGTGCCCGGCATTCGTTGTATTGCCATTTTTTTTTTGGAGTGGACTACCCCTAACGTTTAGGAGAATGAAAAATAGATGTTGGCCGATTCTCAGACCTACCCGATCTGCACACAAAATTTCATACAAATCGGTCCAGCCGTTTCGGAGGAGCATGGCAACGAAAACTGTGACACGAGAATTTTATATATTAGATAAGTCAAATTGAAGTGTCAGGTTGTAATTCAAGATTCTTTTCACTAAAAGCATATGAAAGTATAATATATTGCACCATCAGAATGACAAGGGTTCAGTTCAAAAATCATTTATTTTTAATCCAATCAAAGATCGTTTGAATATTTAACTAGGCAGTAGATATTTTACCTGTGGTTATGCATTGTCATTGTTAAAAAAAACATTTCGAGGGCTGTCTAATATCTTAACATAATTTAATCCGCAATTCGAGTTGAGCCCCTATTGATTTGAGGGTGCGATTTGATGGTACTAAAATATTTTTTAATTTTTCGCTGTCTGTCTGTCTGTCTGCCTGTTTGTTCCGGTTTTAACGCGTTCACTGCTAACGACGCGTATGTGCGTCCAACTGTTAGAGAATTTACGAAGAAGTTGAAATGTTAGCAGTGAATGTGTTAACGAGGGTTCCACTGGCAGGTGATGATGAGGCTAATGTTAAAAGTAGCTTAGGCTTTTTTTCAATATGCTTGCGCGAAATTATGGCTCATGAAGTAAGGTCTATGAGGGTGAAACAGCTAGATATTTAAAAATTCATCTTCTATTGCAGCTCGCAGAAAAAGATATCCAAATAACAAAGCTGAAAGACAAGTTGAAATCAGTATTGGAATATAACAAGTTATTTGCCGATGAGAATGACCAGCTCCGCAGCCAGCATGACACCCTGGTCAAGTATGTAGAGGAGTGTAAGAAGGTCATTAGAGAAGAGAGGGATAGAGGAGATAAACTAGAGGAGAGAGTCAAGCAATTTGAGCTGCCTGATAGAGGTAAGGATTTAAGAATCTTATTACTGCCAATGTAAGTATGTTTTCTAGAATTTATAGTAAGTTATTCTGGGTACTAGGGTTATGTACTAAAAAGAAAAGATTCTACAGGCCTACACTCTATATTGAATATAAATTCACATTAAACATAAACACAATAATTATTCCATAAGAGCCGTGGTAGCCTTGTAGTTTGAGCAGTCGCCTGCTACCCAAGCGACGAAGTTCGAATCCCAGCGGGGCCTGTACCAATGAGCTTTTCTAAAAAACTTATGTACAGTGATTTCACACCACGTGCTTTACGGTGGAGGAAAACATCGTGAGGAAACCTGCATATTTCTGAGAAGTAATTCAATGACGCCTGTAAAGTGTCTGAGACGGCGATGGACTCACCATCTGCCACGTTGGCACTTAATTATCTTCGGTGAAAAGTGGGTGCTGTTATTACAACACGTCTGCCTACCCCTTACAGATACCCCTTACCCCGGGGAATAAAGGCCTGAGCATATGTATGTACAATAATTATTCGTCATATTTAGTATACTCTATGTAACGGGTATGTTTGTCACCCTTTTATTATATTTTGAAGGTGCCGTCACGAGTTATGAGCGCTAACCTTGAATGCTCTGTAGTTTGTCTATGGCGCAGTTACAACCACTACATTACAAAATGTTCGGTCTAGCTGACGTGTGGCGCCATCTTGTGTGAAAGCAACTGAACTCTTTGGTAATTTAATTATAATAATCCCTTCCAGACCACGTCGAGTCCACGGCCATCCCTCTAGTGGAGGTGTGTATGAGCTGCAGCAGTCGCCAGATTGTACTCAACCAGGCCAGGGAACACAACACCAGGCTACAGAAGGATATGCAAGCACTCAAAGATGTTCTATACAGGTAACGCCTTCCAAAAAGGGTCTTCTAAGGGTTAGGCTAAGATGATTAAGTGTCAACGTGAAAATATTAAGCCACATATGAACGGTGAGAAACTGACCACCGGTTCTTTAAATAACACCTTCCAAAAAGGGTCCTCGAAGGGGTAAGCAAAGCTGTTAACCCAATCAACCGATGATGATTATCATCTATTTTTTAACTAGCCTTCTGAGAAGAACTGGTCGGTAAATCAGCTAGAATCTTGTACATTTCATCACAGTGTAAATAATTTGTAAGTTTTGATTAAATTCGTAGAAAAGAATATCAATATTATAATATCTATCAGCATGAAAATGATGGTGAATCCATCGCCGTGTCAGGCACTATACATACATACGTCTCTGAAATACTTATCAGACATATGCAGGTTTCCTCACGATGTTTTCCTTCACCGTAGAGCTCGTGTAAAATCAGTGCACTTAAGTTTTTTAAGAAGAACTTATGCGATCTATGGGATCACTATCGGATCAAAATATTGCCATCTGTGGACCGATAGATGGCGCTGTTTCGATCCTATACGAATCTGCGTATACGTCAACGTGGCAACTTGTGACAGCGGCAGTGAAAAACTCACTCTTTCGTTATATGATTTCGTGTATCTTAAGCTTGATTGAAATAATTGTTTATAATTATCTGATTGCCTTCAAAGCTTCAGGTTACAGATTGAAACGCTAAGATAAACTAAATGATTGCTTTTTTCAGGTTAAACGTCCAACTATCAAGATATCAAGAAAAAATCCGGTCCAACGTACAGACGCTGACGGACGGACAAACAGACAGGATACACAAGCCAACAGACAAGTATGAAGGACTAGATTCTCTTTTGACAGCTAGTCTTGGGTGTAAAGATAAAGGTAGGGCTGTTTTTAATAGCCTTGTTAATGAATAAATTGCATTATATTAGTTCACTCATGTTCACTAGATGGCGCTTGTCAAAATTAGATCGCGCTACCAATATTCTCTACGCAATATGTAAATAGGACAAAGAGGTCACAATAAATTAAATCCAGATTCAATGTAATGTGACAGAGGGTGAGTCCTTCGCCGTCTCAGACACCTTTACATACGTCATTGAATTACTTCTCAGAAATATGCAGGTTTCCTCACGATGTTTTCCTTCACCGTAAAGCACGTGGTCTGGAATGAAATCACTGTACATAAGTTTTTAGAAAAACTCATTGGACAGGCCCCCTGGGATTCGAACTTGCGTCGCTTGCGTAGCAGGCGACTGCTCAAACCTCAAGGCACCACGTATTCAGTTCTATCAGCAGTCATTCAGCATTCTGTACCCTTTTAACGAGTTTGCGACCGTTTTCGTAATCTATACTCGCTAACGTCACTCGCAATATTTGTATGAGATATTTTAGTTCTGCACGTCACCGCTGGGAGTCGCTGCACAATTTCTCATACTAATATTCGGAGTGACGCTAGCGAGTATAGATTACGAAAACGGTAAACTCGTGATATGGGTACAACTCCATAGAATTAAGGTGTCTGTTTGTAATTCCAAATTAACAGCATTTCACTACATGAAAATAGTTTTAGTTGATCCCAGCTATTTGCATACAAAGCTGTGTGGCCATGTGTGTCCGTGTATACAATAATTTACTTTGTTACCTTAAGGAACTTAAACAGGAATCATTTAAGTCAGAGCTGTACAAATTCTTTTATAAAAAAAATGTATACAGTGTACAGGAGTTTATGTGATGACGCCAGTCAAACATTCGCATGCTATAATATAAGTTAGCTAAACATGTATGTTCTATTATACCTCACACCACCTTTATACCATGTTTTTGGCGAATAAATTTATTATTATTATTATTATTTTTAGCAATGTCATAAAGGTACCTAACGTTAAAACAAATTTGAATGCTGCTTGTGTCATTGCTGCATGTATTACGTATAATGTATTAAATTCATCATCTTGCGGCATAGTAATTCGTTCAGAAATAAAGTATAAATCCCTTCATGAAAACCTCTATCAAAACAAAATGTTCAAAAACAGCCTATACTCGTAAATTAGAGTGAAACGGTACTCACATAAAAATATTTCTCTCCTGTCCGTCTATTTGTTCCGGATTATCTGTAGCGGCTGGATCGATTTAACGAGACTTTTGCTGGCAAATAGCTGATGTCACAAGGAGTGATTATGTTTACTATTATTAAAAAAAAAGCCACCTATGAAATTAAATCAGGGGTGAAACCGCGGGGCATAGCTAGTAAATAAATAAATGTACCTATTTTTACATTGTTTGTTATTGTGTAGAAGGCGGCAATACAGATGATGGTACCAACAAGAGCGGGACAGAAGATCATACTCACACTACTAGAGTCGTCGACCTATCTGGTTTATTAAGTGCTCAAGCACTAGGTAATTATAGTATTTTCCGTGTCATCATCATCTCCCTGGCCTTATCCCATATTTTTTTTGGGATCGGCACTTGATTCAACCCGATGTGGCTGATCACCTGTTTTTATACGAAGCGACTGCCATCTGGCCTTCGCAACCCCTTTAACGAGGAAAATCTGTGATCTGGGTTAAACCAGACAGTTGTCAGACTATTTTAGGCCTTTAGGCCTCCGACTGACCATAGGAGTTTAGTCAGTGAGAGTCCGACATAACCGTTCCGCTACCGTCGCGGTTGATGTTTTCATAACGGATTACTCAACTTCACGTAAAAAAATCACACTAAAGAGATCAAAAAAATTTTGTAGCAATTATAGACTTTAATACCAGGCCCAATATAATAATACTCACGTAAAAAGCATTACGCGAAAGAATTCACGGGCGAAAACTAGTTACAAGTTATTATGCGATTTTAGTTTTTTTTTGTTTTGGAAATATTCTTTTGTTATTATTCCAGCCCCCCTATTCGATGCCTACCAAGAAAACTTGCAAGAAAAGGACAACCTTATCCTGGATTATGAGAAACAATTTGAAGCTATGAATAAGAAGTCAAAACAAATAGTTACAGAGAACAAATCGTTGCAAGAAAGAGTAGGAGTGCTCGAACAGGAGTTGGGGCAAGCGAGACAGGGATACAAGAAAGTTGTGGTCGAGAAAGAGACGACTGATATTGAAAAAGCTACGTTGTTGGAGCGCGCTGAGAGGGCGGAGTCTAAATTAAAAGAAGTTTATGAACTTTATGAAGATAAAAGTAAATATATTTATTTACATATACATACATTACTTCACCGTTGGTCACAAAAGCTATATCGGAACATGAGGTCCTGGGTTCGATCCCCGGGTCGTATAAAGTGTTATTGGATCAGTGCACGGTTAATGACTCGCCACCTATTCCATGGTACTTATACCCCTGTCTATCGCTTTTGGGAATAATGTCATGAGCATATTAACGAGGAAAATATTAGATCTGGATTAAACCAGTTGTCAGATTATTTTAGGCCTCCGACTGACAAGTAACGAGTGCCAAAGATGATAAATTGTCAACTGGGGACCGACGGAGGGAACTCGGGCGGTCACCCATCCAATTATTGGCTGGCTGCGCAATAGCAACTGTGCCATGAGCTCTTCTCATCATATTGATTGTGTATACCGTAGTGTCAGCTATGCTGCGTGACTACGAGACGGTCCACCGGGAGTACTTCACGGTGAAAAATGCCCTCTCAGCCGCTGAAGCAGCACGTGTGCAGCTCGACCAGTTGCGCACGCGCACTGTTCCTGCTGACCTTCATGAGCGGCGCCTCGACCACTGCAAGAGGTGAGATCACTATACTTAATTCAATTTAAAATCTATACAGATAAATATAACAATTCAAAGACGTTCAAAGTTGACCATATCAAGATCTTAGTTTCGCATAAAAATCAGCGGTACTAGGTACGTTTTGTTTTTTTTTCTCCCTCTAATAGTTTCTGAAATAATCCCATAAAACCATTTTTGGAAACAATTAACCTTCTCCTTAATTGAACAATCTTAATGACCGTAATGTAAGTAAACGCGGCCGCGCGTTCATTCAATCGCTTAAGGCCGCGAGCTCTTCGGCCCTTAGCAACCATAGCCTATAACTACGTTATCGTTGGAGCTAGATATTTTACGACTTCAACATAGTGATATATTCATAAAACCCTACAACTTCTAGAAGACAACTGTTCCTTTTTTCCGACACCTATATTATTGATGAATTTCCTATGATTGTAACCGACACCACCTCGAGTTTGTCGGTTAGGAATATCGTACGGAATAACGTTGAGCAAAGTGCAAATATTAAGTTGAGAAAATACCACTAGCCAATTTAAAATGAGCTTTATCGCTATAATTTTAAGATCCAAATCTTACAGACTGCTAGAAGAACTGAAACACCAATACGGTATGGAGTCAGAGCGAAAGGGAGAGCAAGTGATTAAGCTTCAGGAACAACTGCGTAATGCTGAGGAGCTGTCCTCCAAGATGGAAGTGGACAACCAGGCATTGAAGACAGAACTGGCAACTGCTTTGAAGAACGTCAGGTATGAAGTCCTTTACACTGTTCCTTGGTCACAATGGAAAAGAAAAGGTACAAAAGATACTTGTAGTGTCATCTCAGCAACACCGGTCCTACGAGTTGATACAACAATTTGCGCTTGATGCCGAAAGGTACAAAAGAGCATGGGAAGAGGCGGGTTCTGATCCATAAAGTATTTTTATCAACCGACTTCAAAAAAAAGGAGGAGGTTTCTCAATTCTCACCTGATGGTAAGCTACTGAGTGGATTCATGCATTGCACACCTTTTTTAGATCACCGTTTCTTATGTGCAGTGATTCCACACCACGCGCTTTACGGTGAATGAAACCTGCATATGTCTGAGGAGAAATTCAGAGGCGTATAATACCTGAAACGGCAATAGACTCACCACCTGTCACTTCGTCATCTTCGGTGGAAAGTCGTTTTTTTTTACAACACCTCTGCCTACCCCTTCGGGAAATACAGGCGTGAGCATAATAATGGCGTATGGTAATTTTTAGGTTATACCGTCGCGCAGCAGTAATATTCCGCGCTCGCTTGAAAGCGGCCACGGCTCGTATGTCGCGCGTGCGCACCAGCGCCCGACGACGACATTATGCTCCGCTCAATAACGCTCTTCAGGCTCTTGACACTATCAAACACGAGATTAAGGTAAGCATAACATACATCTATACATACAGAAATTTGGAAGATAGACAAGAAGAAATTAGAAGATGTTCATTCATGAGCGCCTTAATTCGGCCAGCTTCCGCCGCCGGTACTGTTGGACTGGTATCCGAATTGTGGTTGGATGGAGGTCCGGGGATTCGTATCCATCCGGATCTACCCATCTCTAATTCATATGCAGAATGGGTTCCGTTTTTTTTTATGATTTCGTCTCTCGTCTTAAGTCGTTGTTCATTTGTTAGGGGGGAGTTACCTCCACTGGTTAATCGGACTAAAGGGCGAGACCCAAGGGCCTCCAGCCGAGCTTAAACTTAAAAACTAAGCAACACAGCTAAGGGCACCCCGGTGCGGGGCTCGGACCTCGGCTTAGGGCGTTGCTGGGGGATGAGCTAGGGAGCTGGATCTGAGTGGTATTATTGACACGCACCAGGTCTATACAGGTACGTGTTCTGTGAGATGAGGAGTATGTACATAGATTGAAGAAAACTTAATCATAGGGCAAATTAAGTGGCGTATGACGCCAAATAAGCTGTATGTTTAACGTAGTAGTTAGCCATCTTATCACAAGATGGCGTTGTATTGTTTTAAATCTCGATGGTAAGATTATCTTTTAGTTGTATATATAGTTCGGTGTCAAACTTCAATAGCGTGGTCTTCAAGTGGTCGTCAAGGGAACAAGTCAATATAGTTGTGGAATCAATAAATACCAGGACTGCCCAAGTTACGGTGTTTCATTCGACCAACCAAGGTCTGCTCCGACTGATCCTGGCTCCCAGGCCTAATTTGTCATACACTGTGTGTCCGTCTGTTGGCTGACCCATTTAGCCGAGTTTTCCTGAAATTTGCAATAGCTTTAACAGCATAAAATACCGTATTACATGTTATTGGGGACAGCGCAATGTGACACGAATTATGTATGTAGATTTTAAATTAATCCTTACCCCTCTGACAATAAGGCAGTGAAATCCCGCGCATACACCTCCTTGGAAGAGCTGGAGCGTCGTATAGTATCTCAGGAGCGCAGGGCTGCCCAGGCGCAGGCAGAACACAGGCGGGAGCTAGAGAGGGCTGCTTTAGCTCTGGAACATAAAGAAGGCATTATACGCAGTTTGATTGATAAAGTAGCTGACGTTGAGGAGGTCAGGTGAGTCTTATATTCATTGAAATAAGGTGAATTTTCGAGTGGCAACATTACCAGGACTCAAAAAAAGTTGTACTTTATTTTACGTAAGCAGCAAACAAGTTCGCCTGATGGTAATCTTACCTACGGTATCTACCGTGGCCTATGAACGTGACTGATACCAGAGTGTTACCTTATAAAGAATGGAATCACTGTGCCAACATAGTAAGGAACTTAGGTTCCACTTACGTAGTGGCACAGTGCTTTCACTCACCGCAGGTAGAAAATACTACTTTATGGTAGCATTATCTGTCTGCCATATTCTGTAAGGTACAGTCCCGAAACAGTGAGATCATATTCAGAACCAGGGTTACCGTTATGACCTATTTATATTGAACATGAAAAATATTGAAGAGCCGTGGTGGCCTCGGGGTTTGAGCAGTCGCCTGCTACGCAAGCGACGCAAGTTCGAATCCCAGCGGGGCCCTTACCAATGAGTTTTTCTAAATAACTTATGTACAGTGATTTCACACCACGTGCTTTACGGTGAAGGAAAACATCGTGAGGAAACCTGCATATTTCTGAGAAGTCATTCAAAGACGTATGTATAGTGCCTGAGACGGCGATAGACTCACCATCTGTCACGTTGGCACTTAGTCAAATTCGGTGAAAAGTGGGTGTTGTGATAACAACACCTCTGCCTACCACTTCGGGGAATACAGGCGTGAGCATATGTATGAACTGAATACCGATGTCGATCTCATTGCATTAAATCTGGATTAAATTTATTGTAAACTCTTTGTCCTATTTACATATTGCGTAGAGAATATTGGTAGCGCGATCTAATTTTTACAAGCGCCATCTAGTGAACATGAGTGAACTAATATAATGCACTTTATTCATTAACAAGGCTATTAAAAACAGTCCTACCTTTATCTTTACACCCAAGTCTATTTGCGTGTTTCTATCTGCGAAAACTGAAGGCTTGTAAGTTTTAAATCATGTACCATTTACTTTTTTGTATAAAAGCTGTTTGTTTTCCAAATAAATAAATAAATAAATAAATAAGACTAGCTGTCAAAAGAGAATCTAGTCCTTCATACTTGTCTGTTGGCTTGTGTATCCTCCATGTCTGTTTGTCCGTCCGTCAGCGTCGGTACGTTGGACCGGATTTTTTCTTGATATCTTGATAGTTGGACGTTTAATCTTAAAGAAACAATCATTTCGTTTAACGTATTTTTCTAGTTTTGTATTATGTTACCTTTAACGTCGACTTAGTTATAATAACTGTAATGATGTTAAAATGGGATTTCAATAAAAAATAAATAAATGAAATAAATTATTGGTTGATATTGTTCCCAGACTAAGCCAAACGAATACACGTCGTCTCCAAGGAATAATATCAGACTCGTCGCCTGACAGGTCTCCGGACAGACAGGACAAGAGGGAAGCACAGGTCAAACCTACAGTGAAGCTGGTGCCAGGACCTGGAGGGTATTTCCAGGAGAAGGACACTTCCAGGAGGAAGGGGAAGGGGTAGAAACGTAACGAGTTTTATTGTTACTGTGTATAACATTAAAATTGTGCAGTTCTTAATGGTCTATCTATATTAATATTATAATATACCAGCTGTGCCCCGCGGCGTCGCTCGTGAAGTCTTAAATTAAAAATGTAGCCAAGTTACTCCTTGTAACATGAGCTATCTGTCAAAGTCCCGTTAAAATCGGTTCAGATCCAGAGAAAATATTAATATGTATGCACTTAATGAATTTAGTAAATGCTTTTTTGCTTGGAATAGACGCTTCAATTTTATTTATCTGTATAGATATATAGATATATACAGACTGTAGGGGAAAATAGGACAGCTGTTAAAATATGTGATAGGGTATAATTTTAGGAAGCAAATACAATTATTATGGTAAAAATATCTTCTTCCGTTTTCGTGTAATTGACGTTCAAAGTTGACCATATCAAGTCCTTATTTTTGCATAAAAATCAGCGGTATGGTAGTGAAATCTAACTACGTTATAAATTTTTATTTTTTTCTCTCAATGAATAATCCCATAAATCAATTTTTCGAAACCATTTACCTTCTCCTTAATTTAACAAATTTAATTACCGCGTACGTAATGTAGGTAAACGCGGCCGCGCGTTCATTCAATCACTTAAGGCCGCGAGCTCTTCGGCCCTTAGCAACCATAGCCTATAACTACGTTATCGTTGGAGCTAGATATTTTACGACTTCAACATTGTGATATATTTATAAAACCCTACAACTTCTAGAAGACATCTGTTCCTTTTTCTCCGAAAGAATATAACATTAGAGTTGGTAGTGAATAGTTTTTTTAAAAGCAAAGTTGTGTCTAGTCATAGATAAATAATGCAATGGAATTAAAAGAATGATAATTATTATATGTGTAGAAATTTATATAACAATGTTAAAGATTTAATATTTTTTATTCAATAGGGTGGCATATAGATAATAGTGTACATACTTTTATGAAAAGCTTTGAATTTACTTGCAAAATTATGTCTGCTGGTATAAAAAAATAAATATTGAAATATTTAATGACTTTTTATTTGTGATTGTAACTTTGTAAGTCTAACCTTTATTTAGTTTCAATGCAGAGTTGGATCGTTGAAAGAAGAAAAGAATAAAAAACAGTCGTAAATATAGTAACATTTTCATAAGATGAACTTACATACATACATATGCTCACGCCTGTATTCCCCGAAGTGGTAGGCAGAGGTGTTGTTATCACATCACCCACTTTTCACCGAATTTGATTAAGTACCAACGTGACAGATGGTGAGTCTATCGCCGTCTCAGGCACTATACATACGTCTTTGAATTACTTCTCAGAAATATTTATATTTTTTTAGAAAACTCATTGGTCCAGCTGGGATTCGAACTTGCGCCGCTTGCGTAGCAGGCGACTGCTCTAACCCCGAGGCCACCACGGCTCTTAAGATGAACTTGTCATGTGGCGTGTAGGTACTGTCAATCAGAAGCCGAAACCATGAGTCACCTAATATGCAATTGCGACGCACTGGCCAGATGGCGAATGGACCTACTGGGTGAGGCGTATCCGAAACCAGAGGACTACAAGCTCTTCCCCATGGGCAAGATCTGCCGAATTGTTCAGGGAGTATTTGAGGAGTCAGGTACGTAGAGCAAAAGGGCAAGGGTGGCACAATAGATCCCAAGGGTCGACGTGCTTCCGGGCAACCAGACTCAATATGAGATAAGATAGGCGAGAAATGTATCGAGTTGTCTGTAACCATATATCAGTAAAAAAACTGCTGGAAATTAAATTAATGCTAGCTATAGACAACAGTGGTTAAATGGCATGAATCATATAGGCACGTATGTGTAAAAATTTCCTCTCATTCCTTGTAAGAAAACTCCTCAGAATTTGATATATTTTTTTGTACGTACACTGAAGGAGCAGGCAGAGGTGTTGTAACAACAACACCCATTTTTCACCGAAGATTATTAAATGCTAACGTGACAGTTGCTGAGTCTATCGTCGTCTCAGGCACTATTAATTTTTTGTTGTGTGTAGTCATTAGTTCTGAGAATAGGACGTATATATAAGGGTTCACCCTATAAATAAGGTAATACAACGTTTGCCGGGCACAACTAGTAGGTTATTTATATATTTGTATGTGCCTATGTGTTTATCTATGCCATAGATATCAGTGTTCATTTATTTTAATTGTCACCGAGGTTCTATAACACATTTTAATTGGGCCATTGACAAGGCTACCAGTAAATTTGAAGCAAGGCCCTAATTAATCTGACAACTAGTGACAACCCTTATGAGTCGCATATATGTAGATTAGTTAATGGCAAGAAGATTGTGTCCGTCAATCTAGCGTACGCATGGTGGAATTCAGGGTCGGGAATAGCCTATTAGGTAACTTTACGCTCCTCAGGCTCAGCTATGTTATTTACTAAGGTTTCTCAGTGTCGAACACGACGACGAGCGTGGATTCAATCATAGGAAATTGATACATAATTCATAGCGGAACTTTCCCTGGGAGAGAACTAATGTTACAAGAAAAACTTAGGCTACTTTTATTGAATACTTTTGAATACTTATTTGAATACTTTTTCACCCGCGTAGATTTAATTCCGACACATTTAATTCCGGCAGGCCGATCACAATGTTTCATACAAACTTTCATCTCCTATTTTATCCCCTGGGGGGAAGAATTAATCAAAATCCTTTCTTAGCGGATGGCTATGTCATAACATCTACAGCACCCCTATCACAGGTTTGCCACTGTTTTGTTATCTATACTCGCTAGCGTCTCCGTCGAATATTAGTATGAGAAATTGTGCAGCGACTCCCAGCGGTAACGTGAAGAACTAAAATATCTCATACAAAATATTGCGAGTGACGCTAGCGAGTATAGTTTACGAAAATGGTGGTAAACTTGTGATAGGGGTACTGAATGCCAAATTTCAGCTGTCCAGTGGTTTGGGCTGTGCGTTGATGGATCACTATTTCAGTCAGTCAGTCTGTCACCTTTCGAGACAAAATCTTAGGGTTCGATGGGTGACCCATGAGATTAAGTCTACGAGGGTAAAACAGGGCACAGTTAGTCTAGAAAAAAAATCATTTAAAAACATAGCGAACGGTATAACCGTGCGATTAAAAAGCAATTACGAATAGATTATTAGAAAATTCGTGTCACTGGCTGCGCCGTTAACAGGAAAATATGAACAAATCAACGTACTTACGTATATTTGTGAATGCGTTATCATTTGAAGGCTTACACGAATGCTTTTGTTATCAACCTGTGACAATATATAGGAGAGCACGCGTGGAAAATACGTATTGCGAACGGATCTAGTGTGTGAGTGAACAGAATGGTGTCCCATTCTGTTTTTCATGTCAATAAGTGACGTTCACTTGTGTTTTGTTTTGGTTATGTTAATATAGTGTTACGCTTGAGTGAAAAATTGTTTTAGTCAATGTAAAACATTTCTATAATATGGCGGAGGATCTAAGAGCTGTGGTGGCCTCGGTGTTTGAGCAGTCAACTGCTACGCAAGCGACGCAAGTTTGAATCACAGCGGGTGAACCAATGAGTTTTTCTAAAAAATGTTGTGCAGTGATTTCTCATCACGTGCTTTACGGTTAAGGAAAACAGCGTGAGGAAGCCTGTAGGTATATGTCTGAGAAGTAATTCAAAGACGTATGTATAGTGTCTGAGACGGCGATGGACTCACCCTCTCATTAGGCTAAAAGCATGTCCATAGATCAAGGGGGTGTTTGAATTAATGTATTTTTTCCATCGTTTGTACAGGTGATGTTGATTAAATAAATGTTAATTAATACAATTACATTGTCATGTTAATATAATAACAGCACAAATAAAGCAATTGTTATTCTCTCTATATTCTATAGGAATATATTCAGTTCAGTGCCAGCCGCCTTTGAGATGGTAAGTAGATATTATTATTGATTTAATTACGCTACATATGCCGTCGCGAATTATGAGTGCTCAGCGAAAATAGTGCCGGTAGTCGCGATATTTTATTCGCGTCCCGCCCAGTGCCGCCAGCTCTACGTATAACTTCAGCTGCAGAATCTATGTATTATTGAAAAATTTGCAAAATACCTCTCATGAGGCAGACATTCGCGAAAAAAGTCGATTAACGTTCCGTTTCATAACACACTCTCAATTCACCTAACAAGAAAGTGTACTAGCTGAGACAGCTTTTTTTCCCTATATGTAAGTACCCAACCAACAAGAGATTTTAGGCGACCAATATGATGAAACTTAAACTAAAAATGGCAGATTTTTTACAAATTCTAAGTATGTGTCAAACCCCGTCTACGCTTTTTTCAAAATCTGATTTGGCATTACTGGTCCAGCCACACAAACAGACACGGAAAGACATATATAAAAATTACAGCGATTACATGCTATTTAATGGCTAATTTATAAGTGTCATTCACTCATCTATACTTAAGATTATAAATAGGAAACATATGTATGTTTGTAACGTATTAGCTCTAGAAGTACTGGACCGATCTAGAAAATTCTTTCAGCAATAGATAGCTACATCATTAGCGAGTAACATAGGCTATATTTTATCCCCTTACTCCCACGGGAACGGAAACTACGCGGGTGAAACCGCGTGACATCCGCTATTTAAACCTATATTGTTCTTTTCAGATACCTGTAATATTAATATCAATACTGAGTTCAGCTCTGGCACAGGATTCTAACTGTGATTATACACAAAATGTAAGTTAAGTGCCACTTTCATACAATACTTCATTTATTTTGGTTTGCAAAATACAGGGAGTTTGTCACTAAGTATATAGTTTTCGAGATATATAAATGTGTGTTACATACCCAGGCAGTAAGGGGGTTTACACAAGGGTTATGTTTCTGTACCGTTCAATGAGTTTTCTAAAATACTGTACCGTGATTTCACACCACGTGCTTTACGGTGAAGGAAAACATCGTGAGAAAACCAGTATATTTCTGAGACTCACCCTCTGTCACGTTAACATTTAATCATCTTCAGTGAAAAGTGGGTGTTGTTATCACAACTGATTACAGACGGTTAGGCGAAAGCCGATGCGTAAAGAGCATACTCGGCTGTACCCGCCGATCATCTGTGATCGGTTTACGACCCGTGAGTAGGGTTGCCGAATCACCAAACCAAATAGCTGGACACACCAGACTTTGTCTCAGTATTAATAATACAACAAAAAATCAAGCTATTTAGATACATATTACAGTGAAACTTCCAAAAAAAATGAAATATAAATAACATTGAATGTTCAGTTCGAAAGTAATAACTAATCCGTCAGTCATCATGTTAAATGTAAGAAATCGTTTACTCTGGCCGGACTCGCAACGAAAAGGCTAAATATGTTTGGCTTTATCAGGACGCTAGGGAGCCCTACCCGTGAGTTGTCGGTTTTCCTGGCACGCTTTAAAATTAATCGCCGGGTTGAGGTGGCCCTACGATCGCCGTTCGACAAACTATGACCATCAATGGTCATAGTATCCATATAGATGCTTGACACGATTAACGATCGCCGATATCGATTTGAATCATTCACAGGTGCAAGTGGGTCAAACCTACTACGTGTACAATCGAGGCTATCCTAGGAACTACACCGCTGGGGTGCAGTGCCGGTGGCAAGCTGCTTGCCCTGCTGGTTATAACTGTAGGCTTTCGTGTGCTGAAGTCGTTATACCATCGGTGAGAATATTAGGAAATTGTTGACGTTGTCTATAGCACATTAAGCGGTAGGCTGAAACTCGGGTAGCGTGCCTTGGCTTTGAGTTAACAAGAAGGGGCCAGCGCTCAAACGTGATCAAATTCCCATCTGAAATTTTAATTCAATAATGTCTTTAATTGATTAGACTAAGTACTTGCTTCCAAATCGTCACTACCCAAACAATTTCATTGTACCTACCATCATATTGTTTACCTTGTGTAACTTAGATAAGGAAGACTGGTGTACCCTGGCACAGATGTCCTTGGATACTTAAAAGGGTGCTCCAACATGCTTGTAATTGTACACGATATGTATAAATTATTATTATTATCATTAAAAAAGAATAAAGTCCATGGAAAGGATCAAATAAATATAATTTCCAGTCACCATCGTGTTCCTTGTACCGCCTGCTGATCTCCAAGAGTGGAGACCCACAGCTGGCTTCAGCTGAACCTTATTGTGGACGAGGCTCTATTACTGCCGTGTCTTCTGGTCCGAGGATAAGTGTAGGTAAGTTAAGTGTTGCCATTTCATACCACGAGCTTTACAGTAAAGAAAAACATCGTGAGGCAACTGAGAACAACAACTAATTCAAAGACGTATGTATAGTGACTGAGAGAGCGATGGACTTACAGTCTGTCAAAAATGGGTGTTGTTAATTCATCTCTGTTTTACCATTCGGGGAGGCTTCTTGGATGGCGTGAGAAAATACAGGGTATCGGGGAAAATAAGACAGCTGTTAAAATATGTGGTAGGGTATAATTTAAGGAATCAAATAAAATTATAATGATAAAAATATCTTATTCCGTTTTCGAGTAATTGACGTTAAAAGTTATTTTCGCATAAAAATCACCGGTAACGTAGAGTTATTCACGTGAAATCTAACCACGTTTTTGTCTTTTCTCTCCCACTAATAGTTCCTGAAATAATCCCTTAAAACCATTTTTCGAAACCATTAACTTTCTCTTCTAATGTAGGTAAACGCGGCAGCGCGTTCATTCAATCGGTTAAGGCCGCCAGCTCTTCAGCCCTTAGCAACCATAGCCTATAACTACGTTATCGTTGGAGCTAGATATTTTACGACTTCAACATAGTGATATATTCATAAAACCCTACAACTTCTAGAAGACAACTGTTCCTTTTTCTCCGCCACCTGTATATATATGTATTCGTTTTCAGCGGCCATATCTTAGTGGCCACGAGGCCTACGGAGAATAAAAACATCGTGAGGAAATCCACGTCAGAGGAGAAATTCAAAGACGTTTGTGTAGCGATAGACACTTAAATAAAGGGACCTTACGTATGACGTTGGTATCTTTGATGAAAAGTATTACATACAACACCGCTGCCTCTTTGAAGACTCTCTGCTTGTATTAAATCTTTATATTGGTAGTATGAGAGACGATAAATCATGCTCATCCCCAGCAAAGGGAAGATCTTCTAGCCAGGCGGGTGTCATGACTGGGGGACCGCGGCTCCAATTGGTCTAGTTGGAAACATGTATATAATATACTGCTCGAAAACTCTTATTGCGCGATTCAGGTTCTCGTGTATTTGTACTCAAACTTAGCATCTATGTAGCGAGCATAGAATCGCTGTTACAGTTGAATTATGTGAATGTATCTCTTGCACATAATCGTCTATAATATTTAGTACTATTTTTCAGTCAGGTCAAAATCGGAGCACTCGTAACCAAAGGACGTGTGTGAAGAGATGCATGAATGTGGATGAAGCGAAAGAAGTATGTAAGGATCGTAGCATGAGGCAAACAGTGGTCTCTGCCCATCCCCATGGGATACAGGTTTGATCATATTTATGTATGTATGTATAATCTTCTATTACGGATGGATTATTCTGTTGCAGGATTAATAACATCAACCTACAGTCCTGGGGGTTGGTTCATGTGTGAACTGAGTGCCCAAGTAGCCAAACCAGTGCCCAGTACTTGCAGGTGTGGCGAGAGAAAACAGGTACCTGTTTAGTATTAATAGTGATGTTAAGCTAGACTACTATAACGGCATTTTACACACACATACACATCGAATTATAATTTATTCGATTATTTATGGTATCTATATATTTTCCCCTCCCTACCATTCTTTTTGGAATTGGTATTGCTAAGTTGGCAACACAAACCTTTTGGCGGGTACGAAAAATGCGCGGTCGGTCGACAACAAGCTCGATATTATAAATTCATTAAAGTGGTTCCTGATGCGACAAAGGGGCGACTTTAGGGTATAATTTTTCCCTGTATTTGTCTATTTATATAATTACACTCAATATCGGCGAATGACGAAATAATTAACATAAAATACAGTCCACTACTTAAGCGGTGTAGAAGGGAAACTCCGATGTTTTAAACTAGGATTCCCCTACAACCTTATTTATACATATAGACCTCTTACACACTATACAATATATATTAAATCTAATCTTAATACCTTTAAACGAGCAATTCTTCTACATTTATAATTAAATAATTAGAATCTTGCAAATGGTTCCAAGAATTTTCATGAAATTTTGTGACTTTTCTTGACATCTATTGTTATTTTTTTGTAAACAACTAACAAAGTACCAAAGCTTCTATAATCTAAAAATTGTTGCCAAAAATATCAGGTACAATTTTCTATGGTTTTCAAATGTATCTATTCTAGAACAGGATAGTAGGTGGCCAGGAAACGAAAGTGAACGAGTTTAAGATGATAGTCGGTCTTGTGGATGTTGTAATAAAACAAATCAAGTGCGGTGGAGTACTTATCAGTGAATACTACGTGCTGTCGGCTGCACACTGCGTGGAAAAACGAAAAGCTGACGAGATGATGGCTCTGGTGGGAGAGCACGACGTCTCTACTGGTTGTGAGTAAAGTCAAAGTCAAAAGTATCTATAGACGATAGCTAAAAACTAAGAATACATTAGAACGAGAGCAGGGAAGAAAGCAGCTGACATGAGAAATATTTATTGACAACTAAAAACAAAAACAACTGTCTCTTTCGACGTATATAAAAATCTAATAAAAACCATAAATATTTACAAAATAGTTTACAACAGTATCTTTATTCGATTAGACTTTTTGCAAAGTATGACGTAATTATACAGGATTATACATGCTACCGCCAGGTTTGGAAGGTTGCTTTTACTGAGAAGAACCTGGCAAGAAACTCAGTAATTACTCTTTTAAAAAATATTATACAATTTAAAGAATACAAAGTGTATAGTTTCAGCAACGTAAGCTCATGGACTATGTTCCAATGCACAATATAACTTCGGACAGGTAGAACATAACGGGATTGCACTTAAAAACTTTCTATTCCCATTTGATCCCCGTAGCCCAGAGGTGGAATTTCGGACAACCTTTCTTGGTGGACCTACCAACACCGCATAAATAAGAAATCCTCCAATTTTTTTTTGTCCAGCGGTTTGGGCTATGCGTTGATGTATAAAGCCAGTCAGGACTTGGGATTAAATAAATGTATAGATTACCATTATTTAGGTTTCATGTGTGGCCGTAGGGGGTTTGAGCAATCGCCTGCTACGTAAGCGACGCAAGTTCGAATCCCAGTGGGGCCTGTACCTATAAGTTTTTCTAAAAACTTAATATGAGCAGTGATTTCACACCACGTGCTTCACGGTGAAGGAACATCGAAGAAACATCGTGAGGAAACCTGTATATAAAGGAGACGGCGATGGACTCACTATCCGTCACATTAGCACTTAATCATCTTAAAAATGTGGGTGTATTACTACACCTCTGCCTACCACATCGGGGAATACAGGCGTGAGCATATTTATGTGTGTTTTATGCGTTTTGTTTCAGCTGACACTCCCGGCACAACGGGCTACAGAATTCAACAATTCAAAATTCATCCTCAATATTCATCGTAAGTTTACCTTGATGAAAAGAATGAAAGTCCTATTAAAATCAGTCCAGCCGTTTCGGAGATTACCTGGAACAAACAGACAGACACTTTTTTTAGATAGCGGAATAAGCATTGTAACATTCTATACCTACTCTCTACCTACCTCTATATAAACCATAAACATGGACTTCCCCAAAGTAACTCCTGATTCCATTCAATATATTTATACAGTGGTAATACTTAAAGCTACGTTTGAAGTCTGTATCTCGTTCCAGGTCCAACTACGATTACGACATAGCGTTAGTGAAGACAATCCTGCCGATCCAGTATACAAACTACGTAGGACCAGTGTGTCTGCCCTTCAAGTTCGTTGGCGTCGACCTCACTGGGCTTAATGTTACTATGTTAGGTGAGACATATCATACGATACTGCTGCGTTGGTCTAGTGGTTAGACTGTTCGCCTGCAGACCACGAGGTCCCGGGTTCGAGTCAAAGTATACCTATTGGGTTTTATAAATTCCTGGAGTTCGGAAATTGGCGGTTTTGCCATCCCCGTGGCTCGGGGCGCACGTTGCACCGTTGGTCCTCCGCCTGATCTCTCTCCGGGCGTGTCTGATTGCCTCCCATCCCACTATGAGAGTGATTCCATAAAGAGTGCACACACACTTGTGCAATATAATATCTCCTGCCCAGTTGACTAATCTCCGTTGAAATTAGCCGCCGTAACCGCAATTCGTTAGGAGATTATTATTATACGATGTGATGACCACGCAGCCGAGACGTTGATTACATCAATCGAATCATAGCTCTATATATAGGGTCTAGACTTTTAAAGCGAACATTTGTGAACAGAACTACGGTTGGTAGTACATACATGTCAATTTAAAAAATAATAATGTCGAACACTCTGAACGAGAGGGGCCCAACTCCAAATTTTGCGAAAATTTGTTGAGATCATAAGCAGACCAAAAATGTATGCTCTAGCCAATTTTTGTTTAAAAGTCAATAAGATTTATTTTTTTATTTTACGACAAATTTGTATTGTACTCGAAACTAGTAAAACTACTATTACTAGATTTTTATTTAGTTATATATAATATAAACAGTACTAAAAACTAATTACAAATAGTATACTTGTCCCAAATCGGTGTTTCTCGGGATCGTGCCAAGAAGGCTGGCAGCATTGCCACGTTGAATAGCAATGCTGATTCTCTGAGCGAGAAAAGCCCCAGCCCGCTTGTCACGAGAAGCTTCTACTAGTAAAATAATTACAATAAAAGGTATTAATTCAAACTGGAAGATCTATGAATGCAATTTGTAACAAAAATGAATTTTGGTATTGAGCCCCTATCGTTCTGAGAGTGCCATGTGTAAGAAGACCCTACCTTTCATCGAAGTAAATGTTAATAATGGTAGAGTTTTCCTTGCAGGTTGGGGTACCCTATTTCCCGGTGGACCAACGTCAAACACTCTTCAGAAAGTGGACGTGACTGTGATCAGTCAAAGTGAATGTCGCGCCAAAGTGTCTACAGTGACAGACAGACAGATCTGTACCTATACGCCTGGGAAGGATGCCTGCCAAGTATTAAATTTTTTAAATATTATTCTCTTTAAATACTTCACTTACATGAGGCGAATGATTGCGTTAAAGATAAAAAAAAAACAGCTCACGCCATCCCAGAAGGGGTAAGCAGAGGTGTTGTAACAACAACACCCACATTTGACCGAATGTGATTAAGTGCTAACGTGACAGAGGGTGACGACGAGACACAATATTAACGTTCAAAACAGACAATAACAAAGCGTGTGCGGCTAGCCTAACTAACGTCTTATCTAATGTCAATATTTACAACATAATTGAAAAATACCGTAATACGGGCAGTGTCGGATTAAGCAAGCGCGGGGCCTGTAGGAAATTCGGCCAACGGTAGTTTTTTGGTATTAAACTCAGATTAGATAATAAAACCTAACATTTATGTGCGGGGACAACTCGAAGCGGCTAAGTTGATTTTGATACTAACGTTTGAAACGTTTCTTGAGGTAGGTACTGTGGCGAGCGACCCCCGACTCGGGTCCCTCGCTCTCCGGGGTCACTACTATTTGCTATATCAAATAAAATTAGTATATCGTTTATCACTTATATTTATTTTTCCTTCCATCCCGTTCTCGGGTCTGACACCCTCTACTATTTCTTCTTTTTTCGAATTCTTTTTTGAATAATTTAAATATATTTCATAAAGTCTAAGCTATACCGAAAAAGGTTTTAACCAGCTTGTAAGGCTGAGGCCTTACAGTATTATACAACCTATACCCGATGTATTGTGACGAAATTTGGTTTTAGATTTTTAGGTGGGATTGCCTAAGCGTCTGCGTAAAATATCTTATATGCCTTATGGGAGATGCAAGATATTTGACATGATGGTGCGCGGGTCACTCTAGCTACGTGACTAATCCGGCACTGAATACGAGCCGTGCACTTGGATATATTGTGATGCACTAATATGTCGGCACCTTTACACGACCCGCATTCTCGATCGACCTACAATGTTTGTAGGGCAACAATCTCAGTTGCTATAAATCGTTGTTTCAAATATTTGCTTTTAAACTGTTGTCGCGTGAGTAATGTTTCAGGCATCTGAAATGTTTCAGGTCGAACGATTCTAGGAATTCTAACATAATTGGCATAAACTAAAATGGCGTAACTTTATTGGAAAAATAAACTTAACTGTAAAATTGCCGTGGTGGCCTCGGGGTTTGAGCAGTCGCCTGCTACGCAAGCGACGCAAGTTCGAATCCCAACGGGGCCTCCACAAAATCCGTTTTATTAATAAAATAATTTGAAAAATAAAAGAATACAATTATCTTGCCCCGAGGCCTCTACACCTAAATCCGGCTCATCGCTCTAAACTCGTGACGGTTCTGTACCAATAATTCAAACCTTATAATTTCGGCAGTTAGCACCAACTTTATAAAAGGCAGGTGGACTTTGGACAGGGTACAGGTGCTCTCACGAGTTAAGAGCGCTCAACAAAAGTAGCTCATAAAATAACTACTGCGTAATCAAGGTCAGCGCTCATAACTTGAGATGGCACGGCTTAAATACTTCTTGATAATGTTTTGTGTTCCCAGGACGACTCCGGAGGTCCAGTGCTGGCCTCGGACTCCTCAACAGGGCTGCTGTTCGTGGATGGCATCATCAGTTTCGGCAGGTCCTGTGCGTCAGGCTACCCCGGAGTCAACACCAGGGTCACTGCGTTTTTGAACTGGATCGTCGCCTCCACACGAGCAGATTTCTGCATAAAGTGATTTTATTTCCGGCTTGTTGAGTTTTATTGGATACTAGCTGTTCCCCACTGTTTAGTATTAATAGTGATGTCAAGCTAGACTACTAAAGCGGCATTTTACACACACATACACATCAAATTATAATTTAGTCGATTATTTATGGTATCTATATATTTTCCCCTCCCTACCATTCTTTTTGGGATTGGTGTTGCTAAGTTGGCAACACAAGCACTTTTTGGCGGGAACGAAAAAACGCGCGGTCGGCCGACAACAAGCTCGATATTATAAATTCATAAAAGTTGTTCTTGATGCGGCAAAGGGGTGAGTTTAGGGTATATTTTTTCCCTGTATATGTCTATTTATATAATTACACTCAATATCGGCCAATGACGAAATAATTAACATACAATACAGTCCACTACTTAAGCGGCGTAGAAGGGAAACTCCGATGTTTTTAAACTAGGATTCCCCTACACCCACGGTTTCACCCGCGTAGAGAGATTTTTAAATAAAAGAACCTAGTCTCAGTGACGTATATCGCATAGAAACGCATACCGTGTACTGGATCAAGTGGAGACCCTCAGCTGACTTCAGCTGAATCTTACTGTGGACACGACACTTTTCAGTATCTACTGGCCAGAGGATAGTTATAGGGTTTTTTTTGTGTTAAACATCACCATTCGCACCCTCAGAACGACAGGGGCTCAACTTCAAATTTTGCGAAAAAAATTGAGATCATAGACAGATCTTAAAAATTATGTTCAACACGAAGTTTTAAAAAAAACTGTTTATTTTCTTATTTATCGATAAAACAAAAACTAGACTTTACTATGAAAATATACAAAAAGGCTCATTGTACTCAATACTAGTAACTTTCCGATCACCGGCCGATCTATGATTGCGATTTCCAGAAGCATTTTATTTTGAATTGAGCCCCCATCGTTCTGAGGGTGTTGTGACCGCCTGTTGTATGTATATACATACATATGCTCACGCCTGTATTCCCCGAAGGGGTAGGCAGAGGTGTTGTAATCACAACACCCACTTTTGTGAGTCCATCGCCGTCTCAGGCACTATACATGAGTCTTTGAATTACTTCTCAGAAATATGTAGGTTTCCTCACGATGTTTTCCTTTAGCGTAAAGCACGTGGTGTGAAATCTCTGCACATAAGTTTTTTTATAAAAACTCATTGGTACAGGCCTCGCTGGGATTTGAACTTGCGTCGCTTGCGTAGCAGGCGACTGCTCTAACCCCAAAGCCACCACGGCTGTTCAAAGCTGTTTCTTGGGAAATATAAATAGACACTTCAATTTTATTTACCTCTATACACTAACTAAGCCGCCCCGTTTCACCCGCGTAACTGTAATTTAACTCGGACGAAGTCTTAATTTTTTGGATTAATACCTATGACACTCACAAATAACGGTTTCGCTTCCAAATGATAAAATAATTGTCAAAATTGGTTCAGTATATACAGAGATTACCCCCTACTACCTCACAAAACCTTAGGTTCCTCTTTATAATGTAAGTAGATACTAGATGTGCAGCGCAGTTTCATATGCGTATAAATTAAATTTCTGGAGTGCTAACTAACATACATACATACGCCTCACGCCTGTATCCCATGGGGGTAGGCAGAGACCAACAAATTATTATAATATTCCAAGTCAGGTTTTATTTATAAGCTGTATGTATGGTCCCTCATCGGTGTCACTGTGGAGATAGTGAGGACATCTTCGGACACCATGGTCCGACATGCGTCAGCAACGCTGGTCGACGATTTCGTCATTCTTTCATCAATGACCTAATACGCCGGGCTCTGGTCACCGCCGGGGTGCCTGCTGTACTGGAACCAGTAGGTTTGGCGCGCGGCGATGGCCGGAGGCCGGATGGTATGTCGCTGGTGCCGTGGAGATTGGGCCGGCCGCTGGTGTGGGATGCCACGTGTGTCGTTGGCTCCGTCCCATCTCCCCGGCACTGCTGTGGCGGCCGGTGCTGCTGCTGTTCGGCAGGAGTGCCTCAAGCGCCGGAAATATGCTTGCATTGGTCAAGGATACATATTTTCTGCGTTTGCTGTTGAAACTTTGGGGCCTTGGGGTCCAGATGCTCATCAACTTTCAAAGAGGTTGCACGTCATCTAGTAGAAGCTTCTCGTGCAAGCGGGTTGGGCATTTTCTCGCTCAGAGATTCAGCATTGCTATTCAAAGTGGCAATGCTGCCAGCCTTCTTGGCACGATCCCGATAGACACCGATTTGGGCCAAGTTTTCTACTTGTAATTAGTTTTTAGTAGAGTTAATAAAAAATTGAAAATCATACTCAATAAAAAAAAAAATATTCCTTCCGTATTCCGTAGCCAAATGGCAAAAAACGGAACCCTTATGGATTCGTCATATCTATCTGTCTGTCCGTCTGTATGTCATAGTCACATTTTTCCGAAACTATAAGTTGACTATGTTGTTGACTCTAGGTAAGTAGATATATTCTGCGAACCGCATTACAATTAGGAAAATAGATTAATTACTAGTAATTTTGTAAAATCGAATGGCGCGTTACAAGATCACTAATAGAGATACTTCATTTAAAATATGTGCGTAGTTAATCTCTACAGTATCGATTGAGTGGTATATTATGTTACTTTAGAACTTAGCACCAAGATTTATATACTTATGCCAATTGTAAAATAGCTCACCATCAATTTTAAAATGATCATATTTCATGTTCATTATTCAATTCTTCCCTCTTTGTACAGATGAAAATGATTAATTCATGCAAGTAAAGTAGTACCTACTATGATTCTGCACAAAAATATACAGATAAATACTATTTAAGTGTCTGTTTGTCCAGTTCTACAGATTTTCACTAAATTCATATAATAGTATATAAGTACTTACGGTTATTACCTTTTTTCTATAGTAACAATTTTTCTATGTGCTGTGTCTGTTTTTTCCGGGATAGCTGATGTAACAGGGAATAACCACCCGAATTAGTCTACGCGGGTGAAAGCGTGGGGCTCAGCAAGTTCTTAGAAATACAAATGGACCAATTCTATTGTTATCGAAATGTATATATACCCAATAGTTTTGAATAACTATATTTTTCCGCTCCAACCGTCTTTGAAGATGGTAAGTAGATATTATTATTTGCTCGGAGGAGCTCGTTGCTATTGTGCATATAATTCAACAACCAAAATAAAAATTCGACAACCCTAACCCTTTTTTTTTATCGTGGAGATTGCATTATGGATACACCAACCGCCGCGGGGGCAGCGGGAGGGTTATGTCGGACTCACACGCACTAAACTCCACGTCCTCCTGTTCCTCCTCGTCGCTAAGTGGGGGGGTGCACGTGATATGAATCAACCCTAACCCTAGCCAGTAATTGTATGGGTTTTCCGTGCCTCGTAGAGCACGTTAAGGTGTCGGTCCCGGTTGTCAATTTGTCATCTTTGGCAATCGTTACGGTCGGAGGCCTAAAACAATGTGTCAACTGATATAACCTAGACCACAGATTTTCCTACTTAAAGGGGTTGCGAAGGTCAGATGGCAGTCGCTTCGTATAATAATCAGGTGATCAGCCACATCGGGTTGAATCAAGTGCCGACCCCAACAATGTATGGGATAAGGCCAGGGACGATGATGATTACTTAAAAGTAATTTTGTAGGGCTAAATACAATATACACATAAATAACTGTACAGATGAAATTTTTGTATAAAAAAGATTTTTTTTTAAACTCCTTCAAAAAGAAAAAAAAAATTATGTGAAATATTATTTTCTTTTGAATTTGGTGAATTACACCCACAATAAGTATATATATACTTTCTTTGCGTGGTAAATATGCGAAAATCCGTACCCCATAAGGTCATTCTGATTATACAAGTAGGTGATAGATGGTTTGAAATTTGATAAGCAGCTGAGTTTCGAATATTACACACGAACGTATTAATTTACGTTCTGATAAGTCTCTGATAGTAAAAATTTACAGATCTATTTTGTGGGTACTAAAATAAGAGTCCTCAAAAGTATTATTTAACAGGCGTGTTATTCACTTACGTTTCTCAGCGTCGAACTCGCCGACGAGCGTTGGTTTCAATCATAACAAATTGATACATAGAGGATAAGGTTCAATTTCGTCAACCGAAACCGCGGCTGTAAAGAATACGTCCTTGCACTTTTAAGGCTAATAATCTTATCTAATAATAATCTCTATTTTGTTTTCAGATTTGTATAATATTACTATCAATATTGAGTTCTGCTCTGGCTCAGGATGCTAACTGTGATCGTAGTTTTAATGTAAGTAATCTTTGAATCAAATAAGTACTCAATAATAATCTTAACACCTTTCAATTGACGTTCCTAATTACGATATTCATATAGAGCCGTGGTGGCCTCGGGGTTAGGGTAGTCGCCTGCTACGCAAGCGACGCAAGTTCGAATCCCAGCGGGGCCTATACCAATGAGATTTTCTAAAAAAACTTATGTACAGTGATTTCACACCACGTGCTTTACGGTGAAGGAAAACATCGTGAGGAAACCTGCATATTTCTGAGAAGTAATTCAAAGACGTATGTATAGTGTCTGAGACGGCGATAGACTCACCATCTGTCACGACGTTGGCACTTAATCAAATTCGGTGAAAAGTGGGTGTTGTGATAACAACACCTCTGCCTACCCCTTCGGGGAATACAGGCGTGAGCATATGTATGTATGTATGTATGATATTCATATAAATTGCGTGATACTTGATTTCACACCACGAGCTTTACGGTGAAGGAAACCTGCATATGCTGTGAAGTAATTCAAACACTCACAGTGCCTCAGACGGCGATGGACTCACCCTCTGTCACATTGGCACTTAATCATATTCGGTGAAATGTGGTTGTTGTTGTACCCCTTAGGGGACCCTTATAGGATGGTGTGAGGATCCTCTTTTTTGTGCGCTACTTACTCATTAACACAGTGTTGTCACAGTTGAAATATAAGCGTTACAAGCAGTTAGGAATCTAGAAACAAATCGTTCGAAACACACACAGACGCGTGCGAAATAAGTGGAATAATAGTCGTGATGACAGTAAGACGTGTCACGTCGTGGACGATCACGTATACTACGTCATTCACATGTATATCGATATTTTTTTAAAATTGAAAGCGAAGAGTCTTCCTTATATTGCCAGGAAATAAAACAGTATTGTATTGGGGATTTGAACCCCCTTGCAATAAATGTAAGTTCTCACAGCTTTTCACGTTTATTTTATTATACACCTCAGCGTAGCACATGACATCACATGACATCCTTCCAGAATATAACAAAAGAAAGTTATATAAATACATTTGAATAGACGTCTATATTATCTATGGCGTTACAGTATTAATTTAAAATCATTAATATTGACAACCCTCACTCTCAAGAGAGCATACGTTCGAAAAAAAATTAAAACGGGCTTCATAAACAGAAATAAAATTATGTGAATCAAATTAGGTACTTTAAATTGCTTTTGAAGTTGGTGACGCATGAACTGTCAAACTCGGTATCAAACACCAACTTAAAAAAAGTTTTTTTTTTCAATGCATTTTTTTTATTAAACAATATTTAATCTACATCATTTTCTATATCGTCCTTACTGCTTGTAAAGCTTATATATTTATACTGTGGAGTTGTGTAAATTATGCGATTTGTATTGATCCAGGTGCAAATGAAGCGACCCTACTATGTGTCCAGCCCTGGCTACCCCAATAGGTATCCCGCCGGGGTACAATGCCGTTGGCAGGCTACCTGCCCTGCCGGGTACAACTGCAATCTCACGTGCATTGATTTCGTATTACCATCAGTGAGAATTATATTAGTCTATCTAACTATAACTTTATTTGCAAATGCTGAACAGAACTGTGCCGTGGTGGCTTTGGGGTTCGGGCAGTCGCCTGCTACGCAAGCGACGCAAGATCGATTCCCAGCGGGGCCTGTACCAATAAGTTCTTCTAAAAAGAACTTATATGCAGTGATTTCACATCACGTGTTTTACGGTGACGGAAAACATCGTGAGAAAACCTTCATATGTTTAAAAGTAATTCAAAGACGTAAGTATCTGAGAGGGCGATAGACCTACCATCTGTCACGTTGGCACTTGATCATTTTCGGTGAAAAGTGGGTGTTGTTATTAAACACCTCTGCCTACTCCTTCGGGGAATACAGGCGTGAGCACCCCAAGGCCACGGCTCCTTCAAGTTCTAAATTACATTAAAGTATTCCGTGTAGAAACGTAATTCACTGAATAAACTTTAAATATTTCCAGTCACCATCGTGTTCCATGGACCGTGTGCTGATCTCCAAGAGTGGAGATCCACAGCTGGCTTCAGCTGAGACTTACTGTGGACGTAGTGATGTTTCTGCCTTGTCCGATGGTCAGATGATGAGTATAGGTAATTGTAACATAACACTTGGTTAGCGATATTGAGAGCCCAGATTTTTTACGCGCAGATTTTTGGTACAGTACAACAGCTGGTGGTACTTAATAATTTCGTAATTACCCGATACACACAGACAGACAGACAGAGAAAAATTTTTAGTAATCGGTCTTTAATATCGGTACCGTATATATGCATTTAGTAAAAAGCTGTTAATTTGGAATAACAAACAGACACTTCAATTTACCTGTATGTGTATGACAAATGAGGCCTGGGAGCCAGGATCAGTCGGAGCAGACCTTGGTTGGTTGAGTGAAACACCGTAACTTGGGCAATCCTGGTATTTATTGATTCCACAACTGTTTTGACTTGTTCTCTTGACGACCACTTGAAGATCACACTGCATCAGTTTTTTTTTTTTTTTTTTTTTTTTTTTTACGACATGGTCTCTCGCAGTTGGTAGGGGGGAGTTACCTCCACTGCTTAACCGGACTAAAGGGCGAGGCCCAAGGGCCTCCAGCCGAGCTTAAACTTAAAAACTAAGCAACACAGCTAAGGGCACCCCGGTGCGGGGTTCGGACCTCGGCTTAGGGCGTTGCTGGGGGATGAGCTAGGGAGCTGGATCTGAGTGGTATTATTTAGGGACATGTTTAAGGCTAGTGGCTCGGCGCGCGCCGGCCCTAGCAGAGGACGGGGGGGACGGTGACGTAGAGTTCGCGACGAGCCTCGCCGGCGAGGACGGAACAATGGTCGGTTTGGTGTGTGCTTTTGAGACATTGCTTGCTGAAGCAATGTGATATCGTCGTCAGGGTCAGTAAGGACATGCCTCGGACGGCGTCGGGTGGAGATTTGGGAGGGGGTATATCGGGCGGCCGATACGATTAGTGGGTTGGGATGTTTTTCAGCAGATTCGAAAAAACGCTTAGAGGCGCTTTTCATAAACTGTTTTATGGTGGGAATTTTGAAGTCTACATGGAGTTGACTATTGCGAACGTACCACGGGACTCCCGCAGCCTTTCGCAAGAATTTGTTTTGGAGGACCTGCATTTTATAGATGTTAGAGCTGCCCTTGTGTGCGAAAACGACACTGGCGTATGTCATAATGGGACGGATGCAAGAGAGATAAATTCTCAACTTAGACTTAAGTGACAATTTACTCCGTGCATTTAGTAGGTAGTGGAGTCGACCAAGGGCAAAGGAAGCACGTGACCGTACTTTCTTTGTGTGGGATGCAAAGGACAACCTTTGGTCGAGGATGACGCCTAGGTATTTGGCCGTGGATTCCCAAGGAATCGGTTGGCCGAACATGGTTACAGATGGAGGAGGATCGTGATATCGGTCGCCAGAGCGGCAGAAGAGGACAGCTGCGCTCTTATCTGGGTTGACTTCAAATCTCCATTTCCGGAACCATTTGCCAAGGGCATTGGCTGCGGTTTGGAGATGTTTGGCGATCGTATGACGGTCTCTGCCTCTATAGTAGATAGCCGTGTCGTCGGCGAAGAGAGCTAGATCGGCACTGGGACTTTTGGGGATATCGCTGGTGTACAGCGTGAAAAGGAGTGGGGAGAGCACGGAGCCTTGGGGGACTCCAGCACGAATGCGGCGAGGGGAAGATAATGAGCCCTCGATGCGATATCGGAAGGTGCGATTCGATAAGAAGTCTCGTATGATGAGCACGAGTCTGTCAGGCACACCGATTTGGTAAAGCTTATATAATAAGCCATTGTGCCATACTTTATCGAATGCTTTCGCTATATCGAAGAATAGGACACCCGTTTGCTGTTTGACTTGGAATCCCTCACTTATGTGTTCAACGATGCGATGCACCTGTTGAACACACGAGTGCTTGGTTCGGAAGCCAAACTGCTCGTTCGGGATGAGATTGTGGGATTCAGCAAAGTGCTTTAGTCTTTTGAAGATCAACCTTTCGTAGATCTTCGCGAGAGTTTTGAGGAGACTGATGGGGCGGTAACTAGAGGATTCGGATTTGGGCTTACCAGGTTTTGGTATCCCTATGACAACTGCTTCTTTCCACGATTGTGGGAAGATGTTGTTTGAAAGGGCAGCGTTAAAAATGGCTGTCAGGAAGACAATGATGTGGAGGGGAAAGAGTTTGACTACTTTATTTGTTATCCCGTCGGAGCCAGGAGACTTCCTAGGGTTGAGATCCTTGATGAGAGATTGAACCTCATCGACTGTAACTACTGGGACTGGATTGTCTGGGTCCTCTATTGGGGGCTGAGCTACCCTTCGTTCGACCTCGGCGTCCACCTTTGTGAGATGGGCCATGTCTACTTGTTGGGAGCTAGGAGAACATTGGGATTCTAGATTGTCGGCTAGGCATTCGGTCTTTTCGTCATCGTCGAAGGCGGGACTACGGCCAGGACGATTAAGAGGAGGGATGCTGCAGGCTTCTTTGACTCTGAGCTTGCGTTGCAAGTGCCAGAAAGCCTGGTGATTAGGGGTAAGGTTAGCCAAGAAGTTATCCCAGCGGGCTTCCCTCATTTCATTCATGCGCCTTCTTACTTTGGCTTGTAAGTGGTTCATAAATGATCGGTTAGCTGCTGTGGGGTAGGTCCTGTAAGCTCGGATAGCCGCGTTTTTCTCCGTCACCAGTTCACGTACATCGTCCGGCAGCCTCCAGCGATGGTCATCCATCGCTGGGACCTGCCGGGAGCAGCTGTTAACTGCTGTTTGTACGTGACTGGTGAGGGAGTCAATTGCGTTCACCGTGTCTACAATGGAAGTTGGGGTCGGTTCGGGGAAGGGCAAGGGAGTAGACTTGAGGTTTTCCTCTAGTTTCCTCCAGTTAGTTGCCGTTTTCATGGGGGTAGGTTGACTAGAGTCAGGGGGACTTGTACGGGGGGTAAGACTCAGTACAACAGGACGGTGATCGGAATCAAGCTCGTCTATTGATTCCATAGAATTTAAACGAAGGTTTATATTCTTTAGAATCGCCAAGTCGAGAACGTCCGGACGGTGATCTATGATGGCTGGGTAATGCGTTGGATGCATGGGAGCTATAACGTCGAAGTTATGAATGATACTGAGGTAATTGAGTTGATTACCTCTGGAATTTCGAGTGCGGCTATTCCACGACTCATGTTTGGCGTTTAGGTCTCCTGCCACGATGACAGAGTTGCCTAAGCTAAGAAGTTTCACGATATCGGGAGCGATATCGCCTTGTTTGTTGGGTGCGATGTAAGCCGAAACTATTATGATTGGTTCATGTCCAGTCATGCCTAGCCGACATATTGATGTTTCGATTTGAGATAGGTTGGGGGGATCCATAGGAATGCAGTAAAGAGATCTTTTATAATAGATGAGGGTGCCTCCTTTGGCGGAATGGGTTCTATCGTTGCGAACTATTTCATAGTTCGCAATTTTGGGATCGCGGTTGGAGGGTTTGAGGAAGGTCTCTTGGAGGAGAAAAATGTCTAATTGATGTTCTCGGAGGAAAGTAGCGATCTCGTCGCGTTGGGTGTTAATGCCATCGGCATTAAAGAACCCTACCTTGAGGGACCTGGGTTTGATTTTTCCTCCTAGGTTGTGTCTCTCCATTATTGGACCGTATCAAAGAAAGAGGTGAGGGCTGTGGTTACGTGAGCGAACTTGCTCATCGTAGCCATGACGGAGGCAATGTTACCGCGAGAAGCGCGGAGTTGCTCGGCCATCTGGTTCAAGCTACGGATGTCAACCGCATGGAATAACTGGCTCAGAAAAGCCATGTTATCGCCAGTCACGTTGGCTTCCGAGGCTTGAGGAGGGGGACGCATAGGGGTCGGTGCCGGAGGGGCTGCAGGCGAGCGTGGAGCTGCCGTGGGAGGTGTGCCTTTTGGCTTAGGGGGTTGCATGGTGGGGATGGCCATTAAAGGAGGGATGGCCGTGGATTGGGGAGCTCTCGGAGGAGCGAGTTTGGGGAATGCGCGCTGATGGTTCAGTGCGTTCCAGGGGGAAGGTCTTTGAGGGCTAAGGCGCTCAGGGAGAGCGGAGGAAGGGAGGTTTTCCCTGGTGTTGCGAGCTTGAACTCGCTTTACCATTTTGGGGTGGGGACGAGGGGCTTTTGGGCAGCCGCGATAGTTCGCAGGGTGGCCCGATTGACCGCACAGAACGCAACTAGGCGGCTCTGTGCAGAGTGAGATGTCCTTGGGACGGGGGCAATCGCTTGTGCCGTGGTCACCTAGGCACTTAACGCACCTGGGTACGGCAAAGCAATTGCGGGAGGAGTGGCCATATAACTGGCACTTGTGACATTGGCCGATTTGGCCGCGTTTGTTGGGGGCTTCGACCTTTAAGCCAGATAATTGGCATACGGTCTTAATATTGTAGATGCTTTTTGCGGCGGGAGAGTGCTTACATACGACAAAGACCATGTCGTATATGGCACTGTTGCGGGCGCCGTGCATGCGATGCACCTCGAGGGCGGGGATGTCTTGCGATTGAAGATCGCACAAGATAGACTTTTCGTCTATCTCTTTGGGGATGCCGCGGATTACTACGCGGAGGAGGCGATCCTCGGGGAGGTCGTAAGAGTGGAAGGCTACTTTCCTAGCCTGCAACATTTTGGTCAGAGACCTGAAGTCGGTGGAGGTAGGCACCGAGACTTTTATGCCATTGGCGGTGGTGCGGGCGTTAGTATAAGCAATGCGATTCACATTGCACCACGCCGAGACATCGGTCCATTTCGCCTTATCTTGGATGAAGATAGGCGGTGGGATGGGCTCCTTCCTCGAAGATGAGGCTACGGGCTGAGAGTGTGGGATGGCGTCAAAGCGGTTTTCCTCTGAGGGAGGGACCGCCTGAGCAGATTGGGAGGCTACAGGTTTGGCGAGAGTCTTGAGAGACTTCGCCGGGGTTTGGCCAACAGAAGTTTTGGTCTTGAGAGACCGCTTCTTCTTGCGCCCTATGACGACATTGAAGTCGTCATCAATGGATGTGTTCGAGTCCGAATTGGACTCTGAGGCCATATCCGCGTCGATAATGACGGGGCGGCTGGGAGGGCAGTCGGGGCTAGCCGGGGACTCATTAAAACGAATTATGTTTGGTTTTGATGGGACGGAGGGCGCCGCAGGGGCGTGAGTGGGGGGCTCGATGGCCGGGGAGGGGCTTGGTTCTCCACAGAGGTTGGCGAAATCTTCTGGGGAGAGGACGGAGCTGGCAACAGCCTGGTTGGCCGGGACTTTTAGGAGGGCCCGAAGAAGGGCGCGGAGAGTGGAGTCGGCCATTTTGAATGGCAATAGTTGGGGAGCAAAAATACCACGCGGTATTTATTTTATTTTATTTCGCGCCTAATCCCCAGGTTGGACTGGCCTGGGGTTGTGTGCGTGTGTGTTAGTCCCTTCACTACCGGGGGTAGGCAGTTAGGGTTGAGTTGGGTGTGCCCTAAGCTTGTGATCCCGCTGCCAATCTTAATGTGCAGACGGGTTCCTAACAGCCTTAGTGCAGAGGAGTACTTTAAGCCGAAGCTTAAAGCAACCAAACAACACTAAGGAATGGGATGGTAGGGAAAGGGCAGGGTGGGAGGGAGGAGATGGCTAGCGTCGGCGAGGGAAGCCCCCAAGGCCGGTGGTTCTAGCCCCGTCCGATTTGTGTTTTTGCCCTGAGGGGGCAAAAACGGGTGTGTCGGGTCAACACCCCACTCGGCTTCGTTGGCACCGCTAGGTATCCACCGAGGACCACCAAAAAGTGGTTTTTGCCTGAAGGGTCACAACTAGCGAGACTTGTCTCACACAGAAACAGAGAAGGCCGAAACTCGCCTTGAAAAAGGCAAGTTCGGCGAAGGGTTCGATGCGCAGGTAGCAGCGCGCAGGTAGCAGCGGGCGGCGACAGGACAGCGGGCAGCGGCGGAGCGCGGCAGGAGAGCGCTTCGAGACGTCCGTACGGGGCGGAGGTCGGAGCGCGAGTCACACTGCATCAGGAAATGTGTGTGCTATATACGTTATGAAAGGAAACTTTCGACAGCGCGACCTAAAAAGATATAACGCCATCTTGTGTGAAATAGTTACACTAACTTGGCGGAGGGTATTCTACGTTTAACAGTATGTATATGTATAGATAGCGTTTTTACCCGCGTAACGTAAATTTCATGGGTGACCCACGGAAACCAAACATTTTTTTTAAATTAAACTAGCCTAAGTTACTCCTTGTAGCATTAGCTATCTGCCAGTGAACGTACCGTTAAAATGGGTCCAGACGTTTCAGAACAGACAGACAGGCGGAGAAACATTTTAAAAGTTGATTTTTGGTATAGACACTTCAATTTTATTTATCTGAATAGATAGTGATTCACACCACGTCAGAACGGCAGCAAAATTCCTGTGTATTTATGTAAAGCAGTCTTTAATATAATACAGTATTACAGATGTATTCTTCTATTACAGGATTAATAACATCAGACAACAGTACTCGAGGTCGGTTCCTGTGTAGACTGAGTGCCAAAGAGATGAATTAGGTACCTTAAGGGAAGTGAAAACTCTGTGCCTCTACAAAAATGAAAGATTTATTATAAAAAAATATTACTGTTCCGAGTGTCTTACATAAAGTCAATACATCTTAATTAAAGACAGTGTAGTAATTAAGTCCTATTTATTTACAGCCAAATAAACATAAAAATCCTTTTCCTAAGTCGTTCTGACATCTCGTGTCAGAACGACCCCCTTTAACGCGTTTACTGCTAACGACGCGTATGTGCTTCCAACTGTTAGAGAATTTACGAAGAAGTTGAAATGTTAGCGAATGTGTTAACGCGTTTACTGCTAACGATGCGTATGTGCTTCCAACTGTTAGAGAATTTACGAAGAAGTTGAAATGTTAGCGAATGTGTTAACGCGTTTACTGCTAACGACGCGTATGTGCTTCCAACTGTTAGAGAATTTACGAAGAAGTTGAAATGTTAGCGAATGTGTTAACGCGTTTACTGCTAACGACGCGTATGTGCTTCCAACTGTTAGAGAATTTACGAAGAAGGTGAAATTTTTAGCAGTGAATGTGTTAACAATATTTATAAATAAAAAGTGCCGTGGTGGCCTTGAGGTTTGAGCAGTCGCCTGCTATGCAAGCGACGCAAGTTCCAATCCCAGCGGGGCCTGTACCAATGAGTTTTTCTAAAAAGCTTATGTACAGTGATTTTACGTGCTTTTCGGTGAAGGAAAACATCGTGAGGAAACCTGCATATTTCTGAGAAGTAATTCAATGAAGTATGTAAAGTGTCTGAGACGGGGATGGACTCACCATCGTCACGTTGGCACTTAATCATCTTCGGTGAAAAGTGGGTGTTGTGATTAGAACACCTCTACCTACCCCTTCGGGGAATACAGGCGTGAGCATATGTATGTTATAAATAAAAAACATTATAGGAAAAGAGGTTCACTACCGCTACATACATTACAATCATTTACCTGTTATATGCTTATTAATTACCTACTAATTACATCATCGTCCCTGGCCTTATCCCATATATTGTTGGGGTCGGCAGTTGATTTAACCCGATGTGGCTGATCACCTGATTTCTATACGAAGAGACTGCCATCTGACCTTCGTAACCCCTTTAACGCATCCATTTTATTGTAATATTAAAGAGATTATTAGGTCCAAGGACGTAGAATAGGGAAAAAACTAATGAAGTCGCCGGTCAGAGCTCGTAGCATCACATGTGTTTTGAATTAACATGAATTTTTGCGGACACAATGTCAGGCTACAGATTGCAAGTACATAGTAGACCTAATCAGATATTTCACTACCCGCTGCAGTGCTGGCGAAGTCGCAAGCTGAAGCTGGTTACATTAATAATTTAAGTCTTAATTTTCATCGATAGATGTCGCTAGTTCCAACGCTGCGACTTGCGCGCCAAACGAATCCAAGATGGCCGTGAACACAGCCGCAATAGTATTGATTTTGTTGGCATTTTCATTTCCTACCAACTTCGTACTCCTATCAACCACTTCATTATTATCTGCCACCAGTTTATTAAATATTTATTGAACCAATCGAACGTGATCCGTCTAATAAAATGTATCGATACGTCCGAAAATAATGTTGAAAACGCCTACAAGCTTAAGCCATCAGTAATTTGAAAATATGATATGACATACAGTGTACTTTTTTGTTTTTTAATCTTTGTTTTTAGGAGTGTTTAGTTAGATTTTAAAATGGCATATTATGTTAATTTTGTGCGGAATATCAACAGATAGCATTCCCGTGGAAGAAAATGCCGAAACGTATTCCTTTTCACGTCGTTTACGCAACAAGTAAGTTTTTTTTGTAATTTCAACCTATTTATTGCTGTTTGAAGGTCCCTAGCCTCACCAGAGTATTATAATATAATATAATGTAATATAATATGAAGAAAATGCCGAAACGTATTCCTTTTCACGTCGTTTACGCAACAAGTAAGTTTTTTTTGTAATTTCAACCTATTTATTGCTGTTTGAAGGTCCCTAGCCTCACCAGAGTATTATAATATAATATAATGTAATACAATCAAATAACTCATTTAATTTTATTCCATAGCATATGTAAGTGCGTATATAATGACGTTATCTACGGGTATTCTGGAGCAAACTAAACGCTTGTAGGTAATTTTAAAATTTGTCTCCAATACAAATGAAAAAAATGCAGTCGAGATCCTGCTCTTTTTAATGAAGTCGATTAAAAACTTATTAGTTATTATTTTGACATATTTTTTTTTAATTGACTTTAATTGGCTGTATAGCTCAGTGCCGTTGTTATATTGAACGAAAAAACATAAATAAATAGATTATTGAATGCATAAATTGGTTATTAATTTTACACCTTGAGTTACAAAATTGCAATTTTCTTACGGATCTCAATTTTTTTTGAAAATAAATTATAGTCTAAAACCTTCTTCGATAAATGGACTATCCAACCGGGAAATAATTTTTGAAATCGGATCAGTAGTTCCTGAGATTAGCGCGTTCAAACAAACAAACAAACTGCAGCTTTACAATACACGTATTAATATAGATAGGAACATTATATAGGATTGATCGATATGCCATGCCACGAGCATGTATCTACATACAAAGAAATGGCTAATTCCCAGAGATCCATGATTTTATTACCACCAACTCCAAGGCTTTGGTATACAAATGAATTGTCACGACATCCAAGATATTGTATGGTCGTGGAGGTCACGGGTTGTATGAAACGTATATTTTTGAAATTCAATGGGCTGGATGGCTGTGGATGTCTGAGCATAAGCAGTCATGTATTGAAATGCTAGCCTTTGTATCACATATCGATTGACACTCGAAATTAATTATTTACTTGTCCAAGCTCCAACTAGGTGGATGAGCATGTAGGTAGCTGTATGTACGCATATTAGTAATTATTATCAACTAGCTGTCCCCGCGTAATCATCATCATCATCCCTCTGCCCTTATCCCATGTTATTTGCAGCGCAATGTGTTCTTCTCTTCCATTTCTCTCTATCATCTATCGGTATTCACTCCTATTTTAGTCATCTTTCACACAATCCATCCATCGTTTCTTAGGTCTTCCTTTCCCCTTGTAACCATCCACATTCATTAACAAAACTTTTTTGTCAACATTATCCTCATCGCTCAATAACATGTCCATACCACAACAAATGTTTCTTCAACTTGTCAGTCAGTGGTGCTACTTTCAGACTTCCCCTTATATAATCATTAATATAAATAATAAAATATAAATAATAAAATCTTTCTCTTAAATAAATTTAGCCTAAGTAACTCTTTGTAACATCGGCTATCTGCGAGTGAAAGTCCCTTTAAAATCGGTCCACACGTTTCAGAGATTAATCGGGACAAACAAACAGACTGTTTTTTTTGTGGAAAAAACAGTGTATTTTAAATTACAAACAGACACTTCAATTTTATTTATCTGAACAGATAAATTACTTCGTCTGTTTTGTTTGTTTGGGTTCCAAAAGGGTCCCTGAAAATTCAAAGTCGAATTTAGAGTGCTTAAGACGGTGATCGGCTCACAATCTGTCATGTTCGCATAACTTATAGCGTCTCAGGCACTAAACACACGTCTCCTCAGACACTATGCAGACTTCCAAACGATGTTTTCCTTCACCGTAAAGCTCGTGGTGCTAAATTATTTTACAAAAGGACGGTTGTCTTGTCTCAATAACATTCGATGTAAAATGTGTTGTTACATTCTGCCTACCACTGGGGGACCCTTTTGGGATCCTACTCTGCTTTGGACGCTGTAGAATGTTTCATCATCGGTTCGGTTTTCTCGGCACTCACTTTGCTGGGTTGCGGAGCCATGGTTTTCAGAAAAACTTTTTGAGCTGAGACTTGATTTACGCCTCTTAGGTAGGAGGTATTCAAACCAGTCGACCACCTGGTTTTGGTGCCATATGGTTTATAGAAAAACTCATTGGTTGGTCACAGCTGGAATTTGAATATGCGTCGGTCACCACAGCTTCTAGTGAAACTACTGAAGTGTTTTTCAGGTGAAGACAGCTCATACCCAGCATGCGAGCTGAACGCGCAAGGTCCAGCTGCTCGCGGTTGGCGCAGCATGGGCGCTCCACCCCACGAACTGCTCCTGCGCCTCACCTGCGTCACGAGCGTCCACAAACTGCAGCTACTGGCTCATCATCAGCTTATACGTGAGTGGGAACAGAAATGAAAGATTCAGGATCCAGTTTTAATGATCAGAGGATCCCTTATTACTTGACCTAAAAAGCCTTGGTTTACAAGCATCTCTGTGGATTAAAAAAGTGATAGACATAGGTAGATTTAGTCGGAATTTGGTCGAGTATTTGTTTTAAGCTATGTTTTGTAATAAGGGGGAATGAGTTTATGTGTAGGTAATACATGCCCGCTTTGAAGTAGCTTAAGACAGATAAGGCATGGAGCTTCAAGACTATAGCATGGAGTTATACTCAGCGCAGAGATGCAATACTACTCTAAGATAGCAATATTTTGCTGCGTAAGTAGAATGTGCGACAGTGGATGCGCTTGCTAGGTGTAAGGACCTTTTACTTATGGCATAGTGCTTCCAGTTATTTGTATATGGCTGGCAATGCGGGAGTTATAATCTGGTTTTAGGGACGGTCATAGGCCGCAGTGGCCACTTAATATCCGGCGGACACGCTTGTCTGCCACTGGTAGATGAAAAATTATAGGATATCTCTCATAATCTCATACTTAACTAAGATGATGTTCGTCCAGCCGCATGCGTAGAAGTGCTGGTCTCCGGAGGCCTGGTGTCGGAAGGGGCTGCTACTCCATGCGGCGCCACGTACACCAGTGTGGGCCGGGTCGCCCTCGCCAGGCCTATGTCGCAAGCCAGGACCAGGGAGCTAAGGTAAGGAAATCTTCTAAACTAGGTAGGGACGTAAAAGGGTGTGGAATGCACAGTTTTACATACCTTCTTTGTCCTGTTTGTCTTATCAAACCTTAGAATATTTTATCCATCTGCAAGTGTTAATATAATAAATAACCTTGTCTGTTACTCTAAACTGCTGAAACAATTCCGTTAAAATTTGGTACAAATACATAGGCTATGGAAGTCGCTGGTAGGTGTTAGTCTTATTGTATTATTAAACATTTCTTCTAAATATACTTGTAGTGAGTGGACGTGTGTTGATAATTGCTACGATCCTCAATCTTTAAAATTGTAATTGGTCACTTGGTGCAGTTTTAATTTCTCGCTCCCACTAACAATATTCTTATGACAAACTCCTCCTAATGGGCGTGGCTAGAACGAGATAGTTGTTAAAAGTTAATACGCGTTCAAAACTGTGAATAACATCGTTGACGAAAATACCCGAACACCCATACTGCAGCAACGGGAATCGCATCTGTATACAAGGTATTCAATACATGCGCACGAGCCGATCTAATTGCCGCAGCGCAACTTGTGTGACATTCGCCGACTACCCGCTACACATTATTTTACCATCCAACATGTCGCAGTCAGGGTGCGGAATTGTGTCCTGCGCCGGTTGCCTAGCAGCGATCGAAAACGGAAATTTTATTAAATGTTCCCGTGACGCTTGCAATAAATCATTTCACGATTTATGCGCAAACACAGTTCGAACAGCAAAAGAACTCCGGTCTGAGTGGATCTGTCCAGAATGCCGGTCTGCCTCAAGGAAAGGTGGGGATAACACCTCAACCCCAATACGTTCTTCTACCCCGGGTGATAATGTAACTCTTAGGAGCAAATCTCGAGATATGCCAAGCACGCAGCCTAAACATTCAATGAATGATGAACTTATCACTGAAATAAAACTTCTCAGGCAAGAGATTACACTACTGAGCACTAACCTTTCTGACACCACAACATCACTGTTACATTGCCAAAATCGGCTTGATGCCTTTGCATCGCAAATGGCTACGACTGAAGCCAGGTTGCGCTCACTTGAGAACCGTGAAGCCGAAGTTATTTCGTTAAAAGCTTCGGTTATCGAACTGCAAAATAAACTGAACGAGCAAGAACAGTCGCATCTTCGTAATGAAGTTGAACTACTGGGAGTCGAAGAGAATGGTACCGAAAATTTACATCACTTGATCCTAGTCGCTGCTCAAAAAATTGGAACCCCTCTGACTGACTCCGATATTGATTGGGTAACTCGTGTTGGACCCCGCAAGCCTGCTGGATCTGCCATTGAAACTAGAGGCCGTTTGCCCAGACCAATGGTGGTTCGCTTTATACGCAGAGCTAAAAGAGACGAATTTTTAAAGGCTTCTAGATCACGCCGCACTCTTAACTCGGAGGACCTGGATATTCAAGGACCGACTAAGAGAATATTCGTGAATGAACGTCTCACACAGCAAAGGAGGGTTTTATTTCGAGATGCCAGGACAAAGGCTCAACAATGTGGCATACAGTACTGTTGGACCAGAGCGGGCTACATCTATATGCGCAAAAGACACGGTAGCCCAGTCATCCCCATTCGAACCCATGATGACCTTCAACAATTTCAGCAAACTGGGTCACTTTGCTTCCATGTGCAGGCTGACGTTGCAGAACTCGGGAGCTGAAGTACTGTTTACCCTTTATATAGTAACTCAAATGATTAAGGCTATGGATCCTGCTCCATCTAGCAATCACTTAATTCATAATTGTGTAATATTCTTATATAGTGCACTCAGTCAAATCAATAAGATTATTAATTCAAAACATTTTTTTCTCAATCTCATTCAGATAAACTACCGTTCTTTAAATGTTTTATGTTCATGTAATCGTTACTTACTTTGCAAATTAAAATCAATTACTTGTATTCCATCAGTGGCATTCAACTACAGTCCTACTCAGAATAGCTCAATACCAGATATAACAATCCGCTTAAAGAGACGTCGTTAGACTTAGCACTAGATATTGATTCACTAGAAGTTGAATGCCACTCCATAGATATCCCGGAAAACTGCGGTAGTATGTTAACAAGTGAATACACATTTAAGATTTTAACTTTTAATATTCGTAGTTTGCAAAAAAATTTTGACTCTTTTAGTATTCTTCTGCATCGTCTTGATATCGTGTTTGATGTACTGATTTTTACGGAATGCTGGCTTGATGACTCTTCTATAATACCCCAAATTCCTGGTTATATTGGTCACTCCACAAAAAATAACATTAACAAAAGTGGAGGTGTAGCCGCCTATATTAAACCAGAGTTGAACGCGACGATTACTGAACCCGTATTTGACGAAGCGTGCTGCATTCAAATTGATATTTCGAATTTATCCATAATCGGCTTGTACAGATCTCCTGCGTTTAAGTCATTAGGAAATTTCCTCCACAGTTTAGACAAAACTTTGGTTAATATTGGGCCTCATAGAAACGTAGTGGTTGCTGGTGACATTAATATTGATATAATACCAAGGGCTGAAAATAATAGTTTCTCATCTCCCTATCTCTGTCTACTTGCTGAGCACGGACTTCGACCGGCTATTACTAGACCTACCAGAAATGGCGCATGTATTGACCACTCATTCATCAGGTCGCACTCACAGGCTCTGGGTCTTGTTTGTAAAACTGATATAACAGATCATGATATTGCAATGATTGGAATTAAATCTTTTAAGTCAAATAAAAATGAAAGACGGCTCAAAACTATAATTGACTACAATAAAGTATTTTGTGAGTTGAAAGCAACTGATTGGTCTCATATCAAGCAGTCCAAGGATGCTCAAGAAGCAACTGTGTCTTTTATGAATGTTATATCAACAGCGGTTAAAAATAATACCAAGATAATTAAGATAAGCAGATCCAAATTCAATTTAAAGCCTTGGATAACTCCAGGCTTGATTAAATGTTCGAGACATCGGGATAAGCTTCACAGCGAGGCTCGTGCTAGCCCAGATGACGAAATAAAAAAACTTATATATACTCGGTATCGGAACTTTCATAAGCAATTACTACTAAAACTTAAATTAGAATATGAAAATAACCAATTGCTGACTAATATGAATAATCCCAAAAAAATTTGGCAGTCGATTAAGGAGTTTTGTTATTTAGATTCACCTCGAAGTCCTGCTTGCGAGTTAATTTCATTAAAGACATGCCCAAAAGAATCCCTTGATGAATGCAACAAATACTTCGCTACGATAGGGAAAAATCTGGCCACTAATATACTGAACCGAACTAGAAATACCGAAGCATTTTTGGCATCAAAAGTGAACATAGCAGAAAGCCCATCCAACTCATTTTTCTTGAATCCCACTGATGAAAATGAAGTCAATAGTATTATAAAGCAGCTTAAGGACTGTAGTGCGCCTGGATTGGATGGTCTCACCAACATACTTATAAAAAAAATAAAAGGCGCCATATTAGTCCCATTAACTCATTTACTTAACCTAAGTCTCTCAACGGGTTGTTTCCCTGATATTTGGAAAGCAGCCACTATCGCTCCCATTTTCAAAGGTGGGGGATCTAAATCTTTACCCGGCAACTACAGACCGATATCGCTTCTTGGCGTCTTTTCTAAGATATTAGAAAGGTTAGTACACAGGAGGCTCTCGGGCTACTTGGAATCTCACAAACTACTATCCAAGAGACAGTTTGGGTTCAGAAAAGGTTTAAGCACTGAAAACGCCGTGTCGTTGCTCACCAACTCTATTTCCAAGCACCTCGACAATGACCTTAAATGCATTGGAGTCTTTTTAGATTTGGCTAAGGCCTTTGACACCGTTTCTGTGCCAATTCTATTAAGAAAATTGGAAGGAATCGGTGTGAGAGGTATTGCATTATCTTGGTTCACAAGTTATCTTGAGAATAGGCTCTCCAGTGTAAAAATTAATAATCTCATTAGTAATCCTGAATATATCCGTTTTGGCGTGCCCCAGGGTAGTATCTTAGGGCCAACCCTTTTTCTAATTTATATGAATGACATACATAAGGTTCACACAGATATTGAAATAATTTGCTACGCTGATGATACTGTAGCTTTGTTCCATGGGCAAACCTGGGAAGATACCTTCAGGGCCTCTGAGAATGGCTTAGCTCGGGTTGCCAATTGGTTAGATAACAACCTTCTTTCTCTTAACACCGAAAAGACAAAATACCTCTGCTTTTATAAAACTCGAGCATCCGCACCTCTGCAGAGACCGGATTTAGTTATTCATTCATGTAACACCAAAGTTCATAGTAGTATCTCTTGTCGATGCAATGATTCCATCAGTGGCTCTGAGGTCAATAAGTACCTTGGCGTGCTAATCGATCAAAATCTAAATTTCAAAGACCACATATCAGCACTTACTACCAGGATTCGTAAGGTCGTCGGAATAATGAAGCGTCTACGTGACATTGCACCTAAAGATACCCTAAGGATGGTTTACTATACGATTTGCCAGTCTCTGCTCACTTACTGCGTGTCCGTCTGGGGTGGTGCGACTAGGACAGTTATGATTGACCTCGAACGGGCGCAGAGATCGGTCTTGAAAGTTATGTTGCGATTGCCTTTCCGGTACCCGTCTTCTAACTTGTACAAGAGGTCGGACGTCCTTACAGTAAGGCAACTCTTCGTCTTAAAACACAGCTTGTCAGCTCACAGGGCTTTGTTGGGCTCGCCCAATCTCCCAGAACTCATAAGTAGGCGTGTATATAGGCCTCCCCTTCCCATGATCAAATCAGTCTTTGCACGAAGATTTGGCGAGTTCTGTCGTATTTCGGTCTATAACTCAGTGCTTAAGTTTTGCAATCTACGCAACACGACTTGTAGACAGGCTAAGATTGTGATCGTATCTTGGTTAAAAACCCTTACTTATCGCGAGACCGAAGAACTACTAACTCCCCTTAAATAAAATAAATAAATCGATGTATGATTATATGAGTATTCATGTTGTGTTTAGTACGTAAATACATTAATTTATACAAACGGCTGCTACAACTATGTACTTCTTACCTATAAAATTTAAATAATTTTTCCTTTCCTTCATTATTTACTAAATAGGAGTATACCAATATAAAGTAGACATTTTAAGAAGTGTACATTTGCTGTAATTGTCTGCTACTACAAGATGTTACGTTTTTTTTGTGTGACTCATATATTGTGAACCGGTCCCCACGATACAGGAATTTCCTAGTGTGGGGCCCATTGGTAATGTAAAAATATTTTGTTATAACTATTGGTAATAAAGATTATTATTATTATATATTATTATTATTTCAGATCAGCAGCGCTCCCTGATCCAACAATAGCACGTTTCGTCAAACTCAGGTTATCCGGCCCACATGCACCAGCTAAGGATGATGATCAGGTCAGCAGTCCTTGCTAAATATTTTTTGGAAGCTCCTGTTGCAATGATAGTTTAATATTACAATGACAAATTATTCACGCTATAAATACATCTATCCCATAATCATTGTCGATCTATAGTGGCAATGGATCATGGTAGGCCCCTGTAAGGAACAACAAGATCGAAAAGTCAAAGCCGTGATGGCCTCGGGGTTTGAGCAGTAGCCTGCTACGCAAGCGACGCAAGTTCGAATCCCAGCGGGACCTGTACCAATGAGTTTTTCTAAAAAAAAACTTATGTACCGTGATTTCACACCACGTGCTTTACGGTGAAGGTAAACATCGTGAGGAAGCCAGAAGTATGTATAGTGCCTGAGACGGCGATAGACTCACCATCTGTCACGTTGGCACTTAATCAAATTCGGTGAAAAGTGGGTGTTGTGATAACAATACCTCTGCCTACCCTTTCGGGGAATACAGGCGTGAGCATGTGTATGTATGTATGTAATGAATGTATGTATGTATGCAAACTGCCATATATGTGTTTCATTCATTAATAGACTGCAGTGAATGTTTACCGTCACTAGAGGCGGCTAGGCGTGGTGCCTTTGTGCTCACGTTTCTTAAGCTAGTGAAATGCTTTTTTCTAGTAACCTTACTCACCGCAAGAACACAACAATGCATTTCGATGTGCATGCAAGCTGTGATCTTGAGAATGTTGGATGTATTACAAATTACGGTAAAGTCACCAGTCATGGACAGTATAAGCGATTTTTTTTTAACTTTCATTTTATTTATTTTCATATTTGCTCTGTAATTTGTTTATTTTTTTAACATACATTCTTAAGGTTTTGGAGGTAAATTAAAAGCTCTTTTCTTAATCATAATTTGATGTTTCAGTATAGTACTTAGTACAATGAAATAATATAAATAAACAACACTCCTACTTAGACACCATTAATGGACAGTAAAAATCCAGTGTTGTGTTTAAGGGCTAAAATTATAATTTATAGTATGGGTAAATTATAAAATTTGTGCATTTCTATTGATAAATCATTTAAAAATTAATTTCAACAACGACGATACACCAGACACAAGATAAGATTATAATTGTACCTTGCATCGCGATTCTAGTAAGAAATTATGATTCCCGACACCAAATGACACCGCGAAACTAACAACCGTTATGGCCGCAATTAAAATAGGGTGTCAGTTGTCAAAAACAGTTGTTATGAGAGCTATAATACTGGCACACCTGATCGGTATTAACATATGTAAAAAAAATACTGCGCGTTTCCTTAATTTTGGAAGAAAAAACAATAAATGTCCATGATTGGTCCACGTCCACATAGGTGCCTTTACCTTATGTTAGAACGAATAGCTCCAATAAACACTTTCCTTATTTGCTTGTTCTTGTGAAAATTAAGATGTAAAAGAAAGAAAAAAATCATTAGGTTCATTTAATTTCCAGGTAGCGTTAATGGCAGTGAACGTCCTTGGAGAAGAAGTGGAAGAGTCGAAGACCACCCCCGTGTCCGCTAAAGCTGAGCCGAGCTACTCTCCTTACGATGACCTGGCTTTTGTTATGTACGTGGACAATGAGATCGCTGACACTGTGCGAACTCTGGATGACAAGAAAAGAGCTGCTGTGGCTGGTTAGTACGATAACAGGGTACCTAATTGGGAAAATAATTGTTCAAGACAAACCCATCTTGTTGCGCATATCATTCTATCAGTGCTAAGCAACGCTAACCTAAAGACCGTAGAAGGATGGGTGACCTGTTCCTTACGTGTCTCGATGGTCACGTTAAGTCGTCAGTCCTCGATACAGATGAGTAGGAAGACCAAAAATCTGATGATCAGCCCACATCACCCCAACAATACACCGTGTTTTGTTAGGGTCGGGGATAAGGGCAGGGAGATGATGACAGACGTTACACCAAGCTTTGGAATCAAAACTGCACAAATGGTAGCAGTATTTAAAAAATTCAAACCTCGAAAAATCTAAAGTTTTAAAATCATTATTTGGACCTGTTTGGATGTGTTGAGGTATTCTACTTCTCACTTACCAACGCGTATGCAGCTACAGCTATCCGCAAACGCAATCGTCACCGTTAAAACCTTAACCTTACAGAGGAGCGTTTTGAATACGCTCGTCGTTTGAAATCGGCCGGAGCAGCGTTATGTGCGGCGGGCATCCGCGTCGGACGGTGGAGGCTTCGCAAGCGAACTGCAGCCGCCAGAGATGACTTCGAGCTGGCCCGACACATGCGCGATAGGATTGCAGATGCTCTCGTCTCACTGAGTGAAGACCCTCAACTGGTCAGGCTTTTGGAGGAACACGGGGTAAGGAAGCCGTGGTGGCCTTGGGGTTAGAGCAGTTGCCTGCTACGCAAGCGACGCAAGTTCGAATCCCAGTTGGGCCTGTACCAAAGAGTTTTTCTAAAAAAAACTTATGTGCAGTTATATCACATCACGTATAGTGAAGGAAAACATCGTGAGGAAACCTGCATATGTCTGAGAAGTAATTCAAAGACGTATTGTGCCTGAGACGGCGATGGACTCACCCTCTGTCACGTAGGCACTTGATCATATTCGGTGAAATGTGGATGTTGTTACAACACCTCTGCTTACCCCTTCGGGGACCCTTCTGGGATGGCGTGAGCATAGGGTTAAGGTTACTTAGATCACTCAAGGTAGCTCATTGGATGAATATTCGAAATGTTTCCAATATCGAAATGCCAAACTAATTATAAAATGAGAGCAAAAGAGAGCCGGTCTCTTTGTGCGCCTGCTACCTTTACACGCTACGTGTTCGAATTGATAATTAATAAGTGGGTATCTGTAGACTGGCGGACGTCACGCGGTTCCCGTGGGAGTACGGGGATAAAATACAGCCTATGTTACTCGCTGATAATGTAGCTTAGCTATACATTGCTGAAAGATTTTTTCTAATCGGTCCAGTAGTTTCGAAGCCTATTCAATACAAACATACTTACAGTATTTCCTCTTTATAGTATTACTTAAGATATTTGTAGTTACATACATACATACATATGCTCACGCCTGTATCCCATGGGGGTAGGCAGAGACCACTGTTTGCCACATGCTACGATCCTTACATACTTCTTTCGCTTCATCCACATTCATGCATATCTTCATACACTTTCTTCGGTTACGAGTGCTCCGAATTTGACCTTTCTGAAAAATACTATTCATTTGGTCATAGTAGTTCTTCCTTGGACGCCCTCTACCGACACTTCCGCTCACATTCGCTCTATAAATTTCTAAAAATTATTTGTAGTTTTAACGCCGAATACCGGGAAAGGACGTTGCTACATTCAGAACACCATACAGAAGATCCCAAAGTGTTCCTGGAACAGTAAGATAGGAGAGAGGTCGTTATGCTACGACAAATTACTGTTGATGCAGGGGAGCCCCCTTAAATACTGATATTATTCAGTTTTTTTAGATATTTTATGTAATCTACTACAGAAATACATCGTTTGTGGTGACAGACGGACAGCGAAGTCTTAGTAATAGGGTCCCCTATTTGCACTTTGTGTTTTGAACCCTAAAAACTAAGTCAATGTATTTCGTTTCTAAGCCTGATCCTCGCAATGACACATCAATGCCTCAAGAATACGACTTCTCGTACCACCTGTCGCCGTCCGTGGCTGCTGGCTCCTTGAGCCTGGACATACCGTCTCCAGTGCCACCCATTGATGCTGAGCCTCATCAGGAATTTGTGAACGGGGAGGATCTACCTGACCAGCCAGAGGTAAGGCTTTAAGGATTGAAGGAGAGTGTTCCGATCTCTATAACATTTAACTATTAGTTGATATTCTGCGATTTTTTGAGGCTGAGGGAATATTTTTCTTAATTTGATCTAAATTCAATCTCATAAATAATAGGAAATCAATATTAAAAAAACAATCATCATCTATATCTTTATATAGATACAACTATATCTATACAGATAAATAAAATTGAAGTGTCTGTTTGTACTTCGTAAATTACAGCTTTTCACTAAATGCATACATATGACATTGTATTCACGATTTTACGATTCACTTTCACTGGCAGATCGCTAATGTTATAAGGAGTAACTTGGGTTATTTTTAGTTAAAAAAATGCATTATGTTTCCGCAGGCCCATGAAATTAAGTCTACGTAGGTGAGACCGCGGGGCACAGCTAGTCATAAATAAAATAATAATGCTCATCAACTTTTCAAAGAGGTTGCACGTCGTCTGGTAGAAGTCTCTCGTGACAAGCGGGCTGGGGCTTTTCTCGCTCAGAGAATCAGCATTGCTATTCAACGTGGCAATACTGCCAGCCTTCTTGGCACGATCCCGAGAGACACCGATTTGGGACAAGTTTTCTACTTGTAATTAGTTTTTAGCTACTTATTAGTTATTATGTACTAAAAAAAATAATTAAATATAATAAATAAAAATAATAATAAAGGAAAATTCATATATCATCTTTTTAAATTCCAGTCTCCAGTCCAAACGGTGCAAGAGGAGATCCGGCCAGTTCAACAGCCAGTCTTCGAACCAGAGCCTCCGCCAGTACCAGACGAAGTCCAGAGTACAGGAGTGCAGAGTACATCAGCGCAGAGTACACCAGTGCAGAGTACCCCCGTGCAGAGTACACTAGTGCAGACTAAGGAGTACAAAGAGGAAGATGAACTGAGGAAAGAGACTGATAGCCCTCGTAGGAGTGTAACACCTAATGCTGCTAATGGTGAGTGATGACAGCCTGATAAGAAACAGTCTTCAAATCCAAGCTTGACTTTGTTAAGATAATAAGACCTTATTATTAAAAAGTGTTCATGCTTAATTATATTTTAGAATTGAATATTCAAAGATTATCATACAGTCGACTTCAACTCAAAATTACCCTATAGTATGTATCCTACTTTAATCATTATTACATTTTTTGCCATTAAAAAGTCGTTGTGGCCTTGGGGTCAATCCCAGCGGGGCCTGTACCAATGAGTTTTTCTAAAAAACTTATGTACAGTGATTTCACACCACGTGCTTTACGGTGAAGGAAAACATCGTGAGGAAACCTGCATATTTCTGAGAAGTAATTCAAAGGTATAGTGCCTGAGACGGCGATGGACTCACCCTCTGTCCCCTTCGAAAATTTGATATGCAGCTGAGTTTCGAAGATTACAAACACATGAACGTTTTTTTTTTGCGTTCTGATAGATAAATCTCTGATATTGAAAAATTATTAGACCTATTTGCAAATACTATACAATATTTTCAAGGAGTTTGGCATATTTTCAGGTACACTAGTAAGACGTAGGAATAAGAGTGCTGGTCCAAGATCTACCTTCGAGGCTTATGAGGAAAGATTGCTGCCAGCATTGAGGCAGTGAGTATTTCATATTCATATTTATTGCATTTATATTACTTACATGTACGATACAAAACAAAATCTTAAGTATAATAGTATCCCAAGCAAAGCTAACATAAACCCTGTTAGGCCACTGCAACGTGAGAGGCACTACTAGAGCTATTAATATTAATATATTTATCAATAAATACCTAATATGTATAAAATTATTTATTTCTAAACAACATCGTAATATCTATTATTTTCTACACTATATTACAACAGATAACGCACACTGCGTTATCTGTTGTAACACAATATAAAAAGTTGAGATCGTATTATCCTCCTTCCGTCCTTCTTTATAATCTACTTACTATATTTAATATTAATTACTTCTTTATTAATAACATTTGTTATTATTGGAATATAATTTTAATTAATAATAAATAAGTAACTAAAAACTAATTACAAGTAGAAAACTTGGCCCAAATCGGTGTCTCTCGGGATCGTACCAAGAAGGCTGGCAGCATTGCCACGTTGAATAGCAATGCTGATTCTCTGATTATATTATTATTTAGTTATAACATAACTTTAACTTTTACTTTTTATTTTGATTATATCTTCGTAAAGTACGTTTATAGGATACAATACTCCTTCACGTCACTTTCCTTAAAGCGAGCACGAGTACGAGAAAACTATTTACCTAGTAAGTACGATACGAAACAGAACAAGAAGTAAAATGAATATTGTTGTTAGCTTAAGTCCTGTTAAGGAAAGTTGACAAAATTTACACCTACAAGGATTTGAAGATCCCCCTAATCATATATTTATATATATATATATATATATATATATATATATATGCTCACGGCATCCCAGAACGGTCCCCGAAGGGGTAAGCAGAGGTGTTGTAACAACACCCACATTTCACCGAAGATGATTAAGTGCCAACGTGACAGATGGTGAGTCCATCGCCGTCTCAGGCACTATACATACGTCTTTGAATTACTTCTCAGACATATGCAGGTTTCCTCACGATGTTTTCCTTCACCGTAAAGCATGTGGTGTGATATAACTGCACATAAGTTTTTTAGAAAAACTCATTGGTTCAGGCCCCGCTGGGATTCGAACTTGCGTCGCTTGCGTAGCAGGCGACTGCTCTAACCCCAAGGCCACCACGGCTTTTTTATCCCATATTTAAAATCTTTAATGAAGGTACTTATTACCAAAAAAAATATGATTAGCTGATAAATGTTGACATTGTAGAAAAGCTAAGAATTATCTGTTATTGCTATTCCCAGCTCGCATACGAACGAATACCTGCGCGAGGGCCGTGAAGGTCGCGAGGGTAGAGAGGGTCGTGAGGAAGAGTGCAGCGCGGGTAGTGGTGCTTCTCACTCTCGCCCACCCCACCGGCTTACGGAGCGAGAGAGAAAGCAAGCTGCCCTGCCTATACTCATCTTTGGCTACCCGCTGGTAAATAAATAGAGTGTTCGGGGGCCAACTATAATCGATTAAAAAGCGCGTCTTAAGAACTTCTCAGCTTTGACGTTTAACATTACGATACTAAAATGAAACATCAAAGGTCATGCCTATAATTCGATCAGCGAAGTTAAGAAATCCTTACTCAAGCCAGTAGTTGGATGGGCGACCGCTCGAGTCCCCTCTATGCCTCGTAGAGCACGTTAAGCCGTCGGTCCCGGTTGACAATTACCATCTTTGGCAATCGTTACAGGTCAGTTGTCAGGCCTAAGAAAGTCTGACAACTGGTTTAACCCATATTACCGATTTTCCTCGTAGAAGAGGTTACAAAGGTGTGATGGCAGTCACTTCGTATAAAAATCAGGTGATCAGCCACATCGGGTACCGACTCCAATAATTTACTCGAAGTACCAGGCGCACATAACGGACGAGGAGTTCATCAAGTGCCGACCCCAACAATGTATGGGATAAGGCCAGGGAAAATCCATTTCAGACCTCTGCATTTTCTCAATTACAAATGCATTACCATTCTTCTTGCTTACCAACTGGCGGATGACACGCTTTTAACCCACCCTGAGACAGAAAACTTTTAGCTTAGAAATAAATTTAATTTAAAACAAGATACAATTTCTTTGCAATTTATTCTTTCTTCCTCTAACATCTGTCTCCATTGCAGGTAGAAAAGTTCTACTCGAAGAACTACCTTGACAAAGAGGAGGGGCTGGCTCGCCTAAGAGCTGAGATGACCAGCCCTTCCAATGGCAACACGAAGACTTCTCCCAACAAAACTGCAAGGGCGGCGGCCATACTACTCCAGCGAGCCCTAAGGGATAAAGTCTTCTCGGTGTATTCTCAAGCTAATGAAGTTGTCAAGGTGCTGTTCCAAGAGTTTGTACCCGATAGGTGAGTAAGGTTTTTGTGGTGATTCTAATCGTTTGTTTTAAAACATACATACATACTTATGCTCACGCCTGTATTCCCCGAAGGGGTAGGCAGAGGTGTTGTAATCACAACACCCACCTTTCACCGAATTTGATAAAGTGCCAACGTGACAGATGGTGAGTCCATCGCCGTTTCAGACACTTTACATACGTCATTGAAATACTTCTCAGAAATATGCAGGTTTCCTCACGATGTTTTCCTTCACCGTAAAGCACGTGGTGTGAAATCACTGTACATAAGTTTTTTTGAAAAACTCACTGGTACAGGCCCCGCTGGGATTCGAGCGACTGCTCAAACCTCAAGGCCACCACGGCTCTAATTTGTTTTAAAACAAATTATTTTTATCTATACTGATAAATAAAATTGAAGTGTCAGTTTGTAATTCCAAATTAACAGCTTTTTACTACGTTCATATGAAAGTATATAATACGGTACGTAAAAAAAAACAATTTTATCATTACATTACATCATTAGGGTCCCACCATGAAATTAAGTCGACGCGGGAGAATCCGCGAGGCACGACAAGTCAATGATAATATGGTGACATTGCTTTGTGATTCCTTTCTAGGGTGTGCTCAGCTGAAGTGGGTCGGTGTATAGAGAAGATCCTTCCGGAGCTGCTGCGGGCCTGCGGGGACCCTGCTCCCCGCGTGCACTCCACGGCGCAGCACACCGTGCTCACTGTGGCTGACTGCCCACCTGTCAGGTAGACCTTCAGATTTGGCCTTATTAGTATTAATAATGATTTCCTACCGAATTTCGGTACGGCAACGTACGCCCCGAGACACGGGGGTGGAAACACACCCAACTTCCAAACTCCGGGCATTTTATTGTGAATTTCTTTTCGGAAAAACCAAATACCAATTTTAGGTCCGACCCGGGTATCGAACCCGGGACCTCGTGATTGGCAGGCTAAGGTACTAACGACTAGACCAACGAGGCAGTAATTATTATTATTAGCATTATTAAGGTACCGTACCGAAGTTACCCAATAGCCAAGGTCTAATAATGTGGATATTTTATCCCCTGCCTGCTTGTCGTAAAAGGCGATTAAGAGGAGGCCGGTGTGCTTGCGGGTAGTCGAAAAATCGCACGTAACCCGACTGTCTCTCCCAGGACGGTCGAAAACCTTTTGACGGTTTCTCCCTCGTAAATAAATAAAATGAACGAGGCTGTTTAAATCCTTGCGAGTCCTATATGGTCTTTCCACTGCCCACACGCTTGGCGTTTCCATAATGGATTCTCAATTATATTTTACACAAGAAACTTAACATAATATATTCGGTATGTAGAACTCATTACAGAGGGCGAGTATTATTTTATTTAATATAATTATTAACCAGACAGTAATCCAGGCTCGCAAAAACCCCAATTACACTTTGTCCCCGGGAACGAACCAGGACCTCATGTTCCGCACACGCTCCACCAGTTCAGTTAGTTTCCTAGTACCCTGACATTTCTCTGTTTTTCCCAGGAGCCTTCACATAATCCCCCAGCAGCTGGTCCGGCCAGTGCAGGCGTCCATGCACCCACGACTGGCTCTGTCCCGGCTGCAGATGCTGGAGCAACTCCTGCTAACCCACGGCATCTCCACTGATAAAAATAGGTATTTGCTAAACCCTCCCGTTAACTTTCACGCGAGCTTATAAAGGTCAAATTCAAAATCGACTCATTCAATTCTGTTCGCTTCCAAAAATATCTACGAATTGTAATTAAATTTATTGAATGGAAATGAAATTCTCTTCAATGCACCTATTTACTTAAAAAATCTTTTAAACAAAAACAGGGTTTTAGGGGACACCCGGACTTGAACCAGGGACCTATCGATCTGCAGTCGATTGCTCTACCACTGAGCTATATCCCCTGTGACATCGACGGTGAAGTTTTGCTACCATTTCTAAATGACAGTCATTTATCGTCATTTGTTTTTTGATTTCCGCAAATAAAATATACGGTCGAATTGAGAAGCATCATAAATTTCTTATAGTCGGTTAAAAATGCAAATTGCCAATGTGAAGCATTGTATAATGATAAAATAATGAAGTTCTCAAATGTCGAGACCTTGGGCATTTTGAGAAATGCTTCCTACTACTACCTTTTTGCCTCTACATAAAATTTGTCTATCGGAGCCAGATTTGTGACAAACAGATCATTTGATCAGAAGCATTTATGATGTCCAGGTGCTACCACTTAACGCAATATATCATTTATGGGCACAGCAAAAATTGTGGTCGTAACCACGGTGGTAATGTATGTATTTTATTTGCACCTTACAAACGGACTCATGAAATTTAAAACACTACTGCGTCTTCGAGGTCGGCACTGTATACCGCTATTCTAGTGCTCATTCTTTGACATATGCAGTGGGCTGACAGTCCGCCGCCTGGCGGAGTGCGGGGCGGCAGGAGCAGGTCACGCGGCGGGCGGGGTGCGCGCCGCAGCCGAGCGCATCCTGCTGGCGGCGTACGCGCGCTCCCCGCGGGTCGTGCGCGCCCAACTGCCCCCAGACGACGCCGTCACTCGCCGCAACCTCATCTACAGGCACCTGTTCCAACAGTTTGACAGGATTGACATGCAGGTGGGTGGATGGCAGGAGATATAGAGGAGATAGGTGGAGATATAAGGATTACAAATCATTTCTTGGTGCAACAAATGGTAACGTATACATTGTTTGTGATGGTGAGTTCTTAACTGGAATAACTCTTAAATAAAATTGTTTTGGACGTTATCATAATGAGGATGAAATCAGCTCTTCTTTAATCCCTAGCAAGCAAGGTATCTTGTTTCCCGTTATCCTGTACCTATATCTTATATGATTCTTTAAAGCACTTTGAATATAGCTAGCTAAACAATAAGTAGATCATATAATATTAAGCTTTAATCAAACTTAAATATTTCCCGCAGAAAATGCTGAACCAAGCGCCAACCGAAGAGCAATTCTTGGGCGAACAATCAATGACAGAGTCAGCTCTCGAAACAGCAAGCTTAACCCAGTCTACTCGAAGCGCGACCACAGCTGCCACGTCCTCTTACAGCATGACTTCAATGGGAACTTCATCCTACAGCTTGAAGTCTTCCAACGCCAGTGGGGTCAGCACCTTAGCACCTTCAAGCTTGGGCAGTTACAGCAGTACTAAGACTAAAAGTAGTATGAAAAAGTCACCAACAAAGCGGTATACTCCCAGTAGAACGGCGAAAGACTTCTCTAACTGTCTGGGTTACAATAAGCTGCGGTTGGATAGTGCTGTTAGTCCGAAGCATTCGCCCAGGTCTGTCGCGTCTACTGCCATTGATAAAGTAAGTCTACTTAAACATATTTCTGTCTTAATTCTGAAGAGCTCGTCGCAGTTGCTATTGCGCATATCATTCGATCAGCGAAGTTAAGCAACCCTAAGCCTAGCCAGTAATTGGATGGGTGACCGCCCGAGTTCCCTCAGTGCCTCGGAGAGCACGTTAAGCCGTCGGTTGCCAATTTATCATCTTTGGCAATCGTTACAGGTCAGTCGGAGGCCTAAAATAGTCTGACAACTGGTTTAACCCAGATCACAGATTTTCCTCGTTAAAGGGGTTGCGAAGGTCAGAGTGCAGTCGCTTCGTATAAAAATCAGGTGATCAGCCACATCGGGTTGAATCAAGTGCTGACTCCAACAATGTATGGGATAAGGCCAGGGAGATGATGATTCTTAATTCTCAAAATGGTTAGGAAATATGAACACAAGGCGGACTCAACTCGAACCCACGACCTCCTGCAAACCGTCCTATTGCTCTGCCAACTGAACTATTCCTGATATCATCTCGATATCATCATCAGTGTCGAATTTATAGTTTAATCAAAGCTTTTCCAAAGTCCATCACTAGAAAACCGAAAATGAAATAGTGACATATTTATCAAAACAATATTATTTAATTTGGATTTTTATATTTGTTTTTAGAGAGTGACAATTACTTCTGACTGCTGATTATTAAAATTGCCATCACAAGTCATCCTGTTGACGTAAACGCAGATTTGTATGGGATCGAAATAATACCACTTGATGGCGCGGTTTTCATCCTATACAAATCTGCATTTACATCAAAGCGGTGATTTGCGACAGCAGCAGTGAAAAACTCGCGCTAAGCCCTCTGATGTTTATTTCACTTTTACAAACAAAGTATTCAATATACCGCAGGTCCACTTTCAAGAGAGTCAGAGTCAATCCCAGTCCCAATCAGAAGAAGTGGTCTACCGTCGTAAAAACAGGAACACTGAGAACCGCCATTCCATGATCCATTACGACCATGACCCTTCCAAACCACAGCTTAAGGAACGCCCTGCCACAGTATACGAACCACTTCACATCGACTACAGAGACTCACCGACTTTGGGATCTCCGAAGACGTCTAAAAATGACCTAAGAAGCATGGACTCTTTGCCGATGGACTCCCCACAGATGTCCAGAAACGATCTAAGGTGTGACTCTGATTGCAGGAGTCTAGATTCTCCCAAAGTGAAAGCAGATTACTTTAGGGATACTGCGCTTGAGTCGCCCAGGTTAGTGGCTGGCTTGAGGAATTTACATCTGGACGAGAACAGCCAGATGGATGAGAGTGGTTATTACAGTCCTGGTAAGTTTACTTTTAAAACTTCAATGCAATTGTAATTCTCCTTTACGTCCGTTCTTAAATAAAGATATATAGCACGAGATTGGTCTAGCAAATATAGTCAATTTTATTGGTGTTACTGGATCAGCACTTGTTCTCGAACGCTCTGCATGGTACAGTAATACCCTTATACATTTTGCACCGTTTTCGTACGTGGACTCGTATTACAGCGTGGATTCCACACTATCCTTCGTAGTTGAATGCCTTCGAATGAACAGTCTTTGTGATAGTATCACAAATACTATCTCCTCCTCCATTTAAGCGTGTTAGAAAAGTATAATTGTGCATTACAGGTAGAAGACAGCAACACCCAGGCGATCAACAGTACGAAGCATATGAAGGAACCATGGACATTTGTCATGAGAATATTCAGGAATCCATGAGTCTCCAGTAAGTTGCTAGTTAGTTACGCAGTAAATGTTACTGCAGTTATCCAGATAACAAGCTAAAGAATAGAAAAAGAGTTGAAAAACACAATAACAGACTTTGCCCTTCTTAATGAGCGCTACCCGACTTGGAACAATAGGGCATCGAAGGGCAGTCAAATAAGAGATTCATTTATTGTTGTTATACAGCCTTAGTTTGTAGATCTAAAATAACTTGAATTCTTGAATTCATGAACAATAGTGACATCTAAATATGTTTATATAACTCAAAGGTGACTGACATAGTGATCTATCAACTCACAGCCCAAACCACTGGACGGATCGGGCTGAAATTTGGCATACAGGTAGATGCTATGACGTAGGCATCCGCTAAGAAAGGATTTTGATTAATTCTACCACCAGCTTGTACTGAACTTTGTCAATACTTCTTAACGCGAGCGAAGTCGCGGGTAAAAGCTAGTATCCTTTAAAATTTAAACGAAGAAGTGTAATTTTGGAAAAATAATAAGAAATATTTACAAAAACCTAATCCTAAAGAATAAATTCAGCATACAGACCTCTAGCACGAGTTTGCTACCGTTATCCTAATCTACACTCGCTAGCGTCTTCGGCATTATTTGTATGACATATTTCTTCACGTCACCGCTTGGAGGCCCTGTACAATTTCTCATACAAATATTCGGCGGAGCCGTTACCGCTGATTTTTATGCCAAAATAAGGTCTTGATATGGTCAACTTTGAACGTCAATTACTCGAAAACGGAAGAAATATTTTTGTCATAATCATTTGCTTCCTAAAATTATACCCTATCACATACTTTAACAGCTGTCCTATTTTCACCGACATCCTGTATATATTTATTTTTTATTTAAAGTACAACGTGTACGTGGTGCGGGCGGCGCGTGCGCACGGAAGCCCTGGAGACGCACTACTGGCGTCGCTGCGTGCTGCTCGCGCGCTGCTCGCACTGCCGCGTGGCGCTCGAGGCGCGTGTACTGCACGTGCACTTGTTAGGTAAATACCCTCGTTTTTATGTCAAGGCATAAGCTTTGTGTGGCGCTAGTTGTAAAAAAATATGATAGAGCATCAATATGGTTGTTTTGCTTTGAAGCTACTGGACACCGAACTTACTGGACACCGAATGGTGGTCATAAATGGGAGATATCTCAGAGGGAAAAAATATTGATTCAATGATTCCTTCCTAAAAAGGTTCTCTAAGGGAGAGGTGATCACCGCCTCTGAGTAACTGAAATCACGTGATTCAAACTATGCAATTTTTTTTTTATCTCGGACCAGACGCATAGACTAGACGCGTATTTCTTTACATTTGAAAAAAGTAATTTGATCTTACAAGCCTTCCAGAATTTCCGCGCGTTAGAGGCGGTTATTTAAACTGCATGACCTCAAGGGAGTTGCATTAACGCCTTTTCTTCACTTTAGTCGACATTACCTTAGTAAAAATAAGAATTGTTTATGCGTTTTCCAGAGGAATGCTCCATGAGTGAAGGCTGCTGGAAGCAGTGTCAGATTTGCGGAATAGCTCTGCGAGTCACAGAGCCCGACCAACACGTCAATTGTATACGTAAGTTTTAATTATCAGTTTGTAAGCAAATTTCCTTTCCTCAAAAACGTAATGTATTTATTTTAAGTCTCTCAGTAAAATCTCAAGGTTTTGAAGGTCAGTCGCTTTAGATAAAATTCAATGGTTTAATCAAATGTATAGGATAGGAGCTAGTTTGTAAGTAAACAAAATTAGTGCAGAGTCGAAGAATTCTATTTGATACATACTATACGAGCTGCAATGTTTCGCGTTTCAAATTTAAAACAAGTTTAGCTTAAACCATGTTTTGAAATAAGTACAATCATGGACTTTTTTTGGGTCCATGGTTACAAAGGTCAAAATAAAAATAACCGCTTGCGTTTATTGAAATATTTTATAAGTTACCCGATTTTGGAATATGGGTAAAGATTTTTCGCTTGAAAACTTGAAGGTAGGTTTTCTTCTTTCCAACTCTGATTCTTTGCATTTGACCTGTGCTCATGCAGCCATTGGATTGGACGAATGGAAATGTCCCTATTGTTACACCAACGTGCTCGCCCGCGACTTGCCCTGGCAACGGCATCTGATGCAGTGCCCAAGAAACCCCAGGATTTCGCAGAGCTCTTAATTTTATTTGTTATCTGTGTAATTGTTACTTTGTTATCTGTGGTAGGCAAAGACTGTCATGTGTCAAGGCACTTTTGACATTCTAACCTAGCTTTATTTAAACATTATTAAGCATACCAGTGGTTACGCCACAAAAGGGCAAATTTGACTTGGTTAAAAAAAATTTTATAAAATGTTCACAAATAATGTTATGGGCGTTTTGAAGTCCCACGATTAATTGATATACAACTTCACATTGTATACTGGATAGATAGGTAGGTCGCCACTACTAGGCGAATTGTGAATCAAGTTTTTGTTTTAAAAGATTTGGTGACCCTTGATACTGTACCCCTATCACGGATTGTCACCGTTTTCGTAATCTATACTCGCTAGCGTCTCCGCCGGATATTAGTATGAGAAATTGTGCAGCGACTCCCAGCGGTGACGTGAAGAACTAAAGTATATCATACTAATATTGCGAGTGACGCTAGCGAGTATAGATTACAAAAACGGTGGCAAACTCGTGATAGGCGTATTTTATGGACACTCGGCCCTTGCGTGACGTTACTGTGGTGTATTTGAAGATCAATGACAGCACAGTGACGTCATCGTGGTATTGATAATGATTAGTGGATAGTAATCCATCTCAGTGCAATATTTTTACTCTGTATTTTAGATTAGTAGATAAGTTTAAAAATCTAGTATTAAGTTACTAGAATTTAAACTTAATTTATCAGTTTTGTTAATTAGTTTATTTTTAACTAGTTTTTTATTTTTGTTAATTAAGATACATACATATGCTCACACCTGTATTCCCCGAAGGGGTAGGCTGTGGTGTTGTAATAACAACACCCACTTTTCACCGATGACGATTATGTGCCAACGTGACAGATGGTGAGTCTTTGAAATAATTCTCAGACATAAGCAGGTTTCCTCACGATGTTTTCCTTCACCGTAAAGCACGTGGTGTGAAATCACTGCACATAAGTTTTTAGAAAAACTCATTGGTACAGGCCCGAATGGGATTCGAACTTGCGTCACTTGCGTAGCAGGCGACTGCTCCAACCCCAAGGCCACCACTAAATTGTTGACGGTTACAAAAATGAAGGTATCGAAAATGCTAAGTGCTTTTGCGAAAGATATTTTTTTGTATTGATCGGCAATTAACTATGAGTTCCTAAAACATTACTAATACTAAACTAAATACCAAAGAAAGTTGCAAGATTAGGTAAAATCTATGGAGGTTGATAGAATCTTAACAATTAAATTAAATATAGGTACACTCATAGTCATAATTCATAACACATATTTTTTGTCGATTTCATATTTAAAAAAAAAACGTGTTTTTATTTTTATTACTATAATTATGTGTGCAAAGAAAAACTTAAATAATAAAATGTATTATTACTATAATGAAAAATGTATTTATGTAGATGATGGAAGGTAACAACTTATATTTATTATTTATTGAAAAGGGTGAGAACAGATTTAAATACTTGCAAATTGTCGGCTCTGCGATAAAGCAATTATTCTATTTTGAAGTTACTCAGTACTTATGATGAGCATGACTCCTACAGCCGTGAGGTTCAAAGACCTATATGAGGTATATAAAAAAAATCTGCGACCTCGTTGTAATAACATTCACCTGATATTGAATTGTCCTTAATATCAACTTCCAAGGGGATTGTTTATTCGACTGAGTGACAGTTATGAAAACACGACATCATCATCTGTCTTTAACACATTTCTCTCACAATTCTCTAACAGTTGGACGCACATACGCGTCGTTAGCAGTGAACGCGTTAACAGTAAGTCAAACTAATGTCGCAATAAAAATCGACAGGTAATCGATGATCTGAAGTCCTAGATCTCGCAAACGCATAAGGACTCTTTCGAGAAATCAAAATATAGACTAGTTTCGATGTTCTATATAAAAAAACATAACTATATATGCAGGAAACACTAGATTAAATTATAAATAAAAACTTGACACAAATTGGTATCTCTAGGGACTGTTTCAAGAAGGCTGGAATTGATACGCTGAATTAATAGCAATGCTGACTGCTGAGTATCTGAGTGAGAAAAGCCCCAGCCCGCTTGTCACGAGAGGTCTCTACTAGCCGCGTTATGCTATAAGGTTTCGACGTCGAATGTCGGTTTCAATGATTCGATATTAAGCTTTGCCATCTATTTATTTTGTATCAATTTTGTACAATGGGAACTGACGCTTGACGTCAAGTTCGACGCTGAGAAACCTTACAGAACAACGCAGCAGAGAAAGTATGTACATACATACATATGCTCACGCCTGTATTCCCTGAAGGGGTAGGCAGAGGTGTGAGTCCATCGCCGTCTCAGACACTTTACATACGTCATTGAATTACTTCTCAGAAATATGCAGGTTTCCTCATGATGTTTTCCTTCACCGTAAAGCACGTGGTGTGAAATCAGTGTACATAAGTTTTTTTAGAAAAACTCATTGGTACAGGCCCCGAACTTGCGTCGCTTGCGTAGCAGGTGACTGCTCAAACCTCTAGGCCACCACGGCTCATGAATGTATGTATGCAATTAATATGAGAATAAACCCAAAGATACAATATTGTAGACTGGATCACTATAAAAGACAATGTCCAATATTATTATAAACAACACTGCTCAGCTTTTTAGTCCACAATAACCGTCCAATCTCATGAAATCCGTCTTATGTGTTAGGTTACTTCTCAATCTTGGCAATTTATTTGTACGAACTAGTTTGATTACACAATTGTCATCAAGTGATTGACAGAAATAAGTGTTTTTATGTCTTACTGTTATTAATTTAATCGTTTTTTAGCTTAATAGATTCATTAGTCACATGGATTTATTTATGTAGAAGTATTTCTTTACAATTTTTTTATAACATTTTTGTACCAGTATTAAGTTAAATTGAAACCATCCAGTAAATGTAAATAAATATTTGTAGGAAATCGTAGGTGTCGCAAATCATTAAATATTAATTAGCTTGATCTAGCCACAAACTCATCTCATTTATTATACGTTTTATCGTAAACTAAATAAAAACAATATTCTCCATGATGTTATGATCATGTGGACCATATATTATTTCACATGAAACATGTAATGCTGTGGATTACCGAAATAGTCCTTCAATTATCTAATAGCAGAAAATACTTCTATATAATCCAGCCTTAATTAATAAATTAGATAGGTATTTAGCATTATGATTAGATATTAATGAGCAAACCACATCACCCACTGTGATATTGGGTCGAGATTACAATGAAATGGTATATAACGCGTGGATTTTACGTTGCTGGTCTAGGGATATAGTTAGCTTAAGAATATAAATTAACTTAAAATTAGGTGTGAATTTCTTAACACAACATAAATAGAAACTGGTTCCGTGCTGTAATAGGCGAGCTTCGAATTTTTCAGAATCTGAGAAAAATAAACACACGTCGTACTTCAAGCAGTAGTATTCAATATGCATTAGGTCTTAGACAATGTTAATTTAGAGTAGATATTATAGAAAGCTTAGGTTAATATAATTATAGTGTAACATAGCTCTTTCTGAGTGATTTTTAAAATTTTGTTAGTATCTTTACTGTAGATGGACTTATATCTATTCTTTTGTCACTTAATTCAGTAACCAAACAAATAAGTTGAAGATAATTTTACGTATTTTTAGTTATGTTAATTTTAATCGACATTTGTGCATTGGAACATTGTCCATGAGCTCACGGTTTTTTCAAATTATTTATTTTGTATTCTTTAAATTGTATAATATTTTTAAAAGCGTAATTACTGAGTTTCTTGCCAGGTTCTTCTCAGTAAAAGCAACCTTCCGAACCTGGCGGTAGCATGTATAATCCTGTATAATTATGTCATTCTGACGATTTGAAAGTACTTTGTAAAAAGTCTAATCGAATAAAGATACTTTTGACTTTGCCTTTGACTTTGACGTATCAAAAAGTATCCAAGCTGTTTAAGCAGTTATTCTTCATTGAGTACCCCATTAATTACATCTAAATGTATTTTTAAAAGCAAAAGTTATATCCAAATAATTTGCATTCTTCATAACTTTAAGAAACAAGTTAAATAAATAATAAAAGTAAGTACCGTATCCACAAATTTATTATTGGTACCGAAAAATAGCAGTCAATTAAGATGAGAGGCAAATATGAGCACTGAATTAATAATCCCTTTGTAATATTGTTAACAGTTTATTTCAGGGATTCTAATTTGGTATTTGTTCCTGAAATAAAAACGAAATAATTCATTGTTTCGATATGATATATATTTTTTTAAATCCATTTGACTGATGAATTTTGTAAGCGCTTTTTAATATGACTGTACTTTGTCTTTAACTAACTTAAGCTAAGGTCGTCTGTGTTATCTGTGTATGTTAACTTTTCTTTAAGTGTTTTGTCATTATTTTGTTTAGAATATAATCATGTTCTTGTTAAAATTATGTAAAAAGATCAGAATTCAGAACAACAGAAAAATAAATTCAGTAATTTACTTCATAAACAAAATGGTGGCAACTATTTTATGTGTGTTATTAGCTCTAAAAGCTAACCCTACCCACAGAGTAAAAAAAATGTTTTCTTAATTCATTGTTTTTTTTTAATGTTTATGCAATAACAAATAAATTGCAAGCCAATGTATGAAAGAAAATTAAGTATTATTGTAACTTATTGGACTGATTTTAAGAATATTGGGTTTAATTAATTAAAGAAAAGATCTAGAATTAACGGGAAAGGAACTAGCTGGGCCATGAGCTCTTATTGTAATGATATTTCAGCTGTGTGACAGTGACAGATGTATACACGTCAAATACATCTGTCTCATAATAATAGCAAAACTATCATGGCAATAAGGGGTTATGGTAAGGCCCCTGTTAGCATTATGGGTAAGCGCAAGTACTTTAAACACGTCAATAACATTTGAAGGATAACTTGCGTAATGTCACTAATATATTATGTGCTGTGATTTGATCGTCTGTTCAGAAAGAGAACTTTTGCATCGAGGACAAAAAGTGACTCTATGATTCCAACATGGCAACCCATTCCTGCCACCTTCCCCTATAGGTCTAAAAAGGCCACTTTGGGAGAAAAAAGCCTCGTTGGGGTGGTTTAATATTGTCACCGAGACTATTGGCTAATAAACATATAAGATATTAAAAGATCAAAATGGTACGGACATGTAATTGTATTCCTAAATAAATAAAATATAGTTGAATCCAGCAGTGCCTCTCATCCCGCAACGGTTCCCTTTCTGAACTAGGACGGTTCAACTTATTAAAGCTGCAGTAGGTAGAGGTGCCGTCACGATAATTGAGCGCTGAGCGGGCATAACTGCAAATGTATTTGTTCGCACTCACACTATAAAGACCCAGAAAATTACTACTGTGCATTAATCGCTCAATATAGGTGATGACACCGTGCTATCAGAGTGCCTAGTGCGAGGTTTCTTAAAATCGCCGTCTCAAGTCATCGCATCAACGTAAATGCAGATTTGTATGGGCTCACAATAGTGTCATCTTTAGGGCGACAGACGGCGCTGTTTCGATCTTATACAAAGTGAAAAACTCGCACTAGGCCCTCTGGTGGGCTGTATGCTTGCTAACTAACTTTACAGTATAAAACTAAGTATTTAGTGTTATTGTAATTTGATTTCAAATGTTGACAGGCATAAGGATTGTTATCGCTAATTAAGCGAATGGAATGGAGAATAAACGGTTTGAAAATTAATATGTATTTATTTAATTTTTAGCTTTGCCCCGCGTATAGGTAAAAGAAAGTAAGTAGCCTAATTTACTCCTTGTAATATTAGCTATCTGCCAGTGAAAGCCCCATTAAAATCGTTTTGGAGTTTAGTCAACAGACGGACAGAGAAAAAAATTAAATTGATTTTTTAAGTCGGTTATGTATATATTTTCATATGCATCTGATGAACATCTGTTATTTTGGAATTACAAACAGACACTTCAATTTTAATTATGCTTAGATTACATAAATATTATTGTGATGGACTTTTTATTTAATTACGGTAACTTAAGATAAAGAAGTCTATCATTAAGGTCCTTACTTTCATTCCAATAAATTATCTATAGTTAAAATTATTATGAAATTAATATACATCAAATCTGACAACGGGAGATAGCATTCCATCTATATGCTATACCTTTGATAGGTTATTGAAAACGGCCGCTAAATAAAAGGACTCGGCTTCATAAAGACATTATGTAAAAAAGATAAATAAAAAAAAATATTTCAATGTTAAAAGACATATATTGATAATTCAATATAACATAATATACTTAAATATATTATTATTTATAACAATACAGTTATAAGCATAGAGTATTTAGGACTACTCATAATTTCTCTTTACTTTTCACTTCCGCGCCATTTTCGTTTGACACCTCGTTTGACGTTTCTATGTCATTGACCTCTTTGGTAGCTTCTTTGACGTCATCAGTCTCAGTGACGCTAGATTGTGTGACGTCATTGGACTCTGTCGCCCCAGAGTCGGGAACTTCCGATGCTTTCTTGAACTTGTTCACGTCTGAAATGAGTTTAAATAAGTACAAATGCCGTCACGAATTATGAGCGCTGACCTTGAATACGCAGTAGTAATTTTATATGCTTGTCTCTGTTCTTCTATGCAGGTTTCCTCACGATGATTTCCTTCACCGTAAAGCACGTGGTTTGAAACCTCTGTACAGGCGCTTTTGGAATTCGAATTTGCGTCGCTTGCGTAGCAGGCGACTGCTCAAACCTCAAGGCCACCACGGCTCTCAAAGTAATTAGTAATTTAAATATACCAAACCAATGAATTTTCACCCTTATTCCAAAGGACATACATACCATATTTGCTATAGTCAGCACCAAGCAGCCTCAAGTAATGCACGGTGTCGGGAGTGGCGGTGTAGGCCCTCAGGGAGTGGACTCCTCTCCAGCCCACTAAGGTCAGTTGTAGGTTCGTATCCTCGGCCTTGTACTCTAGGATGCAGCTGCCTGTTGCTGTGGAAAAGACAGACAAATCGTTTAGCAAATGATTTTTTTAAGTAAGCGAGCTGTAATGGCCGTAGAGTCGGAGCAGTCCGTGGTAAGCGACGCAAATTCGAATCCCAACGCGGCCTGTACCAATAAGTTTTACAAAGTCATGTACAGTGATTTCACACCACGTGATTTACCATCGCGGGGAAACCTGCATATGTCCGAGAATAAATCCAGACGTATGTTTAGTGCCTGAGACGGCGATGGACTCTCCCTCTATAACGTTGGCACTTAATCATAATCGGTGAAAAGTGGGTGTTGTTATTACATCACGTCTGCCTAAATAAGCAGTGCTCAACATTTGTGACGATGAAGGAAAACATCGTGAGGAAACCTGCATATTTCTGAGAAGTAATTCAATGACGTATGTCAAGTGTCTGAGACGGCGATGGACTCACCATCTGTCACGTTGGCACTTAATCATAATCGGTGAAAAGTGGGTGTTGTTATTACATCACGTCTGCCTAAATAAACAGTGCTCAACATTTGTGACGATGAAGGAAAACATCGTGAGGAAACCTGCATATTTCTGAGAAGTAATTCAATGACGTATGTAAAGTGTCTGAGACGGCGATGGACTCACCATCTGTCACGTTGCCACTTAATCATCTTCGGTGATAAGTGGGTATTGTGATTACAACACCTCTGCCTACCCCTTCGGGGAATACAGGCGTGAGCATTTGTATGTATGTAACATTTGTGATGTCTGAATACACTCTTGTCGTGTCTGTGTGTCTATACCACATCGTATGTACCTACGCGCCAGATTGTTATATAATTAACCTATCCTACATATTGTTTATGCTTACCGTTCTGAAAATCGAATGTACGCCCCTGCCATAAAATTCACCTTATTATCAAAGTCCCTTACCAAAATCCTTGACAAGTTTCTGTGTGTGTTCTGAGAACAGCTTCACATCAGGTGGGTTGCTGGGATTGTCGTTCTGCAGGACTAGTATTAGATCTTCCTTCAGTATCCTCAGTCTTCGCTTCGAACCAAGAAGGGATTTTATACTGGGCAGCCCTTCTTGTGATAACCTGTTGAACAACAAAACCGGTTATAAAGCACTTCCCCTAAAAATATGCTCACGCCATCCCCAAAGGGGTAAGCCTTAGCAGGTTGTAACAACAACACCTACATGTCACCGAATTTAATTAAGTGCCTACGTGACAGAGGGTGACAGACACTTCAATTTTATTTATCTGTATATACATATGCTCTAGCCTGTATTCCCCGAAGGGGTAGGCAGAGGTGTACTTTTGGAACAAAAACATTCGCCAGTTATGTTTAAGAGCCGTGGTAGCCTTGGGGTTGGAGCAGTCGCCTGCTACGCAAGCGACGCAAGTTCGAGTCCCAGCGGGGCCCGTACCAATGAGTTTTCCAAAAAACTTCTGTGAAGTGATTTCACACCACGTGCGTTACGTTACCTGCATATGTCTGAGAAGTAATTCAAAGACGTACGTATAGTGGCTAGACGGCGATGGACTCACCCTCTGTCACGTTGGCACTTGATCATATTCGGTGAAATGTGGATGTTGTTTCAACACCTCTGCTTACCCCTTCGGGGACCCTTCTGGGATGGCGTGAGCATATATAAATTAGGGTAACATGTACAAAGAGTCCTCACCTAAAAGGGCACACCATATTCTTATTATCACACCTAACGAAGGTTTTAACACCAGTATTGATAATTTTGACAACACTCTCATTACGTTTCACAACATCCCTCACAATAGCCGACACCAAATATATATTCTTCTTCTTGCCCACGTGACACCTTGTCAGAAGACATGTGGGATCAAAGTCTTTCAACTCGTAAAATTCTTTTATCGACGGGTATACGTCTTCATCTTCCCCTGAGAAGAAAACGAAAGGGTCTTCCCTGTAGCCCCCCATTCTCCTCTTCTTCTTGGGTGGTTCCTTCTTTTCTTCCTGCGGTGAACATTCAGGTTCGGTCTTCTGGTCTTTTTCCCATGGTAATGGGGCGATCTTCTCGAAGACTGCTACGAAAAATCCTCCCGTGTCTTGTTGGTGAGGGAAGATTCTTATACTGGAAAAGTTGTAAAGAAACATGAAAAATTTATTTAAAATCACCCATTTTTTTCTTAAAAATAATGTTTTTTGTACCATTTCACATATTGTTAAATCACAGAATTCTTACCATTTGTCAAGGTGGTATTTGTCGACGTCTTCAGGCTTGGGCGGGAACATCTGAGGCCTGACCACAGTCTGCCACTTCTCAGGCACATCCTCGTACTTATCATAGAACACCATGTCCTTGGAAGCCGGCCGCCAATGGGTCATGCCTGGAAAGAAAACAATTATTTCCACACATATTATCATCCCCAAATTACAAAATTATATTATATACATACATACATATGCTCACGCCTGTATTTCCCGAAGGGGTAGGCAGAGGCCACAATACACAAAATATGATTAAGTGCCAACATGATGGAGGATGAGTCCATCGCCGTCTCAGGCACTACAGGTTTCCTCACGATGTTGAGACGTCACGTGGTGGGAAATCATTGCACATAAGTATTTAGAAAAACTCATTGGTACAGGCCGCTGGGATTCGAACTCGCGTCGCTTGTGTAGCAGGCGACAACGCAAGCCGTACGGTTATTACGGCTCTTATTAGCGGACATCAAGCGGTTTCACCCGCGTGGAACTACGCGGGTGAAGCGTTCCCGTGGGAGTACGGGGATAAAATATAACCTATATTAATCAGTGATAATGTAGCATTCAAATGGTGCAATATTTTTTTAAATCGGTCCAGTACTTTTTGAGCCAATTCGTTACAAACATACTTACATACAAATCCTTCCTCTTTATAATATATATATATCTTATATTTTATTGGAAATGATAGTAACCTTTCTTGTAGTTGAGTCCAGGCAGCATGTCGGCCACGTCCAGCAGGCGCACGGCGCCCTGGGCCTCCAGCAGCAGGCGGTGCACGACGGCCTCGTTCTCCACGGGGTTGAAGGAGCACGTGGAGTACACCAGCCGCCCGTTGATGGCCAGCAACTCGCAGCCACGTTTTGCCACGCGATATTGAATACTACGAACATACGGACATAATATGCATATGAACTAACTACAAGCACTACAGAACCTAAGAAGAATTGATAAATGAATAATGTATGAGCATGATCACTCGCACTCCCCACAGTCATTCAGTGCTTCGAATTGTATATAATATGTAAATAAATATGTATATATATATGCTCACGCCATCCCGGAAGGGTCCCCGAAGGGGTAAGCAGAGGTGTTGTAACAACACCCACATTTAACCGAATATGATCAAGTACCAACGTGACAGATGGTGAGTCTATCGCCGTCTCAGACACTTTACATACGTCATTGAATTACTTCTCAGAAATATGCAGGTTTCCTCACGATGTTTTCCTTCACCGTAAAGCACGTGGTGTGAAATCTCTGTACATAAGTTTTTAAGAAAAACTCATTGGTACAGGCCCCGCTGGGATTCGAACTTGCGTCGCTTGCGTAGGAGGCGACTGCTCAAACCTCAAGGCCACCACGGCTCTTTTTTATACAAATACCCAAAATTATTTTTGTTCGATAAGGTTTTCAACAAAATACTTTCAAATCGTCAATTTTACAGGACTATACATGCTACCGCCAGGTACGGAAGGTTGCTTTTACTGAGAAGAACCTGGCAAGAAACTCAGTAATTACACATATCAAAAATATTATACAATTTAAAGAATATAAAATACATCACTTAGGAAATGTACAAATGTCGATAAAAATTTGCATAAAGTAACAGTCTAGTAGTTCTACTTATATTTAAATGTGTAGCTTGAGATGTTATAAAAGGTTACCCGTGTAAGTTATTCCCATTGCCGGTGGACCATTTGGTCCATATGTCGGGGTTCTTGCGCAGCGTGGCGTCCCCCGAGCACGGCACGTCGCACAATATGCGATCGAACTTCAACGGGACCGTCTTATTGCTGTCCTGTTATAACAAAAAAACTATATCTATACTCAGGGGCGTGCATTCGATATAAGCAGATAAGCAGTGCTTACCATTTTTGATCACTGAATGTGAATATAGACTCTATATCAGCAGCTTTGCCCCAAATTAAAATAGCATAGGACATAATACTATGAATATAACAAAAATATACAAGTCGAGCTGTTTCTATGTCTGTAGTTTCTAACTCTAGTTTCGTTATCACCTTTGAGCTACCATAACTTGACAGATGTCGGCGAAATTTGCTGTCGTATTGTAATTATATTTTATCAGTTTTCCAGTGCCTGAGAACATGGTCAGAATGATGTTTTCCATAAATTAAACCTAGCTAGATCAATTTTTTGCCCCTGAAACCCCCAACATACAAAATTTCATGAAAATCGTTGGAGCCGTTTCCGAGGTTCTGATTATATATCTTAATATATATAAATCTCGTGTCACAATGTTTGTCCTCAATGGACTCCTAAGCCACTTAACCGATTATAATAAAATTCGCACACCATGTGCAGTTCGATCCAACTTGAGAGATAGGATAGTTTAAATCTCAAATTATAGTCGCAAAGACTATATTTTATCCCATTACTCCCACGGGAACGGGAACTACGCGGGTGAAACCGCGGGACGTCCGCTAGTATATATATACACGTATTGCTCGTTTAAAGATATAATATTAAAGTGTCTGTTAGCAATTCCAAAATAAGAGCTTTTCACTTAATGCATCAGCAATTATATACGGTACTTACATAAGAAGCTAATTGAAAAACAATCTCTTGTCTGTCTGTCCTGTTCGATCCGGGTAATCTCCGAAACGGCTAGACCGATTTTAGTGCAGATGGCTAATGTTACTAGGAGTACCGTGCCAGTTACCAACAGTTTAACCACGTCTACTCAACTGTGGACAGTCAGGAGATACCAAATATATAAGTAATACCTGAGGGTCTGTGATTTGGAGAGAGGGCATGACAGCGGAGTCGTGGTTGGTGATGAGGATGCACGGGGAGTTCAACCTCTTGGCCTGGTGCACCAACATGTAGCAACGGCTGTTGTCCACGTCATTTGCCATCACGAAGCCTGCAATATTTTAGTTGAAGATATTTATTCAGTTTACACCCTGGAAAGGCATGTGGGGAGAGCGAGTGATCAGTGTCATCCCCAGCAAAGACAAGATCTTCCCTTGAGGCGGGTGTCTGGGGAACACCGGCTCCAACTGTTCTAGTCGGAAACTTATAAATTGCAATGCGCTCGAAAACTCTTATTGCGCGATTTAGGTTCTCGTGTATTTGTGCTCAAACTTTGCAATTGTCAGCGAGTAGCGCCATCTATGTAGCGAGTAGAGAAACACTGCTACATTATTAGAACCATACCTATCAATTCCCATATGTTCATATTATATATCTACCAATAAAAATAAAAAATAAATATTTTTAAATTTATATCAACCACCAACCAATGCGCTGTGCCAAAATGCGTGCCTCTATATATAATTAATTTAAATCTATTAATGTGCAAATACAAACAGACACTTCAATTTAATTTAGCTGTATATAAGTACAGTTGTAGGCAGATTTTTTTTGTCGGGCAATTTCGAGATTCGAACCCTACTTCTTTTCAAATTTGAGGGTAGTTATAACACGTGTACCTGTGGGTATTTTGTCCTCGTCTGCATGGAGGAACTCTATCAGCTGAGCAGTCTTGGACCCTGGTGCTGCGCACATGTCCAGAACCTATCAAACATAAATGAAGATTGCACTTCTATGAAAGTTGCTGTCGCCTGCTACGCAAGCGACGCAAATTCGAATCCCAGCGGGGCGTGTACCAATGAGTTTTTCTTTTATGTGCAGTGATTTCACACCACGTGCAGAAAACATCGCTTTGGCTATTGAAAAACTCCTACAATATCATAACAATACTAAGGTAAATTTCACCGACATCAGTTCAGACATGAAGCTTCCAGTCTATGGGGCGATAACAAGACTAGAATATCCTATTTTTTCTTTAACAAGTTACATACATTAATACAGATGCTCACGCCAATATCCCATGGGGCATGTAGGCAGAGAGCACCGTTTGTCACATGCCAAATGGCAAGTTCAAAATTCAAAATATCTTTATTTGATTAGACTTTTAACAAAGTACTTTCAAATCGTCAGAACGACAAGATTACATCGGAAGGTAGCTTTTACTGAGATGAACCTGGCAAGAAACTTAGTAATTACTCTTTTAAAAAAAAAGTAATTTTACAATATAGTTTTATGGTTATAGAACTTTATTTCTCTTAAGAATTTACAATTAACTTACAGAGAAAGATAAGTTTAGTATGTATTTGCCGTTCCGTTAGGCGTGGTGATTTAAACATCTCAATGGTATTAAGTAAGTACATGATTTCTTAACGTTCATTAATATTTAAACATTACAGTTATTTTACTGGCTACCTATAACTGACTGACAAAATTAGAAATATTAACTAATGTCATGTTACAAGTTTTTAGTATACAAATGTGACCTTATGCTCTGGTCGGACGTCAAGCACGACGGGTGGTATCATAGAGACGGTCTCTTGTCTGGACACTCCACCGGCGGCAGTCTCGGCCACCAGGAAGTTATGGAGCTTGTAGAACGGCTCGCTGCGTCTGATGTCTGTCCTAGACAGACGGAGCTGCCACGCTAAACCACCTGGGTACCTAGGAAAAAACATATAACAGATGACGTCACGAGTTATGAGCGCTCGTTGGGCTTGATCTGCTATGATCTATACTAGATTGTAGCTGCTGTACTAGATTTTTAGTAATGTTAATTTTTATCGACATTTGTGCATTGGAACATTGTCCATGAGCTTACGTTTTTAAAATTATTTATTTTGTATTCTTTAAATTGTATAATATTTTGAAAAGAGTAATTACTGAGTTTCTTGCCAGGTTCTTCTCAGTAAAAGCAACCTTCCGAACCTGGCGGTAGCATGTATAATCCTGTATAATTATGTCATTCTGACGATTTGAAAGTACTTTGTAAAAAGTCTAATCGAATAAAGATACTTTTGACTTTGACTTTGACTTTGACTATGCAAGCGGCGCAAGTTCGAATACCAGTGGACCTGTACCAATTTTTCTAAAAGTGCTTTACGTTGAAGGAAAACATCGTGAGGAAACCTGCATATGTCTGAGATGCAATTCGAAGACGTATGTATAGTGCCTGAGACGGCGCTGGACTCATCCTCTGTCACGTTGGTACTTAATCATCTTCGGTGAAAAGTGGGTGTTGTGATTATAACACCTCTGCCCACCCCCTCGGGGAATACAGGCGTGAGCATATGTATGTATGTATGCATTTTTTGTCTTACCAGGATAAGTTTATAGGCTTGATCACCTCCTCTCTCTCCTCACCCTCGACCTCCATCTTGACATTGAGTATCTCTGAGAAGTATTCACTCTTGACGATATTCATCAAGGCATCAGCCTCCGTTTTGGAACCAGTTATCCTGAAGGCTGTCGGCAAGTTCTCCCTTAAGGCCTTCATGAAGATCGGCCATTCTTCTTCTGTGCAAATCTTTTGAGTCTGTGGAATTAATTTTTTTTCACAGAAGAACTAAACAATTGTAAGACTATATATTATGTATATGTTTATTATGTAATTTTTAGGATTCCGCAAACAAAGGGTAAAACGGGACCCTATTACCAAGACTCCGCTGTCCGTCTGTCCATCAATCACCAGGCTGTACCTATCTCACAAGCCGCGATAGTTAGACAGTTGTAATTTTCACAGATGATGTATTTCTTTTGCAGCTATAATAATACTAAAGAACAGAATTAAATTAATATGTAACGTGGCTCAAATACAAAAATGCGCAGTTCTCCCCTCAATTTTCAATGCGCGCAAAGCTCATTTCCGCTCCTATATGGTTAGATATCGACGTTCATAAGTAAAAATTACATAAATAAATATGCTCACGCCATCCCAGAAGGGTCCCCGGAGGGGTTAGCGGAGGTATTGTATCAACACACATTTCACCGAATATAATTAAGTACCAACGTGACAGAGGGTAGATCCATCGCCGTCTCAGGCACTATCCATACGCTTTTAAATTTCTTCTCAGAAATGCAGGTTTCCTTACGATGATTTCCTTCGCCGTAAAGCACGTGGTGTGAAATCACTGCACATACATTTTTAGAAAAACTCATTGGGAATCGAGCTTGCGTCGCTTGCGTAGCATGCGACTGCTCAAACCCCGAGGCCACCACGGCTCTTCATGTTCATAAGTGTTACGTTAAATAAATTCGTGATCACTCGTTATTTTATCCGTGCCGCTTAGTTTATCTGCAATTAGCAATAAAATTTAAAGTGCGACAAGAAAATTGAACATTCGATAACAATCACACGTACATAGTGTAAATAAATAAAAATAAATTAATTTGATTCGATTTACGTATAATACGTAACATTACATATCCTTTTGGTTTATATCCTTGGTTATCTTTAAGATGAATAAAGGTAAGTTATTTATAAATAGGTTAATATATTTATTTATTTAATCCATACATTTTACACCATTACTATGACCAAATTAATAGTATTTTTCAGAAAGATCAAATTGGGAGCACTCGTAACCGAAGAAAGTGTATTAAGAGATGCATGAATGTGGATGAAGCGAAAGAAGTATGTAAGGATCGTAGCATGTGGCAAACAGTGGTCTCTGCCTACCCCCATGGGATACAGGCGTGAGCATATGTATGTATGTATGTAAATGCAAAAAAATCACACACCACTCAATAAGTTTCATTATGGATCTCATCTCAAGTTGTGTTCATTAATATATTTTATTATTTCAAAACACACTGCTGGTCAAGTCGTCATAAGCACTTTCGTTGTATACTGACAATCTTTGTAAATGTGCGTGGCGTGCGTGTATATGAAGAGACCTACACTCAGCTGTGACTGACTATATTTATAAAGAAGAAGAATTATTGTACAAGTCCGCACTATAACGATCGTGTATCTCTACAATTATGAGTGTGCAACGATTGGCAGTGTACAACGAAGAAGGGGCTGAAAACCTTACCATGACCATTGCCATGACACATTGACAATGATCATGAGACAGATGTATGTGACCTAACACCAATAAGAACTTATAGTAAGGTCCCAGTTGAGTAATTTGTTTTGTTTTAGTGATGCTGCATGAAATTATACAATGGTTCCTGATCATGTCAGTATTACTGTTGGTGCCATCAGCATGGAGCAGCATTGACGATGACGAACTGGTGTACATAGCGAACCCCATCGAAGCAAACATGCCAGGACATTGGATGCCGTTGAGCATTGTTAAAGCCTTCTTAGAGAGAACCACCAAGAAACGCTTATTACTAACCCGACCTTGGAAACCTATGAAACCGAGACCAAAAACAAGAAAACCTACAACCAAATTATTTCAGCCTGCAACACCTAAGTCTACAATTCCAACTAAAACATTGCCTAAATCTACAGCCGAACCGACAACTACAACCACTGAACCAACAACCACAACCACTAAACCGACAACCACAACCACTGAACCAACAACTACAACCACAACTACTGAACCAACAACTACAACCACAACCACTGAACCGACAACCACAACCACTGAACCAACAACCACAACCACCGAACCGACAACCACAACCACCGAACCAACAACCACAACCACAACCACTGAACCGACAACCACAACCACCGAACAAACAACCACAACCACTGAACCGACAACCACAACCACTGAACCGACAACCACAACCACCGAACCAACAACCGCAACCACTGAACCGACAACCACAACCACCGAACCAACAACCACAACCACCGAACCGACAACCACAACCTCCGAACCAACAACGACAACCACTGAACCGACAACCACAACCACAACCACTGAACCGACAACCACAACCACTGAACCAACAACCACAACTACTGAACCAACAACCACAACCACAACCACTGAACCGACAACCACAACTACTGAACCAACAACCACAACCACTGAACCGACAACCACAACCACTGTACCTACAACCACAACCACTGAACCGACAACCACAACCACTGAACCTACAACCACAACCACTGAACCGACAACCACAACCACTGAACCTACAACCACAACCACTGAACCAACAACCACAACTACTGAACCAACCACCACAACCACTGAACCAACAACTACAACCACTGAACCAACCACCACAACTACAACCACTAGACCCACAACTAAAAAGAAAAAGGTAGTACAGAAAAAACCGAAAAACGCACATGCTAATGTAAATTAATATATATTTTTAATTTTAATGAGGTTAGCATCTGAATTATATATACTGAACGGACGGCTGTCACTGCTGAACAGACAATTGGAACAGCTCAACCGGCAATTACAACAATTGAACCAACAACTAAGATTAAAAAGTCTGTAGCACGGAAAAATGTGTATGCTCATGCAAATAAGAATATTTTTTAATTTAATTAAGTAAGTCTTGGCATAATCCCGAGAGACAGATTTGGGCCAAGTCTACTTGTAATTAGTTTTTAGTACTGTTCCTTGTTATATATTTTATATTATTCTAGCAGTTATTAGTAGGGATTTATTATATTTTTCTTTTTTATTTGTATCCATCATTATGAAGGTAACTTTGATGATTAAAGCTTTAAAAACCTTAAAAATATAATCTAATAACTAAAAACCTAAGTGAAAAAGAATAATATAATAAAAATAAAAATTATAAATAAAACACTGAATTTAAATTAGTGTCTGCGGGAATGGTGCCCAGCAAGCTGGCTGCGCTACCTCGCTGGATCGCTAAGCTAATCCTCTGACCGAGGTAAGAACCAGCTCGTCACCAGAGACGTCAACCAGGCATTTTGAAAGATCCTTAAAAAGGACTTTCGCATTTGGCCCCCATGGCCCTAGTCTCAACCCCAAACGGCAGAAATATACAATTATAGCTGATGATGAATCTGCATATTTCTGCCACATGAGGTTTTCTTAAAGCTTTAAATATCTTAGCAAATAATAAATCATTTGGTTGGGTCGTGGAGCCCTCAATGACTGAACATAGCTGGTATTTTTTTAATATAATTGTTACTTAATTCCATAGATCATCTACTTTTAAAAACAACAGTACTAAAATATATATCAAACTATCTGTGCCCAATAGTTTCATCCGTGTTAGTTTCATGCTTTTCATTTTGCTGAACCCTATTATTTTTTTATAATTACAATCAACCTTCCGAACCTGGCGGTAGCATGTATAATCCTGTATACTAATGTCATTCTGACGATTTGAAAGTACTTTGTAAAAAGTCTAATCGAATAAAGATACTTTTGACTTTTGACTGTTTTTTGACTTTAAAAGGAGCCTAAGGTACTCTTTAAGACATCAGCTACTTACTTAAAGTTTTTAATAATTTGTTGCCACAACAGAAATACATCATCTGTGAAAATTTCAACTGTAACTTTATGAAGTTTAAAAAGATAATGACGCACAAAGACGCCTTAGTAATAGGGTATCGCTTTTCTTTTCACGTTTAAGTTATTAGCTTAAAAATCTGAACTGACTAACCTTATAATACTCCTCAAACGCCGCGTTTTCTTTCACTATGTCTTCGTAATGCTTCCTCACGTCAGCCGCAGGCTTTTCTTGAGGATTCTTTGCCTAAAATAATTGATAACAATAAATAATTGTATCGAAATGCGGTGTCTCAATGTGGGGCAAAAATATATATGTTTTTTTACTTGTTCTTTTTTGTCCCGCTTCCGTTGAGCGAACCTATTTACGTTGCGATTTTTACGACCCATCCTTTTCAAGTAAGCACCAAGAGTAACAAGTCGTATTTGTGTTAAATTTATGGATAAAACCATTAACTTATAAGCACACGGTCTATGTTTTTACTCAAAGGCGGTTCAGGAGCATATTTTATCAACCAAGCCAGCTGCCAATGACCTGCCACACAGACAGATTGACAGATGATGCCAGGAAAATATTAGGTTATAAATTGATGCTACTGACCTTTATTATACTGTAAGAAAGCATGGAAGCAAAAAATTATTTACTGAAAATTCCCCTATAAGTAATAAATTTTTTTTATTCGCGGAACATCAACAAATTTAGTGTCTGTTTGAAATTCTAAAACAACAGTTTTTCACTAAATGCGTCTATAAAAGTAGGTATATGAAAAACATTTTTTTTTTAAATATCTGTTACGCTCTCTTTGTTGCGGCTAACTTTTACTTGACTATCACTGGCAGAAGGTAATGTTATAAGGAAATATATTTGACTAAAAACAATAGCTCAAACTAACATAATATGTATAATTGAAATCTTACGTAAGACCGCGGGGCACGGGTCACAGCTAATATGCAATGAATTTCTAGTAAATTCTGATTATTTTTAAAAGGTCTCTACAGGCAGACCTCCCTGTGAGTAAAGTCCCAGTACAGGGAGATTATAAGTCTGTGGAATAGCCAGTTAGAGATCAGTCAGTCAAAAGTACTGTCAGCAATCTGTCAGTGTCACAACGATTACGAACAGCAAGCAGAGAACGACTAACCCAAACCCTAACTCTGTGAACTCTTGAGATGGATTGAAAACTTTACAAAAGTTGACTTTACAGAAGACAATAAAAGAGAAAAGGTAAGAGTTTCCCGTAGAGAAGAGAAATGAGAGAGGGGAACTTGATTGATCATGTTTTGTTATTAGTATTGTATTTATCTTTAAATTTGGGGGAGGTTTTAATAAGATACTAATTTAAAAAAAAATATTGATACTATGAATGTAACACACAAACATCATAGAATGAACTACTTGCATAATTTGATTTAATTGAGTTAATGGCAATCTGTGATAATATTATAGCCTAGCGGTTTCAACTGCGAAGACGATTAACTTCAAAAGTTACCTCATTAGTTAACTTGTAATATTAGCTATCTGTTGAAAGTCCCGTTAAAATAGCTCCAGCCGTTCCACACATTATCCAGAACAAACAGACAGACACAGAAAAAAAATGTTTTTTATGTAAGTAGCAACAAGACACAAAGCAGTTAATCTTTCAGTTTTAATTCAAGTCCTCTATCTATCAAGTAAATATTAACTTTAAGTTCCTAGAGATAAGATTCAATTTACATAAATACATGTAGACTATAATAGGTTATGTTACAAAGTAAATTAATATCTATGCTGGTGTAAATAAGGTTGCTGTTTGTGTGAAATAAAAAACAATTGTTCATTCTTCTTTTATCATTGCTGATAACTTCTCATTTGCAATACATTAGGTAACTGTTAGTTATTTAGTCTAGTGGAAGATACCGGTGTTTAGGAGTGAAAAATTCACTAGTGCAAACATATAGGTAATTATAAAATCTCTAAGTATACAAAAAAAAAGAGGCGTGGTGGCCTACGCAAGCGACGCAAGTTCGAATCCCAGCGGGGCCTGTACCCATGAGTTTTTCTAAAAAACTTATGCACAGTGGTTTCACACCACATGCTTTACGGTGAAGGAAAACATCGTGAGGAAACCTGCATATTTCTGAGAAGTAATTCAATGACATATGTAAAGTGTCTGAGACGGCGATGGACTCACCCTCTGTCACGTTGGCACTTAATCATCTTCGGTGAAAAGTGGGTGTTGTGATTACAACACCTCTGCCTACCCCTTCGGGAATACAGGCGTGAGCATATGTTAATTTTACATGACTATACAGGTTGTAGGTGAAAATAGGACAGTTGTTAAAATATGTGATATGTGATTCTAGGAAGCAAATCAAATTATTATGACAAAAATATCTTCATCCATTTTCGATTAATTGACGCTCAAAGTTGACCATATTTTCCCAAGACCTTATTTAATCAACGGTAACGTAGATTTATTCACGTGAAATCTTACTATGTTTTTATTTTTTGTCTCCCACTAATAGTTCCTGAAATAATCCTATAAAACCATTTTTGAAAACAAGTTTAATTAGAGCATATGTAACGCGGCCGCGCGTTCATTCAATTGCTTAAGGCCGCGAGCTCTTCGGCCCTTAGCAACCATAGCCTATAACTATTACTAGTTATCGTTGGAACTGGATATTTTACGACTTCAACATAGTGATATATTCATAAAGCCCTACAACTTCTAGAAGACAACTGTTCCTTTTTCTCCAACACCTTGTATTATTCGAGTACGGGAAAAAAACACTGGATTAGTGCAAGGTTAATGGCAATAGATTTGCCCCCTATTACATGGGACTAACATTTTACATGTTCAATGTGGGCTTTCTATATGAACATCTATATCGCCTCCCTCGGGAACACAGACTTTGCATAAGTTTTAATGTGTGATGTATGGAAAAACCATGTTTTTTTCCAGATAAAGAATGTCTCCGCCCAAAGGTTTCCAGTTCGCGATCGACCGTGGAGGCACGTTCACCGATGTGTTCGCGCGCTGTCCTGGCGGCAGGGTGAGAGTCATGAAGCTGTTGTCGGTAGATCCGAGCAACTACCCTGACGCACCTACTGAGGCCATCAAGAGGATATTACAAGAGGTAATGTTATATAGATATGTTCACGCCTGCATTCTCTCAAGAGGTAGGCAGAGGAGTTGTAATAACAATACCCACTTGTCACAGAAGATGTTTAAGTGCCAACGTGACAGATGGTGACTTAATCGCCTTCTCAGGCACTATACAAATGCTTTGGAATCACATCTCAGATATATTCAGGTTTCCTCACAGTATTTTAATTCACCATAATGCATGGTGTAAAAACACTGCACATAAGTTTTTTAGATAAACTAATAGGTACAAGCTGCTGGGATTCGAACTTGCATCTTTTGCATAGCAGTTCTTTTTTGGATGTTTTTAAGTTCTGTAATAAATGTTTATTATTATTATTAATATTGGTCAACGATACATATTTTCTGCGTTTGCGGTTGAAACTCTGGGACCTTGGGGTCCAGATGCTCATCAACTTTTCAAAGAGGTTGCACGTCGTCTGGTAGAAGCTTCTCGTGACAAGCGGGCTGGGGCTTTTCTCGCTCAGAGAATCAGCATTGCTATTCAACGTGGCAATGCTGCCAGCCTTCTTGGCACGATCCCGAGAGACACCGATTTGGGCCAAGTTTTCTACTTGTAATTAGTTTTTAGTTACTTATTTATTATTTGTTATTAGAATATAAAACATTAAGTATTATATTTTTATTAATATTATATTCCCATCAGGAGACAGGTAATGCTCTTGATGCAGCAGGCAAAGTGAACTCGAATTTGATAGAGTCTATCCGGATGGGTACGACGGTGGCGACCAACGCGTTGTTGGAGCGCAAGGGCGCTAAAATGGCGCTGATCATCAACAAGGGTTTTAAGGACTTACTTTACATTGGCAATCAAGCGAGGCCACATATATTAAAATTGGTAAGTTTGTTTTTACGGTGCAGCACCACTTTATTGAATCACTTTGTCGTCCGTCTGTCTGTATGTCAAGAACATTTTGTCGGGAATTTGTGGAGGTATTGACCCTTGGAGCTGTGAAAAAAATCAAACTTCTAAGGCATCGCAATCAAAGTATACTGTCGTTTATGACACGGTTTATGATAATGTTAAGGAACACCTTCGTACCCGGGCCTGACTGTCACTTGGCCGGTATATTTATTGCATGCTTCTATCTGTCAAAGTCAAAAGTATCTTTATTCGATTAGACTTTTTAGAAAGTACTTTCAAATTGTCAGAGTGACATAATTATACAGGATTATACATGCTACCGCCAGGTTCGGAAGGTTGCTTTTACTGAGAAGAACCTGGCAAGAAACTCAGTAATTACTCTTTTCAAAAATATTACACAATTTAAAGAATACAAAATAAATAATTTAAGAAACGTAAGCTCATGGACAATGTTCCAATGCAGTAATGTCGATAAAAATTAACATAACTAAAAATCTAGTACATCTACTTACAACTAAATGCGTAGCTTGAGATGACCAGCCCCTACAAGCAGCATCTGTTCACAAGTATTATGTGAATGCCAGCCTCAATCTCCTCAACCATCATAGAGGGAAGTGGACAACCCGTCATCCAGTCATGTCTCCTGGGAAGGCGTGAGCATTTGTTATGTTGGTTATTATACATACATATGCACACGCCTGTACTCCCCGCAGGTGTAGGCAGAGGTGTTGTAATAACAACACCCACTTTTCACCGATGACGGTTAAGTTGGTTAATATGTTGTTTATAACACTATGTTTGCAGGACATAAGACGTCCAGGGGTGTTATACGAAGAAGTGGTCGAGGTGGACTGCAGAGTGATACCAGCGCTGGAAGACAGGTGTCAGATGGACAAGCTTGACGACTGGCACCAGGTCGTTGGCACCACCGGCGAGAAGATGCTGGTAGTCAAGGTAAGCAAAGAACTGTTATCTTTGAGATTACAAAAGACCCCTTTATAACAAAACATCGCCTGTAAGAGCCGTGGTGGGGTTTGAGCAGACGCAGGTTCGAATCCCAGCGGGACCTGTACCAATGCGTTTTGCAAAAAACTTACGTACTTACTGTGATTTCACACCACGTGCTTTACGGTGAAGGAAAACATCATGAGGAAACCTTCATATTTCTGAGAAGTAATTCAATGACGTATGTAAAGTGTCTGAGACGGCGATGGACTCACCATCTGTCATGTTGGCACTTAATCATCTTCGGTGAAAAGTGGGTGTTGTGATTACAACACCTCTGCCTACCCCTTCTGGGAATACAGGCGTGAGCATATGTATGTACTATTAGTCACGTTCATTTACCATCAGGAGAAAAAAATATTGCCATCCAACGAAATCTTGTATACGTGCACAACTAGCGCCATCTATTGAGTTACGACAGAACTTTTATGATTAACAGGATCTCGACGAAGATGCTGTAAAGCGGGACCTGTTGGAGTTGAAGAGGAAAGGCATTGAGAGCATAGCCGTTGTGTTGGCACACAGCTACACGTACCACGACCATGAGATTCGTATTGGCAAGATTGCGAACAGCGTTGGTGAGTTATACTTTTATTGCAACATCTTCTATCTATATAAATATAAAAATGCCATCCTAGAAGGGTCTCAAGCAGAGGTGTTGTAATAACACCCACATTTCACCGAATATGTTTAATTGCCAACGTGACAGATGGTGAGTCCATCGCCGTGTCAGGTACCATACATATCTTTGAATTACTTTTCAGACATATGCAGGTTTTTTAACGATGTTTTCCTTCAACGTAAAGCGCGTGGTGTGAAATCTTTACCCGTAAGTTTTAAAAACTCAGTGGTTCAGGCACCGCTGGGATTCGAACTTGCGTCGCTTGCGTAGCAGGTGACTGCTCAATCCCCAAGGCCACCACGGCTTTTTTAAAGGCGTTTATTCATTTATTTAAGTGCTTCCCACATGCCTTACTCCTTTCGTTTCTTCTTCTACTACTAAAAGCCGTGGTGGCTTGAGGTTCGACCAGTCGCTTCCTACGTAAGGTCGAATCCCAGCTGGGCCGTTAACAACGACTTTTAAAAAAACAATATATGTGCAGTAATTTCACACCACGCGCTTTACGGTGAAGGAAAACTTGGTGAGGAAACCTGCATATGTCTGAGAAGTAATTCAAAAGACGTGTGTATAGTGCCTGAGACGGCCATGGACTCACCATCTGTCACGTTGGCACTTAATCATATCCGGTGAAATGTGGGTATTGTTGTTACAAACCCCACAGCTTTGTATATGAAAATGAAAAATATTTAGAACCGGCAAGAAACTCAGCCAGGCATCATGTACATTTCATTGAAACAATAGAACCTGGTTGACCGAGCTGTGCTCGTTTTCTTTTCAATGACGTTTTCTCAAAGATTTATGCTAAAAGAAGTGTAAAAAAGAATTTGTTTATTCTTTTCCGGTGAACGTCAGTCTCGAACCGCGGTACTCTAGTTTCCCCGTAAGCTGGAAGCCTCACGTCTGAGCTACCATAAACTGACAGATGTCGGCGAAATTTGCTGTCGTATTGTAATGATAATTTATGAGTTTTTAGTGCCTAGAAATATGGTCAAAACGATGTTTTCCGTAAATGAAATCTAGATAGACCTAGTTTTTGCCCCCTACACACTGTGTTTCATGAAAATCGTTGAAAACGTTTCCGAGATTCAGATTCTATATGCACAAGAATTGCTCGTTGATAAAAAGGTATAAATATTCACAATAGTGACATATACTTAGCTGAATGTGTTAATTTTATTTGTACCAGGATTAACTCAGGTGTCGCTATCTCACGCGGTGTCACCGTCCGTCCGTATGGTTGGTCGTGGACTGACGTGTTGTGCGGGTGCATACCTCACTCCACACATACAACACTACGTGCGAAGCTTTGCTGCCGGCTTCACTGACAACTTAAAACACACCAACGTGCTCTTCATGCATTCTGACGGTGGACTTACACCCATGGATCAGTATGTATATATTTACCCGCGTAGTTCTTGTTCCCATGGGAGTACGGATAATCTAGCTATCCATTGCTGAAAGAATTTTTCTAATCGGTCCAGTAGTTTCGAATCTTTTTATAATAATAGTATAGATATAAATATAAATAAATATTGAAATATATGTTTGCGATTTCAAATTAACAACTTATCACGAAATGCATATGAAATGAAAGTATATACAAAAAAAAACTTATTTTATAATGTTTCTCCGTCTGTCTGTTTCATGCCTGTGAGATAAAAAAAGGAAAAGATGGGGAGAAAAACATAGGAAAAGATGCCTCTCCGAGGCACAGCGAGGGTACTCGAGCGGTCATCTATCAAACTACTGGCTTTAAAATCGTCAGAATGACATGATTATATCTAGATATATACAGATAAATAAAATTGAAGTGTCTGTATGTAATTCCAAAATAGCAACTTTTCAATAAATGCATATGAAAGTATACACGGAACTGACATAAAAAATCCAATTTATATTTTTTTTATGTCTGGCCGTCTGTCTGTGTGTTCAGGCTAATCTCCGAAACGGCTGGACCGTTTCTAACAGGGAGATAGCTAATGTTACAAGGAGTAACATAGGCTACTTTTATTTATAAAAAACATTTAATTAAATTAAGTCGTTGATGAAATTAGGTCTTTAATGAAATTAAGTGCACGCCGGTAAAACTGCGGGGCACAGCTAGTAGAAAAAAAATAATGCTCACACCATCCCAGAAGGGTCCCCGAAGGGTTAATACGGAATATGATTAAGACAGATTATTGACAGAGGGTGAGTCTTTCGCCGTCTCAGGCACTATACATACGTCTTTGAATTACGTTTCAGACAGATATGCAGGTTTCCTCACGATGTTTTCCTTCACCGTAAAGCACGTGGTGTGAAATCACTGCACTTAGTTTTTTAGAAAAATCATTGGTACAGGCCCCGTTGGCTAGAAAAAGCAGTATGATTATAAATATTACCGGGTTTGGAAGGTTGCTTTTAACTTAGAAGAGCCCACAGGTCAAATTGTTCTGTTGCATAGTTTCGATGGTTCCCGAGCAATCCTGTCGGGTCCAGCCGGCGGAGTGGTCGGGTACGCGATGACTTCGTACCACAAGGAGACCGGCCTACCGGTTATAGGTAAGGTTCGATCTTCGCTTGTTAGTAAAGATGGCGCAAATAGCTCTCAGTGTTAAAATGTTTGTAGCGAAGGTTCCTGCATGATTGGGGCCACAATTTTTCAGTGATACTTACTAGTTTCTAACCGACTTCAAATAAGATGGGTTATGTTCATCAAGTATTTTTTTTAAAATTTAAATATTATTAGTTTGTTGTCTCATAAAGAAGATAAACCTTTGGTCAGAGTAGATCACGAGTAGCTCAGTTGGCATAGCAACTGCATGGTTAACAGAGGTCGTGGGTTTGATTACCGACATGTATTTGTATGTTTCATAAACATTTTTACAAATTTTGCATATTAATACAGAGCCGTGGAGGCCTTGAGGTTTGAGCAGTCGTCTGCTACGCAAGCGACGCAAGTTTGAATCCGAGCGGGGTCTGTACCGATAAGTTTTTCTAAAAACTTATGTGCAGTGATTTCACACATGCAGTGTCATCTTCGGTGAAATGTGGGTGTTGTTATTACAACACCTCTGCCTACCCTTTCGGGGGGTACAGACGTGAGCATATGTAAACATGTATAAAATGTAATGTTATTCAAACTGTCAGGTTTCGACATGGGCGGCACATCAACCGACGTGTCACGATACGCGGGCACGTTAGAACACGTTCATGAAGCGACTACCGCTGGTGTTACCATACAAGCACCCCAGTTGGGTAAGATAATAAAAATGCTATTTGTCAAATGACGAAATTATTTTTATTTTATTTTATTAAAAAAAAATACGCAATTTTAATTTTGAGAGCCGTGGAGGCCTTGAGGTTTCAGCAGTCGCCTGCTACGCAAGCGACGCAAGTTCGAATCCCAGCGAGGCCTGTACTAATGAGTTTTTCTAAAAAACTTATGTACAGTGATTTCACACCACGTGCTTTACGGTGAAGGAAAATATTGTGAGCATAAAAAAATTCTATCATGCTATCTTGTAGGACCTTGTGACGTCACAGAATAAAAATTCTCTAAAGTCACCATGTTCCTGATATCTTGTAGGACCTTGTGACGTCACAGAATAAAAATTCTCTAAAGTCACCAAGTTCCTGATATCTTGTAGGACCTTGTGACGTCACAGAATAAAAATTCTCTAAGCCCACCAGATTACTGCTATCTGATTTTTTTTCCTTTGGTAGACATCAACACAGTGGCAGCAGGTGGCGGTTCGATGCTCAGTTTCCGTTCAGGGCTGCTGGTGGCCGGCCCGGAGTCCTGCGGGGCGCAGCCCGGGCCCGCGTGCTACAGGAAAGGGGGACCATTAGCTGTCACCGACGCTAATCTACTACTAGGTTGGTACCGCATCTAAATATCCCGCGTAGTTCCCGTTCCGTGGGAGTACAGGGATAAATAAAGCTTTTGTTACTGGCTGATGATACAGCTTTCCAATGGTTAAAGAATTTTTGAAATTGGCTTGGTTGTTTTTGGTTTATTCATTACAAACATACAAATTTATCCTGTTTATAGTCAAAGTCAAAGTCAAAAGTATCTTTATTCGATTAGACTTTTTATAAAGTACTTTCAAATCGTCAGAATTACATAATTATACAGGATTATACATGCTACCGCCAGGTTCGGAAGGTTGCTTTCACTGAGAAGAACCTGGCAAGAAACTCAGTAATTACTCTTTTTAAAAATATTATACAATTTAAAGAATACAAAATAAATAATTTAAAAAAAAACGTGAGCTCATGGACAATGTTCCAATGCACAAATGTCGATAAAAATTAACATAACTAAAAATCTAGTACATCTACTTATAACTAAATACGTATAATAGTAGATAAGTGTTTTTTTATTGAGTCTAAAAACGCACTTAATGTTTTTTGCCTTTTTAGTTTTTGCAGTAAACCAATGAATACATATTTATTGAGTTAAAAGTTTCAAAACTCAATATCTGTACAAGATTAATATATAATAATAAGCGTTCATTCAATCGCTTAAGTCGCGAGCTCTTCGGCCCTTAGCAACCATAGCCTATAACTACGTTATCGTTGGAGCTAGATATTTTACGACTTCAACATAGTGATATATTCATAAAACCCTACAACTTCTAGAAGATAACTGTTCCTTTTTCTCCGACACCCTATATATTTTTTTTATTTGTTAACTGTAAAGGTCGTCTCCTACCGGAATACTTTCCCAAGATATTCGGCCCTAATGAGAACGAGGCGTTGGACAGAGAAGCTACCGTGGCTGCCTTCAAGACGCTGACCGACGAGATCAACGCCTTCTTGAAGCAAGGTGGCGGGAAGCAGGTAAGGAAGAAAGACAGACGTGGTTGCCGTGGGGTTAGAGCAGTCACTTGCTACGCAAACGACGCAAGTTTGATACCCAGCGCGAGCTTAATGGTGAAGGAAACATCTTGAGGGAACCTGCATATGTCTGAGAAGTAATTCAAAGTATAGGGCCTGAGACGGAGATGGACTCACTGTCTGTCATGTTGACACTTAATCATGTTCGGTGAAATGTGGGTGTTGTTATTACAACACCTCTCCCTACCCCTTCAGTGAATACAGGTGTGAGCATATCGCACCCTCAGAACGATAGGGGGTCAATTCAAAAGTAAATATTTTTTGGAAATCGTAATCAAAGCTCGGTAAGCTTGAATTTATAACTTAGGCAGAAACTATTTTACCAGTTAATACCACCATGTATGTATATATCGGAATCTCGGAAACGGTTCCAACGATTTTCATGAAATTTTGCATGTAGAGGGTTTCAGGGGCAATAAATAGATCTAGCTAGATTTCATTTATGAAAAATATCGTTTAGACCATGTTTTTAGGCACTGAAAAACTTATAAAATATAATTATGATAGGACAGCAAATTTCGCCGACATCTGTCAAGTTATAATAATGAGGGCGATAACGAAACTAGAGTACCCGGTTCGAGACTGACGTTCACCGAAATTTTCCTTTTTTTGAGTGAAGAAGAAACCGAACACTACTCGTAGAAATACATTTTGAGGACTGTCGTATGGTCTTAAAATAATTAAGTATTTTCGCAATTTTTAGAGTTGAGGCCCTATTTTTCTGAGCGTGCTATAGGTCGGGATAGCATATTGGGTTTTTGCAAAGATAAAAATGCCAACCTACAGGCCGGATTCTATACTCATCATATCAGCCATAGGACGTCCACTGCTGAACATAGGCCTCTCCCAATGATTTCCACCTCACCCGGTTGGAAGCGGCCTGCATCCAGCGGGTCCCCGCGGCCTTGACCAGATCGTCCGTCCATCTCGCGGGGGGCGCCCTTGCCGGTACGTCGTCTCCACTCGAGAACTCTACTGCCCCAGCGGCCATCAGTCCTTCGACCAATGTGGCCTGCCCATTGCCACTTAAGCCTGCTAACCCGATTGGCTGTGTCGGTTACCTTAGTACGTCTACGGATCTCCTCATTTCTGATTCGATCTCGTAGCGAGACACCAAGATTCTATACTATGGAGTCACAAAATATAATGTATATATATGTGTAATTTCCAGATGAGTATGGAAGAAGTAGCCATGGGCTTCATAAATGTCGCGAACGAAGCGATGTGCCGCCCTATAAGGTACGGTACTGACTACATACATATAAATATTGTAAGTGGCAGAGATGTTATATATCCATCCACATTGGTTGAGGAGGTCAATGGCTGGCATTCTCGTCATACTTGTGAACAAGTACTGCTTGTTGGGGCTGGTCATCTCACTTTTACTTTAAGTAAATTCTTATCGACATTTGTGCATTGGAACTGCGTCCAGGGGCTTACATTTCTGTGCCCCGCGGTTTCACACGCGTAGACTTAATTTTATGAGTGGCCCGCGGAACCCTAATGTTATTATTAAAAATAATCGGTTTCGGAGATTGGCCGGAACAAATAGACAGACAGACAGGAAATTAAGTCTACGTGGGTGAAACCGCGGGGCACAACTAGTAAACAATAAATAGGTTCCAACCTATTAACTGTTCCTCAACCTACCTACTTAGGTAGGTTAAGCACATATCAATATGGCACGGTTTAGGTACTGTAGCACCGCGAGATCCCAACTTGGGCCGACCCAGGATCTATTCAATCAATCAACTTAATTACCTAAATGTTTTTTTCTTTTATTACATTATATATAGTTTTTTTGCTTTTTCGAATTCTTTGAGATTCCCTTTTTGAAATATCTTTCATAAAATTTTATTTTTTGAAAAGCTTAAAAATGGCCGCCGCTACGTACTTTTTGGTATAGACACACGACACGAGTGTATTCAGTCATGACAAATGGTTAGCACTGCTTATCTGCTTATATGGAATGCACGCCCCTGGATGGTAAGCCCCCAGTTCTAAAATAAATGTATGTGTGTAGGGCCCTAACAACAGCGCGTGGCCACGACGCGTCGCAGCACGCCCTGGCCTGCTTCGGCGGCGCGGGCGGACAACACGCCTGCGCCGTGGCCCGACAACTGGCCATCGGCTCCGTGCGCATACACAAGTATGCCGGTCAGTTACAATTCAATTCAATTCAAAATATCTTTATTTGATTAGACTTCTTACAAAGTACTTTCAAATCGTCAGAAGGACACAAAATACATGATTATAAATGTTACCACCGGGTTCGGAAGGTAGCTTTTGTTGAGAAGAACCCGGCAAGAAACTCAACAATTACTCTTTTAAAAAAATATATATTATACAATGTTTTTGGTTACAGTATTTATATCTCATGAATATAAGCCCATACAAACACACACTCTAACATACATTCTCATATTATAGCGACGCTTTTCACGAGCCTCGGTGGCCGTGGAATTTGAGCTGTTTCCTGTTACGCAAGCGATGCAAGCTCGAATCCCAGCGGGGCCTGTACCAATGAGTTTTTCTGAAAACTATAAAATAGTAAAAGAATGATGAAAACTATAAACTGAGCGCAATAGCAACTGTGCCACGAGCTCCTCTTAAATTAGTTAATTAACCGATTCTATTGCGATCATATACAGGATGTCGGAGAAAAAGGAACCGTTGTCTTCTAGAAGTTGTAGGGTTTTATGAATATATCACTATGTTGAAGTCGTAAAATATCTAGTTCCAACGATAACGTAGTTACAGGCTATGGTTGCTAAGGGCCGAAGAGCTCGCGGCCTTAAGCGATTGAATGAATGCGCGGCGGCGTTTACCTACATTACGTACGCGGTCACTGAACTTGTTAACTTAATGAGAAGATTAATGGTTTTATGGGATTATTTCAGAGACCATTAGTGGGAGAAAAAAATTAAAAAAAACGTAGTTAGATTTCAAGTGAATAACTCTACGCTACCGCTGATTTTTATGCCAAAATAAGGTCTTGATATGGTCAACTTTGAACGTCAATGACTCGAAAACGGAAGAAGATATTTTTGTCATAATAATTGTATTTTCTTCCTAATATTATACCCTATCACATATTTGAACAGCTGTCCTATTTTCCCCGCCACTCTGTATATCACAACCACATGGCAAAGTTGTATGAAAATTGTGGCTTTCTTGTTGATAACAATAAATCGATCTGTATGTATTTATGTGCAGGCATCTTATCAGCATATGGCATGGCGTTGGCACACGTAGTGCACGAGTCCCAGCAGCCATGCGCCCTCACGTACTCTCCCAACAACTTCCCAGACCTCGACACATATCTGGACGTACTGGGAGACGTCTGTAAGGATAAACTTAGGGTACAGGTATGTATAAACTCTTTTTTTATATACTTATAATAAACTAGCAATGTTCAGCGGTTTTACCCGCTTAGACTTAGTTTCATGGGTGACCCGTGGAGCTCTAAGTAACTCCTTGTTAAATTAGCTATCTGCCAGTGAAACATATGCTCACGCCTGTATTCCCCGAAGGGGTAGGCAGAGGTGTTGTAATCATAACACCCACTTTTCACCGAAGATGATTACGTAAGTGCCAGTGAAAGTCCCGCTAAAAGCGATCCAGCCGTTCCAGCGAGGAAACAAATGTTTTTTTTTATGTAAGTACCGTACTTTCATATGTTTTCATATGATAAAAGCTGTTAATGTGAAATTAAAAACAGACTTTTCAATTTTATTTATATGTATAGATGTTTATACTAGAAATCTAATCTAAATGCATATGGAAGTATACACGATAGTCATATTGAATTATTGAATCGATTTAACGGGACTTTAATCAATCAATCAATCAATCAAAAATATCTTTATTTGATTAGACTTCTTACAAAGTACTTTCAAATCGTCAGAAGGACACAAAATACATTATACATGATTATAAATGTTACCACCGGGTTCGGAAGGTAGCTTTTGTTGAGAAGAACCCAGCAAGAAACTCAACAATTACTCTTTTAAAAAAATATATATTATACAATGTTTTTGGTTACAGTATTTATATGTCATGAATATAAGCCCATGGACACAGCACAAATGCTCAATTTTCAAACATAATAACTAAAATATTACAAATATTTGTGAGCATGGCAAATTCCAGACTTCTTCAGAATCTTTGACTGACGGATAGCTAATGTAACAAGGAGTTACTACAAGGGGTTATTTGGAAAAAATATTTAGTTTCCGCGGGTCACAGCTTTACTCATGAAGGTCTCTTTGTATCCCAGGGTATCCCAGAATCCAGGATAGTGTTGGAACCATACTTGCACCTTCGATACTCGGGCACCGACTGCGCGCTGATGGTGGCACCTGACCCAAGTAGGGACTCGCCCACTGCCTGCAGACATGGGGACTTTTATACTGCTTTTGTTAATAGGTTAGCGTTCACTTAGCTATCTATACATCTGTATCTATACATCTATATCTATACAGATAAAAAAAATTGAAGTGTCTATTTGTAATTGCAAAATAACAGCTTTTTACTAAATTCATATGAATGTATAATACAATACTGACATAAAAAAAAATTCTCCGTCTGTCTGTTTGTCTGCCCGTCTGTCTGTTTGATCCGGTTAATCTCCAAAATGGCTGTACCGATTTAAACGGGGCTTTCACTGGCTGATAGCTAATGTTACAAGGAGTAGCTTAGGCAACTTTTATTTTAAAGTACGCATGAATTATATAATTAACTATACGAGCGTAAAGCCACAGGATTCAGCTATTTTAATAATAAATAATAATCTCCTACCGAATTTCGGTTACGGCGGCTAATCTCAACGAGGATCAGCCAACTGCGCAGGATATATTATAGTGCACAAGTGTGTGCGCAAACACAGGTGCACTCTTTATTCCCTCACTCTCATAGTCCGATGGGAGGACATCCGACACGACCGGAGAGAGGTCAGGCGGAAGACCAACGGTGCAACGTGCGCCCCAAGGTCAACTTCCAAATTCCGGGCGTTTATTGTGAATTTCTTGAGAGAAAAACCAAATATTTATTTATGACCCAACCCGGGAATCGTGCCCGGGACCTCGTGATCGGAAGGCTAATTTATTAGCCACTAGGCCAACGAGGATGTCTTTTTAAACGTATTTAGGTGTCAAATAAGCTTTACATGTTTACCCTACTTCCTTTAAATAAGATTTGGATAATTCTTTAAAACCCATTCAATTCCTAAATGAATATACTCATGCCGATATGTTGTAATAACAACAGCCACTTTTCACCGGAAAAGATTATTTACCAACGTAAACCATGGTGAGTTTATCGCCGTCTCAGGCACTATTCATAGGTACGTCTTTTGAATTACTTCTCAGACAGACAAACGCAGGTTTCCTCACGATGTTTTCCTTCACCGTATAGCACGTGGTGTGAAATTGTTAAAGTTTGTATATTATTTTATATTTTAAAGCAGTAAGCCAGGTTTGTCTATTATTATTGTGTTTATGGTTTACGTTTGAATTTTCCCTTTGTGTTCCTTTTTAATTGTCATGTCACTCCTTGTTTTGTTCCGTTGTTGATTTTACCAATTTTATGTTATTAAATATATATCAATAGAGAAATCTTGCATTATTACTACGATCCTGATACGACCTCTAATAGAAATTACTGCACATAAGTTTTTATAAAAACTCATTGGTACAGGCCCCGCAGGAATTCGTACTTGCATCGTTGGCGTAGCAGGCGACTGCTCACTTGATCATCTACTAATCTAACTAACGTGTGACGCCATCTTGTAGACAAATATGTAAACGTAAATCTTTTAACACAGGTATAAGAATGAATTCGGCTTCACCCTGTCGGATCGTGACGTCATAGTGGATGACGTCAGAGTCCGCGGCGTGGGGTTGAGCACAGTGCCAGTGGAAGTGGCGCCGCCCAGCGGGAAGGGGACGAAACCTATTCCTGAGACAGTAAGCGCTTTTACGTTGGTTCATTGGTTTGATTTACCGCATCGCTTCTTCAGTGCACTTCTGATATAGTTTTAGTGAAAAAAAATACATCCCCTTTTCGACCCCTAGGGGTTGAATAACAATTATCTTCAAGTATCTTGTAGGTAATATTGTCTTAAGAAACAGTCAAGATCTTTTTTGAAATAGAGAGAATAAATTCGCCTCCTTTTTAAACCCTCAATGGGTATTTTTGCTATCCCAACGTTTTTCTCTGAGCGCTCAAAACTCGTGACGGTACCTGTTATATATATAAAAAAAGGAGGTTCTAAATGTTCGACTTTATTTTTATGCCACTCAACCTCTTTATACTTTAGACAACGCGAGTGTACTTCGAAGGCGGGTACCAAAACACGGCGATATATTTACTGGACAAGTTAAAGCCAGAACAAGTTATATTGGGGCCGGCCATCATCATGGACAGTTTATCAACCATACTGGTCGAGCCAGGTGATTTTAGACTTTATTATGTGAGGTATAAGGTCCTATCAAATGATTTGTATTGTATTACTCAAAGCTGTAATTCTTTTTTAAAAGAGTAATTACTGAGTTTCTTGCCAGGTTCTTCTCAGTAAAAACAACCTTCCGAACCTGGCGGTAGCATGTATAATCCTATGTAATCGTGTCTTTCTGACGAATTGAAAGTAATTTGTAAAAAGTCTAATCGAATAAAGATATTTTGAATTTGAATTTGAATATCTTTTGCTTTGTCTGGCTTTGTTGCCTACTGTAGGCCTAGACAAAAGCAACTTTTCCACAATGTTTTCGTTTCAGGATTGCCTTAAAACATAAGAAAAGTAATTGTACCAATTTCATTATTAACAGATTGTCGCGCCGATATAACAAAATTCGGCGACATTAAGATCACCGTAGGGTCAGGAAACCTTAAGAAGGTCACCACGGACCTAGATTCGATCCAGCTCAGTATATTCTCGCATAGATTCATGTCGATTGCTGAACAGATGGGCAGGTAAGATACATCTATATATAGAAAATAAATAAATATGCTCACGCCATCCCAGAAGGGTCCCCGAAGGGGTAAGCAGAGGTGTTGTAACAACAATCATACTTCACCGAATATGATCAAGTGCCAACGTGACTGAGGGTGAGTCCATCGCCGTCTCAGGCACTATACATACGTCTATATATATATGAAATTCAAAGTCCCGACTGACTGCTAGCCCTAGATATGCTATATTTTGAGTGTATGTTCTTTGTAAATTGAAGCTATCTCGAAGGCAGTTATTAATTTTCATCGATTAGTGCGCTTAGATGTGTTTTTCTCAGACATATGCAGGTTTCCTCACGATCTGAATCACATCACTTAAGTTTTTGGAAATCTCATTGGTACTGACCATTGGGATTTGAACTTGCGACGCTTGCATAGCAGGTGACTACTCAAACTATTCGCAGTATTCTGAGGGTTTGTTTGAGATGATACCCACAGCCCCTGTCATTTGTATAAAAATAGATAAATAAATCCCTCTTCTCGCCATCGCCACAACTCAAATGGTCTCGCTACTCGTTTCCAAAGAACCTTCCTACCCCGGATGCTCAAGTTGTGGAATGAACTCCCCAACATCGTTTTCCGAAACGATTCCACCATGGGGTTTTTCAAGAAGACTGAAGAGATATTTACAGGGTCGGCAACGAGTGATGCCCCTGGTATTGTAAGCGACCATAGGCTGCGGTAACCACTTACCATCAGGTGGGCCGCATGCTTGTTTGACACCTCAGTAAATTTATATATCTATACTCTATAGAGACAAATCAAATTGAAGTGTCTTTTTTTTTTGTAATTCTAAAATAACAGCTTTTCACAAAATGCGTTTGAAAGAATATACGGGACAGATAGGAAAAACGATTTTTTAAATTTTTTTCTGTCTGTCTGTCTGTAGGTTTGTTCCGGCAAATTTCCGAAACGACTGGACCGATTTTAACGGGACTTTCCCTGGCAGACAGCTAATGTTACAAGGAGTAACTTTGCCTACTTTTATAAAAAAAAAACATTAGTGTTCCGCGGGCTACCCATTAAGATATGTCTACGCGGGTGAAAAATAAAGAAAATGATTAAAGGTAACCAATTGTAGGGTCCTCCAACGCACCTCGATATCAGTGAACATAAAGGAGAGGCTGGACTTCTCGTGCGCTCTGTTTGGCCCCGACGGGGGCCTGGTGTCCAACGCCCCCCACATCCCCGTGCACCTGGGGGCCATGCAGGAAACTGTGCAGTACCAGGTGAGAATTTGACCCTAAAATTACTTGCATAAAGGTGATTATGGCTTATTGTATTTTTACGTGAGTAACGTATAAAGCATATTCTGTACTTACATAAAAATAAATCTTAAACTGTACTAAAAAAAACTGTTTAAAACTATATTCATGGAAATTTCACTGACAGCTAGCTGATTTTACAAGGAATAACTTAGCCTACGTTACTAAATGGTGACCAGGTTAGAGCAGTCGCCTGCTACACAAGCGACGCAAGTTCGAACCCCAGCGGGGCCTGAACTAATGAGTTTTATTCAAAAAAACTTATGTGCAGTTGATGTCACTACGTGCTTTACAGTGAAGGAAACCTGCATATCTAAAAAGTAATTCAAAGACGTATTTTATTTGCCTGAGACGGCGATGGACTCACCATCTATCACGTTGGCACTTAATCATATTCGGTGAAATGTGGGTGTTGTGATTACAACACCTCTGCTTACCCCTTGAGGACCATTCTGAGATAGAGCGAGACCGAGAGATATTTATTCATTTTACGTCTACTTTAAGCTTAAAACTGACCTCCCAATATTTTGTGTATAGATGAAGGTGCGCGGTGATACCCTGAAGCCTGGCGACGTGCTGCTAGCAAACCATCCGAAGGCTGGAGGCTCCCACCTTCCGGACTTGACCGTCATCACACCTGTGTTTTATAAGTAAAGTTACTTCAATAGCTTGGTGATTTTTTTTAATTAAAAATACTCTCGAACCCGAAGGGGCGGCAGAGTTTTCTATTACTTTTCTACACTAATATTATAAATAGGAAAACTTTGTTTGTTTGGTTGTAATGAATAGGCTCAAAAACTACAGGACCGATTTCAAAAATTCTTTCACCATTGGACATGTACATCATCAGCGAGTAGCATATTTTATCCCCGTACTCCCACGGGAACGGGAACTATGCGGGAAATTTAAAAAAGGGGTCACGTGACCACAATTGTCGCTGGAAACGAGCGTCGAGCGGCTGCATGTGGTTGCACTTTTACAAAGTAGTATGGAAACTAGGAACAAACCTTCCGAAACGGCCGATTCCAACTCCTGAGCAACCCTGACAGTGCTGTTACGTAAGGCGTCACGTCATTTGCGCGTCTTACCGACATTTTTAACACATCAATATTATAAATAGATACGAGAGAATCTCAACATCGCGATGCAGAAGTTACCAAAGGTAAACGTAGCGCTATCTATTGGCGACGGTGTGAACTAACTCGATGTAACGGTATGTCAGGTCGCACAAACGTCCGATATTCTTCGTGGCGTCCCGCGGCCACCACGCGGACATCGGCGGCCTGACTCCGGGCTCCATGCCGCCCCACTCCACGAGCCTGGCCCAGGAGGGAGCCGCCTTCAAGTCGCTGCTGCTGGTCGATGGAGGTGTCTTCAACGAGGAGGAACTTGTTAGAGGTTGATTACTTTTTTTTCACTTAAGGTGATAGAAGTCAGTTTTATGTTTAGTGAAAAAAAAAATGCTTGTTTTATGACTGGCAATAAATTAAATTGATTTGTAAAATATACTAAATTTTTATGGTAGGTCTGATGCAGCCCGCCCAGGAGCCAGGGTGTTCAGGCACCAGGAACTTGGCGGACAACTTGTCTGATCTGAAGGCGCAGGTGGCTGCTAACCAAAGAGTGAGCGTTATCTATAACCAGATTATGTGATGATACTACAAAAACTGTCTATGTATAGTAAATATTTATATTTTTATGGATCATGTACTTTCCTCAAATTTGGTAACTAAATACACGCCGTACTCCCCGAAGGGTTAGCCAGAGTTGTACTAATAGTACACCCACATTTCGCCAGTCCCATGTAATAGGGGACGAGCTTATTGCAGTTAACCGGGAAATTATAGGAATAACACTTTGCCCAACCCGGGGATCGAACCAATAATGCAGGATGTTTTAATTGATTCGTGACCAGGGTATCCAGCTGGTGAGCGAGCTGATCGACCAGTACAGCCTCGAGGTGGTGCAAGCATACATGACTCATATACAGAGGAACGCCGAACTGGCCGTCAGGGATATGTTGAAGGTATTGTAGGAATTTATACTTATAGTCTAGTTGTGTAAACTTGATTTCATTATTATATTTTTACTCCCTGTAAAATCAATGCCAGTGCAAGTCCCGTTAAAATCAGTCCAGCTATTTAAAGATTAGACAAACCCCTATCACGGGTTGTCACCGTTTTCGTAATCTATACTCGCTAACGTCTCCGCAAAATATTAGTATGAGAGATTGTGCAGCGACTCCCAGCGGTGACGTGAAGAACTAAAATATCTCATACAAATATTGCGAGTGACGCTAGCGAGTATAGATTACAAAAACGGTGGCAAACTCGTGATAATAATACAGTACTAACAGACAGACAGTAAGAGTGAAATTAAATATATATGTATATATATATATACCGAATAGACTTTGAAAATTTAAATTATAAACAGACACTTCGATTTTATTTATTTCTATGTATATATGTTTATATTGTAGGAAATAGCGAAGACAACCCTTGCTAAAACAGGGTCGACGGTATTAAGAGCTACGGAGTACATGGACAACGGGACACCCATCACGCTTACCATCACACTCGATAAGGACCAGGGAAGTGCCGTTTGCGATTTCACGTGAGTTAAATACTTTTTTCAATGTACGTGAAGTTAATAAATAAATATTGTCACGCCATCTCAGAAGGGTCCCCGAAGGGGTAAGCACAGGTGTTGTAACAACAACACCCACATTTCATAGAATATGATTAAGTGCCAACGTGACAGAGGGCGAGTCCATCGCCGTCGCAGGCACTATACATACGTCATTGAATTACTTCTCAGAAATATACAGGTTTCCTCACGATGTTTTCCTTCACCGTAAAGCACGTGGTGTGAAATCACTGTACATAAGTAAACTTATTGGTACAGGTCCCGCTGGGATTCGAACTTGAGTCGCTTGCGTAGCAGGCGACTGCTCAAACCCCGAGCCCACCACGGCTCTCTTATTAACGGTTAAGTTAATGATTAGAGAATAGTTAATAGTACCTAAAATGGTTGGGAAAATACGAACACGAGGTGAGGCTCGAACAGAATTAATAATTCTTGAATCATAGAACGAATTGCACCAGAGGAGCTCGTGGCACAGTTGCTATTGCGCATATAATTCGATCAGCGAAGTTAAGCAACCCAAAGCCTAGCTAATTGGATGGGTGACCGCCCGAGTTCCCTCCGTGCCTCGGAGAGCACGTTAAGCCGTCGGTCCCGGTTGACAATTTATCATCGTTCGCAGTCGTTACAGGTCAGTCGGAGACCTAAAATAGTCTGACAACTGGTTTAACCCAGATCACAGATTTTCCTCGTTAAAGGGGTTGCGAAGGTCAGATGGCAGTCGCTTCGTATAAAAATCAAGTGATCAGCCACATCGGGTTGAATCGAGTGCCGACCCCAACAATGTGTGGGATAAGGCCAGGGAGATGATGATGATGAATACAAATTGCACCTATGTGATCAATTTTGTCATTTCGATGATGAATCATATTCGGATTACATTATGATTCTCCCAAAGTGGCATTTTTAGACCTACAGAACTGAATATATCATTTTCGTTTTAATTTTGTGGTTTCGAGTGCCTTTTCAAGTATTTGTAATTGTGTTACAGTGGTACTGGTGTAGAAGTATGGGGCAACCTGAACGCGCCGCGAGCGATCACCTTGTCAGCCTTAATCTACTGCCTCAGGTGCATGGTGGGACACGATGTACCTTTGAATCAGGTACTTATTAATATTCTTTAAACTAGCCGGTGAGGTCTATAGTAACTCTATGCGCAGGATTTGACTTACGTAGAGTTAATTAAAATTAGTCGCCTGCTACGCAAGCGATGTAAATTCGAATCCCAGCGGGGCCTGTACCAATGAGTTTTTCTAAAAAAACTGATTTCACACCAAGTGCTTTACGGTGAAGGAAAACATCGTGAGGAAACCTGCATATTTCTGTAAAGTGTCTGAGATGACGATGGACTCACCCTCTCTCACGTTGGCACTTAATAATCTTCGGTGAAATGTGGGTGTTGTTGTTATAACATCTCTGCCCACCCCTTCGGGAATACAGGAGCATATACAGTGAGGATATGTATTTATCTATGTATAAAATGTATGGGAATTACATATTTAACGTGACTGATTCTGTTAATTTAAAGTTACAACCAGACACTTAAATTGTACTAATGTGTAATGTTATTTCCAGGGCTGCCTGAACCCCGTGCAAGTGATAATCCCTCCGGGGAGTATCCTGGACCCTTCAGAGACCGCGGCGGTGGTCGGCGGGAATGTGCTGACCTCACAAAGAATCGTCGACGTCGTTTTGAAGGCGTTCCAGGTTAGTTATTTCAGATGCTAAGGGTTATACATACACTAACTGTGCCCGGCATACGTTGTATTGCCATTTTTTTTTGGGGTGGACTACCCGTAACATTGGGGGGGATGAAAAATAGATGTTGGCCGATTCTCAGACCCACCCGATCTGCACACAAAATTTCATACAAATCGGTCCAGCCGTTTCGGAGGAGTATGGCAACGAAAACTGTGACACGAGAATTTTATATATTAGATATTAATGTAATTGTCCGTTTGTTACGTTGAAATAACAGCCCTTTGTTAAATTGCATTTGATAGTATATAACACTAAAATTGAAAATTACTGAGTTTCTTCCCAAGTTCTTCTCAGTAAAAGCAACCTTCCCAACCTGGCGGTATCATGTATAATCCTGTGTAATTATGTCATTCTGACGATTTGAAAGTACTTTGTTAAAAGTCAAATCAAATAAAGTTAGATTTTTTTTTTAATTTAAAAGCGTAAGAGAAATGATGTTCAATGAGTGTTGCAAGTGTCCCTTATGTTAAATATTGAATAATTTAACATTTTTTTTTTCTAAAATAAAAGTAGGTTGAGTTTCTTCTTATAACTGAACAATTAGCCTGAATGAACGGACAGACAGACAAAATATTTAAAATGTATTTTTGTACCATATCATCATCCTGCCTCCCAAGTTATTTGGAGGCAATGTGTTCCATTATGCTTTAAGTAAATTTCTGTGAATTTGGAACACAAACAGATACTTAATTTAATTTATCTGTATATGCTTTTAAGAGCCGTGTTGTTATTACAAAGCCTCTGCCTACCCCTTCAGGGCGTGAGTGAGTATCACGCTTGTATTCCCCGAAGGGGTAGGCAGAGGTGTTGTAATCACAACACCCACTTTTCACCGAAGATGATGAAGTGCCAACGTGACAGATGGTGAGTCTATCGCCGTCTACTTTACATACGTCATTGAATTACTTCTCAGACATATGCAGGTTTCCTCACGATGTTTTCCTTCACCGTAAAGCACGTGGTGTGAAAATCACTGTACATAAGTTTGTGAGCATATGTATATGTATTTATATGTTTTTGTAGGTTTGTGCGGCATCTCAAGGCTGTATGAACAACTTGACCCTCGGCGAGGCTGACTGGGGGTACTACGAGACAGTGGCCGGGGGAAGTGGAGCGGTGAGTCTATTCACCCCTCTAGCTCAGTAATTTTGACACCATCTTACACAAGTTCGCACCCGAATTACACTGCTCTTTTTTTAAAAGAGTAATTACTGTGTTTCTTGCCAGGTTCTTCTCAGTAAAAGCAACCTTCCGAACCTGGCGGTATCATGTATAATCCTGTGAAATTATGTCATTCTGACTTTGACAAGTACTTCTTACTTACTTACTTCGTACTTAGACTTCTCAGAAATATGCAGGTTTCCTCACGATGTTTTCCTTCACCGTAAAGCACGTGGTGTGAAATCACCAGTTATAAGTTTTTCAGAAAATCTCATTGGTACAGGCCTCGCTGGGATTCGAACTTGCGTCGCTTGCGTAGCAGGCGACTGCTCAAACCCCGAGGCCATCACGGCTCTTTATTTAAATTATATAATTTTGTATAATTTAAATGTTTTTCTCTTTCCTTCTGACGATTTGAAAGTACCTTGTACGAAGTCTATTCAAATAAAGATATCTGCGATTTTTGTTTGATTTTTAATGACATCTATCCGCAGCTAGCTAGGATTTTTTTGTAGGCAGAGGTGTTACTATTCACCAAATATTTTTCTGTAAAAAAGAAATTTAAGCCATTTTTGTGGTCGTTTTAACTTTATGAATGTATTGTAGGGTCCAGGGTGGCACGGTTCAGGCGGTGTGCACAGTCACATGACCAACACGAGGATCACGGACGTGGAGATCGTGGAGAGACGGTACCCCATGCTCGTCACCAAGTTCAGCTTAAGAGATGGCTCTGGAGGACAAGGTATACTTAACTCACCTTTTTTAAGGTAGTGTAACCGTTATGGAAATACAATCTGCTGCAAGGGCATGGCTTATACAGTGATGTAACAAACCCTCTAGCGTCTGGATGACGGGTTATCCACTTCCCTCTATGATTGTTGAGGAGGTCAATGGCTGGCATTCACGTCATACTTGTGAACAGGTGCTGCTTGTGGGGGCTGAAGCTGCATTTAGATATAAGTAGAGCTTTTTACTTTATTTTAACTTTTATCGACATAAAGCCGCAATATTGAATATGACTTCACGCAGGCATTTGCACCTTGCTAGCTTGTTATTCGATGTTATTAAGTTTATGAGACCAGCATACTTGTTTTCAAAAATTAAAACATCTCCGTTTCATGAGCGATATGGTACCCGGTCTACACGTCATGTTCTCACTAGTCAGCATCATAGAACTACAGCTTTCGCTGGCAGTTTCCGCTACCTTGCAACTAAATGCTGGAATAATATTCCACCGCCCATGAGAGGGCTTACATCTAAGAATCTTTTAAAAAACAATTTAAGAATTATCTTTTAACCAAACAAATGATTGGTATTCCGCAGGGTTACTCGGTGGCGGACTTTCTTGTATAGTGTGGGGCTAATTAGCATTATTTAATTTCCTCCGATTTGAATTTATTTTTTGGTAATTTTTTTATTTTATTATTATTGCCTTAGCAAACAGTCCACCTGATAGCTTGTTCATATCAAACAGACACTCAGGCTCAGTCTTGACTCCTTGCACATTATTACACACACACACACAACTTTCTCTTCCACAATATACCTATGCATAATTTAGTTGAATTTTGGGCGTAAGAGCGAAGCGATACACTGAGCCATGGCCTATTTGCACCACTGCAGCGTACTATCATATTGCTAGACCTAAGTTCCATTGTTATCGTTTACTCATTGACTATTAATGTTTATTTTGTAGGTCTTCATCATTGTAGTTTTGTTTAACTTATTAGTGTGTGGCAAATAAACGTTTTATCTATCTATCTATCATTTATGCATTGGAACTTTGCCCATGGGGTACATTCCTTATGTGACCTATGGTTCGGCACTTGATTCAACCATGTGACTCCATGTTAGTCACAATAAACATATTAACTCTTTGTCCGTTATGTGCGCCTGGTACTTCGTGTACCATATCATCATCTCCCTGGCCTTATCCCATACATTGTTGGGGTCGGCACTTGATTCAACCCGATGTGGCTCCATGTTAGTCGCAATCAACTTTTTAACTCCTTGTCCGTTATGTGCGCCTGGTACTTCGTGTACCATATCATCATCTCCCTGGCCTTATGTATGGGACATTGTTGGGGTCGGCACTTGATTCAACCCGATGTGGCTGATCACCTGATTTTATACGAAGCGTCTGAACTCTCTCTTCTGATCTTCTGTTTATTCATAACTGTGTATTGGAATAGTTGACGGACTTATATTTTCCTAAGATATTATAAAAATACTAGCTGTGCCCGGCATACGTTGTATTGCCATTTTTTTTTGGGGTGGACTACCCCTAACGGGATGAAAAATAGATGTTGGCCGATTTCAGACCTACCCGATCTGCACACAAAATTTCATACAAATCGGTCCAGCCGTTTCGGAGGAGTACTGTGACACGAGAATTTTATATATTAGATATGAACGTTAATTATGTACTCTTGTTAAAATTAGATTATATTTGATTTATAAACAGGTCGTTGGCGCGGCGGTGATGGTGTGACAAGAGAGCTGGTATTCCGTCGACAGGTGCAATTGTCGGTGCTCACTGAACGACGGGCATTCCAACCTTATGGCCTTAACGGTTAGTGATATCAAGTACTGGTTAGAAGCGAATGAAAACAATTGAACTTAATTATAACTATAAGTTGATCACCTAACTTAAATATACGAACATAGCAGGCACTTTTATACTAGACGAACATATTCGACACATATAAAAAATATATTCGTGTATATTTAAGCAAGCGACGCAAGTTCGAATCCCAGCGGGGCTTGCACCAATGAGATTTTCTTAAAAACTTAAGTACAGTGATTTTTCACCATAAGCTTTACGGTGAAGGAAAACATTGCGAGGAAACCTGCATATGTCTGAGAAATAATCCAAAGACGTATATGTGCCTGAGAGAGCGATATTTTTGACAATTCACAGGATTTTTTTCTCAACAATCACTTGACATTGGCGGAATAGTTTTGCTCAAGCTCGTAACCATTAAATAAATAAAAGAAACAAACGGCGATGGACTCACCATCTGTCACGTTGGCACTTAATCATCTTCAATAAAATATGGGTGCTGTTATTACAATACCTCTGGGCTATCCTCGGGGCATACAGGCGTGAGGAAATGTAATTTAAATTTATATTTAAAACCAACAAAATGTTCACTTAAATAGTCAAAATTCTATAATATTACATATAAAATTCAACATCCTAATAAAATAAATAAACATTGATTTTGGAGGGTGTGTTATATGAAAGTGTATAATATATTGTTTCCCTACCCAGTAATTGGATGGGTGACCGCCCGAGTTCCCTCCGTGCCTCGGAGAGCACGTTAAGCCGTCGGTCCCGGTTGACAATTTATCATCCTTGGCAATCGTTACAGCTCAGTCAGAGGCCATAAAATAGTCTGACAACCCAGATCATAGATGTTCCTCGTCAAAGGGGTTGCGAAGGTCAGATGGCAGTCGCAGCACATCGGGTTGAATCAAGTGCTGACCCCAACAATGTATGGGATAAGGCCAGGGAGATGATGATGTTTCTTAATGTAAGATTAATATACAATTTCCACTGCCAGGTGGCGAGGCTGGTGAGAGAGGCGTCAACCTACTGCAGCGAACAGACGGTCGTCTCATCAATTTGGGGGGAAAAGCTTCGGTGACCGCTTATCCTGGGGTAAGTGCTCATCGGTTTTGATAATACTTTTAGTACTTAATAGTTGGGATTTGGACGGCACATACTACAGAGGAGCCCGTGGCACAGTTGGTATTGCGCATATCATTCAACCAGCGAAGTTAAGCAAGCCAAAGCCTAACCAGTAATTGGATGGGTGACCGCTTCCCCGTTCCCTCCGTGCCTCGGAGAGCACGTTATGGCGTCGGTCCCGGTTGCCAATGTATCATCTTTGGCAATCGTTACAGGTCAGTCGGAGAACTGGCTTAACCCAGATCACAGATTTTCCTCGTAAGAGGGGTCGCGAAAGTCAGATGGCAGTCGCTTCGTATAAAAATCAGGTGATCAGCCACATCGGGTTGAATCAAGTGCCGACCCCAACAATGTATGGGATAATGCCAGGGACGATGATGATGATGATTAGACAGCACATACGCTCATGCCTTTATCTCCGAAGGCTGTTTTTTTTGTAGGGTTAGAGTAGTCGCCTGCTACGCAAGGAACGCAGTTTCGAAATCCGGGGCGTGTACCAATGACTTTTAAAAAAAACTTATGTGCAGTAATTTCACACCACGTACATTAAGGAAAAAATCTAGAGGAAATCTGCATATGTCTAAGAAGTCATTCAAATAGTGCCTGAGACGGCGATGAACTTACCGTCTGTTGACACTTAAAATCGTCTTCAGTGAAAAGTTCTGCTTACCGCTTCGGGAACCCTTCTGGGCTGGCGTGACCATATTAATTCCTCTATATTGTGTCACTTTTAAAAGTCCAGAACAAATTATCAGTGTTTTCTTTTAACAGGACAAATACATAATGAACTCCCCCAGCGGAGGGGGATATGGTCGCCCGGAGTCTGGACAGTCGGACACACAGACAGACAAGTGTTACAGCGAGTTCCTGGAGAGAGGCAGCGTTTACGAGTACAGGAGTGCGCAGGAGTCGGTCTAAGGTGGTATTATTGGTCTGGGGAAAGTTTTATGTGTAACTAATCAATATATTGTTCGCTACCAGTGTTTCAATAGCAGTTAATTCTAGCAGACGTCACGCGGTTTCACCCGCATAGTTCCCGTTCCCGTGGGAGTACGGGGATAAAATATAGCCTATGTTACTCGCTGATGATGTAGCTTTCCAATGGTGAAAGATTTTATGAAATCGGCACAGTAGTTTTTGAGTTTATTCATTACAAACATACACACAAAAATACAGATCTGTCTTCTTTATATTAGTAGTGTAGATTTGTATATTGAAAATTAAAATGATTCCCCGTTTAGGTCCTACTTCCTTGAAAAACCAAGCTTCTGCTGAAAGTTCGCAAAGTTCCCACTACGGTATTTATTCGTAAGTCGTCATAACGTTATCTGCTAGAAAATTCATTGACCTTTATTTATCCCAAATCTTTAGTTAAATTATTTAACGAAATAACGTGCAGCGAAAAATAGTGGGAGACTGCGCATGTTTTTATTCTTCTCGCGCCATACATATAGACAGAGACAAACTCATAAAATGACTACTGAGCATTCTTACCTCATGACGGGACCTGTACCGTGTTATTTTAATTATTTGATTTTGCTATACATGTTTTTTTTATTAGTAGCGTGTGCCATATAAGGTGCAACCACATGCAGCCGCTCGACGCTCGTTTTCAGCGACAAATGTGGTCACATTTTAAATTTCCCGCGATGCAAAAAGGAATGCCGTGGTGGCCTCGGGGTTTGAGCAGTCGCCTGCTACGCAAGCGACGCAAGCTCGAATCCCAGCGGAGCCTGTACCAATGAGTTTTTCTAAAACAACTTATGTACAGTGATTTCACACCACGTGCTTTACGGTGAAGGAAAACATCGTGAGGAAACCTGCATATGTCTGAGAAGTAATTCAAAGACGTATGTATAGTGCCTGAGACGGCGATAGACTCACAATCTGTCACGTTGGCACTTAATCATCTTCGGTGAAAAGTGGGTGTTGTGATTGCAAGACCTCTGCCTACCCCTTGGGGGAATACAGGCGTGAGCATATGTATGTATGCAAAAAGGAACTACGTCATCCAGCCACTAGTCGCTCGTCGCTCTTTTGATGATGGTGGCATTTTTCGTGATTCAAAGATGGGCCAAGAGTTCAAGTAGAGAGGAATGAGTGTACCCGATCCAGAAAGGCTAACGGTTGATGGAATGGCTTCACCATATGTGGTAGTTGGTGACGAGGCATTCCAATTAACAGACTACTTACACTCTCGATACTTCCAAACGATAAAGCTCAACATTTTCAGCTTTGTCGCTGGAAACGAGCGTCGAGTTCATCAGGTTGCACCTTAGTTCTCACAAAATCACACAAGTATGTAATTATTCCAAATTGTGATTACATTTAGTATATAAGTACAAGTATATAAGTATAATAGTACAATGTGCAATTTATAATTTATAACGGGTATAATAATGCAAAAATATTTATATTATACATTTTATATTTACAAGTTTATAATCATTTTGTTTGTTGTCAAATTATATTCTATTTACATAAATTCGTGTTTGATTAACTATTAATTATAATCGTTTATAATTAATGGTTAGTGGCGTAAAAAAGGCGCCACTGTCGCTTGATTTTGGTGGACAATAATCACCAAAGGTGGGGAACGATCTTTACCTCATTATACTTACTCATAATATGCCTACCAGGTAGACATTGCCTGGATTCCAGATATCGGTGGAAGAATAATAGGTATGTTTTATTGGTAAGTAAAACTCCTCTATTAGACGTTCCGTACCGATATCTGGAATCCATCTTGAGTGATCTGGTCTGGTCTTCCTCTCTTCCCTTCTACCTTTCCTTCTATTATGTTTAAAAAGAAGCTGTCATGCTGCACAAAGCTTCCGAACTTCCCCTTCAATTTTAGATACCCTCTTCTGTCGCCTAGTAGTTTTTGAAAAAAGCCTTCCCTTTGTTGGGGATGAACATATTTACATTAAATTAGATTTTTGTATGATGCACCTACTTGCATCCAATTCGGTGTACCTATTTTGTACCAATACTCAATATTTTCAATATTGTATTGATATCTCATCATACATGATGCGTGACTAGTTTCTTGCCGGTTTTTCTCAAAAGGCTAGTTAGTTTCCGAACCGGTAAATTTTCGACATTCATAAGTGCCTTACCAGGGCCCAAACTGAATAAATATATTCCATTAGCACTCGTTCTGCCATCAAGACCAATTCAGTCTATATATGGATGCACACATCCTTGTCAGGAATGATCAGTGTGGGCAGCCAACGCCTCTCTATTCTCATAAGCCCAGAAGCCATGAAGCTCCAATAGAATGGATACGGCAGTGTGTCCGTGTCCAGAACGTATCAGGTCGTGGAGTGTAATACGTAACGGGTCCACTGGACGGATCATGTCGAAGATCTCGTCTTTGACGTCCTCGAAGTTCACAGGCTCAGCGCCGTGAGCTACCATTTGGTCCTGGATTGCCTGGGAATAATTATATTAAAATTTAATAAATACAATTCTCTCTCCATGCCTTACTGGCGGACGTCACGTGGTTTCACCCGGGTAGTTCCCGATCCCGAGGGAGTACGGTGAGAAAATATAGCCTATATTAATCAGTGTTAATGTAGCTTTCTAATGGTGAAAGTTTTAAATCGGTCCAGTAGTTTTTGAGTCAATTCGTTACAAACATACATATAAACATTTTCCCTTTATAATATTTGTGTAGATAACAAAACCCACAATTCGCCAGGTATGTTAAAGTCCCATTTATTAATTTATTCCAATCTCCAGCAAAGAATATAAGTAAATATACATCACATGTATATTTACTGTGAGGTTCCAAGTGTGTCCCTTCAACTACAGCAGACCACAGCATGAATAGAATAATAACATATATCATACAATAATATTTGGACATATCGAAAGGATGAGTGAAAGGCGATTAACGAAAGAAATTTATAGAGCGAATGTGACCGGAAGTGTCGGTAGAGGGCGTCCAAGGAACAACTACTATGACCAAATTAATAGTATTTTTCAGAAAGGTCAAATTCGGAGCACTCGTAACCAAAGAAAGTGTATGAAGAGATGCATGAATGTGGATGAAGCGATAGAAGTATGTAAGGATCGTAGCATGTGGCAAACGGTGGTCTCTGCCTACCCCCGTGGGATACAGGCGAGAGTATATATATATTATATATATTATATATATTATGTATATTATAATGCTTACCTTAAAAAAGTAATTTAAAGTAAATGCGTCGAGGTATCCTACAGAGTTGATGTCAAGTAACCTGAACAGATAGGCCAGAGCTGCAGGCTGCCTTCTGTTCTCCAAGGCTAGCACTAAGTCCAGATAGGTCTTGTAGTCCATCTCTCCGTCGTAAGTGAGGCACTGTTGGAAAACTCGCTCGAGGAATGCACGTGTCAGAGTACCCGAGCCGTACCTGAAGGGAAATTCAAATAAAAATCATGAAAGAAATCTCTCCATTTATTTTTCTAGTTCGAATCCCAGCGGGGTCTCTACCAATGACTTTTTCTAAAAACTCATGTGCAGTGATTTCACACCACGTGCTTTACGGTGAAGGAAAACATCGTGAGGAAACCTGCATATGTCTGAGAAGTAATTCGAAGACGTTATAGTGTATGAGATGGCGATAGATTCACCATCTATCACATTGGCACTAAATCATCGTCGGTGAAAAGTGGGTGTTGTTATTACAATACATTATAAATTATACCTCTGCGAAAGAGGTGTGAAATACAGTACAGACCGCTGGGATTCGAACATGCCTCGCTGGCGTAGCAGCCTATTCAAACCCCACGGCCACCACGGCAATTTCTCCTGAGTAATTACTTCTTTCAAATAGGTGTAGGACGTACCCAGCCAGTTCGTTGATGCTGAGCATCCCATTGTGGTCTCGGTCCAGGTTGAGGTACTGGCCATACACCCTGAGGGCGGAGGCGGCACTGAACCAGTTCTGTTCCTGCAACTCCATCGGCAGGTCCTCTTCACGGAGCTGGTGGGGAAAATTAGAAAAAAATAAATATGCCTGTTATCTTATATCTTTAAACGAGCCATTCTTGTATATATATAATCTGAATCTCGGAAACGGCTCCAACGATTGTCAACCGTTAAATTGACAACCGGGACAGACGGCTTAAGGTGCTCTCCGAGGCACGTAGGAAACTCGGGCGGTCACCCATCCAACTACTGGCTCGGGTCAAGGTTGCTTAACTTCGCTGATCGAATGATGTGCGCAATAGCAACTATGCCACGAACTCCTCTTTAGTTACCTAAATTTCAAGAATAACAACTTGAATATTCTCACCTCGAGCAAATCATCCAGGAATGAGCAGGAGAGTACATCCCTGATCCTAACCCGTCCGACACGCAAGGGATCCAGGAAGAACAGGAACTTCCTGGCAGCTGTGCACACGTAGAAGGAGCTAAACGACGAGTCCAGGCCATCCAGAGCTGCTAGGGAGGGCACCAGCTCTGCTATGTAGCTCTCCAAGTCCTGTGGAAACATTTACGAGGTATACTGGAATACTTTTTCGCTGATTATCTGTCCATCACCCAAAACGATAGCTTATATAAGGACTAGACTTTTTAGGCACAGAGAATTGGTTGGTGGCACATCATCTCCCTGGCCTATCCCATACATTGTTTGGGTCGGCACTTGATTAAACTCAATGCGGTTGATGACCTGATTTTTATACGAAGCGACTGCCGTCTGACCTTCGCAACCCATTAAACGAGGAAAATCTGTGATCTGGGTTAAACCAGTTGTCAGACTATTTAAGGCCTCCGACCGACCTGTAACGATTGCCAAAGATGATAAATTGGCAACCGGGACCGACGGCTTAACGTGCTCTCCGAGGCACGGAGGATACTCGGGCGGTCACCCATCCAATTACTGGCTAGGGGTAGAGTTGCTTAACTTCGCTGATCGAATGATATGCGGAATAGTAACTGTGCCACGAGCTCCTTTGTTCTGTTCCACATATCATACAATAAGCAATGAGTTTTTCTAGAAACTTAATTGCAACATCACCCATATATTTTGAGCTTTACGGTGAAGTAATACATTGTGATGATACTTGCATAAGTCTGATAGTAATTTAAAATCATATATCACGAAATTGAATTCAAGCAGAGTTTCTCCGGTCTCTACATAGATGGCGCTGCTTGTTAACAATAGATCCTAAATCGCACTATGAGAGTTTTCGAGCGCATTGCAAGTTTCCAACTAGAACAGCTGGAGTCGCGGTTCCCCAGGCATGACACCCGCCTGGCTGGAATATGTTCTATTTGCTGGGGATGAGCATGACCACTTGCTCTCCCCAAATTTTTGTTGCCCTTTGGGAAAGGCGTGAGCATTTTTTAGTAATCGTAATACTAACATGTTCAGTGAGGTATCCTTGTCCAGTGACGTCATACAAGGACAGTCCTATCCTGGTCTGCTGGAGCCAGACTCTCCTCATGACGTAGTTGAAGAGAGAGACGCCGCGCACCCGGCCCACCCCTCCCTCTGCCGCCTGGAGCCGGCCGAACACTTCTGCTGTGAAGTATGGTCTGGAAAAATATTATCCTATATGCCTGCATTCCCGAAAGGATAGGCATAGGCACTAATCCAGACTCCGGCTGCTATTCAGAAATTACAGATGGTATATATCACACAATAAAATTGCCCGATCTGGGTATCGCAACCTTGTGTTCTATAATAGGGCTTGTGATCACAAATCTCATGATAAGTGCTTTACGGTGAAGGAAAACACCGTGAGGAAACCTGCATATTTCTGAGAAGTAATTCAATGACGTATGTAAAGTGTCTGAGACGGCGATGGACTCACGATCTGTCCACGTTGGCACTAAATCATCTTCGGTGAAAAGTGGGTGTGTGATTACAACACCTCTGCCTACCCCTTCGGGGTGTAGAGCCGTGACCATATGTATGTATGTATGTAAGTTCCTTTGTTGCCTTTTGTGGAATCCAACAATGGCATACTGAGCATTTATAAGCAAATCTAGATTTCATGTCATGCTCACTTTATTTTGCAGAAATTTATTGTTACATCAGCTATCTGTGAAAGTTATGTTATAGTCGGGGATTCAGGGATTCTGACCGACTGACAGGTAGGCAGAGATTTTTTTTTATATCAGTAATTAGTTAATAGTGGTTATTTTGGAATAACAAACAAACACTTCAATATTATTTATCTATATAGAATATATGGATTACCTGTACTTAGACCCAGCATCATCCCTGATCTTCCTAAACTGGAAGTAGTCTATGGTGAGTTCTTCATTAGTGGCGGGATAACTGCCACTTGACTTCTCAATAAGGCTCCAGAGGTGCTTCAACTCACTATTGTCCAATAACTCTTTACTTTTCTTCTGCAAGAACTGCGCTCTGGTCTCCTCTCTTAGTTTCTGAGACAACACTTCATCGGACCGTGGTAATTTAAAGTAGAACTTTGGAATTTTCTTGTATGAAGTCTCAGCTACTTCAAGTTTAGGTGTATACAGCTGTTTGAATGTGTCTATCTCTATTTTCTCACTCTCTGCTTTCGTTATGCTAGTGCCAGTATCTTAAATGAAATTGGTAAGTATATAAATCAAAATGATAGTCAACTTTTCAAAAATGTTAACAATTTTTCGTGGCTCAGATGCTTATCATTTTAAAGGGCTTATCATATTAAAGGAAATAAGGGTAGAAGATATTAGGATATCCACTAAAAAAACAAATTATCAAAAAAATTATCTGTCTGTCTGTTTGTTCCGGCTAATCTCCAATAAGGTTGGACCTTAAGGTTAGGTTAACATGACTTTCACTGGCAGATGTTACAAGGAGTAACATAGGCTACTTTTATTTAAAGAAAACATCTAATGTTCCCCGGGAGTTATATTAAATCTATGCGGGTGAAACCGCAGGGCATAGCTAGTTATAAATAAATTCAACTTGTGGTTACAGATAGGTATAGGACCGTATGACAGTTAGGGGCGGATCCAGCTTTGGTGCCAGGAGGGGGTCACATAGTCATGGTCAAGTCAAGAACTTATTCGCGAAAATAAAATCATTATGTACAACTAGTGGTTCATCTAAGTCCTGGAACCAGCTCAGGGGGGGTCATGACCCCCATAACCCGCCCCCTGGATCCGCCGTTGATGACAAACCATTAGAGGTAAACACACAATTCATAAGATAGGTAAATTTTTTTAAAGGCAACAAAATCTCGAATAAATATAATATTTGGAAAACCTTCATTTTTTTTATCTAATAACTAAAATATATTAAAAGGAGTCCCTTTAGGTAATCCGAAGATACTGGCAGCATTCCCCCTTTGGATGGCAAGACTAATTCTTTGACTGAGGTAGCTGCCAGCTCTTTGGTCTTCTGTGATGTCGACTAACCTTTATTTCTTTAAAAAGCTATATATACTATAGGACCCCAATACCTATTTACTATCTTGTAGATAAAAAAAAGAGCCTAATAAGTTAATTAAACACATACCATCTAATTTCTTTATGTACTTTCGAAGTCGATTCTTCAAATCGTTGTTCACTTTGACTTCATCAACGATCAATATTTTGGTTTCAATTGATTTGTTAATATCACCAGCGTTTTTCGCTGTGTCTTCTTTCACAGTTTCAGACATGATTTCATACAGAATAATTATCCAAAAGTTATAATTCAGAAATCACGTTTCACAATTTTCTGTTGACAAAAATGTTTGCAATATTTACACTTTTTTTATTTATGCCTGTCATTGTCATAGTGTAACCGAAGGGTGACATTAGTTGCAAATGTGACAGCGTCATGCATTGTCTAATAACAATTTACATTACTCTGTAAATATCTATACATCTATACAGATAAATAAAATTGAAGTGTCAATTTGTAATTCCAAAATTACATTACAGAAAGGATTTATACAGAAATGAAAAGCCATATTTTTTAATTTTTCCCTGATTGTATGTCTGTCTGTCTGTTTGTTCCGGCAAATTTTCGAGACGGTTGGACCAATTTAGCGGAACTTTTACTGGCAGGTAGGTAGTGTTACAAGGAATAACTTTGGCTACTTTTATTAAAAAAAAACATATAGGGTTCCGCGGGAAACAAATTAAATGTACGCGGGTGAAATCGCAGGGCACAGCTAGTTATAAAATAAAACAAAACTTTTAATCCCTTTTGCATTTTATTTGAAATCGAAACAGTAATATAATTGAAATTAAATAATAAATTTAAAAACAAAACAACCATGTTGCAGCTATTTGCCGCTAGATGGCTCTATCTAAAAGCATTTGCAGTTAGTTACTCTACTAACCGCTTGGAGCGCTGCCTCACTTACATTACAAGAGTGCGTTGATGTCTTTTTCAGGCAAATACTGAAAATTAACTTTGTGATATAGAAAAAAGATGAGCAAATTATTTTTCTAAATTAAAGCGCATACAATAGAAATTAAAAATTTCAATAATTGCTTGGGCACTTATGACGCTAAGGCACTTATGAATTTCGAAATAATAGATATTTAAAAAGTAAAAACTACAAAAGTACTTAGTTATTAATTCAACAATGTAAGATAACTATCTATACACCTATACAAATAAATAAAATTGAAGTGTCTGTTTGTAATTCCAAAATGACAGCTTTTCATTAAAATCATATGAAAGTATACACGGTAATCATACAAAAACACAATTATTTAAAAAAAATCTCTATCTGTCTGTTTGTTGCGGCTAATCTCCAAAACGGCTGGACGGATTTTATCAAGATTTTCACTGGCAGATAGCTAATGTTACGAGGAGTAACTTAGGTAAAATCTACGCAGGTTCAAGCAGTGTTGCAATAGTATTAAAGTATGTAAAAAGGTGATAGTGATCATCGTCCCTGGCCTTATCTCATACATTGTTGGGGTCGGCACTTGATTCAACCCGATGTGGCTGATCACCTGATTTTTATACGAAGCGACTGCTTTCTGACCTTCGCAATCCCTTTAACGAGGAAAATCTGTGATCTGGGTAGTAACGACTGCGAAAGATGATAAATTGGCAACCGAGACCGACGGCTTAACGTGCTCTCCGAGGCACAGAGGGAGCTCGGGCGATCACCCATCCAATTACTGGCTAGGGTTAGGGTTAACTTCGCTCATCGAATGATATGCGCAATAGCAACTGTGCCACGAGCTCCTCTGAAGGTGCTAGTGATGTGGTTTATTTTCTACCTGCGGTTTGCGGCAACACATCTACTTTATAAACTTGTCGCGAGGGAAACTTGTCGTGACACTCCATTACAAGTGAAATTAAATAAACACCTAGCACAATTGGTATGTGCATCCATTTATGAAGGTAGAGTCTGTAGAAATCGTCGTTTATAACTCTTTGTGGCTCATTGTGAAGCCGTGGTGGCCTTGGGGTTAGAGCAGTCGCCTTCAATCACTTTTTCTAAAAAACTTATGTACAGTGATTTCACACCACGTGCTTTACGGTGAAGGAAAACATCGTGAGGAAACCTGCATATTTCTGAGAAGTAATTCAAAGACGTGTAGTGCCTGAGACGGCGATGGACTCACCCTCTGTCACGTTGGCACTTAATCATATTCGGTGAAATGTGGGTGTTGTTGTTACAACACCTCTGCTTACCCCTTCGGGAAACCTTCTGGGATGTCATGAGCATATTTTTTTTTTTAATAATTATTATTAGATGTGTCACCCAATTATTTTTTCTTTACTGATTATTATTATTACTCTCAATCAGTATTATGAGTCTATCTCTGTATCTGTATGACACAACGCTATTAAATACATATGAAGTTATCTCCACTATCTTCACTGAGCGCTCATAGCTTGTGACGTCATCTGAAATTTATAATTGTTCATTGACTATACTGTTCGACGGCTAGTTTACGTGACATACATACATATGCTCACGCCTGTATTCCCCGAAGGGGTAGGCAGAGGTGTTGTAATCACAACACCCACTTTTCACCGAAGATGATTAAGTGCCAACGTGACTGATGGTGAGTCCACCGCCGTCTCAGGCACTTTACATACGTCATTGAATTACTTCTCAGAAATATGCAGGTTTCCTCACGTTGTTTTCCTTCACCGTAAAGCACGAGGTGTGAAATCACCGTACATAAGTTTTAAGTACATAAGTTTACGTGATTTTAGCTAATTATTAACAGTATAACACCTCGCTACACATTATCCAATCCGTTATACATAACTTGTTATATCGCTGTTATATAACGCGGAATATTGTTTGTGTAACAATAATTGAATAATTACTTGAAGATAGGTTTGGACAAAGTTGTTCACATTGATGAACTCGTTCAATACAATTAACTCATTCTTCCTAATCGCTCATCAGGAAGTAATAAGAAAGATTAGTCTCATGAGTCGAGTGCATTAATTACTGAGCAAGTTGACTCCCAAATCAGTAAGCTTTATAATTAGTTCATTGGAATGGAATCGATCAGCGTAACTGTCGCAGTGATCCTGAACCCCATTACCATTGTATTACCTTGCGTATTATATTCGCCATATTTTAGCTGACGCCATTCCAGAAGGATCTCAGATTTTTCATTCAGGTGAATTATATCAGTAACTCACTGATATAATTCACAAATGCCAGTGAATTGATGCGAGTGAACAGTTCTCTTAAAAGACTCGTTCATGAGTAACACATCCACTAGAAGTTAGCTATAGTTGATTATAACACGATGTGCATTATTAAACCTAGTTATATTGTTCGCAGTGAAGCAAAACTAGGTTCATATATGCATAAAAAACCTGGGATTGACAAGACGTTAGAAAAACGAGTTGGATTGAAACAACAGATTAAGCAGTTTTGAAGACATTTTTATTTTATTTCAGTGCCTCTATCACCGGTTTGCCACCGTTTTCGTAATCTATACTCCTAGCGAGTATAGATTACGTCACTCGCAATATTTGTAAGGGATATTTTAGTTCTTCACGTCACCGCTGGGAGACGCTAGCGAGTATAGACTACGAAAACGGTGGCAAACCCGTGATAGGGGCACAGTTAATTCTGGTAACCGTTTATGATATATGTAATGGTGATATGCTCATTGTTGTCCGTAATATTAAAAGATCGTACTTACTAGTGAATATGACATAATAAAAAAAAGATGTTTTTTTTTTTACTTTATTACAAAGTACAATTGGGTTTTCCCATCTCTGTTTTCCAATTGGCACAGAGTCTGGATTATTGCCATATAGGCTCGCACCCTTATTACATGGGACTTATTATTATATAAGGCGAAATTTTGGTGTAAATACACCTATGACTACCCTTTAGGGGTAAACGCGGCAATTTGTGTGTATACACGTATGTGAGACAATGTTCCTGTTGGTTACTTTTAAATGACGAAATTTCATTTTGTTGACATCTAAGTACACGGCTGGAAATATTAATGTTCATTTCAATTCTGTTCGTTATCAAATCCTTGAAACAAAGTCAAATAAATTTCACGGTAATTCTTAATTACTGGCAATTAAGTTTACTTATTCATAACAATAATTATAATTATTATTTTACCAAAGTCACGGAGAAGGCCATGATTGCCTAATACTATGAGTATAGTAACATTATATTACGTGTGTTTATACAATAAGCGCGTTTATCCTCATATGTTAACATCGTGATAAATATATAAGTTAACAATCGAAAAGCTCTAATGAAACTATATATCACAAATGATGCCAAATATTACATAATTTCATAGACATTTATTCACATGACAAAAGACTTTGCAAGAAACCGGACTGTTGAATGCTGCGCGGGCGCAACCGCCCGAGCAAGAAGCAACGCTCCCCTCTCTCGCTCCCTCGCGTCAGTTATGCGTTAGCCGCCGCGGGGAGTGGACGTCGTGTCCTTTTGAATAAAACGTGTCAAAACTAAGCCGTGCGTTCGGAAACTGTGTTTAATATTGTGCCTAACGTTTTTGGCGTGTCAGTATTATTGTATGTATTAATAAATCGCTGTGCTTCGTGTCAATAAATGGATAAATGCGCGCACTCCACGCAGTGACTTTAAAGGTAAGGTTATACGACTGAGTTAAGAAGGGCTCCTAGAAGTTATTTTGGCATGTAAAGGCTTTTAAAGGGTTATAGTTACTGAGGGCTATAAAGTTTGTCAACAATACTTGCGCAATTTCAATTTGTATTTAATGGTTTGATTAGACACCCCATGTTAAGTAACTTGGTTGTTGATTACGTTTTGTTGAATGGTTCAATCTCTCCGGCCTTGGAATGTGGGCTACGCAAATGAAATGTGAATGTCGTACTATAAACTATCCGTTGTATTGGGTCGAGATTATAATGTAGTACATAGTTCAAACATGTTTCAGTAACACAACGTACAGTTGAGTTTTTAAATCTGACATAACTTAGACTTGTGTCCAGACTGCCACAGTATAAATATAAGGTTTACAACAAGACATTTTTTTTAAATAAGAATGATGGCTATATCTTAAAGATTTTGAAATTTACTATCAGACCTGGTTTATCGAGCTGTGCTCGGTTTCTTCTTCACACAAAAAAAAAGAAAAAAAAATTCCGGTGAACGTTATTCTCGAAACGTGGTACTCTAGTTTCGTTATCGCCCCGTAAGCTGGAAGCCTCACCGTTGAGCTACCATAACTTGACAGATGACGGCGAAATTTGCTGTCGTATTTAATGATATTTTTAGAGTTTTTCAGTGCCTGAAAATATGGTCAAAACGATGATTTCCATAAATGAAACCTAGCTAGATCAATTTTTTGCCCCTGAAACCCCCTACATGCAAAATTTAATGAAAATCGTTGGAGCCGTTTCCGAGATTCTATTTATTCTATTCTATATATATATTTGGGGCAAAAAATTGATCTAGTTATCTAGTTATTACTAGTAGATCTAGTTATTATATATATATATATATATATAAATATACAAGAATTGCTCGTTTAAAGATATACATCATTATTCACAAATCCACTTGGATTTGTCAAGGATTTTTGAAAAAGTTGTATGGGTTCGCGTTCGGACACGATGTTAAACCCCTTATCGACGCTACTGTTATTCTGTGTATGATCTCTTGTTCGTGCGCATCTGTGTGAGTGTGTCCTTTTTAATGATTCGTTCCTTACTGTTTGTGTAAAGCTTATATTTATATTGTATGGTCCCACAAACAGTCCGTGTCTTTATAACCATCCAAGTAGATTTTTAACTAACTTCAGAAAAGGATGCGGTTTTCTATTCGAATCATCATCTCCCTGCCTTATCCCATACATTGTTGGGGTCAGCACTTGATTCAACCCGATGTGGCTGATCACCTGATTTTTATACGAAGCGATTGCCATCTGACCTTCGCAACCCCTTTTACAAGGAAATTCTGTGATCTGGGTTATGCCAGTTGTCGGACTATTTTAGGCCTCCGACTGACCTGTAACGATTGCCAAAGATGATAAATTGGCAACCGGGACCGACGGCTTAACATGCTCTCCGAAGCACGGAGGGAACTCGGACGGTCATCCATCCAATTACTGGCTAGGGTTAGGGTTGCTTAACTTCGCTGATCGAATGATATGCGCAATAGCAACTGTGCCACGAGCTCCTTCTTTCTATTCTTCTGTATATTTGATTTGAAGTCCTATTGAACTACGATTTCGGATCACGAGAATACCTCATTGGGTGATCATGACTGTAATCGTTTAACGATATTTCGAGAAGTGGTTTTACTTGATCGAGGCACTGTAAAATTCTCTCCTGTCGACTCTCAAGACATTCCATTTAAGAAATTAATACATACATACATACATATGCTCACGCCTGTATTCCCCGAAGGGGTAGGCAGAGGTGTTGTAATCACAACACCCACTTTTCATGGAAGATGATTTAGTGCCAACGTGACACATGGTGAGTCCATCGCCGTCTCAGACACTTTACATACGTCATTGAATTACTTCTCAGAAATATGCAGGTTTCCTCACGATGTTTTCCTTCAGCGTAAAGCACGTGGTGTGAAATCACTGTACATAAGATTTTTTAGAAAAAATCATTGGTACAGGCCCCGCTGGGATTCGAACTTGCGTCGCTTGCATAGCAGGCGACTGCTTGAACCTCAAGGCCACCACGGCACTTCTAATTATTATATTCCTAAATTAATCTATTCCTATTCCTCAATCCAAGAAGCTAAACTAAACAATTTGTAAAATGGGCACTTTTGTTAAATCCTATAGCTCTCCCTTCCCCTTATCCCATTTTCTCACTTCCTCATAGCACAAATAAGTGCGTAATAAACAAACTGAAATGAACCTCTACATTGTAAAGTTAACTGTATCTATTATGGAGCCAGTAAATATATTTAAGTACCAATATTATATTCTGCTGTTTTGAGATACACTGTATTCCTGTTAGCTTAACGTTCTTGAGGTATGGCGATTGTATTTGAAACTCCTTAGGAGTTCATTTTCGAGAGGAATAGGGTATAGGATATCCTGGGCCTGAAGTCAATGTAACATTATCCCCACGCTTCGCTACATGTCACGTGACTGATTTATGTCATTTTCATACAAAGCCGTAGTGGCCTTAGGGTTAGAGCAGTCGCCTGCTACGAAAGCCACGGAAGTTCGAATCCCAGCGGGGCCTGTACCAATGAGTTTTTCTAAAAAACTTATGTGCAGTTATATCAAACCACGTGCTTTACGGTGAAGGAAAACTTCGTGAGGAAATCTGCATATGCCTGAGAAGTAATTCAAAGACGTATGTATAGTGCCTGAGACGGCGATGGACTCACCCTCTGTCGCGTTGGCACTTGATCATATTCGGTGAAATGTGGGTGTTGTTACAACACCTCTGCTTACCCCTTCGGGGACCCTTCTTGGATGGCGTGAGCATATATATATTTGCATACATTTTGTATATACGCCTACGCCTGTATTCCAGTAGTGTTGTAATAACAACACTCACTTTCCACCGAAGATGATTAATTGCTAACATGACAGATGGTGAGTCTATCCCCGTCTCAGGCACTATACATACGTGAAGCAAGTGGTGTGAACTCATTGGTAGTGGCCCCGCTGGGATTCGAACTTGCGTCTCTTAATCGCTCACGGTAAAATGGCAAACAGTGCAGTCCATTTAAATCCATAAAATCTAATATATACAATTTCCATGTCACAATGTTAGTTACCGTACTCCTCCGAAACGGCTGGACCGATTTGTATTAAATTTAGTGTGCAGATCGGGTAGGTCTGAGAATCGGCCAACATCTATTTTTCATACCCCTAAATGATAAGGGTGACCAGCTCAAAAAATATATGGCAATACAACGTTTGCAACAGCTAGTGTATATATAAATCGATAATTTTATGTCAGTAACATGTATACTTTCATGTGCATTTAATGAAAAGCTGTTAATTTGGTATAACAAACAGACAATTACATTTTATTTATCTGTTTACATGTATAGATATGCGTGTGTAAAAGATATATCACTTCTTTATATCCCAGACACCACGCTTGTTTCGAGAATCAATTAGTCATGGTATAACTGAATCAAATATCCCAATCACGCTAGAGGTATATTTAAATTATATTGTTTTACGGAATCGACCTTGAAATTAAGGAAAATCCTTGACTTTATTGAATACACCAACATTCCGCACCCAAACGTCACATTGGGGTTCTATACACCCTATACTCGACACCCTGGACCCGAAATGTTTGAACGTTAACCAATTTCATTGCGTATCATGGAAATACGAAATTTCGTTGGCATTATTTGGATTCGAAGAGCCGTGGTGGCCTTGGGGCTTGAGCAGTCGCCTGCTTCGCAAGCGACGCAATTCGAATCTTTACGGGACCTTTTTTTTTGTTGTCGAGGGAGAAGCCTTCAAAAGGTCCCTGACCGCCCTGGGAGAGGCAGATCGGGGTATGTGGGATCGCACCGGTGTCCCCCTACAGTTGGCACATCCCCGGGGCAGCTGTGACGCCGCCACTGTAGAATCCCTTAAATATGCAGTTAATTATATAATTAAAGCTTTGAAAGAGCCATGTAAATTTAACCTTAATTTCGTAATTTTTTCCTTTAGGATCTTAAGTTTAAGGGTACTTTTATTAATCTGTATGGATATAGATAAGGTTATAGTGAATAACGATTTATAATAAACGGATGATACCGCGGGGCGCAAGCTAGTTCAGAATACTAATTGCGTTATTAATTTTATAGCGAAGCATCCAATGTGAATCCTGTTGAGATTTATATTTTAATTAATTATTGTAAAATATTTGATGGCCATAGTAAAATTATAATTATAATTATGTTGGAATACTGTTCCTTATAATTTTATTATTTAACTAGCTGTGCCCTGCGGTTTTACCCGCGTATTAAGTGCATAGGTGGCCCGCGGAACACTACTTATCTTTTTTAAATTAAAAATATCCTAAATTACTCCTTGCAACATTAGCTATCCGCAAGTCAAAGTCTTATTAAAATCGGTCCAGGCGATTTAAAGCCGAAGAAAGTAAGCCGGATAAAACAGATGGAAAGAATTTTTTTTCAAATTAGTTTTGTTTTTCTCCGAACCGTAAATACTTTCATATGCATTTAGTGAAAAGCTGTTCTTTTGGAAATACAAACAGACACTTCAATTTTACTGGAAACTGGTTTAACCCAGATCACAGATATTCCTCGTTAAAGGGGTTGCGAGGGTCAGATGGCAGTCGCTTCGTATAAAAATCAAGTGATCAGCCACATCGGGTTGAATCAAGTGCCGACCCCAACAATGTATGGGATAAGGCCAGGGAGATGATTATGATTACCTATCTTAGTAGTCAGCACTGAATTTACAGCTAATTAAAAATAACTGCCTACCCAGCCATTTACCATAACGTTAAATTTCGTCAAGCTACCGCGACATTTCACGCTCCTAGCTAAAGGTAAACGACCTTATAACACAACTTCGAAAAAACCGGATTTTTTTACGATTTTTAGTATCGATTATGCATATGACAATGTCATATATTAAGAATGAACCGTGGTGGCCTTGAGGTTTAAGCAGTCGCCTGCTACGCAAGCGACGCAAGTTCGAATCCCAGCGGGGCCTGTACCAATGAGTTTTTCTAAAAAAACTTATGTACAGTGATTTCACACCACGTGCTGTACGGTGAAGGAAAACATCGTGAGGAAACCTGCATATTTGTGAGAAATAATTCAATGATGTATGTAGTGTTTGAGACGGCGATGGACTCACCGTCTGTCACGTTGGCACTTAATCATCTTCGGTAAAAAGTGGGTGTTGTGATTACAACACCTCTGCCTATTCCTTCGCGGAATACAGGCGTGAGCGTGTATGTATATATTAAGAATAAGTTGTGCGCCGCGGTTTCACTCGCGTACATTTAATTTCATCCAGCGGAACCTTATAACCCTATATTTCTTTTTAAATAAAGGTACCCTAAGTTACCCCATGTAACCCAGTGAAAGTCCCGCTTAAATCGGTCCAGTCGCCGAAACAAACAGACAGACGGAGGAAAATAAGATGTAACGATTTTTTTTTTCATTTCCGTACCTTATATGCTTTCATATGCATTTAGTGATAAGCTGTTAATTTGGACTTACAGACACTCCAATTTTATTTATCTGTATGTAATAAAAATCTATTTTATTATCATGACTACCGCATTGCTTTCTTTATGCATATTATAGCACTTTCATTACCAGAGTGGCTCTATGAATATTAATATAATCAGTAGCTCCAGTAACCAGCCATAACGATAAAGCTAGGCATAGATAAGAGCCGTTGTGGCCTTGAGGTTTGAGCAGTCCCCTGCTACGCAAGCGACGCAAGTTCGAATCCCAGCGGGGCCTGTACCAATGAGTATTTCTAAAAAAAACTTATGTACAGTGATTGACACCACGTGCTTTACGGTGAAGGAAACCTGCATATTTCTGAGAAGTAATTCAATGACGTATGTAAAGTATCTGAAACGGCGATGGATTCACCATCTGTCACGTTGGCACTTAATCATCTTCGGTGGAAAGTGGGTGTTGTGATCACAACACCTCTGCCTACCCCTTCGGGGAATACAGGCATTGGTGCCGCCCACTGGGATTCGAACTTGCGTCGCTTGCGTAGCAGGCGATTGCTCAAAGTCCAAGGCCCTTTCCCCTTTTCAATACTTGCAAAGACGTTCCAAATTGGTATCCTACATTTGTAGTGACTACGTATATCTTATCGGGTAACTGTTTAACAATGAATATGTACTGGTAACTGTCATGTGGCCCACTTGTTAGGCTAGCTCTTGTGTTGGTAGGTATAAGGTTCATTTTGCAATGTTTTACTGAACACTTAATGATAATGAAAACTTTTTAGTTAGGGTCAATGGTTCTTAGTGTGTTTTTAAATGGTTTTTTTTTGTTTTGAAGTTGAATTGCAAGTAGTTCGTGTTAAGTATATTTTAATATAATAAATTCAAAATCAAAATATTTAATAAGACGAAGTACTTTCATATCGTCAGAACGACACGTTTACACAGGATTACCTGGCGGTAGCATGTATCATCCTGTATAATTATGTCATACTGACGATTTGAAAGTACTTTGTAAAAAGTCTAATCGAATAAAAATATTATTGACTTTGACTTTTGAAAGAAAAAGAGTCGTGGTGTCCTCGGGGTTTGAGCAGTCGCCTGATACGCAAACGACGTAAGTTCGAATCCCAGCGGGGCCTGTACCAATGAGTTTTTCTAAGAAAAAAAAACTTATGTACAGTGATTTCACACCACGTGCTTTACGGTGAAGGAAACCTGCATATTTCTGAGAAGTAATTCAAAGACCTATGCATAGTGCCTAAGACGGCGATAGACTCACAATCTGCCACGTTGGCACTTAATTAAATTCGGTGAAAAGTGGGTGTTGTGATAACAACACCTCTGCCTACCCCTTCGGGGAATACAGGCGTGAGCATATGTATGTATGTCCTTCTGACTTTGACTCTGTTCATCTTCTCTGCCCGTGTAAGTTACTAGCTTATTTTAAAGCAAAGCTGTCATTACTTTTATTAAGCTTATTTGAATATGAAATGAACATTATAATTTATGCAGTACACTACACCATGTAAGAAAATTATGTGTACTCAAGAGCTTTTTTATTGTGTGCTCGTGAATAAGTACTTACAGGCCGCTGGGAAGGTAGGTTAGGTTTCATTAATTTAAGGCTGCTCTGAGACGGGAGGCTTTTGGGACCATCTATGCATATACATACAGATAAATAAAATTGGTCTGTTTGTAATTCCAAAGTAACAGCTTTCACTAAATGCATTTGAAAGTTTATACGGCACTGTAATATAAAAAAAAAGTTTGTTCTGACTGATCTCCGAAACGGCTATACTGATTTTAACGCGACTTTCACTGGCAGATAGCTAAATTTACAAAGAATAACCTAGGCTACATTTATTTAGGTTCCGTGGGTCACCCATGAAATTAACTCTACGCAGGGCAGATCTAGTTGAAAAATAACAGAATTCCAAAGAGCCTTTGGGAACCACGCTCGCGGTACCATTATACTCTCAAACAATTAATCCAAGGTCACCGCGGTACCGGTCCTAAAAGTTCCGCGGCTCTATCCGAAAAAAAAAAAAGATTTGACTATGTAATTGCAACGATAGCTTAAAATATAGATTTTTTGTCCCAATACACTAGATTATAGGCTGGTATTTCTGGCATAATTTAAGCAGGCATTGAACGGAGAATACCTCAGTATTAGTACATAGTGGTCTAGTTGTCTGAGAACACTATTTATGCCTCTCGACTATATATAAACGTTTGGTGTTTATGCTAATATTTAAAGTATTTTTTGTTCAGTCGCACGCTGTGAGGACTGGTATCTGAGCACAATTATTTCTACACACACTTACATTTTCTATGCTTTTATTTTGTGTTGGAACATTGTGAGGTAACTTGCTGGTATATTTACGTCAAAATAACTGCCCGGGGTCTTGCTAGATGTGCTCTGTGGCTTTGTCCGCAGTATGTATCTATTTATACGCATTTTTTTATTTATTTGACCATCGGAAAAGGGTGAAATAATTAATAAAATAATACCTCGGTCAAAGAATTAGTCTTGCCATCCAAAGGGGGAATGCTGCCAGTATCTTCGGTACCTTGCCTACAGGGACTTCTTTTAATAATATATTTTAGTTCTAAGATTATATATTTTTAAGGTTTTTAATTATTAGATTATATTTATAAGGTTTTTAGCTATATGTATATCCATATACCCAGATACTGTTGAGCAGCTTATACTAATAAACTCTACATTATATTGTTATATTGATAAATAAAATAGATATGCTCACGCCATCCTAGAAAGGTCTCCGAAGGGGCAAGCAGAAGTTTTCAACGAAAATGTTTAAGTGACAGAGGGTGAGTCCATCGCCATCTTAGGCAGCAGGTTTCCTCACGATGTTTTCCTTCACCGTAAAGCACAAAGTGGGGTGGAATTACAGTACTTCAGTTTTTAGAAAATTTCATTGGTACAGGCTACTGAGATTCGAACTGAAACAACGTAGTTCCCGTCACGAGCTATGACCGCTGACATTGAATGCGTAGTATGATGGCTGTCGATATGTATGATGCGATGGGAATAAAATATATACACACTTACAGCGCGACACGTTTGTCTGTCTGTAGTGTCGCTATGCGTAGTAATAGTAACATAATATACAACAACTGGTGTCCCCACCGTCCCTTGCTAGGGCCGGCGCGCGCCGAGCCACTAGCCTTAAACACGTCCCTAAATAAGACCACTCAGATCCAGCTCCCTAGCTCATCCCCCAGCAACGCCCTAAGACGAGGTCCGAGCCCCGCACCAGGGTGTCCTTAGCTTAGTTGCTGGAGGCTCTTGGGTCCCGTTAAGGAGTGGAAGTAACTCCCACCTACCAACTGCGAGACTATACCTAGAAAACATACATACATATGCTCACGCCTGTATTCCCCCAAGGGGTAGGCAGAGGTGTTGTAATCACAACACCCACTTTTCACCGAAGATGATTAAGTGCCAACGTGACAGATGGTGAGTCCATCGCCGTCTCAGACACTATACATACGTCTTTGAATGACTTCTCAGAAATATGCAGGTTTCCTCACGATGTTTTCCTTCACCGTGAAGCACGTGGTGTGTAATCACAGTAAATAATTTTTTTTTTGAAAAACTCATAGGTACAGACCCCGCTGGGATTCGAACTGACATCGCTTGCGTAGCAGGCGACTGCTCAAACCTCAAGGCCACCACGGCTCTACCTAGAAAAAAGAAAGCAATGGGTGGATTTATTTTAATCCTCTATATAATGTGTCATAATCTATCACAGGGTATCTGGTCATGGATCTTAACTGGGGAAAGTCGGATGCACGTATAAACAACTTTTACTGTGACATCTGTGACACTGCTTATAAAAAATCAGAATAGATAATACTGTGTTCTTTGAACCTTACGTAAGTAGTTTCTAGTTGATGTTCCCAGTTCATGTGTGGGGAGAGCGAGTGATCATGTTTATCCCCAGCAAAGATGTTCCAGCCATGCGGGTGTCATGCCTGGGGACCCGCGGCTCCAACTGTTCTAGTCGGAAACTTGTATATGTATATACAATGCACAGAAAAACACTAATTGCGCGATTTAGGTTCTCGTGTATTTGTACTCAAACTTTGCATTGTTAGCGAGTAGCGCCATCTATGTAGCGAGTGGAGAAACGCTGTTACACGTCATGGTGTGATCTTAGTATGTGTATTATTTTATCTTATAACTAAGCTTTTGTGAAGAAGGTCGCTAAACACTAATTTCGTTGACTATGAACGTGGCTCAAATCGTGTTGATCCCCCAATTAGAAGTTCAACCTCAACCCGCTTCCGAAAAAGTTTCAAGATATTTCGAGCCACATCACGCCAACATATTCGATGCTTTGTTTATTTGTTTTTATACGAAGCCACTGCCATCTGACCTTCGTAGCCCCTTTAAAGAGGAAAATCTGAGATTTGGGTTAAACCAGTTGTCAGACTATTTTAGGCCTCCGACTGACTGTTACGATTGCCAAAGATGATAAATTGGCAACCGGGACCGACGGCTTAACGTGCTCTCCGAGGCACAGAGGGAATTCGTGCGGTCACCCATCCAATTACTGGCTAGGGTTAGAGTTGCTTAACTTCGCTGATCGAATGATATGCGCAATAGCAACTGAGCCACGAGCTCCTCAATCCAATTATTATGAACCAGTATTTTATTATAATATTGTACTGAAGTGTAGCGCCTCCATTACTATAATTACATAATAAGCTCGTGCAAAAAACCCTATACAACCACAGTGTAAATCGACCGCAGTCATTCAAGACTTGTTACATTATGTTTTTACTCTGTAACATCTTTTGTAAATGTCACAACTACACACTCTTGCGGATTATTATAATTAGAATAAAATATTATACTATTTGATGCTGTATTTGTTAAGTTTCTTGAGTATCGATTATTGAAATAACTTTGTAAATTATGTCCTGTTGTACATAAACCTCCATCTTGCTTCGCTGTAGTGAGTCAAAAATGAAGTCATACATATACATACATATGCCTGTATTCCCCGAAGAGTTAGCAGAGGTATTGTAATAACAGCACCCTTTTCACCGAAGATGATTAAGTACCAACGTGCCAGATGCTCACCATCTTTATCGCCGTCTCAGGCCCTTTACATACGTCTTTGAATTACTTCTCAGACATATGGTGTGAAATCACTGCACATAAGTTTTTAGAAAAACTCACTGGTACAAGCTCCGCTGGGATTCGAACTTGCATCACTTGCTCAAACCTCAAGCCCACCACGGCCTTTATTTAAACTTTTGTTAACATCTCCAATTCATTGCTATCAATTGTAGATTGTGGTAAATAGCCGGACACGCCCTTTTCTAGTTGTATAAATATTATTCATAGCTTTAACAACACCACAGAATAAATAACAGTGCAGTATACAGTACAAACACTAGCGTGCACTTACGCATTCCCTGTTGCTGTTTATTTTATTTTTATTGACTAGCTACGCCCGGCGGTGTCACTCGCGCAGGCTTAATTTCAATGGTGACATTATTTCGCAAAGCCCTAAGTTATATTTGGTCCAGCCGTTTCAGAGATTAGCCGGATCAGACTGACAGATTTTTTTTATATTTGTACTGAGGTGCCGTGGTGGCCTCGGGGTTTGAGCGGTCGCCTGCTAAGCAAGCGACACAAGTTCGAATCCCTGCGGGGTCTGTACCAATGAGTTTTTCTAAAAAAACTTATGTACAGTGATTTTACACCACGTGCTTTACGGTGAAAGAAAACATCGTGAGGAAACTGCATATTTCTGAGAAGTAATTCAATTACGTATTTAAAGTGCCTGAGACGGCAATGGACTCACCATCTGTCACGTTAGCACTTAATCATCTTGGGTGAAAAGTGGGTGTTGTGATTACAACACCTCTGCCTACCCCTTCGGGGAATACAGGCGTGAGCATATGTATGTATATATTTGTACTGTATCATCATATTCAGCCCACATGCACCTACTGTTGGGTATAAGTCTGCCCTGTGACACGCCACTTATCTCGGTCCTGAGTTAGTCTCTAGCACAGTTTCCCAGCCGTCTGCGTGATATCGGTCCACCGCGCAGGTGGTCAGCCCTTTTCTACCTCCCATTTCATCAGGAACAGTATATGTTGCATTCAGTATTCTGTGCTTAATTATTAAATATGCATGACCGCTACTCAACTGTGGCACATAGTGCTGGCAGCACTGCTATGTGATTGCAAAAGTTTAGATTAGAGTTTCATTTCTCAGAATAAGTAATTAAATAAACCAATAGTGACCACCACAGTATATACTGTTGGTTTATTGGTAAACTATAGACTAAATTTAAGGTTGCTGTATAAAATTACACCCCAGGTTCCACCCGCGTAGTTCTCGTTCCCTCGGGATAAAATATAGCCTATTTCACTCGCTGATAATGTAGCTATTCATTGCTGAAAGATTTTTTCTAATCGGTCCAGTAGTTTCGGAGCCAATTCAATACAAACATACTTAAATACAAATATTTCCTCTTTATAATATTAGTATAGATAAATGCAAACACAGATAATGTCAACTGTCAATGTGACTGACAGCTGTCAGTCTGAGCACTGACGTTTGTGGCGTAAAGTGTGAATCGCTCCTCTTCTCTCTCCTCGCCCTGTCTGTCCAACACTGAAATATAATAATCTTGAAGTATTATGATCGAACTATTATTTTTCACACATAACCTGCTGTTAATTACACAATGTCAACTGTCAATGTGACTGACAGCTGTCAGTCTGAGCACTGACGTTTGTGACGTAAAGTATGAATCGCTCCTCTTCTCTCTTCTCGCCCTGTCTGTCCAACAACAAAATATAGTAATCTTGAAGTTTTACGATCGAAGTTTAATTTTTCACACATAACCTGTTAATTTGGAATTACAAACAGACACTTACATTTTATTTATCTGTATTGATTTCGACGTGTATCTACACAGTTGGATATGTTGAGTGAGCCCTTGGGTGTCTGTTTTAATTAAACAGGATAAGTGGTCACGTGACCATGTTACTAGGAGATAAAGCAGTTGTACTCAATACTTTTTTATAGTTTTATAAAAGCTGAGGAAATCGGACATAAAAAACTTTTTTAATTGATCCACGATTAGACTATTCTAAGCAGGGGTGGTCAAATCATTATACATATGAATATTATTACTTTAATCTTTAAATAAAACCCACTTTTCTTTTACAGGTAACATCTTATCGCAAGTATCAAGATACGCACTTTTGTTGTCCTTATCTTAACTTCGTGCAAAAATAGGTTTAAACCTAGTTTAACTAAAGAGTTACAATCTATCATATGCCCACACATACATACATACATACATACATGCATATGCTCACGACTGTATCCCATGGCGGTAGGCAGAGACCGCCATTTGCCACACGCTACGATCCTTACATTCTTCTTTCGCTTCATCCACATTCGTGCATCTCTTCACTTCCTTCGGTTACGAGTGGAATTCTTCACAAACATACTTACATACAAATCTTTCCTCTTTATAATCTATATATATAAAATAAAGTTGTGTTAGTTACACCATTTACAACTCAAGAACTGCAGAACAGATTTGGCTGATGAAAATTTAAATTGGTGGGGAGGTAGCTTAGAACCAGGAGAAGGACATAGGATACTATATCCCGAAAAAACTATACATACAGATAAATAAAGAAGAATGAAGTGTCTGTTCGTAATTTCAAATTAACAGCTTTACACTGAATTCATATGAAAGTATGTAAAGTACATACATAAAAAACTAATTTTTAACATTTTCCCTGTCTGTCTGTTTGTTCCGGTTAAACTCTGAAACGACTCGACCGATTTCTACGGGACTTTCACTGACAGATAGTTGATATTACAAGGAGTAACATATGGTACTTTTTTTAAGTTAGGGTTCCGTGAAAAAAACTACTAGTAAAAAGAAGTCTACGCGGCTGACACCGCGGGGCATAGCTAGTATTAGTATAGATATATGTATACAAGTTTTTAATTGAGATAAAATAGGACAGTATCTAAAATTAACGCCTCCATACCCAAAACTAGCCATTGAATACAAATGTAGCCATTGTCAATCGTTCAAAGAAGGTTTATTGAGATCACACACTTTCTCTCCCTATGTACCAAGACAAAATAGAAAACTTACATAAGGACTGCTTCCTACGTTTGCGGTTACGAATCTTTACATCTTACGGTTGTGAATCGTCGTTACGGTAAAGTCACGCGCAGATATGACATCTTCCCTACCCTAGTCTCTCATTTACATACATATGCTCACGCCTGTATCCCTGAAGGGGTAGGCAGGGGTTTTGTAATCACAACACCCACTTTTCACCGAAGATGATTAAGTGCCAACGTGACAGATGGTGGGTCCATCGCCGTCTCAGACACTTTACATACGTCTTTGAATTACTTCTCAGAAATATGCAGGTTTCCTCACGATGTTTTCCTTCACCATAAAGCACGTGGTGTGAAATCACTGTACATAAGTTTTTATAGAAAAACTCTTTGGTACAGGCCCTGCTGGGATTCGAACTTGCATTGCTTGCATAGCAGGCGCCTGCTCAAACCTCAAGGCCACCACTGCTCTCTGATTTGAAACCAAGAATGTTACCTACATAGCTTTTCAAAATTAATATTTTAAGACTAGTCGCGGCTTCACCCGTGTAGATTTAATTTTATTCCCGCGGACCCCTTAATGTTTTTTTAAATTAAAGCAGCCTCAGTTACTCCTTGTAACATTAACTATCTGTCAGTGAAAATCCCGTTAAAATCAGTCCAGGCGTTTCAGAGATTACCTGGAACAAACAGACAGACAGACTGAGCCAAAAATTTAAAATTAGTTTTTTAAGTCTGTACCGTATGTACTTTCATATACATTTAGTGAAAAGCTGTTATTTAGGAATTACAAACAGACACTCCAATTTATATCTAATATATAAAATTCTCGTGTCACAGTTTTCGTTGCCATACTCCTCCGAAACGGCTTGACCGATTTTGATGAAATTTTTTGTGCTTATCCGGTATCTATGAGAATCGGCCAACATCTATTTTTCATCCCCCTAAATGATAGGGGTAGTCCACCCCAAAAAATATATGGTAATACAACGTTTGCCGGGCACAGCTAGTATCTGTATAAATGTTTATAAATTAGTTTCTGCTCGGGACTTCGTCCGCGGGAATAGTTACTTTGGGTAAACGGTAAATTTAACCCATAACTGGTTTTAGCGTGATGATATATAACGTATAGTCTTTCTATAGATAGGCTAAATTACACTAGAATTTTTTTTCAAGTCTGAGCAGAAGTTCCTGACATTAGCGCGTTCAAGAAAACAAACGTACTCTACAACTTATTTGTATATATTAATTTCCTAGCCAAATTTAATTTCTTATCGAGTTACCTCTACCTTGTCCTTAACAATGCACGGTACGATAACAATTCCAGTAGTAACTCGTGCTAGACTCATTAGATTTGTATCTTTGTGAGCACACGGTGTAAGCGCTTACCACTCATATGCTTACTGCTTATTTATTTATTTCATGCAATACATATTCGCCTTTTTTTTTATACGATATGGTCTCTCGCAGTGGGTAGAGGGGAGTTACCTCCACTGCTTAACCGGCCTAAAGGGCGAGACCCAAGGGCCTCCAGCCGAGCTTAAACTTAAAAACTAAGCAACACAGCTAAGGGCACCCCGGTGCGGGGCTCGGACCTCGGCTTAGGGCGTTGCTGGGGGATGAGCTAAGGAGCTGGATCTGAGTGGTATTATTTAGGGACATGTTTAAAAGGCTAGTGGCTCCGCGCGCTCCGGCCCTAGCAAAGGACGGGGGGGGGGACGGTGACGTAGAGTTCACGACGAGCCTCGTAGAGTGTGTGCTTTTGAGACATTGCTTGCTGAAGCAACGTGATATCGTCGTCAGGGTCAATAAGGACGTGCCTCGGACGGCGTTGGGAGGAACATATTCGCCTTAATGCCATAGACATTCTCTACCAGTCAACCTTTTGGTGATGCAGAGTGAGGCATGGCAGGTGTAGAAAAGGAGAAAAATATAAGTGAGACCGTGAATTATAATATAAGTTTATGCATGAGAGCTGACCTTCCGTATATTTATTTAAGATGTTATGCCACAATTATGGCATAATTATGCCACATAAGCATTAAGTTTATTGTTACGTGTGACATAACTCTAGAACATTTTAACCATAGAGTTAAGAGTAAAAGTTATGGTTTTTTTGGTACTTTATGATCGTTTACATTAGTGGCTAAGCCGGTTAGTGTATAACCCTCTTTAAGCCCTTTTTTTACGTGTAATTATTGTAAGGAATTATGATGACGCCTGTGTTCTCCGAAGGGGTGGGAAAAGGTGTAATTTTAGTTCACCCACACTTTGCCAGTTATGTTTAGGTCACGTATAATAATAATAGTGGAAACACTCCTAACTTCCAAACTCCGGGCATTTATTGTGTATGTCTTGACAGAAAAACCCAATATCTATTTTTGACCAGACCTGGGAATCGAACCAGGGACCTCGTGATAACAAGGCAATAACCTAGAATCCGAACTGCTGCTGGGAAACTACATTTGAAAAACCAAAACCACTTTGTCCGGCTCGGAGATAGATCCAAGGACTTCGTGTCCCGCAGTAGCGCTTGCGATCACTAGACCAACGAGGCAGTCATCAACAGGCTCATAATTAACCAATATCTAAATATATTTAACTCAAAGGTGACCTGACTGACTTACATAGTGATCTATCAACGCAAAGCCCAAACCACTGGACGGATCGCGCTGAAATTTGGCATGCAGGTAGATGTTATGACGTAGGCATCCGCTAAGAAAGGATTTTGATTAAAGTTTGTATGAAACTTTGTCAATTTTAAACCGATATATTTTATAAAACTAAATCTACGCGGGCGAAACCAATCAATTAATAAAACAAACCTAGTCAATTAATAAAATTTGATAAATAAATTACAGAACCGGAACAAACAGACAGACGGAGAATATTTTTGAAAATTTGTTTTCTTTACTCCGTATCGTATATGCTATCATTTAGTGAAAAGCTGTTATTTTGGAATTATACACTTCAATTTTATTTATGTGTATGTATCGAGTATAGACATAGGATTTTATCCATATAGATGTATAGATTCTCGGTTAAAACAGCAGGGCACAGTGAGCGTTAATTAAAATTAATGAAGTCAATATTACAGTGGCCATATAGCAAAGCCGTTAGCTGTTCAGTTAACAGTAACAGTTAGCTAATTTCATAGCATCCTGTAGGCAAAGGTCGACGTACGGCCCTAAGCCCTAATTGCACTGGCCGGACGGAACGCGTCGCGGCCGTTGCGTGGCCTTTAAGAAAAAAAGTGCATGTCTAAATTTAAAAAACTCCGGTAATTAATTCACTTTCTTACCGTCTGTAATTACCGAAGAGCTACCCTTGCCACCGTCAGTATGCCCCGAAGAGGTTGACAGAAGTGTACTTGCTTATAGTACGCACACATTGCGCCTGTTATGTGTTAGTCCCATAGAGGCGAGCCTATTACCATTAGGGGGCTGGTCATCTGGGGGGGTCACGGCGAAGCATGTGAAGACGTATAACGTGCACCCCCCCCACTTAGCGACTTGGAGCAACACCGTGGAGCTTAGTCGGTGTGAGTCCGACATAACCCTTCCGCTGTTCCCGCGGCGGTTGGTGTATCCGTAACGGATTCTCCACGTAAAAAAAGGGGGCTGGTCATCTCAAGCTACACAATTATACGTAGTACCTACTACCTACTAGTTTTTTTTTATTGGTTTTTGTGCATTGGAACTGTGTCCATGGGCTTACATTTCTTTAGTGATTAATTTTGTATTTTTTATGTTATTTTTGAAAGGAGTAATTACTGAGTTTCTTGCCAGGTTCTTCTCAGTAAAAGCAACGCTCCGAATAATAGAAATAATTTTGTGCAATTGTGTCGTTGTGACGATGTGAAAGTACTTTGTTAAAAGTCTAATCGAATAATGATATTTTTAATTTGATTTGATCAACCGAGCACTAAACCTAACTCCAAGTTGCTACTGAATTATACTAAATTATAGATGGAATAAGCCAATACTAACTTTGTCCGAAGTAGGCATCGAACCCGGCCCACGTAACATTATTGGTTCAATGTTGGGTATAATATATTCTGGATTTGTATTGATAGAAAGCTTGTGGTTGTATTGTTGTATTTTATATGAATGACATTTTTCCTATTAACATTTTCTTTGGTTGGCACTGGCCATTCATGTGGCCAGGGCCCAACCATGAGCTCTTAATGCAATATTATTACAGTTGTGTGAAAGTGACAAAGTCAAAGTCAAAAATATCTTTATTCGATTAGACTTTTTACAAAGTACTTTCAAATCGTCAGAATGACATAATTATACAGGATTATACATGCTACCGCCAGGTTCGGAAGGTTGCTTTTACTGAGAAGAACCTGGCAAGAAAATCAGTAATTACTCTTTTCAAAAATATTATACAATTTAAACAATACAAAATATATAATTTAAGAAACGTAAGCTCATGGACAATGTTCCAACGCACAAATGTCGATAAAAATTAACATAACTAAAAATCTAGTACATCTACTTATAACTAAATGCGTAGCTTGAGATGACCAGTCCCCACAAGCAGCACCTGTTCACACGTATGTGATGATGTATACACGTCAAATACATCTGTCACATGATAAGAGTAAAACTGTCATGGCAAAAAGAGCTTATGGTAAGGCTCCAGCACTCGTTATTGACACAACATACCGCACACCAAAGGGCTTATTAATAAACACTAAAGGGCCTTTAGGATAACTGATCAAAAACAGTCAACTATAATGAATTAAAAAACATATACAGGTACCTATATAAACACAAACACAATAAATTGAACATATTTCCGTAGGAACTTCAATGTGATTCATATCTTTATATTATTTCACAACTTTATGTGACTGCTATATGTCCCAAGTATACGTTCTGTCATGTTTCAACGTCGACGAATTTCGTTGTGTTTTATCATGGCTCGAAGTATTTTGATTTGCCATATTTGGTACTCAACCACAACCTGGCCGTTTTCGCATTGGACGATAACTGTATACGATAGCTGCACGATATCGTCGCCGACAGATTGTCGTGACGATATCGGGTGACGACACAGTGCAGGGTGAAGCTTTGCATAGTTTAGCACTTGTGGAAAAACAATATGCATAGGGTGAATGTGGACATAATATTCAGAACAGGGCTCCAAAGGAAGAACTTCCAAATTATCTTTTTTACAGAGCCTTCCGATATTTTCGGACAGTATCGTTGGCGAATGTCGGTGTCGTTATCGTCGCAGTGTGAACGCGCCCATGCGATAAAAATTGTATGGGAATAACGAAGCGTGAGGATAACGTTAAATTGTCCAGGCCAACAGTACCCTTATCACGAGTTTTACACTGTTTTCGTAATCTATACTCGCTAGCGTCATCGAAAATATTTCTATGACTTATTTTTAATATATTTTAATTCTTCACGTCACCGCTAGAAGGCACTGTACAATTTCTGATACAAATACTCGGCGGAGACGCTAGCGAGTATAGATTAAGAAAACGATGGCAAGGTCGTGATAGGGGCACCGTAGGTCTAAAAAGGCCACTTTGGGAGAATCATAATGTGATCCGAATATAATTCATCATCAAAATGACAAAATGGTCACTTAGGTGCAATTCATATTATCATTCACGAATGTGACAGTGATTTCACACGTTCTTTACGGTGAAGGAAAACATCGTGACGAAACCTGCATATTGCAGTTGGAGAAGTAGGACGTAAGTATAGTGCCTTCCCCTTCTGGGAATACAGACGTGAGCATATGTATGTAATTAAGTTTCCACCGTGAGAATACCGATCAGAGATTTTGTTTTCTCACTAATTATGATGTTAAATATTCAGTATTTGGGTCAATCAAGTCGTTCCGAGATCTTATTCAACTTGTCTTACCGGTTACGGATATTATAACAAACAGTAGCGTTCACTTCCAGTAGCGACGTCTTGCTCTCTCCCTTTGCACATGAAAGGGAGAGATAAAGGTTTACCAGCTATCTAAGCATAGTTCCAATTCTTACAATTAACATAATCTTATACCTTTTAACGGGCAATTCTTTTATACCTATATAACTCTCTGTTAGGGCTCCAACGATTTTCATGAAATTTTGTATGCGAGGAGTTTTGAGGTCGATCTTTAAATTTGTCACATTTTAAAACGTCAAAATAACATTTAGGGAGTTTGCCTTAAACAAGCAAAGTGTGATCTAATTTAAAGCTATCTACCTATTAATCTTAGTATGAATGGTGAAGGAAAGCCTTTTGAAGTTTGAGAAGTGATTTTAAGACGTTATGTATAATGCCTGAGAGGATTATGGACTCACCATCTGACACGAAAAGTAGCTGCCACGCCCTTTTTTACGTTTTCGGTGACCATTTAAGGTTTGAGCACATTTTTTAGTTATTAGTGCGTTGTTTAATTCACTTAACTCACTGCGTTTATAAATGTTTAAGACATTTTAAAAGTAATTAAAAATATGTCACTGATAGACAGTGTAATTTGGTGCATTGCATTCAATTCTTAGCTCTTCGTCAACTTTGCCTTTAGATTTAGTGACAATTATCGTGCAAGTCACTGAGGACTGTGAGGAGCTCGTGGCACAGTTGCTATTGCGCATATCATTCGATCAGCGAAGTTAAGCAACCCTAGCCAGTAATTGGATGGGTGACCGCCCGAGTTCCCTCCGTGCCTCGGAGAGCACGTTAAGCCGTCGGTCCCGGTTGCCAATTTATCATCTTTGGTAATCGTTACAGGTCAGTCGGAGGCCTAAAATAGTCTGAATACTGGTTTAACCGAGATCACAGATTTTCCTCGTTAAAGGGGTTGCGAAGGTCAGATGGCAGTCGCTTCGTATAAAAATCAGGTGATCAGCCGCATCGGGTTGAATCAAGTGCCGACCCCAACAATGTATGGGATAAGGCCGGGGGGATGATGATATCGTGCAAGTCACCCCTTAATAAATGAATACAGAGTTTGTTCGTTCTATTCTATTATTCAAGGGCACGTGCTGTCAACAGCTGTATTCCAAAGTGTACAATACTATTTTGACAGATTTCAGAATCAGCTGTCCACATTTTAGCCATTAGAAAAGGTTACTAATAACTAAGGTAGAAAGGTTCTATTTCAAATGATTGGATTCGTTTATTTGACTCGACACATTTGTACATATTTGTATAGGGTCGATATGGCCCTTAGCATCTGCTTTTGGGTGCCAGATGTTAAGTTATGAGGGTATTGAACCACGTGCCATCGGGTCACGTGGGCTTATAATGCGCGGGAGTGAATAATGGAACACCTTTATATATCATATTACATCATAAAAATAATAACAGAAAAGTGGTGGGGCATAACCTATGATATCTATACATCTATACAAATAAATAATCTTGAAGTGTGTGTTTGTAATTCCAAAATAAAACTTTTCATTAAATGCATTTGAAAGTATATTACGGTACTGGCATGAAAAAAATTTTTTTTTTTTAATTTTCTGCCTGTCTGTTTGTCTGTCTGTGTGTTTATTCCGCCTAATCTTCGAACTCCTGTGACCGGGATTCCGCACAGCACACGCTGGAGCAGTGCCCAGCGTGGAGCTCGGAGCGTCGAGTCCTGGTCACCAGGATCGGGCAGGACCTCTCTCTGCCACGCGTAGTGACGGCTATGCTGGCAGACAGAGAGGCATGGAGGGACGTAGTCTCCTTCTGCGAGACGGTAATGTCCCAGAAGGAGACCTCCGAGCGGGATCGGGAGAGAGCCGATCCCTCTCGGAGACGACGGCGACGGCGGGGCGGAGGCAACACACGCCCCGGTCCGTCCACCCAATAGCCAGGGTCTAAGAATATGGCTATGGTATCCCCTGCCTGTCGTAAGAGGCGACTAAAAAGGGGCCGGAGGGCCTGCTGGCGGTGGTCGGGGTGGGAGCTTTGACCACCGGCGCGGGCCCGGGAAGGTGCACAGCGAGGTCTCCAGGGGCGGCGTCACAGCTGCCCCGGGGATGTGCCCCGGCAAAGTGTGGGGGGACACCGGTGCGTTCTATCAGAGTACCCGGAGTCCCCCCTGAGCACTGAGGATGGATTCTTTGACCGAGGTAGCTGCCAGCTCTTCGGTCTCCTTTGATGTCGACTAACTTTTTAGTTATTTCTTTAAAAAGCCTAGAAGCGCTAGGACCCCACGGACCAAGGGTCTCGACTCCGAATCGGACAAAGTCATATTCGGAGCCCAGACCCCTGTATTTGCAGGCTTTGGCTTTTGTTGAAATTGTATAGGCTTTCTTCATTTTTAAATTGGATCATAAGTATTGTAGTTGTATTTTGCCCAGCCCTGTACGTTTATAAGGGCAGGAGGAAGATGATGTTCTGGTGCTGTAACTGGCTTCTTCATAGGTTGTAAGTATTCTAGCTGTCACGTTTTATAGTACGATCAGAACAAAGGGATTAAAAGGTCACAGGCAAGACAAGCCGCGGGTTTTTGTTAGTTTTTGTAGAGATTGCGACGCGTGCGTGCGGAATGGCGCGCTGATGTCTTAATCGACGGATTTAGGGGTCCACGGGGACCGCTAAAAACGGTATATCAGTAACTTGCATGAGTTTTCTTAAAATCGCCGTCACAAGTCATGGCGTTGACGTAAACAAAGTTTTGTCCCATACAAATCTGTGTTTACGACAATCAAAAATAATCAATATAGTGCCTTCTGTGCGCCGACAGATGGCGCTATTTCGATCCAATACAAATCTGCGTTTACGTCATCGTGACTTGTGACAACGGCAGGGAAAAACTCGCACTAGGGCCTCTGTGAATCCTCGAAAAATTGCACTTTGGTGTTGTATGAGTCTTGTGATTCTTCTGAGGCCATGTATGATGTGTTTGAGTTGTATGAGATGAAGTTATTACTTCAAGCAACACCATTTGTGCAACACCTTTTATAGATTTGCGTTTTTTTAGGAAAATCGTAAGTTCAAGGTTCAGCAGTACAGTTGCGAAAAGGTAGGAAACAGACATATAAAAAAAAATCCTACAATATGGCGTCACACATCAATAAGATAACAAGATGATTAAAATGAGTCCCTCTAGTAACTGACAGGACTTCTTTTCATTTATTTATAAGCTGTGCCTCGCGGGTATAAACGTGTAGGATAAAAAAAAATGTTACTTAGTGATTATATTCTCCCGTTTTGTAACATTTTCTATTAATGCTTCGCTAATATTGGCTGCAACGCTGAATGAATTATCCAATACCAGAATATTTTTTCCAAACGATTTCAAAAACTCGAAAGGCTCCGTCCCATCTCCCCGGCACTGCTGTGGCGGCCGGTGCTGCTGCTGCTCAGCAGGAGTGCCTCAAGCGCTGGATATACTATGCTTGCATTGGTCAAGGATACATATTTTCTGTGTTAGCGGTTGAAACTCTGGGGCCTTGGGGTCCAGATGCTCATCAACTATTCAAAGAAAGCACGTCGTCTGGTAGAAGCTTCTCGCGATAAGCGGGCTGGGGCTTTTCTCGCTCAGAGAATCAGCATTGCTATTCAACGTGGCAATGCTGCCAACCTTCTTGGCACGATCCCGAGAGACACCGATTTGGGCCAAGTTTTCTACTTGTAATTCGTTTTTAAGGCAATCTATAATTTAAAAAATATATATCTACGAAAGGCTTATATAATCTATTCATGTATATACAGATAAATAAAATATAAGTGTCTGTTTGTAATTCCAAAATAACAGCTTTTCACTAAATGCAGATACGACACTGACAAAAAAGTCTCTCTGTATGTTTGTTCCGGCTAATTACCAAAACGGCTGGACCGATTTTATCTGGAATTCCTCTGACAGAAAGCTAATTTTACAAAGAGTAACTTGACTAGTATTATTAAAAAAACAGGGTTTGAGGGAAATAACTCTACGCGAGTAAAGCCGTAGGGCACAAGTATAGATAACTTTAAATGGATAATAAAACACCATATTATGCGGAACCACAATCGATTAGTTATTGAAATGAGATAGCTCGTAGTTACGGTCCATTTATGCGTAATGCCATTTCTGTTTTCGTGGTGTTGTGTTGAAAATGTTTAAATTGCTCTTAGATTAGATTAGATTGCGTGGAATGTATCAAAGATGGTGTTAGTTTTGTAGTTTCTAATACATACATATGCTCACGCCTGTATTCCCCGAAGGGATGGGCAATTGTTGCAATCACAACACCCACTTTTCACCGAAGATGATTAAGTGCCAACGTGACAGATGCTGAGTCTATCGCCGTCTCAGACACTTTACATACGACATTGAATTACTTCTCAGAAATATGCAGGTTTCCTCACGATGTTTTGCTTCACCGTAAAGCAAGTGAAAACGAAATCGAAATCGAAACATACATATGGTATGTTTCGAAGAACTCTTTGGTAGGTCCAGACCTGTTAAATCCCGTTTGAACCGAACCAAACTGGCATACTGACCTGTCACTTCCTATATTCCATACACTTTTTCCTACATTCTCGTCATTAATATCATTAAAAAAAAGTATTGCGAATTACTGTCTCGATCCGGTAGCTAATCCAACATCGTATAAGGTATCATTACGACACGGTACTAAGTACCAACCAATTACCTCAACGCTAGAACCATGTCAAACTTGAAACGGTATTAAAATTACTACGTTTGAGCATCAGTAGTGTCAAATCAATCTGTTTTTTTTGACTAGCTTCAGTCCGCGACTACGTCTGCGTAGTTCTTAGTGTGTTAATGTAAGAAAGGGGTGTACCAAGCTGCCACCATGCATTTAGCCGTTGCCCGCGACTTTGTCTACGTATAGTTAAATATTGTTTAAGTTTAATATTTTATCTATACATATAAATAAATTTGAAGTGTCTGATTGTAATTTTTAACTAACAGCATTTCACTAAATGCATAGTATAGTAGTGATGTAACTAATATCCGCATTCGCATTCGCGAATATTCGCAAATATCTGCGAGTGTTTTGCGAATATGAATATCAGAAAAAAACAATTTGAAGATGAAAAGATGAAAGAGAAAGAGTAACGTGACCTCATAAGCACATTAACAGTCACTTTATCATTTGGTATTATTTATTCATTATTTCAATTTGGACAATGATGCTTAATAATTACATTTTCATACCTTATAAGAGAAACAGTATGTATTATAATCTTATATATATATAACAACAAAAAAAATTATGATTTTGTTATCACGTTTTACTTAAGTATTAATGTTATATATTATACTGGTGTAACAAATATTCGCATTCGCAATCGCGATGTTTGAAAAATTACATTCGTTACATCACTATATATATAGTATAGCATGTAGGTACGGCACTAACATAAAATACTATTCTCCGTCCGTCTATTCGTTATTTAGTACTCTCTAAAACGGAGTACTCACTTGCAGATACTTACTTTATGTTAAGGCTACTTTCATTAAAAAAATAGTGTCCACAAAATAAGACCACTTGTGAAATTAAGTCTAGTCAGGTGAAACCGCGTAACATAGTTAATTAGAATATAATACAGTAGTTTACCTATACTGAGCGAAATTGTCGTAAAAATCTGTTTTTTGACAAACGGACACTTCAATTTTATTATTTGTTTACATAGATATAGATATAAATACTATTGAAACCACTCACCGTAGTCACGTACGTTGAAAACTAAATTATTTATGTGTCTGAAACACTCGAACCCATTTATATTTCACTCTTAAATGAATATGAATAGAAGTCAATCCACCTTGAAATTGGCTGTAAAACACCCTTTGTCTGGTAATTGTTATTACAATTTGTGAATTCAGCTCACTATGCGCTTTCCCAATGTAATAAGGTCTATTTTTGTTTAACCAAACTTGTGTTGTGTTTTTGTAAAGTTCGATGAACGCTGAGTAAATAAAATAGGTGCGAACGTGGATGTAGTGTGAAAAATTGTCGTATTACGGTACTGGGGGCCTACTCTAATTCAACGAAATACGATATTTCGATCGACCAGTAGAGGAGTTCGTGGCACAGTTGCTATTGCGCATATCATTCGGTCAGCGAAGTTAAGCAACCCTAACCTTATCCACTAATTGTATGGGTGACCGTTAAGTCGTCGGTCCCGGTTGCCAATTTATCATCTTTGGCAACCGTTACAGGTTAGTCGAAGGCCTTAAATAGTCTGACAGCTGGTTTAACCCAGATCACAGATTTTCCTCGTCAAAGGGTTGCGAAGGTCAGATGGCAGTCGCTTCGTATAAAAATCAGGTGATCAGCCACATCGGGATGAATCAAGTGCCGACCCCAACGATGTATAAGGTCAGGGTGATGATGACGATATTTCGGTTCGCAGATCTGTGTCCAATCACTCATCGCTCAGTCCAAAAGTATAGGTTTTGACACGTCGTCACTTGACTTTGCGTTTTGCGTTATGTATGGAGACGTATAACTTCCTACACTCGCCGCTTGGGGCGCTTTTTTACGTTCCCATACAAAATGAGGCAAATACGCAGGCCGTACGTCTAATTCGTTTTGATATTACCTACATCCGCAAGAAAATTCTTTAAAGTTAATTAATTATTTAACGAACATTTTTTTAAGTATGATAAAAACAAAACGATACTCAATCTTCGTTTGATTTACGTTCGTTTGCGAAGTTTCGTCTTAGGAGAAAAGAGTAGACCTCTGTTATTTAAGTGGTGTATTAAGTGTTGAGGAAAAACGGCGATAGCTTACTTTCATATAAATTATTATGACGTATATTATATACTAGCTGTGCCCCTCGGTTCTCGATCCGTTTAGACTTAAGGCCCGCGGAATCCTACTTATTTTTGATTAAAAGTGGCCAAAGTTACCCCCTGTTATCCCACATTCAGTATCGGCTAGTGAAAGTCCCGTTAGAATCATTCCAGCCGTTACGGAGATAAGCCGGAGCAAACAAACAGACAGACAGAGATTTTTTTGAAATTTATTTATCCTTTCATATGCATGTAGTGCTGGTGGTGCTAATTACAATGAGACACTTCAATTTATTTACCTGTATAGATTAATATTTCTATGACGTATTAAGTGGCCCTTCAACGCGTTTTTTTAATTAACACTAGCTTCCACCAGCAGTTTCGCCCGCATGGTTTGCTACCCTTATAATAAAATAGTTCACAGAAAATTCAACCCTCATTACACCTAATACTAAGAATTGGGTTGCATTTTATGTGAAACTTTTAAGCTGTACAAGAATAAAGTTAGTTAAGACTATTTTTACCGAAGGTAAGCAACCCTAACCCTAGCCAGTAATTGGATGGGTGACCGCCTAAAATAGTCTGACAACTGGCTTAACCCAGATCATGGATTTTCCTCGTTAAAGGGGTTGCGAGGGTCAGATGGCAGTCGCGTCGCATAAAAATCAAGTGATCAGCCGCATTGGATTGAATCAAGTGCCGACCCCAACAATGTATGGGATTAAGGCCAGGGAGATGATGATGATTGAAAAATAGATAAATAGAACAGTTGACCCTAGTCCCCACTAGGGTCCGAATTTCAGATGAGTAGTGGGTCCTGACCCATTGATACGGAACCTTCTCTATGTAGACTCTAAAGTAAGAACTCTAAACCAGTTTTTTTGTCTTGCTCCTCCAAGAACAGTTAGAAGGAAACAGATAATCAGGTGAACTGGGAGCAATGATTGTTACAATTACAGACGTGAATGTATATTTAAATGCGACTACAGTTATATTGGGTGCTGTAACTCAGAGTTGCACTACTGTTAGCCACATGTGATGTGATCTTTGAATTGCTAACAACGAGAAGTCACACGTACACTAGAAATTTGACTCAAAATCACGATGATATCCAATTTGAATTATTGACACGTACAATAAGCACAGTTCTTATTTAAAAAAATAACAGTCGAATTTAAAACCTCTTTTTTTGAAGTCGGTTAAAAATAGATTATGTTAAGCGATGTTTACGTATAATTATAATTTTGATTTGATGCGAGAGAGGGTCTCCCTTTCGAACCTGAAGCTGCCCAACAGGGAAATATACCTCCACCTTGCATAAGACCACAGTCTGAAAATACTACCTTATCTCGGGGTCTACTCTCTTTCTCCGACAGCTAAACATCGCAATCGAACGAAAATCAAACGTAGTTTCGTTCGCTTTGTTTACAAACTCAAGTTTTCGTTCATTTAATAATTCAATTTGAGTGGGTTAAGAATATATTAATAGCAAAGAATTTTCTAGCAGATTTCGTTCCGTCGTTATTTTGGAACTTAAGGCCGAAACCTCGTTTTTCGGAGAAAGCGAGTTAACGATCAAAAGATCTCAAACCTAAGGGAGGTTTGAGATCTTTTGACCGATTAAGGGCAAATAAAAAGTGGATAGTCTTTGAGCCCAGTGATTGTAGTAATGATGTCATAAGAATCTCGCCATCTGGTCAGGATCCTCTTGACATTTATGCTCGTATTTTTATTGTGCAAAAGAATGAAGTGGATTTTATGTTCCGATTACACAATAGTTATGAGCAAAGGGTCTGGACTGAGTCAATAAAATGTCGTGGTTTTATCACCTTTAATACAGCCAAGGCGGTTTTCTGTTCTCGCATTATTCTGTAAGGTTTCTCGGCATCGTATTCAACGTCGAGTGTCTACGTATTATGTATCAATTTACTATGGTTGAAACCGACGCTCGACGTCGAGTGGGACGCTGAGGAATCTTACAGAATAACGTATCTTAGCGACGAACATGACGTCTGTAGTCGATTTCAATCATAGGTAATTGATCAGTAATTACTACACGATAGAGTTCAATTTCATGTTTGAAAGTGTCGTTGAGTTCGTTGCAGTAACCTTACTTACAGAATGAAATACAGACCTGCAATCTGCATATGTACATACATACATACGGTCACGCCTGTATCCCATGGGGGTAGGCAGAGACCACCGTTTGCCACATGCTACGATCCTTACATACTTCTTTCGCTTCATCCACATTCATGCATCTCTTGATACACTTTCTTCGGTTATGAGTGCTCCGAATTTGACCTTTCTGAAAAATACTATTAATTTGGTCATAGTAGTTGTTCCTTGGACGCCCTCTACCGACACTTCCGGTCACATTCGCTCTATAAATTTGTTTCGTTAATCGCCTTTCACTCATCCTTTCGATATGTCCAAACCATCTCAACATCCTTTTTACAATTCTGGTCACCACATCATTCTTCAACTTGCAAACTGTCTCTTATCGCACTATCTGCATATGTGTGTGTTAACATGATGGTTAGAATACGTGAACATGATGGTTATAATATTGTATCCTTATAATATTACGTATGTATGGGGAAACGAGGCAGGTGGCACACATAAGGAGTGGCTGCCCAGTAAGCAAGGACTTACATCAAGGATTTCGAAGTCTAGTCCGGACAAGCTTCAACGCAATCGTTCCTCGATAAATGAAGTATCTAACCCAAAAAATATGTTATCCATTCAAACAAGTATTTTCTGACATTAGCGCAAACATACTCATCAGCTTTTAATATCAAGAATAGACTAAAATATAAAGGTGTCATTATTATTGTCTCGCAGTGCACAAGTGCCATAGTTTCCACGTTTGTGATGCAACATGACAATGTGTTGATGAGGAAAGTGACGAGATGGGAGCTTATTACAGTGAACAATGTCTAGTATAACAGATAAATATGTAAGTAATCTAAAGAGGTCGTTTCTGCGTGGTTTTAAAACTATGAAGGGTAGGTTGCGCGATGACTGTAGCTATGACTTTAGCTTCCACTGCGTAATACGTTTATAGATAAGAAGTAGAAGGGTCCCCTAAGGGGTAAACAGAGTGTTGTTGTAACAACAACACCCACAATTCACCGAACTATGATTAAGTGCCAAAGTGACAGATGGTGAGTCCATCGCTTTCTCAGCCACTATACGTCATTGAATTTCCTTCACCGTAAAGCACGTGATGATCACTGCACATAAGTTTTTAGAGAAACTCATCTGTACAGGCCCCGCAGGGATTTGAAATTGCGTCGCTTGCATAGTAGGCGACTGCTCAAACCCTGAGGCCACCACGGCTCCTCAGTATAATAATTATAAGCTAATTAACTTGAATCTTGACAATTTTTTTGAGAACATAAGGTTTGTTCAATCGATTGTGAGGGCTGTCACATTAATTTCACAATTCAAAGTTATATTAAGTGGTAATTGAGGATTGAAGACAGCCCTGTAATGCCAGTAGCATTACGCATGGGTCGCTTATTATCTAGTAGACGCGCGCGTCTGTGACATTTCGAATGATTTGTTTCTAGAATTCGTACTGCTTTTAGTAAGCATATAATTATTCTTTTATATTACGCTGTCATTTGACAAATATCTTTTAAGTAAAAATGTTTGCTTAACCAGTGCTTAAACAATTTGTTAAGGAGGTTTGGTAAGGAGAAATACCCCAAAGTTCTCAATCAAAATCAAATCTCAATTATTAAATAAAAAGCAAAACTTTTCGACGAAAAAGCTACCCATGCAATTTGTAGCAATCATATTGTTAAAACAATTTGATGACCTGATAGCCTTCTTTCTCTGTGGTCAGTAGGCCTACCTACTAAGTTAGAGGTCGTAGGTTTGAATCTCCGTTAAAATTGTATATAATAGTGTTCATTATATACAATGATGTAATAATGTTCATCATTAAATTAAATCTACAGACACAGAGACACACACACAGAGACAGAGGGCTTAATGCGAGTTTTTCACTGCCGCCGTCACAAGTCACCGCGTTGACGTAAACGCAGATTTATATAGGATCGAAACAGCGCCATCTGTCGGCCCACTGATAGCAATATTTATACCCCATACGAATCTGCGACGACTTGTGACGGCAATTTGAAGAACAGGGGTACTGCTCACGAGTATGCCACCGTTAATCTATACTCGCTAGCGTCACTCGCAATATTTGTATGAGATATTTTAGCTCTTCACGTCACCGCTGGGAGTGGCTGCACAATTTCTCATACAAATGTTCGGCGGAGACGCTAGCGAGTATAGAGTAGGGGTACTGATTGAACTCGAGACCAAAGTAATAAATTCCATTAATATTTTTCCACGAATTTTGATCAGCTACAAATTACGTAATCTCTCACACAAACCAGGAAAAGTAGTGTAACATATAATTAATTGTTGCAAAAGTAGATGCTCCAACAAAACACCAGCTTTCCTATGTGTTACAAAAAACAACAATGTGTGGGAGCGCATAACACTGATGTAAGGCTTACGTCACGACGTGCTTTGTTGTAAATAACACTTTATGTATGCTCAGTATTAGGTATAAAATGTAATGTTTATTGTTATTTAAAAAGGGATTTTTTTACTGCACATTAAGGTTTTTCTTGTATGTAACGGGATACTGACTCGTATTGGGGAGTTGAAGTACTTTATTCAAATATTAACTGTGCCTCGCGGTTTCACACGCGAAATTCATTGGCGAATTTATTTCGAGAACCCTATATTTGAAAGTCCCATGAACGTCATAGAAAATATAGAGAAATAATATTGTTTTTTTTCGCACGTTCCATATATTATTTTATATGTCTTTAGTAAGAGCCGTGGTGGCCTTGAGGTTTGAGCAGTCGCCTCCTACGCAAGCGACGCAAGTTCGAATCCCCGCGGGGCCTGTACCAATGGGTTTTTCTAAAAAACTTATGTACAGTGATTTCACACCACGTGCTTTACGGTGAAGGAAAACATCGTGAGGAAACCTGCACATTTCTGAGAAGTAATTCAAAGACGTATGTAAAGCCCACCATCTGTCACGTTGGCACTTAATCATCTTCGGTGAAAAGTGGATGTTGTGATTACAACACCTCTGCCTACCCCTTCGGGGAATACAGGCGTGAGCATATGTATGTATAGATTTCCGAGACAAATGAATGTAACCCCTCCGTGTCTCGGAGAGCTACAGTTCAGTTCAATCGTTACCGGTCAGTTGGAGTCCCATCATTCTCTCATTTTCCTTGTAAAGAGGTTGCCAATCGAACACGAAGCGAATGCCGACAGATAACAGTCGCGTCGTGTAAAAATCAGGTGATCAGCCACATCGGGTTGAATCAAGTGCCGACCTCAACAATAAGGCGAGGGAGGTGATGAAGTATTTTTTGTTACGATCAGATCGTTACACATTGCAAATCCCCACTCGGGTAACATCAAGTTTAAGAACTTGCATATGGAAATTCAACTACGCCTTTTTTAAATATTTGTACAGCTTATTCATTTGTTATCTATTTACAACGGCAGAAAGTTTCAGATAAGATAAAATTACTACATAATCTTTGGCAATCGGTGACCAACCGTGATGGTGAGTAATTGGTATGACTACTTATAGGTCCTTATAGTTATAAGCTCTGACATTTAAAGCGCAGTATTCATTTCATGCATCTGTCAGAATGATACGTCGGGAGTATAGCCTTTTCCCGTTCGTCGTACATTACCAAGTTACATTATGTGGTGAATCACCAGCACTGGCTGTAGTGTAGTGATTTGTACGTTTGACGTATAGGGGTTGGGCAGGTAGATGAGAAACCACAATATTTATTTCAGCTTGTCTGGTCCAGAGAGTCTTCTTGGTATTCTTGTATGTAGTGAGCAGGATCGAGAGAGAGGTAAAAATGACGCTGAGGGCGTCCATTTATATATAATTTTTGGGGTCACAACTATCGGGACCAGACTATATTATTTATTCAATTCAACTTCTTATTGGCTAATAATACAATCTCTTATTGGCTTAAATTATTGGACCAATGTTAATCGTTACATAATTTATTATTCTAACAAGTCTTATTGGTGTAATTTATTGGACCAATGAGAACGTCTACTTTATTTACACAAACTTATATACTTATGTATATCTAGTAAATAAAACAAAAGGAATTAAAGTTTTTAATTATAACAGAAAAACAATAATTAAACAATCAAACTTAAACTAATAATAAAGTAATATTAATTACTAATCGATCTTCCACACATTACTAGTAATGTACAAAGAAAAAAAATTCTTCGTACAAAACAGACATGCGCAGTTACCTCCACTATTTTTTTTATTAACTCGACGGCAAGTGTACATACATATGCATACATATGCTCACGCCTGTATTCCCCGAAGGGGTAGGCAGAGGTGTTGATACCACAACACCCACTTTTCACCGAATTTGATTAAGTGTCAACGTGACAGATGACAGACAGGCGCTGCCACCTTCCCGGGCCCGCGGCTCAGCGGTCAAAGCTCCCACCCCGACCACCGCCAGCAGGCCCTCCGGCCCCCTTTTAGTCGCCTCTTACGACAGGCAGGGGATACCATAGCCATATTCTTAGACCCTGGCTATTGGGTGGTAATTATGTAACCTACTTTTTTCCTCGTATATCTACTGGTGAAATGATGAGCAATTACATAAAACCCCAGAATCAAAGACTATTTGGTCACATATCTTTCATGAACCCCCAACATTGCCAGGTGAATGCAATGTATTAGTGCGAAGAAGCCGTTCTTCTGTCAACAATGTGATGTTAGTAAATAACTATTGTCAGTATCACAAACAGAATGCATTCCTCAGCATAAGCTATGACTTATTCACTTGTGATAACATACATACATATGCTCACGCCTGTATTCCCCGAAGGGGTAGGCAGAGGTGTTGTAATAACAACACCCACTTTTCACCGAATTTGATTAAGTGCCAACGTGACAGATGATGAGTTCATCGCGTTTCAGGCACTATACGTCATTGAATTACTTCTCAGACACATGCAGGTTTCCTCACGATGTTATCCTTCACCGTAAAGCGCGTGGTGTGAAATCACTGCAAATAGATGAATCTATCAATGTCTCTGGCTGTTTATCCGGCAAATGAAAATTATTTGTTCAGTTAAGAGATTTTAGAAATTCTAATAAACGTTCATCGTTTCGAAAACTAGACTTCGGAGCAGGGGGTCTACTCTCTTTCTCCGAAAGCGAAACTTCGCGAACAAAAGAAAATAAATCGAGTTCAAGTTTTCGTTACTTAAATAATTTAATGAAAGTAGGGTTAGAATATTATATGTCATAGAGGGCCGTGGTGGCCTTGAGGTTTGAGCAGTCACCTGCTACGCAAGCGACGCAAGTTCGAATCCAAGCGGGGCCTGTACCAATGAGTTTTTCTAAAAAACTTATGTACAGTGATTTCACACCACGTGCTTTACAGTGAAGGAAAACATCGTGAGGAAACCTGCATATTTCTGAGAAGTAATTCAATGACGTATATAAAGTGCCTGAGACGGCGATGGACTCACCATCTGTCACGTTGGCGCTTAATCATCTTTTGTGAAAAGTGGGTGTTGTGATTACAACACCTCTGCCTACCCCTTCAGGGAATACAGGCGTGAGCATATGTATGTATGTATGTATGTCATAGAATTTTCCAGCAGACCACGTTCGGACGGAACACTACGAACTTTCGATCGAAGCTTAGTTTTTCTTTAAAGTCTCCATGTTCTTCTCGTGTGTTATCGTCTATTATATTGTTATTAAAAATGTTACGTCCATATTAAAAAAATAAACTATGCATAGTCTATTATAAAGCAAGGTGACAGCCCTAGTTGCTGCTTTAAGGAAGCATCGGAAGATACGAAGTGTGAAAATACGTAATACGAAAATTCTGATCAATTTGCAATCATAACGCATAAAACATAAAGTCGAAATCTGTGCACTTTATTTTGCAACATGCAAGCGCGTAAATCTGGATTACTTACCCTACATTAAAACTTACCGTCTTTGAAATACGAATCGTTTTTAAATGTATTATTCAAACGCGGGCACTTGCAGTATACGATCGACTTTATAGTTAACAGAATAAGATTGATTTCCCATCCATTATTCTACTTGTCTGGGAATTGGGCAAACATGTCATGCGGCTTACATAAACCTTATTACAATGATTATAAGGGTGAGTTTCATCTGTATTTGGTTGTGAATTGTTGGCAATGTGAGCACGAGTTTGCCATGAAATGACCTCAGCTGTGATATGCCTTGTGCAAACTATGATGCGAAGGAATTTACATTAACTAGTTGAAAATGTAATCTACATGTGTCAAGAGTGAAGCTGCTTCCATGTTATACAGGCTGCACCTGAACCGGTTATGTATGTAGAGGGTGTTTAGTTTCATTGCAGAGCCTAGAACTTCTTTACAGATTTATATACAGACATAAAAAAATATATACATGTGATAATGGTGATTGGGGACCTCTTAAACTTTGATAAGAACCTGTTGATACTGCCAAATGTTTATTTTTATGCATACAAGCAAATATGTACTCAACGTAATGGAGATAAATATTAATATTTAATAATTCTGACACTGTTCACGTTGATTGCCTGCAGTTTCGATGTAAAAAAATGCATTGTCAACATTGAGAGTAAGGCTGCTTGTCCATGAAGCGGTGAGCGAGGTAAAATCTACCTACGGAATTGAACTAGCGGTGATTTTGTGCAAAAGTGGACAGGCAGCCTAAGCAAGAGTCTTAATAAACATCATCATCTCTCTGGCCTTATCCTATACATTGTTGCGGTCGGTACTTGATGCAACCCTTGGCTCATGTGATTTGTATACGAAGCCACTGCCGGATGACCTATGATTCTTGAGGAAAATCTGTAATCTGTGTTAAATGGCTTCAGACTGACCTGTAAGGATTGCCATAGATGTTATATTGGCAATTGACGTGCTCTCCCAGGCACGAAGGGAACTCGGGCGTTCACTCATCCAACTACTGGCTTGGGTTAAGGTTGCTTACATTCGCTGATGGAACTTACCACGAGCTCCTCAGGTGCCCTAGGAAGCATACACACATCCGGAAATATCTCAAACAATGCACCCATGACACAAGCATCGAAGCATCATTGAAACTTCCAATAACTAGGTAATTAATATGGAATACAATTGATCATTTTGATTGATCATCGTGGCCTCGCCTCAGTAGCGTACAAAGTCGTCAGGTAGATTGAACGTCGATTCCATTTTGACAGCTGTCCTTCAATCACACGATCTACCTCCTCGAGTCTGGTATTATCATACACGTTTGATTACAACGTGCGATGCATTGTCACAAGTAGTACTATATCTCACACAATCGTTCAAAATACTCCGACTTTTTATCTTTCAATGAATCTTTGTTGGGGTGAAATCTCGCAAATGAACTATGTTCCCCGAAGGGGTACGCAGAGGTGCTCCAATAATAACACCCACATTTCACCGAAGATAATTAAGTGCCAACGTGATAGATGCCCTCGCCGTCTTAGGCACAAACCTCGCTGGGATCCGAACTTGCGTCGATTTCGTAGCAGGTGACTGCTCAAACCCCAGAGCCACCACGGCTGCAATAGATAACATGTTATCATAAAACTTGTTTTTGAAACAAAATATATTAATAATTTATAGTCCTCTTTCTGTTAGTCTGACTGTTTTAAATTAGATTACAGTGTAGATTGGATTGAGAATTGTCTCAATATGACAGCATCGTTGGTCTACCGGTTAATACACCTTTGGTTTGATTCCAAACTATAGGGTTCTTAGATTGTGGTAATTTTATTCTTAGGTTTCTTAAAAGCATACTACTTTCAAAATCATCATCATCGTCCTCCCTTATCCCATGTTATTCATGGTCGGCGAATTTTTTTCTTCTCTTCCATTCCTCTCTATCACCCGTCATATCTGTATTCACTCCCATTCTAGTCATATCATCTTTCACACAATCCATCCATCGTTTCTTAGGTCTTCCTCTCACTTACCACATTCATAAGCAATATAACTTGCAATGTTTCTTTCATAATTCGTCTTGTTTAATTGAATATAAAAATTTTGTGACAAAGCCTTCTGCGCAACCTTTAGATGCATATCAAAGGCTTAAAACCAAGGATTTTCATACAATTACATGTAACCATGTGTGGGAACTGTACTTACGTGTAATTGTTTATTGTTAACTGCTCGGTCCAATAACGCCTTGGGTATCTCCAGAACATCATAAGTATCTGCAATATTATGGACGGGTATCTCCAGAACATCATAAGTATCTGCAATATTATGGACGGCATTTGATGTCAATCACGAGTTTGCCACCGTTTTCATAAAGTATTCTCGCTAGCGTCACTCGCAATATTTGTATGAGATACTTTAGTTCTTCACGTCACCGCTGGGAGTCGCTGCACAATTTCTCATACTAATGTTCGGCGGAGACGCTAGCGAGTATTAATAACGAAAACGGTGGCAAACCCGTGATAGGGGTCGTCCTGTTGGCAAAAGGCTACTGCAGCCGCGTTATTCTGTTAGGGTTCTCAGCGTCGAACTCGACGTCGAGCATCGGTTCAAATCTTAAGAAATTGGCTTATAATGCATAGATCATAAAGTTCGATTTCGTATCTTTGAAACCGACACTCGACAAGTTGAGAACAAGCTGAGAATAACGCGGCAGCAGGGGCCCAACCATGAGCTCTTATTGCAATGTTATTACAGTTGTGTGACAGTGACAGATATATACACGTCAAATACATCTGTCTCATAATAACAGTAAAACTCTCATGGCAATAAGAGCTCATGGTAAGGCCCCAGATGAGCGGGAGCAATACCAATTGTGTCAGTCGCACTCCCTACATTGTAATAACAAAGGGTCTCACTCAATGCCTGATTTAGGGGTCTGAAAGCCACAGGATAAAATTATTGTTTTCTTTTTTCAAATCATACTTCTAACTTGCTGTGACGCGCGATTTCACCCGCGTAGATATAAGGTCCACTATACATACGTCTTTGAATTACTCCTCAGACATATACAGGTTTCCTCACGATGTTTTCCTTCACCGTAAAGCACATAGAGTGAAATCTCTGCACATACTTCTATTATTTATAAATATCATAGAAGCCGTGGTGGCCTTAAGGTTTCAGCAGTTGCCTGCTACGCAAGCGACGCAAGTTCGAATCCCAGCGGGGTCAATACTAATGAGTATTTCTAAAAAACTTATGTACAGTGATTTCACACCACGTGCTTTACGGTCAAGGAAAACATCGTGAGGAAACCTGCATATTTCTGAGAAGTAATTCAATAAAAAATGTAAAGTGTCTGAGACGGCGATGGACTCACCATCTGTCACGTTGGCACTTAATCATCTTCGGTGAAAAGTGGGTGTTGTGATAACAACACCTCTGCCTACCCCTTCGGGGAATACAGGCGTTAGCATATGTATGTATCATAAATAGCCACCGCTTAAATTTAACAAATTGTACAATATATTTACTTCCATATATTTTATCACAGATGTCGCAAGTATTTGCCTCTTGTATAACATTATCGTATTCGGTCATAGAATTTATCCTTTCGGTGATAAACTAACTTCCTTATTCACAAGAATGGAGCTTCGACGTTAATGCTATTTCCTATGTTTATTTGTCCATGATTAATCAATAATCTATCCATCCATACTCTATACATACGCAACATATCTATACAGATAAATACAATTGAAGTGTCTGTTTGTAATTCGTAAATTACATCTTTGACTAAATGCATAATATGGAAGTATACACGGTACTGACAGAATTTTTTTATTTATTTTTTTGTCCGTCTGTTTTTACCTGATAATCTTCCAAACGCCTGGGCTGATTTTAACGGGATTTTCACTGGTAGATAGCTAATATTACAAGCAGTAACATACGCTACTTTTATTTAGAAAATAAATTAGAGTTCCGCGAGACAAAACGTGAACCTAAGTCGATGCCGGTGAAATTGTAGCACAGCATAATAAAGAATATCAAAACCTTAGTAAATTTTTAATCGTTATCTTCTCGTACGTTCAATCTTCTATATATATAAAAATGAATTGCTGTTCGTTAGTCTCGCTAAAACTTGAGAATGGTTTTACCGATTTGGGTAATTTTGGTCTTGATATATCGGTGAAAGTTCAGGGAAGGTTTAAATGGTGAAAACCATAAATATTAAGGAAATTATAATTAGTAATTTATAAAAATATTCTGTGAATTATCCGAAATATAAAGATAAGTCAAATCCTGCGCAGACGGAGTCGCGGGCACCAGCTAGTATTTTATAAATATTCTCGTTTAAAAAAAAAACACCTACGTCCATCCGTGTAACATCCGTCGCGTGGGTTACGTCGGAAAATATTTGCTTCTTTTATCGTTAAGGTGTCTTTTATTTATTTATTTATGTAAATATTATTTAGCGCCATACAAATAGTGGATATCTGGCTAGTGGTGTTAAATGTAGCAACATTTTATATCGCGGAATTGATATAAGTAATGGTCAAAGTTGCTAGAGAAAAAAATCGATCACGTAAGTTATTTTTTTGCAAAGAACACAATGGCTTTGTCAAACACAGTTGGATTTTTTATCGGGTCTGATAATAATAGATAAATATATTATGCTCAAGCCATCCCAGAAGGGTCCCCGAAGGGGTAGGCAGAGGTGTTGTATCAACAACTGCTTATATGATGAAGTGACAGATAGTGAGTCTACTGCCGTCTCGGGCACTGTACATACGTCTTTGAATTACTTCTCAGACATATGCAGGTTTCTTCACGATGTTTTTCAATGCACATAAGTTTTTAGAATACTACATTTTTTATTATGCGTATTGACATAAGTATTTGAATTGGCTGTTTCACTGTAAAATTGGTTTACAAGCCTACTTCGTGTTTTTCTCTCATTATTAGAAGTATATCTACAAACGTTAATGAGATTACATATGCTCACGCCTGTATTCCCCGAAGGGGTAGGCAGAGGTGTTGTTATCATAACACCCACTTTTCACCAAATTTGATTAAGTGCCAACGTGACAGATGGTGGGCCTATCGCCGTCTCAGGCACTATACGTACGTCTTTGAATTACTTCTCAGAAATATGCAGGTTTCCTCACGATGATTTCCTTCACCGTAAAGCACGTGTTTTGAAATCACTGTACATAAGTTTTTTAGAAAAACTCATTGGTACAGTCCCCTCTGGGATTCGAACTTGCGTCGTTTGAGTAGCAAGCGACTGCTCGAACCCACGTTACTGAGATTATTTTCTCGGTATACATTTAATTAAATATTCCGGTATATTATGTACATTGAACTCTATAGGTATATAAGCAGATGTAATCTTAACGCAAAAAAATGAACCACTTAAAATTGTAAAAAAAAAATGGTCAAGCCCGTGTCGGATATTTATAGAGGAAGTGTTTTATGACCAATCCACAAGATTCCTTTTACTATGCTTACTTAAAGGGATTTTTCCGCTTTAAAATCTAAACATGCATAATAAATATAAATAAATGATATTTTATTGCATGCGGTAGGATCACGAGTAGCTCAATTGGCAGAGCAACTGCACGCCTTGCAGAGGTCATGGGTTCGAGTCCCGTATCGTGTTCGTATGTCTTTACGATTTTTACGAAGATATAGCAGAGTTGTTAAGCCTATAAGAAACTTCAAGGGTCCGTTTTTGCCGCTCGCCTACGGAACCTTAATATCTAATAACCTCCTCAATGTCATCCACCTGGGTAGCATTGAGTCATGGGAGTTTTTATATGAACTGTGACGTGAATGAGGCCTGTGAAAATAAAAACGTCCATTGAACACGTGGTCTGATTATATAATACGTGATTAACATATAAAACGGAGTGTCTATCAATCTGTCTAATATGACGCATTCTTATTACATCTGGGGCAATATTTTTTTCTAAGTCTTCAACTGGAATTACTCTATTTATATTCATAGACTAGCCGCACACATATAATATTATCTGTAGATCTTCTTAACATCTATACAGATAAATAAAATTGACGTGTATGTTTGTAATTCTATATGAAAGTATATAAGTATGAGTTATGCCGTTCGGATCCCTATTTATGGACCATATATGGGGATCCTCAGTTGAGACTTTGGGGCCATGGGGGCCAAATGCGAAGGTCCTTTTTAAGGACCTTTCAAAACGCCTGGTTGACGTCTCTGGTGACCGTCGAGCTGGTTCTTACCTCGGTCAGAGGATTAGCTTAGCGATCCAGCGAGGTAACGCAGCCAGCTTACTGGGCACCATTCCCGCAGACACTAATTTAAATTCCGTGTTTTATTTATAATTTTTATTTTTATTATATTTTTCTTTTTCATTGCTAGCAATAAGTTACTCAAAAATGTTACGTTAATAATGTTATATTTCAAGTACTATATATAATAATAATAAAGGTTAGTAGATTATATTTTTTAAGGTTAGTTGTTATAGCCACCAATGTAACTAGTTAAAATAAATAAATAGTTAAATTTCAATAGGATTTGAATAAGAAAAAAAAGTTCTTTTTTACAAGGTCGTATATCGTATATCGTAGTTCCTTTGAAATAAGCCATTCTGTGTTACCATCTTAAAAAACGGTCGGCAAAAACAGCTACAGAAAAAAAAAATCCAATGCAATCGTTTTTATTTTGTACGTTTTTACGAAGATATTTTGAACAATACCGAAATCCTGATCTTATTGAATGGAACCATACATTAAAATAAATGATGCAACATGATAGGTGCATGACCTTTTCATTAATATTAGTTTAATAGTTTTTTCTAAATACTACATAAATTACATACGTACATTTGCTCAAGCTTGTATTCCCCGAAGGGGTTGTAACATCATCGACATTTCACCGAATATGATTAAGTGCCAACGTGACAGAGGTGAGTCTATCGCCGTCTCAGGTACTATACATACGTCTTTGAACTTTTCATACATATACAGGTTTCCTCACTATGTTTTCCTACACCGTAAAGCATGTGGTGTGCACTGTACATAAGTTTTTTTTAAATCTCATTGGTGGCCCAAATGGGATACGAAATTGCGTCGCTTGTGTACCATGCGATTGTCCAAGCCTAAGTCACACAGGTCTAAGTACATACATACATACATATGCTCACGCCTGTATCACATGGGGGTAGGCAGAGACCACCGTTTGCCACATGCTATGATCCTTACATACTTCTTTCGCTGCATCCACAATCATGCATCTCTTCATACACTTTCTTCGGTTACGAGTCCTCCAAATTTGACCTTTCTGAAAAACACTATTAATTTGGTCATAGTAGTTGTTCCTTGGACGCCCTCTGCCGATACTTCCGGTCACATTCGCTCACATAAATGTGTTTCGTTAATCGCCTTTCACTCATCCTTTCGATATGTCCAAACCATCACAACATACTTTTTTCAATTCTGGTCACCACATCATTCTTCAACTTGCAACTGTCTCTTATCAAGTAATGTGTCTAAATAATGTGTGAATACAAAAACGCCTTATTTACCAAAGCAATCTCGAAAACGAGTATAATTTGCGCCCACGCATTTTTAATCTCGATCACCATTACGCTCCCGTAGACAATATTTCCTTACGTGGGTGCCTTAATGTTGCTAATGATTAGCTTTATAGTTAATTAGCACGAAAAGGCATCCTTATTACACTTAATATAGGTTCAATTATTATTACTTTACTTCCTGGAAGCAACTATGACATTGGCAACATTGTTTAACCGATTGCTAAATCTCTTCCCTTAAAAGTATAAATATATTAAGCGGCATAAGTAACTATTAAATGATTAATTAACCTATAAGCTGGCATTCTCGTCATACTTGTGAGCAGGTGCTGCTAGTGGGGGCTGGTCATCTCAAGCTACAGAATTATTCGTAGTATTTATTTTTAGTTTTTAAATTTTTTCTATCGACTTTTGTGCACTTTGTCCATGGGCTTATATATTTTTTTTATGATTTATCTTGTATTACTCAAAGCTGTAAAATTATTTTTTTAAAAGAGTAATTACTGAGTTTCTTGCCAAGTTTTTCTCAGTAAAAGCAACCTTCCGAGCCCGGCGGTAGCATGTATAATCCTGTATAATTATGTCATTCTGACGATTTGAAAGTACTTTGTAAAAAGTCTAATCGAATAAAGATATTTTATTTTTATTTTTTATTCTATACTTTAATATATATAAAGTTGAAGAGTTTGATTGCTTGAACGCGCTAATCTCAGGAACTATTGATCCGATTTCAAAAAGTCTTTCAGTGTTAGATAGACCATTTATCGAGGAAGGCTTTAGGCTATCATGCTGCGTAAGCGCCGGTTAAGGTTAGCGTTAGTTCAAAGTAATACACAATTTGCTCGATGCAATTCACAAGTATTTTTAAACCAGTTATTTATTCACTTTACACAATTTAGAGACAATTCCACAAAAATATATCCTAACTAATTAAATTTTTCTAACAAATTTATATTATATAAGCTTGTTTGTCTCAAGTCAATAACCTCAAAATATAATGATAATATAATAATCATATTGTATTCGTATTCAAATATGAATATTAATATCCAATAAAATCTTATCTGATCCTGTTCTATTCTATATAATATTGTCTCTATATTTAATTTTTTTTATCATGAACATCGTGATGCAATAGTAAATATTACATAGTACACAAATAAAGCAGTTTCACATTTACCAAGTAATCGAAACGGTTGTAATCGAAATATCTGAGCTGTCAAATTGTAGTTTTTTTTTCTTCAATTCATAAATCTATATTTAATTATTATTTAGTATGTAATATTTATTATTATATTAATAAAATCATTAATAATTACGGTTAATTAATTTAATCTATAACAGAGCCGTTATGGCCTTGAGGTTTGAGCAGTCGCCTGCTACGCAAGTTCGAATCCCAGCGGGGCCTGTACCAATGAGTTTTTCTAAAAAACTTATGTACAGTGATTTCACACCACGTGCTTTACGATGAAGGAAAACATCGTGAGGAATCCTGCATATTTCTGAGAAGTAATTCAAAGACGTATGTATAGTGTCTGAGACGGCGATGGACTCACCATCTGTTACCTTGGCACTTAATCATCTTCGGTGAAAAGTGGGTGTTGTTATTACAACACCTCTGCCTACCCCTTCGGGGAATACAGGCGTGAGCATATGTATGTTAATCTAATCTAGTATTCCGTATCATATTTTTATTTTCCGTGTAACACAGATAAATTTTTAAATATCGAATCACCGAGTTATTTTAATCTGTGGTTATTGACCAATATAGAAAACGTAGTTACTGTTTATATTTACACTGTGGCGTGTTCGTGAACCAACAAAATTCTTTAGAAGTCATTTGCCGCATTTGGGCAAAGCATTTATGCCAGTTTTTTGTGAGGCCCACGATTTGTTTACTCAAATGCAGTCTCTTACAATACTTTATTTATCTCGTTCATATGAACACTTAATTTATGTAAATATTTGATACCATCATCGCCCTGGCTTTGTTAATCAACCGATGCGGCTGATCACCTTATTTTTACACTGCCATCTGATCTTCGCAACCTCTTTTACGAGGAAAATCAGTAATCTGCGCAAAACCAGATGACAGACTTTCTTAGCACTCCGACTGGCCTTTAACGATTGCTAAAGACTTCACGTGCTCTCCGAGGCACGGAGGGAACTCGGACGGTCACCTATGCAATTATTGGCACTTTCTTTGGGATTACCTTGCTAATCTAATGATATGTGCAATAGCAACTGTGAAAATTGCTCATCGCCTACTTAAATGGAATCACTGTGCTAACATGGTCAGGAGCTCGTGGCACAGTTGCTATTGCGCATATCATTCGATCAGCGAAGTTAAGCAACCCTAGCCCTAGCCAGTAATTGGATGGGCGACCGTCCGAGTTCCCTCCGTGCCTCAGAGAGCACGTTAAGCCGTCGGTCCCGGTTGACAATTTATCATCTTTGCCAATCGTTACAGATCAGCCGGAGGCCTAAAATAGTCTGACAAGTGGTCTAACGCAGATTTTCCTCGTAAAAGGGGTTACAAAGGTCCGATGGCAGTCGCTTCGTATAAAAATCAAGTGATCAGCCACATCGGGTTGAATCAAGTGCCGACCCCAACAATGTATGGGATAAGGCCAGGGCGATGATGTGCTAACATGGTCAGATGTCCACAATTGTTAGCACATTAGGGAAGATCGCAGTCAAAGAATACTACCTAGGCAGTGATTCCTTGGCGAGTACTGTCGCCAGTGCTACATGGTGATTTAGGGGGAAGATGAGCGGAGGCGTTGTTACGTATTCATTCTTCATAAGAGAATAACGAAATGTGGACGGGTCGCCTGAAAGACAGGCGTAAAATCGTCGATGCATTCCAGGTGTGGTGCTGGCGGTGACTGCTGCGGATTCCTTAGACAGCATTTAGGCCTGACGTGCCGATCCTGGCAGAATTAAAATTCAAAGAGAGATCACCGTACGATTCCTCAAATATTTTGGACACATTATTCGAAAGGAACACTCCATGGAGCGACTAGATGACCAAGGACAGGTGGAGGACAAGTGATCACGCGGAAGATCGCCTACGCGTTGAACAGTACCCCTATCACGGGTTTGCCACCGTTTTCGTACGTATCTATACTCGCTAGCGTCTCCGTCGGATATTACTATGAGAAATTGTGCAGCGACTCCCAGCGGTGACGTGCAGAACTAAAATATCTCGTGCAGATGTAGTGAATGACACTAGCTAGAAAACGGTGGCAAACCTAAATGAGGCTAGCACCCTATCACGGGTGCTAGCCTCATTCAAGCTACGAATCAATCCTCCGTAGTCCAGAGTTCCCGAGACGCTAATGACCGCAACAAGTGGAGGGGCATCGCTAGTGCTGTGCTAGCCAATGAAATTTCAGCGTCATCAACCACAACCACCCTGCCAAGAGTTACGGACTAAGAACGCGAACGTGACGCCTTTAGTATTGCCAAAGTTCATAGGCTGCAGTAACCGCTTACCATCAAGCGGGCAGAGGGCTTAGTCTGAGTCTCACTGCCGCCGTCACAAGTCACTGCGTTAACGTAAACGTAGATTTGTATAGGATCGAAACAGCGCCATCTGACGGCACAATTTGATCCCATATAAATCTGCGTTTGCGTCATCGCGTTGGATTCTGATTGCGATTTTAAGAAAATTCGCACTAGGCACTCTGTACGCCTGTTTGTCACCTTTATAGTACCTATAACGAAAACCGCTTTTAATCGTTATTTTGTACTTATATTACTGATAAAATTTAGTGTACTATGGCAATACGAAGAATAATGACGATCAAATTCCTCGCCATTTTTTCGGTTAGTGTTCCTAACCTAATATAATTATATTAGATCACGGATTAATTAGTTTCCATACAAAAACTCACCCATTGTACGAACTAAGTATTACATCAACTTTAATAATTTATTTATTGCCGATAGGAAAAAATGGTTCGACCGGTCTCTATTGTGTTACAAACTTCATAATGCCGTAGCCAAAGCGGTCTTGCGACTTCAAAAACTCATTATTGCCAAGCATTTAAACTCATCCAAGTATTCGAATTAATTTAGACAGCTGCATAAATACATTGGTTTTATTAAGCTCGTAGTCATACCAGTCTTGGGACATGCAATTTTATATCCAACGTGTTTTGAAATAGGATATATTATTGAATACAAGTTTCACTGGGCGAGACAGGTGCTCTGTTCATCGTGGTCTGATTAGTGAGGACAATGACTTTTAGTTAAGTTTTTAGTTGAGAGTTAAGGAAAATTATCGGCCAAATGGTTTAGATGAATCTTTGAAAATACCTATAGAATTTCTTTGAAATAGCTAGATGCAAGATATATTGCATTGAACAGGAGCACAAGCCTGAAGCTTGCCTTTGTACCTGCTGAAAGTATGCAATAGTTTTGCTCACGGTTACTCAGAGTTTTCCAAATGGTCAAGGCGATATTATAGTTCGACAGAACATTATACCGATTTCCTTCTCTTCAATCCACACAAAGTTTGAATGTGCTAGAGTTGCAAATCCCGAACAAACGAAAAAAATCTTATAGTAGGTTACATAACCATGATCTTAATGCCATGATATTTTAACTCTGTCCTTGTCACACAGTGGAACTATGATGGCAATAAGAGCTTATGGTAAGACCCCAGGTGCTAGTTAATTCAACTCATTGTTTAACTTATTTTGAATTTGTATGTTTTAAAGATGACTAACGTATTTCTCGTTTGTTCCAGGTGGCGGCCCTAGCCCCGATGGGCTGACAAGATGTTCCGCACGGCGTCAGTGGAGGGCTCGGGGCCCCGCACACCCCCCGCGTACGCCCCCCACGCCTACCCCCCACCGCGCTTCTTCCCCCCTCGAATACGACCACCACCCCCCCAATACTGCTTCGACGCCGCCCGCTTCGCCTGTGACGCTTCCAAACCGAGATACCTCGACGTAGAACGCGAGAGGCTTGTTACCAGATGGCTGGCCGAAGCGAACGAGGCCTTGGTCAGGAGGGATAGGCCTCCGAGATACAAGCCTAGGAGTAGCGAGCGGAGGCCTGACTATTTAGAGAGGAGGCCTAATGCTCCAGAGTGGGCGGATAACTTTCTTTTAGGCAGGAGAAATGGATCCGTCGAACCTGAGGAGGATTGTAGTGAAGTGATGTCGTTAAAGGAGTTTGTGGATAGGTTTTCTCTGCCGAGGGTGGTGAAGTTTGAGGGGGATGAGAGGCCAGTGTTGTTGTACAGGGTGCTGGAGGCCCACAGGAGGGTGGAGGCAGTGCCTCTCTCCGGGAAGAAAGGGAAGCTCGTCGGGAAACCGCTGTACATTCCGGATTCTTATGACGGTGAGTTAATTGTTTATGCAATGTTTATTATTGGGGTCTTAAAGCTCCACGATTGGTTTGTGTGACATTTTCTTATTGGTTTTTTTTGGCAGTATTATGAATTGTTTGTTTATTCAACAATATCAATAATCAATTCATATAAATCATGCAATGACTGCCTGGTCTAGTGGTCACAAGTGCTGCTAATCACGAGGGTCCTGGGCTCGATACCCAGGTTGGGCAAAGCGTTATTAGGTTTTTAATTCTGCAATTATCGAGTATCAGCCCGGAGTCTGGATTAGTGCTGGGACTTAAACATAACCTTCCCTTTTGGGGAGTACAGGCGTCAGGATGATAATTTACCTACAGATGCCGTCACGAGTTATGAGCGCTGAGCATAAACAGTGGGGCTTACTGCGCATGTACTTTATTCGCGCACCGCAGTGACAGATTCACAAAATGACTATTGCGCATTCAAGGCCAGCGCTCATAGCTCATGACGGCATATTAATATAGTTTACCATATTTTGATGGTTTATCAATGCACTGCCTTGATTTATATTGTCATGACTTTTATGAATAGTTTAGGAAGAGGCTTTGCGTTTCTATGACCTAATTAATGATGCCCATAACATTGTAAGTCTGATCATCTAACCTTATAAAGTTCGACGTAACGACCAATTAAGCACTTAAGTGATTACTTAATTAAAACAATAGGTAACTGCATGCCTTCCGAGTTGTCTTCAAGATTGTTATTACTTGGCGGTTGAGCAAGTATGCGACAATTTGCTACTTATTGCTTTATTGGTTTATGTAAGAAATGTTTATATACATACATACATATGCTCACGCCTGTTTTCCCCGAAGGGGTAGGCAGAGGTGTTGTAATCACAACATCCACTTTTCACACAAGATGATTAAGTGCCAACGTGACAGATGGTGAGCCCATCGCCGTCTCAGACACTTTACTTACGTCATCGAATTACTTCTCAGAAATATGCAGGTTTCCTCACGATGTTTTTCTTCACCGTAAAGCACGTGGTGTGAAATCACTGTACAAAAGTTTTTTAGAAAAACTCTTTAGTACATGCCCCGCTGGGATTCGAACTTGCGTCGCTTGCGTTGCAGGCGACAGCTCAAACCTCAAGGCCATTTTAGAAATCACCCGTTCGATGTTTTTACTCTCAACAAGCCCTTTCATTTGATGTCCATGTAGAAATGCATTAAAGACAAATATTCCGCCATCTTGGATGGTCCGCCATATTGGATTTAGAATGATGTAAATAAACATAAATACTTTCGTTCTTTTATATATACTCTATGTAACAAGTAGTATAAAAAAATACTTAAGTTCGTGGACCCTTGTAGACGGTTAAAAGAAGCTCCAAAGATGAACTTCCTCTCCTACTAGCAGCGTTGATTCAAAGAACGAATTAATTAAAAACCTTAATCCCCATGAACAGTCTCGTAAGGCCGTAACCTCGGTCGCCATGTACGGCGTGTAGTCACCCACGCAGTCTTCAGATCTCGTGGTTTATAACCAACATTCATTGTTATTCGTTTGTTTATTGGGCTCTTTGTTACTAAGTACAAGCTTGAAACTTGAAGATATATACATTGAAGTATCTGTTAATCGTTTATAATTCAATATTAACAGATTTTTCTGTCTGTTTGTTCCGACTAATCCCTGCGTTTGGTCTTATTCAATCAGGACTCCCACTGGCAGCTAACTGATGTTACAAAGAGAAAAAAAAATTATTCAAAATATAGGGTCCCGCAAAATATAGCTAAAAACTCTACGCGGGTAAAACCATGTCGCACAGCTAGTATAGAAAATACGTCACATATAGTTGTATATAGAGATATATAAAATTTGAATGTCTGTTTGTTATTCCAAATAAACAGCTTTTTACTAAAATTATATGGACGTATTGACTTTGGCAATCGTCATAGGTCAGTCGGAGGCCTAAAATAGTCTGACAACTTGTTTAACACAGACCACAGATTTTCCTCTTGAAAGGGGTTGCAAAGGTCAGATGGCAGTCTCTTCGTATAAAAATCAGGTGATCAGCCACATCGGGTTGAATCTAGTGCCGACCTCAACAATGTATGGGATAAGGCCAAGGCGATGATGTTATGGTACACGAAGTACCAGGCGCACATAACGGACAAGGAGTTAATATGTTGATTGCGACTAACATGGCGTTACATTGGGTTGAATCAAGTGCCGACCCCAACAATGTATGGGATAAGGCCAAGGTGATGATGCGAAATAACGCATAAAACTAAATCTACGCGAGTGAAACTGCGGGGCGCAGGTAGTTAAATCATAAAATGATCGTAAAAATTGTCCTACTCTGTATTTCAATACCAAACGGAACATCCCAATAGGGAACAGAGATAGCCGACCAAATGACGTATTCAATAGTTGCGCTAACGGTTCCAACGGTAGGAATTGTTCGCGAGGGTCACGGGTTCACTCCCAGGCAGAATGTCCGTCCATTAAACCGAGCTATATTATTTATGCACTCAGATGGAAGATTTTTATCTTAACTATGGTAATTTCGTAATTTGCTCGGGTAGGGTTGGCAAAAATTATACGAAAGTTTTTTGCTGATCAATATTTAACTTAATATGTTCCCCTTTTTTATTTAACCTTGTTATGACTGCCTCGCTGGTCATGTGGTCAAACCCTATGGAATGCGGAACACGAAGATCTGGGTTCGAATTGTGAAAGGGTCAATCTCAGGAATTTTATGCAAACACTTATTATCACGTATTAAATTTTTACTAATCACTTCATATAATATTTTCTAATCACAGCCATATTATTTATTCATATTCTTAACCTTTTGACATTGACAGTTATTACATAGATTAATTAAACATTCGACACTGACAGCTACACTTGACATTGACAAATCAACCCAATAGTCAACTATGGCTTGAAAACTCGCGATTGACAGCGAGGAATTCAATGGGTTCCTCCACATATTTTTAACAATTTACAAGATATTTTTCTCAACAATCACTTGACATTGGCGGAATAGTTTTACTGAAGCTCATCGCCATTAAATAAATAAAGGAAAGGAACTATGGCTTTAACACACCAGTAGGGTTGCCATATTAGTTATTAATAATGATTGAATCAATTACAGGATTGGTAGTCTAACAATTGTTACTGGATATTTCCGTCTGTAATTTCCCAGTAGTAACCAGGAGTCTGGATAAGTGCATGGATGGCAATAGGCTTTCCCCTTATTTCATTGAAATTTAAACATAACGGTCGTAATGTAGGCGTGCTATACTTTAATATACCTTCGGGGAATTCAGGCGCGTGAGCATATGTATGTACATACACATATGCTCACGCCTGTATTTCCCGAAGGGGTAGGCAGAGGTGTTGTTATCACAACACCCACTTTTCACCGAATTTGATTTAGTGCCAACGTGACAGATGGTGAGTCTATCGCCATCTCATGCACTATACATACGTCTTTGAATTACTTCTCATAAATATGCAGGTTTCCTCACGATGTTTTCCTTCACCGTAAAGCACGTAGTGTAAAATCATTGTACAATGAGTTTTTTTAGAAAAATTCTTTGGTACAGGCCCCGCTGGGATTCGAACTTGCGTCGCTTGCGTAGCAGGCGACTGCTCAAACCCCGAGGCCACCACGGCTCATAGATATAGTATATGTATGTAGTTCAAATATTTCCATCCATTGTTAACACCGATCCTTGAAGACAAACCAACATACTTTCCCATTAATATTATTAGAAGTATGAGCACACGCCACGATTCGCGTAGTAGACGAGTCCATACGTCCATATTAAGTATCAAAGCAATTTGCATGCAACAAGCGACCGGGTAACAATCGAAGCGACATTGGCACCTCGGACGCATGCGTAATGCTGCACACATGCTTCGAATACCTGTTAATTTGAATTAATGGCCGACTTATTTGTTTACCTTGTTATGATATATAGCCAGGGTCTAATAATATGGCTATGGTATCCCCTGCCTGTCGTAAGAGGCGACTAAAAGGTGGCCGGAGGGCCTGCCGGCGTGGTCGGGGTGGGTGCTTTGACCACCGAGCCGCGGGCCCGGTAAGGTGGCTCGCGCTGCCTTGCATAGCGAGGTCTCCAGGGGCGGCGTCACAGCTGCCCCGGGGATGTGCCCCAGCAAAGTGTGGGGGACACCGGTGCGTTCTATCAGAGTACTCGGAGCCCCCCCTGAGCACTGAGGATGGCCACCGGGGGGGTTTTAGTGCGGTAAAAATCCCACATACCCCGATCTGCCTCTCCCAGGGCGGTCGGGGACCTTTTGAAGGTTTCCCCCTCGTCAACAAAAAAAAAATGTATATAAACACAGAAATAATTCCCCTAAGAGCCTTCTTCTTCTTAAAGTGCCTCTCCAATTACTGAAGGTTGTCAATCAGCTCCGAACATTTGTCTCTGTCGTTAGCGCGGCGAAACAGGTCGGCGGCACTTGCAATCCCGGTCCACTCTCTGATGTTGCGTAGCCACGACATAAGTTTAAAAAAAAAAATACGTATTAAAAAAAAATTTGTGCAGTGGTTTCACACCAAGTGCTGTACGGTGAAGGGAAACATCGTGATTTTGAGAATGCTTTGATGGTCTCTTTAAATTTATTGAAGATCGAAGATCGAATCCCAGCGGGGCAATGTACCAATGAGTTTTTCTAAAAACTTATGTGCAGTTATTTAACACCACGTGCTTTACGGTGGAGGAAAACATCGTGAGGAAACCTGCATATGTATCAGAAGTATTTCAAAGACGTATGTGCAGTGCGTGAGCTCGGGCGGTCTCCCACCCAACTACTGCTAGGGGTAGGGTTGCTTAAATTCGCTGATCGAATTGCAACTGTGCCACGTGCTCCTAGTGTATATACAGATGGAAATTAACTGCCCCTTCGCACTTGACCTAAATCGTCTTATCTATGGTACTCGACCTGTCTATGGCTTAATGCACAATGCCTTTTGTCTATGACAAAAGAGGAAGCATGGATTTTGCTCTTAAGGCCTCATTTAATTGAATATGCATGTTTGACTCAGAAGGTCCGATGGTCTGGTGATTAATTGATCCGCCTGATAAGTTCTTGCTTGGGTTGACTCTCTTTCTCCGAAAACAAAAGCTCGCTATCGAAATAAAATTAGTTTCAGTGTCGCTTTGTTTTTTTCTCTGAAACTTCCCAGTTTTCAGAACGAAACAACAACGATTTCACTAAAACACAATGACGGTAGTATGCGGGTGTAAGTGACACCCCAATGCCCCAAATAATAAAGGTCTTTACATGTTTTTATATGTTGACGATATATCAACGCAAAAATCAAATGTTATTGGATATCGCAATCATAGATCGGCCGGCAAGTTTGGATTCATATTCCCACAGGCACAGATCTAAATGTGTTCTATTTATACATACATATGCTCACGCCTGTATTCCCCGAAGGGGTAGGCAGAGGTGTTGTTATCACAACACCCACTTTTCACCGAATATGAGTAAGTGCCAACGTGACAGATGGTGAGTCTATCGCCGTCTCAGGCACTATACATAAGTCTTTGAATTACTTCTCAGACATATGCAGGTTTCCTCACGATGTTTTCCTTCACCGTAAAGCACGTGGTGTTAAATAACTGCACATAAGTTTTTTAGAAAAACTCATTGGTACATGTCCCGCTGGGATTCGATCTTGCGTCGCTTGCGTAGCAGGCGACTGCTCTAACCCTAAGGCCACCATGGCTCTTCTTCACCTTAATTATGAAACAATGTAAAAAATTACTTAAAAAACAAATAAAACATCGATTGCTAATTTCGGAAAATACTTTACACTTGTCTTACAAACAGTGCTCAAGTAATCTCCAATTCCAATACACGATCTCTTCTCATTAAGTACGTCCTTAGCTCGTGAGAAGTATGCTAAATAGCCATCGCTCAGATCCCGCCATTCCCTTTCGGCCATACAATGACATTCCCGCGGTATCACTGGCCGATCACAATCACGCGCGCTAAATTACCAAGTTAGCCCTTAACACGAATTGGAACCTTATAACTATAGTCATAAGGATCATGGAAGGGTACTTGTCATTTGGTAGTGTAATAGACTGGCACGTTCAAAGGACCCTGCTGGTTTGTCTGGACGCAAAGGGTTGGCTGGAAATATACTCACATATATTTGTAATATTTTAGTTATTATATTTGACAATTGAGCATTTGAACTGTGTCCATGGGCTATAATTCATGAGATATAAATACTAACCAATAACATTGTATACTATAGATTCTTTTAAAAGAATAAATGTTGAGTTTCTTGCCGGGTTCTTCTCAACAAAAGCTACCTTCCGAACCCGGTGGTAACATTTATAATCATGTATAATGTATTTTGTGTCCTCCTGACGATTTGAAAGTACTTTGTAAGAAGTCTAATCAAATAAAGATATTTTGAATTTTGAATTGAATAAAGATTCAAACATTTTTTTACTAAATGTGCTGAAAATCAGCGCTTAACGTAATACAATTTACGGAAAGCACAGGCTGAGCCATGTCCCTTTGCTTTTATAAGGCTTTAAACATTTATTATTTGTAATTCTTTTATTATATTGTATTTATGTCCTAAGCTAAAAAGCAATAAAATATCATTTAATTATTTAAATTAAAAAAGGAGCAGTGATGGTTTGAACAGTCACCTGCCACGCAAGCGACGCAAGTTAGAATCCCAGCGGGGCCTGTACCAATGAATTTTTCTAAAAAACTCATCTACAGTGATTTCACACCACGTGCTTGCGATGAAGGAAAACATTGTGAGGAAACCTGCATATGGGTGAGAAGTAATTCAAAGACTTATGTATGGTGTCTGAGACGGCGATAGAATCACCATCTGTCACGTTGGCACTTAATCATCTTCGGTGAAAAGTGGGTGTTGTGGGTCTAGTATTTTGTGTGAAAACAGTTTCTTATTTGTCACATTATCTTCACAGACATGTATTTTTTATTTAATAATAACACCAAAGGAATCCAATGGGTTCATCCACATATTTTTAACAATTTCAAGATATTTTTCTCAATAATCACTTGAAATTGGCGGAATACCCGTACTCAAGCACGTCGCCGTTAAATAAATGAAATTAAAAAAAAAATCTATACGTTAATATGTCATTCGTTATAAATCGTAGTATTATGAAACGGGCTTTGTACTTCAGTAAGTAATCGATTTGGGAGCAATCATTATTTTTTAAGGTTGCATGAAAAATCTGTTGCAATCGCCAGTTAAACTTTCTAACAAAAACTTAAACATGATGCTTAATCATTGGAAAATGTCATGCAACCTCCTTTGTTTCAGCTAGTGAATTGACTTCTTCTGTCAAATTTAATTACAGGCCTGTGCAATCGGCCCTTTAATAGATGCAGGAAAAAAACCCTTTGCGGATTATCTGACATTATATTCGGTACGACCGATCGTAGTTGTAAAGCGGCCTTTTTCTAAAGTGATTTTTTATATAAAACTACATACATACATATGCTTTTCAACACACACTTTTCACCGAAGATGATTAAGTGCAAACGTGACAGATGGTGAGTCCATCGCCGTCTCAGACACTTTACATACGTCATTGAATTACTTCTCAGAAATATGCAGGTTTCCTCACGATGTTTTCCTTCACCGTAAAGTACTTGGTGTGAAATAACTGCACGTAAGTTTTTTAGAAAAACTCATTGGTACAGGCCCCGCTGGGATTCGAACTTGCGTCGCTTGCGTAGCAGGCGACTGCTCAAGCCTCAAGGCCACCACGGCTCTCTAGCTACATTATCAGCAAGTAATATAGGCAATATTATATCCCCGTACTCCCACGGGAATGGGAACTACGCGGGTGAAACCGCGTGACGTCCGCTAGTGTACTATAAAACAGCAAGACTTATGTTAGGGAGTAGACAATCTTAAAACTACACTTACAATCACGTCACGTCCTTTCCATACCAGTCAAAGGTACAAAAATGTCTGTTTATAAAGTCACAAATTACCGCCCATTGTGTCGCAACTGTCTCCCATGGACCATTGTCTATGGTTTCGCAATATCAACGTTGTCTTTGGACAACTACTTGTTTGTGGCTGTTATATCTTGAAATGCAAGTTAGTTGTTGCGGCAAGGCTTCTTCTAGCTACGAGCAAGTATGTATGATTAAGGATGGATCCAGTACCCCTATCATATCGGGTACCCTAACCATAACGGGTTGGCAACCGTTTTCGTAATCTATACTCGCTAACGTCTACGCCGAATATTAGAATGAGAGATTGTGCAGCGACTCCCAGCGGTGACGTGCAGAACTAAATTATCTCATACAAATATTGCGAGTGACGCTAGCGAGTATAGATTGGGAAAACGGTGGCAAACCCGTGATAGGGGTGCAGGATTCTTTTCTGGGAGGGCTAACAGGGGTGGGCGGGCAAAAATCCAGGATTTTGTTATGGAACGAAATCATAAACAACTGTTCGTTTCGTGTATTTTTATATTTTAACAACTCTGATAATTTGATTTGAGACAAAGAGAGATTTCTCTTTAAATTTATGTTATTACCGTTTATCTATATACAGATAAATAACATTGAAGCTTCTGTCCGTATTTCTGAAGTAACAGCATTACTACTTACGGTACTGATATAAAAAAAATATTAAATAAAAAGCTCCATCTGTTTGTTTGTTCCAGCTAATCTCCGTAACGATTTTAATGGGACGTTCACTGGCAAATGTGACCCCTGATGTTTCAATTCATTTTTCCAAATCTGTGTTGGCAACATTGGTCAAGTTGAAATTTGCAATTGTTACTCACTGTATACAAATATTTTATTTATTTATTATACAAATACATTATTTTCGATATTTAAATATGCTTATTTGGATTTCTACCTCCTTTAGAATTTGGACTAGTAATATAAATATACAACGAAACAGGAAATATACTATTACGAAATAACTAGAACGATTTCCGTTAAGATCACACACGTCCGTTGTAAATAAAGAAATTAAAATTAATTATGCAGTGATAATGGTCGAGTGAGGCCGAGTGAAATCGTGAGTATTCTAGGAAGGTCGTCACGGTGCCTTCACACCGTTGTATATGAAAGCTAGAACTACGCGTAGGTAAGGTACTCACTTCCAGGGGCGTGCATAAGCAGATAAGCAGTGCTTACCATTTGTACCATGTGTGTGTCGACGAAAACGAATGCACCACATTGGTATGTAATTAACATACCTACCTTTTTTTATATGTATGTGGGATTCTTACCGCACTAAAACCCCCCCGGTGGCCATCCTCATTGCTCAGGGGGGACTCCGGGTACTCTGATAGATCGCACTGGTGTCCCCCCATACTTTGCTGGGGCACATCCCCGGGGTAGCTGTGTCGCCGCCCTTGGAGACCTCGCTGTGCAAGGCAACGCGCTGCCACCTTCCCGGGCTCGCGGCTCGGTGGTCAAAGCTCCCACCCCGACCACCGCCAGCAGGCCCTCCGGCCTCCTTTTAGTCGCCTCTTACGACAGGCAGGGGATACCATAGCCATATTCTTAGACCGTGGCTATATCCGAACAAAACAACTCAGTAAACAGTCGTTCCGGAGTATGGTCGGCGCGTTTCGAAATGGAAAGCGCTGTTAATTACAAAGATAATCAGCAGGCTCATGTGTACACGAGACGTGTGATCGTTCACCTGTTACATTAGTCTTAATGGGTTAATTAGTCGTGACAAGATATAATACTTGTCACCAATATATAATACTTACATTTTTAAGCGTAGCGTATCGTAACCGGTGATGAATTCTTCGGCATTCATTCAAGTGCCTAAGAAAGTGCCTTAGTTCCTTCTTGTAACATTAGTCATCTACCAGATAAAGTCCTATTAAAATAGGTCTAGCCGTTTCGGAGATAGGCTGGAACAAACATACAGAGAAATTTAACAAAATATATTTTTATTTCTGTTCCTTATATACTTACTTTATTTGCATTTAGTGAAAAGCTGTTATTTTGGAATTATCAAATTCTTTTTATGGTGTTTTATTTACATATTTATTTTGTAACGTCCTGAATTTTTCGGGACCCAATGTTGAGAAACTCTGCTCTAAGTCACAGTAGCGATAAAAAAATTCAATGTTTTTTCTTTTTTTTTTACTTGATCTCACAGACGTAAAATAATTATATCCTACTCAAAAAAATAAATTACACTTGCAATAAACGGACGTTTGAAATGATTAGGAACTTCATTTCGCAAAGCTAATTATGTCACATCCTCCTTTGAATAATTATTTGCTTCGTGTAATTACTAATAAATCAGTAATTACTATTACGTAACTAATAATTGGAAACATTGTCACATCTATGTTTACCAGTTTAATGTTCCCGATTTGCTTACCACATTGAAGTGCGAAATTTTGTACGCTTATATATAAGGTATTTTGTTTATCTACAAATAAATTTGTTTTCCATTAATACATTATGCTCACACCTATATTATCTGAAGGGGTAGGCAGAGGTGTTGTAATAACAACACCCACTTTTCACCGAAGATGATTAAGTACCAACGTCACAGATGGTGAGTCTATCGCCTTCTCAGACATATGCAGGTTTCCTCACGATACTTTCACCGTAAAGTACGTGGTGCAGTGACACATAAGCTTTTTTTTTAATCTCACTGGTACAACAACGGTCAATCCTTTTAGGCTGACATTTGCTTAGAAAATAAAAAATATTAGTAAAATCTTAAGAAATATTCTCTAGGAAACTTTGTATCATCGTGAACTTGTGGCGCCATACTATGACAACCCACTCTCAAATGATAATCACATTGCAGATTGTTTTAAATTAAAAATTGAAATAAACAAGCTACATGTATAGCGGATAAATATAAAAAACACTTAAAAATTATTGGTATTGTGTCAATTGTATCCCAAACACATAATATTCCGAAAACAGTTTATTAGATTTACTAATAAATTGCCGCATCAAAGTTTCTCACATCCCGTGCGAGTAACGGTATAATGCTACCAATTTACGTAAGTACGCGGCCAAAATTGGAACTAATGTCACAATATACAGCTTGCTTGTAAGGTTGACCTATGTATAGTGCCTGAGACGCTTTGGACTCACCCTCTGTCACGTTGGCACTCAACCATATGTGTGAAATGTGGGTGTTGTTGTTACAACACCTCCGCGGGGACTCTTCTGAGATGGCGTGGGCATATTTAATTTATTTTTATAGCTTAGAATTCGTCATCCTCCTGCACTTTTTCCATGTTATTTGTGATCGACGCAATGTGTTCTTCTCTTCCTCGATCAGCCGTCATATGTGCATTCACTCCCATTCTATAGCTTAGATTTATTTCATATGCTGTGGTAAGAAATTGTTAACAATGTCGCTTCCAGCGCCGCACCTCACGTGCCATCTAAAGTTGGTCGTGTAACCGTCGATACGATTCACCAGTCGGTCTCTGGGACAGCTACGAACGGCTATGTACGTAATTGGACACATTTGCCAATTTTCCCCGCGATCTAGTGACAGAGAGTATGTTCACTTCCAATTGAAATAATTGCTGCTCGTTGTTGGTCTGTTATCTCAGAGGTGTTTGGCAGTTTGGGTACGGATTAAATAATGGTTCAACCTGAGTGCGTAGTGGGAGTATTCTTAAATCGCCGTCACAAATCTCCGCGTAAACGCAGATTTGTATGGGCTCGCAAGAGTGTCTTTAGGCCGACCGATGTCGCTGTTTCGATCCTATACAAATCTGCGTTTACGTCGACGCAGTGACTTGTGACGGCGGCAGTGATGGCCCCGGGGTTTGAGCAGTCACCTGCTACGCAAGCGAAAACGTATGTGCAGAGATTTCACACCACGTGCTTTACGATGAATTAAAACAACGTGAGGAAACCTGCATATGTCTGAGAAGTAATTCAAAGACGTATGTATAGTGGCTGAGACGGCGACGGACTCACCATCTATAACGTTAGCACTTAATCATATTCGGTGAAATGTAGATGGGTTGCAGTCTAATTACGCGAAATACGTAATTGAATGTCGACAAGGTTGACACATGTCAAAACTACTTGGAGCATAGGTACCATGATATTATGAAACAGGTGTATATGACGTGTATAAGTCTGTCACTGTCACACAGTGGAACTATGATGGTGGGAGGTCCCAAATAGTATACTAGACATAGATAATGAGATTATCATACTCATTCGTGTTCTAAGACAGTGTCTGTATTTAGGCCACGTATAATATTGACTAGCTGTGCCTTGCGGTTTTAGCCGCGTAACCCTAAATGTTTTTAAATAAAAGTAGCCTTAGTTACTCCTTGTAAATTAGGTATCTGCCAGTGAAAGTCCCGATGAAATCGGTCCAGCCGTTTCAGAGATTACGCGAGATTCTATGCCATACCGTATATACTTTCATATGCATTTAGTGAAAATCTTTTATTTTGGAATTACAAACAAACACTTAAATTATTCTTATGTATAGATTTAAACTATTTTGATCTATAAATAGTGTTTATATTGCTTCATTACATTTACAACTTACATAGCATTTAATTAAAATATTTAAAGTTGAATCTTGAAATTTAAAATTATATAATTTTTTTTTTTGAAAATAGTAATTACGTTTCGTAATTACTGAGTTTCTTGCCAGGTTCTTCTCGGTAAAAGCAACCTTCCGAACCTGGCGGTAGCATGTATAATCTTTCTGACGTTTCGTCTTTCTGACGATTTGAAAGTGTTTTGTAAAAAGTGTAATCGAATAAAGATATTTTTGACTTGACTTGAATAAATATTTAAATAAAGATAACATGCAAATTGTTATGCAAGAGGTGCAATCTGATACTGACAATAAATAAATTATAATAATCTCAACATCTAGTAATTAACTGAGAAAATAATCATCTGAGAAACAGAGACGTAATAGGTACCTTCTCTACTAGGTAACCCAGCAGTACCCCTATCACGGGTTTGCCACCGTTTTCGTAATATATACTCGCTAGCGTCACCGCCGAATATTAGTATGAGAAATTATATAGCGACTCCCAGCGGTGACGTGCAGAACTAAAATGGCTCATACAAATATAATGCCGTTATCTACCAAAACTATTGTATTTAATAACATGCAAAAACCGCGGTAAACATTAAAACCGATGTGACTTTTCAATGACAACACCAATTGGAGACATGGAGGTAAGTAGTTGGATTATTTACAAAACTATTCAAGGTATTGAAAATTCGGATACACAGATAGATAGATTTTGTTTTTCTCATTATAATAGCGTTAAAAGTTAAAAATCGACCAAATGTCGGAGAGCCGTGGTGGCCTCGGGGTTTAAGTAGTCGCCTGCTACGCAAGCGACGCAAGTTCGAATCCCAGCGGGTTCTGTACCAATGAGTTTTTTAGAAAATCGCATTGGTACAGGCCCCGTTACATTTAATTACTAGTTAACAAATTGTAATAACAAACCGACACTCAAATTTTATTTGTATGTATAGATATATAGCTATCGTTGGATACGCTTAAGATAAATGGATTGCTATTATCCAATTAGATTTTGTCAACCGATAGTTAATTCGGCGTAGCTGGTTGACAATCCAACAATCTTGCAATTAGCATAGAATGGGTGCTTTCTACTGCGCACGAGTTGCGAAATACAAATACCATGTATCATACAACCACATACATTTATCATACATGGCTGTTGATTGTCTTTATTCAACTATACCTTACCTACCTATTACTGTTAGATGGAAGAGTGTAATCATATATATATGCTCACGCCCTCCCAGAAGAGTGTCCAAAGTGAAGATTTTCCTTAACCGTGAAAGAAGACTCACGCTAGACCGTGCCTCGGCTCGGGTACCTTTTTATTCTTTTATACAGGAAGGGGAAACCTCTAAACCCTCAGTGGTCATCCTTCGTGCTAAGGGGGGACCCCGGGTACTCTGATAGATGGTACCCGTGACACCTGGAGAACTTGCTGTGTGTGCTACAGCAGGGGATACCATAGCCAAATTTTCAGACCCTGGCTAGTGACGTTCCGGGTATAGCGTTGCCTCCGCCCCGCCGTCGTCGTCGTCTCCGAGAGGGATCGGCTCTCCCCCGATCCCGCTCGGAGGCCGACATTTCTGCCCTACAGAAGGAGACGGCCATGTCTCTCCGTCTACCTGCAAAGCCGAACTTACGTCCCTAGCGTAGCAGGCGACTAAGTACATCAACCCCTCACAACGGCTCGTATCTGGCCTTTGCTGGTCCCAATCATCATCTCCCTGGCCTTATCCCATACGTAAATTTACGAGGAAAATCTGTTATCTGGGTTAAGCCACTTTTCAGACTATTTTAGGCCTCCGACTGACCTGTAACGATTGCCAAAGATGATAAATTGGCAACCGGGACCTACGGCTTAACGTGCTCTGCGAGGCACGGAGGGAACTCGGGCGGTCACCCATCCAATTACTGGCTAGGGTTATGGTTGCTTAACTTCGCTGATCGAATGATATGCGCAATAGCAACTGTGCCACGAGCTCCTCTTTACTGGTCCCAATAATATTCTAATATATTTGTTTGTGTTGCAGGTATGTTAATATTCAATTCACGAGTCCTTGGAGTGTTCACTGCGTGTCCGTATGTATAACTTTATGTATATTTCAACCTCAATAGCCATGAAGCAAATCTCCTCCAAAGTTATTATGTTAGATAAGTTTACGGCGATATTATTATAAATGATTCCGTATTGTTAAAAACTGATATAAACATCTTCGGTGAAAAGTTTGTGTGTCCACAAAGCCTTTGTTTACCCCTTCGCAGACCCTTCTAGGATGGCATCAGCATACTAATATTTGTGATCGAAAAAATGTCTTCCTATAAATGTGCCAGTTGACACAAACTGTGTGTCAATCGAATTCATGTTCCTATACCGGTGACACTCCATTCGTGTCAGCAAATAATTTCATAGCGTAAGGCTTAGTGGAGCGTTGCCGAGTTAAGATCAATGTTAACGTGCTCACACGATCACACGCTGCCTATCATGCTTACATAAAACCTCTTTCCACATATATATATACTTTTAATATCATTGGTATTAGACTATATTCATTCATCATTCATTCATCCATACATATGCTCACGCCTGTATTCTCCGAAGGGGTAGGCAGAGGTGTTATTATCACAGCACCCACTTTTCACCGAATTTGATTAAGTGCCAATGTGACAGATGGTGAGTCTATCGCCGTCTCAGGCACTATACATACGTCTTTGAATCACTTCTCTGATATATGCGGGTTTCCTCACGATATTTTCCTTCACCGTAAAGCACGTGGTGTGAAATCACTGTACATAAGTTTTTTAGAAAAACTCATTGGTACGGGCCCCGCTGGGATTCGAACTTGCGTCACTTTCGTAGCAGGCGACTGCTCAAACCCCGAGGCCACCACGGCACATAAAACTATGTATTATTTTAAATTTGAATAAACTAAAGCATGATCTCTCCCGATATTCAGAGCTGCCCGACTATGGACTGTACCTCCACGTTACTGATCGCAGACAAATAATGCTAATAACTACATATAGTGTTGTGTTCCGTCGTAAGTCAGGCAGCTACTCAAGTAACTCGGCCACAAAGGCCTTAAGTAATTCTAAAATATAATTACTTGTGTTCATTAGACAATTTTAGTCCAAGATTACCTCACAACGTACAGTATTTCATTCGCTCATTGTAACATTACGAATTACTAAGGTTTTTCCCACTATTGTTCATTATACGTAACCCTAAAACGATTTTCACGATTGGGAAATCAGGAAATTGTGGGTATGAGTTGTAATTATTATTTACGCGTGTGTTTCCTTCGCATTTAGATAATTACCACGCTTCTGTGTGGTTGAAATTATGCTTTAAAATTATAACAATTATGTCCATGATTAATCGGTTCGATTCGCAGAACGTTTTGTTGTGTTTTGGTTACGCTGTTTAGAAATCTTTATATCGTCCGCCCACGAAAACAGCACGCTTTACCAATTAAAATGCGACTCTACGACAGTTGCAGTAAGGTTTAAATTCATTGAAATAAATTTCGCAACGTTCTAAATGTGATTGATTCATAACCTTTTTAATTTTATGCGCGCCTGGTAGCTGCGATTCGTAATATATTTTTTGTGTTGTCAGTTTGTTACAGTTTAGCCTATGTTAGTTAATAGTGTAATTAATTTTATGCATTGGTTGTTATCTAATAACAAACGGGATTAACACACACATACAAAAACAAGTAGTTGGATGTTATAATGTGTGTAGAAATGATTTAATGAGTTCACTTGTCAATACTAATATTGCTCACGTCATCCCAGAATAATGCTCACATCGTACCGGAATAATGCTCACGCCATCCCAGAATAATGCTCACAGCATACCGGAATAATGCTCACGCCATCCCAGAAGGGTCCCTGAAGAGCTAAGCAGAGGTGTTGTAACAACAACACCCACATTTCAATGAATATGCTTAAGTGCCAACGTGACAGAGGTGACAGACAGGGTGGGTCCATTGCCGTCGGCACCATACATACAATACTAATATTTTTATTTTTTTCATGTTATGCACAAGATCTATCTGAGTTTTTTACCGGTTCTTCTGGAAGATTAGTTTTTGTTTACAATTTAATTAACTTTAATTTTACCTTACCCGGGTCGTGCCTAAACTGAATAAAGCCTTTTCATTTTCAATACTAGCTTCCGTCTGCGACTTTGCCCGTGTGGTATTCTAGCTAGAGATTTTGACATTTTACTATCTATGAACAGTGGTTTACGTATAACTTTGAATGAGAGAACTAAACTAAACTTTGTATATTCGTAATTCATATATTTTCTTGACTGACACTTCGTGTAGAAATTGGCTTTATATATTTACCACGAGGACGAAGTTGCAGACAGACAAGGATAGACGCATAAAATGTCTACTACATCTATATTAAATTCGTCGTAAACTCTCATAGCGCGATGTAGGTTATAGTCTACAAACTTGCAATTGTTAGCGAGTAGCGCCATCTATGCAGCGAGCGAAGAAGCATTTTGACTTTCGACTGCAGATTTGTAATTACTTGATAATAAGTAAACAATATTTGTACAGTGATCAAAGTAGTTTGATAAAGGTTAAGAGTTGAATGATGCCTTTCATTGATAAGGAAAGTGAAAAGCAAATAATTATATCAGATCTATAGTTATGTAACATTTACCTGCTCTACTCACTGTTGATGCAACGTGAACAAGGCTTATCTGACCTTTTTCAGTGATATTACACTATAGCTTTGCCCCGAGGCTTCGCCCGTTCAAACTAAATTTCAATTAAAGTACTCAACACTCAATAAACGAAGAAAGAGAAAAAAATATTGTATTTTTTTAATTAACGTATGTAACGTATATACTTACTGCCATGTGGAGTAAGTGAGAATTTGGAATTACAAACAGATAATTAAATTTTATTTATCTGTATAGATAACATGTTTTCAAGACTGCCTCGTTGGTCTAGTGGTCGCAAGCGCTACTGCGCATCACGAGATCTTGGGTTCATATGTAGGAGTAGGCACTGGTGTACATTTCGCCAGAGTTATGTTGTCCCATATAAAAAGGGCCCCTAATCAGGCACTAATCAATAAGACTTCGCTCGACCCGGAGATCAAACCTAGTACTTAGCTCATCATACAGATTTATCGCAATATTCTGACAAGGACATGTTTAAGTTAATTCAAAAGCTGTGTCCAAAGCCCGGTTCGCAAGTACAAAAAGACGTCACAAATCCTAAGGAAGCGAGTTCCACTTGTGAAGCAACCACGACGGTTCCGCCCTGATTGTGACGACTTTGAGCCCTGCGCAGTGTCACCGGTTCTTGGTCGCAACTCGCACTGTCGCTATGGGCTCCTGGTACTTTTTCATGGCGATTATAGATATATTTACCGGATATCGTGTGGTAGTCACCGAAATCCTTAGGGTGTCCATTAATTTTGTGAGATCTGCATTATGTAAGAAGTAATTCAATAATTTTTGTATAGTGACTGATCCAGCGATAGTTCTGTCACGTTGGCACTTAAGGTTGGGTGAAAAGTGGATGGTGTTATTGCAAGTCCTCTGCCTACCTCTTCGAGGAATGTGGGCATATGTTTATATGACATATTTTATTTTAATATTATTTGTACCCCGCGGATTCACCCGCGTAGACTTAATTTAATGGCTGGCTCGCGGAACCCTATTTCTTTTATTAATAGTAGCCTATGTTACTCCTTGTAATATTAGATATCCGCCCGTGAAAGTCCCGCTTAATTCGAAACAGTCGTTTCGCAGATTAGCTGGAAGAAACATACAGACAAACTTAAATTTTATTTATCTGTACATAGATATGTTGTAGTAAGTACTGCTTGTTATGATTCCATAGGTAGTTATATCTGGAAAATAAAATACTTTCTTATAACTGTAAAATTAATCCTTTTTTTAACTACAAGCAACGGCAAGTAGAAATCTCGTGACTTTATAAATATCTTCATTGATTGTATGATCAACAAGTCATCATAACATTATAAAATATCCAGTTGCGATCTCCTGATAAACTGCCGATACTAGCCGGGCATCGAACTCGTAGCTATCGCGATTACCACCACAATTGAATCACTGTATATACTGGAAATGTTATGTGGAATGAAAGGGAATATTTTATGTGTGGTCAAGCGATTACTTAGCTTACCACAGTTGATATTGCATGACAGTTTGTGTGACAGTGACTTTTTACACGTCATATACATCTGTCTCATAATAATTGTCAAACTATGAACGCAATAAGAGGGTGACCTCTACCAAGAGGTAGGGCCCCACAGTTTAGCTTTCCACTGTGTCAAATAAAAATTCATCGCTGGTTCGATTCGCACAAGCATTAAGCATCTGTTATTTATTTATTTGGAACTTTTGTCTAACATAGACAATGTCAGCTCCATTGAGCTCGCATATGTTTTTGTAAAATCTGAATTTATTACTAAGCTATCGCTACTGCAACGGCGATAAAAGTACAGTGTACAAGATTTTATACAAATCGTTAAATCCTTCTTTATTATTAAGTTTCAAGCATTTTCAAGAATTTCATATTTTTATGCACGTACATTACAAGATTCAAAATAATAATTCAAGCATTAAATAAATATACTTTAAAACAAGTTTAACTCGTCCAAAAGCCACTTCAAGTATCTCTACATCCATTCCGCCAGTCATCCGTTAAGCAAGTATTGATTATAGAAATGTCCATTGTTATTTGTTACTGAACGGGACTCGAACCCGGACAATGTCGCAACACAAACAATTGTTTGGGTAACCGACTAACTGTCCCTGATTTATAACTGTACTGGCCCTCTGTAATGTAAACATCATCACAGTAATTAGATGACTTGATATCGCCGAAATTAACAGCAGTTTAAACACACTATCTTCTCGGTCTGAGCTCCTGGTAGGTAAGGAGAGACATTCCACTTTCCGTATGACAAATTAGGCCTGGGAGCCAGGATCAGTCGGAGCAGACCTTGGTCGGTTGAATGAAACACCGTAACTTGGGCAGTCCTGGTATTTATTGATTCCACAACTACGTAAGGAAATGTGTGTGCTAAATAAGTTATGAAAGGAGACTTTCGACAGCGCGATCTAAAAAGATATAACGCCATCTTGTGAGAAATAGTTACATTAACTTGGTGATGGGTATTCTACGTTTAACACTTTCAGTGCCAACTATTGATCACTAAAATAAAGCACCTTATTCCATGTTATTTGGACTCGACGTAATAAAGTATTTAAGTAATTTTTAGTTTCGGGAATTGTAACTATACAAGTTAATTGCGAGGATGCGATTCGAATGCACGACTCTGCTATATCTGCACCCATTAATAATTGTGGAGTCGGCAGAGAGCAGTAGGTCTAAAAAGGCCACTTTGAGAGAATCATAATGTGATCCGAATATGATTCATCATCGAAATGACAAAATAGTTATTAATATTTCGCAATTCACCTGTTTCACACTTTCCTATGAAGATTCCTAAAATGGTCCACAAAATATGAATTGCTTTTGTGACAAAATAGAGTCATAAAAAGTTAGTTAGGGACTATCATCTAAAACTATTGTAATCATTCGTGAATCATAATATGAATTGCACCTAAGTGACCATTTTGTCATTTCGATAATGAGACATATTCGGATCACATTATGATTCTCCCAAAGTGGCCTTATTAGACCTGCTCGCATGAGCGAAATAAAGCCTTCTATGAAATTTTGGGCCAGGATCTACTCGTCCCCTGAAAGTCGCACCCTATGCCTACTCGTCCCTTTACATTTTTGAGGAGTCCCTTCGTCCTGTGGTTTATCTAAACTGTCTAAGTATTAGGGCGTCAGAAATTTAGGGAGATGATTAACTCCATCGTATTAGAAAATAACCTTTAATTCACTTTTAAGTACACAACTAAAAGAGCCGTGGTGGCCTCGGGGTTTGAGCAGTCGCCTGCTACGCAAGCGACGCAAGTTCGAATCCCAGCGGGGCCTGTACCAATGAGTTTTTGTAAAAAACTTATGTACAGTGATTTCACACCACGTGCTTTAGGTTGAAGGAAAACATCGTGAGGAAACCTGCATATTTCTGAGAAGTAATTCAAAGACGCATGTATAGTGCCTGAGACGGCGATAGACTCACCATCTGTCACGTTGGCACTTAATCAAATTCGGTGAAAAGTGGGTGTTGTGATAACAACAAAACTCAAAATATCTTTATTTGATTAGACTTCTTACAAAGTACTTTCAAATCGTCAGAAGGACACAAAATACATTATACATGACACCTCTGCCTACCCCTTCGGGGAATACAGGCGTGAGCATATGTATATATGTAAGTACACATTTAATGTCTTCGAGGGGCTAGCTTCATAAATAACTTTCATAAAATAAAGCTAACCACATTTAAATAAACGGATTTGAAAAAGAAAATAAACGCAGCGGGTACCAGGCGCTCATGAAACTAGAGAGCTCTAGATAATGCATTATCGGCTCGACATCCGGGTGTTTTCACCGGCAGGGAACCTCGTAACAATTACCGTATCAACGTGTGAACGTCCCACTATGCGCTGCTTTCCTGGTACCATTACTTTCTATGATCTTCACTTTCCATAGCACTTGAGTACTTAATTTAAAAAAAAACTGGTCCTGTTACTCAGCCGACCTTGCAAGGTGTTATACTGAGTTCGACACATACACATACTTGTATACCATGTAAGGGGTAGGCAACGGTGTAGGTACTTAGCTTACATGCATTTCGCCTGTTATGTTTAAGTACCATGTAATAGGGGGCGAGTGAGGAGCTCATGGCACAGTTGCTATTGCGCATATCATTCGATCAGCGAAGTTAAGCAACCCTAAGCCTAGCCTGTAATTGGATGGGTGCCCGAGTTCCCTCCGTGCCTCGGAGAGCACGTTAAGCCGTCGGTCCCTGTTGCCAATTTATCATCTTTGGCAATCGTTACAGGTCAGTCGGAGGCCTAAAATAGTCTGACAACTGGTTTAACCCAGATCACAGATTTTCCTCGTTAAAGGCGTTGCGAAGGTCAGATGGCAGTCGCTTCGTATAAAAATCAAGTGATCAGCCACATCGGGTTGAATCAAGTGCCGACCCCAACAATGTATGGGATAAGGCCAGGGAGATGATGTAATAGGGGGCGAGTCGATCGCTATTAACCGAGAACTAATCGAGATTCCGGGATGCTACTAGGGAATTATGGGTGGAAAAATCCAATAACACTCTCCGGGGATCGAATCTAGTACCTATAACTAGATTCTGCCCTAATGGAATAGTTACTTTGGGTTAACGCTAACGTTAACCCGTCATTGATCTTATTGGTCGTAATAATGCCTTCCTCGATTAATGAGCTATGAATCACTGAAATCTCAGGAACAAAAGGATCCCCGAAGGGGTACGCAGAGGTGTTGTAACTACAACACCCACATTTCACCGAATATGATTAAGTGTCAACGTGACAGAGGGTGAATCCATCGCTGTCTCAGGCATTATACATGTCTTTGTATAATTTCTCAGACGTATGCAGGTTTCCTCACGATGTTTTCTTACGATGACACATATTATTATATTGATAATCAACGTTAATCAGAGATCTGTAATAACCGATTCAAAAATATTGAATCGATTCAGTAGTTCCTGAGATTAGCACGTTCAAGCAAACAAACTTTTCAGTTTTATATCTAACCAGCGTAACTCCCGTTCCCGTGGGAGTACGGGGATAACATACAGCCTATGTTACTCGCTGATGATGTAGCTATCCATTGCTGAAAGAATTTTTCAAATCGGTCCAGTAGTTTTTGAGCCAATTCGTTACAAACATACTTACATACAAATATTTCCTCTTTATAATATTAGTACAGATATCGTTCTTTTTAAATTCATGAACTTTAAATATTATCTGTATCCATGATTACGGTGTAAACATCATATTGAGAACAACCGTCATATCACGACACAGTAAAAGAAAAATGTCCTAACTGAAAAGTAAACTGTATTTACGTCGGCGCTTTGATACGTGTTTTTGAGCCAAATAAGGTGCCGGCCAGCCATCCGGTGAACTTTGCGTAATGCACATACAGACAGATAGATAATCTGTTGGAAATGGTTTATATATGGAGCATATCACATCGTTAGGTGAAGCGTATCGCGCATTCACTATTATATGAATAGTCGTAACTCTTATGATATTATAGGTTCCGTCTGTGGTTGGCCTCGTTAGTCTAATGGTTGCAAAGAGCTGCTACCAAACATGAGGTCCTAGGCTCGCTCCCTGGGTCAGACAGGGAAAATGCTATTGGGTTTTCAGTCAGAAGTCTTGATTAGTGCCTGATTAATGGCACTAGGCTCGCTCTTTATTACATAAGACTACGAAACAGCTAACGAAATGTAGGTATAGGTACACCTCTGAACACCTCTTAAGAACACCTGTTCTTATTGCTAACCAATTTATTACGGCGCCTTTTTTGACAGCTTCGTGACGCCGCCCGCGAGTCATAAGCCATACGTCAACAGATTTGTGTCGGATGACTCCCCTCGCACGTCATGGACTTCCCATGGCGCGCGAGGGGAGTCATCCGAAACGAGTCTGTTAAATCTTAAGAAATTACCTAATCGTAAAAAAGCCGTGGTGCCCTCGGGGTTTGAGCAGTTGCCTGCTACGCAAGTGACGCAAGTTCGAATCCCAGCGGGGCCTGTACCAATGAGTTTTTCTAAAAAACTTATGTACAGTGATTTCACACCACGTGCTTTACGGTGAAGGAAAACATCGTTAGGGAACCTGCATATTTCTGAGAAGTAATTCAAAGACGTATGTATAGTGTCTGAGACGGCGATAGACTCACAATCTGTCACGTTGGCACTTAACCAAATTCGGTGAACAGTGGGTGTTGTGATAACAACACCTCTGCCTACCCCTTCGGGTAATACAGGCGTGAGCATATGTATGTAAAATTACCTAATCATATTAGATGAACAGCAAAACGACGTAAGTCGACGCAGACTACCAAGAAACTACTTTTAATTAGATCAAAGTTGTGGTTATGAAAGATTCATCGATCATTACTTAGTATCATTGGGCAGTGAACTGGATGCAGATAAGCAATAATGTGTCAACCCGCATAAACTTGGTTTTGAGAAAATGGCGTCTTAAGATGATTGTATACGTGATTTAAGATTTGTTTTATGACATAAATCCATTTTTTACGTACTTTTATGTTTCAGATGACTTGAAACACTTTTTTAGAATGTTAAATACGTGATGCATTATCAAAATATATCGAAACCTTTGAATTTGACTTTTTGTGGGTTGACACATTATTGCTTATCAGCATCCAACTGTAATTTGTAACAATGTTCTAAACACAGTGAAAGGTAGCAATACAAACAGTTCAAGGCAGATAAGTCAAGTTTGAGATCCGGTGTTCCGCTGTGAATACCGCAGTGACAGCAGGATAGGATATACTGTTTCTTGCGGGTGCGAATGGGATGGGGAGTCGCGTTGTAGGATGGAAGTAGGTCAAATCTCTGTTTTTATGCTCATTAGCAAATTCTTTGAATATTCTTATCTGTCGTACCACGTAGAGCCGTGGTGGCCTCGGGGTTGAGCTGTCGCCTGCTAAGCAAGCGACGCAAGTTCAAATACCAGCGGGACGTGTACCAATGAGTTTTTCTAAAAACTTATGTACAGTGATCTCACACCACGTGCTTTACGAAGGAAAACATCGTGAGGAAACCTGCATATGTCTGAGAACTAATTCAAAGACGTATGTATAGTGCCTGAGATGGCGATAGACAGAGATATTTAGAGATAGATAGAGATATTTTCCTTCGCCGTAAAGCACGTGGTGTGAAATTACTAGACATAAGTTTTTTTAGTAAAACCCTTTGGTGTAGGCACCGCTGGGATTCGAACTTGCGTCGCTTGCGTAGCAGGTGACTGCTCCAACTAGACGATCACAAAAAAAAACATATACATATCTTTTGCTTCTTAAATTTGTAAGAAATCGCAACAATGTGTCTAATCTAATCTACCAGGCGAGCATAGGCCGTAACAGCTTAAGTGCTGTTACACCATTTAGCAATTAGGAGTGAAGCTAGTGGAATACTAACCTCTAATTAAGTACCAGGGCGACATGGGTTACTTGGAAATTGTTGCAATTGTATGTTGCCTGGAAAAACCAAAGATGTCACTAGATTCTTACAAAGATTATTCATTTAAATTTAAATAACTTGTCTTTGACACAAAATTTGGTCTAGAACTATAACTAAAAGTTTAGTTTGAGGTACATAAGCTAACGCCTGTATTCCCCGGAGGGGTAGGCTGAGGTGTTGTAATCACAAAACCCACTTTCCACCGAAGATAATTAAGTGCCAACGTGACAGATGGTGAGTCCATCGCCGTCTCAGACACATTACATACTTCATTAAATTACTTCTCAGAAATATGCAGGTTTCCTCACGATGTTTTCCTTCACCGTAAAGCACGTGGTGTGAAATCACTGCACATAAGTTTTTTAGAAATACTCATTGGTACGGGCCTCGCTGGGATTCGAACTTGCGTCGCTTGCGTAGCAGGCGACTGGTCAAACCTCAAGGCCACGGTTAAGGCAATTATCAAACAACAACTTTGTGATAAATCATATAATAGTGTAACTGAGTATATTGATGATAGCCAAGCATGGCAAAGAGTTGGTCACTCTTCCATTCATCATCTCATCCATTAAATTGTACTAAAACAAATGTATATAAAGAAGGGACACATGTAAAAAAAACGCCGTGGAGTTTGTTTCCCCGTTTCTTCTCCTGACAGGCTTAGATTTGTAAACGGTAGTAAATTAATCTAAGTTATCGTAAGATAAATGACGTTCAATGAGCATTCCAAGAGTCCCTTACGTTGAATAAAGTGTTTTTTAAATTTTAATTATTAATAACTAGCTAAAAATCTTTGACAATCGTTAGGTCAGTTGGAGGACTAAGAAAGTCTGACAACAAGTTTAACCCAGATTACCGATTTTCCTCATAAAAGGGATTACGCTTTCAAAATTCAAAATTTAAAATATCTTCTTCATTTGATTATACTTTTAACAAAGTATTTTCAAATCATCAGAACGACAACATTACATAGGATTATACATGTTACCGCCAGGTTTGGAAGGTTGCTTTTACTCAGAAGAACCTGGCAAGAAACTCAGTAATTACTCTTTTCAAAAAAAGTAATTTTACAATTTTGAGTAATACAATATAAATCATAAAAAATATATATAAGCCAATGGACACAGTACCAGTGCACAAAAGTTAATAAAGATAATATAAAAACTAAAAGTAGGTACTACGTATAATTGTGTAGCTTGAGATGACCAGCCCCCACAAGCAGCATCTGTTCACAAGTATGACGAGAATGGCAGCCATCGCCCTCCTCAACCATTATAGAGGGAAGTGAGTACTTCGTAACCATTTCAGAAAAAGGAGGAGGTTTCTTTTATGTTTTTTTTGTCAATCGTTTTTTGAAAAGTGATTCCTTGCTGTACCGCAATATTTTGACAGATTCAAACGTCACCACTTTTCCTTGCGTTTTAGCGGGAATTAAAAAAGTGTTGATACTTCGAGCCACTGTAAAATACAAACCTATATGTATATACTAGGGGTATTTAGTACCCCAATTAAAATGTTGGTATAGATCGGAGTGGTAAATATATACTAATGTTATAAATAAAGATTTTTTGTATGTTTGTAACGAATTTACTCAAAAAGTACTGGACCGATTATAAAAATTCTTTCACCATTTGAATGCTACATTATCTCTGATTAATATAGGCTATATTTTATCCCTGTACTCCCACGGGAACGAGAACTATGCGGGTTAAGCCGCGTAAGTCCGTTAGTTCCTAATAAATTCGTCAGATTGACTGGCATTGTGCGCGTGCGCAACTCCGTAATAATTTCAAAGCGAGCACAGGGTCGGCAGCGCCCACAGGCAGACATGTAATTTATGATGTCCTGGTAGCCGATACTGTGCCTGAAATGTATTACGTCATTTTGTTGCAATCATATCGAGTTTCTATTGCGAATCGGTGCGCATGGTAATGATATTGTTGGTTTCGACTGACAGGGCAATGTAATCTTTTTTTGACAGTAATCAAGTGTGGTAACCACCCTTTGTGTGTGGAAATACAGGCGTACCTACTATCTTTTCCCTGTAACTTCCACCTAATGGTTTTGTAAGTAGATAAGTGCCATATGTGCTTGGAAGCTCTCTCTCTCTCTCTCTCTTATATCATCAAAATTATCTGTGATATGAAAGACAACGTATAATTCAAAGTCAAAGTCAAAAGCATCTTTATTCGATTAGACTTTTTAAAAAGTACTTTCAAATCGTCAGAATGACATAATTATACAGGATTATACATGCTACCGCCAGGTTCGGAAGGTTGCTTTTACTGACAAGAACCTGGCAAGAAACTCAGTAATTGCTCTTTTCAAAAATATTATAAAATTTAAAGAATACAAAATAAATAATTTAAGAAACGTAAGCTCATGGACAATGTTCCAATGCACAAATGTCGATAAAAATTAACATGACTAATAATCTAGTACATCTACTTATAACTAAATGCGTAGCTTGAGATGACCAGCCCCCACAAGCAGCACCTGTTCACAAGTATGACGTGAATGCCAGCCATTGACCTCCTCAACCATCATAGAGGGAAGTGGACAACCCGTCATCCAGACGCCGCCGCAAGCAAAGGCATTTTAGTGAGCATGTCAACTCAAGCCAGTTCTCAACTCAATTAATCTACAAATTGGCGTGAAGCATCATTTAGATCTAACAATGTTCACTTTTTTTTAAGCCCGTAAATACTGTCTTCATGCGACAACTGAACGATACTTTGAATCTTCTGTAATATTTAAAAATATATGTGTTGGTATCAGAACAACTCTGTAGGTCTAGACAAAGTAACGTACTCACGCGCTTGCGCCAATAAAAAATGTATGGAAATTCATAAAAAATATAAAGATGAGTACGAACACGAGGCGAGACTGGAGCTCACGACCTTTGAAAACCGTGCAGTTGCTGTGTCAATTGAGATACTTATAATCATACCTCATTCGCCGAATTTTTCCTTGCCTTGTTTTGCGGTTTTTGGGGCCTCCGTACACTGCGGATACAGTGTAGTGCGATGTAAACGTGTGTGTCATGAATAAAAATCTAATATTTATGAAAATGTTATAAATCAGGCATATTGACGTGACATACCGCACCCTCAGAGCGATGAAGGCTCAATTCATAAATCAAATATTTCTGGAAATCACAATCATATATCGGCCGGCAAGTTTGAGTATAAGGTTGGGTGGTGTCGATAAACGAAAAAAAAAAATTTTTTCCGATTTTTTTAAAACAGATTTTTATGTAATTCTTTTCGCAAAATTTGGAGTTCAGCTCCTATCATTCTGAGGGTGCGATATATCAATCCCATAAATATTGTATCGTTTCTATTAGCAAAGCGTCAGGATAATGTTACTTTGTCTACAGGCGACTATTTTTCCATACCCCTAAGAAATAAGGGTGTGTAACCCCAAAGCTACGTTTACCAGACAAAACTAGCAATAATATATTTAAACGTTTTCCATCTAGTTTCTTACACAACAGTGTCCAAATTACAATAACACCATATTTGTATGAAGAAAGTCATCCAATCCATAGATATTACATACATCCGTGTTGTGCAAGTGTATAATATTATATACGCGGCGCCCACGCATCACAGATTAGGCTATTGTTCCTATATCGATGCATATCTGTCTGCCGATACAGTGTAGTGCAATTAAAGCCACTCACACTGGTATTTATTTTTGCAGCAATGGAATTATATATATATATATTTTTCCATTTATTCGTTCTGTCTCACTGCGCGTTGTATTTAAATGTATTCTTATTATTGTAGGCATCATCATCGCCCTGGCCTTATCCCATACATTGTTGGGATAGGCACTTGATTCAACCCGATGTGGCTGATCACCTGATTTTTATACGAAGCGACTGCCATCTGACCTTCGCAACCCCTTTAACGAGGAAAATCTGTTATCTGGGTTAAACCAGTTGTCAGACCTGTAACGATTGCCAAAGATGATAAATTGGCAACCGGGACTGACGGCTTAACATGCTCTCCGAGGCACGGAGGGAACTCGGGCGATCACCCATCCAATTACTGGCTAGGCTTTGGGTTGCTTAACTTCGCTGATCGAATGATATGCGCAATAGCAACTGTGCCACGAGCTCTTCTTGTTTGTAGGCATATTGATCTTAAAACTCTTGACACAGTTGCATATCCAACCACCCTTGCCCAAGTCAGTAGTTGGATGGGTGACCGCCAGAGTTCCCCCCGTGCCTCGGAGAGCACGGTAAGCCGTCGGTCCCGGTTGCCAATTTAACAACTTTAACAATCGTTAAAGGACAGTCGGAGTCTTAAGAAAGTCTGACAACTGGTTTAACCCATATTACCGATTTTCCTCGTACAAGAGTCGAAGTTCAGATTTAAAAATCTGGTGATCTGCCAAATTGGGATTAATCAAGTGTCGACCCGAATAATGTATGGGATAAGGCCAGGGAGATGATGATGATTGATTTTAAAAGACTCCAAAATAATGGAAAGAAAAATGCGACGAATGAGTTATGATACGAGTAGCTCAGCTGGCAGAGTGGTTTGCATAGATCGCGGGTTCGCTTCCCGGCTCGAGTTCTTATTTTTGCTAACTATTTAGAAGAATTTGCTATGAAAATTTTGATGACCCTAATATCGATTTCTTAAGATTTATACGAATATCGACCGAATTCTACCATTTTTGATATAAACTCCCGTTCCCGGAGACCGGAGAGCTGGCAGCTACCTCGGTCAAAGAATTAGTCTTGCCATCCAAAGGGGGAATGCTGCCAGTATCTTCGGTACTTTGCCTACAGGGACTTCTTTTAATAATATATTTTAGTTATATGATTATATATTTTTAAGGTTTTTAGTTATTAGATTATATTAATAGAAGATAACTCCCGTTAGAAACGTTGAAATATTAATATTATAGATTTCTTTCTTAGCTTCATTGGACTGTGGGACGCAAGCGCTACCGTGTAACATCAGGCCTCACCTCTGCCTACCCCTTCGGGAAATACAGACGTGAGGATAAATATGTAACTTTACTTAAATTTCCCAACTGTTCCAATATATTGGCACACAGTGTAGCAAGCAGGTGAGAGTATATTTCTGATCGAGAGATCCACTTCGTAATAACTGACCTTAATACAAAAGTACACAATATTTGATAGTCCTATAGCCCGGGGCTATGACGTCATTTATCACAGCTGATAAATTAGATTATGTGAAGGTGTTTTGGGATTTGAAGATACTCTATTTGGTAAACGTTTACGTAATTTGGTATCGCATTTTAAGCTAAAGGTTGAAGTTAACATCCGCCTGATGATAAGTGGTATACACTACTAGCTGTTCCCCGCGGTTTCACCCGCGTAGACTTAACTTTATCGGTGGCCCGCGGAACCTCATATTTTTTATTATTAATAGCAGCCTTAGTTGCTCCTTGTAACATTAGCTATCCGCCAGTGAGAATACCTTTAAAATCGGTCCAACCGTTTCCGAGATTAGCCGGGACAAACAGACAGGGAGAAATTTTATAAAAAATTGCTTAAGCTTTCTAAGTACCGTGTATACTTTTAAATGGATTTAGTCAAATGGTGTAATTTTGGAATTACAAACAGACACTTCTATTTTATTTATCTGTATAGATGTATAGATATTGTCTAGCAGTCGATAAATTATAATAACTGTATGTCGCTGTGACATGGAGATTGGGCCGGCCGCAAGTATGGGATGCCACGTGTTTCGATACGTTGGCTCCGTCCCATCTCTCTGACACTGCTGTGGCGGCCGGTGCTGCTGCTGTTCAGCAGGAGTGCCTCAAGCATAGGAATTATGCTTGCATTGGTCAAGGATACATATTTTATGCGTTTGCGGTTGAAACTCTGGGGCCTTGGGGTCCAGATGGTCATCAACTTTTCAAAGAGGTTGCACGTCGTCTGGTAGAAGCCTATCGTGACAAGCGGGCTGGGGCTTTTCTCGCTCAGAGAATCAGCATTGCTATTCAACGTGGCAATGCTGCCAGCCTTCTTGGCACGATCCCGAGAGACACCGATTTGGGACAAGTTTTCTAATTGTAATTAGATTTAAGTACTGTTCCTTGTATATATACTTAAGTTTTTATTATTTATATATACCAGAATATATATTACTGGTATATAATATAATATGTATAAAGAGCCGTGGTGGCCTTGAGGCTTGAGCAGTCGCCTGCAACGCAAGCGACGCAAGTTCGAATCCCAGCGGGGCCCTGTACCAATGAGTTTATCTAAAAACCTTATGTACAGTGATTTCACACCACGTGCTTTACGGTGAAGGAAAACATCGTGAGGAAACCTGAATATTTCTGAGAAGTAATTCAATGACGTATGTAAAGTGTCTGAGACGGCGATGGACTCACCATCTGTCACGTTGGCACTTAATCATCTTCGGTGAAAAGTGGGTGTTGTGATTACAACACCTCTGCCTACCCCTTCGGGGAATACAGGCGTGAGCATATGTATGATTGTATATTGATTGGTTGCGTGTATGTAAATAAATAACTATTATACAATACCATCGTTAAGTCACAACAATTTAACATACATGTCGACACACGTGGACATGAGTCAAGATGTAAATATGACATTCCTCGCAAGTAACACGTATTTATATAAATACAAGCTGCGCTCCCCGGTTTCACCTGCGTAGATTAGTAACGTGCTACCCTAATTAAAAAAAAACAATTAGCTTAACTTTCTCCTTGTAACTTCAATTCGGTCCAGCCGTTTCAGAGATTAACAGGATCAAACAGACAGACAGAAAAATATCCTAAAAGATTTTTTTTTATGTAGGTAAAATATATATTATCTCTACCTGTGCCCGCGGTTTCACCCGCGTGGATTTAGTTTTATATGATACTTTTTTCGCAATAAAAGCCTATGTAGCCATTGTCCTTTCTCAGGGTCTAAAGATTGTCTGTGCCAAATTTCATCAAAATCGGTTGAGTGGCTTAAGCGGGAAAACGTAACAGACAGACAGAGTTACTTTCGCATTTATAATATTAAGTGAAAAGCCTTTAATTTGGAATTACAAACAGACACTTCAATTTTATTTATCTGTATAGATTACGCAATTTTCAAAGTTAATCGAATCGCTACCTAGTTAAATGTGATTTAAGCGACGCGACGTAGAAAGGTCACTTTGTATAGTTGGTATTCATTGCCTACTTCCCTCACTCGAAAATTATAACCGGAATGCGGTTAATAATTTTGACATAATACTGTTTATTTATGGAGAAGGAAATTCAGTATACAAATAAAGTGGTGGTGGCTTTTGAGATTGCTTATTATTTTTTCTGCTTCGTGTCGCCGTTAAAAATTGATAAAAAAAAACATGCACACGCCATCCCAGAAGGGTCCCCGAAGGGGTATGCAGAGGTGTTGTATCAACAACACCAACTTTTCATCGAATTTGATCAAGTGCCAACGTGACAGAGGATGAGTCCATCGCCGTTTCAGGCACTATACATAAGTCTTTGAATTACTTCTCAGACATATGCAGGTTTCTCACGATGTTTTCCTTCACCGTAAAGCACGTGGTGTTAAATAGCTGCAAAAAAAAATTAAAAACCCAACAGAATATAAATCTAAATATTTATATTACGTTATGCAAAGTATTTCATACTGATACTAGCTGTGCCCGGCAAACGTTGTATTGCCATTTTTTTTTTTGGGGTGGACTACCCCTAACATTTAGGGGGATAAAAAATAGATGTTGGCCGATTCTCAGACCTACCCGATCTGCACACAAAATTTCATACAAATCGGTCCAGCCGTTTCGGAGGAGTACGGCAACGAAAACTGTGACACGAGAATTTTATATATTAGATACTGATGTAACAGTCTTAGAATAGAAGCAAAACCTGAAGTCATGATAAATTCGAAATTAAATCTTTATCTGACGGTTTTTTAAGGGTCCCGTAGACCCTATTACTAAGACTTCGCTGTCTGTTTTTATAACACCAGGTTCTCATGAACCTTGATATTTAGACAGTTGACATTTATATATCTACTAGCTGTGCCCAGCAAACGTGATATTGCCATATATTTTGTTAGGGTGGTCACCCTTATCATTTTGGGGTATGAAAAATAGATGTTGGCCGATTCTCAGACCTATCCGATCTGCACACAAAATTTCATACAAATCGGTCCAGCCGTTTCGGAGTAGTATAGTAACTAACATTGTGACATGGAAATTTTATATATAACATCTAGTTGCATCTATAACAATAATAATGAAATACTTATAAAAAAATGATATTTAAGAGAGCTTCATACAACGAACGTTTTTTTGTCGTTTTTATAACTGACAGAGCCCATCGTGTCCGAATCCGATCACTTGGCGGTTTTTTGTATTTTATAGTGTGTAGCCGCGGTTTCACCCGCATAGACTTAATTTATAGGAGGTCCGCGGAACCCTAATATTTATTTTTAATTAATTGTAGCCTTAGTTATTCCTTGTAACATTAACTATCGGCCAGTGAAACTCCAGTTCAAATCGGTCCAGCCGTTTTGGAGATTACGAACAAACAGAGAGAAAAATCATTTAAATTTTTTTTTATTATCTATGTCAGTACTTTTATAAGTATTTTATTTATCTGCATGGATATAGATAAGTTACTCTTAATCTATGATTATGAATTAACCTTCCTATTACCATACACTCTGTTTGTAAAATAGGCACACTCTTTACTTGCGTAATAATTCCTTCTTCGAATACTTAATCTATGCCAATTGCGGCCATGCATAATTGATACACATTGTCTCAATTCCAATTCGATATTGCTTAGAGGCAAATGATAGATCATTGCGTTTACAACACATCAATGGATCAACCCTGCCCTTAATAACATCATTTATCATTATTTGCAATCGATAAAAGAGTTAATTTAACATATCATTATTGTTTGCAAACACTATCTTTTAATGATATAATATCATTGCTGCAAACGATCTATTTGTTCGAACAAAAAGGCTTTTGTTTTGAAAACGATCATGTTGAAATTAGCGGCTAATAACCTTTTGTAAGGTACTACTTATAAATAAAGTAGCTTAAGGTATAATTAAGAGACGAATTAAGAACTTCTGAGCTTTTATGTTTCATTTAGGTACCGTAAAATTAAACGTCAAAGCTAAGAAGTTCTTAATACGCGCTGCTTATACGATCATAGTTGGCCCCCAAATGTCACAAAAAAAGTTTTATTCTTTAAATCAGAATGTGCAGTTGGTAGAACGGCGGTGGAATTGTTACTTACTAGCAGTGCTCCGTGGTTTCACCCGAGTAAACTTCATTTCATGGGGGGTGTGGGGAGAGCGAGTGATCATGCTCATTCCCAGCAAAGTGAACATCTGTAGGTCTAAAAAGGCCACTTTGGAAGAATCCTGACTGCTAGGATTAGAACTTGCGTCGCTTGCGTATGAATACTCAAACTACTCGGCTAACACGGCATTAAAGATAAAATCTCGGAGAAATTCTCCATTGAAAGTTAACTTAAAGAACATGTGCCCTGAATATGTATCTTATCCGTAAACACTCGCTATAGGAATACTAATAGGTATTACAGCCTCTCACTAATATCACTTTGAGATGGTGAAATACATATATGACGGGTTGTCCACTTCCCTCTATGATGGTTGAGGAGGTCAATGGCTGGCATTCACGTCATACTTGTGAACAGGTGCTGCTTGTGGGGGCTGGTCATCTCAAGCTACGCATTTAGTTATAAGTAGATGTACTAGATTTTTAGTTATGTTAATTTTTATCGACATTTGTGCATTGGAACATTGTCCATGAGCTCACGGTTTTTTCAAATTATTTATTTTGTATTCTTGAAATTGTATAATATTTTTGAAAAGAGTAATTACTGAGTTTCTTGCCAGGTTCTTCTCAGTAAAAGCAACCTTCCGAACCTGGCGGTAGCATGTATAATCCTGTATAATTATGTCATTCTGACGATTTGAAAGTACTTTGTAAAAAGTCTAATCGAATAAAGATACTTTTGACTTAGACTTTGACTATATATACAAATACAAATAAAATTTAAGTGTCTGTTTGTAATTCCAAAATAACAGCTTTTCATTAAATGCATATGAAAGTATACAAGGTACTACTACATAGAAAATACCAATTGTTAAATTTGTTCTCTGTCTGTCTGTTTGTTCCGGGTAATCTCCTGCTGACTGGACCGATTTTAATGGGACTTTCACTGGCAGATTGTAAATTTTACAATAATTGAATATTTGAAATAATTGAACATAATTACTTTTCCTAGGTGCCTGGCGTCGTCATTATCCCCGTCGTAAATCCCATGATTAAAATAACAACAGATTCCTGAAAAGCCAACTGCAAAATACTCCGCGTAGATATTGCAGCATCGTATAAATTCCAAGCGGCTTTATTTATATATAAAGATAAATATTAGAACTTCAGTAAAGTGTGACTGCGGAAAATTTATTTCATAAGTTACGAGCAATGATCAATAAACATGTTTATTATCAGACTACTGCGTTACTCAATAAGGTATTCCACCAGCAAAGCCTTTTGTTAAGCAAAATATTGCCTGGCGGACCTTAGGTCAGTCAGGTTAAGATTTGACTTGATACAGCCATCACGATTTATGAGTGGTCAGCGATAATAGTAACCGCGCGTGTATGGCTTCACGTCACACAGACAAACAGAGACGGGCTTATAAAATTACTACTGCGCATTCGCGGCTAGCGCTCATGAGTCGTGACGGCACCTATATCACAAAGCTGAGAGTGATAGGTACTCAAGGCAATATCTCCACACAAATGCTATTGCATACAAATATTATAAAGAGGAAAACTTTGTTTGTTTGGTTGTAATGAATATGCTCAAAAACTTTTGACCGATTTCAAAAATTCTTTCACCATTGGAAAGCTACATAATCAGCGAGTAACATAGGCTTTATCTTATTCCCGTACTCCCACGGGAACGGGTATCACGCTGGTGGAACCGCTCGACGTCCGCTATTATGTTATATGAAGATAGTAGGCACTTAATTATATGCGGGCACATCTAGTCTATACATAGAAGACCTCGTGGCACAGTTGCTATTGCCTAGCCAGTAATTGGATGGGTGACCGCCCGAGTTTCCTCCGTGCCTCGGAGAGCACGTTAAGCCGTCGGTCCCGGTTGCCAATCTATCATCTTTAGCAATCGTTACAGGTCAGTCGGAGTCCTAAAATAGTCTGTCAACTGGTTTAACCCAGATCACAGATTTTCCTCGTTAAAGGGGTTGCGAAGGTCAGATGGCAGTCGCTTCGTATAAAAATCAGGTGATCAGCCACATCGGGTTGAATCAAGTGCCGACCCTAACAATGTATGGGATAAGGCCATGGAGATGATGACATCTAGTCTACATACATATATATGCTCACGCCTGTATCCCATGTAATCTATAAATAACTATAACACTCGTACTATACCTACGTACCTTCGGGTCAGGCTTGTGATAATAATTTGCATACAACCGAAACAGGGAAGCAGACTTATCATTCTGTGTTGAGCATCTGAGCTTTCTCCGACCTGCCATTGCTATTTAAACTTTAACCACTCGGCAATAAGGTAGGGATCCTCACAGACAGTTATTGAGGCTACCTTTAAGATACTAAAGTTTCAATGCAAGTTGTAATGCGGACTGATTGTAGGTAGTCTTGAACTAGCTGTGCCCAGCGGTTTCACCCGCGTAGACTTAATTTCAAAACCTAATATTTTTTCATGGCCCGCGGAAACTATAAAGCTACTTTTCAGGTACAACTGCCAGTGAAAACCGGGCCAGCCGCTTCGGATATTAGCCGAAACACAGACATACAGACAGATAGATAGACGAAAAAATTGGTTTTTCTATGTCAGTACCGTGTATACTTTCATATGGATTTAGTGAAAAGCTGTAATTTTGGAATCACAAACAGACACTTCAATTTTATTTATCTGTATAGATCAATAGTAACAATAAGATTTAATATGCATATGTAGCACGGTAGAGTCGGTTTGCAAATTCAAACACCAGTAGGTCTAAAAAGGCCACTTTGGGAGAATCATAATGTGAAGCGAATATGATTCGTCATCGAAATTACAAAATGGCCAATTCGCAATTCATATTATGATACACGAATGATTACAATAATTGTAGATATTAGTCCCTAACTAACTTCTCATCATGCTATTTTCAAAAGCAATTCATATTTTGTGCACCGTTTTAGGAATCTTCATAGGAAAATGTGAAATGGGTGAATTGCGAAATATTAATCATTCGCGAATCATAATTATGAATTGCACCTATGTGACCATTTTGCCATTTCGATGATGAATCATATTCGGATCACATTATGATTCTCCCAAAGTGGCCTTTTTGGACCTACTGATATGACTTGGGAAATGATGAAGGAAAACATCGTGAGGAAAGCTACTTACGTCTTTCTTCAGATATTGGGCCCTCGAAGTGGTAAAGATTATGATGATAACAGATTGATTATGCATTTCTGTTGCCCCTATGACTGAGTGGTAGCCGTGTGGGGTTTGAGCAGTGGCCTGCTACGCAACTGACGCAAGTTCGAATCTCAGCCGGGCCTGTACCAATGAGTTTTTCTAAAAACTTATGTTCAATGATTTCACACCACGTGCTGTACGGTGAAGGAAAACATCGTGAGACGACCTGCATATGTCTAAGAAGTTATTCAAAGACGTATGTATAATGCCTGCGACGGCGATGGCCTCACCCTCTGTCACGTTGGCACCTAATCATGTTCGGTGAAATGTGGATGGTGTTGGATGGCATAAGCAAATTTTTTTTTATTAACCTACAAAATAAAATAAATATTTAAGGGGCTCTCATACAACGTACGTGATTTTTTTTGCTGTTTTGCTAGATCTACTAGCACTTGGTGAGATTTTTTCGCCAAAAAAGACTTGAAAATTATATTTAGTCACCGTAAATCAGTAAAACTTAGTAACTGGTAACAAAAACCGGTACTTTAGTGACATCGTAAAGTTTTGCGAGTTGTTACCCATTTCCCAGTAATATTTCGCTATCGGTATTGTTATCTGTTGGGCATTTTTATGACAGCGAAACAACAAAATAATGCAATAGAGTATTGTGTGAGTAAAGTCTCCATTAAAAGGTGTTGTTAAACTTTCATCCCCTATTTTATCTCCTTGGAGATAGAATTAATCAAAATTATTTCTTAGCGGATGCCTACGTCATAACATCTACCCGCATGCCAAATTTCAGCTCGATCCGTCCAGTGGTTTGGGCTGTGCGTTGATAGATCACTATGTCAGACCTTTAAATTATTATATATTTAAATTGCTCAAAAATTATAAAACTCTTTTTTAGAAGAGGAGTTTCTTGCCAGGCTCTTCTCAGTAAAAGCAACCTTCCGAACCTGGCGGTAACATTTATAATCCTGTATAATCGTGTCGTTCTGACGATTTGAAAGTACTTTGTAAAAGTCTATACGAATAAGTATATTTTAAATTTTCATCTGAGTGAAGCGCGATTTTTTGTAATCTCATATGTTTTGAAGTTCCTCTGAACTTTACTCTGAGCTTCTACGTGAGCAACTACTTTTCGTGGAAAAAAATTATTAATTAATCCAAAGCTACGCTGGGACTGCGGTCCCAACGTAGCTTTAACCCAAAAGTCGTCCCTTCTATCTCACTAATAATTCCGTGGGGTTAAGAATCAGTATTTAGAAGGTTAATTGGACTCGAATAATTTTATTTCATCGTCTATCTACCCTCATTTAGCCCAACGAAGGTGTTCGGCTAAATGAGGTGTAGTGTAATACTGGTTGATGTCGACAAAATACGGTACTCGCTAGAATTTCAATGAAATCACAATCACCCGACTCTCAGACCTAAATCGATATCGTTTGGAGGGATCGACCAAATGCCAGACTTAGGGCTGGCACACGAATCATAGGCACTTATCAGACATCTCTAAATAGGCTTAGGCAACTGATTAAATTCTAAATTCTAAATATCTTTATTTGATTAGATGTCTTGCAAAGTACTTTCAAATCGTCACAAAATACATTATACATGATTATAAATGTTACCACCGGGTTCAGAAGGTTGCTTTTGTTGAGAAGAACCCGGCAAGAAACTCAACAATTACTCTTTTGAAAAATATATATTATACAATGTTATTGGTTAGTATTTATATCTCATGAATATAAGCCCATAGACACAGTTCAAATGCTCAATTACTATCACGTATCAGAACAGATGTTGATATAGCTTCCATGAACTGGGGTAACCATTACCATACCTGTGGGCCTTGTGGTATGCTTATGTACCACCTTAGTGATGTAAAAAAATGGGATATAGTACTGTGGCGTTTTATGTAGGACCCAATAAGGCCCCTGATAACTACGTCAGCAATGACCAGCTCGTCAGACAACCCCAACTCGTCAGACAAGTTGGTAAATTATTCTGACGAGAGTAGACTAGTCGGCAAACAAGTCTGACAAGCTTAGCCAAATCTGTCAACCCTACCGTTTGAGATCTGTTGGAGTGTCGATAGCGCGGCGCGTGCGCACTATCCGCACAAAATAAAAAGGCAACAAAAAGACGGCTCGTTACATCACACGCACACAAACTCGTGCTTATAGGTTTTGAATAAAGTAGGGCTGATAGTAACTTTTGATTAAAGTATGCTAGGTATATATTAAATTAATGTATAAACAGCGGGGCCTATGCCAGTGAGTTTTCTAAAAACATATGTGCTGTAATTTCACACCACGTGCTTTACGATGAAGGAAAACATCGTGAGAAACCCTACATGTCTGAGAAGTTATTCAAAGACGTATGTGTAGTGCCTGAGACGGCGATAGACTCACCATCTGTCACGTTGGCACTTAATCATATTCGGTGGATGGCGGGTTTTATTGTGAAAACACCTCTGCCTACCCCTTCGTGACTTCTGTGACTTGTCTATGTAATATGCCGTTGCAGAGCGACTGCGTCAATGTCTGGGAGTCGGTCCTTCTGTATGTATTATTTCGTGCTATCCGCGCTGATCTAGGGAACCGGGTCGTTGACCCAAGACCCCGGGCCGGACATTGGATGTCTCGCGTGCTTTACCAAAGACGTGGGTTTTGTATTTGCATTTGCATATTCTCTCAAAATGATGCTAAGTGCGCGTTATGACATCGTAACGTTCTAAAAGTTCTAATATGTGATGATAATGTTACGAAATCTATCATAGTTTTAAGGCATTTTTTATTTTCCTTCCTTAAACTAATTACAAGTAGAAAACTTGGCCCAAATCGATGTCTTTCGGGATCGTGCCAAGAAGGTTGGCAGCATTGCCACGTTGAATAGCAATGCTGATTCTCTGAGCGAGGAAAGCCCCAGCCCGCTTGTCACGAGAAGCTTCTACCTACTTAGATGCTTTATGATATGCTACGTTTTTTATACTAAATACAAAGGTGGCAATCAAGCGTGCCGTACGCCGCTACTGGTATTCCCTAACTTATTAAAACATAACTGTGCCCCCGGTTTTACCTGCGATAAATAAAATTGACGTGTCTGTTTGTAATTCCAAAAACAGCTTTTCACTAAATGTATATGAAAGTTTAGACGGTACAAACATAGAAAAAGCAAATTTTTTATAACAATTTTATAATTATATCTCTGTATGTCCGTCTGTCTGTCTGTCTGTCTGTCTGTCTGTTTGTTCCGGCTAATCTCCGAAACGGCTGGACCAATTTTAGCGGGACTTTCAATTGCAGATAGCAAATTTAACAAAGAGTATTTTTTATTTTTATTTTAAAAAAAAAGGGTACCACGGGTCAGCCTTGGAATTAATTCTATGAGGGTAAAACCACGGGGCACGGCTATTGGAATAATAAAGGTAAACATGTAGACGGACAGATAGACAACAAATTACATTTTATACGTGCAACTCGTATTAATGGTAATCTGTCATCCTTCAACCTGTGCCTTCAACGGACGGGCATGATATATTTTCCGATTTATAATATTTTTATTTATATGGATTGTAGGGTACACATCATAAGCCTGTATTCTGTGAAGGGTTTTTTTTTTGGATATGGTCACTCGCAGTTGGTAGGGGGGAGTTACCTCCACTGTTTAACCGGACTAAAAGGGCGAGACACAAAGGGCCTCTAGCTGAGCTTAAACTTAAAAACTAAGCAACACAGCTAAGGGCACCCCGGTGCGGGGCTCGGCCCTCGGCTTAGGGCGTTGCTGGGGGATGGATCTGAGTGGTATTATTTAGGGACATGTTTAAGGCTAGTGGCTCGGCGCGCGCCGGCCCTAGCAAAGGACGGGGAGGATGACGTAGAGTTCGCGACGAGCCTCGCCGGCGAGGACGGAACAATGGTGGGTTGGGTCTCTGAAGGGGTAGACAGAAGCGTATTTATAGTACATCCACATTTCACCAGCTATGTCAAAGGAAAAATCCAATATCACTTTGCCCGATCCGGAGGCGAACCCAGGACCTCGTGTAGCGTTTGTGATGACTAGACCAGCGAGAGTATACCAATCTATATCAATACGTACAGACAGACATGCCCGCGAGGCTATTCTAGCATTTGAATCATTGTGATAAAGACCTCAATGTCAAGTGTTATGATGGATAACCGGGCGTTTGAGGTCAAATTCTCATGTACGGTCAGCTTGCTCAAACGAAGAATTGTTCTTCATTTAAGCAAAGAAAAATTCGAACTTACATGATTATGGCTCTTAACCGTGACTTCGCTCGCGTTGAAAATGAAAATGCAAATAATATATCAATGTCGAAAAATTACCATTAGATCGGAAAATTTAAGAAGAACCAGCAAGAAACTACCTGGCTGTGTTTCTCACTTGAACATTTCATCATTACAATAATACAAATAGGTACAACGAATTGGATGCAAGTTTACATCATCGTTATATGTCTGTGGGGAGACAGACGGACAGAGAGATTATGCATGTGATTGGTTCGCGAAATATGTCAAGACTTACTTGTTACAAAACACAAAATCAGAACTAATTTATAAAATATTCGTTTCGTGTTGCAGAGAAATTCATCATCTCCCTGGCCTTATCCCATACATTGTTGGGGTCGGCACTTGATTCAACCCGATGTGGCTGATCACCTGATTTTTATACGAAGCGACTGCCATCTGACCTTCGCAACCCCTTTGACGAGGACAATCTGTGATCTGGGTTAAACCAGTTGTCAGACTATTTTGGGCCTCCGAATGACCTGTATCGATTGCCAAAGATGATAAATTGGTGTTGCAGAGAAATTATTGACTGAAAATGCATTTTAAAAAGCATTCAGCACCCATTTTAGAGCACCTAAAATAGGTGTTCTAGGTTCTACATCGTCAGTGTCTGAATATTTGAGCAACTGACGGGTTTCGAGTGTGATGTCAGCTTTGAGATAAACATGCGTGTCTCACGCCATCTTTCGTCGAATAGCTGCAACTTCACAAAGTTATAGGTTACAATAATACCATAGATTCGGAATGTTCTTTAAGCTATGAATAATAAATACCTTACACGTATTCTCGTCGCTCCAAGACCCTAAAAATTACTGCCTTCATTCAATTCCAGCGCTCATTACTCGTGACTCGCTATATCTAGCTTAGTTTTCAAGATAACCGTAGCCACGACGAGGCACTTTATAGCCATCTTAGACTAACTTAAATTGATCGCCGCCATTATTCTCCTGTCACACATAGCCCCTATCTCCGTCGGCCGGCGGGGTAATTTTGAACACGTCCTTTGTAAAGGCGTGCTCACATTTGTCCATAGAAACGGGCAAAAATTATACTGGATATTAGGGCTGGCAATGACGGAATACAAGAACTTATATCTATTCTATACTTATAAATATAATTGGCGTGTCTGTTTGTAATTCCAACTAGCTTTTCACTAAATAAATACTTACGAAGAGATTTAATTGTCAGACGGCTTGATCGATTTTAACGGGACTTTCACTGGCAGGTAGCTGATGTTTCAAGGAGTACCTTAGCCTACTTTTATTTAGAAAGAATATTAGGGTTCCGCGAAATAAAGTATGAAACTAAATCCACATGTGTGAATCGCGGGGAACAGCCAGTTAGAAGATCTAATATATGGATGCTGATAAGCAATAATGTGTCAACCCACAAAAAGTCAAATTCAAAGGTTTTGATATATTTTGATAATGCATCACGTATTTAACATTCTAAAAAAGTGTTTCAAGTCATCTGAAACATAAAAGTACGTAAAAAATGGATTTATGTCATAAAACAAATCTTAAATCACGTATACAATCATCTTAAGACGACATTTTCTCAAAACCAAGTTTATGCGGGTTGACACATTATTGCTTATCTGCATCCATATAAAATTCTCGTGTCACAGTTTTCGTTGCCAAACTCCTCCGAAACGGCTTGACCGATTGTGAGGAATTTTTTTGTGCTTATCCGGTATCTATGAGAATCGGCCAACATCTATTTTTCATCCCCCTAAATGTTAGGGGTAGTCCACCCCAAAAAAAAATATGGCAATACAACGTTTGCCGGGCACAGCTAGTAATAAATAAGTTAATAACCCATGAAATAATGTCTAGTTATACTAGTAAATAATAGGTACCGAATTAGTAGGGCTGGCAATGACGGAATATAGAAGCCGGCTGATTCTCAGAAGGAGAGCTATGACGAAAAAAACTCGGTCTGTCTGTGTAGAGGTAGATTATAAAGATTGAAATATTAGACCGGTTATCATTTTTCTACATATATACATACATATGCTCACGCCTGTCCCATGGGGGTAGGCATAGGCCACCGTTTGCCACACGATCCTTACATACTTCTTTCGCTTCATCCACATTCATGCATCTCGTCATACACTTTCTTCGGTTATGAGTGCTCCGAATTTGACCTTTCTGAAAAATACTATTAATTTGGTCATAGTAGTTGTTCCTTGACTTTTACCTTTCCGTGCTTGGGGTTAAAGATGAGCAAAACTCTGTTGTAAATTTCAGAAAGAAAGCCGTCAAGAGCTATGAGCGCTGGCCTTGAATGAGCAGGACCTAGTATTTTTTTGGGGCTTGTGTGGAGCGCGAACAAATACATGTACAAGAATAGCAATACATGTGCGAAAATCCCCACTATATGCGCTGAGCGCTCAAAACTTGTGACGCCACCTGTTACAAATATGACTGCTTCCGAACAGTTTATTATACGCGCGAAGGGGTCTCCTGAACCCGTCTCGTGTCCGGAGCGCCCGCCGTCTTTGGGCTAAGGTCATCCTGTTTTTTGCTTCCCATAAAAATTGCCCACGAAGCGTTCGTTGTGTTATCTTCATACTACGTTATGAGCCTCGCTTTTATGGTTACCCTTTCGAAAAATACAGGAGTGAGCATATTGTATGTATGTTTGATTGTGATAGATGTGTTTTTACAATGAATTCCTCGTATTTACAACAAAAAGTGTAATTACCCATCTTTTTCACAAATATTTTGTTATAATTCGAATTTCGTTTCGTTTCGTCTAAGAGTAAATAAAAATGCATCAGACTGAAGATTTATGAGGAGAGCGTGCTTGTTCCCAAAGGGAAGATCTTCCAGCCAGGCGGGAGTCACGAGTATTCATCCTAACATAGACCTAACTACTCTCTGAAAACCAGCTCTGCTAAACTGAACTGGATCCCAGTTTGGCCTGCGAGTTGTGGCCCTTTGATGACAATGTGCGGCAACTCCCGATGGTGCTAACCACTTTTTACCAAAAACAACCTTTTTAATCATCATCATCATCCTCCTACCCTTATCCCATGTTATTTGTGGTCGGCGCAATGTGTTCTTCTCTTCCATTTCTCTCTATCAGCCGTCATATCTGTATTGACTCCTATTTTAGCCATATCTTTCTCCCTATTTTAGCATTATCATTTTTCACACAACCCATCCATTGTTTTTAGGTCTTAATTGTTGTAACCATCCACATTCATAATAACAACCTTTGTGTAACTAGAGGTCTTGTGGGGAGAGCGAGTTTCATGCTCATCCCCATAGGGAAGATCTTCCAGTAAGGCGGGTGTCACGACTGGCGAACACTGAAAACTCCTTTATTATATTTTTTTATACTTAACCTTTTCATTGAAACGTGTAGAGCGAAATTACTAATTTCAAACGTTGTAAAAAGCAGACGAGTTTTTATGATCCGACTCGCTACTTACCGACGTTTAAGTTCAAAATAAAAGCATACAGAAGACCCACTTCGATACACTGACATAAACAGGCGCTTGCGCACATGAATGTATACGTTAACGTCTTGCTCTAAGGTCTGAGTTTTGACAGACATGCTCTAACTTTAATGTCGAATAAACCTAATCTTAATATAGAATACTAGCTGCGCCAGACAAACGTCGTATTGCCATGTATCTTTGTTGAGGTGGATCACTCATTTCATTTAGGGGTATCCATAAATTATGGCACACGAATTTAATTATTTTTTACCCAGTTCTTGTCACAACTGGTCACATTTGTGAGACTAGTGTGACGTCACATATTTTGTAAATTTACATTTAGAAATCATTGAATGAAAACAGCGGCGGTTTACACTTCGATTATAATAGATTTGAAATGTGACGTCACGAATTTTAGAATAGGTATTGGATGCAAATAGGTACTCTGTCTACACCTTCGGAGAATACAGATGAAAGGAAATATGTATGTGTTTTTTTTATACCAAGGTCAAAGCAGGAAGACGCCCTTCTGTTTCTTTTTCAAAGATCAAAGGTTAACTAACTTCCAAGGGCTAAAATGACATTCGTTTCGTAGAAATTGCGGTCATTTAAAATGACAGATGTATTACTTAGCATAATGTCGTTAAAGGAATACTAGGGAGAAAAGGCCAGGCTTATGGGCACACTGACCTCCTGAGCCCTTGTTCGAGCCTTTTACCATTTACCCACGAGTCGTATCCTTCATTTACTAACCTTAACTATACTTTAGTACCCCGTAGCCTTCGGTTTAAAGTTCAAATTGCAGTGCAATTGGTTCAGTACACGTTCAGGGGTCTACTCTCTTTCTTTGAAAACGAAATTTACGTTATGTTATCGTTATTTTTTTATCAAACTAAAATTTTCGTCCGTTTAATAATGTAATTAAGGCTTAGAATAAACAATGTCCCTCATTAATACGAACTATTGGATTCAATATCACACCACAAGATGGCGGTATGTCACTTTTTAAAACACGGTAGCATTGTGCTCATATTGTTTATACTTAAGTTAAAGTATATTTCAATATAATTTAGGTTTCATTTCGGGAGGACATTCGGTTAAGAAACTTTACGACCATAAACTCATAATATCTTTGTTTGTAGGTTGGTTCTCAGCGTGTGGATGCCGGGGCGGCGCCCTGGCGACCGCTCGTGGTTCCATTGCAGCCCTGCTTAGGACCCGGGCCTTCGCCCTCGTCTCTCCCAGGGCCATCTCTGCGTACAGAGCACGTCCAACCACCGGTAAGTTGGCAACCAAAAAAAGGCTTCAATATAAGAAAATTTTACTATGACAAATAAATTAGGGACTTTTTTTTCTGTTAACTTAAAAAGTAAGAAAGTAGCTAATTTATTTCTGATAAATTTTAATTTTCAATTTTTGAAAGTCTTTTTATATATTTTTTTAGCTTTTTAGTGGATTTTTGCAAAGTGCGTCTTCATGTTTCCATCTAGGTGTAAAGTTCTCATCAATACAGATGAATCAAGCCCAAACAGCAAGTAATTGCTGCAATTCGTTGAGGAGTGCCCTTGACTGCCTCATCTGATCGACTCTAGACTTTCATGAAATAGTTTAGACAGAGCTTCTTCTTTAATTACATGTTTAATTTAATACGTCCTGCTAGTATGAAATTATGCGACATAAGAGCCCATATCATTATTAGCGCTTCTTGCCGGTTCTTCTTAAAGCTAGTTTAAGAACCAGTGGTCAGTCCTTCTACCTTCATACATGCTTTACCAGGGCCTAAATTTCCGAATGAATTTCATTTGCCAACCAAAATTGTTCTAATTGACCAACTTTGGTCAATCAGAACAATTTTGAATTTTCCAACGTGCTAGTCCGTCTGGCACCAGGTTGCCAATTCTCTTAAAGAAGTTCTTAATACGCTCTGCTTAAACATACGCGCAAAAACCTCCCCATTATCAACACCTCGCGTCGTTGTGAAGTTGTTAAGGCATTAAGGTCATCTCGCTTACGTTTAGGTCCAAGGCTATAAGTAAATATTCAGTGTGTTTTGCTCAGAGGGCGGCAGGGTGGGTGCTCAGTACGAGCGGGCAGCGGCGCGACCTGGCACTCCGCTGCGGCTGGCGGGCGTGTTCGCCGATGGCAGCAAGGCGAAGGCACCCAAATACGCTCAGCTCATAGATCCGCAGGGAAACGTAAGTACTTATCAATCTGCATAATTGTAAATAGATACATAATAAAAAGTAATGTTAAACGAAGAATACCCTTCACCAAGTTAGTGTCACTATTCATCACAAGATGGCGTTATATCTTTTTAGATCGCGCTGTAGAAAGTCTCTCTCCGTATCATATATACTAAGTGTGGTCGAACCAGTAAATACCAGAACTGCCCAAGTTACGGTGTTTCATTCAACCAACCAAGGTCTGCTCCGACTGATCCTGGCTCCAGGCCTAATTTGTCATACAAGTATAAATAGTAAATTGGTTGACAAAGTGTATTTAAGTTAAGTCGATAAAGAGCGCAAGGGTTATAGGGTTATAAGGTGTTAATATTGTTATGGCGACAGATAGCCAGTCGTAGTCATTATGGCGCCATTACGAATCGATTACAGAGGGCCTAGTACGAGTTTTCTTAATATCGCCGTCTCAAGTCATCGCGTCGACGTAAACGCAGTTTTGTATGGGCTGACAATAGTGTCATCTTTAGGCCGACAGACGGCGCTGTTTCGATCCTATACAAATCTGCGTTTACGTCGACGCGGTGACTTGTGACGGCGATTTTAAGAAAACTCGCACCAGGCCCTCATACTACCACGTCACACATTGGCGCATTCTTACTTCTCTTTCGCACTAGAAAGCCTGTTTCCTCTCAGTCTAACTGCCTAGAGGAAACCATACGTCTTTGTTACGAGATCTATTCTCTGCGGACGAGGTGTCAGTTGAAAAGCAAGGCATACGCCCATACCTGCGCTGGTTGACCACAAAAGAGTGTTCAGTGCATTACGTGATTCGCATATTTAAACATGGTCTTTATTATGATTTGCACTTTATATTGTATTACTCATGTTAGCTCACATGAATACCTTAACTACGTTGGCAACGAACGTACCAAACAAAAGGGTGTGAAATCCAAGAATGCAAGTTTTTATAGTGTAGCTGTGCCCGCTGGGTTGCCCCGCGGATTTTTTTTGAAATAAAAGTAGCCTAAGTTATTCCTTGTAACATTTGCTATCGCCATACTATCCAGTGAAAGTCCCGTTAAAATCGATCCAGCCGTTTCAGAGATTAGCCGGGGGAAACAGACAGAGATTTTTTTTATATATAATAGCATTTTTTAAGTCAGTACCGTGTATGCTTTCACATGCATTTAGTGTTATTTTGGAATTACAAACAGACACTTTAATTTTTCTGTATAGATATAGATGTATAGATTAATATGCTGAACTACAAGCCTATTAAACAGACACCGTTAACAGGTTAATAAAAACAGAACGTTTCGGAATTCACATAGTGTCGTAGACTATCAACATAACAAAATTTATAATATATTCAACTCCATGACTTGACGATACATAAAAATATACAGACCTTATCCTGATGGTAATAAACTTCAGGTAGTTAAAACTCCGTATCGTAGCCCCTCTTGTCCACCTATCTCTAGAGCAGTGCTGCAATATACAGGCAGGTGACTCGTGCTGGCCATGGTGTTTGAGCAAGATTGAACCCCAGCGGGGTCTGTACCAATGAGCTTTTCTAAAAACGTATATACAGTGATTTCGCAACAGGTGCTTTACGGTGAAGGGAAACATCGTGACGAAACTTGCATATGTCTGAGAAGTAATTTAAAAGATAGACTCAACTTCACCGTGTGAAAAGTGGGTGTTGTTATTAAAACACCTCCGCCTACCCCTTCGGGGAAGACAGGCATGCTGAAACGAATACTCGGGTCACTGGAATGATTGCTAGAGTTCAATTGGTAACCGGGTCCGATGTGGTATCGTGCGCATACCAAAATAAACCACGCGAGAACTCACGTAGGTGTTTAAGTGAGTTTTTTTGCATTTTAGCAAAACTCCAGCAACTTTAATCATCATTATGTACCGGCCTTAACTATCACCCTTTTGAAATTCAACTCTGAGCCCCGTCTATAAGACCGCCTCGTTTCCGACGGCGCGAATGTATACTTTATGCCAACGTAATTAAGAACCTGGTCAGCAAAATTAGCACACAATGGTTCTTAACTGCATATGTTAAGTTAGAGGTAATCCACTCTTATAAGTCCATAGAAGTACGCGTTTTATGGTCTATGGCTGTAATGAATTGCAGGGTGGGGTGGGGTGCGAGTATCGGTGGTAGCGGAGAATAAAACCGCTTATCACTCTTAAGATTATTGGTACTTTGATTACCAGATAAATAACTTACAGCTTACAATATGTGTCCAAAATACAATAATCTGTGCAATACATTCACAGGAACGACAAATTTCAATTCATGTTTTGAGAATAATTAATGACGTGCATCTGACACTAGCACACAGCTGAACTATCCTTTAAATAGTCTGATGTGGGCAAAGATTTAGTTTATTTAGTTCAGTCGATAGTTCATAATTATATACCTATATGGTTTCACATTATCATAATTCGGTATAACAGTACGCCTAGATAAAGTTACATTCTCTCGCATTCAAAATGTATAGAATTACATAAATCAGTCACGTGACATATGTCAGTCCCGTACATTTCGTATCGTTTCTACTGGCGACTGTGAGGATAATGGGAGGCCTCTCTTCTTCTGAGTCAATTTGTACCAACAATTATTTGTAGTAATTATTTGAAATAAGACTGCATTTTATTTTATTTTTCAAATTGATTTTAATTTTAATTAAATCGAGTATTTGAATTTTTTTTCCTTCGATTGCATGTAACTCTGAAATCTGTTATTGCTATCAGATTTTTTTGTGAGTATAACATTCTTGGGCTCTTCGGTCTGTAAAACTATTGATATAAAATTGCATCGCTTCCGCTTATACATAGACCGCACCTCAATCTCTCACAAGTTCACTGCTAGTCCGGTATCTATCAATCAAGCATGGCAGAATTCCTGCGAAAGCGAAAAAATATAACCTGATCCCTGGGAGTATCGGAGAGGTCGTCTGAACTGAACTGACCCTATAGGAACGGTATCTAAACAATATATTTACAATCTAGCAAATTCAGTCATAATTGTATATTTCTGCCGTTTGGGGTTGAGACTTTGGGGCCATGGGGGCCAAATGCGAAATTCCTTTTCAAGGATCTTCCAAAACGCCTGGTTGACGACTCTGGTGAGGGTCGAGCTGGTTCTTACCTCGGTCAGAGGATTAGTTTAGCGATCCAGCGAGGTAACGCAGCCAGCTTACTGGGCACCATTCCCGCAGACACTAATTTAAATTCCGTGTTCTATTTATAATTTTTATTTTCCTTGTACTAGACATAAGAAATTCCAATGTTATTATTAGCGTAAAAACCTGCAATAAACTGACATTACTTATTTATCTGTATAGATGTAGCCCGTTCCAGTGGGAGAACGGGGATAAAATATAATATCTTTCCTCTTTATAATAATAGTATAGACTATAGATTAAATATGTCCGTGCCCTAGCCCCGTCAATATTGCAAACTACTAAACAAAAAACCCTTTACACTGAAAAGAACTGTCTATTTTTATTCAAGAACTCATAGTAACTTCGACGGTAAAGATCTTGTCAACTAACCACACCATTTTAGTTCAAATATCACCCTTATTCCTTTCCAATTAGAGTCTAAACCAACCGCATAGGTATAGAAAGGAATGTGCAAAGTTAACAAACAGGTCTTCACTGAAAATGTTTCAAATTTGAACTTTAACGTGATGGGAATAAGGGTTGGATCAAATGTAAAGGGTTTGCTCGCCCGTTTCGCAGTGTAGGGGCAGTGGCCTCTCTGAACTATGTTGCTGGGTCGTCCATCTAGGGTTGTCACGATTAAATAAGATTCTATATGGAGACTCAATTGTTGTTCGGTCAGGGCTCAACCAACTTTGTTTCAATAGGAATATTTTTACAAGCCGTGGTGGCCTTGAGGTTTGAGTAGTCGCCTGCTACGCAAGCGACGCAAGTTCGAATCCCAGAGGGCCTGTACCAATGAGTTTTTCTAAAAAACTTATGTGCAGTGATTTCACACCACGTGCTTTACGGTGAAGGAAAACATCGTGAGGAAACCTGAATATTTCTGAAAAGTAATTCAATGACGTATGTAAAGTGTCTGAGACGGCGATATATTCACCATCTGTCACGTTGGCACTTAATCATCTTCGGTGAAAAGTGGGTGTTGTGATTACAACACCTCTGCCTACCCCTTCGGGGAATACAGGCGTGAGCATATGTATGTAAACAGCAACCTAAATCACGCTTTCCAATTAGAACAATTATACCATGCTGGAAGATCTTACCTTGTGCTGTGTCCATGGGCTTATATTCATGAGATATAAATACTGTAACCAAAAACGTTGTATAAGATATATTTTTTTAAAAGAGTAATTGTTGAGTTTCTTGCCGGGTTCTTCTCAACAAAAGCTACCTTCCGAACCCGGTGGTAACATTTATAATCATGTATAATGTATTTTGTGTCCTTCTGACGATTTGAAAGTACTTTGTAAGAAGTCTAATCAAATAAAGATATTTTTGATTTTGATTTTTGATTTTGATGGGAATGAGGATGATAGGGAGTGAAAATACTTTTTCCAAAGATTTGATTCTCTCAATAATTAGTAACATTACATTACCTATAACAGTTGACTAGAGATAAGTAAAAGAACCTGGTTACCAGGTTGAGCTGTGTTCGGCTTTTTTTTAAAGACGTTTTCTCATATATGTATACTAAAAAAAAATGGAAGAAAATTAAAAACATTGAACCGATGAACGTTAGTTTCGAACCGGAGTACTCTAGTTTCGTTATCGCCCCGTAAGCTGGAAGCCTCACGTTTGAGCTACCATAACTTGACAGATGTTGGCGAAATTTATTGTCGAATTGAAATTATATTATATGAGTTTTTGAGAGCCTGAAAACATGAAACACACAAAACTTCATGAAAGTCGTTGGACCCGTTTCCGAGAGTCAAATTATATATATACAAAATTTCATTTAAAGGTATGGATTAAAACCCAGTACTCAAATGCCATTAAAATCCTGGTACAGTAATTGTTTCTACAGTTATATTTCTTCTATCGTAGAAATCCCATTTAAATGGAGTTTTATTCAAATGGCCTTAAAAAAAGGAAGATAGTTAATCTAAAATGAGATCCTACCTAGATTAGTCCGACACTGAATGATGATGCGCGCTAATGGAACCGAGCCTTTAATTATAGGTTGTTGTAAACGCATCGGTGTAGACGAACCTTTACTGTGTTCTTTTTTAATTCGTTAACATTAGAACTTGCATTAAAAATCTCACAATGCTCCTCACATCTTCCCAGAGAGCCTAGTGCGAGATTTTCATTGCCGCAGTCACCGCGTCGACGTAAACGCAGATTTGTATAGGATCGAAACAGCGCCGTCTGTCGGCCTAAAGATGACACTATTGTGAGCCCAAACAAATCTGCGTTTACGTCAACGCGATGACTTGTGACGGCGATTTTAAGAAAACTCGCACTAGGCAGTGCCGAAGGGGTAACTAGCACCTACTTTTTACAAACTTTTGATAAGATATTGGTATTTATAGGTGCTTATGATATCAATGTCGATAGGAAAGTGAAGAAGGAAAAATAACATTCCAATTTCACAATCAAATTAATATCTAAATTGTATTATACTTTCAAATTGTCAGAATAACTTGAACTTCAGGATTTTAAATTTTGATGCTGAATTCGGAAGGTTGCTATTACTGAGACGAACCAGGGACCAAACTTAAGTCTTGAAAATATGTGAACAATTTTGATGAAATTATCGATACTAATATTATAAAGAGGAAAGGTTTGCATGCATGTTTGTAACGAATTATTTCAAGAAGTACTGGACCGATTTTAAAAATTCTTTCACCATTTGAATGCTACATTATCACTGATTAATATAGCCTATATTTTATCACCGTACTCCCACGGGAACGGGAACTACGCGGATGAAACCGCGTGACGCCCGCTGCTACTAGCTGTGACCCCTTGTATTGTCATATTTATATTTGTGGTGGATCACCCTTATCATTTAGGGGTATGAAAAATAGACGTTCACCGATTCTCAAACCTACCTGATATGCATACAAATATTTCATACCAATCGATCGAGCCTTTAAGAATTTTATAATTATACTAGCTGTGCCCCGCGGTATCACCCGCGTAAATTTTGTTTTATATAATATATCGGCTTAAAATTTACAAAGTTTCATACAAAATTTCATCCCCTATTTTATCCCCTTAGGGATAGAATTAATCAAATCATAACATCTACCTGCATGCCAAATGTCAGCCCGATCCGTCCAGTGGTTTGGGCTGTGCGTTGATAGATCACTGTGCCAGTCAGTCAGTCACATCATATTCTCCACCGTTTAAACCTTCCCTGAACTTCAACAAATTTATCAATACCAAAATTACCCGAATCAGCCGAGCCATTCGCAAGTTTTAGCGAGACTTACGAACAGCAATTCATTTTTATATATATAGATTAGATTGTAAACTTATTGGTCTATTGAAATTTTTCAAAAAGGGTGTCAACCAAGTGACATGTGTATAAAGATTAAAAAATACATTGTATTTATTTACTTCTCATCGCAGCAATTATCGCAGGTTACAAATAAATAAGAGATGGATATTTTAAATGGACAGCCTGGACCTATAGGTTGGTTTAAAGACGCTATGATCCTTAATAGCAAATACGAGACGGTCCCTTGGGAATGGATCACTGAAAACGCAGATGTTTTGATCCTCCTTTTCACAGCCAAAGGAGTAGAAAAAGAAGGAATACTGGACAAGTTTCACGAAATCTACGAAAGCGTAAAATATGTAAATCTACCTATTGAAGTGATTTATATCCCTATGGATGAATGTGAACATGACGCGAATACATGTTACGAAGGCCAAGCTAATTGGTTTTATCTTAAATTTAACGATCCCTTAATTAATATCCTGAAATACATGTACGGGATAACTTGTATGCCACATATTACGGTCTTAACAATGAACGGGAACCTCATCTCCACCCACGGGATTTTGGACTTAGAGAGGTACGGAAAAAATGCTGTTTTGACTTGGCTATCCACCTCCTCATCAACTAAACATCATAGGAAGATGAGTCGGGATGCTACCATGTATGGGAGTAAATGGAAATATATGAATGTGTCTGGACCGGGTGCTAAGAGGGCATATCAGAAGAGATTTGCTACATTACCGGCGGTCGAACCTATGTCTGCAAAGTCGCCTATGCCAATGACGGCAACATGGCCTAAGAAGGGGGTAGCTGACATTGTAGCAGTTCCTGAGGTGGCAGCAGTGTCTGAGATAGCAGCTGTGCCTGACATAGCAGCAGTGCTTGAGACTAAAGGTGCTGACGAGAATGAAGCTCTATCTGAGATTAAAGCTTTGCCCGTAATTGAGATTGAAGATGTACCCAAGGCGGAGAATGCAACAATGGCCGAAGATACAACTGTGCCTGAGTTTGACGATGTTCCTGATGAACCTCCAACTACAGATAATTCACCTGCTCCTATGGAATGAGTTCCTGGTGATATTCTGTAGTAACTCAATAAAATGTTTTAAGATTATTGACTAAAATAACGTATTACGAATTTTTAAACAACTTGCTTAATTTTTTGATCTGCGCAGAAGAATTGAAAAAATATACAAAAAAAAATATATAAATAAATATAACAAGCATAGTATCTACAAAATCATCAGTAGGTAATATTCTACATGTATTATCATACCGTCTTTATCATCGGTTACAAATAGAAATCCATTAGCACAACGCAATATGATTGACATTTATCGCACTGGCAGCTAACGCCATCTCTTATCCAAATTAGCAAACTCTAGCCATAGTCTAGTTATAGTGTCATAACATGAAAATCAACTCATCTATTTTAAGTTGTTCAACCGTTATCTGATAAGCGTAACTGTTGGCCCTCGACGAAGTAACGTTCTCTCGCGCTTGCTAATAGAGGCGATATAAAATATATGGCATACATCAGTCACGTGACATAATATGTCATTCCTATATAGTTTGTTTGTTTCTATAATATAATGTTTGTTTATAGGAGCTTACTGAGGTCTTACCATAAGCTCTTATTGCCGTCACAGTTCCACTGTGTGACAGTGACAGACTTATACACGTCATATACATACTGTCTCATAATAAGAGTTAAACTATTCTGGCAAGAAGAGGTCATGTTAGGGCCCTGATATCTATACAGATAAATAAAATTTAAATTTCTGTTTGTTATTCCAAAGTATTTTTTATTCACTAAATGTATATGAAAATACAATATGCAGTACTGACATAGAAATACCATTTTTTTCTTAAATTCTCTGTCTGTCTGTCTGTTTGTCGCTACTTTCACTGGAAGATAGCTAATATAACAAGGAGTAACTTCCGCGGGAATTAAATTAAATCTACACGGGTGAAACCGCAGGGCACAGCCAGTCTTTAATAAATGACGCGTCGTTTTCAATTTGACAAAACAATTGACAGGCGCAAAAGGCGGCAAAACCAATTTGCATAATCAACTTTTTTATTTATTTATATTTTTATACAATGGCAACGCCCGCACCACAGACAGCCGGCAGAATCGATTTAGTAATAGACCTGTTTTCATATCTAGATAGACTCAAAATTGCACCATTGTTTGACGAAGCCTACTTTTTATGTAGGTTGAAAAACGTGTTTTAGGTGTCGATGTATGCAAGTGGATATCGTAACATATTTTCTGCATTGTTCTATCAAGTTGGATTCACGCTGGTTTTGAATATTTATAATCTGCTTTCGATAATGTGTGACATTGTGTAACGTTGGTCGATAATAATAGGATCATTTATATGCTGACGTGTAGCTACCGCCATCTATTGTCGAGTAGTCAAACGCGTTATTTTAATTTTTCTTCTAACATTGATATTTTTGATATATCATAAGATTCATAATAATTTAGTTACACAAGCCCTAAAGCAATTAGGATTATACTTAAAATAAGTATTTACACAAATCTATACATCAATACAGATAATTAAAATTGAAGTGTCTATTTATAATTAAAAAACAGCTTTTTACTAAATGCATATGAAAGTACGGCACAGACATAAAAAAAAATTAAGGTTTTTCTCTGTCTGTCTGTCTGTTTGTTCCGAAACGGTTGGACCGATTTTAACGGAACTTTCACTGGCAAATAGCTTATGTTACAAGGAGAAACTTAGGCTACCTTTATTTAAAAAAAATTGGCTTCCGCGGGAATTAAATTAATCCTACGCGGGTGAAACCGCAGGACACAGGTAGTCGTGGTTCAAAACGTGTCCTTAATAATCGGCGACACTCAAACTCATTTACAATTTATATACAGACTGATGGAGGGACTGTCTGTAATCTGAAAATAAGAGTTAATGGCCCTTTAGACATAACCAGAAATAATCTATAAAATTCCCCCATTCCTATAGATTTGTAAACTTACGTCGCATTTGACAAATGACAAAAGCTAGCCAAGTCTATGACCGCCATCTTGGCACGCGTGATCATAAACAATATAGCTTCGCGTGATGTTGAATGCATTAAGGGTAATAGCTTAGCGATAGGACCAGAGACAATGTAAATGGCTAGGGTGAATTCACACGAGCTCGACACGCTAATGAAATGAAGACTTCATTCGTTTACGAAAAAATATATATGCTCACGCCTGTATTCCCCGAAGGGGTAGGCAGAGGTGTTGTTATCACAACACCCACTTTTTCACCGAAAAAATATGCAAAAAAGAAAGTTTCCAACAGGGGCCTAACTATGATTGTTTAAGCAGCGGGTATTAAGAAATTCTTAGCTTTGATGATTAATGTTATGTTACCAAAATTAAATGTGAAATTCTTAATACGCACTGTTTAAACAGATGATGGTAGACCCCTGTACTGAAAATTTGTTAGATAGTGTTCAATGTGCGTATGTCCTTAACAGTATTATGTCCTTCGAGGTTATGGGCACTCTGCGAGGGTTATGGTCGACCGTTTTAATAGCTCCTTACTCCTCGCTGGCTTTGTGAACACTTTATTGGCATTTCTCAACGTCCAACACTCGCCTATTAGCTAACTCCATAATAGCTCTGCGCTCTTGGTACCTTGTCGGGAATAAATTTAAAGAATTAGGTTTAAAAACGGGGCTTATAATTAAATTGCCTCGTTGGGCCAAAAATAGCTACCTATTAGGTTTTTTTCTTTGAGACCTACGCCTTTCCAGTCATGACGGATTGCCGTCTCCTGTGCAGATGGCTGACCCTCTTTGAGATTAGCCACCGTATCAAAAATACGGTTAAGACACTTATAATTTATAGTCATTTATTAGGGTTTCGTCTCGACTGCCTTCGTGAGACTGCCCGTCCGTCTGTCAGAAGGCTGTATCTCACGAAAACCTTAATTTTTTTTTATCAATGTATAACAAAATCTATATATATATACTAAGTACCAGGCGCGTATATGTTTCAGGAGCTCTTCGTGCCTATCAACACGAAAGGTGAACTGTACGAGGTATGCCCGGAGGAGCTGTCTCCGGCGGAGTGGGAGGCGGGGGAGCCGGTGGGGTCAGCGCCCCCTGACGTAGCGGCGCGCGCGCACCGACTGCCGCACCTGCTGAGCTTGTGGCGGCTGCCAACCAGGGTTCGGCTGCTGGCTGGCACTGTACCGATAGAGATGGCGCATGACGTTGGAGGTGAGTTGAACAGCTATTCATATTTTTTGTTCCCAAGGTTTTGGTGTTCAAACTGTCAAAACAACCCACGATGCATATAGGTACTAGAGATATCATTGAGTATCCTTCTTTCATGCTTTATCAAAACTCAGGCAGCCATGTACATATTATTATATTCATTCATCAAAATTCAACATGCCTTTTATGTACGAGTTTGTCTGACCACTTATAAAAGGTTGTCCGAAATGCTACACTTAGGGGGTTAAAATGGGAGGGCTTGGAAAAACCTAGTTATTGATATAATACTCAGCAAATGTTTTTCTGGAATTTGCAGAAGATCTTCTACTGCGAGCGAGTGTCACGGAACCAGTGCTAGTGATGTGTACCCTCCCGGAGTTTGGGGCGATGACGTCAAGTCCTAGCAAGCACTTGGACCCTCGCCACCACGCTAAGGAGGCTCTGCAGCTGCTACCTCTCAACTCACAAGTCAAGGTCCGTCGCACACAGCTCGGTTTCGACACAGAAAAACGCATGTTCCTCTCCGCTCGCCTCCAGAAAGCTCTCACCTTCTGTCAATTGAACGTTGACAACTGGATCAGGCAGATCTCCTACGCCAACTCAACGGTCACCGTCATAGGCAAAGCAAAGACAGCTGAAGACCTCATCAGAGAAGACCACGAACCAGTCAAGTTTGAAAAAGAACGAAAGTTCACGCTCCAGGGTTTGAAAATTGATACCTCAAGGATTTTCGGCAAGAGCGAAAAAGTACTCAAAGATATTCCTGATGAAACCGAAGGATCTATTATATTTTTAAGTAAAAACGAACTCGAGCACATGAATTATGACGTATACAGTGATGATGAAGGCAAGGATGATAAGAGTGAGGAGAAAGTCGAACAAGAAACTTTCAATAGGGACAAAATGCATGTGTTCAGAGAAGATTCAGCACAGAAAAAGAGTAACTGGTTTAAGAATTTGAAATTGCTCAAAAGTACTGAGAAATTAGATGAAAAAATAACTGCTATTGAAAACAATGAAAAATTACGAGATATCAAAGATCCCTTTGATCCTCTAGGGGAGAAACATAGTTCTATTGAAAGGTACCAAGACATGGCTAAGCTTATTGAAGATAGATTTGGTGGTACTAGGAAGAATGATGGAACGGCTGAGAAAAGTCATTCTTATAAAAGTCTCACTACATCATCATCGGACATGGGTACGAGTCAATGCAGTTCAAACCACAAGAAACCAGTTCTTACTAAATCGGTGTCTGTACAGACTGGGATGCCAGATAGTTCATGCACAGAAGATGACAGTGGAATCAATATGAAGCATGACAGGAAGAATCTTAGTGTGGACCAGATTAACTACTGTGGGTCGATGGAGAGTGATAGTTCAGGACGAAAACTCAAATCATTGGACGAAAATATGCTTAAGAAGTCATCAGCCAGTAAGTCGTCATCAAATCTCGAAAGGCGTCAAAGGATACAACCAGATTTGATACCAGAAAAAGCTACAGTCAAATCAGAATCCTACAACCAGATACAGAGTTGTGAAGAGATCAATATGTTCGGTGTTGGAAGTCTGTATAATGACAATGACTTCGAAATCAACTCCAAACAACATTCATTCATCACTGAAAAACTCTGCTCTGAATTTCACGTGAAAACAAAAAGAGTACTTAGTAAATCTACTTCTAATCTGCTCCATCCGAAGAAACCAGCTGAGAAGAAAGACGGCGGCAACAGTAATAGCATGCCCACGAAAACCGAACGATCAAGCGACGCAGATAAGCTCGTAAATTTCAGAAAGAAGATAGACAAACCTAGAGCTCCTACTCCAAAATCTGACTCTGAGGACACACCCCTGGACATATCCGAAGAAGAACCTCACCATGTGAAGATAAGGCGATCCATATCCTCCATACAGAAACGCAAACTTCCCGTCATAGAAGACTTACCATACGGCCAAGTAGCAGATGCTGTCAATGTCGAAGAAGAATTAGAAGAACTGGATACAATTTCTGACAATATTTACGCAGAAATATGTACACCAATTAGTAATAGAACTGACGACGAATCCTATGATAACAATATAGACGTTCTAGCTACCGATCCCGTTATTTGTAACGTTAAAAAAGAAATAACAATACGGAACGACGAAAGAGCGAGACAGATGATTGAAAACCAAGAGAATCCCTTTAGACACATAGAAGTAGTTGTGATAGAGAAGACAACAGATTTTGATTTAGACACGTGCAGTGTCACTTCCAGTGAACTTGACGATTTGGAAAACAAAAATGACGTTACAATAGCTATCGATTCGTGGGAGCGTGATAAAGTTAATACATCAGATTCAAAGATACATGCTATTAGATTAGAAATAACGAGCAATAGTGAAGATTACCCTGAAACAGAAAGCAGTCACAGTCCTGAAAGAACAGAGGTGCAATTGAGCAAAGATAATTCGCTTAGTTTTAGCAACAGTATACACTTAAATGGTACCTATCCCAGCGAGGCCATCTACGATACTCTAGAGTAGTTGTAAGTTACCTTTGTATACAGTACATAAGTGTGTAGTCATATTATTGTAATACCAATCGAAATGTAGCTTAGAACTTCACTTATTTAAGTTACTTAGGTATTTGCTAAGGCGTTGTAAATAAACAGTAAAATTATGTACGGAAAAGTGATCATAACAGTAAGGGGGTTAGCGAAGAGACATACCTTTTATATTATTTTAAATATCTTTTTTTTATTTAATTTGAATTATTGTTAGCGCACCGGCAAATTCAAGATTCAGACAAACACAGATTTTTTTAATATGTTAATTTTGTAGAAATTGTTATTTAGACAAAAAATTGTAATTAAATAAACGCATGAGTGTTAAATTGCATTGAATCTGCTATCACAAGATTTTTGTCAAATATCTGTTGTCGATTTTCATTTGTAGAGCTAATATAGCCGTGCCAATAATATTATTACCAACGACAACCCTCTAAAGGTGATAAAAACATATTTTATAGCTTATATTAATTATTATTATAACAATATTACACTTAATAATGACACGAGGTGTTCTACTGCTAATGTAACGCACAATTTTATGCAACACCCGCGTAGATTTAATTTCATTCCCGCGAAACCCTAAATATTTTTAAAATAAAAGTAGCCTAAGTTACTCCTTGTAACATTAGCTATCTGTCAGTGAAAGTCCCGTTAAAATCGGTCCAGCCGTTTCGGAGATTATCACGAACAAACAGACAGACAGAGAAAAATTCTGAAAATTTGTTTTTTATGTCAGTACCGAATATACTTTGATATGCCTTTAGTGAAAAGTGAAAAATAATTTGGAATAACAAATAAAAATTACAATTTCATTTATATATATAGATACTTATATCACATTTTATCGTCGTTTTTGTCCTTCCCTTGTTTTGCGGTTTAGTGGCCGTGTTGCGCCATCTGTTGGTCGGTGTATACAAACTCAACTGATACGTCTAAAGTTACATTTAGCTACATCCTAATAGAAAATACATGTTAACAATTTTTGAGAAAATGCAAATTCCAACATAGCCATTTTAACGTTTCGCGCCATCTAGCGGGGAGTAGCAAAACTAATTTTCTTTCAATGTTTTATCGCTGGTCGATTAATTATTCACATCACAATTTATAAATAATCACAATAATTGGTGCTATAATTAATAATTAGGTGCTCAAAACGAATTAGTTATCGAATAAGTATCGCATATCGCATGACAATGAAATGTAAATTTTATGTACCATATAGTTTTTAGTTGCGTGTATTATATTATTATAATAAACGAAATTTAATTCGGTTTAAGTCTGAAGCTCTCGAAAAATGTAAAATTAATATTTTATGGATTAAACAAATTATTGAAATCAACTCCCTTTTATAAATATTTATATATTTAATTTATACTTACCGTACCGTCAGGAGTAAAGATCGCATAGCTAATAAAGTGAAGATTAATGCGCGTGTCTTTGTTCGCGACCACTTCATAAATGACTTAAAAAAACTTGCTTCTGCGCATTCAAAGTCAGCCCTCATAACTCGTAACGGGAACATTTAATTCCCTGACATTACTTCCACCCAAAGACGAAATTCTTCCACCATCGTGTTCATTGTCTATGGTAGATAGTTACCACCAACAACTATTACCGTTAAATAATAAACAATTGCGTTAGTATACTTAAAAGTACTAGAGCCACAGAACTTGAAAAGAGGTGGTTTTATAAATGATCTTTTTATCGTGGTTCATATTATGTGACTTTCCAGGACCTAAAAGGGCTGAGGGAGTCACCTCAAAATTGGCCCCTTTTTGGTCAAAAGTCAAAAAAGTCAAAAGTATCTTTATTCGATTAGACTTTTTACAAAGTACTTTCAAATCGTCAGAATGACATAATTATACAGGATTATACATGCTACCGCCAGGTTCGGAAGGTTGCTTTTACTGAGAAGAACCTGGCAAGAAACTCAGTAATTACTCTTTTCAAAAATATTATACAGTTTAAAGAATACAAAATAAATAATTTAAAAAAAAAACGTGAGCTCATGGACAATGTTCCAATGCACAAATGTCGATAAAAATTAACATAACTAAAAATCTAGTACATCTACTTATTACTAAATGCGTAGCTTGAGATGACCAGCCCCCACAAGCAGCACCTGTTCACAAGTATGACGAGAATGCCAGCCATTGACCTCCTCAACCATCATAGAGGGAAGTGGACACACGGTCTACTAAAGTTTTACCTGAATTTGACCTTGGGCCCTCACTTTCAAAACCATCGCTGGGTTCACAGCTTCAAATTGAAAGGAACAAATATAAATCGTCCCAATTTATAATTTGGGACCCCGAGATTCGTTAAGGGAAAAATTAAATCAATTGGAATTTCGACAGTGGCCTCACAGTATATTTTAGCTAACTTATTATTTGTGCATCAAAACATTGGATCGTTTCAAAAGAAATGTGATGTGCATAACATAAACACAAGGCACAAAAATAAAATCTACTAGCGTCACTCGCAAGACGTGAAGAACTAAAATATCTCATACAAATATTGCGAGTGACGCTAGCGAGTATAGATTACGAAAACGGTGGCAAACCCGTGATAGGGGTACAGTTGTCCCGATCGTTTTCGTTGAGCGCTCATAACTCGTGACAGTGCATTAGTATGTAGGAATGTAAGGAAACATTTACATATGTAAAAAACGTGGTATTATCTCAAATGTAAATAAAAATCACATTAATATGACAAATATACTGTATTTAATCAAATAAATTACATTTAAAATTACATATAGTACCGACAAATTCCGTAAGATAGGTATAAAATAATTTCATTTCATTAAACGTGATAATTAATGTAACTTAAAGGCTCCGAGACAAGCCGATGATTGTGCGTGGCCTCAAACAGGAATGGAATTTCATAAACAAATTCTCTAAAATATTATAATTTTCTATTTTTTTTACAAGAATATTATATTAAAATACATCGAGATTATATTTTGGAAAATTGCACTTAAAATTATAAACAACACAATATGATGCAACTTTTCAAGGTGCATGTAAACGACATTATGAATATTTATACATTTCACAAACCACATCGATAAAAACGCAGCTAAGAAAGTTTTAGACAAATATAATCGGGGTGACGTCACTAGATGTTTCACAGTTAAAATATAATCTTTACAAGCAGAAGGGAATCTTCGAAAAGACAGGCACACATCTACGAAAAAATAAGCGAATTAGTCGTAATGTCATTTAAAAGTGTCACGTCGTGGTCGATCGCGTATACGTCACGTGTTTCACTGACATTTCCCAAACTTCAAAGCGATAATTCTTAATTAATTCGCCAGTAATAAAAGATTCGATTTTAAAATCATATTTCTTTGCCTAGTTTCCTTACTGCTTTTAAAGATTATAGTTATACTGTGACTTTTCAAAATGATTTATAATAAATGACAATTGATTGAAGATAGATGAATGAAATGAATATCTTTAAGTTTCGTGGCTTGAATAATTTCATTAAATATACAAATATTAAAATAATTAAACTAATAAAAATAACCCTTTTAGCCCGTCCATAACAAAAACATGTTCTCCTGCTCTAATTTGATTCAAATATTACATTCTAGAGCGAGACAAACGTATTTAGGTTTGGTGTTTGAACTTAACGAAGATAGCTCTAAGTAAGTTTGTGTGAAGGGGATGCAAGCCACAAAGGGTAGAGCTAGGGAGTATCAGTCGGTTTATGCAAGTCGGATGGATTGTATGATCTGGAATACCGCTGAGCCACAGACGACGAAGATGAACAGTGCTAGCAGCCACGGAGCCACTGGGTACTGGTCTTCCTTTTCCTGAAAATTTAAAAGATATATATGAAAAAACGAGCCTGAACAAATGAGTGCTTCTAGTGATTTGACACCACGTGCTTTACGGTGAAGGAAAACATTGTGAGGAAGCCTGCATATTTCTGAGAAGTAATTCAATGACGTATGTAAAGTGTCTGAGACGGTAATACTACATAAGTTTTTTAGAAAAACTCATTGGTACCGGCCCCGCCGGGATGCGAACTTGCGTCGCTTGCGTAGCAGTCGACTGCTCAAACCTCAAGGCCACCACGGCTCTTGAATGAAAAATATTTAATATTCTTAACACATCAGTGTTACCCGCAACGAAATGACGTGTAGCAAATCAATTCCAAAATATTGCAATTAAAATTTCATACGCAGTTATGTGTAAGCCGACCAAATCAAAACACTCCAGTACATATTCACAACGAATAATAGTCTTTACTGTTATTTTGATAAGGTATAGATTACACTAATGAAAACATTATCATACAATTATGCACTTTAAGTCTGTGTAGTAGGTTATAATTTAAACTGTGTGTTGTTATATCGATAAATAGTTTTGATAAGGCTACAGTGTTGTTCAAAGACACGTGGATTATTTTCAATATGAATAATATTATATCAAGTAGCTGTGCCACGTGGTGTCACCCGCGCAACCCATTTTTTTTTCTTATTCCTTGTAACATCAGTGAGGAGCTCGTGGCACAGTTGCTATTGCGCATATTATTCGATTATAGAAGTTAAGCAACCCTACCCCTAGCCAGTAATTGGATGCGTGACCGCCCGAGTTCCCTCCATGCCTCGGAGAGCACGTTAAGCCGTCGGTCCCGGTTGACAATTTATCATCTTTGGCAATCGCTACAGGTCAGTCGAAGGCCTAAAATAGTCTGACAGCTGGTTTAACCCAGATCACAGATTTTCCTCGTTAAAGAGGTCGCGAAGGTCAGATGGCAGTCGCTTCGTATAATAATCAGGTGATCAGCCACATCGGGTTGAATCAAGTGCCGACCCCAACAGTGTATGGGATAAGGCCAGGGTGATGATGAGTCCTTGTAACATCAGTGACAGCATCATTAAAATCCGTTTCAGAGATTAGCCCGAACAAACACAGTGAAAATTTTAATTAGTTTTTTATTTAAGTACAGCACTGTGCTGTAAATTTGGAATTACAAACAGACTGAGAGCCGTGGTGGCCTCGGGGTTAGAGCAGTCGCCTGCTACGCAAGCGACGCAAGTTCGAATCCCAGCGGGGCCCGTACCAATGAGTTTTCCTAAAAAACTTACGTACAGTGATTTCACACCACGTGCTTTACGGTGAAGGAAAACATCGTGAGGAAACCTGCATATTTCTGAGAAGTAATTCAAAGACGTATGTAAAGTGTCTGAGACGGCGATGGACTCACCATCTGTCACGTTCGCACTTAATCATCTTCGGAGAAAAGTGGGTGTTGTGATTACAACACCTCTGCCTACCCCTTCGGGGAATACAGGCGTGAGCATATGTATGTAATGGGGTTAAATTGGGGTTGTATGTATGTTGCATGTATTTTGTCTAAAATCTGTCTAGATACAATTACTACTGCAAATTCTAGGTCGTCTGACTCTCGTGCCGGCAACTGTAAATGGGTTGATTTAAAAATAAGTTGTGTAATACCAACCTTTGTGGTCTTAGGTACATTGCCTCTCTGTGTAATGTTTTTGCTGGCAATCTCGTTGGCAATACGCATCCTCTGTTTTGGCGCCATTTTACTTGATTATCTGGAAGGTATATTTGTCCTGGAAATAGGGAAAACAATATGTTAGTATTGACAATCAAATGTATTGAAAGAAAGGGCTTTCTCTAATAAGCCTGCAAGTTGGTAACCGTTTACCAACAACTCAATGCTTGCTAACCACGTCTATACTGATAAATAATTTGTAATAAAAGAATTACAGGTTTTCACTAAATGCATATGAAAGAACATACGATACTGACTTTAAAAACAATTTTTTTTTCAAAAAATGTCTCTGTCTTTCTGTCTGTTTGTTTCGGGTAATATCTGAAACAGCTGGATTGATTTCAACGGGACTTTCACTGGCAGATAGCTAATATTACAAGGAGTAACACAGGCTACTTTTATTTAAAAAAATCATTATGGTTCCGCGGGAATAAAATAAAATCTACGCGAGTGAAACCGCAGGGCACAGCTAATTCTCTAATAAACCTTCAAGTTGGTAGCATGTACACCTATAGGCTGCGGCAACCGTTTTCAATCAACTCTATAATTTTAGCAATTATAGAGCATCTAATACTATCATCATCTCCCTTATCCCATACATTGTTGGGGTCGGCACTTGATACAACCTGATGTGGCTGATCACCTGATTTTTATACGAAGCGACTGCCATCTGACCTTCGCAACCCCTTTTACGTGGAAAATCTGTGATCTGGGTTAAACCAGTTGTCAGACTATTTTAGGCCTCCGACTGAACTGTAACAATTGCCAAAGATGATAAATTGGCAACCAGGACCGACGGCCTAACCGAGGGAACTCGGGCGGTCACCCATCCAATTACTGGCTAGGGCTAGGGTTGCTTAACTTCGCTGATCGAATGATATGCGCAATAGCAACTGTGCCGCGAGCTCCTCTACTGGTGCGATGTGAAAAATTATTTCAATGTTAGATAGTCCATTTATTGAGGAAGGCTATAAGGCTGCATATCATTGCTAAGATCTACTACTCCATGGGGACAACATTGTGGGAAGAAGCTAATAATGGTACATTAAGACCACAAGGTTACACCTGTTATCCTTAAAAGCATATATAATGCATGATGTGGTTTATAAATCTGCATAATTAATAAGTTTTTCTTATCAACATACATGCATTTGATTTTTAAATTGTTTTCCTTCATTTAATACATGGAGAATGACTAATAATGATTAGTCTATACTAATAATATTATAAAGCTGCACTGTTTGTTTGAATGCGCTAATCTCAGGAACTAGTGGTACAAATTAAAAAAACCTTACAGTGTTAGATAGTCCATTTATCAAGCATATCTCTAGGCAATACTTTTTTTCAAATTATTTGGTATTCGTAAGAAAATTGCGATTTTGTAACACAATGTGTAAAACCGAACTCCTATTTATTTGTGCGCTGCAAAAACTATTGACGATAGAACAAAATGATGTACTATGGGTTTGTAGGGCTTATTAAGATCTACAAAAAAGTCCCTAAGAGCACATATGTAACTATCATAGTTTAGTCACAATAACCGCTTTTATGTTCACAAAAAATATTAAATTGTCTGAAGAACAAAACAAATTAACACCATAGCATATTGAATTTCTGATATAATTCAACATAATTTATTATAGGTACATACACCCTGCCACACATTATCAAGCAGTGCAGTCAAAGGTTTAGGTACTAATGCAGTGTTTTATTTAAATATGTAATTTCAATCTAAAAAATGTATGTGCCAAGGAACACCATGATCAAATAAATATTTCCCTGTTATTAAAAATCTCATAAATCAAATATTAAATGTATGAAGAAATGCATGAATGTTGACAAAACTATAAAAGTAATTTTGCAAGGATTGTAACATATGGAATACTGTCTCTGCCTACCCCATGGTATATGTGTGAGAATATATATCTATATAAATAAATCACTGCCAAAATAGCTTTTCAAGAAATTAACTGCATCAATATGGAAGCTTACAAAACTAGCAACACCTGTTGAAGAAACACAAGTGCCTAATTCATCAATATGGACTTCCAAATTGTGAATGAATTTATAAACTTCTATATAGCACTGCACTCACTTTCTACTGACAACTTTCTATTTTTTTTTAAATCAATAGGTTAATAGCACAAAGAGTAAAATTATTTGTTAAAAAAAAAAAGTGACTGCCTCGTTGTCTATTACAACACAGACTAACCACGTACCAAAATTTTAACTTTCACATAAATAACGTAGTTATTGGATACTTATCATAATTACATTAATCATTAACGATAATGATAATCTACGCAATAGGCATTGAAGGCCTATGGATTATTACCTCTTTCTACGTATTTCCGCGAACTATTAACGTAAATGCTGCCACGAATTGGTTGAAAACTCATTAAGATCTATTGAACAAAACAAAAAGAATATTGACTCAGCTGTCGAATCTAGTACGTTCGAAACAGGCTTTTACCACCATTATGTACTATATTAAAACACTTTTAAGGCTACCTGCACTTAAATATTGCGTATTATATGCTAAATCAAGTGTATAAATCTAGAAATTGTATCCAATCGCACCGAAACGGAACTAAACATGATTTTCAACTAGTGTTTGCGCACTTACTGGAATTCCTATTGAATAAGAGGAAAACAACTAAATTACGTCCTTTATCAATTTAAGCAACAGGAATAAACACAATTTATAAGAAATCCAGGTTGTACTCACAATTAAATCCTAAAATTAAAGGCTGGTTAAGCCGAACGCACAAGTTTGCTTGACACGTATGTAAAAAGTGAAATGACAGATGTGTCAAACGCGTCATTTGATTTTGAAAACGCGCATGAACAACAAGACACGCGTCAGGTTAATGTTGCTATTGTGGAAAAATCACATTTATTCTGTGGAAAGTTTAGTAAACTTTGTAAATTTATAAGATATTTTCATAACACTGCATTTAATCACTTGGACAAATTTATGCCATATAGTAGTCAAATATCGTGATATTTACTTACTGCAAAGTAAGCGCCATCTGCCATTTTTATGAGGAAGATCAACATATAGTTTCTCTATTAATCGGTAGATGACACTACTTGTGATTCCTTCCGAAAAACAGGTGCGTACCCAACATTAATCGATACACACTAAATATAAGATGCATATTAATTATGCAGAAGTTAAATTCATTGCGAACTTTGAAGTTAAATGTATAACTACATAGGCAGCCTGTAGTAAATGTTATTTTCAGTACCTTAGTATAAATTTTACAGAATAGAAACGAAATCATTTTTCCATACCTATGGTATTAAAAATATATTTATACTTACCTAAGTATAAATATATTTTTATTACCAACTCCGTCAGGAAAATCAAAACTGAAAATATATTTTGCCTTACCTATCATTTAAAGATGATTTAGATAAGGATAGCCATATTTATCTCCAATTAATAAACAGAGATAACAATACCTTGAAGGACCTTCAGGATATGATCTTGTTGGACCAATCACGGCCTACCGTTATCCTTGGAGGGCAATCCTCGAGCCGTGATTGGTGAAAACAGATAACGCCTTTGGAAGGGGCGTCCTCGTCGAATCAATTTGAATTTGAATATCGAAGGGAGCACGAACGAGGGATAAGCAACAATCACTTATCTCCAGCCACCTATTATATTTTGTGGTTTTTGGATCTACTGTCTCGTTGGTCGCATGCGCTACTGCGAAACACGGGGTTCGATCCCTGGGTCGGACAGTCTTTTTTGCAGTATCAGGTCGGAGTCTAGATAAGTCCACAGTGGCAATCGGCTTGCCAGTCGCCCCCTATAACATGACACTAAACTCTAATTAATCTACCTAAGCCGTGGTGGCCTTGAGGTTTGAGCAATCGCATGCAAGCGACGCAAGTTCGAATCTCAGCGGGGCCTGTACCAATGAGTTTTTCTAAAAAACTTATGTACAGTGATTTCACACTACGTGCTTTACGGTGAAGGAAAACCTCGTGAGGAAACTTGCATATTTCTAAGAAGTAATTCCAAGATGGACTCACCATCTGTCAAGTTGGCACTTAATCATTTTCGGTGAAAAGTGGGTGTTGTGATAACAACACCTCTGTCTACCCCTTGTGGGAATACAGGCGTGCATTGGATCTTCAGAGGGGTAAGCATATAAAATAAGTAGGGTAGGCAGGTAGGTTAATTACATATCAATGTGGCGCGTAGGTAAATACGATTTGGTCATCATGGTGGAAGTCATCACAAATGGTAAGCATTGCTTATCTGCTCATATCAAATCAAATCAAATCAAATCAAAAAGTTTTATTCAATATAAGGGACACTTGGAACACTTATTGAACGTCATTTTTCTTACGTGGAATGCACGCCCCTGAGTAGTACCTACATCTATCTCTACTAACCTCTCGGGGAATACAGCATATGTATGTATGTATGTATGTACCTACGCTACAATAAAACATCAGGAAAAATTGCCTTTTGCAAACTCCATCCCTTTTGCAAAATATCCTTAAGTAAAGTTTGTAAAGTGTCGTCGGCGCCACGGTAAGCAAATATGCTATCCTATAATAACATTGTCCTTACTTCAGAAGGCCTAGTGCAAGATTTTAAGTTGCTTCAAGCCGATCTATTAGGTAACTTAATAAGTATAATATCTAGGTACCTACTTAAATAGCTATACTTTAAATCAATGCAAAGTTCTTATCAAATTAATAAAAGAAATATCTTAATCCGATTAGATTTTCAACAAAGTACTTTCAAATCGTCTTTACTGAGAAGAACCTGGCTAGAAACTCAGTAATTACTCTTTTCAAATAAAAAGTTATTTTACAAGTTTGAGTAATCCCTACTAATATTATAAATGCGAAAATAACCTGTCTGTCTGTTATACTTTCCAGCTTAAACCTCTCAACCGATTTTGATGAAATTTGGCACAGACAATCTTTAGACCCTGAGAAAGGACATAGGCTACCGTTTATTGCGGTAAAAAAGTATTATATAAAACTAAATCTACGCGGGTGAAACCGCGGGGCACAGCTAGTGCCTACAATATAAATCATAAAAAAAATTATAAGTCCATAGATTCAGTTCCAGTGCACAAGTCGATAAAAAATATAAAAACTAATAGTAGGTACTACTTATAATTGTGTAGCTTGAGATGACCAGCCCCCACTAGCAGCACCTGTTCACAAGTATGACGAGAATGGCAGCCATCGTCCTCCTCAACCATTATAGAGGGAAGTGAGCATCATCACTCCTGCTTTTCAAAGGAAGTAAGTAAGAACGAAAATGCTTTCCGAGTTTTTGGTTCCTTTGAAGTCTTTAGAGGAGCTCGTGGCACAGTTGCTATTGCGCATATCATTCGATCAGCGAATTTAAGCAACCCTAACCCTAGCTAATTGGATGGGTAACCGCCCGAGCTCCCTCCGTGCTTCGGAGAGCACGTTAAGCCGTCGGTCCCGTTTGCCAATTTATCATCTTTGGCAATCCTTACAGGTTGGAGGCCTAAAATAGTCTGACAACTGGTTTAACACAGATTTTCCTCGTTAAAGGGGTTGCGAAGGTCAGATGGCAGTCGCTTCGTATACATATCAGGTGATCAGCCACATCGGGTTGAATCAAGTGCCGACTCCAACAATGTATGGGATAAGGCCAGGGAGATGATGATAAGGTACACGAAGTACCAGGCGCACATAACGGACAAAGAGTTAATAAGTTGATTGTGACTAACATGAAGCCACATCGGGTTGTATCAAGTGCCGACCCCAACAATGTATGGGATAAGGCCAGGGAGATGATGATATGGTACACGAAGTACCAGAAGCACATAACGGACAAGGAGTTAATAAGTTGAATGTGACTAACATGGAGCCACATCGGGTTGTATCAAGTGCTGACCCCAACAATGTATGGGATAAGGCCAGGGGGATGGTTCCTTTGAAGTCTTTGCACAACACTCATACAAATACATTGTTGTCTAATGAAGTGCAAATTGTGTCCTTAAATAAACATATTTTAAACGTGCCATTTGTCAGTCCATTGTCCCAGATTGGCTCGAAAGGGACAAAGGAACAGATTTCGCTTTTATTACCAACATTGTAACAGTGAAAGCTATTCACAATCCTATCAGCATCTTATCTTAGATGTTCAAACTTTTCATACGTCCATTTAAAGGTATGGATATAAGTAAAGAGATTAAGTAGGGAGATTTAACTACAAAGATGTATTTTTTATATTTCGATATAATGTTCCCAAGCTAGCGATTAGGTATGGGGCCAGCTATGATCATTTAGAACTTCACAACACAACATGGAAAGGTCCAAAGGTAAGAGAGCCAGGGATAGACCTATAGACCGATGGACTGATGACCTACGAAAGATAGCAGGAGGCAATTGGATGGAGACAGCAGAAGATAGAGCACAATGGAGACAGTTGGAGGCCTATACCCGAGAGGGACGATGACTTAATATTACTACTATAATTTCGAAGCATTTTCTTACAAATCTTTAAATTTTATTGTATTTTGTTATGTTTCGATTAAGTCAAGGAACAATAAAGGCTTGTTATTATTATTATTAAGAACAACCCCAAAATGAAATGTCAAAGTTAAGGAGTTTTTAATAAGCTCAGCTTAAATCGATGATGGTAGAGAGAATAGAGAAGATTCAAATTCGGGCAAAGTGTTATTGGGGTTTTCCATCGTGTATTTAGTAGCAGCTCGGAGTCTTGGTGAGAGCACGGTTAATGGCAACAGGGCTTAGGGTACTTGACTGTACTGCAGTCTGTAAGTAGGTACACCTCTGCATAAGACCAGCTTCTTATACAGAGGTGTACCTACTTATTTTATGTAATACTAGCTGTGACCCGCGGTTTCACCCGCGTAGACGTAATTTTAATGGGTTGAACCCTAATGTTTTCTGGATCGATCGTGGATATGTGACGGATGAAAAAAATAGATAAAAATAATCCTTGATCCGGATTACATCATGCTAAAATGTCAGCTCGATCGGTGCAGAACTTTTAGAATTTTTGAGGCGTGCACAAACCAACACAATATTTTATATATATATAGATTTTGCGAGGCACCAAACCCAGCACAACAGAAAAAAAAATTGTTGCGCAAAACCGATAATCCCTCATATTTTTATTCATAATAAACCACCATAAAATTCAATTTAGCTGGCATCCCCTGGATGTGTGGTCGTTGGTGTTGCCAGCTCCTTGCATTACGTCAAACCTTGTCAGAACTCTAATCAAGCAGAATGAGATGTGGTGTGTGCTCGATGAAAAAAATATACACGAAAAAAAGTTTGCATTTACGCGGTGGTATAAGTATCGACCGGACCCTTTTAAAAGCAGCTTTACGAATTACATCAACGTCTGGTTGGTAAGTATTTTTAAAATCTTGTGATTCTGGACACAATGTTATGAAATAAAGAAAAAATTTAGAATTTCTTTAATTATTTATTACCTACATGTCCTACAACTAGACAAATGCCTTCCACGTGGATGATGTTTTAAATAAAATCATTAATTTGAAATATCATACATACATACATATGCTTACGCGTGTATTCCCCGAAGGGATAGGCAGAGGTGTTATAATAACAACACCCACTTTTCACCGAAAATGGCCACGTTACAGGTTAGTCTATTGCAGTTACAGGCACTATACGTCTTTGAATTACTTCTCAGACAATGCAGGTTTCCTCACCATGTTTTCCTTCACAGAAAAGCACGTGGTGTGAAATCATTGCACGTAAGTTTTTGTAGAAAAACTCATTGGTACAGACCGGCTCTTAAAATATACACTATAAAATAGCTTTTACTATTTTTCTTTCTTATTCTTAGGCATATGTTTTTTCATAAAAACCAAATTCGTCATAGGACCGGCACTGCGTGCTGAAATGTATTTTCATGTAGGCTCTATAACAGTATAAACATTTACTTATTTAAATACGTCATACGTCATGCGTCATACGTCATGAAAATGCCATCTCCATACTGGAGATGGCATTTTCATTGTAAAGCAAGCAATGTTATATTTCGCTCGTGATTTATTCGCTACTGTATACAGAATCCAATGAATAACTTGTCAATTCGAATATTTGCGATTTGTTTAATTAAAACTTCGGTGAATCGGTTGGGGTCTCTTTGTAAAATACTGTATCCTAATTTCAGAGAGCAAAACGAATGTTAGCGTCGCCAGCATTACCTCTGCTTCAAGGCATTTAAGGATTATCCTATATTTATCCAATGAATGCTTGCTTGCAATTGTTATTTACCTTGTCATGCGTATGCGCAGATAAAGCCGTGATCCAGAGTTTAAGATAAATATTTTGGGATTTGGCAGCCGACGGCGCCGGCGGAAAATGTTGGGATTGTTTTAGGGAATAACCTTTTTTTGGTCATTCTTGGTTCTAGGGATTAGTGGTAGCGTATATACTCCTTATTATTGGATTGTTTAAGGGAAAAATTTTTTTGGTAATTTTTGGTTTCTGGAATTAGGGGAAGCGAAACTTTTTGTTACTTATTCGCTCTGAGGCAAGTAATTACTTGGTATCGATCTTACTAATATTATAAATAAACAATTCAAAGAAAAAAAAAATGATTTTAAGGATGTAACTTCAGTATTGAATTTAATGAAATTTTACAATAATACTAGCAGACGCCATGCGGTTTCACCCGCGTAGTTCCCGTTCCGGTGGGTGTACGGGAATAAAATATATCCTATATATCTCGCTGATAAAGTAGCTATCCATTGCTGAAAGAATTTTTCAAATCGGTGCAGTACTTTTTGAGACAATTCGGTACCAACATACTTACCTACATACAATTTTTTCCTTTAAAGCTAAGTCAAATCCCGCCGATGTTTTCTTCTAACTTAACTATCGATCATATAATTCCTGAGAATGTAACCTTACTTATGTTAAAGTTCTTATACCAGACACAAGGCAATTTTGTTAACATAGAGAGAGAGAGAAAGGAGGAGCTCGTGGCACAGTTGCTATTGCGCATATCATTTGATGAGCGAAGTTAAGCAACCCTAGCCTTAGCCTGTAATTGGATGGGCTACCGCCCGAGCTCCCTCCGTGCCTCGGAGAGCACGTTAAGCCGTCGGTTCCGGTTGCCAATTTATCATCTTTGGCAATCGTTACAGGTCAGTCGGAGGCCTAAAATAGTTTGACAACTGGTTTAACCCAGATCACAGATTTTCCTCGTAAAAGGGGTTGCGAAGGTCAGATGGCAGTCGCTTCGTATAAAAATCAGGTGATCAGCCACAACGGGTTGAATCAAGTGCCGACCGCAACAATGTATGGGATAAGGCCAGGGTGATGAGAGAGAGAGAGAAAACATAGTTGAATAAGTAGATAGATACTTTTTTTCTATATATTCTGAATAAGGCTCATCATAATCATAAGGACATATATAAGAACCATAAAACCTTAAAGCCCATCCCCTTGTTACCCTTATAAATCTGTAGTGCTATACAATCAAAGTCAAAGTCAAAGTCAAAAGTATCTTTATTCGATTAGACTTTTACAAAGCACTATCAAATCGTCAGAATGACACAATTATACAGGATTATACATGCTACCGCCAGGTTCGGAAGGTTGCTTTTACTGAGAAGAACCTGGCAAGAAACTCAGTAATTACTCTTTTCAAAAATATTATACAATTTTAAGAATACAAAATAAATAATTTAAAAAACGTAAGCTCATGGACAATGTTCCATGCTAATCAGCTACAATAGCGCCTTTATATATCTCCAAGTTCTAAGGTAAAGTTATAAGCGCCAAATGTTAGTTAAGTACGAACTGACAGTGAATCTACACAAGTTTACGATAGTATAAACTATATCGGACAACCAGGCGAGCAGGATACGCAGGAGGTATCTGAAACGCGACACCAACCACCCCTGGTACCAGGAACGTATGCCCGCACTCGCTTCGAACTCACTGCAAGGGACCGGCTTATTGTATAGGGAACCAATAATATTTCATTATTTAATTTATTTACAGTTTAAATCAAATTATTAGTTAGTTAATTATTAAAAGCTATTATTTTGGTATACAAATTGAATTTTGCGGAGGTCGCGGAATTGAATGTATGAAGGGAATGTAGAGCCTAAACTGTATGGTTCCTGTATGGGTACTGTATTGGTTGCAGTGACATGTTATACATATTACTAGCATTGCCCCGCGGTTTCATCCGTGTAGACTTAATTACATGTTTGACCCGTGACACTTATTTTTTTAAAAAGACGCCTATTTTACTCCTTGTATAGATAGCTATCTACCAGCGAAAATCCCGTTAAAATCAGTCATGCCGTTTCGGAGATTAGCCGGAACAAACAGACAGACAGACGGACAGACCAACACACAGAAAAAATAATTAAAAATTGGTTTTTCTATGCCACTATCGTGTATATTTTCATATATTGCATTTGCTTAGACAAAAGGTGTAATTTTGGAATTTCAAACGGAGAGTAATATTTTATTTATCTATATTTTAGTATAGATTTATTAGATAGTTCTCAAGGAAAATCCAACACTAATCATTTTTAAATTCAAGCCAGTTACTGAGATTAGCGCGTTCATGCAAATAAACACATCAGCTTTATAATTTTTATATACTTTTATTATTAGAATAGTTTGTTCTCTTATTTTTTATATGTTCATATTTGTCTCGTGTATTTTATCATCAGTGTTAATGTTTGTCTTGATTTTATAATTATCGTTTTGTCTAATTAGCGTAATTGATGTTATGTCGTGCTGATTTATGAATAAATAAATAAATAAAATAAATAATATAAGCTTTTGCCCTATAGACTTCCTCGATAAATATAGTCCATTTATCGAGGAAGGCTATAGTGCAGAAGTAACAATGAAATATTTTTTCAAATCAGTTTAGAAGTTCCTGAGATTGGCGCGTTCAAGCAAACAAACAAGCTTCAATATTAATAGTATAGATTTCTTGACTAGACACATCAAGCATAAAACCGTCCAACCAAAACCCTCCAGTACAATCACTTACGCAATTGTTTAAACAATACGTGGATGAAATATCCAGTTACCAAGTGCACATCACCATTATAACCCGGCCAATATGCATTGAGCCCCATTGTCTGAAGCATATGGCATATGGGGGTGATTCGTATATAGCAGGGTTGTAAACGCGGTCGTATGTTATCTATTAATGTCTATTGTTGTGTTTTAATTAAATAATATTACTTCACATCGGGTGATCTCCTGTATTTATCCAAAGGAGTAGGCGCCGTCGGGAGCTATGAGCGCTCAGTGGTAATTGCGTATAGATAGATAGAGACAGACGAACATCCTGCGCATCCAAGGCCAGCGCTCATAAGACGTGACGGCACGTGGAGCCATAATAATGACCTCTTATTGCTTATATATATGACGTGTATTGTATTACAGATTAATATCTAAGTTGAATTATTAGACTTTATTTTATTTTAGCTATTAGCGATATTTGTGTATTGGAACTGTGTCCATGAGCTTATATTTCTCATGTGATTTATTTTGTGTTAATAAAAAAATTATGTTTTTGAAAAGAGTAATTACTGAGTTTCTTGCCAGGTTCTTCTCAGTAAAAGCAACCTTCCGAACCTGGCGGTAGCATGTATAATCCTGTATAATTATGTAATTCTGACGATTTGAAAGTACGTTGTTACTTTTAATTTTGAATTTTTTGTCTGTCTGTCACTGTCACACAGTAGAATTAAGATGGCAATGAGAGCTGATGGTAAGGCCCTTGTAACGTCTCCTTGGATGTTATAGCACGTTATAACAACCCCAAATGATTATAATGTAGAGGTTTTTGAAGGATTTGAAGCAAGTATCTACTTGACTTACTTGATAGGGGGAGGTAAAGAGGTTACTCCTACAAATAGTCGGATGGTGAATAAATTTAAGGTACATCTATATCTATACAGATAAATAATATTGAAGTGTCTGTTTGTAATTCCAAAATAATAGCCTTGTACTAAATACATATATGAATGAATGAAGAATATACGGTAGCTACATGAAAAAAACAATTTAGAAAAATCTCTGCATGTTTGTCTGATTGGCCTGGCTAATCTCCGAAACGGCTGGAGCGATTTTAACGAGACTTTCACTGGTAGATAGCAAATTTTACAAGGAGTAATTTAGACTACTAATATCAAAATCATTAGGGTTTTACGGGTCACCCATGAAATCCATAGCCTTCAAATATTTCTGCCAGTGTTCAAAGTTGCTCCACCGTATTGAAAACTTGATTGATAGAAAAAAAACATAATGATTTTACAAATCACATCCTTACTCTTTAAAACACTAACTTAAGCAAATAAGTAAATGCCCAGATAATATTCATACCCTACCTTACTATAAAATATCTACTTGAAATATCTACCTAGCTACGTTTGTTGTTAACTGATACCAGGGAAATGATGCGAAATATCTGAAGAGTACGAAAGTGTAATCTAATAGCTCTCGACTCGACACTAGGGCTGACTGACACTCGACACCGTACAATACACAACAATAGACACTTTCGCCCGGAATAAACACAATAATTGCACTAACTATACGCAAAAATGCAAGATGGCCGACGCTCGCTATTGTAGTTGGCGCCAAAATTTACGTCATTGGAGACGTTCCGCTTGTCTGGACGTTTTAATTTGCTTTTTTTCTTGTCTATGGTGCATTGGATCGAGGTCTTTTGATTTCAATTTGCGTAACTTTTTTGAAAACTATTACGGACGAGTGACCGATGCAATTTCACGGCCTTTTAAACTTACCACAGCTGGACAAGGAACTGATTCGAATAAAATGTGTCCGAATATTATAGTTTTTATACAATACTAGCTGCGCTCCGCGGTTTCACCTGCGTAGGCTTAATTTCATTTCTTTATTTAGCGGAACCCTAATTTATTTTAATAAAATTAATTATCATCTGCCTGTGAAAGTACTGTTAAAATCGATTCAGCCGTTTCATAGATTACCCAGAACAAACAGACAGACAGACAATTTAAAAGATTGATTTTTTTATATATAAGTACCGTACTTATATACTTATGTACATTTAGTGATAAGCACTTACTTTGGAATTACAAACAGACTCTTTTATTTTCTCTTTCTGTGTGTATGCATCAATATTAGGTAAAGATCAAGATACTTGCCGAGAATTAAATTAAATTAAACTAAAAGTCGGTGAAGGAATTAATCGTGATGAAACCTGCATAATATGTCTGAGTTCCCTTCTGAGCTGCTTCAGCTAACCCTTAGCTTAGGATAATCTGCAAGCTTAAGATAAACTTGCTCCAAATGTGGTATTTATTTATAAACAAAAAGTTATTTATAAAATAATATTAAAACTAAGTACTTAAACTTCTTCGTGTCTGCTTTGTAATAAAAACAAAACCTTAGTTTGTTTGGCTTCCCAACCCTTCTGGACCGTTCCGGGGAAGTAGGGGAAAGTTTAAGGCAAATAACAACAGGAAAATGTATACCGACACCGAAACCTTTTAGGAAGCACCTCCCCTCTGCGGTTGAATATAAAACGCTTAAAATGTGAGCGTTTTTTTTGTGTGTATTTAAAAAAATATGTTATTTATGGTACTAAAAGGGAGTTAAAATGACAAATATATTACTACGGCTCTCAACTTACGAAGGTGAAAACAATTGGATAATCCGTTGATTACATAAACGGTTACTGCAGCCTATCAACACTTGCAACCAAGTATCAAGAATGGAATCACTGTGTTGGCATAATTCACACAAAGATTCAAGCGTTTCATTCAACATCTTCAAAAATGCTTCAAATCAATATTTTGAACGCAATCCAATAATGCGTCCATTTTAAACAAAATCTCAACTACAGTTACGTCAACGGGTAACCGGCACTTGAGCCAACAATACGTGTGTTCTGTAATGCAAACACCATCGGTTGGGGTCCAACCGACAAAGAAAACATTACATACATGCACTTAAGACTTCATATTGGGCGGTAGGCGCACAGACTGGCTAGAATGGCCTTCTTAGACACATTGCATTTTTTTAATGGTTTATTATAAAGTGCCGTGGTGGCAGTCGCCTGCTACTCAAGCGACGCAAGTTCGAATCCCAGCGGTGCTTGTACCAATGAGTTTTTCTAAAATTATGTACAGTGATTTCACACCACGTGCTTTACGGTGAAGGAAAACATCGTGAGGAAACCTGCATATTTCTGAGAAGTAATTCAAAGACGTATGTATAGTGCGTGAGACGGCGATAGACTCACCATCTGTCACGTTGGCACTTAATCAAATTCGGTGAAAAGTGGGTGTTGTTATTACAACACCTCTGCCTACCCCTTCGGGGAATACAGGCGTGAGCATATGTATGTATTATAAAGTGTGGTCTCGCCTAGAAGGGCTCCTTCAGGTGATGCGAAGTCAAAATAGTTATAAAAAAATATAACAAAAATCCAAATATATTAAGAATGTCAAGTAAGTATTGCTTGCTGTCATTAAAATGATTTTATACATTACTATTATAATATTGCGATTAATTTATATAAAATATATTATAATGATTCATTATTAATTATTCTGTAATTAAATACTACGTGACGCGCCAGTTGATGTTTTTCTCAAAAGGCTTGTTTCCGAACTGGTGGTCAGATCTTCGATGTTCATAAATGCCTTACCAGGGCATAAACTAAAATATCATTTTAATTTTATAATACTTGTTAGAAGTATAAAGCCTCCTGTGACTTTATCCGTATGGAATAGTTACATTAAGCCGCGAGTGGTCTAGCCATGATGATATGTCTTCCTCGATAAATATGACATCTAAAAATATTTTTTCGAAGCGGACTATGTACTTAGCTCCTGAGATTAGCGCGGTCAAGCAATAGAAAAAAACCTCTTCAGCTTTATACATTAAGTATATAACAAACAGACATTTCTATTTAATTGATTTGTATAAATTTAGATATTATGTATCGAGAGCAGTTCGTCTTTCAAAACCATTTTAGTTCGCGCCTAAAACACACGGCCCAAGATTACTTATAGACAACACTAGAAATGAAAGACAAGCGATAGCAATAATATTGACCGACCCGGGACTCGAACCCGCGACAGCAAACAGATTAACTCCAAAGAACAATGGACTAGGCGCACATAAACAATGGGAGATAATATTGAGATATCGTTGCTGCGGTTCCGAGAATGATCTAAGTTGATTTCAAAGTAGGAAATATTTTTACACTATTATTATTATATAAATAGAATTACACTTTTCATTGCCTTCCCCACGACCGGATTACCTACATATCATCGATTTTCATGAATATAATAACGGATAAGGGTATACTGTAGGTATATAGGTGATATGTCTAGGTAAGGTACCTAAGTGATTGATGTATATAAATACAAAAAAAACAGTTGTATTGAGAACCATCTCCTTTATTTTTGAAGTCGGTAATAATTACTATTTCAACAGAATTTCTGTTATATATTTATTGTTATAAACGTAGTAGTAAAATCAGACTGCGTCCTGCCTAGGCGCAAGGTTACGGGAAGGGCTGCGTCCCGCCTCCCCCACACCGCCCCGCGCGTATTAATATTGCATTGCACGCAATAATAAAGAGCCGTGGTGGCCTCGGGGTTAGAGCAGTCGCCTGCTACGCAAGCGACGCAAGTTCGAATCCCAGCGGGGCCTGTACCAATGAGTTTTTTCTAAAAAGCTTATGTACAGTGATTTCACACCACGTGCTTTACGGTGAAGGAAAACATCTCAAGGAAGGATAACTCTAAATACTTTTGAGCACACTGCGAGTTTTGACAGGCTCTGGTGAAAGATGTCGATATTGCTAGACATGGCGTTTATCAAACGAATACGTATATAGTTCCATGTCGGCAAACAATGTATTATATGCGTAAAAAATATCTACATTACACCCGTGCGAAGAGGTGGGTTATAGTTAAATATAAAAAGATAGAAAAAGGAAAATTCCAAATATAATTAGCTACTATTGTTTGCTGCAAATATTTGGTCATTCAGTCCACTGGGAGGCAAATTAACTCTCTATATTTACTCCGCAGGTGGTACTCGTATTTGCCAAACAGAAAAATCCTTTTGCTCAAGGTTTGAAAGTGCGCGAGATTTTTTCCGAGTCAAATTATATATAGACATCAGACATAGGATACAATATCCTGAAAAAACTCCCTCACATTAATAAAAATTAAGTGTCTTTTCGTAATTAAATTAAAAAAAACATTTTCTCTGTCAGACAGACATCTGTTCCGTGTAATTCTCAAACGTCTGGACCGATTTCTTTGGGACTTTCACTGACTGCTAGTTGATGTTACAAGGATTTTTTTTTCAAGTTAGGGTACCGTGAAAGAATCGACAGGTGAAACCGCGGGGCTCAGCTAGTATAAGTATGGAAAAAATCTATTTGCCCGACCTAGCCATCGAACATAGGACACACAACCTTAAAGGTGCAACCTGACGTAAGCCGCTCGACGCTTGTTTCCAGCGACAAATGTGGTCACGTGATATGTAGCGATACGCGGCTGCATGACGTAGTTCCTTGTTTGAGTCGCGGGAAATTTAAAATGGGGTCACGTGACCACATTTGTCGCTGGAAACGAGCGTCGAGCGGCTGCATGAGGCCGCACCTTAAAACAAATAATAACCCACCTTTCAAACCAAATGAGATCATTCCTAAAGCTTCGGTTAAGCCCTAGGTGGGGTTCGCAGAGTATTTTTCTCATTAATTACGGGTTTTTCTTCAAATAATGTGTGCCACGTGGCGCTTGCAACCCTAATTTTCGCGGCAAATAAAACCAACTAAATTTTATCTGTCAGAAATATCTTGTCATCGAAAATTGGACTTTAATCCTTTGAGTTAAGGTAACTGCCTCATTAACAATCAGCGTTATTATAGTTTGACGTTTAGACGTCAAGCAGCGTTCAAAACACGCGCCAAATGACCTGTCAAAATGTAATGAATTAGTCACGTGATCGTATTATTGTGATAATGTAATTTGGGATTTTCTGAAATGAAATCTTTTAATGCGGTCAAACAATGGTTTTGAGTGAGAATGACAGAAATAATGGTAAATAGTTTAAAAAACGCTTTTATTGAAAATCTAATTTAAAATAGAAAATAAATTTGGATTAAGAATAGTGTCAATAAGAAATAAATGTATAATTATTGGAAAATAGCGTACCAGGGTGCATAGTGTCATTATTAACACCATAGGCAAAACGCGCTTTTTTTAGCGATAACACAAATACATCATCTGTGCAAATTTCTACCGTCTATATATTAGGATCAGGAACAGACAGATAGACGGATAATTAATTCTCAATAGGTTCCCGTTCTTTACCCTTTGAGTACGGGGCCCTGAAAATATGAATACCTCAAATATTGTAAAGTAGAATCTTGTAAGTTACAAGAAGAAGGAGAGCTCGGAAACTACTTTCACCAATATTTAAAAGGTAATTTCATCGTGGACGCGGGCGAATCCAGTGGAAACTAGTTGTTTATAATTCGCAGGATAGTTTTATGACGATACCAGATACTGTATGACATTTTCTAAAAGACATAAACGGGACAAAGTTGCCACGTTGTCTCTATTACGGCGTGGGCTTGGAAAGGATGTGTGCAGATTTACAAATGTATACTGGTAACATGGTGGCCGTGGTGGCTTTGAGGTTTGAGCAGTCGCCTGCTATGCAAGCGACGCAAGTTCGAATCCCAGCGGGGCCTGTACCAATGAGATTTTTCTAAAAAACGCGTGCTTTACGGCGAAGGAAAACATTAGGAAACCTGCATATTTCTGAGAAATAATTCAATGACGTATAGTGTCTGAGGCGGCGATGGACTCACCATCTGTCACGTTGACACTTAATCATTTTCGGTGAAAAGTGGGTGTTGTAATTACAACACCTCTGCCTACCCCTTCGGGGAGTACAGGCGTGAGCATATGTATACTGGTAACATTAGCGATATTGCCAAAATGTTCCTAGATTATACAATATCGATTCCTATTAAAAAAAAATTCTCGAACTAAATAACAAAAATTACCAGGCACACATAACGTGAAAGGTGCTTACATGTTCATTTAAAAAGTCATTCATTGTTCGTCGAAAAGCCAGCCAGATGCATGGTAATTCGATATACAGCCTGTTACATCTTTTATTTTTTTATTAACACGGTTGTGGATTTCCGGATTTGGAGCGGTGGCTCTTTGATGCAATTTTTTGTTTTAAAGTAGGTATTATTTTAAGTAATTAAGTGAGCTAATTCTTTGCAATGGAAATCTGTTTTTCACCTATCAATTCTTAAATTTAAAAAAAATCACTGTTCAATCTACTATATAAAAATAAGTCGGGTTTTCCTTCCTGACACTATAGCTCCAGAAAGCACGAACCGATTTGGCTAATTTTGGTCTTGAATTATTCTTGGAAGTCCAGGGAAGGTTTGTACGAAGAGAAAATTTAAAAGAAGTGTAAAATCAACATCATTCTATACTCCCATATATAAACAATTTGTACTAATACTTAAAAGCTAATTTGAACCTTAATACCATACTGTAAAGTTCAAGACAAAAGAAGTGACGATAGTTCTGTCAAACACATTCAATGTCATCATATGTCAATTCATTTTAGCAGCGATAAGTATTGTTTTGTGTTTATCTGGCAATTTAAAATATAATTTTTTGTTTGAATAAATGAACTTAATAATATTTTTTTTATTACTATGCATTATACGGAGCGAAGCAAGTACGGGCCGCTAGTGTTCCGATAAAAAATCTTCGTGAAGGTCTTTGATTGTAATTATTGAAATATTTTTTGTTCGCTATAATAGAAGTGCAAAATAAATTGTTTTATTTTAAATCTAGCTGTGCCTTGCGGGTTTACCCGAGTAGGATTACCAATAAAAAAAATCTCTTTTCGTAGCTTTCCTTTTAACACCTATTTGTTACTATTATGTTATTTTGATGACAATGTGCGGCAACACCCGATGTACTGGTGCGAACCACTTTGCACCATAAAAACACTTCTTATTTCTTTTGTGTATTCTTTTTTGTATATATTTTTTGTATGAGTTTTATTTGTTTTGTTGCTGCTTATTGGAATCAATAAACGTTTTATTATTATTATTTATTATTAAGTATATATTAATTATTTATCTGAGCCAATTATTTCCTACTTAACCTAATAAGCAGATAAAAGGAATCTTACATCGTATATCACATAAGGTCATCAGCATAATCACCTCCTCTCAGGCACAAAGACAGCTTACTCATGTGAAGTTCCTGTGGTCCCTGAATGAAGTGTATAGGATTACATCCCGTGACTGCGCCGTTAGGACTTCATGCTCTACTGGGAACAGGGCTGGACTGGGATGTCCTCGAAAACACCAAGGCATTGAGAAGGCTTGCTAAGGAAGGCGAAATGATGAAAGAAATCGTAAAATATATTATTCTATATTTATACATCTTTACAGATAAATAAAATTGAAGTGTCTGCCCGTAATTCCGAAATTACACATTTTGACAAAATGCATATGAAAGGATACACGGTACGGACACAGAGAAAAACATTTTTAAAACTCGATCTGTCTGTTTGTTGATAGCTAATGTAAATATTTTTAGTTAAAAGTCTAAGTTACTTCTTGTAAGAAGTAACTTAGACTTAACTAAAAATATTTAAAAGGATTCCGTAGGCCACCCATAAAATTAAATCTACCCGGGAGAAACTGCGGGGCACAGCTAGTTATACAATAAATAAGGCCTTGTTGATCGAGTGGTTTCGAACCCTTTTTTTTTTTGTTGACGAGGGGGCAACCTTCAAAAGGTCCCCGACCGCCCTGGGAGAGGCAGATCGGGGTATGTGGGATTTTTACCGCACTAAAACCCCCCCCGGTAGCCATCCTCAGTGCTCAGGGGGGACTCCGGGTACTCTGATAGAACGCACCGGTGTCCCCCCACACTTTGCCGGGGCACATCCTCGGGGCAGCTGTGGCGCCGCCCCTGGAGACCTCGCTGTGCAAGGCAGCGCGAGCCAACCCTGAGGTTTCGAACCCTGAGCTATGTGTTATTTGGTCTTTTCATCTGTTATTCCCCAGCAATAGCCTGGAGTCTGTAATGCCCGGTTAGTCGGAATAGGTTCACCCCATGTTACGTGGGTGGGACTTACTTAATATTCATGCAATATTAAGTTCATCATCTTCATTTATTTAAGAGCTACGCTCTTGTCGGTGAAGCAATCGCCAACCCTCTCTATTGTCCGCCAAAACTTTAATTTCCTTGTACGACATGACGTTGACTTTTTCCTTCAGCTGTTGTATATAACTAATCCTTGGTCTCCCTCTTCTACGCTTTCCTTCTATCTTCCCTTCTATGATGTTTTTGATGAAAGCCTCATGTCGTAATAGGTGTCCAATGAAGTCAGTGCTAGATAAATTAAAGTTTATAGTCTAAAATAATAATACAATTTAAAAGGGAAGGTGGACAGTTTTTGAGCGATTTCTACAATCTAATAACTATCCTAATCTTGTTTTTCAACTTCTTGACCCTCTTTCCCAATCACGATTGAGGAATAGAATAAAGAATATAAATCTTTAATCAAAGCAATAATTCGTTGTCCTACAATTCTGCCTGTAGGGCGGGGTTCTGTGAGTGGAGCGTGTGACGCAGGCATAGCCGCGTTGCGGTTTCCGTGAGACAACCGGCGCGCCGCGACACTGCGGTCGCGGTCACGGTACACGGTGTGGAACTTACAACATGCTGTATATAACTAATATACTTATTTACAGTTCAACAATAGATTTGCTCTACGTTAATGCTAGAACTCTTGTACGACTTCTTTGAGTTAGCCTCAACAATCTGGTCTTAGGGTCTCCTTGTGTATGTGATACCATAAACAATAGGTTGTTCTGAATTAGTTGTGGTATTTTATAAAAAAAGGAGGAGGTCATCATCATCTCCCTAGCCTTATCCCATACATTGTTGAAATCGGCACTTGATTCAACCCGATGTAACTGATCACCTGATTTTTATACGAAGCGACTGCCATCTGTCCTTCGCAACCCCTTTAACGAGGAAAATCTGTGATCTGGGCTAAACCAGTTGTCAGACTATTTTAGGCCTCCGACTGACCTGTAACGATTGCCAAAGATGATAAATTGGCAACCGGGACCCACGGCTTAACGAGCTCTCCGAGGCACGGAGGGGACTCGGGCGGTCACCCATCCAATTACTGGCTAGGCTTATCGTTGGTTAACTTCACTGATCGAACTCCTTGACCATGTTTCGACCGCTATTTCTCATGTTGAATACGTTTCTTCCAGCGAGGCATAGAACAGCATTGGAGAGCGCGAAGAGATTTCTGCAGGGTCTAGTCAGTCCCGTCATGACCCTGGTATGCCAACCTGATCCACTAGGCACCATGAATACTTTTAAAGGTCCGTTGTTACCTACCTTGCCATTAACACAATAATTATAATAATGAGGCCTCGCACGCGCCGCCAAAATACATCAATTACAGTGATGGTGGGGAGTGAGAGGCCGCGTGCGTGTACTTTCATCTGAGATTTCTATAATTACCAGTGCAATGGCATAAAGCTGGTATAAGAGCAGGCATTTTTTTTTGTTATTTTTGTTTTTTCTTCAAGGATCCAAAATATAATTTACTTTCACGCCGTCTCACCAGCGCCTTGGGCCTATCTGGGTCAAAATATATATACATATGCTCACGCCTGTATTCCCCGAAGGGGTAGGCAGAGGTGTTGTAATAACATCACCCACTTTTCACCGAAGACGATTAAGTGCCAACGTGACAGATGGTGGGTACATCGCCGTCTCAGACACTTTACGTCATTGAATTCCTTCTCAGAAATATGCAGGTTTCCTCACGATGTTTTCCTTCACCGTAAAGAATGTGGTGTGAAATCACTATACATAAGTTTTTTTTTTAGATAAGCTCATTGGTACAGGCCCCGCTGGGATTCGAACTTGCGTCGCTTGCGTAGCATGCGACTGCTCTAACCCCGAGGCCACCGCGGCTCCTAGGTTTACCTACTTTATTTTTTGACCTTTAAGTCCTTAGTATGCCATAGAAAGGCAACGAATAAATGGAATTTCTATTCAGTCTATCTATCTGCAATTTTGGTAACCATAATAATAAATACGCTCTTCGAAAACGTAAAATTAATAATTATTATTGGTCTTTTCCAGCCCCGCAGTACGCATGGGGTAGTCAATGCTATTCACAAAGGCCGGAATGTTTGTTTCGATTGCCCCTTTTACCAGAACAAACAGTTTAATGGCCTGCTCCATTTTAGCGCCCCATTCGCCCCAATCGATCAAATTGTGATTTCATTTGGGTGTTCTTTTATTCATGGATTTTGGGCGGGGATGGAGTGCCTAATTAGATGAAAAGTAATTTTTTAAATTAGGTTTCATTTGATAGGTTCAATGAGCATTGGAACCAAGGTATTTGGTTATATTTTGATATTTTTGTAAATATTGTAAAATTTTGCGTATTACTATATATATTATATATCTTTCTTTTGATTACATCATCGGTGTCACAAGTACCAGGGTGGCATGAAGCGCAGGCGGCCGGGAGTTGATTTTAATTAAATCAGTAGGTTTAAACTTTAAACTTACTATATATTTTTTGTCTTTTGATTTTATAAGTGTCATTAAGAAACTATTAGAAGTTTTTTTGCATATTCCGGCCCACAATATTTGTCCTTCACCCCCAAAAGTATCAGGGTGGCATGACGCGCAGGCGGCCGGGAGTGGTTAGCAAACAACAGGCGCCGGCGGGGCGGACTTACCACCTGCCCCATCAGCTCCCTATACTACTTCAATGCGATTCTTGTAGTTTGAGTTTAAGAAAAAAACTATTCGGTTCGTCTTTGATGACTTTCAATGCGGATTATATGCGATTTTTATATGTATTCTGCGATTTAAACATCATACTCTGCAAATTTCTCAAAGGTACCAAAATAATCTGACTGGCTGGAAAAGCTGATGACTTTTTTGCTTGAACGCGCTAGTCTCAAGAACTACTGGTCTGATTTGAAACATTCTTTCAGAGTTAGATAGCCTTTTTATCGAGAAAGGCTGACAAAGTCGCGGGTAGAAGTGAGTATTTTATAAAAGTTGAAATATCAATATATAAAACTAAGTAGCAACAGGAAAAATATACATAAGACCTCTCAACCAGTGCGCCATTAACAGGTGCTACCAGGATCACATAATTACCGAGAGACAATAACCCCAGCTGTGCAATCGTTGGATGGTCGATATTTGCTAACACTTCAATGCGAAGTGCGGTCCCCTGCTACTGAGCAAGTATGTCTCTAAATGCTATTAAGTACTCGTAGGTAATAAGTGTAGGACAATAAATGAGTGAGCTTTGCACTGTTTCTTTAAATGAAACCTAGCTAGATCGATTTATCGCCACCGAAACCCCTTACATACTAAATTTGATAGAAATCGTTGTAGCAGTTTCCGATATTCAGATTATATATTCATACAAGAATTGTTCGTTTAAAGGGATAGTGCGGAGGTATTGATTTTTTGCTAATATAATTCCGTCGTTATATTTTAAACGATCGATAATGTTGCACGTCGAATCGTAAAGGCCTCTCGCGACAAGCTAGTTGGGGCTTTTCTGGGCCAGAGAATCAGCATTTATTATTGTTGAGTAAAAGCTGAATAATCTATTATAACCAATTTTTTACAAAAATTGCTATATTTTTTTTTATTTCAATGTAAGTTATTACAGTTTTTAAGAAAAGGATTTATTTAACAAAAAAGCGTTCGTTGCTAGCAAAAAATAATGTCTTATAATTTGCAATTTGTTTTTTTTTTCTACCTGCACTTTTGACCCCTGGGAACCAACTACCGTAACCTTTGAACTGATTTTGAGAAAAGGTTAATGACTTGAGATTGATGCTAAAGGGTTGATTTTTGGATAAAATAAACTACCTATAACAAGGGACATTATATTTTCTTCATTTCTCCGTTCTCACGAATATCTTTAGTGCGACTACCTGACCGCAGCGTTGTCGATATATGATAGAATTATTTAGGTACGATTATTTGTGGTTACACTCTACTTGTCTATTTCTAGTTTATTTACTAGCGGACGTCACGTGGTTTCACCCGCGTAGTACTCGTTCCCGTGGGAGGATGGGGATAAAACAAGCCTATGTTACTCGCTGATAATGTAGCTTTCATTACAAACATACACACAAAATTACAAATCTTTTCTATTTATAATAGTAGTGTAGTTATAGATAGTGTAGATAAATTACTCATATAATGTATATTTAATGATGTTAAATTTATACATATACTTCATGTTAAAAAAGATCTTGTTATTTTTCGACTTTTTTTTTCAAATATGCATTGTCAAATGCCTTGTACCGTCACGAGATATGAGCGCCCAGCGAAAGTAGTGAGGAGACTTGCCAACAAACCTTCAGAATGACAACTACATTCAAGGCCAGCTCTCAAAACTCATGACGGCGCCTGGACGAGGTAGCTTATTCGCGAACACAAAATATATGTCAAAGTTATAAGTAGTTACGCTACTTGGAAAATAATTTAACATCTCTAACAACATTTTAGGTTAAATGCGGTTTAAAACACGCGTAAATATGACCAAATCCCGGTACATTATGCGCGGTAGTACCAGGAGCGCATAGAAAACGGGACGTCGTTGACAGGTGATTGACGTCTCACTCGCTCTGTGGCTGCCATGTTTATCTCGTTGCATACCACAAATTTACACATTGCCCTCTCAAACAACTACAACTACTCTATTTCAAAGGCAGTATGGTAGAAATTTGATTGGTAAATATTTTGCAAGTGACACGTTAAAAATGGTCGGACATCACTAATGTAATGAATGACTAACAAGACAGACCTAAACTAAATAGAGAGAAACTAGAAGCGAGCCAGCTGTGTCCGGTGGTAGCTTTAGTTTTAATTCTAAATGGGTCCTAATTGAGATCTGTCCAGGGCGCATGCTTCTTTCAGCGCTGTAATGTCATTATGACGTATTTTTGTTAACTTAACACCAGCTTGTTACTTATAAGTGGTGGTTAGGAACCATTCTTTCAAATTGACATCAGACAAAATGCTTCTTTCACAAAATATCTGCCTTTCTGATTTTCCCCTGTCCTCCAAGAAAGAGATATAAGCTGCAGGTCTAGATAAAATACGATTCTAAATAATACCACTCAGCTCCCTAGCTCATCCCCCAGCAACGCCCTAAGCCGAGGTCCGAGCCCCGCACCGGGGCGCCCTTAGCTGTGTTCCTTAGTATTTAAGTTTAAGCTCGGCTGGAGGCCCTTGGGTCTCGCCCTTTTAGTCCGGTTAAGCAGTGGGGGTAACTCCCCCCTACCAACAAGATACCATATTAAAAAAAAATAAGATACTCTCGCGCCCGCACTAATAGAAGCGATACAAAATGTATGGGAATGACTTAAATCAGTCACGTGACATATGTCATTTTATATGTAGTGTTAATCTGTATTTTTACAAGCACCATTAAGAGAGTGAATTGTTCAACAACAAAGTTTTCGAAAAAAGATATTGCGCTTTACAAATAACTAGCGGACGTCACGCGGTTCTCGTTCCCGTGGGAGTTAGGGGATAAAATATAGCCTATGTTACTCGCTGATAATCTAGCTATCCATTGCTGAAAGATTTTTTCTAATCGGTCCAGTAGTTTCGGAGCATATTCAATGCAAACATACCTTCATATCTTTCCTGTTTATAATATCAGTTTAGATTGACATATATAAATTCAAAGGTGACGTTTGATTACTTTGTTAAAAAAGTTGCAATTTCTTACTTTTAACTTACAATAAAGTAATGGTATAGGTATACAAAAGGCATTGTCAAGTACAATAGCATTAATGAGCTAACCAGAGAACTTTGAAAAAATTACAAGGACTTTTGGGAAAAGGTCAAAATAATAATGATTAATCATTTATTGTAAAAATCCCAAAGGGTCATTGAATCCCCGAAAGGGTTAGCAATAACGTTTATTGTTAAGAATTGACCCTTTCTACGATTGCGTATCCATAACTCAATGACAGGTAATAAAAGTTTTTTATTTTTTTTATTGTTAAAGTAACCAGAAACCACAATGCACGTGCTCAAACTGGAAAGAAAAATATTTTTTTAAACAATATTCCCTTATTTCGTGCAAAAATATCGAATTTCGGAACCAATGGTTTGTGTTAACTTTTCGGCTGCCGATTTCGATTTTAGACATGTGTTCCTGATATAGGATTTTGTTTTTGGAAACAAAAGGAAATGTCAATCTTTTTTTTTTATAAATTTTAAGCCTGTAATCTTTGTGAAGAAAGTACTTTGCAAAGATTTTCTCAAAATACAATAATGCATTTATTGTATACTTAAAATGATGCATTATAAATTATATTTGATTATAGAAAGTAATGTAAGAAAAATAATCGAAAAGTTTCCTTAACATACGTAATGACAGAAGGGCGCGTGTTGTCAAAAAAGCTGTCATCAATCTTGGCGCGAAATGATTAGAAAAAAAAACAAAACCATAAATAGTCGTAGGAAAGTGCTGAGACTAATTTTAGATTCCTCGTTAAAGCTTGTTATATTTTTGTTGCGGGCCAAACTCTTGGTGTCGGATGGCAAAAATATTGTTGTTATGCCAAAGGGTTCGGGTATTTCTTCAAATGACATACGAAATAATAACGACCACAACCCACGATCACGACACACGGATTGAAATAAAGCAATTAACATTCGGTAATTGAAGTTAATTAATGGGTGATTTTCGACGAAAAAGAAGCTTCTTATAATGTTGCTTCATAAATATTGTAATTAATCTCATTAACACGACGTTTGCTAGAAGCTTAGTTTAAGACTTGCAGAGCTCTCCCACCCCGACGCTGCATTTGCGCCGGCCTTCCTTACGTCGACTCTTACGACAAGCAGGGAATACTACAGCCAAATTCATGGATACCTATCGATTACCATGGTGGCCTTGAGGTTTGAGCAGTGGACTGATACGCAAGCGACGCAAGTTCGAATCCCAGCGAGGCCTGTACCAATGAGTTTTTCTAAAAAACTTATGTACAGTGATTTCACACCACGTGCTTTACGGTGAAGGAAAACATCGTGAGGAAAGCTGCATATTTCGGAGAAGTAATTCAATGACGCATGTAAAGTGTCTGAGATGGCGATGGACTCACCATCTGTCACGTTGGCACTTTTATTCATCAATGTGTCTGATCATTTGATTTGTAACCTGGTTTAATCCAAATTGGTAATTTGGATTAAACCAGTTGTCACACTACTTTAGGCTTCCGACTGACCTGTAACGATTGCCAAAGATGATAATTGACACCGACGGCTGAACGTCCTACCGTTACCAAGGGAACTCGGGCGGTCACTGGCTTGGGTTTAGGTTGCTTGTCGAATGATATACGCGATAGCAACTGTGCCATGAGCTCCTCTTTTTTTTCCATTAAATTCTGAATACATAAGGATTTATAATGATAATCAAACGGTTGATAATAGGATGCCACGCTACCACGTTATTTGAGAATCATTTCATTAATATTAATGGACGTACATTAATCAATCAATCTTCATCATAACTATTCATCCTTGATTGATGTTAAGTATTTTGTCTTTGGAACCTCATTGCGAAATAAGAAAATCTATCTAGGTACGTATCTATCTAAGTTTTAGATAGATAGATAGATATGCTCATCAACTTTTCAAAGAGGTTGCACGTCGTCTGGTAGAAGCTTCTCGTGACAAGCGGGCTGGGGCTTTTCTCGCTCAGAGAATCAGCATTGCTATTCAACGTGGCAATGCTGCCAGCCTTCTTGGCACGATCCTGAGAGACACCGATTTGGGACAAGTTTTCTACTTGTAATTAGTTTTTATTACTGTTCCTTGCTTTAGGTACATTAACAAATTCCCTGGCGGTGTTTTCAATCACCTTAGGTGATATGCCCTACTAGCTTGAGCCCCAGCGTTGCCAACTCTCCTTAAATATAAGTAGATAGGCCTTTCCTGTAAAGCTATTAACTTCTCAGGTCTCATTAAGCTAAATGGGCGTCATTACAATACGCACCTATACCTTAGGTTGTGTCGTTCTGACGATTTTAAAGTACTTTGTAAGAAGTCTAATCAAATAAAGATATTTTGAATTTGAATTTGATTAAGTTTCGTAACAAACGCACACTCAGTTCGCCTATTGTTTTTTTTATGTTATAGTTATCTCGTTGTTGTGCCCGCGACTTCGCCTGTGAATTTCACATAGAAACATTCAACAGAAATTTAATCCCCTTAGGGGTGGATTTTGGAAAACCCTAACATCCTCACTAACATCACACCCTCAAATATCATATATCTAGTATCAGCGGTATTGACTGTGCGAAGATATTTATGTCAGTTAGTCATGACTTTGCTTTTATTATTATGGATAAGAATTAGTTTAAAAAATATTGTAAAAGAATTGCTCATTTTTACATTTACTGGAAGAGCCGTGGTGGGCTTGAGCAGTTGTCTACTACGCAAGTGAAATTCGAATCCCAACGGGGCCTCTACCAATGAGTTTTTCTAAAATCTTAATGGTGCTTTACGATGAAGGAAAACATCGTGAGAAAACCTGCATATGGTCGTATGTATAGTGCCTGAGACGGTGATGGACTTACCCTCTGTCACGTTGGCACATAGGTAATCATATTCGATTACCCCTTCGGAGACCCTTTTAGGATGGCGTGAGCATATTGATTTTATTTATTTATACATTTATTGATATCAAGAACAAAACAAAATTTAAAAACAAAGGTGACAATAGACAGCGGCAACCTTTTTTTTTTATAAATGGAATAAAGCCCGGTACAGAACTACCACAACAATTCGTTCATCAACCGACAGATCACACACGTTACAAAAAAGCCTTCGAGATAAAAGACCTTTTTTCTACAATAAAAAAGAAAAATTAAAAAAGAAAACTTAAGGCCGCGCCATACTGTCTGCTATCCGGTTTCCAAGATATTATATTACGCGAGCTCGATGCTCCGAGGGTTATAAAAAAATAATTTTCTTTATTGAAATATATTGTGGGAGGTGGACGAGGAAATTTTTACGTTTACGCTTTTAATGTGTTTTTTATGTATCATAAATAATATCAGTGTTTATCTTGTTGTTAATCTGTGAATTGGAGATTTGATATAAATTTTAATTAATTGATCTTAGTACGTAGTACGAGTTCATCACGTATTTACAATCGTTTTAAAATTATATAAATAATTAACCAATAGGATATTCATGCAATGATAATAAAATGTTTGAATTAAATAAATTTGAATAATTATTATATAAAGTACCAGGGACCAATGAGTTGCGCGAAGCATTACTATTAAATTGACTCGGCATTGCCATTGTGATGACGACAGCGGCGCTCGCGCCTTATCAGGCCGTCAACTACGTAACACAACCAATAAGTACCTATATGTTTATGCTTGCCTGGTACATGTATATTTCTATAGATTATGTGTTACATTCAATATATATATAATATCTGTATCTCGGCCGCGTTTTGGCCCGTTGGCCTAGTTCATTTAATAAAAATAAAAAAATGCGTATGAAAGTATAAACGGTAGTGAGATAAAAAAAAAAACCTATTTAATTTTTCTTCTGTCTGTCTGTTTCTTGAAGAGGATTGTTTGTACGTTTGTCAAAAACTACTGGACCGATTTTAAAAATTCTTTCACCATTTGAATGCTACATTATCACTGATTAATATAGGTTATAGTTGATCCCCGTACTCCCACAGGAACGGCAACTACGCGGGTGAAACCGCGTGACGTCCGAACGTTAGATAACATTGAACGGAAACTCCGTATTGTAAGATTGCTTACTTGAGAGATCCGTCTGCGAAGGAATATGTAGATATATACAATGTTATTTACCTAGACTTTGCGTGATATGTATGCAAAATTATACCACGTGTCAAATTAATGGAAATTAGTTTACCGAGCAAATGTTTCATGCACCGCATTTAGTTGTGAAATATTGTATATCACGCGATGTGAAAATATTATTTACGTTTTAAAATCGTAACCTTGACCGTGAAGTGACTTTATGTATATCATATACTAAGTAAGGTATCGACAAAAACAGATGGGACATTTCATTCATAAGACACCCATACCACTTAACACGTTAAATTACGAGACCTATTTATAGATTAATTAAATATTTTTATGAATGAAATCTATAATCACAACTATATATAACTGCAAACTTGTTAAATACCACATAATAAATTTCACATATCGTTACAGTTGTTAGTCTATCGCCCTATACATACATACGTCTTTGAATTACTTCTCAGACATATGCAGGTAGGTTTCCTCACAATGTTTTCCTTCACGTGGCAGCACGTGGTGTGAAATCATTGCACATAAGCTCTAAGAAGAACTCATTGGTGCAGGCCGCTGGGATTCGAACTTGCGTCGCTTGCGTAGCAGGCGACTGCTCAAACCCCAGGCCACCGCGGGGTGGATCATATTATAATATAGCTTGACAAAAGTATAGTTGCTTATTCTTTGACCCAAAACTGCAATGGTTGTTAAAGTACAATCAACAATAAAATGATGTTATAACAGTCAGCATAAACCGTGAGAATGGCCGACTGCTATCGTAGGGTTATTTATAATGCAAATAAATGGATTTAGACAAATATGTTTGTACGTATTTAATGTGGAATCCCCGAGCCATCAGTATAAATCACGATAGATGTACAGACTTGGGACGTTATAGACGCAACTTTTTTGACACAGAGTTTTGGCTGATGGTACTATCAATTTAAAAATAAATAAGAAATCCCTTAACATCTTTTTTAATTTTTCGTCATTTATTTTAATAATATTTAAGGCATTTTTAGTTTCAGAATGTGATTTTCCAACAAACATTTGCAGTGTCTTATGTTCTTCATATCTTCATCTATATAGATAAATAAAATTGTAGTATCTGTTTGTAATTTCAAACTAACACATTTTCACAGAATGAATATGAAACGCTACTGACATAAAAAATATATTTAATTTTTTTCTTTGTCTGTCTGTAACGTCTTAACTGATTTTGTATTGTATAAAACTGGAATACCAAAAACTAGTGTATTATATTGTTAGACACATAGCATCCTAGCGTATATCCTAAAAAAAACTACCAGGCGACCATAACAACAAAGAAGATTTCCACTAACTACGGGCCCCAGCCCGTCATGTCGCATACGACCGCAATAGCTCATCCGACCATCCAGTGGAAACAGAGGCCTTACAAGGGCAACCCTACAGGATGCGGTGGCTTCCTTGTCTATTTTCAAACAAAATTGACTTAACAATTTTATATAAGACAATGTTTATCAAGCGAATAATCCGATTAGTAACCCATTCATTATTGATTCGGCTTTAAATGGTGGTCTCGGCACGATATCGATCACATCTTGATTCATTGCCTACGTATGCTGATTGCTACATTGTCTAGCTCTTTCCGTCTTGCGAATTAAGGCGCGAGTAAACGAGATGGATTGATTGCCAAATTTCAGCTTTAAAGGCTTATTGTAATTCCATTCATATCAAATGCGTGAATCGTGTTACGTGATTATGCGATCCTAGTACTTTTTGCTGAGGTGATCAGGGTTTTTCACCTTTTGGATTACTTTTTTTTAATCTTAGTTTGCTAGTGCTCGGTCGTTCGGTCACCCATCCATCTAGTGACCTCAATAAAACTAAGTGCCATCACGACCGCCCACAAACAGGCCTCCACGAAGCGATGGTGTCGCGATAAGCCGAATACAATTTATACATCGCCCTATCGCCCGGTGTGAAGTTACAAGCATGATAAAATTGAAATTACCGCTGACAAATCGGTGGGTGAGTTGAGCACCCGAGGGAATTAAGGGAGCAGTTGCTATTGGATGGAATTGTAGTCATTTCGCATTAGCTATCTGGTCCTAAAAGAAAAAAAAAATATTTTTTTATAAATCAAAAGAAAACGGTCTTAACCTAAGTAATTGATTAAAAATTATATTAATAAATTATATAATAGTATTGCTTTCAAAGACTTATAAAAAAAGTTAACAATTGCACTAGCCGTCGCTACGATTTTCGAAAGTTCCCTTCGATTTCTCTGGGATGCCATCATCAGATTCTGGTTTCCTTATCATGGTACTTCACTCGGAATATCTCCTTTCCAACAAACAAAAAAATATCTATCAATATCGGCCCATAATGAAGTTATCTGCTTTATAATTGGTAAAAGTATATTTTTACGCACCAGTATATACAAGAAATAAATCGGGAAGAACTACGAAAGAGCGACATAATTCCATCCAATTATTGCAAATAACATAACCCTCAAACCCTTAACGCTACACAGCCCTATCCCGAAGGTACTTGATAATATCTACCCCTGGGATTGCTATCAGCACTTTATGGTGTTATGGTAAAATGTGTGTTATAATTGGATGATACGCTATGATTCTTGAGCATTTTGTCTATTGAAGATGTCGAGGGTGTGAAGTTGTTTATGGCTGCTTATTATGCGACTTAATTATCTATGGTTTGTCACGTCTGTCTGTACATGGATCATAATCACGATTTATTTTATAAGGTGCCACAAAGTGTAGATTTTATAAAATAAATAAGCTTGAAAATATGCTATATTTTTGAAAAGTTTCATCAAATTCCATTAAGTAGTTTTGCGTGAAAGAGCAACAAACATATATCTATACATACAAACTTTCGAGATTATAATAAGTATTGGTAAGATTCAAACTTATCCGTTGGTGGAATAAATCCAAATTATAAAAGTTTGATAACACCCGGGCTGTAATGACGACCCCTTACACCCCCTTAGTAACACCGCCAGTAATATAATGGTCCCTCAGGAGAGTTTGTTTGGCTAAATTAAGGGGCATACAGTTACCAACTTAATAAGGGGGCGCGTTGCAAGAATTACAAAATAAATCAATGTAATTTACTCAATATGTATGTTTACAGTTTACCTCATGAAATATTTAAGACAACGACATACAAACACACATACACACTAACCCCTTAGTCCAAAAAATCGCCTATGATTATCTTTGGTTTCAATTTCTTGCTTCGGCTCGCGATTTCGTCCCCGACATTGATGCCTAAAAAGTCATCATCATCCCCCTGGCCTGATTCCATACATTGTTGTGGTCGGCACTCGATTCATCCCGATGTGGCTGATCACCTGATTTTTATACGAAGCGACTGCCATCTGACCTTCGTAACCCCTTTAACGAGAAAATCATCAGTTGTCAGACCTGTAACGATTGCCGAAGATGATAAATTGTCAACCGGGACCGACGGCTTAACGTGCTCTCCGAGGCACGGAGGGGACTCGGGCGGTCACCCATCCAATTACTGGCTAGGGTTAGAGAGCTTCTCTGATGCCTAAATGTATAGATTCTATATATTGTACGCTTCAAGTGCCAAGCAAATGCCAAAACTAATATTTCATAGTGTACTGCCAACAATAATTTAGCTTCTAACACACGAAATTATATTTTTCAGCGTGCACTAGCAGTTAATTACACAGAGGAAGTGGAAATTAAATTAATTTAAATCGCCTTCTGAGTTCTGACAGCCTAGTACAAGAACTACGAAACTTTAATAGTTTATCGTTACCTACTGTATCTTTACTTATTTATTTGTACTACAAAGATGACTGCCCATCTGGGTAAGCGGTTACAGCAGCCTATAAACGCTTATTTGCTGTATAAGAAACGCAATAGCTGTGTCAACGTAATTGAAGATGTCAGTAGGCTACTTATATGTTACTTTGTCGACACACCCAGATGCCTAATTATTTTAAAAACTATACCAAAATGTTGTGAATACAACACACCTACTATGTATAATACCATTTTGCAAAACAAGACACGAAAGATATTCCTTTCCAAAACATTAATTTGTAATCACCTGAGAAATAATGTACAAAAATAAACTATTGATTTACTAACACCCGGTTTTTCGAAGGCTGGTCAAAATCAAAATCAACTAACATCGATGTCAGTTAACATGCGCTGTTAGATTTGATTGGGTTTCTCGAACGCTTGTCAAGCAATAATTAACTAATCATATGTTAACTAGTACGATTTTTTTAAATATGGCCACTTTTTTAAATAGTTCAATATTGTCATTCAATCGTTCGTTCTAGCTGTCAAAGAGACAGAAAAAAATAATATTATTACTGCCTGTGTTGCATTGTTTACGATTACATACACGAAATAAAGCAAGAAAATTTAGTATTGTACATGTGTGAGCATATTAGTGAATCGAGGGGATCACCGTCTCGTCACAAGCAAACTATTCAGAATCGCAACAAGGTCTTACGACGCAGGCAAATTCCATATCCTTGCATGACGCAAAATCAAACTCTGCCTCCCTCGTCTTTCCAGTGTTTATTTATTTATTACACCTGCTCTACTCTGCACAGAACAAAAAGGTGCATGTGCACCGAAAACCGAGACAGACATTTCTAGACAGGATTGGTAACGAAATAAGATTAACTAATATAATGTTATCATATCACTTCTTCAAAGGACTACTAGACACAGGACGCGGTGGTTCGTCTTGCTTCCCCGGACAAGTGATAAGTACACATGTATGCAGTGATACTGTTTCAATGTGAAGTGCTACTTATTATCTACCAAAACTAACAAAACTGTGTACCTTTGTTAATCTTTAATGTAATAAAATGTTTGGAATAAAAATAACATTGTTATTATTTTCTCATATATACATAATCTTTTTCTCTTGCTTACTGCAAGGCAGAAACATGTAAATGACTATTCCATGATTGAGAAAGATAACTAGATCCCTCACTGCTAGCAAATGAGTTATCTAATCCTTAGATACTTGTAGCAAAAACAAACTACAGAGAAACATTCCATTAATGACTTCTTATACTGTGCATAAGCTTTAATGGTAAGGGGGAGGTACTGACTGACAAACCCAAAGATCCTGTTGCAATTTACTATTATTATATCTCAATCAACGGTGTAAATATGATATTCATAACTAACTTTTGTATGCACTGAAATCAATATATTGGTTTTTAATCTCTACAAATAAATTGTTCAAAACACAAAACAATTAATCTTTACTTATCTAGTTATAATGTAGTCAGGTATGTTTTCAATTCATGGAAACAAACTATAATTTCAGCCCAATAGTCCCATTCACACATATTATACAACCATACACACAATATGTAGAAGGTTCATCATTCAAACATTGCATAAAATTTCTAATCATAAAACTGCCTAAGGGAAAATATAGGCTGTACATATGTTAAGTACTTAAGTTGTTTTGTTGTGTACAAACTTAAGGCTTTTTAATATTGAATTAGGTGTCCAGTTTTTTAGCACTTGAAAGTTTACCTACCATTGTTTTTGTAATTTGTTCAGAAATAAGTTTAATTTAGTGATATTTTGCACCTATTGTTTACTAGATTCATGTCTATTTAGCTACCTTATGTACTGTACACACTGTTTTAATACTTTTGATGATGAGATTATTCATTGTTGTCAAACTATAGCACATACCAATTTTTTTTCTTCAATAAGCAGAATTTGTAACATATTATATTGATTTCATTTTTAGAATGTAGTTAAGAACTGAGGCTACATCTAGAGTACATATTAATAAGCTAGAAGGTAAATAACAAAACAAATTTGAATGAACATTGTTATTATTAGGTAGTTTGATATGATTTTGCAGTTTTTGAATATAAAATAATGTTAATTAAATCACTTTCGTCACAAATTTATCACTAAAGGTAGATTGTTATCCAGCTATTTTGTCAGCATAATCATCTTCTCCGTTTGTCTCATGTTATCGCCGGGTTTGGTCAAGTGTAGGCGCCGTAGTATGGGTTTTCTATATTTTAAATTTTCCCGCGATCATATACGCCTGTATTTTGTGAAAATTTTTTTCAACCTTGATTCGAACATTATTATTTCCATTTGATATATAAAATAGCATGCTATAGCACTTGGGAATAATGTAGCTTCCTGTGAGTGAAATAATTTCTAAAATCGGTGCAGTATTTCTATAAATATTACATTAAAATACAATGATGGTAATAACTTAATTCGTCCACGACCTCCGATTAGCTGACATGCCATTTGACATTACTTTGATCATAGATTATCGCTTAATCAGCCTTTCGGAAACCCAAAATGCATTTAACATACCATTTGATCATAGAAATTTGACATGTATGTCAGTTGACATTGTAATCAAATCAAACTAGATGATCATCCTTTCAGCAACCCAATTTGCACTTAACATGCCGTTTGATCGATGATTAGTTAATTTTTGACTTGACAAGCCTTTCGGAAACCGGCCGTAAGTACGTAACATTCGAACATGAATCGAAAACATTCTAAATTCGAATGTCCGCCCCAAATGACAGCTGTCAAAACGGTGTCATGGCGTCGCAACATGGCGTCCGGTTACCGTCCGTCTCGGAGGCAGAACCGTGAACAGCGCAAAATGACTATTTAAAATATAATTTCCGATTCTAGAATAGCAAATAGAATGCGTCATCTTATTTAGCTACTCGTAGTATTTAATAATATGATTATTATTAGACTAACTGTAACCTGCGGTTTCATCCGATAAAATCAGTCAAACCGTATCAGAGATTAGCCAGAGGGAACAAACGGACAGACAGACAGAGATTTTTTTATATAAGTACCGTAACTTACTAATGTTTGGTAGTAAAAAGCTGTTATATTCATTTGAAATTACAATCAGACAATGTTATTAAAAGACCTAAAATTTGATTTGATCTGAGCTAAAAAGTATCTTCAGTTTTCAACACACATCTGCAGGTGTATTTATACAGTATTTTTTCGATTATATTAATATAACATGTACATTAAACACCTTTTGTACCAAAATATCAGACAGACGGACATAGCTGTCTATAATAATATCAGTTTCATTCACGGCTGGTGAGCTTGATATGCTATTGGATTACCAGGCATTCATAACGTGAAGAGCGGATTTTGACCCTAGGTTTCACTTTAAATTTGACAATTCAAATATTTTTCCATATAACTTAAAGCAGTTTACGAGATATGATCGCTCAAAACATATATATTTCATTGCTCACGGACTGCCCCAGTATAGTACGCGTTCTAACGTGGTACAAGTGAGGCTCACCATCAGTCGCATTGGTACCTTATCTTGGGTGAACAGTGGCTTGGGTGAATACAGGCGTGAGCATATGTAAGCAGTGCTTACCATTTGTGATGACTGAATACACCCGTGTCGTGTGTCTATACCAAAACATAGGTACCTACGCGCCACATTCGTATGTAATTAACCTACCTACCCTAATTATTGTTTATGCTTCATCATCATCATGAATTTAAGAGTAATAACTCTTGTCGGTGTGTCCGATGCAACTCTTTCCATTAGTCTCTGTCCAGTGCCATCTCTTTCAAAGTCAAAGTCAAAGTCAAAAGTATCTTTATTCGATTAGACTTTTACAAAGCACTTTCAAATCGTCAGAATGACACAATTATACAGGATTATACATGCTACCGCCAGGTTCGGAAGGTTGCTTTTACTGAGAAGAACCTGGCAAGAAACTCAGTAATTACTCTTTTCAAAAATATTATACAATTTAAAGAATACAAAATAAATAATTTAAAAAACGTAAGCTCATGTACAATGTTCCAATGCACAAATGTCGATAAAAATTAACATAACTAAAAATCTAGTACATCTACTTATAACTAAATGCGTAGCTTGAGATGACCAGCCCCCACAAGCAGCACCTGTTCACAAGTATGACGTGAATGCCAGCCATTGACCTCCTCAACCATCATAGAGGGAAGTGGACAACCCGTCATCCAGACGCCGCCGCAAGCAAAGGCATTTTAGTGAGCCTGACAACTCAAGCCAGTCAAACAAAGATCAAAACTAATAAATATTAAGAATTGTAACATAAGTACAGTGTCCATGAGACTACTTACAATATTTATCTGGTAATACATTATTCCAAGTTTCTTTATCACATATATAATCACTAACTGTATAATAACCCTTTTTAAGTAATACAGATTTTACAGTCTCTTTAAATTTATCAAAGGGTAAATTTACAATACATGTAGATAACTTATTATAAAAGCGTATACATTGCCCTAAAAATGATCCCTGGACTTTCTGTAAGCGGTGTGTAGGTACTACTATTTTATTTTTGTGCCTTGTGTTGACATTATGTACATCGCACTTCTTTTGAAAAGAATTAATATTTTTATGTACAAGTAATAAATTTGCTAAAATATACTGCGAAGCCACTGTTAAAATTCCTATTTCTTTAAATTTTTCCTTCAAAGATGCTCTAGATCCTAAGTTATAGATTGATCTTACAGCCCTTTTCTGTAATATAAATATGGCTTCTATATCGGCAGCTTTGCCCCAAAGCAGGATGGCATACGACATAACGCTATGAAAGTAACTAAAATAAACTAAGCGTGCCGTGTCTACATCAGTGAATTGCTTTACTTTCCTAACTGCATATGCTGCTGAGCTGAGTTTCCCAGCTAGACTAGATATATGTGGGCCCCATTGAAGTTTATTATCGAGTGTTACACCTAGAAAAACTACTGACTCCACAATATCCAGTTCTTCACCATTGATCATAATTTTGGTCGGAACAGGTTTGACGTTAGGTAAAGTAAATTTTAGGCATTTTGTTTTTTTTGCGTTCAAAACTAAGTTATTTACAGTGAACCATTTCAATACTTTGTCAAGGGCACTGTTTACATCATCATAATCCGTTTTAGCTCTGTTAACTTCAAACAGGAGTGATGTATCATCAGCGAACAGTACAATATCACAAGTATTCTGAACAAAATGCGGTAAATCATTAATGTATATCAGAAACAGAAAAGGCCCTAATATTGATCCCTGCGGAACGCCCATTAGAACCGGGGACCCGGAAGACTTAACGCCATTTACCTCTACTTTCTGTACCCTCTGACTTAAATATGAATTAATTAAATCGAGTGCAGTACCTTTGACTCCATAGTGTTTTAATTTGAGCAATAATGTCTCATGATGTACGCAATCAAACGCTTTAGATAGGTCACAGAATACACCTATCATATCATGTGATTTCTCCCAAGCCCTATATACATGTCGAAGAAGTGCAACACCGGCATCAGTAGTCGACCGACCTTTGGTGAAGCCATACTGCTCATTGTGTAAAATCTTATTCATGTTGAAATGTAAAACTAACTGATTTAACATGATTTTCTCAAAAATTTTGCTAAGAGCAGGTAAAATTGAAATTGGTCTGTAGTTATTGGGATCATTAATATCACCAGCTTTAAACAATGGTATAACTTTACTGTATTTCATCAAATCGGGAAATTTACCTAATTTAATACAATTGTTAAAAATTTCAGCTAGACTTGGAGCTATTATATCTATTATATCTTGTAATACTTTTAGTGATATATCCCACAGGTCACCCGTTTTTTTAAAATTTAAACTTTTAAATGTCTTAATCACTTCTAAAGGGGTAACGGAACAAAAACAAAAGCCGGCGTCGCATTCTGACACACTTGACTTAAGAAGAGATTCGGCGTCTGAAGAAGATGAATGCAAGGAACAAGTTGTAACTACAGGAATGTTAATAAAAAAGTTATTAAACGTTTCTGCAATTTGAATATTATCGCGGATTAGATTATTATTAATATTTAAGGCTATTCGAGTATCGCGACTTTTTACCTTCCCTGTCTCCGCATTGATCATATTCCATGTAGCCTTAATCTTGTTATCAGCATTTTTAATTTTGCACGAGAGATATAGAGCTTTAGCTTTTATACAAGCTTTTTTAAAGGTTTTTGAATAAGCCCGTACATAAGTTAGAAATTCAGGGTTATGATTACATTGTTTCAACCCATATAGCTCATACAACCTATTTCTACTAATGCATATACCTGGAGTTGCCCATTCATTAAATTTTACTTTAATGTTTTTATGGACCGGTTTAAGTTTAAAGGTACTGTTAAACTCATTTTTTATAAGGTGAAATAGGCTTTTAAAACGTTTATCGGGATCAGTTTGTGAACATCGCAAATATGGAATTTTACTTTCTATATTAGATTTAAAATTATTTAACCGTTTCTTTGTGATAGGTCTACATGTTACTTTTTGTATATCTGATTGACATTTATATAAAACAGTCATCTTTTGACCACAGTGGTCAGATGTGATATCACTAATAATAGCACTATCTATGGCTTCGCAGTCGCAAAATATATTATCTAAACATGTGGCTGTAGTTGCTGTGATTCTAGTAGGCTCAGAGAATAAATGCTTTAAATTAAATGAATTAAAAAGACTAACTAACCTAACCGTTAATGGCCCACTGTCTAGCAGATTAACGTTAAAGTCGCCACAAACTATTATATTTTTATTAAGTACACTAACACGCTTAATAGCATCTTCTAACAGAGATTCAAATAAACAAAAGTTCCCTGAAGGGGGACGGTACACGCAAATAATAACAAATTTGTCGAGTTCGATGCACGATAACTCAGCTGTGCGCTCAACGGAAATATTAACTATGTCTTTACGTTCCTTAAATTTTACTTCATTTGAAACAATAATCAATGAGCCTCCATGTATTGCTGAACGTCTGACAAATGCACTCGCAAGTCTATACTTAGTATTAGTGAGCAAAAGTTCATGCTTCTTTAGCCAATGTTCAGTTAAACATAAAATGTGAACATTGTGATATTCTAAAAACAAGTCTATCTCTAATTCTTTGCCAGCTAAGCCCTGTATGTTCTGATGAACTACATTTAAGCGACAACGCTGAGAGACACTGGGCTCAACGGGCTTTGACCTCCATATACGTCATGACAGACACCTTTTCCTTAACTTGTCTCATGTATGTTAGCCTGTCTTACTCTTCCTCTCTTCCCTACCTTTCCTTATATTATGTATTTAAAGAAGCTATCATGTCGCACAAGGTGCCCAATCATCTTTCCCCTTCGATCGTTTATTCTTACCCGTCTGAAAATCCAATGCACGCCCCTTGGTCAAAATATCTTTATTTGATTAGACTTCTTACAAAGTACTTTCAAATCGTCAGAAGGACACAAAATACATTATACATGATTATAAATGTTACCACCGGGCTCGGAAGGTTGCTTTTGTTGGGAAGAACCCGGCAAGAAACTCAACAATTACTCTTTTAAAAGAAAAATATTATAGAATGTTATTGGTTACAGTATTTATATCTCATTAATATAATCCCATGGACACAGTTCAAATGCTTAAGTCAACCAGGTACAACAATTTAATATCAATAAAATCAAAGAACCTAGTTAGTGAACAGTTAGCTGTAAATTACAAGGTTTACAAACATTACGCAGTGTTTAAAGTTTCCGATAATAAATGCAGAGTGGAGAATAAAACGACAAACAAGGCTGGCTAGCTGCTAATTTGTTGATTTACTGCTGATTGAGCGACTATGTAAGCACTGGGAGGGTTGGCGATACAAAGAAGATATCGAGACCATATTGTCTCGCCGTGTCACGTGGTTAAATAAAATTATAATTAACCAGCTGTGCCCCGCGGTCTCACCCGCGTAGATTCATATAATATATGACAAGCGGGCTGGGGCTTTTCTCGCTCAGAGAATCATCATTGCTATTCAACGTGGCAATGCTGCCAGCCTTCTTGGCACGATCCCGAGATGGTAGACACCGATTTGGGACAAGTTTTCTACTTGTAATTAGTTTTTAGCTACTTATTTAATATATTTTATATATCTGTTTAAAATTGACAAAGTTTCATACAAACTTTCATCCCCTATTTTATCCCCTTGGGGGTAGAATTAATCAAAATCCTTTCTTAGCGGATGCCTGCGTCATAACATCTACCTGCATACCAAATTTCAGCCCGATCCGTCCAGTGGTTTGGGCTGTGCGTTGATAGATCACTATGTCAGTCATTCAGAGAGAGTTTGAGTTACCTTTGAGTTATATATACCGCAGGGCATTTAATATTAATAATAGGTTTTTAATAAACATACAAAAAAGCGCTCTTTGTAGTAAAATTGTCAAATAATATCATTAAAAAGAACAGGGTTTGAGCAGTCGCCTACTACGCAAGCGACGCAAGTTCGAATCCCAGCGGGACCTGTATGAGTTGTTCTAAAAAACGTAAGTCCAGTGATTTCACATCACGTGCTTTACGGTGAAGGAAAACATCGTGCGGAAACCTGCATATGTCTGAGAAGCAATTCATAGACGTGTGCCTGAGACGGCGATGGACTCGCCCTCTGTCACGTTGGCATTAATCATATTCGGTGAAATGTAGGTGTTGTTGTTACTTGAGCGATATATATAAAATCATAAAAAAAAATTATAAGTCGTCGTGCAAGCCCTGACATTACTCAACCTCTGTTGTTACGATTCCTACTCGCAATAACTGGCTATTTTGGTTATTGTAGTGTTAGACACAATATGGGCCTTACTGCTCGCGGCTAAGTATTGAATTATAATTAGTTTTATTCTTATTAGCTTGCTAATATGCACAATTGTGTAAATATGCTGTATAAATAAACGGGTGTGCAGATTGCGAGCTAGCTATATCATATCTTTATCTATATCCGTAATCCATTTCAGAGAATACCCGGTACAAACAGACACACTGACAGACAGTAAAAAAATAATTAAAAACTGTTTTTTTTACTCAATATACCGTATGTATACTTGCTGTGCCCCGCGGTTTTACCCGCGTTAGCATATCCTTAGTGTTTTTATTAAAAGTAGCCTAAACTTTCATCCCCTATTATATCCCCTTGGGGGTAAAATTAATCAAAATCCTTTCTAAGCAGATGCCTACGTCATAACATCTACCTGCATGCCAAATGTCAGCCCGATCCGTCCAGTGGTTTGGGCTGTGCGTTGATAGATCACTATGTCAGTCAGTCAGTCACCTTTGAGTTATAATATATATTAAATAATATATAGGTAAGTACGTCTAATGATAAGCAGTTCTTTTGGAATTACAAACAGACACTTCAATTAGATTTATCTGTATGTATAGATTTTTCGGGATAAATAGTATCATATTCTCCTGGTTCTAAGCCACCTCTCCACCAATATTCAGTCAAATCGGTTCTTGAGTTATAAATATGAACTAACACGACTTTCTTTTATATATAGATGTGATTCTAAATAATTCTTATAACATTTAGTGTTTAATAGAATGCCTAAATTCTGAAGGTTTGTCATTATATCGTTGATGATGCAAGGAGTAGCATAGCATAGGTCATCTCAAGCTACGCATTTAGTTATAGTAGATGTACTAGATTTTTAGTTATGTTATATTTTATCGACATTTGTGCATTGGAACTTTGTCCATGAGCTTACGTTTCTTAAATTATTTATTTTGTATTCTTTAAATTGTATAATATTTTAGAAAAGAGTAATTACTAAGTTACCTGCCAGGTTCCTCTCAGTAAACGCAACCTTCCGAGCCTGGCGGTATCATGTATAATACTGTATAAATATGTCATTCTAACGATTTGAAAGTACTTTGTAAAAAGTCTAATCGAATAAAGATATTTTTGACTTGACTTTGACATATACTACAATAATGTTTAAAAAAAAAAACCTTCCATGAAATTACATCAACGCTGTTGAAACCGAAACAACAATAAGAAACCCAGAAACCCAGAAGTCTTCAACAAGAGCCGTGAAATATTTTCCATGTATGAGTGGTTTTCATAATGGTGACATCATGCCATGCATTGTTAATTGTAATTAAAGGCACGATGTGATCTGCTGCACTTGTCGCTCAAATTAATTTATTGTCAAGAACGGGAGTCGGATTTACTCTTATTCGTCCAAGAACAGTTTTGTATATATTTTAACTTCAATTGACCTTGCATTTTATAGACTCAAAATGTGTTGATCCACTAAAATAATTAAATTATAATACAGTATCACGGGTTTGCCACCGTTTTCGCAATCTATACTCGCTACCGTCACTCGCAATATTTGTCTGGCATTCACGTCATACTTGTGAACAGGTGCTGCTTGTGGGGGCTGGTCATCTCAAGCTACGCATTTAGTTATAAGTAGATGTACTAGATTTTTAGTTATGTTAATTTTTATCGACATTTGTGCATTGGAACATTGTCCATGAGCTTACGTTTCTTAAATTATATATTTTGTATTCTTTAAATTGTATAATATTTTTGAAAAAAGTAATTACTGAGTTTCTTGCCAGGTTCTTTTCAGTAAAAGCAACCTTCCGAACCTGGCGGTAGCATGTATAATCCTGTGTAATTATGTCATTCTGACGATTTGAAAGTACTTTGTAAAAAGTCTAATCGAATATAGATACTTTTGGGTTTGACTTTAAGTTTGTATGACATATTTTCCTCAATTCTCGCTGCACAATTTCTCATACAAATATTCGGCAGAGACGAGTATAGATTACGAAAACGGTGACAAACTCGTGATATGGGTACAGTTAATAGAACAATGTATCTATACTAATATATAAAGCTGAATAGGTTGTTTGTTTGCTTGCCTGAACGCGTGAATCTCAGGAACTACTCCGATTTAAAAAAAGCTTTCAGTGTTAGATAGTCAATTTATCGAGGAAGACTATTAGGATACCATCAGGTCGCAACCAATCGCGATTCCCCGAGGTAGGAGTCGCGGGCAGAAGCTATCTATACATTAAGAAGATAGAATGAATATGATGATAAACAATTACTTACATAATAATACTATAGACTAGCTGTGCCTGTGGCTCAACCCGCGTGGATTTAATTTTATTCCCACGTAACCCAATTTTTTTCAAATAAAAGCAGCCTATTGGACTCCTTGGAACATTTCCTAAATGCCGGTGAAAGTCCCGTTAAAATCGGTCCAGCCGTTTTAGAGATTACCAGGAACAAACAGACAGATAGATAGAGAATAAAAAATGATGAAAATTTGTTTTTTAAGTCAATACCGTATATACTTTCATATGCATTTAGTAAAAAAGCTGTTATTTTGGAATAACAAACAGACACTTCAATTTTGTCTGTATTGATTCATTTTTTTTATACTCATTTTGAAGAGTTATGAAACGTATGACATCACCCGTGGATGCAGTCCAGACAGACAGACTAATGCTTAATTTAGTTGGTCGTATATGAGCTCGCGGTACTAGGAGCACAGTGCGAGGAAGTATACGTTGGTATCACTGAGACCATCCGGCTCGACGCGCTAATGACTGAGTCGTGGTCCAAACAGGGTCCAGTGGGGCAACTATGATCATTTAACGCGTTCATTGCTAACGACGCATCTGCGCGTGGAAGATGGAAAGTTAGCAGTGAATTTGTTTAGCAGCGCGTATTAAGAACTTCTTAGCTTCGACGTTTGATTTTACGATACCAAGATATAATGTCAAAGATCAGAAGTTTTTAATATACTCTCCTTAAACTGACGATGGTAAGCTCCCTGGAGTGTGTCATTACAAATAGTGTCACGGTGAGAGCATTTTGAACGATTGTGCGGGATGTGTTATACAAAATATATTCAAACGCAGTGTGGGGATAGCTTTTAAATAATGATGATTCAAACATCAACGGGCCCAGTGTCTGTGCTATGGAATGAAGAATTTTTTTTTTTGAGACTAATGTTTTTGCTATTTATAGAAATGCATTCTATGCGTTTCGCGTCTTATATTTTAAGGATGTAGCCAACGAAGGTTTATTTTTGATTGAATAAATATAGCTACAATGTTTTTCAAATGTCATGCTACCAAGCTTATGAGTTCAGATTTTTTTTCCAATATGATGATTACGGTCATAATGACAGATCAAACATCATGGCGTAGCAATTTCGCTACAAAAGTACCAGGCGAGCATAAACACAGAGAGCTCTCCGCTCTACAGTTACACCACAGTCGAGAATGTTAGCCAAATTAATCGACCCTGATGAACCGACTAGACGATGGAACAGACGATCACGTGCTATGCAAATGGATACGGCCTCTGCGGTTTTAATTTAAACGAATGTTCACTTTAGTTGAATTTCCACACGGTTTGTAGGACAATGCAAATAAATGCAGCTTGGATGGCGTTTCATATTTACGCTTGCAGCACGGATGGCAGCTTGGAGTTTTGTAAAAGAAATTCCAATTAACAGCTTTTCATATACCAATTATATCTCTATGCCCAGAGCCGTGATGGCCTTGGGGTTAGAGCAGTCACCAAGTTCGAAATCCAGCGGGGTCTGTACCAATGAGTTTTTTAAAAACTTTTATGTACGGTGATTTCACTTACTGTGACGGAAAATATCGTGAGGAAACCTGCATATGTCTGAGAAGTAATTCAAAGACTTATGTATAGTGCCTGAGACGGCGATAGACTCACCCTCTGTCACGTTGGCACTTAGTGATGGTGAAAAGTAGGTGTTGTTATTACAACACGTCTGCCTACCAAACGACAGAATCAGTATAGTGATGGAGAGGTGCTTTTATTGAGTATCATAAATGTTATGAACGTAATAATACTTTTGTAAATATACCAGGCAAACATGGCATTAGCAGAGATCGATACGACACCTGTGCGTTGCCATAGCGACGCTCCGAGGGCGCCATCCGACACCGACGCGTAATTTGAAATTCGAACCGCGCCGATAATGTCTGTGTTGCCAGTCGCGTGCCGACTATTTCCGACCAAATTACGTATAATTTCAAATAGGGTTGTCTGTTAGAATAATTAAGGGGCTTCCTGTTCAGATTGATTTAAACTTACTCTTGAACCCGTCAGTGTGTTTTAACTTTATCTCATTAAAACTACAAAATCTTCTATGAGGCTTCACTTTCGAGAATATTGGAATTAATTAAATGTACCTACCTGTAACATCTATATACATACACATAAATAAAATTGAAGTATCTGTTTGTAGAATAAACAGCATTTTACTAAACGCATATTAAAGTATACGTAACAAACATAAAAAACTCTGCCTCTCTGCCTGTCTGTTTGTTCAAATAAAGTCTACCCGGGTGAAACCGCAGGGCACAGCGAGTCTATCTATCTATATATATAAATAAAATTGAAGTGTCCGTTTGTAATTCCAAAATAACAGCGTTTCACTAGATCCATGTAAGTATACACAAAGCGGTCGTAGAAAAATCAAATTTTAATTATTTTTTCTTTTGGTCTGCCAGTATGTCTGTCTATCTGTTTGTTCCAGCTAATGTCCGAAATCGTTGGATCGATTTTAACGGAACGTTCACTGGTAGATAGCTAATATTACAGGAAAGTTACTCCTTATAACATACTAGGCTACATTAAAAAAACATTTAGGATTCCGCGAGAATTATATTAAATCTACACGGGTAAAACCGCAGGGCACAGCTAGTACTTTCATATGCATTTAGTGAAAAGCTGTTAATTAGATATTACAAACAGACACTTAAATTTTATTTATCTTTATGTATAGATATGCTCATTTTAACTATAAAACATTGTCTAGTGACTTATATAAAGGTTAGGTTAAAATATAAAAATAGTATAGAATAACTATCGCGTTCCTAGTAAAACAAAAATCTTCGCCCAGCAGCGCCCTCTGACGGCCCTCTCTTCCTGAACAGACTCTAGTCAAAAATGAGTAAATTCATGTACGAAATAGGGCCAGGGACTCGTTCAACTAAATTGAATCCTGCAGTAAATTGAGGCGTCCCGTGGGAGCGATGATATATGGCTCTGGATAGTTAGCACTCCTTCATTAGTGCAATAGTGTTTTAGTGATGTGTGAACTAGCTGGAATTTGCGACTGTGCCTCATTAAAACTATGGACCTTCCATGATTTTAGTGTTCCAGAGATAATTTTTTATATATAGAGATTTTGGGACATTATTTTGGGCTTCATACCAAAAAGGTAAGAACGCCGTCAGGAGCTCGTGGCACAGTTGCTATTGCGCATATCATTCGATCATCGAAGTTATTCAACCCATGCCAGTAGTTGGATGGGTGACCGCCTGAGTTCCCTCCGTGCCTCGGAGAGCACGTTAAGCCGTCGGTCCCGGTTGCCAATTTATTACCTTTGGCAATTGTTACAGGTCAGTCAGAGGCTTACAAACTTTTCGGCGGCCATTTGCAAAATGCACCTACACTTGACCTATCTAAGTGTAAAGTTCTCATCGATACAAATTAATTGTTGCACAACGTTGAGGAGTTCCGTTGACTTTCATATGGCTCCATCATCAGATCGACTCTAGGCCTTCATTAAATAATATCCTACCGAATTTCGGTTACGGCGGCTAATCTCAACGAGGATTAGCCATGTACGCAGGAGATATTATAGTGCACAAATCACAGGTGCACTCTTTATTGGATCACTCTCATAGTGGGATGGGAGGCAATCAGACACGACCGGAGAGAGATCAGGCGGAGGACCAACGGTGCAACGTGCGCCCCGAGCCCCGGGGGTGGAAACACTGCCAACTTCCAAACTCCGGGCATTGTATTGTGAATTTCTTGACAGAAAAACCCAATATCTATTTTTGACACGACCCGGGAATCGAAACCGGGACCTCGTGATCGGCAGGCGAACGTACTAACCAATAGATCAGCGAGGCAGCTAATCTCTCTCTTCATTATATAGTGGTGCTTTCAAAGAATTTATAAAAACATTAACAAACTCCAACGTTGGGGCATCTTCTTTCCAAAAAAAATTTTATTATCAACGTGTTGGTTTGAGTAACCTCCTTTTTTTTTTAAAGTCGGTTTAAAGAAGAATGATTATACTCACTCAAACACTATATTCATATTATAATAAAATACTTGACGTCCTCTAAACATACTGTATAAGTAAAACAATTAAAATAAATTAATAATCGTTGTAACGCTAAGCTGTTTTTGTCAAAGAATAACAGATTATGAGAAATGAAACACGGAAAGCGAAGTCACGTGGTGACTGTGCTTAGAACTTTTTAAACTATATATTTTTGACATATGTGAAGAGCTGTGGTGGCCTTGAGGTTTGTTGCAGTCGCCTGCTACGCAAGCGACGCAAGTTCGAATCCCAGCGGGGCCTGTACCTATGAGTTTTTCTAAAAAACTTATGTACATTGATTTCACACCACGTGCTTTACGGTGAAGGAAAACATCGTGAGGAAACCTGCCTATTTCTGAGAAGTAATTCAATGACGTATGTGAAGTGTCTGAGACGGCGATGGACTCACCGTCTGTTGTTATTACAACACCTCTGCCTACCCCTTCGGGGAATACAGGCGTGAGCATATGTATGTATTTTTGACATGTTCAAATTTCGATTAATTTCGTTGCGTATAAGCGTGATTGGAAATGTGTTAATCAGTAATTTTTGGAATTTAACCACAGACCCTTACAAGGAAGTATCAATTGATTTCGAACTACGCTTTTTACACAACGAAATTTGTCGAAAACACATTTAAGTATTAATCTCCAAGTATCAGTTCAAGGCAACATATACAAGGCCACCTTGCAAAGTTAAAAGTTACGTGCTGTGATGTTACAAACAACATTACAAAAAAATATTTGAAGTACTTGTTTATTTCATGTTGTATAATATCGGTTTTTATGTTAGTATACATAATAGATATACATATAGATTAAAGAGTGATTGTTCATAAGCAGAGGGAACTTTTTAACTATAAAGATTAATCATCATCTCCCTGCCCTTATCCCGTTCTTTCTTGGGGTCGCCACTTGATTCAACCCGATGTGGCTGATCACCTGATTTTTATACGAAGCGACTGCCATCTGACCTTCGCAACCCCTTTGACGAGAAAATCTGTGATCTGGGTTGAACCAGTTGTCAGATTATTTTAGGCCTCCGACTGACATATAACGACTGCCAAAGATGATAAATTGGCAACCGGGACCGAAGGCTTTATCCCTTCTATAGCTAGAAGTAGTCAGATGAAACACAGTTCTGAATAGTTGTCAAACGCATACTAAAGAAAGATTCTCACGCCGACCCAGAAAAGTCCCCGATGGGGTAAGCAGAGGTGTTTCAACAACAACACCCACTTTCACTGAATATGATTAAGTGCCAACGTGACAGAGGGCTAGTCCATAACCGTCTCAGGCACAATACATACGTCTTTGAATTACTTTTCATAAATATGCAGGTTTCCTCAAGATGTTGTCCTTCACCGTGGACATGAGTTTTTTAGATAAACTCATTGGTACAGGTCCCATTGGGATTCGAATTTGCGTTGCTTGCTTAGCAGGCGACTGCTCAAATTACTTATACTGAGGCGTGTTATCTAATCTACTCCAACTATATTATACGCGTAGCAAAGTCAATATCTATATCACCTAATCTTTGACAATCTTGTTGTGGTAACAACACTTATAATACTCGATTATAAACTTACGAATTATACACACGTGTGTTTTAAATAATAATACATTTTAACAGCAAACTCTTCATTAAGATTTCAATAATTTCGTAGTGTCTCACAAACAGTTTTTTGTTTATTTGGTGAAATATTTGAACGAGAGTATTCGTTTACGGTAAGTTCTTTTTTCACGTTAACAATCATCTGACTAATTTGTTGACGAAGAGGCAACAAGGTCTTTTGGTTAGCATGGTGTCTTAGTCAGTGCCAATGAATCGTTACCAAGATAACGTAGATAAGATTATGGTAAGTAGGTTAACTTATTAATATAGCGTTTCGATGACAGTACATTAATTTCCTTAATTTGACGTCAAATGTCATCTTGATACCAGCTGAGTTTCTTGCCGGTTCTTCTCAGAAGGTTGCTCATGCCTGTATTCCCCGAAGGGGTAGGCAGAGGTGTTGTAATCACAACACCCACTTTTCACCGAAAATGATTAAGTGCCAACGTGACAGATGGTGAGTCCATCGCCGTCTCAGACACTTTACATACGTCATTGAACTACTTCTCAGACATATGCAGGTTTCCTCACGATGTTTTCCTTCACCGTAAAGCACGTGGTGTGAAATCACTGTACATAAGTTTATTTAGTAAAACTCTTTGGTACAGGCCCCGCTGGGATTCGAACTTGCGTCGCTTGAGTAACAGGCGACTGCTCAAACCTCAAGGCCACCACGGCTCAAGAATTTAGAATTTAAACATATATATCATATATAGAAACTCTTCCCCTTAATTGAAGTCGATTAAAATAATCGAAAGTTTAGTAATTTTTTTTTTTATTTACAGCTTGTGTGGAATTAAATAAGGACAATGTTTAATTACAAGTATTTGTCTAAACAACATTTAATGGGATTTAAGAAATATAAGGTAAGATACAGTGATAAAATACAGTAGCAAGTTGAAGAATGATGTGGTGACCAGAATTGAAAAAAGTATGTTGAGATGGTTTGGACATATCGAAAGGATGAGTGAAAGGCGATTAACGAAACACATTTATGTGAGCGGAAGTGTCGGTAGAGGGCGTCCAAGGAACAACTACTATGAACAAATTAATAGTATTTTTCAGAAAGGTCAAATTCGGAGCACTCGTAACCGAAGAAAGTGTATGAAGAGATGCATGAATGTGGATGAAGCGAAATAAGTATGTAAGGATCATAGCATGTGGCAAACGGTGGTCTCTGCCTACTGCCATGGGATACAGGCGTTGTTCCTTGTAAAATCGGTTCGGCCGTTTCGGAGACTAGCCGGAACAAACAGACAGACAGACGGACAGACAGATAGAGAAAAATATTAAAAGATGGTTTTTCTATGTCAGGACCGTGCATACTTTCATATGGATATAATGAAAATCTGTAATTTTGGAATTACAAACAGTCATTTAAATTTTATTTATGTGTATAGATTATCAGACTTTTCAGCGACAAATTCACCATCTGTCGTCATTATAATTGCGTTTTAGAAACGAGCGTATAAAGTATGTATAGACGCTATAAGTATCGATATGACATAAAAAACTTTTTTTATTTTCCAGTACAGTGCAATAGATACGAGCCCTTTGAGTACATACGTGATGCACCCTACGTGGAATACTGCTGTTAAAGTGAGTTGAATTAATAATTATAATTATTAGAAGCAATAACTGAGTAAACATAATTATTTGTACTTTTAAAGGATTATAAATGATACCGCCGAGGCAAGAAATGTATTCATACTCTTGCCGGCACCTGGGGCCTCCCATCATCCGTTTAAGCAGAGCTTACTAAAAACTTCTTTGCTTTGACGTTTAATTTTACGGCACAAAAATTAAACGTCAATGAGAGCTTCTGGCCAGAAACTCAGTAATTACTCTCGACGGCCCTGGGGCTCTACCATGACGTCTTACTGCCATGATAGTTTAACTCTTTTTATGAGACAGATGTATATGACGTGTATAAGTCTGTCACTGTCACACAGTGGAACTATGATGGCAATAAGAGCTTGTGGTAAGGCCCCTGGTGGCCAACTATGAACGTTTAAGCAGCACGTATTAAGGTTTAACGTCGAGGTTTAAGGTATTAAGATTTCACGGTTCTTAATACGCTTTGCTTAAACCGATGATGGTAGGCAACCTGTGCTAAAGTCAAAGTCAAAGTCAAAAGTATCTTTGTTCGATTAAACTTTTTACAAAGTACTCTCAAATCGTCAGAATGACATAATTATACAGGATTATACATGCTACTTTTTTTCCAGCTTATACCAAAATGCATAGCACCTAATTTGATAACATTTGTCGGGTTCCTGTGCATGGTGGCTGCAGTGTTACTCCTCTATGTGTATGACTATGACCTGTACGCATCTGGTGGTAGACCTGGAACCCCTGGAATACCAGCGTGGACTTACACCGCTGTGGGGGTGCTCATGTTTGTGGCTTACAACTTGGGTGAGTTTTTATAATGAAAGTATTGACAGCCGTATAGTAAGCGGTATCCTTAAAGTATTGTAAGCATAAATAAAACAGAAATTATAAAATTAAATATATTAAAATATAGGTACCCAATAAGAAGTAGCCATATAATATAATAATATGAAATGTAAATATAATATACCTAATTTAAGCCCTCTCTCAAAAAAATTGCTGTGCCCAACAGGGTCCATATTGTTAATATATGGTGTTACCATTCAGTACCTGTAAGTGCTAAGTTAAGAATATGTTTTAAAGCAATAAATTGAAATTGAAATTGAAATTGAAATTTAATCCTGACATATGTAAAAATTATCAAACTTTATTCTTAGATTTTGTTGCGCTAGCTAAAATGTAGATTTGGATTACTATGTAAATCTTTTTTAAATCTTCATGGAATATAATATACAAATCCAAATTATAAGCAAAAATAATAAAGAGAAGTAGGCAGAAGCCAAAAGATGACTGAGCCTCAAGCCGAGAATTAGTACCTTGTTTTCAACCTAGTCAATTTAACATTCAAAATCTCTCCCGTAAATTTTAGAGTCAGTACTTACTTACATAAGTGTTTTGTGTCCAGATGGCATAGATGGTAAGCAGGCCAGACGCCTGGGAGTATCTGGTCCCCTCGGGGAGCTATTCGACCACGGGCTGGACTCCTACGTGGTATTTCTAATGCCTTACTGTGTTCTTTCGATCTTCGGAAGGGATCCAGAATACTCGCTTAGTTGTTTTAGGTAACTCATTTATTGTATTTTTAAATATAATCAAACCTAATAAATATAATAACCAAATAACAGTGATTTCACACCACGTGCTTTTACAGTGAAGGAAAACATCGTGAGGAAACCTGCATATGTCTGAGAAGTCATTCAAAGACGTATATATAGTGCGTGAGACAGCGATAGACTCACTATCTGTGACGTTGGCACTTAATCAAATTCGGTGAAAAGTGGGTGTTATGATTACAACACCTCTGCCTACCCCTTCGGGGAATACAGGCGTGAGCATATGTATGTATGTTTAAAATCTCATTGTTTTACATAAAAAGCAGTAACGTAATAATACAATAATTAATATTTAATTTAAAAGAAATGTATTTTCAAATTTGTAACTTCCAGAGCTTATCTTATCATACTAAGCGTGGTGGTGAATTTCTACGCCAGTCATTGCGAGAAGTACAATACTGGGACACTTTACCTACCTTGGGGGTACGATATTAGCATGTGGGTGAGTTAAACTATGACTGATTTTGTGGATTCTAGTTTTATGATTCGGAGCAAATTTTATTTGAATTTTTTCGATTTATTATAAGGCAGTTATACTAAAGGAGAAAGGGAACACTATCATGCAGTCTCCTCACAAAATATCCAACATATAGACAATATATTCGTCCATTCATCCGCAGTCACGTTCAGGATGATTATCCAGGAAAGCATTGAATGCTGAGAGTGCGCGGGCCTAACTGTGCGGCTAGGCACAGAGTAACATCAGAAGGGGCTGCCCTCGGGCGGCTGGTCGCAGGGGGGGTTCACGGCAAAGCATGTGAAAACGTATCACGTGTCCCCCCCAAAAAGCGAGTTGGAGAAACACCATGGGGTGTAGCCGGTGAGAGCCCGGCATAACCATTCCCTGCCCCCGCAGGGAGTGTGTATCCGAAATGGATTCCCCATGTAAAAAAAAAGGCACGGAGTAACATAAAAGCAACTATAAAACTGTTAATATATCCTTGTTTCAATGCAACGGCTAGAAATGGATTCATACAAGGTTTTTGCAGGTCTAAGTACTGTAAGGCCTCTAAGCTATATAAAACCTTTTTTCTTTTAAAATCCAAAAAGGAGTGATTTAAAGATAGAATGAAGATCGAAGATTTATTTAATAATAAATAGTATAGATCCCGGGTAGCCAGTCGCCCATGTCAGGGTCGCTCTTACAAATAAGTTTACCTAATAGTTTATTTGATAGTGTGAAGTTTCAACGTTGATATTATTTTTGCAGGCAACCTCCATCCTGTTTATCTACGCTGGCTACGTCGGCCCCCAAGTGTTCAAGTCATATTTGATAGGAGGCCTAACAATTGCACAAGCCTTTGAAATTGTCTCTCATCTAGTCGGGGCTTTGACTACCTACCCGGTCGCTGTGTATAATGTTTACTTGTGAGTATTGAACATTTATTTACAAGATTAGACTTTACCAAATACGGGATTATAAATATTACAATCGAGGTCGGATTGTACTGAGAAAAATCCCGTAGGAATATTTACTCTTTTTACAAATGTATAGTATAATTTCACAATACAATGAGGAGCTCGTGGCACAGTTGCTATTGTGCATATCATTCGATCAGCGAAGTTAAGCAACCCTAACCCTAGCCAGTAATTGGATGACAGCCCGAGTTCCCTCCGAGCCTCGGGAGCACGTTAAGCCGTCGGTCCCGGTTGCCAATTTATCATCTTTGGCAGTCGTTACAGGTCAGTTGGAGGCCTAAAATTGCCTGACAACTGGTTTAACCCAGATCACAGATATTCCTCGTTAAAGGGGTTGCGAAGGTCAGATGGCAGTCACTACGTATAAAAATCAAGTGATCAGCCACATCGGGTTGAATCAAGTGCCAACCGCAACAATGTATGGGACAAGGCCAGGGCGATGATGATAGTATTCACAATAAATGTATGGCATTATTTAGATAGTTGTCAATTTACCAGTAAGGTAAGTATATGATGAATATCAGAAATTAATCACTGGTTTGGCAATAAACCTTCCAAGAATACAGCAGAAGCAAAGGAGAATGACTAGTTCTAGAAACTAACTAAAACTAGGCCTCTTTTACTTGGAATACTTTGCAGTTATACTTTTTTTCGCTATAAAAGGTAGCGTATGTCCTTTCTCAGGGTCTGAGACTGTGTTTGTCTGTGACAAATTTCATTAAAATCGGTTGAGAGGCTTAAGCCGGAAAGCGTAACAGACAGAGTTACTTTCGCATTTATAATATTAATAGGGATATCGAAACCTACCTATTGGTAATAATCTGATTGCCGACGGCAAGCAGATTATTATCCTTCGCAAAAATTTCTTACGTACACTTAATTATTATCGTTATAACTTTATCGAAACATTTCCAAAGTGCGACACTATTTTTAATTCCAGACGTTTTCCAAAACGTCTAGAAAACAATAATGTAAAAAAAACTGTTCAAAATTGGAATCACGATTTTAATTTAGGAACTCTTCATTTCCAGGTCGTTCAAAGCTCGCACAATCTACAGATCATCTATCAGCGAGGCAGTTAGACCTATTTGGTCATTGTTAGCTGTCGTAGCAGTGGTCACGTACTGGGCTGTGTACTCGCCCAATGACGTCATTGAATACGACCCAAGAACGTTCATATTCATGTTCGGGACGCTGTTTAGTCATATTGCTGTGAGCTTTACTTCTATTCTTTTCATTTTATTACCAATTCTCAAGAAATCCTTTGAAAATTAGACGGTGGAATGTTATAATGGTTTTTTCACTATCGTTATTTAGCATTATTAATCTCTCCGTGCCTCGGAGAGCACGTTAAGCCGTCGGTCCCGGTTGCCAATTTATCATCTTTGGCAATCGTTACAGGTCATCATCACAGATCACAGATTTTCCTCGTTAAAGGGGTTGCGAAAGTCAGATGGCAATCGCTTCGTATAAAAATCAAGTGCCGACCCCAACAATGTATGAGATACGGCGATAAGGCCAGGGACGATGATGAAACATTAAAACTACACCTGAATTTCCAAAATTTACCGTCGGATTGATAAACTGAAATTGTTGATAAGAACTTAGACCACGTGCTCATTTTTATAATCCATACAGATATATAAAATACAAATGTCTATTTGCAGTTCTAAATGAACAGGTTCTTACTAAATGCATGTGAAAGTATTCGGTACTGTCTGTCTGTTTGTGCCGGGAATCTCTGAAACGGCTCGGCCGATTTTAAAGGGACTTTCATTGACAGCTTGCTAATGCTACAAGGAGTTAGGCGACATTTATTTAGAGAGAAAAATTGAATTAAGTCAACTTTAAAATTAAGTTTACGCAAGTTACAGATAATTTGGAATATATATTTAATACCTTCCTTACAGAGTCGTCTGATAGTAGCTGAGATGACCCACCAGCGCTGTGACCTGGTCTGTTGGTTATTCTGGCCACTGCTTGTTGGAGCTGGGCTCTCCTTCTACCAGCCCCAATTGGAGATTGCTGTCGTCAATACTCTAATGCTGTTCTGTTTTGCTGCACATTTACACTATGGAATCTGTGTTGTGGGTCTTAAATTTTCTTCTCTTAGGTTTATTTCTAAGCTAGCTGATCCTCGAGGTTTCAATCACGTAACTACCCTGAAGAAATCTTTTCATTTTTCATGTTAACGTGGCTTTCTATTGGTATAAGAATTATCATAGTCTATACTATCTATACTAATATTATAAACAGGAAAGGTGTGTGACGAATTCGATCGAAAAGTACTGAACCGATTTAAAAAAAAACTTTCACTATTTGATTGCTACATTATCACTGAATAATGTAGGCTATATTTTATCCCCGTACTCCCACGGGAACGAAAACTACGCGGGTGAAACCGCGTGATTTCCGCTAGTGTTAAATACAATTATTATTATATTGTTAAATGAGGTTTTATTCACAGATATATATTACTACCGATTATTACCTATCTATATCTGTGTTCTAATTGATTTATTTCATTTTCAGGTCCGACAAATTTGCGATCACTACAAGTTAAGCTGTTTCACAGTGCCCAAAGAAAAACTTAAATAGCGACCAATTTTGTAACAAAATAGTCACTAAGCTAACTATTAGTATTTTTAACGAAGGCTGGATCAAACTCGGAATAAAACTATGTCCATCCCTTTTTAAATCTGTATAACAGACAGAGATGGAGCTAATTTTAAATCAACTATCTTATCAAAGACTAGTCTATGTTTTGTAATATGGGGGTGTTATGGCTATGTATGTGTTCAATTGGAAATTGTTATCGTGTTAGTTGTAAGATGCAAATAATTATTTTAAATATGTGACGTATAATAACAATGTATTTTTTGTATATATTTTTTTAAATAGATCTATTGTTTTTATTATCTATAAAAAAACAACCTGCCTCCTAGTAAGTACCTTCTCAAAGAATATCAGGTACAGAGCAAAAATATGACACCACGGCACAATCTAATTCACAAAGTAATACGTAATTTAATACTGGATAGCGAAAAAATGAGCAACCCAACATCACTGCGCAAAAAGCTGCTAAGCCTTCCATAGGTGTGAAAGAGACAACTATAATTCACCAACAGGTCGAGCAACTCCGTCTTTAAATTATACGTTCTCATAGCCTTGTATTCGACTGGGAGTTTTCGTAAATGTCTGAAAGAGCGTTTCTTGCTGTCGCATTTTGAACTCTATAATAGGGTGCTCAAGCATAGTTTCAATTGTAGCCTGTGTGTATATAGGATGTTTGTGAAGTGTACAGAAATTTAGTAATGGGGGGTGCGAGACATGGACACCACAGCGAGGTTTAGAATTTCAGTACAGCTTCGGATAGCTGCGAGGCGCTTTGTTAGTACTCCGATTATTTACCGAATCAACTTTTTTTTAATTTCCCCGCCGAAAAAAGTAGCGACATTGAAACTTTTTAGTGTTAAGTGGACTTAATACAATAGTGATTTTGTGTTGTTTCAAAGTGTTTTTTTCGAAGATTATTTAAAAAAACATAGGTAAGTGTTGATCTGACTTAACACTTACGAGGTGTGGATTTAAAATAAAAGCATGATAGTTTAAAATTTGCGCATGCTATGAATGAACTCAAAAAAATGGGATAAAATGTCTAAACTTAAAAAGTGATGCATTAATTAACAACAAAATTACCAAAACGCATAATTTGGGTAAAATTTCTAACATTTTACGCACTAAGGAAAAAAATAAGTATATTTTTTTATTGGAACCATGTTTTTGTTAGTCGTGGCATACAGCGGATATCTAGTATATGCTCTAAGATCTGTTATTGTATGATTTTGTTTAATAGTTACAAAAAATATATAATATGCAAGTTTGTTTTTTTTGCGGCAAATACTGCAACATGCACAAAACAAACTTTTCTTATATAATCTCATTTTTATTTACGCAGAACTTGCTGTTATCTATGACATAATCATATTCTCATATAAATTACTTAATTATTTTTAGTAAGCAATGCATCTGAGCGGAAACTATTAGAATTGACGGAATGTTGAGTTTTACAGCAACATATCATGTCAATTTTGTCAAACTTTTTTTCAATGTTATTTATTTAAGAAAATATAATGGCATTTATTAAAAGTCATTGTTTAAACCAAGACTAGACTAAAGAGCGACTATGTCCATCCTTTTTGAAATCCATAACACAAGAAGAGATGGAGCTACTATTTAAACTAAGGACTATCAAATCTAATTTTTTTTTTAAACCAGAAAGACAATTTTGGTGATATCAAAGTTTATAGCATGGATTAAAAAAGCGGTTTTTAATCTGTGGTTTAAGTAATGGTATATTTTTTGCGTCGGATCTTAACGGTTCATTTAAAATGCAGTTAGTTGTATCTTTGATTATATTCTTACAGCATCTAAGTTAGGTCATTCGGTCCCACTGCTGGACAAAATTGTCCTTTAGTGGTCCACCAATTTCCACACTCTCTACACGTTTCATAAGTCACAGACAGACAGAACTCTATTGTAATTATTAAATGTGAACGAAAATTCTTGTTATTTATTCATAATGCGTTATTTGTGTTACTAAGCAGCCAGCCGTTCATGTTACTTATTATAACCTCTAGCACTGATGTTTAAATACTAGCGGCCGTCACGCGTTTTCACCCGCGTAGATCCCGTTCCCGTGGGAGTACGGGGATAAAATATAGCCTATGTTACTCGCTATTAATCTAGCTATCCATTGCTGAAAGAATTTTTCTGATCGGTCCAGTAGTTTCGGAGCATATTCAATACAAACATACATACAAATCTTTCCTCTTTATAATATAAAGTATAGGTAGAGATTATATTTTATCAACACACCTAAATACCTTTAGACAACTTAAGATCCATTTACATCACGAGCAGTACGGTGAAGGAAAGATAGTGAAGAAGCCTGCATGTTTGAAGAATTCAAAGTGGTAGCAATAGCTTTATAACTACGTAATAACTGTCGGGGACGTTTCTAGGGAAGATATGCTTAGAGAGAGATAATAAAGAACAAAGACTAGATGCCTGGGGTCCGTCGGACATGAGAGAGAGTACGGTTATCATTCACATACTGGCAAAAATTTCTCCTGTATGGCGGTTCCAATACATACCTGAATGTAGTTTCAGTAATAATAGGCTGGGTAAAGATTTAAAAATCTGGGCATTGACTTGACAGAGTTTATAACCCAGCGCCGGTAACATCAAAAGTTTAAAGAATAAGTATGTACTTATAAAACTCTAAGTGATGATTGTTCCGACCGATTTCGGCCATGGCGACCACTTTGACCCCTAGTCGGATAAATAGCGCTGATGCGCTCGAAGATGGTTTATGTAGCCTATCTTCGCAGTGAAGCTCCGTGCACACTGAGGGCACGTAAGTATGCCGTTCTCATAATTGTATGTTATGGCAGCACGTGGTCGCTCTTTAGCTGGTCGCGTTTGGTATCCAGGTCAGCTTTACGCTGAACCTGGAACTCGCGGACTTGGCTGTTCACTATCCTGCGCCATTCTGGCCGTAGTGCTGCCAAACGTTCCCATTGAGAATGCTCTATGTAGCATCTCTTCATGTGTCGCTTTTGGACATCCTTGTATCGAAGGAGGGGAACGCCATGATTCCGCTTACCCTCATAAAATGATACAAGAGAGAAGTTTACCATCGCATTCGGTAGATTAGCGAAGAAATAAGAAAATAGATAGAAATGTTGCCCTCATTTTTAAAGTTGTGATTCTGAGGTGATAAATATAATCCCTTTTGATTATTTTTTTTTTAATAAATTTTTAAGTAGCTATAAACTACTTACAAGTAGAAAACTTGTCCCAAATCGGTGTCTCTCGGGATCGTGACAAGAAGGCTGGCAGCATTGCCACGTTGAATAGCAGAATTTGATAAATTAATAATTTCATCAATTGTATTGGCTTTAGGGATTTACATTTTAATTAGTTTTGTGTATAAATTTGTTGAAAAATAGTTGGAATGGATTGTGTGAAAGATACCTACTGTACTTAGGAATGGGAGTGACGGCTGATAGAGAGAAATGGAAGAGAAGAACACATTGCGCCGACCACAAATAACATGGGATAAGGGCAGGAGGATGATGATGATATGGCTAGAATGGGAGTGACTACAGATATGATGGCTGGTAGAGAGAAATGGAACTGAGATATTGTGCCCACCAATAATAACATTGGATATTAAATAGGCTGTTGCAAAACGAAAGAATTTGGGTTAACGACGAACATAATAGTATTTTTAATGAAATAATATTTTAGTTACAAATGTTAACTCGTCAGGATCAAGTTGCCCATTTCCTGTGTCATCAAGTTATGATTTATAGCGGAATAAATTTATAAATAGATACTAGTGCTAATATTTGAAATCTATATCTACACAGATAAATTAAATTTAACTGTCTGTTTGTAATTCCAAAATAACAGCTTTTCACAAAATACATATACCTATATAGTATAAAACAAAGTCATTTTCTCTATCCCTATGAATGCTTAAATCTTTAAAACTAAGATTTTGATGCGGTTTTTTAATAGAGTGATTGAAGAGGAAGAAGAGGAGAAGAGAAAAGTTTATATGTTTGAGGTTTCTAATGTGATGTCGTAAATAATTATATTTTTCTGCTTACATTGCAAACGCAGGTTGAACCCTACGAGATTTATCAAAATAACACATTCACTGCTAACATTTCAACTTCTTCGTAAATTCTCGAACAGTTGGACGCACATACGCGTCGTTAGCAGTGAACGCGTTAAAAAGGTCTACAGAAACCTCCGTTATAGTAAATGTCTATTTCTTATGGATATCCCACATTGCTTTGTATAGTGTTGCGGTCACCCTGGCTAGGGTTAGGGTTGCTTAACTTCGCTGCTCGAATGATATGCGTAATAGCAACTTTCCCACGAGCTCTATTTACGTGTAGTTATATGTATAGAGTATAGAGAAAACTAAAGAAATTACCATTTACGATTAATAAAATTATTAATTTTTTATCAGCCTGTCGTGTCCTGCTGAGCAATGGCCTCCCTACCACTTTTCCAACTTTCCCTGTCCTCAGCAGTCCTCTCCCAATCGCTCCTGGAAGCATTAAGCTCATCCCGCCATCTCCTACGAGGTCTGCCGCGTTGCCGTTTCCTACCCTTTGGGGTCCATTTCGTAATGGATTTCGCCCATACCTCATCTGACATGCTGCAGACATGGCCAGCCCTGATTGATAAATTATGGTAAAGAAATTCATTGTTTAATGTTTAACAAATAGTAAGGTATTTTGGAATCCAAATGTCGTAGTTGTGTTAATAAAACACGGCCGCACATCATTATAAACAAAACGAACGTTTTTGTGTGACTAGAGATCGAGAATAGTTACCATTATTGGTTAGCTCTAACTTAAGCATTCTGCTGAGCTATCATTATGTATGATAGCTCAGCAGACGCAAGATACCGTCATGAGATTTGAGAGCTCATCGAAAATAGTGGGGATAAATGGTTATTGGATTTGTTTAATCGCGCTCGCGTCATTTGGCCAAGAAATGTCAACTTTAATTTTTTTTTTTATTAAAAAGTATTCTAAGTTACTTCTTGTAACATTAGCTTTCTGCCAGTGAAAGTCCTGTGAAAATTGTTCCAACCGTTTTGGAGATTAGCCCTAACAAAATGACAGACAGACATGAGAAAAAAATTCAAATTTGTTTTTTTTACTCAGTACCGTATTAACTTTTATATGCATTTAGTGTAAAGCTGTTATTTTGGACTTACAAACAGACATCATTATCATCATCATCCTCCTGCCCTTATCCCATGTTATTCGTGGTCGTCGCAATGTGTTCTTCTCTTCCATTTCTCTCTATCAGCCGTCATATCTGTATCCACTCCTATTTTATCCATATCATCTTTCACACAATCCATCCATCGTTTCTTAGGTCTTCCTTTCCCCTTGTAACCATCCACATTCATAATCAAAACTTTTTTGGCAATTACAAATAGACACTTCGATTTTATTTATCTGTATGTATGTATGTATATATATATTAGCTCCTTGTAACAGAATCTATTCTGAAAACTAATTGTAATGCAATTATCCACATTTGTTAGCTCCCAGCAGCCCTCCCAGTAATTCCATTCCTTGCATTTTAATTCCTTATTTCTGGATCCCTGACCTTGTTGCTAAGTAATTGTCTATTGAAGCATATTGTTCGCGGAATATCCTATAGTTTTAGCGGCACGTCTCGGTTACTTAGTGAAGTCAATGGGATATCGACATTTTCATATTGGATGGAAATAACCGATACGTTTTTAGAGTTAGACATTGTTATACCTTCTAACGAGCATACATACATACATATGCTCACGCCTGTATTCCCAGACGGGGTAGGCAGAAGTGTTGTTATCACAACACCCACTTTTCACCGAAGATGATTAAGTGCTAACGTGACAGAGGGTGAGGCCATCGCCGTCTCAGGCACTATACTTACGTATTTGATTTACTTATCAGAAATATGCAGGTTTCCTCACGATGTTTTCCTTCACCATAAAGCACGTTGTATAATCACTGAGCATAAGATTTTTAGAAAGACTCATTGGTACAGGCTCCGCTGGGATTCGAACTCCAGTTCGAATCCCAGCTTACGGGTTCCAGCTTACGGGGTGGTAACGAAACGAAAGTACCCCGGTTCGAGACTGACGTTCATTTTTTCTTTTCTTTCCTTTTTTTTCAGTATAAATATATGAGAAAACGTCATTGAAAACAAAACCAGTTTCTTGCTATTAATATCAGATCTTCCCGTCTCCCCAGAAAGATGTCCGAAGGAGGTAGGGACAGAATTATTAGATTTTTCACTACAGATGATTGAGATGTTGAGAACAGCGACTTTATAATATGCGTGATAGCATATTGATTGCTTTTAATTATATGTTACAGCTAAAAAAACAAACACAGTAGGAAACGTAGAATATACTGTACGAGAAATAATTAAATAATATTTTTATAAGCCGGTATTCATAATGATCTATAAAAATAGTAACATGACTCAAACATAAATTTTAAATTTAATATATCTGACATAATTTACGATCTCGTGGATTAGCTTTGGCATAATTCAATGGTAGATATAGTAACTCCACTGGATATCGATATAACGAGCATTTTATAGTTCTAGTTGTAAATGTAATAAAAGTGTTAAAACTCAGTTTACACTCAACTCAATACATAAAATTTGAAACTTAGCACATACTTCTAAAAGATATCCGATTCGCCATTATAGAATTAATTTCGGAATATATTTTGATGTTTTAATGTCTTTAGCTAAACATATATATTACATATATCTTACGCCATCCCAGAAGGGTCCCCGAAGGGGTAAGCAGAGGTGTTGTAACAACAACACCCACATTTCACCGAATATTATTGAGTGCCAACATTACACTATACATACGTCTTTGAATTACTTCTCTAACATATTCAGGTTTCCTCACGATGTTTTCCTTCACCGTAAAGCACGTGACGTGAAAATCACTGCACATAAGTTTTTAGAAAAATTCATTGCTAAAGTCCCCGCTGGGATTCGAACTTGCGTAGTAGGCGACTGCTCCAAACCCGAGGCCACCACGGCTCCTGCTACTTAACTACATATCTAAATAATAGTATTATTATTTATCTATATAATACAAGAAACTATATATTCTCGTTATATGTTTTTGCGTTATTGGGGAACAAACATCCGACTATTTTTTAAATATTTTTTTCTTTAACTTCAAATTATCGATTTATTAGTCCATTATCGACAATTCCCCATCACTCAAAGCTCGTGCCTTTAAGATTACACTTAACTAAGAAAGGCTTAATACTGGGAGATGTCCTGACCAGATCCAGGCACCAGATACTATTACCAAGTCTTGAATATTAAATTAAGCTCTACACACTAAGGCTAAGGTTGCTTTTTTATTGAGTGCTTTAAGGTAAATCTTAATGAGCCGTAAAGGGTAAATATGAAGTCAAAAAGAAGAAAAGCCTTTGCCCTTATTCTAACTAGAAACTGAAGGAGTAATACCTGTAATGTCCTTCTAATGTTGCCAGTTATAAATAATATATAATATAAATATGCTCACGCCATCCCAGAAGGGTCCCCGAAGGGGTAAGCAGAAGTGTTGTAACAACACCCACATTTCACCGAATATGATCAAGTGCCAACGTGACAGAGAGTGAGTCCATTGCCATCTAAGGCACTATACATACGTCTTTGAATTACTTCTCAGACATATGCAGGTTTCCTCACGATGTTTTCCTTCACCGTAAAGCACGTGGTGTGAAATCACTGTACGTAAGTTTTTTAGAAAAACGCATTGGTACAGGCCCCGCTGGGATTCGAACTTGCGTCGCTTGCGTAGCAGGCGACTGCTCTGACCCCAAGGCTACCACGGCTTTTATAAATAAGTGATAATTCTGTGATTATTTTTACAGTAGGCAATACGCGAGTAACAGAGATGTTGATCATAGTAACCGCTTACTATCATTACCAACATTTATAAAACCTAATGACCAGGAGCACATAATAGTGTAGGAATATTGCACAGACCACAAACTCCTTCGTGACTGTTGATTGTAAAAAAAAAGTATAAATTCTAATTACAAAATCCAGCACTTGAACAAACAAGCGGTTAGGAACCGAATGCGATTTAGCGAACGCCTCGCTGCGTTCCAAACTTTTTTATTTTTTCAATTTGGAACAACACCCGCATTGTGGCGTGCGCCGGCCAGCCACTTCCAAGAACGATTTCGTCGGGAAGGACAGAGATAGCTTTATACAAACACTCTACCGTTCGAAAGGGATAGAGTATGGATATTAATTTTGTTTTTCTTTTCGTTAATCTGTGGCCACATGTGGCGATTGTTCTTCGGACCTTCGGCTGGTCATACGTCGGTTTTTTTGCCGTGGTGACTGAACTTGCAGTGTTATTTTAATTAATACGTTTTGAAATTTGTATTTATGTTCGGTGCTGCGGTACAAATTGACGGTAATGTCGGACAGTAATTTTAGTTATGTTTCAAGTTGTTACGATGGTACTTCTGTTTAAAAATTCTCATTAGCTTCCATCTTATTTGTTGCAAAACCACCTTTCTTTTGTAATAATCGGCCTGGGGCCGTACTATAACCTCTTATTGCCATGATAGTTTAACTCTTATTATGAGACAGATGTATATGAAGTGTATAAGTCTGTCACTGTCACACAGTGGAACTATCATTGCAATAAGTTTGGGCCACTGGTATATTTTTCTTTTTTTTTCCTCTAGTTACTTGAGGCTTCGTAGGAGTACTCCCATCCTATTGACTATTTCATCGTTCACATAATCTATATATCTAATCGTATTTTGTGGGGTCTTATCTCAAGCTTATCTTATCTCAATCATTTAGTTATAAGTAGAACTACTAGACGTTTTATGTAAATTTTTATCGACATTTGTGCATTGGAACTCTGTCATGTTTCTTATTTGATTTATTTTGTATTCTTAAAATTGTATAATATTTTTGAAAAGAGTAATTACTGAGTTTCTTGCCAGGTTCTTCTCAGTAAAAGCAACCTTCCGAACCTGGCGGTAGCATGTATAATCCTGTATAATTATATTATTCTGACGATTTGAAAGTACTTTGTAAAAAGTCTAATCGAATGAAGATATTTTTGACTTTGACTTATATAATATATAATCTTATAGACTTTCAATCCAAATGCTTCTTTCTTATCTTCATCAAGTGACTTGTTTACAAATAAAGATCAAATTTATTAAGTAACTAATAAGTAACTAAAAACTAATTACAAGTAGAAAACTTGGTCCAAATCGGTGTCTCTCGGGATCGTGCCAAGAAGGCTGGCAGCATTGCCACGTTTACAAATTATAAAAAACTCAGTTAAAGCCAATGATAAGTAAATAGTAATCGAAGTTTTAAATTTAAAAAGTGGTATCCCCATGATGTTGCATACGTCTGAGAAGTTATTTTAAAGACAGACATCCCCGGCACTGCTGTGGCGGCCGGTGCTGCTGCTGTTCAGCAGGAGTGCCTCAAGCGCCGGAAATATGCTTGCATTGGTCAAGGATACATATTTTCTGCGTTTACGGTTGAAACTCTGGGGCCTTGGGGTCCAGATGCTCATTAACTTTTCAAAGAGGTTACACGTTACACGTCGTCTGGTAGAAGATTCTCGTGACAAGCGGGCGGGGGCTTTTGTCGCTCAGAGAATCAGCATTGCCATTCAACGTGGCAATGCTGCCAGCCTTCTTGGCACGATCCCGAGAGACACCGATTTGAGCCAAGTTTTCTGTTATTAGTTCTTTGTATTTATAATGTGTATCCAATAAATACTTATATGAATGCCTGAGACGGCGACAGACTCAGATTCTGTCACGATGGCAGGTTTTAAGCATCATTGCCTATTCTTTTTTAACCGTATGACATGGCATGAAACTAGTCAATGAAACGGCTATGTACGATATAACAAGACTAAATACAAATAATGAAGTGTAGAACGGATGTCGAGGCAAATATTCAACAACAACAAAGTCACTAACGATTATAAACAGTTATTTAATGAACCAATTCCGTTCAGAATAATGAATCAAGATGGAGTATGTTAAGCAGTAAGTACGTCTTGCACGGGTGTCACGCGGTTTCACCCCCGTAATACCCGTTCCCGTGGGAGTACAGGGATGAAATATTGCCTATATTAATCAGTGATAATGTAGCAATCAAATAGTGAAAGAATTTTTAAAATCCGCTCGGTACTTTTTGAGCCAATTCGTTACAAACATATTTACGTAGAAATCTTTCCTATTTATAAAATTTGTATAGATAACTAAGTAAAGAAGTAGACTATTTAGAAAGTGATATAGGGTTTGAGCAGTCGCCTGATACGCAAGCGACGCAAGTTCGAATCCCAACGGGGCCTGTACCAATGAGATTTTCTAAAAAAGTTATGTACAGTGATTTCACACCACGTGCTTTACGGTGAAGGAAAACATCGTGAGGAAACCTGCATATTTCTGAGAAGTAATTCAAAGACGTATGTATAGTGTCTGAGACGGCGATAGACTCACCATCTGTCACGTTGTCACTTAATCATCTTCGGTGAAAAGTGGGTGTTGTGTTAACAACACCTCTGCCTACCCCTTCGGGGAATACAGGCGTGCGCACATGTATGTATGTATGTATGTATGATATAGGGTTAAATTATAAGTGTGAAAACTAGTCCGTCAGATATTAATTATTTGATGAAGATATACGATAAGGTAGTTCCATCATCATGATCTTCCTGCCCTTATACCATGTTATTTGGTACGATGCAATGTGTTCTTCTCTTCCATTAGATTTTGATAATAAATAATAATAATAATAAAAACGGTAAAGATTTTTTTCCGGGTAGAAGCAACGGTTCCTGAGGGATAACAACCTATAGAGCGCAAACATGTGACAGAATGATATTAGATTTCAACTAATTTCGAAATAAACAGCGAATCTAATCTAACGTTTTGTCTGTGCGTATAAGAAGATAAAATAAACATTTTATCGTAAACGAAACATGAAAACAGATAAGCACAAACAATTACATATTCATACAATGTACCAGGCTCCCAAAAATGTGTAAGAGGTAACGATAACCATCTGGGCCCTTTCAATGTGGCTAGTTATCTCCGTATCGTCGAGGTGGAATATTTTTTCCACACATACCGTAGTAATCTTGATCCATTCTGTGTTGTAGCTAATATATATGGAATTTAGAATTAGGCACTTGAATTCGAGGTATGGTTATGGTGATTTGTGAAGACGACTAACGAATTGTAGCGCGTGAAGAAAATCTTAGTATTCAATTAAATAGTAAACGATTTTTGGAATATCTTATATTTACCCGAGTGCAATGTTATTTTTGTTAATTGATCTACAACTAGCTGTGCCCTGCGGCTTCACCCGGATTTAAGTTTATTCCCGCGGAACCATAAATGTTTTTTTTTAATAAAAGTAGCTTGTGTTACTCCTTGTAAAATTTGCTATCTGCCAGTGAAAGTCCCATTAAAATCGATTTCGAGCCGTTTCAGAGATTACCTCGAACAAACAGACAGACTGACAGACAGAGATTTTTGTTAAAATTGTTTTTTTATGTATATATTTTATCGTATATATTTTAATATCGATGCATTTAGTGAAAAGCTGATATTTTGGAATTACAAAGAGACACTCCGCTAGTCTAAACACAATTTTATTTATCTGTATAGACTAGCGAACATCACACGGTTTCACCCGCGTAGTTCGCGTTCCCGTGGGAATACGGGGATAAAATAAAGCCTATGTTACTCTTTGATAATATAGCTATCCATTGCTGCATTTTTTTTTAAGATCGTCACAGTAGTTTCGGAGCCTATTCACTGCAAACAAACAAACAAACAATATATCCTCTTTATAATATTACTTTTTTCTAAAAACTTATGTGCAGCTATTTCACACCACGTGCTTTACGGTGAAGGAAAACATCGTGAGGAAACCTGCATATGTCTGAGAAGTAATCAAATCAAAGACTTATGTAAGCATAGTCTGAGACGGCACTGGACCCACCCTCTGTTACGTTGGCACTTAATCATATTCAAAATGTGGGTGTTGTTACAACACCTCTGCTTACCCCTTCGGGGACCCTACTAGGATGAGCATATATAAAATTTAAGAAAATATCTGATAAGGACCTTAATTTTCTCTAAATCAATATCAATATCATAATCAAAAGTATCTTTATTCGATTAGACTTTTTACAAAGTACTTTCAAATCGTCAGAATGACATAATTACACAGGATTATACATGCTACCGCCAGGTTCGGAAGGTTGCTTTTACTGAGAAGAACCTGGCAAGAAACTCAGTAATTACTCTCTTAAAAAAATAATTTGACAGCTTTGAGTAATACAATATAAATCATAAACAATATAGATAAGCCCATGGACACAGTGCCAGTGCACAAATGTCGGTATAAAAAAAATTCAAACATATACTAAGTACTACGAATAATTGTGTAGCTTGAGATGACCAGCCTTGAGTAGGTACCTACTGACAAATACCGTAATGTAACGTGTATATTTATGTAACTATAATAATGATTATGAGTTATGTTATTGCAATATCATCAGAATACGATAGATAAGCCGGCAAGTCTTTATGAGTGCATAACAGTCGGTAATGTGTGACATCATCATAAATGTATCGCGACCACCAGGCGCGCAGAAACCGCTGGCGTTAGGTGCATAGCCCGTTATGGAGTCGGTTTGGAAAACATTGTGTCACATTCCAACCGCTTTGCAGGTTATGGAAGCCTGGTACCTTCGTGCTGTGTTGCACCGGAATGCAGAAACTTTTTATTCAATTTGTCAATGAACTAGCATGAATTCATTCATATAAATCACTCTATGGTATTTGATTGTAGGTTATTCCGATTTTTTAATAAAAAAATAATGAACTCGTCTGACTGGTAGAGACTAAAATCTTTTTTTTAATGCGTGTATTTACATAAAATTAATATCTATACATATAAATACAATTATAATGTATGTTTGTAATTCCGAAATAACAGTTGTCACTGAATGCTTGACAGTAAATACGCTTCTTAAATCAAAATATTTTATTTTAATTATTCTCTGTTTTTCTGCTAGTTTGCTAGATCGATTTTAACGGGATTTTCACTAACATGTAGCTGATGTTACAAGGAATAACTAAATTACAATATATTTTCTTCTTTCAGTCACAGTCACATATAAAAAGTCAAAAACATGAGGCAATAACGCGAGCTTTATACACAATAAGTGTCGTGTCAGGGCGGTATCTTATTCAGGCAGGCACAAATATTCTTGATAAGGCATCTCCGAGGCGCCACATATATTTTTACACGCTTTATTTAATACGAAACCAGTGTATTAGCTTACATACATCGTAGGAGTAATTATAAACAATTTTTGAAAAATGTTATTCACGTACTTCTTCAGGAGGAGCTCGTGGCAAATATACGCTTCTATTATATATATAAGATTTGTATTTTTGTGTGTATGTTTGTAATGAATAAACTCAAAAACTACTGTGCCGATTTCACAAATTCTTTCACCATTTGAAAGCTACATCATCAGCGAGTAATATAGGCTTCCTTTTATCCCCTTCTCCCCGGGAACGGGAACTACGTGGGTGAAACCGTCTATACATACAGATAAATAACATTTAAGTGTCTCTTTGTAATTACAAAATAACAGCTTTTCACTAAATGCATATGAAAGTGTATACGATACTGACTTAAAAAAACTAACTTTCGAAATTATATATGTCTGTCTGTTTGTTCCGGAAACGGCTAGACCGATTTTAACGGGACTTTTATTAAAAAAAAACATTCAAATAAAATCTACGCGGGTGAAACTGCAGGGCACAGCTAGTTGCACAAGAAATCAAGAAATGCGATCACCAAAGTTAAGCAACCCTAACCCAAGCCAGGAGGAGGATAGGAGACCCGAGATCCCTCCATGCGTAATGCTCACGCCTGTATTCCCCGAAGGGGTAGGCAGAGGTATTGTAACAACGACACCAACTTTTCACCGAACATGATTAAGTGCCAACGTGATAGATGATGATTCTATCGCCGTCTCAGCCACTATACATACGTCATTGAATTACTTATCAGACATATACAGGGGTCTCATGATCGTTCACCGTAAAGTACGTGGGTGAAGTCACAGCACTTAGGTTTTGAAAAACTCATTGGTACAGGCCGCTGAGATTCGAACTTGCGTCGCTTACGTAGTAGTCGACAGATCAAACCCCACGGAGGTACTGATTATGTTCAAAGTCAAAGTCAAAAGTATATTTGACATTAATAAAAGATCCTTAATAAATAGAGCAACATTTAGAAACATGGCTTTATTGAAGCAATTTCATATCGAACAGCAAATTAACAGAGACTATCCCTACTAGTCGCTATTAATATTATAAATGCGAAAGTAACTCTGTCTGTCTGTTACGCTCTCCCGCGTAAACCTCTCAACCGATTTTGATGAAATTTGTCACAGACAATCTTTAGACCCTGAGAAAGGACATAGGCTACCTTTTATTGAGAAAAAAAGTATTATATAAAACTAAATCTACGCGGGTGAATCCGCGGGACGCAGCTACTAATCTATAAAACAAAGTCGCTTTCCTTGTCTCTATGTATGTTTAAATCTTTAAAAGTACACAATGGATTTGGTGCGGTTTTTTAGTTAAAAGTAAATAAGACAAAATGAAGTGAATGAATTTAGATATTCCAAAGATAACAGAAAATCTTCATGGTTTAGGGACAGAAGAATTGTTTTACTATAAATTTTCAGTGAATGACATAGGCTATATATTTTATACCCGTGCGAAGCCGGAGCGGGCCGCTAGTGAAATTATAAAGCTTCAGCCCTAACGTGTCAGAATTACAATGATTGTTTGAAATTCAATTTGGGCGGAAGGGGCGTGGCGGCGGCTGGGCGGAGCGAGGGAGACGGAGATAGGACATCGAGAGGAGATTCTCGCACAAAGCGACAGCTGTATGTAGAGGATGTGCCGAATATTCGCCGCGCATTCAAACTATTCGGCTTCCAAATTCATTTTTTTTTAGACATCCGTTACGAATACAATCGAATTGAATTTAAATGAATTCGGTAAATTTTAGGGCAACACTATTTTTTAGGGTGTCCTATTCATGAGTTCTGCGGGTAATTTGAATGTCATTTTCTTGTAGGATTTCGTAAACATAAAATTTTCAAAAATACAGTTTTTTTTTTCATACATAACGAATGCCTACCAAACAACCAGACCTACTTTCGCATAATTATTTTTCCGTAGGACAAAGGGCCTCGCAATGCCAGTAAGGCCGAAGCTGATGAAACTCGCCAAAATGCCTAGTGCGAGTTTTCTTAAAATCGCCGTCAAAAGTCGCAGCGTTGACGTAAATGCAGATTTGTGTGGGCTCACAATAGTGCCACGTTTAGGCCGACAGACGGCGCTGTTTCGATCCTATACAAATCTGCGTTTACGTCGACGCGGTGACTTGTGACGGCGGCAGTGAAGAACTCGCACTAGGCACTCTGAAGGCTTACTATCATACGAAAGATAATATCAAACATAAGATATTACGTAAACATGACAATAAAGCCGCAAGGTATTGTAATATGAACTTGAAAACCTTGTATTCTGCACCATTCGCATTAAATATATCACAATATGTTTGACGTATACCATGTACCTACTAACTTATAATAGGTGCGTATGTTATATGTACCTAGATATATCGTACAACCTTTTTTTTTTTGTTGACGAGGGGGAAATTTTCAAAAGGTCCCCATACCCCGACTGCCTTGGGAGAGGCAGATCGGGGTATGTGGGATTTTTACCGCACTAAAACCCCCCCGGTGGCCATCTTCAGTGCTCAGGGGGGACTCTGATAGAACGCAGCGGTGTCCCCCCACACTTTGCCGGGGCACATCCCCAGCGCGAGCCACGTCGCGCTGCCACCTTCCCGGGCCCGCGGCTCGATGGTCAAAGCTCCCACCCCGACCACCGCCAGCAGGCCCTCCGGCCTCCTTTTAGTCGCCTCTTACGACAGGCAGGGGATACCATAGCCATATTCTTAGACCCTGGCTATTGGGTGGACGGTCCGGGGCGTGCGTTGCCTCCGCCCCGCCGTCTCCGTCGTCTCCGAGAGGGATCGGCTCTCTCCCGATCCCGCTCGGAGGTCTCCTTCTGGGACATTATTGTCTCACAGAAGGAGACTACGGCCCTCCATGCCTCTCTGTCTGCCATCATAGCCGTCACTACGCGTGGCAGCAAGAGGTCCTGCCTGATCCTGGTGACCAGGAATCGACGCTCCGAGCTCCACTTATTCTTAGAGGAGCTCGTGGCATAGTTGTAAATGCGCATATCATTCGATCAGCGAAGTTAAGCAACCTTACCTCTAGCCCGAGTTCCCTCCGTGCCTCGGAGAGCACGTTAAGCCGTCGGTTCCGGTTGCCAATTTATCATCTTTGGCAATCTTTACAGGTCAGCTGGAGGCCTAAAATAGTCCGACAACTGGTTTAACCCAAATCATAGATTTTCCTCGTTAAAGGGGTTGCGAAGGTCAGATGGCAGTCGCTTCGTATAAAAATCTGGTGATCAGCCACATCGGGTGGAATCAAGCCGACCCCAACAGTGTATGGGATAAGGCCAGGGAGATGATACCTATTGTGGGTCATCTATACATCTATATCTAGGTATACAGATAAATAAAACGTATGTGCCTGTTTGTAATTGCAAAATAACAGCTTTTCACTAAAATCATATGACAGTATAACGGTACTCACATAAAAAAAATCTGTCAGTTTGTTCCGGCAGATTTACAAAACGGCTGGACCGATTTCCTCGGGACTTTCACTGGCAGATAGTTAATATAACAAAGAGTAATTTAGACTATATTTTATTTAAAAAAAATAGGTTTGAGCGAGCGCATACAATTTGCCTAATAAAGTTTGTCTACGTGCATAGCTACTCTTTATACATATATAATCTACTGTATGTGTGTATGTCACCGCACTCCTAAATGGCTGGTCCAATTGGAATGAATTTAATTATATGATTTAATTTAATAATATACAATTCTACCAGGCGTACATAATCGTCGAAACATAACGTGCAAGCAAGACACCAAATAAATAACCTACCTTCGTTCTTCGTTTGACATTGTAACAAGCGTAGTCAAAACATACTTCTAGCTGATTATGCGGCCTTGGTACTCAATGGTGACATTTGTCGGCCGAATCAAATCCTTATAGCTAGGTCTTGAGTTCGATCCGGTCGGGTAAAGTGTTATTGGGTTTTTTATCTATAATTTATTACCAGTAACTGCCCGAAGCCTGGGCTAGTGCTTGGTAAATTGCAATAAGCTCGCCCCCTAGTACGTGGGGGTCTCAATTTATTTCAACAACACAACACCCACTTTTCACCGAAAATGATTAACTGCCAACGTGACAGATGGTGAGTCTATCGCCGTCTCAGGCACTATACATACGTCTTTGAATTACTTCTCAGAATTTATTTCTTGTCTGTTTTAAAGGTTTTGACACTTTTAAATATCGACGAATGATCTGGGGCCTTACCATGACCTCTTATTGCCATGATAGTTTTACTATTATTATGAGACAGATGTATATGACGTGTATACATCTGTCACTGTCACACAACTGAACTAACATTGCAATAAGAGCTCATGGTCAGGCCCCTATTGTTCTAAATTTCAAAATATCTTTATTTGATTAGACTTCTTACAAAGTACTTTCAAATCGTCAGAAGGACACAAAATACATTATACATGATTATAAATGTTACCACCGGGTTCGGAAGGTTGCTAATGTTGAGAAGAACCCAAAAAAGATATATTAGAAAGTTATTGGTTACATTATTTATATCTCATGAATATAAGCCCATGGACACAGTGCTCAATTCTCAATTCCCAATGCTCAATTGTCAAAAATAATAACTAAAATATATTTACAAATATTTGTGAGCATGGCAAATTTCAGCCAGTCAAAGCAAAGATCAAACTAAGATTAATTGTAGCAACAGTACAGTGCCAATGGGATTATTGACAATAATTTTCCGTCAAAGATACAGGCTCCCTTATCACAAATATAATCACTTACAGTATAATATCCTTTTTGAGCAAAACTGCTTTGATGTTCTCTTTAAATTTGTTGAAGGGCAATTTTACAATTCCTGTTTCTAAAAGGCAATTTTTTCTCAGAATATTATTTTTGATCAAACCTCTCGTATATGTTCATGAAAATCTGCCACAAAGTACCTATATCGGCAACACACCCACTTTTTCAAATTGGCAATTAATTAAAGCGCGGCTCATAATGAGTTCATAATTTTTCGTACACGGTTTGTGTTTAAAAATCAAAGATGGCGGATCAACACGTTTCGAGTTTCAAAACATTATAATTTAAGGCACTGTACGATGTTATTGCTTCAGACGTCTAGTTAAGTAATAAAAATATACACGAACCCAGTAAAAAGCAGGAAATACCTATCTCCAAATAAGGTGTATCGACATTTCGCGATGCGTAAACATCGCATACGATCGACATTCGAAACGTACTCGAGGCGAGTCGATTTAAATCGATTAATTTATGCCTAATATAGCTTGCGATGTTATCTGGCGATCATTCGATGCGTGTCTCGATGCGACCGGTCTCGAGCTGGAGATTAAATATTGTGACGATAAAAGTAATTTTATGTAGAACTAGCGTGCCCTGCGGTTTCATTTGCGTTGATTTCATTTAATTCCCGCGGCACCCTAAATGCTTTTTTTTTAATAAAAATATCCTAAGTTACTCCTTGTAATGGGTATTGGTTTTATATTATTATTAGTAAATTGTTTTTCTTTATGTCAGTACCGTATATACTTTCATATGCATTTAGTGAATAGCTGTTATTTAGGAATTACAAACAGACACTTCAATTTTATTTATCTGTGTAGATGTATAGATATAACCACAGTTTGTTGACCGTATAGGCCAAGGCATTTCTACAAATGAATGTATTTATTGCAATACTTGCGGTAGTGACTTACAAACTTGCAAAGAAACCATAGAGGGGCATTTCTGCAACATGCCTCGTTCAAACGAAATGAAAATCCCAGCTTTTAATCGAATAACAAACGATTACGACAAATCGTTAGGTTAGTAAATCACCCCGTGCTTCGCGACTCGATGCACAACCAATTGATTTTAATTCGATCGTAAATACCGATATATTATCGCATTCGCGAGACCATGTGACGCGACGAGCTGCCTCTGTCTTTAATGAATATTCAAATTTCAAAAACGTGTTTCTTTTTTTCTTTATAATCTGTTATAATGTTATGCAAAAACAAAAGGTCGTTCCTCATCTGTATCTAAATATATATAACTCAAAGGTGACTGACTGACTGACATAGTGATCTATCAACGCACAGCCCAAACCACTGGACGGATCGGGCTGAAATTTGGCATGCAGGTACATGTTATAACGTAGGCATCCGCTAAGAAAGGATTTTGATTAATTTTACCCCCATGGGGATAAAATTGGGGATGAAAGTTTGTGTGAAACTTTGTCAATTTTAAACCGATATATTATTATAAAAATATAAACTAAATCTACGCGGGTGAAACCACAGCTAGTTTGAATATACGCATCCGAAGATTAAGAAGGTAGTCGATTCTATTTGATCTAATGATAATAAATAAACAAATGACAGATTAAGTACCGATATATTTTAGTGTTTAATAGTTATGTTAATTTTTATTATTTATTTAATTAATTATTACTATTTTTAAATTATTATATATGAGTCGAAAAAAATAAGTTTGAGTAATTCATAATTTTATGTATATTCGATAATTTTTAACTTATATTTTTTTACTTGCCATGGAATGTGAGAATAATTAAATGAACAGAAAGCTATTAAGTATATGAGGTAGCTGTCGTTTTAAAAACAATTATTGATTATAGCAACACCAATAAAGGACTTTTTAATGTGCCATTAAATTCTATTGGCTTCGTATCAATTCCTTGTTTAAACATAACCCTATTTTGATATGTCTAAGCTCCATATCCAAAATAAACCTTAACGGACTAGATTTAAGGTGTGATTTGTAAGCGATGTGGTCTGTGGCATAATTTGTCATATCCTGGTATTGCTGACCCCCTGGTGGGTGGGTGCAGGGGCCATAGAGATTCAATAAATTAACTGCTCTACCTGTTATGGTTATTAGTAATGCTTGTAAGACCTGTCAAATTATAGGAAATAAAATTATTTGGGTAATTAAACAAGTGTTACAGCTTTCAGGGTTCACAATAATATGTTTTAATTTAAGTAAAATATCATAAAAAAAATATTTTTTATAAGTTTCCCATAATTGTATTATGGTCCCTTAAACATTAATTTAAGAGAATATTGATAATCCACCTTGTACAAAAAAGACCGACGTGTGAATTTTTAACCGACTTAAAATAAAAAGGAAACTCTAAAGTCATCTGTAATTTTTTTAAGCAATCGATTAATAATAATGATCTCCTACCAAATTTCGGTTACGGCGGCTATTCTCAACGAGGATCAGCCAACTGTGCTGGAGATGTTATAGTGCACAAGTGTGTGCGCAAACACAGGTGCACTCTTTATTCCCTCACTCTCATAGTGGGATGGGAGGCAATCCGACACGACCGGAGAGAGATCAGGCGGAGGACCAACAGTGCAACGTGCGCCCCGAGCCACGGAGGTGGAAACACCGCCAACTTCCAAACTCCGGGCATTTTATTGTGAATTTATTGACAGAAAAACCCAATATCTATCCTCGTGATCGGAAGGTAAACTTGAGAACCACTAGACCAACGAGGCAGTTAATAATCGATTATAGAATTGTGGGAATAACTGCACTTAACAAAACCCAAAGAATAATTACTATATATACATTCAAGGCAAGTAAATTTTTATTAAGTTATTAATTAAGACAAAGTCAACGTCAAAAATATATTTATTCGATTACACTTTTTACAAAGCACTATCAAATCGTCAGAATTACATAATTAATACAGGATTATACATGCTACCGCCAGGTTGGGAAGGTTGCTTTTACTGAGAAGAACCTGGCAAGAAACTCAGTAATTACTCTTTTCAAAAAAATATCATACAATATTAAGAGTACGAAATAAATCGCTCAAGAAACATAAGCTCATGGACACAGTTCCAATGCACAAATGTCGATAAAATTAACATAATTAAAAATCTAGTAGTAGTAGGTAGGACCTTGGCGATTTTGTCGATGTCGTATCGAGCATCGCTGTTGATATGTTTTACTGATATCAGATGTTATCAGATGTTATCAGTTATGATCGATGACTGTTTATTAACATAACTTTCATTGGGCAAGGAAATTAACATTCTAAGGGGCATATTCAAGTTCCAAACAAGAATCTTTAACCGGTATCCCGTATTTTTTTAAATTGAATATATTATTTTTTAATTAGTAAGTTCTTTTCGTAAAATATTATAAAAAAGTATTGACATACTGTTTGAATCGGCTCTCTATAGATATAGGTTACAGTGATCGATTTACTAATATACTTAACTAGCTGTGCCCCGCGGCTTCACCCGCGTAGATTTAATTTGATTCTTTGACCCTAAATGTTTTTTAAATATAAGTAGCCTAAGTTACTCCGGATGCCTACGTCATAGTAGCTTTATGCATGCAAAGTCTCAGCCGATTGGTTTAAAATTGATAAAGTTTCATACAAACTTTCATCCCCTATTTTATCCCCTTGGGGGTAGAATTAATCAAAATCCTTTCTTAGCGGATGTTTACGTCATAACATGTACCTGCATGCCAAATTTCAGCCCTACTTCACTATGTCAGTCAGTCAGTCGGTGACCTTTGAGTTATATATATTTAGATAGACTAACGGACGTCACGCGGATTCACCCGCGTAGTTCCCATTCCCGTGGGAGTACGGGGATAAAATAAAGCCTATATTAATCAGTGATAATGTAGCATTCAAATTCATCAAATTCAAATTAAAAAAAGTGAAATATATATATTTTTTAAAACATACATACAAATCTTTCCTCTTCATAATTTTTTGTAAAGACAAAGGCAAGTGAGAAATGACATTACCAATTTGAAAAAAGAAATCAATGACGTTGACCTTTTGACAGCTGTCAAACCTCTTTCCTCACGTTAAGGCTGCGGCCACCCTCGTGCTATTCCACGTGGCGTCACGCAGCGATACCGACTACTGTTCAACCCCCCGCCAGGTCAGACACCCACTCTTCAAAACCTATATATTATTTTTTAACATTTTTAATGTAGTAGCACCGTGGAGCGTAACGTTAACTGTAAGTTGTATAACGTTCGAATTTCGAATATTAAAATTCTTTCCGACCGTTAGTTTAATTGGAAGTGACGTATAAGCTTCTTATAAAAAAAAAAAGTTAAGTACTTATTACTGTGAGAGAAGTGGGAACTTACTGGAAGTTACAGATTGCCATCAATTTTGAATAATTTTTCCGATACGCGCGTGTTATTACAAAAATCTACACATTTTCTTAATATGACTGATACCTAGAAAAGTATTTCATTCGGTCATAGATACAATATTTTTCGGAATTCTATGAATAAAAATGCGTTACTGCTTAATCTTATAACTTTAAACGAGCAATTCTTGTATATATATATATATATATATATATATATATATATATATATATATATATATATATATATATATATATATATATATATATATATATAGAATCTGATTCTCGGAAAGTGCTCCAACTATTTTCATGTCATTTTGTGTGTAGGGGGTATCAGGCGCAAAATATTGATCTAGCTAGGTTTCTTTTTTCGAAAACATAGTTTTGACCATGTTTTCAGGCACTGATAAACTGATACAATATCATTACAATACGACAGTAAATTTCAGCGACAAATGTCAAGTTATGGTAGCTCAGACGTGAGGCTTCCAGCTTACGGGGCCATAACGAAACTAGAGTACCCCTGTTGGAGACTGACGTTCACAGGTTAAATTTTTCAGAACACTTATATGAGAAAACGTCATTGAGAAGAAACCGTCAACCAGATTCTATTATATATTATGGAAATCAAACAATAGAAAAAATATACAGAACAAGAGCATGTTAATAATCTCACTTAAACAGAAGCCACAGATAATCTAACGTCAATAAAAACTGGTCCTTCACAATTATGTCAAACTCAATTTGACAACTTGATGAACACGTTCGTTCGACGTTTTGAATTTGACGTTCCGATGTGGGTGGTCTTGGACGTGCGTGATTTTTTTTTTTTTTTTTGTTATTGTTTTTATTTTCTCTGTCGAGCGGCGCGCGGTAACTAACAAGCTTTCAATAACTAGCCACCGGCGAAGCGTTATAATTGTTTCTGACGAATTTGGCCTGCGGTCCAACTGAGGACAGGATGCTAAACATTAGGAAATCATATATTTATGTATCCGAAATAAACGAATAAAATTACAATGTATTTTTTTTAATCTCATGTACACTAATACTTTAATATTCACCCTAGGTTCTAAACTATGGATTGTGCACCAAACAAAGGGATAAAGCCTAAAAACAATGACAATGTCAGTTCAAAAACGAAACGTTAGCGAAAAAAGTATGCTCGAAAAGTGTTTCGCGCTCAAATGACTGTCAAAGTGAGATTGAGGTGTGTGTGTTTCGGAATGTACCATTCGGAAACAGAATGGTGACACTGATGCCGTGTGGCTACCTCGGTGGCGGCGCCTCCCCGCGCTGCAGCTTGGACCACGCCGAGCCAAAGGTCAGAAAAAAAACTGATATACTCTCAATCATACAACAACTTCAGAAATCATAAATGTAATCAGATTTCTGAACGCACAGCGATTCGAAACACAAAATCAAAACAATAAGTCTAGATAAAGTAACAATCTCTCGCGCTTGCGCTAATAGAAACGATATTTTTTTTTATTAATATTAACGGGGCCTGTACCAATGAGATTTTCTAAAAAAACTTACGTACAGTGATTTCACACCACGTGCTTTACGGTGAAGGAAAACATCGTGAGGAAACCTGCATATGTCTGAGAAGTAATTCAAAGAGACGTATGTATAGTGCCTGAGACGGCGATAGACTCACCATCTGTCACGTTGGCACTTAATCAAATTCGGTGAAAAGTGGGTGTTGTGATTACAAAACCTCTGCCTACCCCTTCGGGGAATACAGGCGTGAGCATATGTATGTATGTAATTTTTTTTATGGAAATTACATAAATCAGTCACGTGACATATATCCGTATATTTAATATCATTTCTACAAGCGAAGCGTGAGGATAATGTTACTTTTTCTACAAACCCTGGTCTCTGAACGCACAGTGAAATTAGAAATGGAACTGTACCCCTATCACGAGCTTGGTACCGTGTTCGTAAACTCTCTAGCGTCATTCGCAATACATATTTGTATGAGGTATTTTAGTTCACGTTACCGAGACGCTAGCGAGTATAGATAGCATAATAGATAGAAAGAAAACGATGGCAAACCCGTGATAGGGGTACCTACTGATTCCAAAATCGAATCGTATGATTGAGACGTTGGTAAAGTAGTACGAAAATGCACCGCACTATAAACTGAGCACCGCACCAAGCACCAATATTTTTAAGGCTTCATTCTGCGTACATACTGTTTCTTTATTGCATGTTAAATATACTTCGTGTTATGTAATCGCATGGATTTTAGTTTAATTTTGGATATTGTGTTTGTAAACCTTGTTATTATGAGAATTAACGCAAATAGTGTAAGGTAATCCTGCCAACCTATTATCATCTCCCTGGCCTTATTACATTGTTGGATTCGGCACTTGATTCAACCCGATGTGGCTCCATGTTAGTCGCAATCAACTTATTAACTCCTTGTCCGTTATGTGCGCCTGGTACTTCGTGTACCATATCATCAACTCCCTGGCCTTATCCCATACATTGTTAGGGGCAGCTGATCACCTGATTTTTATACGAAGCGACTGCCATCTGACCTTCGCAGCCCCTTTGACGATGAAAATCTGTGATCTAGGTTAAAACAGCTGTCAGACTATTTTTGGCCTCCAACTGACCAGTAACGATTGCCAAAGATGATAAATTGCCAACCGGGGCCGACAGCTTAACGTGCTCTCTGTCAGAATGACATAATTATACAGGATTATACATGCTACCGCCAGGTTCGGAAGGTTGCTTTTACTGAGAAGAACTTGGGAAGAAACTCAGTAATTAATATTTTCAAAAATATCATACAGTTTTAAGAATAGAAATTAAATAACTTAAGAAACATAATGGACACAGTTCCAATGCATAAATGTCGATAAAAATTTGCATAAATAAAAATCTAGTAGTCTTTATAACTAAATGCGTAGCTTGAGATAAGCCCCACAAGCAGCACCTGTTCACAAATATGACGTGAATTGACCTCTTCAACCATCATAGAGGGAAGTGCATAGGGAGCTGGACCTGAATGAGGGTGAAATGACGTTGGATCTCATATACACGAAAGAACACATTGATTGCCAAATTCATTGGAGCTTCCTGGATGTCTGCGATAATTTGGCTATAACCCTTGTCCTGTCGCCGTATCTAAACCAATTGTTATTGTTCCTATAACAAACGCGGTGGGACGTAGACTTTATGTTTTCCGAGTGTCAAGACTTGTGTCTCGAGTTACGCCATTCATACGTTCATCTTGGGGGCCATTAAAAAGTCGTAAGACATGGAGTCCGACCTACGGGACAGTGTGTCGTTAGAGACCTGATACCAGGCTATCATAATCGCCGAGCGGTGTCGGCTTCCACGACACGTTGATAAATTAATTTTGGAATGCGGCTGAATGACTCGGTAACAATGCCTAATTGTGCACATAAAACATACATTGGGTGTTGTTTGAATTGCGAATTCGTTTTTTTTTTATTTTGACACTATGATGGGGTTAATCTAGCCACATTTATGGAATAAGTCTAATCTGTGGTACAGAAAAGGTTGTGATGATAATTGAATTTGATTCAAGAAAGGTACTTACTATATTTCACACCACGTGCTTTACGGTGAAGGATAACATCGTATAGTGCCTGAGACGGCGATTGACTCACCATCTGTCACGTTGGCACTTAACCATCTTCGGTGTAAAGTGGGTATTGTGATTACAACACCTCTGCCTACCCCTTCGGGGAATACAGGCGTGAGCATATGCATCCATTTAAAAAAAAAATACTTACTATACAAAAATATTTCGGCGAAGTTTTCTAGCGTACACGCTACGCTTACTTCAACATTAAATCTATTTATCTGTATAAAGTTTCAGAACTTTGTTATTCCAAAAAAACTGATTTTCTCTGAATGTATAGCAAAGTATACACGGTATTAACGTCTGTTTGTTCCGGCTAATCTCGGAAACAGCTCAACCGATTTAAACGGGACTTCCACTGGCAGGTAGCTGATGTTTCAAGGAATAACATAGGGTACTTATATTAAGAAAACATATTAGGGTTCCGCGATATAAACCATGAAACTAAATCCACGTGGCTAGCTTTTTCCATTTTTTATACTATGCCTACAAATTGTTTGAGCATTTAACTCGAATAATTGTTTAAGTTAATCTTCAAGCAACTTGTACAAGCGATAAACCGTAATCTAAAAAAATCAAAAGAACCAAAAACATGAAGCCACCCAGAGATAACAGCAATAAAAACAAATTTGTCCTTCTCGATCGTCGGACACGATGCGATTTATCGAGCGAGATGTATTTCTCGATACACCTTACCTTATTGACGCTCATCTCGCGTCCCGCTTACATAAACTTATGCTATACGAAATAACATAAGTTTCGAAACCAGAAACAAAATCGTCGGTGACATGCTCAAATAATAACATTCAGAGTTTTTAACTATGGAACGCGGTTCGGATCGATAAAAAAGTTTCAGGTCAATAGAGACAGGTATACGTTTCTTGTGCGATGAAAAGAGATGAATAGGATTCATGCATTCAGCGCACGTAATTTTTAGCTCACGTTAACTCTTTATGATTTCTGTTTGCCTAGTACAAAATATTGACAGTCCGGGGTAAAAGACACATCTGCACGATTCGCGCAGCGGTTTGGTTTGAAGAAAATGTTACAAAAACGTCATGTCTTGTTAGCTATCTTGTTAGATATCTAAATATATATAACTCAAAGGTGACTGACTGACTGACATAGTGATCTATCAACGCACAGCCCAAACCACTGGACGGATCGGGCTTACATTTGGCATGCAGGTAGACGTTATGACGAAGACATCCGCTAAGGATTTTGATTAATAATTAAAAATAGGGGATGAAAATTTGTATGAAACTTTGTCAATTTTAAACCGATATATTATATAAAACTAAATCTACGCGGGTGAAACCGCGGGGCACAGCCAGTTAACCATAAACACATGTCTATTTTTACTTTTTTCGTGATTAAATTGTATAATAATTAATCATGTTTTTTTAAAAGCCTGCAAACCATAAATTACAATAGAAAAAATATTAATTAACTCAGTTCTTAAAAAAACACTTACATTTTACGCGTAAAATAAATATTTTGAAACGGATTTTAATTTTATTGTATTAAAAACAAAACATTGAGATTTTTTAAAGATTTCAAATGATTCAACGTGGAACGCAACGTTCCAATCTTGAAAGTTATCAACGATAACTGAACGAAGGTGAAGGACAATAAATTGGTAAATTTATAACAGGCGCGGGGCCCGTCGTAAATATAAATGTGAGATAAAACAATAAACGAATTACTTACGTTTATATAAGAAGCGTTTTGTCTCGACGCTTGTATTTGATACAGAGTGATGGAGTTACATAATTAAATTTATTTTGTTAGTATATTATAACATTTTTGTTTTTTTTTTTAATTATCATCGTTTACCTTTGATACGTTTAAACTTATCAAGTAAGTTATAGAACATACTACTCATTAATAAAATGTTTGGAAAAAAAAATCGCATAATGCCTAGTTTATGTGAATTTTTCTCTTAATTTTAAAATAATATTTCCAAAAATCTATCAATTATCACAATATCAAGTTGACTAGATGTTTGTAATTGACACACAAAACAAGTACTCCCTGATTGCTAAGCAAGTTCTCTGCTCCAAATATAGCTATTAACATGTTTTACGTTGACGATATCGCCTGCGTAATTTCCTTATTTTATATGGGAACGTTAAAAAGCGCCCCAAGCGGCGAGTGTAGGAAGTTTAACGTCTCCATACAAAAAAAAACGCAATGTCAAACGATGACGTATTCTTGAAGTGCTGTAATCGCATGAAACGCATGTAACGTTATTAGACTTCAAAAAAAGGATTAGGTTCTTAATTCCAGTGTATGTTTTTGAGCATCCTGTACATAAGTCCCAATCCAACGAAACAAAACTGTGGGGCGCGTTGTCGCCGCGAAAAACTTATAAATTAGCTGGTATCGCGCCATCGGTCGGCCTCACACCTCGCCCGGAATGCGTCTGGTGATTTATGCTGTTTCTCACAGTGATACCTCCTAGTGACGTATGCGGTCCTGGTACAAGCAACGATCGGGACTTACTCACAGGTTAACTATGGCCTAAACTAAGATTAATATGGTTAAAACACCAATGGAAACGAATTATATTAATAATAGTATGTATGTACGAATCATCTTCGGTGAAAAGTGGGTGTTGTTATTACAACATCTCTGCCTACCCCTTCAGGGAAAACAGGCGTGAACATATGTAGTATGTACGAAATTATTAGTTAAAATGAAAAGTAAAGCTTACATGCACCTTTTTTTAATTATCAAACAATAGGCTGTTATAGTAAAACCTAGAGCAATATTTTTTGGTAAACATCGATAGTTGAAAGTTTCCTAATAAGACCTATAAGAAATCTTTACAAAGTTTGTTTTTAGCTTTTAATTTTATTCAAATGATATTAATGACGCAATTACATAAAAAAAATATTTGCACGGGGATTTTGGAATAGAGAAAAATAGTGTTAATAATTACTTTTTTCAATGAACGTAAATTGGCAGCTTAAAACAACCTAACGCTCTCTACATGTATTTAAAACACTCAAAGCTTTGAAAAAAAGGTAAAAAATACTTTTTTTGTAATACAAAAGTACCAGGAGCACATAGCACCGAGAAAGCATACGAAATGAACTCCATAAAGGTTATGCTACATTGCTGTTTGAAACAACCTAACGCTGTCTACATGTATTTAAAACAATCGAAGCTTTTAAAAAATCGTAATAATTACTTTTTTGTAATACAAAAGTACCAGGAGCACATAGCACCGAGAAGGCATACGAAATGAACTCCATAAAGGTTAGGCCACATTGCTGTTTATTTATGCATCAAAAGAGTTCGTATATCAAAAGGAGACACAGTGGCGCCACCAGAGCTGTTAAATAAATTCGGGTCGTTTTTATTAATGTTGTTAGCTATATCTCGATCTGTGAGAGGCGACGTTAAGGACTTATATTATTTATAACTCTTCTTTATCTTTGATCTTTTGTCCGTTGAGAAAGAGTTTGTTAACCGTAAGACTAGTCCGTGTTGGAATATCATTTGATTGGTTGTTACTTGTTAAGATATCTCTAGAATCAAGTATTCAATGTCTATGAAAGATAAGTGTGATGTTATTAAAATGGACTTGAATTAAAAGCTGCTTAATTTATATAACTATCGTCAAATATGTATTTCTACAGAAAAAGATAATTATAGATATACAATTTCAATACTATATTTAACGGTCGTTACAGGTCGGTCGGAGGCCTACAATTGCCTGACAATTGGTTTAACCCAGATCACAGATTTTCCTCGCAAAAGGGGTTGCGAAGGTCAGATGGCAGTCGCTTCGTATATTCTTCCCCTCTTCCCTTCTACCTTTCCTTATAATATTATTGTTTCAGTGGTCTCTGCCTACCCCCATGGGATACAGGCGTGAGCATATGTATGTAAAACTTATACAATATCATTACAATACGACAGTAAATTTCGCCGACATCTGTCAAGTTATGGTAGCATCGTTTTCGTAATCTTTACTCGCTAGCGTCACTCGCAATATTAGTATGAGATATTTTAGTTGTTCACGTCACCGCTGGGAGTCGCTGCACAATTTCTCATACGGCGGAGACGCTAGCGAGTATAGATTACGAAAACGATGGCAAACCCGTGATAGGGGTACTGAACTTCCAACTTACGAAGCGATAACGAAACTAGAGTATCCCGGTTCGAGACTGACGTTCACCGGTAAAAAAAATACTTTATTGTCCTTTTTTCTCAGCATACATATATATGAGAAACGTCATTGAAAAGAACCCAGGCACAGCTTGGTCAACCAGGTTTTAGAGTTTAATTAATTATCCCAATATTTTTGCGTGGGCCAAGCCGCTTGCGGAGTTGAAGATGATTAAGTGCCAATGTGACAGATGGTGAGCCCATCGCCGTCTCAGACACTATACATACGTCATTGAATTACTTCTCAGAAATATGCAGGTTTCCTCACGATGTTTTCCTTCACCGTAAAGCACGTGGTGTGAAATCACTGTACATAAGTTTTTTAGAAAAACTCATTGGTACAGGCCCCGCTGGGCCTCGACTGCTCAAACCTCAAGGCCACCACGGCTCCTATACATATATAATTGCTTAAAAGAAGCTACTGTAAACATTTTCTTTGGTGGCATAATTAAATAGAATTTCCATATCTAAAAACAGATGTAGTTTATTTATCTCCAGAAACTATCAAGATAATTTTATAACCTACACCTTGTTTTCAATTCATTAAGTTGTAAACATGTCTCGAATTGTTTAACGTCGCCATTTTTACTCCTGTCACGTTTTCGATAGCATTATTAAATTTTTGCTATACATTTATATCTATACTAATAATCTATATGTATACATTTAAATAAAATGGAAGTGTCTGTTTGTAATTCCAAAATTACACCTTTTTACTAAATGCATATGAAAGTATACACGGTACTGAGATAGAAAAACCAAATAAAATAAAAAAAATCTCTCTCTGTCTGTTTGTTCCGGCTAATCTCCGAAACGGATGGACAGTTTTTAACGGGACTTTCACTGGCGGATAGCTAATGTTACAAGGAGTAGCTTTGGCTACTTTTATTAAAAAAAACATTTCGCGGTCTACCCATGAAATTAAGTATTACTACGTTCCAGAAACAGGCAGACGGACAGATTTTTTTTAAAAAGTTTTTTTATATGTGGCACAACATTTAGTGAAAAGCTGTTATTTTGGAATTACAAACAGATACTTCAATTTTATTTATCTGTATAGATGTATATATAGAGCATAGTAGAATAATAGATTAACAGAATAACTGAGTTACTCTATATTTTAATTAATTCTATAGAGTAGCCGTATTACTATTTTACGTCTAGAAGTTTTATGACGCAGCATTATATGCTAAATAGAATGGCTAGTATAATTGGGGCTTGGGGGATATACAGCCAATTAGTTTTTATTATAATCTTCAGCCTTAATTGCTTGTCTGTTTGTAATTAAATGCTTTGAGGCTTTAAGACCAAGTCATATCTGCATGTCGTATTAGTGGAGCTCGTGGCACAGTTGCTATTGCGCATATCATTCGATCAGCGAAGTTAAGCAACCCTAACCCTAGCCAGTAATTGGATGGGTGACCGCCAGAGTTCCCTCCGTGCCTCGAAGAGCACGTTAAGCCGTCGGTCCCAGTTGCCAATTTATCATCTTTGGCAATCGTTACAGGTCAGTCGGAGGCCTAAAATAGTCTGACAACTGGTTTAACCCACATCACAGATTCGCTTCGTATAAAAATCAGGTGATCAGCCACATCGGGTTGAATCAACTGCCGACCCCAACAATGTATGGGATGAGGCCAGGGAGATGATGATGTATAGACGTGGATTCTAGCCGGTATGAGTCCGGTATAGCACGTCCGCTGCCCCTGCGCCTATTGGCATATCCATGATGGATGGAAATAAAATTGCTCCCAATAGCATTTCGGCAGTTGTCTGTAGATCGCAGTAATGTAATGAGACTTTCCTTAGAATTGTGGTCTTGCGGTGTGAGCCGTGGTGGCGTCTACTACGCAAGCGACGCAAGTTCCAATACCAGCGACCTGTACTAATCAGTTTATCTAAAAACTTATGTAAAGTGATTTCATACCACGTGTTTTAAGGTGAAGGAAAACAGCGTGAGGAAACCTGCATTTGTCTGAGAAGTAATTCAAAGATGTATGTACAGTGTCTGAGATGGCGATGGACTCACCCTTTGTCACGTTGGCAATTAATCATCATCGGTGAAAAGTGGGTGTTGTTATTACAACACCTCTGCCTACCCCTTCGGGGGATACAGGCGTGAGCATTTGTTTATATAAGTAAGTAAGGTGAATAAGCCATGATATTGGGCCAACTCCAGCGGCTGCTTAGTATTCAGAAAAATATGTAGTCTCGGCTTTATTCATATTTTCAACCGACTACATATAAACGAGAAATTTTTTGGGGGGTGAGTTTCTTTTATTTGAATTGTGATTAATTTATTAACAACTAGCTGTGCCCTGGAGTTTCACCCGCGTCGGTTTAATTTAATTCCCACGATACCACATCCCTGAATGTTTTTATTTAAATAAAAGTCTAAGTTACTCCTTGTAACATAAGCTATCTATCAGTGACATTCCAGTTTAAATCGATCCAGTCGTTTGAGAGATTACTATAAACAGATAGAAAGAGAAAAATTTGGATTTTTTTTTACGCCAATGCTGTTTATGCTTTGAGCTTTCATAATTATGCGTTTAGCGAAAAGCTGGAATTACAATCAGACACAGCTATTTTATTTATCTGTATGTATAGATTTTTGATCTTTAATAACAACCTACTTACAACAGTCTCATATCTACATACTTCGATTAATACCGCAGTGTTAACGACAATAGACACACGTCTGTTTACACAATGTGTTTCTAAGAAGGACCAATTGAATGTTTTGGAAAAAATGTCGCTACAAACGGGCACTACCTCAATATAAAGTTCATTGATGTTACGTACCTATTTTCCACACGCTCACGCCTGTATTCCCCGAAGGGGAAGGCAGAGGTGTTGTAACAACAACACCTACATTTGACCGAATATGATTAAGTGCCAACGTGACAGAGGATAAGTCCATCGCCGTCTCAGACACTGTACATACATCTTTGAATTACTTCTCAAACATGGTGTGAAATCACTGCATATAAGTTTTAGAAAAACTCATTGGTACAGGCCTCGTTAGGATTCGAACTTGCGTCGCTTGCGTAGCAGACGACTCTTTTTAATGTTATTAACATATTTTACAAATATGGTAATATATTTATATTGTTACAGGCAAAAAGACCGAGGGCAGATACAGGAGCGGATGCATCTGATCGGTGAGTAATAAAGAAATATTTTTAAAATGACCCAACAATGTATGGAATAAGGCCAGAGAGATGATGATATAGTACACGAAGTACCAGGCGCACATATCGGACAAGGAGTTAATAAGTTGATTGCGACTAACATGGAGCCACATCGGGTTGAATCAAATGCCGACCCCAACAATGTATGGGATCAGTGGATACCATCTCACGTGGGTATACACGCTAACGAGGTAGTAGACCGCCTAGCAAAGCAAGCTATAATTGTAGAATGGTTGCCCTACTCCAACGATCTAATTTCTGTAGTCCGTAGGCGGTGTAAGGATATGTGGTCAAAATACTTTGCCGAAAGATCGAAGACTAGCTTGTGCCGTTCGCCTTGGTTCGTGGGTATAGACGTGCATAGACCTGAAATTGTTACCTTATTCAGGCTGCGTTCTGGACACATTCCCCTGAATATGTTTGCACACATGATGAGGAAAACTGATTCACCGTTATGTTCAGAGTGTGGAAGAACTGAAGACGTGATACACATTCTTGCGGAGTGTGTCCGGAATGAGACTGAGAGACGATCCTTCCACTTACAATATTGTTGTTGTAGCGAGTACGATGTGGGTATATACAATAGTATTCTGTCTGCCCCATTGTCACGGGAAGCCAGGATGCTATGTAAAGTTGTGAATGCTGGTATTATTCGATAGAAGTGGTATTTGTACGATCGAGGGTGACATTAATTTTATTAAAAACCCTCAATAAATAATAGTTTATTAAAAAATATATGTATGGGATAAGGGCAGGGAGATGATGATGAGACGTAGTATCGTAGAGAACATACCTTCATTCACCCTCCGACCAACAAATAAATTATTCCGCATCGTTGACAAGACAAATTTAATCAAACAAACAGAATCCCAAAAGTGTAGCTAAGTCCACTCGACTTCTCCTGTACTCCAGGGCACAATACATAAGGGCTCTTAATCCCCGAATAATCCCCATATTGTCGACACAATTGCTGTAAGAGCTACTTAATACAAACCCCCGTTCCTCCCCCGTTTATCTGCTCCACATTATCACGCTTACATCAATAGAAATTCTAACAAAAGGATTCAAGTTACATTCGTGATGTGCTTTTGGATTTTTTTGCGACCATTTTGCACTTGTAAAGGTGGTAGTTTGTGACCGAATTCTGCAAAATTTATAAAATATAGGAATTATGTATTATTATTTCAATATTAGCTTTAACCCGCGGGTTCACCCGCTTAGATTTAATTTCTAATATGTTTTCTTAATAAAAGTATAAAGTCTAAGTTACTCCTTGTATGTAGAGCTATCTGCCAGTGAAAGCCCCTATAAAACTGGTCCAGCCGTTTCGGAGATTACCCGGAGCAAACAGACCGACACACAGTCACATACATATGTATGCTCACGCCTGTATTCCCCGAAGGGGTAGGCAGAGATTCACCGAATATGATCAAGTGCCAACGTGACAGATGGTGAGGCCATCGCCGTCTCAGACACGTTACATACGTCATTGAATTACTTCTCAGACATATGCAGGTTTCCTCAACATGTTTTCCTTCACCGTAAAGCACGTGGTGTGAAAAAACTGCACACAGGTTTATAGAAAAACTCATTGGTACAGGCCCCGCTAAGTTATTAACTTAAAGCTAATTATATTTAAAAGAAACATTTCAGGTTCTGAGGGCATGAAAATAATATATTACTGAAGTTATTTGCATAATGGATCCAGTAGTATTTGAAATAAAAATGAATAAACTGCATATTCCTTGCATAATATTAGTACCTATGAACGTAACGTGTTCCATTTATAAGGAAATAACAAATTTAAATCTTTTCCCCTAAAATAATTAGCGTTTAAATACACATTCACAAACAAACAGACAGCATTCCGAAACCAACACCAAGCCCACATCCAAGAGATAAATTGTTATTGGCATTCAACAAGCCTCATTCCTTTCTAAGCAACACTATTAGTTAGGTTAATTAGTGGTTAACACAACATTTCTTTATTTTTTAACCATTAAGAGTGTAAAGTTTGAAAATAGCACAGTTTTAACGATTATAAATCAATTTTTGGAGCCATTCCGTCACGTTACACGTCGTGATTTTTTTCTTTAGATTTGACAGCAGGATTTAAGGTATCCAATTGCGGTTGGGCGCTCCGTACCGTTTGTTTTTTTCCCTATATCCTGTAATAGTTGGCATAAAAATAGGTGTAGGATTTTTTTGAACATCTATACAGCAAAAATGTACAGTCGTCTATACATACATATTTTATTATAAACTAGCTGTGTGGTTTCATATATATATATATATATATATGCTCACGCCATCCCAGAAGGGTCCCCGAAGGGGTAAGCAGAGGTGTTGTAACAACACCCACATTTCACCGAATATAATCAAGTGCCAACGTGACAGAGGGTGAGTCCATCGCCGTCTCAGGCACTATACATACGTCTTTGAATTACTTCTCAGACATATGCAGGTTTCCTCACGATGTTTTCCTTCACCGTAAAGCACGTGGTGTGAAATAACTGCACATAAGTTATTTAGAAAAACTCATTGGTACAGGCCCCGCTGGGATTCGAACTTGCGTCGCTTGCGTAGCAGGCGACTGCTCAAACCCCAAGGCCATCACGGTTTCATCTGCGTAGATTTAATTTAATTTCCAAGGCACCAAAAATGATTTTTTTTTAAATAATCGTAGTTAAATTACTCCTTGTAATATTAGCTATCTGCCATTGAGTCTTGTTAAAATCGATTCAGTGGTTTTAGAGTTTACCCGCCACAAATAGACAGACATTTTTGAAAATACTATACTTAATTCAAATACCTAAATGTATTTTAAAACAGAGGAATGCAGTCTCGACAAGTTTTAAGATCCCAACTTCTTTAATGTTTAATAGCTCTCATTAAACTATTAATTTTAGTGTTAACTTCCAACGGAACTAGTTATACAAGCCATGTTTAACTCTTCTAGATTATACTATATCATTGTTATTAAGTATATATAGATAAATAAAATTGGAGTGTCTGTTTGTAATTCCAACAGCTTTTCACTAACGCATATGACATATACCTACGGTACAGACATAAAAAAAAACTATTTTTATTTTTTTTCTTATCTGTCTGTCTGTCTGAGCCGGCTAATCTCCGAAACGGCTGGACCGATTTCAACGAGACTTTCACTGGCAACTTGCTCATGTTACAAGGAGTAACTCAGGCTATTATTTATTAAAAAAAATTAAGGTCCCGCGGGCCACACAAAAAATTACATCTACGCGGGTGAAACTGCGTTACTCAGCTAGTTTTTTTTATGTTTGGAGATTTATTCCATACTAACTGTGCCCCGCGGTTTCACCCGCGTAAATTTAGTTTTATATAATACTTTTTCCGCAATAAAAGGTAGCCTATGTCCTTTCTAAGGGTCTAAAGATTGTCTGTGACAAATTTCATCAAAATCGGTTGAGAGGTTTAAGCGGGAAAGCGTAACAGACAGACAGAGTTACTTATAGTAGTAGGGATTCATTATTTGTGTTATTAAATTAAAATTTATTGTTATTAACCCTTGCATTTGTCTCTATAATAAAGTCCATCTGTGTCTCTTTTCGTCCAAAATTTAGCGTACTTGTGACTAAAACATAAAATTAATATAATCTAACACACGCTCGACACGTGTAGGCCAAATGGCTTGCCTACTGGCCATTAGGGTTCCGTGGCTATTAATTAATGATTTTGAAGTAATTAAATACAGTGTAGTAATCTTGAAACATTTATTAAGTAACTAATTAGTAGCTAAAAACTAATTAAAAGTAGAAAACTTGTCCCAAATCGGTGTCTCTCGGGATCGTGCCAAGAAGGCTGGCAGCATTGCCACGTTGAATAGCAATGCTGATTCTCTGAGCGAGAAAAGCCCCAGCCCGCTTGGCACGAGAAGCTTCTACCAGACGACGTGCAACCTCTTTGAAAAGTTGAAGTCTAGTAATGAAGTCCTTTTTATTTACAACCAAAAAAACATAAAAATCTTTTTCCCAAGTCGTTCTGACATCTCGTGTCAAACCACCTTTAACAATATTTATAATTAAAAAACCTTATAGCAAAGAGGTTCACTACTTAAGTAGCCTAAATAATTCCTAGTAACATTCGCTTTCTAAATTTTGAAAATTAAATTTTATATCAGTACCGTAAGTGTGGTAGATAGAAGGAAAGGTAGTAGGGAAGAGAGGAAGAGGCTACCAAGGCTAACATACTTGAGACATGTTAAGAAAAAGGTGTCTGTCATGACGTATAGGGAGGTCAAAGAGATGGCACTGGACAGAGACTAATGGAAAGAGTCGCATCGGATACACCGAGTTATTACTCTTAAATTCATGATGATGACCGTAAGTATTATACTTTCATATGCATTTAGTGAAAAGCTGTTATTTTAGAATTACAAACAGACACTTTTTTATTTATCTGTATAGAGTATAGATATAGATTTTTAAAGTAAACTTTATGTAATAAAATAATTTCCCCTATATTGCCCCTATCGTTCTGAGCGTGCTAATGTCTCATAATCATTGTCAATGTAGTGTATGATGGCAATGAGAAACTATTATAAGCTACGGTTCAGTACAGAATCCTCCACATACTTATTTGTGTCGGAACTTTGGACAAAAAACTTAAGCGCGGAGTGTGCCCTCGTCCATTGTCCTTGCGTGAGACAGATATAAGAGTTTATTGTTCTTTATGACGATGCTATACAGACCGTTAATAATAGGTGCCGTCACGAGTAATGAGCGAGCATCGAAAATAATGGGGTGGACAGCCTCATAAAATTACTACTGCGCATTCAAGGTCAGCGCTCATAACTCGTGCTTTCGTAGCAGGCGACTGCTCAAACCTCAAGGCCACCACGGCTCCTATGAATTGCTTTTGTGACAAATAACATCATAAAAAGTTAGTTAGGGACTAACATCTACAATTATTGTAATCATTCGCGAATGATAATATGAATTGCACCTAAGTGACCATTTTGTCATGTCGATGATTAATCATATTCGGATCACATTATGATTCTCCCAAAGTGGCCTTTTTAGACCTATTGCATACATACATACATATGCTCACGCCTGTATCCCATGGGAGTAGGCAGAGACCACCGTTTGCCACATGCTACGATCCTTACATACTTCTTTCGCTTCATCCACATTCATGCATCTCTTCATACACTTTCTTCGGTTACAAGTGCTCCGAATTTGACCTTTCTGAAAAATACTATTAATTTGGTCATAGTAGTTCTTCCTTGGACGCCCTCTACCGACACTTCTGGTCACATTCGCTCTATAAATTTGTTTCGTTAATCGCCTTTCTCTCATCCTTTCGATATGTCCAAACCATCTCAACATACTTTTTTCAATTCTGGTCACCACATCATTCTTCAACTTGCAGCTGTCTCTTATCACACTATTTTTCATACGATCTACAATGGTGAATTTAAATTATTTAGACCGAATTTACGAATTTAGACCTATTGCATTTAATTCAATTAGATGAACGCTTTTATAACTCAGCAGGCATCACAACAGGGTAACCGGAACATAAAACTAAATATGTGACATATATCTCGGCTGTTACCACCATATGGAATGGGGCTCTTCAATGACAGACAACAATGAACAACGTTTGATCTTTATTAGACATTATTTACACCATTTTACGATGACTACTTAAAAAAAAGTTGAAAACGAGCCGAAAGTGCCGAAACAGTAAAAAACAGCTTTCAATTAAAAAGATAGTGACAATGCTGCCAACTTTAAAGTAAAAATCTACACTTTGATATACGATAGTGTTGTTCGAACTTCATAGTAGCGGCAAAAAGCAAAGTGACACTTGAAAAAGGCGCGAACTAATATAAACAGGGGTTCTTTTTTTCTGGACAAAGGCCTCGGTGTTACAGCCATTGATTAATTTTGTAAATACTGTATGTTTATTTATGGAAGTTGACTTGTAAATCAGTTTAATCATCGTCGCGGCCGCTTTTCGCTGTTTGTGTGTGAGAATTACGAATGATGAATAATATCCATAGAGTTTTTATATATAAGAGCCGTGGTGGCCTTGAGGTTTGAGCAGTCGCCTGTTATTCAAGCGACGCAAGTTCGAATCCCAGCGGAGTCTGTATCAATGAATTTTTCTAAAAAACTTATGTACAGTGATTTCACACCACGTGCTTTACGCGACAAGATTCGCTGGCTCGAATGCTTTCCTTGATCACAAAATTCGTAGACTTTATAATCATCTTCGCTAATAATGATCTATAATTACGTCATACCTACTAATTATGCAAATATTCGCGGCAATTAAACAGGTGCTTATATTAAACATTCACACAAACCATTAGCATACATTTGCTTACATTATCCGCCATTTTGCGTTTAATATTTTTATCACCAAATTAACAAAATGGGAGCGGTCACGCTGCTAACAGTTTTGTTTAAGTATTTTTAGTACATAATTTAATTAGTTAACTAGGAAAGCATATTAGCTTACCTTTAAGTAATCTTGTAAGTTTACATCACTTGCCACGTCTGCTAAATATTGTGATCTATACAGATAAAAAAATTAAGTGTCTGTTTGTAATTCTAAATTAGCATTTTCACTAAAAGTATAATATGAAATAAAATACGCTGCAAATATAAAAAAAAATTCGTTGTGTGCCAGTTTGTTCCGGGTAAACTCCGAAACGTCTTGACCGATTTTATCGGGACTTTTGCCGTCAGATAGCTGATATTACAATGATTAAGGTACTAAGGCTACATTTAGTTTAAAAAATTGGATTCCACGAAATAAAGTCTACGCGGAGGAAACCGCGGGGCATAGATAGTATTCATTATTATTTAGTTGCCAAGTTTTCAAGATGGCAGCTGAGTTTCTTGCCGGTTCTACTCAAAAGGCTAGTTTCCGTACCAATATCATATAGGTAATCATTTTATCGACGTTCAAAACTGCCAGAGCCTGGACTGAATAAATAATTTCCATATTTTTTTTTACCAGGACCATCGTAAAACTGACGTATTATATTTAAAAGTGAGTGGTCCAGGAGAATAAAAATTGTCTATGGGTAATTCTTTGAAAGTGAGTGTTTTTGACTCATTAATATAGCGCACTTTTTTTTTAGTTTAAACATGTTATGTCCCCATGTTATGTCCCCATGTTATGTCCCCATGTTATGTCCCCATGTTATGTTATGTTATATAACATAATTATATCAAATGCACTGATGAGTATTCAGTACTTTAGGATTTAGATAGAAAAAAAAGTGTCTGATACATATAGCCATAATATGTAATAAAGAATGTTGACCAACTACTAATTATTTAAAAAAACAGATGCATTCCATAATTATTCATAATGACGTCACGCGCCAACTGTCTCCGATGACAGCGCGGGAAATGATTAAAAATGGCGGTCGACGCGGGGACAGTCACAAAACGATGATAACAGGGCATAACGAGCTCAATTAATCAGGACACGTGTAAACATTGCATTTGATAAATCCTCCAGCGGGCAGATACGAGGGGCATCTGTTATTTGATTTGGGTGATTTGTTTTAATGGTGCTAATTTAAAATAAACAGCATGTGATTGTTTGGTAACATGCCTTTATAGCTGCAATCTGTTGTGGCTGTATGATTTATGGCCCGTGACAACTTAAAAAACATTTCATTAAACAACTCGCAAATATATTTATATAATTTATTAGCCTTAATTTTATAATCTGTCAACACTCGACTTGAAAGTTTGTTCTTTACTAGCTGCGCCCTGCGGTTTCACCCGTGTACATTCAATTTAATTCCCGCGGAAATGAATATATTTTTTTAATAATAAAAGTAGCCTAAGTAATTCCTTGTTACATTAGCTATCTGCCAGTAAAAGTCCAGTTAAAATTACCCGGAACAAATAGACAGAGAATATATTGATTTTTTTAGGTCAGTACCGAATATACTTTCATATGGATTTAGTGAAAAGCTGTTATTTTGGAATTATAAACAGACACTTCAATTTTATTTATCCGTATTATAAAATGCAAATAAAATCTAAATGTATACAAGATTTAGATTTAATTAGCATTTTATAATCTGTCAACACTCAACTCTAAAGTTTATCCTTAAAAAAAAGAAAAATTTTTTTTAGCTTTTTGTCGCAATAAAAAATATATTTCATCGAACGATCTTTAATTCCTAATGTCTGTTGAAAATAGTTTCATTACCACATCAAACTTTTACAGCATTTGACCAATTGTCTTTTACGATGTATTGAATTTTCACGATTCTCCTTCGAATTAAGACATTACAAGTCTGTTTACGTATTGAAAACAAACTGACGATGTTTGATGAATCCGTTTATATCGTGATAAAGCTAAGGGTGTGAGACATCAAAATGATTAATGGTTTCTAAAAAAACATGATTTTTTGTCTATGGTTTAGTTTATTTCCATACCAAATCTGTGTTCTGACTCATCATCCCCTGGCCTTATTCCATAGGTAGATTGTTGGGTACTTGATTCAACCCGATGTGGCTCCATGTTAGTCACAATCATCTTATTAACTCCTTATCCGTTATGTGCGCCTGGTACTTCGTGTACCATAATCATCATCTCCCTTGCCTCATCCCATACATTGTTGGGGTCGGCACTTAATTCAACCCGATGCGGCTGATGACCTGATCAAACCGTTACATACGAACATACAATTCTGCCTAAATCGCTCTTGCGACTATTTTACAATAAATATTTTTATCATTATTTAACCTAGCCGTGGTGGCCTTGAGGTTTGAGCAGTCGCCTGTTACGCAAGCGACGCGAGTTCGAATCTCAGCGGGGCCTGTACCTATGAGTTTTTCTAAAAAACTTATGTACTGTGATTTCACACCACGTGCTTTACGGTGAAGGAAAACATCGTGAGGAAACCTGCATATTTATGAGAAGTAATTCAAAGACGTATGTATAGTGCCTGAGACGGCGATAGACTCACCATCTGTCACGTTGGCACTTAATCAAATTCGGTGAAAAGTGGGTGTTGTGATAACAACACCTCTGCCTACCCCTTCGGGGAATTCAGGCGTGAGCATATGTATGTATTATTTAAACTAGTAATGTCTGTTCCATTCCAGATTATCAGGCGAAGTAAACACCAGCCCTTGCGAGTCGGAGTCCACGTCAAACTCGCCGCCATCTTTGCTGCAAGATGCTACACTACCAGCGTTGCTAGTCTCTGGAACGTCGACGCTGTTCCAGAACACGACGTCGACAAGTTCAGCATTGAGTTCCGCCGTCGACGGTCTATGCTTGCCTGGTACTGAGGACAGTTTGAACACATGCGCAGTGGGCTTGTCTCTGCCTTTGACCACTACTGGACTGTGTTCCACCTCGTCCACGTCTGCTGTCGCCTGGTTGATGAATGAGGATAGCGCGGGTGAGACATGCAGAGTTACAAAATAGGTTTGCGCACATTCGTTATACAGCATTTTTACTGCAATCGAAAAGTATTTCATTTCCAGATCAGATTTTAGCTAGGAAAATAAATTTCTTGAGGCCTACCTAAAATTATCCTTTCAAGAATCAGACCAAAATTATAGATGATGAATATTTTTTTATCTTAAAATTTTTAGTTTTACGTAGGTACACTGACCTTCACATCGTCATCTTTAAATGAAAAGCCCTAAAATCAAACTCCAATTAATATTAAAAATGGCCCTTTTTCCACCAGGTGGTGTCAAAAGTGAAGTGCGCAGCCCAGGGCTGTGCGAAGCAGACGTGCCGCTCTACGGGGAGCCCCTGCCCTACGATCAATCTGCGCTGCCCTACCAGTACTATAATAGGTTGGTAATTAGGTACCTCCGTAGTGCGAGTTTTCTTAATATCATCATCGTCATAAGTCTTAAGTCATCTCGTTGACGTAAACGCAGATTTGTATGTGCTCACAATAGTGTCATATTTAGGCCGACAGACGGCGCTGTTTCGATCCTATACAAATCTGATCCTATGAAAAATTCGCACTAGGCCCTCTGATTAAGGTCTGTTAGAAGTAAAATGTTTGTCGAATAACAATAGATTACCTATTAAATGCGTTACATTCCAATAAAAAAAAATATCTGATCCGATCTTTTAAATGTGTGACTAACGCCATCTAGTGAAAGATCTATGCAACATTATGAATCCTTGGAAATTATCGACAAAATCTTGATAAAACTAAAACAACGCAACTATTTTTCATTCCTATTTCACTAAAACTACAGAACTGCTATAGAATAAAAGCTTAAGTCGTAACAAATCCATGATAACTTATAATAATTAGATTACAGTTCAATGAACTACAGGATATTAAGAGAAGCCTTCAAAATGCGAATGCTCTTTTGAGGCTTGATTAGGCAATTCTTTAGAATACCGACAATTAATTGAATAAGACGGGCAGGTTTCGTGACGTATATATACATATATATTTCTTATATATATAAATAATATATATAAGAAATGCCTGTTTGTGATTTCCTTCCTTCCTTTATTTATTTAATATCGATGAGCTTCATTAAAACTATTCCGCCAATGTCAAGTGATTGTTGAGAAAAATATCTTGTAAATTGTTAAAAATATGTGGAGGAACCCATTGGATTCCTCGCTGTCAATTTCAAAATAACAGCTTTTCACTGAATGCATATAAAAGTATATACGGTACAAAAAAATCTCTGTCTGTCTGTCTGTTTGTTCCGGCTATTCTCCGAAACGGCTGGACCGATTTTAACGGGGCTTTGACTGGCTGGTAGCTGATGTTACAAGGAGTAACTCCAAACAAAACCAAAAATTACAACTGCAAATTCAAGGTTAGCGCCGAAACTCGTGTTGGTATTACACGTGTAAAAATATGCGCACGCCATCCCATAAGGGTCCCCGAAGGGGTAAAAAGAGGTGTTGTAGCAACAATACCCACATTTCACCAAATATGATTAAGTGACAACGTGACAGAGGGTGAGTCCATCGCCGTCTCAGACACTTTACATACGTCTTTGAATTTCTTCTCACACATATGCAGGTTTTCATCACGACGTTTTCCTTCACCGTAAAGCACGTGGTGTGAAATCACTGCACATAAGTTTTTAGAAAAACTTATTGGTACAGACCTCGCTGGGATTCGAACTTGCGTCGCTTAGTTCGGCGACTGCACAAACCCCGAGGCCACCACGGCTCTCACTTAAGTATTACACGTGTGGAAATTCATCAAAATACCACTAATAACTTGACAACAGTCCGATGATAACGACACCTAATTAATTTATGTCCATGCTGTTAACAGTCATACATGATCACGGGGGGTCCTTCGAGTATCTGTTCCAAAGCGAGTCAATATTTATGAATTAATGTAATTAAACTATTTTAAACGATGACTTGATTCTGATGTCATCTTATTAATGAATAATTAAACATATTTGTGTAAGTGAAACAGAATTAAACGTTCTTTGTTTTAAAATTAGCTCCTACTCTTTCTATGATACGGATTTAAAAAGAGATGGACGTAGTTTTAGTTCGAGTTTAAGACGAACGAAGCCTAGACTTCGTTTAAACCACGTTTTGTAATAGGGGGTTACTGAAAATTAAAAATATTTATTCAGTTTAGGCCCTTGGGCCTTATCATAACCTCATATTACCATGTGTAGTTTAACTCTTATTAGGAGACAGATATATATGACGTGTATAAGTCTGTCACTGTCGCACAGCTGAACTAACATTGCAATAAGAGCTCATGGTCGGGCCCTGATACGCACTTATGAATGTCGAAAATTTACCACTTCAGACACAAAATTTCTGAAAAGAACCGGCAAGAAACTCAGCTCAGCCAGGCATCATGTACATTTAATCGAACCAATATAAAACCATGTGAAACCATCTTACAAAAATCAAATTCGACATCAGGTATAAATATTCACCATACCAGAGATATTTACAAGTGTTTGCATACCATGTATTTGCGAGGAGCTACTTGTGCAAAGTGATTTGATTAGTTCCATATATCCTTGTCATTTATATAATATGTATATTCTTCATCAATACAGTGTTGACATGATTATCCTCTTTGTGTTCAGCATGCAGCAGTATGGTAGCGGCAGCGCGTCGTCCTACGTCAGTCCCTCGCTGTATAATCAGCCTTACGCTGCATATCCGCCTACGCACAACACTACTAATAGGTAATTGTATTATTTTACATTGCTGCCCACGTGCAAGGCTAGGGACAATCAACAGATAGGTACCGACCTGCCTACTCTGGCTTTAACTGGGTTCTTTCTGGGCCCATTTCTAATGTACCTCGCGTTTAGCCCACTTCGAGATCCTCACCTCTATTTTCATAGTGCATGTCCATATGCCTAATATTTATGACCTATCTAAACTAATATTTACACAGGTCGTCGTGCAAAGCGACGCCGACGTACCTTAGTGCGTACGGCGTTAGTGGGGTCGGGAGTGTTCCCAGCACTGGGTTTGGGGCCCAGCCCTCGCCCTACGCCTATTCTTCCTACAATGGCAGCTTAGCACAATCGTTTCCTACAGCGCAGCAGGTAATTTTTTTATATATCTTATAGTGATATGGTTCCAAAACCTTGAGGTTTTGAGTAATTCCTAAATGTGCAATATTTTGTTTTTAGGATTACAGCTATGCGACGGGTTACGCGGATCATAATGTGGCCCAATATAGTGGGTACTATGCGACTCCTAGTTATTCCCCCTACGTCAGCTCGCCCAGCAGTAGCGGCAGTGCTGGCCACACCTCCTATCATTTGGGAGGCGCATTATCAGGTAAATGTTACTTAAATAAACAGTAAAAATTATCAAATTTATCAACGAGAATGCGGAACACAGTCGTAAACGAGAACAAACTTACTGATAGATATGTCATTTTTGACGTCTATTCGTCAACTTGTGTTCCATAGCCGCAAACTGGTGCTCCGTTCAGTGACTGCTGTCTCTTTCGTTCACACTGGATGCAATACACTATTGCTACGCGGTATGCTATAAATGTCAGCAATACAATAATCTTTTAATGGAAAACGCCAGTTTTGTATACAATTTTTATTTGACTGACAGTTAATGGAAATAATGTTGATTCTTTAATTAAAATTGTTGTGGAAAAATACGATGAGTCTTTGATATAGTTTACTGTTTTTTAGTTTATATTTAACAACGATACATAGTGCCTTTACTTGTATAAAATGAATAAAGAAAACGATAATTATCTTCCGAATAAACGAAGGAGACAGAATAGTGTCTCAGACGAGGAATTAATAAACAGGGCTAATAATTCTGATTATTGGTCGGAATCTGATAGTGATAATGGTATGGGAATGATTTATTTAAAAGAAATTGGTCTATTACATGTTTTACCAATACTGGCTACGGTTTGTTTTGCTTATTCCATACAATTCTATGATTGTTTTCATAACTGTACCCTTTGCCTGTAGCCTTTACTGGGCTCTCAAGTTATAAGCTCCCTAACATGTTTAAACAATAAACAGCGTAACAGCAAGTGCAACATTATTTTTAATTCGAAGAAAATAGTGTGTTGCTAGGGCTCATAGGGTACTGATACCTCCATCATTTCACTATGTATGAATGCTTGAAAAGGGATAGAAGTATAAAAATTAGTATGACATTTTTTTCAGATTCGCCATCTTCAATGTTGCCATCAATAAATGATGCTAGTCCACTGTCCCCAATCAAGTCTGAAATACATCCAGCCAATAGAAGATGTCGGGAAAACTCTGGGTAAGATATAGTAGCTGTAATGTTACTCACGAGAGTCTGACTGATATAATTTTTTTTAATACAGTAATTGTTGAGTTTCTTGCCGTAGGTAACATTTATAATCATGTATAATGTATTTTTGTGTCCTTCTGACGATTTGAAAGTACTTTGTAAGAAGTCTAATCAAATAAAGATATTTTGAACTTTGAACTAATCCAGACTACCAATTTTCCTCATAAAAGGGTCATCTGTCTGTTAGCATAGCTGGACAGATTAAATAATAAGACGGTATAAAGCTGTGACTTAGGTAAAAAAAATTTGATTGTGTGGAATACAGCCATCCTTTATTATAATCGTTTAATTTATCCTTGTTATTCCAGTGAAAGCACAGCAAGTAGATCCCGAGGGCGAGGTAGAAGGAACACATCATCCTCTCCAGCACAACACGTCCCAGAGCCAGCCACAGACAGAGTGTTCATCTGGGACCTGGACGAGACTATCATCATATTCCACTCATTACTCACTGGGACATACGCTACTAAGTACAGTAAGGTAGTTACACTTTTTAATCTAGAAACAATGAATATACATTTAAAAAAAAAGGGTTCCCCTGACTTTTTTCTAGTCATAGTAAGGTGACGTCATCTAGTAGATTGTGACCTTTTATACATATGATTCGCTGACCCCTAAGAATAATAGGATTTCGTTTTATATAGAATGAAGCCGTGGTGGCCTCGGGGTTTGAGCAGTCGCCTGCTACGCAAGCGACGCAAGTTCCAATCCCAGTGGGTCCTGTACCAATGAGTTTTCCTAAAAAACTTATGTATAGTGATTTCACATCGTGAGGAAACCTGCATATTTCTGAGAAGTAAATTCAATGACATATGTAAAGTGTCTGAGACGGCGATGGACTCACCCTCTGTCACGTTGGCACTTGATCAGATTCGGTGAAATGTGGGTGTTGTTACAACATCTCTGCTTACCCCTTCGGGGACTCGTCTGGGATGGTGTGATGATATATATTTTATTTACTTAATTTTTTTCTGTGTATCCCAAATTTGGAAACCTTGTTCGAAACAATGTTGTAACATTCAGGATGTTTGGTCTTTTCTAGTCATAGTAAGGTGATGTTAGCTAGTAAATTGACTCCTTCTTTATCTCTGATTAATTAAACCCCTAAGAATAATAGGCATTTTTTATATTTACTACAATTTTATTTTATGTATCCCAAATTTGGAAACCTTGAAACAATAATTTAATATTCAGAATTTTTGATCTTTTGGAATCAAACCCATGTTGGCCTGGCCCATAATAGTTAAACATCGTAATTTTTTCAACTTTCCTAATAAATGACTGCAATATTTGTTTTAACATGCATATGAATATCTACTTCTTCTTGCGGTGCCTCTCCACTAATGGAGGTTGGCCGTCAGCTCCGCAAATTTGTCCTTATTTTTTGCAAGCTTAAACAAATCTTCGACGCTGTTTATCCCAGTCTATTGCCTTAGGTTTCGGAGCCATGATAACTTCCTCCTTCCGACTCGATATGAATATAACCTGTATAAATTCGTACATACATATTATATTCAGGATTTCTCCTTCCTTCTTTCCTTTCTCCCAAGATCCTTATTAAGGATTAAGTGCAATCGCGACAGATGATGAGTCTATCGCCGTCTCAGGCTATACATATGTCTGTGAATTACTTCTCAGACATGTGCAGGTTCTCAGACACGTGGTGTGAAGTTACTGTGCTCAAAAATCACTGCCACCGTAGTATAATGACTATAAAAGTAATTTATTGTAATTTTTTTCTTTCCAGGACACGCAGCAGATAGTTCAGCTGGGTTTTAGAATGGAAGAGATGATATTCAGTTTGGCCGACACACATTTCTTCTTCAATGACGTAGAGGTGAGCTCACTTTGTAGCTACAGTTAAACAATTTATAAATATTACACTCTAGTGAACGTCACACGGCTTAACCCGCGTAGTTCCCATTCCCGTGGGAGTACCGGGATAAAATATAGCCTATGCTAATCAGTGATAATGTAGCATTGAAATGGTGAAAGAATTTTTCAAATCGGTCCAGTACTTTTTGAGTTACAAACATACTTACAGACAAATCTTTCCTCTTTATAAATATTAGCATAAATTGACCTCAGGACTAGTACAGTTTCATATACCACAGCGACGCCATTCTATTCCTCGCCTTACAGGGTACATTCAATTTGACAGAAAACTAAAAATACTAAGTAATATAAATGTTACCGCTGGGTTCGGCAGATTCTTGTACTGAGAAGATAAGAGAGATTCCGTTGTACCCTATCTCCCTCAACGGGATTCGTTGCAAATGCCGCCCCGTGCGAGTCATGGCGTATGACGCGCGATGTGTGTCACGAAATATTTAGTCCCCGCTATTGAAATCAAATCAAATCAAATCAAATCAAAAAGTTTTATTCAATATAAGGGACACTTGGAACACTTATTGAACGTCATTTTTCTTACGTTAACTTAAATTAATTTACTACCGTTTCCAAAAGTAAGCCTGTCAGGAGAAGAAACGGCGAAACAAACTCCCCGGTTTTTTTTTTTTTACATGTGTCCCTTCTATATACATAGGGTTGTTTAAGTACATTTCAATGGAAGAGTGAGCAACTCATTGCCCTGTTTGGCTATCATCAATATACTCAGTTACACTATAATATGCTTTTTCACAAAGTTTCTGTTTTGAAAGGCCGAGTTCCCTTATTTTTTTAAAGTTTGAGAAGTAATTCAAATATATAGTATAGTGCCTGAGACGACGATAGACTCACCATCTGTCTCAGTCGCTTAATAATCTTCGGTGAAAAGTTGGTGTTGTTATTACAACACCTCTGCCTACCCCTTCTATGTTTTTTTAAGCAAGCTTATCCCGTTTGCCAGGATTGCGACCAGGAGCACATAGACGCGGTGGCTGCGGACGACAACGGCCAGGACCTATCGGCCTACAACTTCGGGGCCGACGGCTTCCATGCGGCCGGCGCCGCGCCCGGCGTGCGGGGCGGGGTCGACTGGATGAGGAAGCTGGCCTTCCGATACAGGAAGATCAAGGATACTTACAATAACTATCGGAATAGGTAAGCACAATAAATACTTACGAAAAAGATCCTCACGATGTTTTCCTTCACCGTAAAGCACGCGGTGTGAGATCACTGCACATAGGTATTTAGAAAAACTCATTGGTACAGGCCCCGCTGGGATTCGAACTTGCGTCGGTTGCGTGGCAGGCGACTGCTCAAAACCCACTGCCACCCCTGTACCAATGAGTTTTTCTAAAAAACTTATGTATAGTGATTTCACACCACGTGCATGTTTCTATGAATGACGTATGTAAAGTGTCTGAGACGGCGATGGACTCACCATCTGTCTTGTTGGCACTTAATCATCTTCTGTGAAAAGTGGGTGTTGTGATTACAATACCTCTGCCTACCCCTTCGGGGAATACAGGCGTGAGCATATGTATTTTCAAAAGTAACTAATAATTATTTTTTCTGATTTTTAATGGTCTTTCTTTGATCTCAATTCGTATTCAATCGATCAAAATTTGGAGTTCAAAAAAAAAAAGATCCACACACATTTAGAAAAAAAAAAATTTTTAAACAGATCTATATTTTATGCCATCTCTCCCATACATTGACAGAATTCCTACTAATAACCCTGCTAATGTTAATAAAACCTTACATCGTAAAATATAAAATAACAATTGGTCCAACAGTGTGGGCGGTCTCCTGGGTCCAGCGAAGAGGGAGCAGTGGCTCCAACTGCGGGCAGAGCTGGAACAAGCCACCGACAACTGGCTCACACTGGCTTGCAAGTGTCTTAACATGATCAATTCAAGGTAGTTTTTAAGTTTCTTTACTGACTTTGTAAAAAAGAGCATGATATCTATACAGGGTGCTTAGGCGTAAATTTTTAGCACGGCTTCGGTAATTCTCAACTTAAAAAAAATAACTGTTTTTTTTTCGTTCTTCTACTGTCTGTTTATTTTTGGGGTTAAGTGCTTATTAAAGACTTATGTGGTTTTATTAAATAAAAGTAAGCTTAAGTTACTCCTTGTAAAATAAGCTATCTGCTAGTAAAAATCCCGTTAAAATCTGTCCAACCGTTTCAAAGATAACTCGGAATAGACAGAGAAAAAAACATTGAATATTAGTTTTTTAGGTCAGTACCGTATATACTTTCATATGCCTTTAGTGTAAAGCTGTTATTTTGGAATTAAAAACGGACACTTCAATTTTACTTATTTATATAGAATATGTATGTTTTTAGAGAGAACTGCGTGAATGTATTGGTGACGACGACGCAGCTGGTGCCGGCGCTCGCTAAGGTATTGCTGTTCGGACTGGGCGGCGTGTTCCCCATAGACAACGTGTATTCTGCTACTAAGACTGGTCAGTACGCTAAGTAGGAACATTCGAATCATAATGTGTCTCGTTTAACCCGCTTTGAATTAATATTAAAAAATAAAACTAAAAAAATATTTCTCAGCTACTCTTTATAACATCACCTAGTGATAGTCCCGTTATTTTTGGTCCGCCTGTGTCAGAATTCGTCGGAACATACAGACAGACAGACAGAGAAAAATTAAAAGCAATGTTTTTTCATACCGTATATATATATTTTCATAATTATACATTTACTGAAAAGCTACAGACACTTCAATATTTATCTGTACGAATTATTCACGAGATATTCTCTACGACTATATATATAAAATACTAGCGGACGTCACGCGGTTTCACCCGCGTAGTTCGCGTTCCCTTGGGAGTACGGGGATAAACTAAAGCCTATGTTACTCGCTGACGATGTAGCTTTCCAATGGTGAAATAATTTTTGAAATCAATATACAGTAGTTTTTGAGTTAATTTGTTACAAAAATACAATACTTTCCTCTTTATAATAGTAGTATAGAAGACCAATATCATGTAACGCCATCTGTTGTCAAATAGCAAACACTAAATACACATTTACGTTATCGACGACGCGAGTGACATCTGTTGTCGAGCAGCTAAAACTTTTATATTTGAGATCAAAGAAAACATCTTGGGGACATTAGCATCTCTGAAGAAATTCAAAGACATGTGTATAGTGCTTAAGACGGCGATAGACTCATCTTCTGTCACGTTGGCATTTAATCATATTCGGTGTAATGCGTGTACATAATATTTATTTTCTTTGCAGGTAAAGAAACTTGCTTCGAAAAAATAAAGCAGCGATTCGGCGAGCGTTGCACGTACGTCGTGATAGGCGACGGACAAGATGAAGAGGCTGCCGCGAAGGCGAAGAACTACCCCTTCTGGAGGATATCCAGTCATTCAGACATCGCCGCCTTGTACAACGCCCTGGATATGGGCTTCTTATGATTTCATGATGCCCTGGTACACGCTGAGATACTATTTGGAAAATGTTACGTAAATAATCGAAAATGTACTATTCAGATATATGGGCTCCTTTTATCGCATGTTATCCTGGTATACGATGCAATTTAAGATTTGATCTTCCTACTAGATAGGATCTTATGACTTCATGATGCCCTGGTACACGCTGAGATACTGAAAAATAATACGTAAATATCCGAATAATTGGTTTTTCAGCTCCTTTTATCTGATGCTCTCCTGGTACATGCCAAGTATTTTTTTTAGTATATGAGAATTTTGATCTTCTAGCCAGACGGTCTAATATAAAAGATTCTTATGATTTCCTGTTACCTTGGTAAATGTTACTAAGGTTGATTAATAAAACTGTTGCTATACAACGCACTAGATATTAAGTTCTTATGCCTTCATGCTGCCCTGGTACATCGTATCTGGATTCAAAATATTTTAATGATAACAATTATACTCAAATCAGTAAATTTGTTCAAATGATTTATTTATTCAGTCAAAATGTGAACTGTAGATCATTTTCAAAGAACAATTTGACAAATTATTCTTCGTAATATAAGTAAGTACCTAGGCTCAATAAAAAGTACATTTTTAAATATAATTTAGCTGCGAGCCGTATATTTAACACACAATATTCATTTATTTAACTTAGTTGTAAAGCTCAAAGTTAGCTCAAAACGACGCGAATATAATACAAAAATATATATTAATGTTTGTACATAATTAATTATATTGTAGACAATCTACGGATCTTATTATTTCATTCCTACTATATAAGATTTGTACATATGCTTTAGTAGAAATATATTTGTATGATATTTGTAAATTTTAATTCAAACGCCTTTGTACATAACTATACATACATGTGCGAAAATAGTGTGTGGTAACTAACTACAGACAGACAGATGACTACCGCTTATAACTCGTGACGGGACATACAGGGCCAGATAAAGTAACAGTATCCTCAAGTGAGAGGGAATGATACCTTGTCTAGGCCCTGTATACTGTACCCCTATCACGGGTTTGCCACCGTCTATACTCGCTAGCTTCTCCGCCGAATATTAGTATGAGAAATTGTGCAGCGACTCCCAGCGGTGACGTGAAGAACTAAAATATCACATACAAATATTACGAGTGACGCTAGCGAGTATAGGTTACGAAAACGGTGGCTACTCGTGATAGGGGTACTGAACAGTTTTTTAATTGGTCCATTGTTGAACATATGAGTCACAAGCGTTAAAAAGAATAATTTTATGTTTAAAAAATTTGTATGTGGTCTTCAAAATTCCCCATTGCCCCAATTATAAGTTTCAACAAGTTCGAACGTCGTCGCGTTTGCGTTATGTATGGAGACGTATAACTTCCTACACTCGCCGCTTGGGGCTCTTTTTAAAGTTCCCATACAAAATGATGAAAATACGTAGGCGATATCGTCCACGTTAAAACATGTTGAAACCATTTAAACATTACATATGGAAGCTAGTTGTGTACAAAGGCATCAATATTAAACAATTCCACCATTTTGTTATTATACATAACTGTTCCTGCTAAATAAGCACAATTTTATGCTAACTCAAAATATTGTAATATACAACTTTTAATATTTGTGTAAATTATATCAGCTGACATTTTTCTCATGTAGTCCTTTTATCACGTAATGGACTTCATAAAATGTTTCACCATTGGATAGCTACATCATCAGCGAGTAATATAGGCTTTATTTTATCCCCGTACTCCCACGGGAACGGGAACTACGAGGGTGAAACCGAGTGACGTCCGCTAGTAATATTATAAAGTGGAAAACTTTGTTTGTTTGGTTTAGGCTCAAAAACTACTGGACCAATTTCAAAAATTCTTTCACCATTGGATAGCTACATCATCAGCGAGTAACATAGGCTTTATTTTATCCCCGTACTCCCTAGGGGACGGGAACTACGCCGGTGAAACCGCGTGAGGTGCGCTAGTTTCAGATATAGACATTTGTTCTGCATAGAATTAGTTCCATGGGTGGCTGTATTTCGCGGAACCCTAATATCCTTGTACATTAGCTATGTGCCAATGAAAGTCCCATAATGATGAAACAGACAGACACACGGACCAAAAGAGAGAAATATATATTTTTTAGATCAGTACCAACAATTTCTAAAAATATTTTTTTTAGAACAGTACCTTATATACTTTCGCATGTTTTAGTGAAAGCTGTTAATTTGGAATTACAAACAGACACTTTATTATATTTATCTGTATAGATATAGATGAGCAGATTATTGAAAATGCTTTATTTACCAGGACATCGGCCGCGTTCAAGGGATTCAGAAACTGAAATCTTGGCGTTGGCGTTGTTATGTATGTACGTAGTTATGACGCTTACCATCATATTATAAGGAATCTTAATGAATACTTATTAGCATTAAACAAGATGTCAAAAAATATGCTTTTTAGCAAAAAAATAAAATGTCACATCGCGGTTTGTAATTGATGTTGATTTAAATTGAACCTTATCACAAAACATGGTTCAAACGAGGACTAGATTAAACTGGGACTTAAACTATGTCCATCCCTTTTTAAATCCATACACAGAAAGAGATGGACATACTTTTAAACCAAGGGGCAAGGACGTTAATTTTATTTCAACAAAAAGCTGGTGTAATTTATACAATATTCCAACTCTTCTGTAACACAAAGACTATTTTCACTTATCGGAACTTAGGCAATATATTAAATGATAATTATCGTAAATTGTAAATAACGTTTCAGTTTTACATAAATTGAAACATAGCTTAGTGTCCTAGTGCTATCCAATTGTAAATAAAATTATATATTATTTCAAAATTTTTTGGTAATTTTATTATGTACCTCATCTTCGCCCTGTCCTTATCCCATACATTGTTGTGGTCGGCACTTGATTCAACCCGATGTGGCTGATCACCTGATTTTTATACGAAGCGACTGCCATCTGACCTTCGCAACCCCTTTAACGAGGAAAATCTGTGATCCGACTAATGTAACGATTGCCAAAGATGATAAATTGGCAACCGGGACCGACGGCTTAACGTGCTCTCCGAGGCACGGAGGGAACTCGGGCGGTCCCCCATCCAATTACTGGCTAGGCTTAAGGTTGCAGCTCCTCTTAGTATGTACCTAACACCATGAAAAGAGATATGTATGTACGTCTGTACCTCCACTTTACAGAAGATCACAGCCATATAATTATACTATAGAATAGAAGTGCAGTGATTTCAGGCGTGCTTTACGGTGAAGGAAAACATCGTGAGGAAACCTGCATATGACTGTGAAGTAAATCAAAGACGCATGTAGAGTGCCTGAAACGACCAAGGACACACCATCTGTCATGTTGGCACATAATTATCTTGTGTGAAAAGTGGGTGTTGTTATTACAACACCTCTGCCTACCCTTCGGGGAATATAGGCGTGAGCATATGCTTAGAGTAGTGTTGTGTTCCTGCGGTGAGTAAAATCGTCAGTAATCCATGGGGGATGGGAGAAGCTGGGCTAGCTATGGTGAAATCCTGTCTTTCGTTACGTTTCTACTGTAGGTATGCGCGATGCGTTCTTTAGCAATATTAGGACATATTATATTTAACAACGAACAAATTTGACATTGATTTTAAGATCTATGTTAACAACCTATTTATTAAGAGTAATGACGAAGGAAAAAGTCTGTTTTTGAAGATATAGAAAAACATTTACTCAAAAGTGTTTTTAAAGTGTAGCAACACCGTCACTAAGTAAGGTAACGGCACCTATGTTGGACGCGGACCAGTGATGGACATTTTTTGATCTTCTACCAAAATTAAACAAACGCGCAGTATTTTTTTTCAAATGTCAATATGTTGTGCCAGTATTTTAGCTGTCATAACAAATGTTTTTGACTACTGACACCCATTTTGATTGCGGCCATAACGGTTGTGAGTTTCGCGGTGTCATTTGGTGTCGGGAATCGTAATTTATCACTAGAATCGCGATGTAGGTACACTTATCTTATTTTGTGTCAGGTGTATCGTCGTTGTTGAAATTATTATTATTTAATGATTTATCAATAGAAATGCATCAATTTTATAATATAACCCATACTATAAATTATCATTTTAGCCCTAAAACACAACACTGGATTTTTACTGTCCATTACTGGTTTCTAAGTAGGAGTGTTGTTTATTTATATTATTTCATTGTACTAAGTACTAAATTGAAATTAAACATTAAATTCTGATTAAGAAAAGAGCTTATAATTTACCTCCAAATGCTTCAGAATGTATGGTGAATAATAAAGAAATTACAGAGCAAATATGAAAAAAAATCGCTTATACTGTCCATGACTGGTGACTTTACCTTATCTATTTTATTTATTTTTTGCTGTCACTAGCCACGCCGTTGCTTAGTAACAATGAATAGTCAAACTTTCAAAGTGATCGCAATTATTCACAGCAGTGATAATTAAACAACAAAATGAAAACCTTAGTAAACACAATATTGTTCGACGTCTCCAAGAATGAGTTGTTTAAGATAAATGAGAACTACAAAATGCTGCATAGGAAACTGAAATCTACATGGAAAGTTATGATGTAAGTAATGACAACAGTATACCAACACATTCAGACCACACAACAGAAAATTACGTTGGGGTCTGATTGAAATGCCAATTCTGAATATATTCAATGTTTATTTTATAATCTGCGCGTGATTGGAATGGTACAGTCTGATAAATCAGATTAGAGAAATAACTATTTAAAAGCGTCTTTCATAATCCATTCTTTAAAGTCTCATTTTCTTGGGACTCGACTTAAGACAAAATGAATCTGACGAACGCTAGAAATCAGCAGGTCTTAAATGGCCACTTTGGGAGAATCATAATGTGATCCGAATATCATCATCGAAATAACAAAATTATCACTTAGGTGCTATTCATATTATGATTTACGAATGATTAATATTTCGCAATTCACCTGTTACACCCTATCCTATGAAGATTCCTAAAATGGTCCACAAAATATGAATTGCTTTTGACAAATAGCATTATAAAAAGTTAGTTAGGAACTAACATATAGAATTATTGTAATCATTCGTGAATCATAACATGAATTGCACCTATGTGATCAATTTGTCATTTCGATGATGAAAAATGAAGTAAAATCTGATTTTGGTAAAATATGGTTCTAAAAACAGCTATAGATAAAGCGTATGACACCCCTAGTGCTGAGCAAATCTTAAGCTGCAATATCGGCTTGCCTTCAGGCGGACTCGTGCCGTCACGAGCTATGAGCGCTGACCTTAAATGTGCAGTCGTAGACATTTAAGAAATATGCGCTGTAATAATTTTATGAGTCGGTCTCTGTCTGTCTGTATGGCGTGACGCGAATACAATACGTCCGCAGTTACCCCCTCGATTTTCGCTGAACGCTTATAAGGTCACTAGAAAAAGTCCTCTTAGGGACAAGACCCTCAAAACTCATATCCTTATCAAAATTTTAAATTCACAAATTACTGGGATTCCAGTAACCGCGAGGAGCTCACTCCAAACGCTCTTCAAGATGTAAAGATCTTGGTAGTACCAGGGCCACAGAACGTGTTCACGGACGACGAGCTGGCGTGTATGAAGAGTATGGTGGAGAGGGGCGACTCTGTCCTTGTCGCCATGACCGATGGTGGCGAGGAGAGGATGAATACTAACATTAACTTCTTTCTTGAGGAGTTTGGGATCGTTGTTAATAATGGTATGGTTATTTGACAAAACAGGTTGGCACGTAATTAAGAAGATAACTTTCAAATAGAACTAGACTTTTCCCTAATCTGTGCTTTTGTCTAAGTTCAACACTAATATTATTTTTAATACTTCAGTAAAGTGCATATTGGAGGTAGCCTCCGGAGAGGTAGGCATTGGTATCCTTATAGTAAACCCACATTTAGCCAGTTTAAGCCTCTTGTAATAATAGGGGGCGAAACAACTGGACACTAACCCAGGCTCCGAGCTGTTACTGGGAAGTAATAGATGGAAAAATCCAACGACGCCTTGCGAGATGATCTATTGTCAGTCTCTCTAAGGCGTCCGACTGGCCTGTGACGATTGCCAAATATGTTACATTGACAACCAGGACCGAAGACTTAACGTGCTCTCCCAGACACGGAGGGATCTCGAGTAGTCACCCATCCAATTACTGGCTTGCGTTAGAGTTGCTCAACATCGCTAATCAAATGATACGCGCAATAGCAACTGTGCCACGAGCTCCTCGGTAATATGAATTAGACTATCATGGTAATAAGAGGTCATGGCCTCAAAACCTGGAGTTCCACAGCAGCGCTTGAGACCACAAGACCAGGACAGTTAGTAATCAAATACTTTTTCAGATTGTGTAGTTCGTGCTAAGTACCATAAATTCTACCACCCAAAAGAGTGCCACATATCGAACGGGATCCTGAACCGAGCAGTTACCAAGCAGCTGATGAAGATGCCGCATTACATCAGTGAATCTGATGATTATCTGTGAGTGGGTGTATTGCTGGCTGAGTGGATGGGGGCAAAGGTTTCAAAAAAGATATTTTTCTGTCTGAACCTGTCCCATTTTATTACAAACGGAAATGAAATATTATAGCGAATGTCTATGATTGCGGGTTTTGTAAAAATCGCTCACAAATCCTACTTTACACTATAAATGTGAAAGTTAGTATAGATGTTTGTAAGGTGGGTATGTAGGTACCTGTAGCAGCGTTTCTCCACTCGCTACATAGATGGCGTTACTCGTTAACAATTCCAAAGTTTGAGTACAATTACACGAGAACCTAAATCGCACAATAAGAGTTTTCAAGCGCATTGCAGTATGTACACAAGTTTTCAAATAGAACTGTTGGAGGCGGTTTTCACCAGGCCAGAAGGCCTTCTCTTTGCTGGGATGAAAGATCACTAGCTCTCTCCACATACCCACGCAAAAAACTACTGAATGGATTTTAATGAAACTTCACAATAATATAGCTTGTACATCAGAATAACACGTAAGCTGTAATTTATGGAGATATTGTCTGAACCTGTCCCAAATGTATTGATAAGTTAAATCTTTCCTGCGCGGAGTCGCAGGCACCATCTATTATTCCATATTACGCTTTGTGAAACAAGTTTTTTTTGTCATATACATAGATATTATGTCTTTGGCACAAACTCCGCCGGTTTTACACTCAAGCTTTTGTTATTAACTGCTGCATTAGTTGCTTCCAAGCCTAGTCATACGCGAAGAGTGGATAGTAGCTCATCTACATCATAATGTAAATAGCTTAATGTTTTATTAGGAGCTTGTTCAGTTTATATATGTATAAAGAGCCGTGGTGACCGTGGGATTTGAGCAGTAACCCTTTTTGCAGTCACCACAAGTTTGAATCCTAGAAGCCCGCACCAGTGAGTTTTTCTAAAAAACTTAAATGCAGTAATATCAACCCATGTGCTTAACGGTGAAGAAAATATCGTTAGGAAGCCTGTATATGTCTGAGAAGTATACAAGGACGTATGTATAGTGTCTGAGACGACGATGGATTCACCCTCTGTCACGTTGGCACTTAATTATATTCAGTGAAATGTGGGTGTTGTAATTGCAATACCTCGGCCTAACCTTTCGGGGCATACAGGCGTGAGCATATGCATGTTGATGTATAAAAGGGAGGAGCCCGCTACCCCTAACTTCGTATACCCGTACGGAGCGACTCTGACAGTCAAGAAGCCTGCAGCGGCCATCATGTCCAGCAGTGACGTGTGCTACCCCGTCAAGAGGCCCATAGCGGCCCTTTACACTTCTGATACTGGAGGTAAGGCATTATTGAATACTAGCGGACGTCACGCGATTTCACCCGCGTAGTTCTCGTTCCCGTTGGGTTACCGGGATGGAATATAGCCTATATTAATCAGTGATAATGTAGCAATTATTTGGGAAAATATTTTTTGAAATCAGTCCAGTACTTTTTGAACCAATTCATTACAAACATACGTGATCCAATACATGGCAATACAACGTTTCTGGGCACAGTTGTTATATAAAATATCTGATATTCCTAGCTGCAGCTTACCCGTAGGTTACAGCCCAACGAGCAAACATTTTAACTGGTTTAAAAATAATTATGAATGTAATTGGTACAGGAAAATTGTTCGTGATCGGCTCCGGTCACTTCTTCTGCGATCAGTACTTGGAGAGCGAGTGCAATGACCTGATCAGGGAGTTGGTGTTCAGTCACCTCGGGGGGTTGGCGGACATGCATCTCAACCCTGTCGACGTAGAGGACCCTGATGTGATTATTATACCTTTTTAGGGTAAAAAACGGGACCCCATTGCTACGACTTCGCTCTCAGCCTGTCAGTCTGTCACCAAGTCATCTCATATGGACCGTGAGATTGTTGAAATTTCACAGATGATGTGTTTCTGTTGCAGCTATAACAACGAATACTCAAATAGAATATCATGTTTAAGGAAGCTCATCATGGATATCCATCGTATGGACATCAAACGTGTTCTTTTGCCAGTTTTTCATAGACTTCAAAGAATTATTGAAGGAAGTGTAGTTGCGTTTATTGGAACGGAACTCTTTATGCGAGGGTCCGACTCGTACTTGACCGGTTTTTTAACGTTGAAAATCCGTTGTGAATACTTTAAACGAAGCTTAGAATAAGAAAACAATAATTTTCTAGTCACAAGAGTAATAAAAAATCGCAATCACCTTATTCAAAGTTTCTCGAACTTAGCTTACAAGTCTCATAGGATTAGAACTATTATACATTCATACATATGCTCACGATTCCCCGAAGGGGTAGGTAGAGGTGTTGTAATCACAACACCCACTTTTCACCGAAGATGATTAAGTGCCAACGTGATAGATGGCGAGTCCATCGCCGTCTCAGACACTTTACATACGTCATTGAATTACTTCTCAGAAATATGCAGGTTTCCTCACGATGTTTTCCTTCACCGTAAAGCATGTGGTGTGAAATCACTGTGCATAAGTTTATTTGAAAAAACTCATTGGTATAGGCCCCGCTGGGATTCGAACTTGCGTCGCTTGCTTAGCAGGCGACTGCTCAAACCTCAAGGCCACCACGGCTCTCGAACTATTATTTTGCAAAATTTCGCATTTTGTTCCCGTCTTCAGATCAATGAATACAGAACCCTAGGCGACACAGTCTGGTTAAGCCAGTTGCCGCTCCCCGAGCCAGCCACCGCCCCTCCACCCCGCCTCGCCCCTCTACACCCCCACGCCCTCTTCACGTGGAGACTGTTCTCACTCAACCTGGCGCAATGTGAGTATCCTTCCATTTATGAACGCCTGGTACATTTATTATCTATCTATACATCTATATAGATCAATAAAATTTAAGTGTCTGTTTGTAATTCCAAATCAACAGCTTTTCACTAAATACAAACTTACGTATAGACGGTACTTACTGACATAAAAAAAAATTAATGTTCACAAATTTTCTCTGTCTGACTGTTTTTTGCGGCTAATCGAACTCTGAAACGGGTGGAGCGACTTTAACAGGACTTTCAAAATCAGATAGCTGATGTAACAAGGAGTAGCTTAGGTTACTTTTATTTTAGTGAACGTTTTTATTATTAGATAATACTACGCGGGGCACGGGTAGTTAATATATAAAGCTAAGAAGTTTGCTAGAACGCGCTAATATTATGAACTACTGATCCGATTTGAAAATTGTTTCAAAGTTAGATAGCACATTTATTAAAGAAAGCTATTTGTTATAACATCATCACGGTAAGACCAATCGCAAGTTAAAGTTAACGTTAGCCCAAAGAAACTATTTCACGTGGACGAAATCACGGGTAGAAGCTAGTTTGTGGTATAAAAACTCCGTTTTTCCTAAAAAGTAGATACGCCATCTTCAAATTAATACGCAACGAAAATCGCCAACCTTGAAGTATGTCATAACCTATGCTTGGGGCACATAGGCAACGTTGGTCAGATGGTTAGTTTGTCGCCATTTCTTAGTCAGTAATTCACTCATAATATCTTTGAACATTTTGTGAGATTGGATCTTCTGCCACCGTCAAATAATTTTCACTCGACTACAAATGAAAAGGCATGCATACATATGCTCACGCCTGTATTCCCCGAAGGGGTAAGCAGAGGTGTTGTTTTCACAACACCCAATTTTCACCGAATTTGATTAAGTGCCAATGTGACAGATGGTGAGTCTATCGCCGTCTGAGGCACTATACATACGTCTTTGAATTACTTCTCAGAAATATGCACGTTTCCTCGCGATGTTTTCCTTCACCGTAAAGAACGTGGTGTGAAATCACTGTACATAAGTTTTTAGAAAAACTCATTGGTACAGGCCTCACTGGGATTCGAACTGGCCCCGCTGGGATTCGAACTTGCGTCGCTTGCGTAGCAGGCGACTGCTCAAACCCCGAGGCCACCACGGCCAGCATTTTTATAAAATCTATTCTGTTTCCAGTGCCAGAAGTACTAGGCTTGTATACCGCTATAGGAGTTAAACACGAGCCTCTGCGGTTGATCGCGCCACAGTTCGAGACTCCATTCCCGCCACTACAACTGGCAGTGAGTAAAAGTCTCAACTAACTTCTGTCGTTTATGATGGCCTGGTACACAGCGAAAACAAAAACATTCAAAGGTTTCGTACTAATTAGCAAACATTATACACAATAGCTAAAATACTACACATTTATACGTAGTACCTACTTTTAGTTTTTATATTTTATATCGACTTTTGTGCACTGGTGTCAAAATTATAAATAATTTTCTTGAAAAGAGTAATTACCGAGTTTCTTGCCAAGTTCTTCTCAGTAGAAGAAGAAGCAACCTTCCAAACCTGGCTGTAGCATGTATAATCCTGTGTAATCGTGTCGTTATGATGATTTGAAAGTATTTTGTTAAAAGTCTAATCAAATAAAGATATTTTGAATTTTATATACAAAGGAGACCATAATAAAAGGGAAAAATACTTTGCTGAAGTGGAGATGAAATTGAAATACCAAAGCCGATGTATTTTTTCAATGTTATAAACACATAAAATCCTAAAGGCGCAGTAAGAATCCAAGTAAACCAATTTCTGTTTACTTGCATATTTTCGTTACGTACAAAAGAATAATACATGCTCACCTACCTTATTCTACAACTGTATCTGACGAATCTCTCGGCAGATGGCACACACAATCACAAATATCCAGAAAATTAAATATATTTCGTCCCATTTTAGCACACGCGAACTTTTTTTTAATACTTCTAGCGTGGGTAGTTCGAATCACGTTACTAGCTGTTGCTTCCGCGCAAGCCGAAACCAGACTAACTGATTTAAGCTAGAATATTGCTCGGAAATTTGACAGATGACAGCTTAGCTCACCAAATGTCACTTGAGAATCTGATAAGTTATTCAAAGTCACTCCGGAGTTGATCCACTCTGATTATTTATGTGAAAATTGCAGGATACAAAAATATATATATATTTTTTTAAAAGCCAGCAGCAGTTCTAGTCATCTATATCTCTACAGATATATATCTATACAGATAAATAAAAATGAATTATCTGTTTGTAATTCTAAATAAACAGCTTTTCAGTAAATGCATATGAAAGTATATTATATTATAGTAACACTGTCCGTCTGTCTATCTGTCTGTTTGTTCCAGCTAATATCCGAAACGGCCGATCCGATTCTAACGTGACTTTCACTGGCAGATGTTACAATGTTACAAGGAGTACTTAGGCTTATTTAACAAAAAACATCAGTTTCCGCAAGCCATCCACGAAATAAAGTCTACGCGGGTAAACCCGCAGGGCATACATAGCTAGTATTAAATAAATGTGTTATGTATGTTAAATTTACATCAATGATTAGGTACTTAACACTTCCTACTTCTGGATATTTTATCAGAAAGCCATCAAGATGAACCACTCGATATACCCATTGTTTCCCTACTCCAGGTGTTCCCTCCCACGTTCCGGGAGCCACCTCCTCCTCCGCTGGAGCTGTTCGACCTGGACGAGGCGTTCAGTTCGGAGCGGTCCCAGCTGGCCAGGCTGACCAATAAATGTATGCAGCCACACGGCAAAATAGGACAAGGTTATTTTTACTTCAGATTTTACTAACGAAGTATGTTGCGATGGTTTGGACATATCGAAAGGCGATTATACAAACAAATTTATAGAGCGAATGTGACCGGAAGTGTCGGTAGAGGGCGTCCAAGGAACAACTACTATGGACAAATTAATAGTCTTTTTCAGAAAGGTCAAATTCGGAGCACTCGTAACCGAAGAAAGTGTATGAAGAGATGCATGAATGTGGATGAAGCGAAAGAAGTATGTAGGGATTGTAGCATGTGGCGAACGGTGGTTTCTACCTAACCCCATGGGATACAGGCGTTAACATATGTATATGTATATGTGTATGTATTTTAATAAATGCCTCATTGTCTTGCTGTCGTAAACGCTAGTGCCGAAAACGAGGTCATGGGTTCGATTCCTGGGTCTAGCAAAGTGTCTTAATCATCTTCGGTGAAAAGTGGGTGTTGTGATAACAACACCTCTGCCTATCCCTTCGGGGAATACAGGCGTGATATGTATGTAAATTATAAAGCATGTCATAAAAATGCTGCTTCCAGGAGACGGTAGGCAGTTGGAGAATGAACTAGAATACTTTGTAAGAGAGTGTGGACGTGTGGTGCGACTGTCAAGGGCACTGCCGCCAGAAGAAGGTCCAGCCGGGAAGCACATCCTACACCAACTGGCTGTTCAGCTGGCTACCTATAAGAAGATTGCACCCAGAGATTAGGGGTGCGCACACCTTTTGTAATAAATACTGTTGAAGTTACTCATGCGTTTCATTGTATACAGCTATGACCTATGACCTCCTATGAATAAACTAGCTATGCCCAGCGGGTTCACCCGCGTAGACTTCATTTTATGGGTGGCCCGCGAAACCCTTATATTTTAAAAGCCTAAGTTACTCCTTGTAACATTAGCTATCAGTAAAATCCCGTTAAATCGGTCCAACCGTTTCGGGAATAGCTGGAACAAACAGACAGACAGACAGTCAGACTGAGTTTTTTTTAAATTGGATTTTTCATATCAATGTCATACTTTCATATACTTTTAGTTTAAAGTTGTAATTTTGGATTTAAAAGCAGACACTTCAAATTTAATTATCTTTATAGAATATAGAATGTGTATGACAAATCAGGCCTGGGATGGCTCCCAGATGGATCAGTTGGAGCAGACCTTGGTTGGTTGAATGAAACACCGTAACTTGGGCAGTCCTGGTATTTATTGATTCCACAACTGTATTGATTGGTTCCCTTAACAACCACTTGAAGACCACACTATTGTCATTTAACACCGAACTATATACACAACTAAAAGAGAATCTTAACATCGAGATGTAAAATGACAAGGCGCCATCTGGTGTCAAGATGGGTAACTACTAACATATAAACTACGTTAAACAGAACGTATAGAATAAATGAAGTTCTCAACGGAGAAATGCCTTCGTTACACACTTTGCTCACAAAATCGCTCTTTTTTAATTATTGATACGTAAACTCCTGCCAAAAATGTTTATGGTAGGTCCAAGAGGTACACTAGAGACGTCATTTTATTTGGACGCTAACGTTATGGAATACCAAAACGAATGTTTTAGAGAGTTGATCGTTGTAATACATTCCGCAAAGTGAACATGGCTTTCAGGCAAAGTGAAACGAGGATGTTACTTTATAGTCATGGAACACAAAACGATGTTGTAACCATGCAGGTAAAACTGCGGTGACAACTAGTATTTAATAATTACTACTAAACTTTCAATACCTGATTGAGGTAACAAGTGTTGAGGAAATTGCTGTTTAGAAATCAGTATTAAATTGAATGAAAGTAACATCAAAAGGAGGTCGTGGCACAGTTGCTCTTGCGTATTTCATTCGATTAGCGAAGTTAATCAACCCTAATCCTAGCCCGTAATTGGATGGGTGCCCGCTCTAGTTCCCTCCGTGCCTCGAAGAGCACGTTAAGCCTCGGCCCCGTTTGCCAATTTATCATCTTTGGCAATCGTTATAGGTCTGTCGGAGGCCTAAAATAGGTCTGACAAATTGTTTTAACCCAGATCACAGATTTTCTTCGTTAAAGGTGTTAGGATAAGGCCAGAGAGATGATGAGTAACGGCAAAAGGCTGCAAATTCGATAAGAAAACAAGAATCGAAAAGCGACCATGAAAAATCATACGCAGCGAAATAATATGACAATGTAAATCGATAAAATTTATCGCTCAATTGGGAAACGCCATTAAAATTGCAATAAATTGAACATAAACCTCTCCCGCACTTTCGGAAATTCCATCGATGCGATGCGAGTGTTTCTTTTAATTCTAATATTTATAAACTGGTCATCATGCCTGGAAACAAAGGGGGACCTATCACTACCAAAGAAGACAAAACATGAGCGAATCCACATCAAAAACTCACGTAGGTATCTGAAACCAGCAGTAGACCATGGTCGTGTTGTTAAACTGAAGCCGAAACATCCAGGTACAAACCAGGACACGTACACGGTATTCCCATTCGCCGCGGCCGTTCACAGCGGTTTCGATGTGCCTGATAGTCCATACTTCCCCCACGACCCTGCTTTTGATCAAAAGACCAGAGTCAAGAAGGTACTTCCTTCCTACGAGTCCTTGCTCAGGAAGAAACGGTCAGCAGCCTCGACATTTACTCCAAGTGGGAATGACACTCTGGTTCGTTCTGCGTCTAAGAAGACGAGAAATGGTAAGGCAGCTGAGAGAAAGAGAAGTAAGAAACGTAGTAAGAAGCGAAAAAGAAGTAAGAAGCGACGTGGTAGGAGCAGCAAGAAGAATAAGACTAGGTCTTTTAAGAAGATAAGGAATGATATGAGGGTCGGGAACAGAACTAAACGTAGTAAGAAGAAAAGATCCAGTAAGACGCCTCGGAATCTGGACGCGCCAGCATTACCGGCTAAAGGTAGAGTTAATAATTGAATTGTTGGTTATAAATAAATATTTGTGCTTGTATCCGTATTTTTACTTAGAATTGTCGAAATTGGGGCTAAGGGCTGACAGAATCGACTAGAATTCTGATACTCTCAACAATTTTCTGAAGTACACACCTTAGAACCACATAGATCATCCAAGATTTAGGTACAAGTACATCAGAAAATCTGGAAGGAGGTACCGGTATTAGAGGTAGTTTTCTTAAAAGCAGAATAGCTTCTTCAAAATAATGGATGATATTTTTTACAAGGTCGGAAACATAATGCCCAGTTTTCAAAACACAATAAGCTGCTCACACCTTACCGGTGGGCCAAATGCCCTTCGCTTTTAAGCAATCAGGATAGCTGACAGATGGATCTATCCTCTCCTATCCTCCCTCGTCGCATTAGGAGTGATCACGAGTAGCTAAGTTGGCAGAGTAGCTGCACGGTTTCCAGAGGTCGTGGGCTCGAGTCCCGCCTAGTGTTTGTATTTTTCTAACAATTTTTAAGGTGTTTTAGATGGCAGAAGATTGATAGCAGCAAGAGACGCCCTGATAGAAGACTACCCGTATGTTGTGTCGATACAGAAGAATGGCCAACATTGGTGTGCGGGCTCCCTGCTTAACCCTCGCCTCATCATAACCACGGCAAACTGTCTATGGAAGTGAGTTCTAATACCTAGTTTTAATCATAATAAAGTCATTCTAGGGAGTCGTGAAAGGGTTTTGATACAGTACATCATCATCGCCTTGGCCTTGTCCCATACATTGTTGGGGTCGGCACTTGATTCAACCCGATGTGGCTGATCACCAGATTTTTATACGAAGCGACTGCCATCTGACCTTCGCAACCCCTTTGATGAGGAAAATCTGTGATCTTGCTTTAACCAGTTGTCAGACAATTTTAGGCCTCCGACTGACCTGTAACGATTGCCAAAGATGATAAATTGTCAACCGGGACCGACGGCTTAACGTGCTCTCCGAGGCACGGAGGGAACTCGGGCGGTCAACCATCCAATTACTGGCTAGGCTTAGGGTTGCTTAACTTTGCAACTGTGCCACGAGCTCTTGTTCTGATACAGTACAGTCGTCATTTATTCGGGTCTGGTATGGAGTGAGCGCGAACAAACACATGCGGTTGACTTCATGACGGCACCGTGATTTAAGTGATTCAGTCAAATCTACATTTGTTAACTTATTTACTTTTGGGTTCTTGATAAAGTAATAGATTCATTTTACTTTGCAGAGGTGTCGGTGCTTCGCTCGTTCTTAATTTATTCCACGAATTAAAATCTTAACATAATCCTGTAATTAAGTAATTTCAATATATTTAGCTACAGTTTAACGACAGTTGAATGAATAAGAACTTAATCACAAGTACTTTTTAATAATCTCAAGAATTTTACTGAACCTGAAGAACAATATTTTTTGATAACTTTTATTGCGCTAAAATAAATTATGTCGTAAAATGTTCAATCTCACATTTAATAAATATTTTGAACATAAATACGTAGAGCATAAAAAAATACTTTAACTTTATGTTATTTGCCAACGTTTTCACACATTTTTTGTAACGATCAGAATGGAATGAGATCTGCATACTATTCCATTGTATATGAACCGTGTTAGAAAATTTTGGCCGAGCCTACGTTTTCCAGAGAAAGCGAATAGATTCCCAGGTTAGTAAGGCCATCGCCGTTTTAGACACTGTACATGAGTTTTTGAATCTCTTCTCAGATATATGCAAGAACTTAAGGTCCCTTAAGGTTTTTTCACCGTTCAAAGCTCGTGGTGCGTTGAATAATGAAACAAACCTCAACAGATCAGCAACATCGAGCCGGCTCCGTGTCCGCGCAGGTTCACGCTATGCCGACCGTGGGGGTCAACTGGTAAACATAATATAGTAAATAATACATTCATAAATACTTAATCGACTTTTGGCAAAATACTTTCAAACGTCAGAGCAGATTTATCTTATAGAGATTGATTGATAGAGGTTGATTATTATTGAGGTGAGAAGAACTCGATGATATCGCATATCCATTGAATGATTTAATATATTTAATGGCGATGAGCTTCAGAATATCTATTCCCCGAATTATCACTTATTATTATACTTCATTATATATGAGTACTTACTTGTTAAAGGAAGTAATGATTGGTTACCCTGGTATGTCATTGGATCTCTGGTAGCCATTTCGCACTTTCATCAATGGTCGATACGAATCAATTACCTATCTTCCAGGCTAAGCCTAGTTTAGGAATTGAGAACACTGGATGAACATGTATTTTCTGTTGTGATAATCTATATATTTAATTCAAAAACTTCTGCACCGATCGAGCTGAAATTTTACCATGATAATTAAACAATCCTTGATGCGGATCAAGGATTGTTTAATAATCAATTTTTTTTTCATCTATATATGGTGTCGGGGAAAATAGGACAGCTGTTAAAATATGTAATAGGGTATAATTTTAGGAAGCAAATAAAGTTATTATTTCAAAAATAGCTTCTACCGTTTTCGAGTAATTGGCGTTCTAAATTGACCATATCAAGACCTTATTTTCGCATAAAAATCTAACTACGTTGTTATTTTTTTCTCCTACTAAGAACTCTCAAGTTGAGCGGACTTCGATCTTGTGCCCAGCTGGTATATGTGTGGTTCACCTTCATGTCAAGATTATTTGTCAATGTTGACAGGTAAGCATAGCCCAGGTGATGAGGCACCCCGACTGGAGCATACGAAAAGAACCCGACTTTGACATCGCTCTGGCTCTACTTGACAAGAAAATCAGGTAAGAACTCCCTATTCAATCACCTCGTTGAAAAGCTCTCCTAGTGGCGAATGTAGGAAGTTTTGAAGCGATGTTAAAACCTGTACTTGCGGCACAGAAGTCATAGTTCCTCAAACACAGCACAGAAGAACTCTTTGCGGTCGCACCTCTTACTGCAGTGCTCAGTTCTGTGTCCATAAGTAGACTTAATAGATGTTCGTTTAGATTTTCAGATTCCGTGCATGCAGTGGATTTACCGAACAGGTACATGATACCAGCCTTTGAAGACGCATGGGTTACCAGCTGGGGGGCAGTTAGGGTAAGTTATAAAATCATCACAATGTATGCATAGACTCACCATCTGAGGTTGGACCTTAACCATTTTCGGTGAAAAGTGGGTGTTGTTATTTCAACATCTCTGCCAACCACTTCGGGGAATACAGTAGAATACAGAAAATTACTTCTCAGCCATACCCTGGTGTCCCCACGATATTTTCTTTCGATTCTAACTTGCGTCGCTTGCATAGCAGTCGACTGCTCAAACCCCACGGCCACCATGGCTTTTTTTGTAGAATCTGTCAATACGTACATGTACCTAATACGAGTAATATTTATGTCAACTGCCTCGTTGGTCTAATGGTTAGTACGTTTGCCTGCTGATCACGAGGTCCCGGGTTCGATTCCCGGGTCGGGTCAAAAATGTATATTGGGTTTATCTGTCAAGAAATTCACAATAAAAATGCCCGGAGTTTGGAAGTTGCCTCGGAAAGCACGTTAAGCCGTTGGTCCTACACCTGATCTCTCTCCGATCGTGTCGGATTACCATCCCATCCCACTATTAGAGTGAGGGAATAAAGAGTGCACCTGTGTTTGCACACACACTTGTGCACTATAATATCTCCAGCGTACATGGCTGATCCTCGTTAAGATTAGCCGCCGTAGCCGAAATTCGGTAGGAGATCATTGTTCTTCCGACAGCCGTGAGTAGAATGAAGGCGAAGAGCTTCTACTGTTGATCGAGCTCGTGAAGTACGATGCAAAAAACATCGCAGTAACTATCCATAGATATGACATAGATGCAGATTCCATGTGCTATAATTCAACGTGAAAGCTTCGTCCTTACTGTCCAATGTATCATTTTATTTTGTCCAGCGAGACGGTATCTTCGAGTCGAAGTCTGTGAACCTGCAGGCGTACTACGCGCGCCTGATTCCGCGCCCCAAATGCAACAATATTACCATGAGGTTCGGAGTTAAGGTCACGGAGAATTTCATCTGCCTTTCACAAACTGGCAGACAGTCGCCGTGCACTGTGAGTTTATTATGGAAACTTATTAAAGACGTTAGAATTTTAAAGAACACGAGAGGCGATGGTCCAGCTTTTTAGAGTTGCATGAAATATTATCATCATTTACCTGGCCTTATCCCATACATTGTAGGGGTCGGCACTTGATTCAACTCGATGTGGCTGATCACCTGATTTCTATACGAAGCGACTACCATCTGACCTTCGCAACCCCTTTGACGAGGAAAATCTGTGATTTGGGTTAAACCCGCTGTCAGACTCATATTGACCTCCGATTGTAACGATTGCCAAAGATGATAAATTGTCAACCGGTATCGACAGCTTAACGTACTCTCCGAGGCACGGAGGGAACTCGGGCGCCCACCCATCCAATTACTGGCTAAAGTTAGGGTTGCTTAACTTCGCTGATAGAATGGAGCTCCTGTGTCAGAATCAATGATGTCTTACGAGATGTATGCCTTTGTATATATAGCGCCTGAGTCAGCAACATACCTGCCATATCGCCTAATAATCTTCAATTCAAAGTCATGCCCGGGTTTACGGGAGGGCGACCGGGGTACAGTCCCAGGGCCTCCACAAAAGAGAGGCCTCGACGTACGGGGGGCCCACTATGGTCGGCTAAGCAACGCGAATCAACTTCTTAGCTTCGATGTTTAAATTAACGAAACAAAAATGAAACCCATGATGGTAGATCCCATGGGGCTTCAAGACCCCACTCTCCAAATCATATGACTCTCAGACCAGCGGTTAAGGCTGGTCAGGACTTTGAATTTTATAATGAAAATCCACAACGTAGTGCAAAAGACGATAAACAGCATCTCCAGTCTTCCAAGGTTGCCTGGTAGAGATCGCGTTAGATAAGGCCGCCTTATTGTATATCTATCCTCATTGTTTTATGTATTTCTGTTGCCCTGCGATATTCTGTAAGATAGATGTAAAATCCTCAGTCTCGCCTCGTGAGGAATAAAATAGGGAAGATATTTTGCCGTATTTGTTTATTCTTGTTTCCAGAGAGACACCGGGGCGCCAGCAGTGAGCGATGGTGTACTGTGGGGCATGGCGTCTTGGGGGATACGAAAGCTGTGAGTATCTATAACATGACATTAGAACGAGTGCTGCTTAAGTTATGTCACCCTGGTACTTTACAGTCATTACACATAAAACATTTTTTGTTTGTTCCGAATAATTGGACCGATTTTAATGGCACTTTTACTGGCAGATTGCTGATGTTTAAAGGAGTAATTTAGACTAAATTTTTTGCAATAATGAAAAATAAAATTTATAAATAAAACACGGAATTTAAATTAGTGTCTGCGGGAATGGTGCCCAGTAAGCTGGCTGCTTTACCTCGCTGGATCGCTAAGCTAATCCTCTGACCGAGGTAAGAACCAGCTCGACCCTCACCAGAGTCGTCAACCAGGCGTTTTGAAAGATCCTTAAAAAGGACTTTCGCATTTGGCCCCCATGGCCCCAAAGTCTCAACCCCAAACGGCAGAAATATACAATTATGACTGATATCTGCATATTTCCGCCGCTTGAGGTTTTCTGCACACACTGCCGCCGCCCCTGCTTGCTTCGAAGCCGAGTTCAAGTGGCAGCGAGCAACTGTGTCCACGCAGGTCGCGTCCCACACAAAGGGCTTCCCGACACTCCAGGGAACTAAAACATAAAAACATTTTTTTTTTCGCTATATAAACCTCGGGGCACAGCTAGTGCTAGCTAGGCTATATGTAAAAAATATGGTTATTAATTGCTTTTCTCAACAGATGTGGCACGGAGCGGTTCCCAGCGATATTCTCCTACGTGGGCTCAACCAGGAATATGGACTTTATTGTGAACGCAACAAGGTATCTAATGGCTGACGAGAGGTTCGACCCATTCCTGGATAAGGTGCCCAGGATGCCTTCACCCATGATACCCGCACAGCAAGGACCATATTGACATTTAATATTATACTATATGCATTATACGATTCTGAGATTAAAATATCATAAGTACAAATTGGGTTTGAAAACCTTACGTTTGCATGTCGTCTGGTAGAAACCTCTCGTGACTGAGAATCCCTTACCATCAGATCTTCGTAATACCTAATATTCCTTCCGAATAACTTCATAATACGTTTCTATTAGCGCAAGCGCGATATGTTACTTTGTCTAGGCGTACCGGGGCCATGAGAATTGCCATGATAGCTTTACTCTTATTAAGAGACAGATATATATGACGTGTATAAGTCTGTCACTGTCTCACATAGCTGAAGTAACATTGCAATATGGTCGGACTCCTGAAAACACCTCACTTGAGACGATTTCAGGTCAAACTCTTTTACTCATGTACTTATTTTTTTTCTATTCATTCGCACGACTAGATCACTTTACGCTTGCTACTGAGATATCTGTATGTTTAGTTAATAATTATATAGTTCACCTTACTTCTGTAATACATAACAGTTTATGACCCAGGTAAAATAACAGACCTTGTTCAGTATATGAGCATATTTAATATTTTCTTTTTCAAAATTGTAAAACTCACATTTTGAAATTGCAAAATTATAATTAAATTCTCATTTTTTAGTTAATAGTAACAATTGCCACGATTTAATTAATTTCCCCACTATTTTGTAGTTTCGTCTCAAATGAATTATAATAATCGTAAATCATTTATACATCTCTAATAATAATAATATTATATTTTAATGTCTAACAAATTCATTTTCTCAACGATCACCACAATTTTTCGTTTCATATCGTTAGTTCCGACATCAACTTTCGTGTATTTCTAATCAACTTTGTTTTTATAATGTAAGTATTTGATAAACATTATTTTTACAATTCAACCTTAGCGCAATCAGTTTTAGATACATCGCACCCTCAGAACAAAAGAGGCTCAATTCAAAAAGTGCGAAAATTATTATACCATGAGACAAACCTCAAAATTTATATCTGCACGTAATTTTCTTTTATAAAATATTTTTTTTATTATTAACACTTATCGACCTAAACTATATCGGTAAAATAATTGCTGCCTGCTAAACTTGTCGATCTGTGATTACGATTTCGAAAAAAAAGATTTTAGAATTAAGCCCCTATCATTCTACGGGTGCGATATATTGGAATGTCTTAAAACAATACAATTTAAACAATTATTATTTATAAGTAATTCTACATATCGTATGCACACAAATTAAATACAAGAATACAAATTTTAAAACAATTTTAAAACAACTCCACACATTATACAAATTTTACGTAAGTTTTAAAAATCAATTCATTTCTTTGGCAATTCTGTTTCAAAAGTGAATTAACAATTTTATTTTATATTTATCAGACGTGCAAGCAGTTTATACTATTTAGAAAACTGGCAAAGATTAACCTATTATATATATACCTTTGTGAAGACCTTGAATTGTTGATTGTATTCTATATCTATAGAGATAAATAAAATTTAAGTATCGGTTTGTAATTCCAAAATCCACAGCTATTCACTCAATGTAAATGAAAGTAGTGACAGAAAAAACTAATTTAATATTTTTTCTTTATCTGTCTATCTGTTTGTTCCAGCTAATCTCCGAAATGACTGGGCCAATTTTAACGGATCTTTCACAGCAGATAGCTAATGTTATAAGGAGTTATATAGTTTTTAAATTAAAAAACATAATTATTCCGCGGGCCACTCATGAAATTAAGTCTATGCGAGTGAAATAGCGCGGCAAACTTCTCAGACGTATGTATAGTGCCTGAGACGGCAATGGTCTCACCTTCTGTCACGTTGGCACTTAATCATCATCATCTCCCTGGCCTTATCCCATACATTGTTGGGGTCAGCACTTGATTCAACCCGATGTGGCTGATCACCTTCGCAAAGCCTTTAACGAGGAAAATCTGTGATCTGGGTTAAACCAGTTGTCAGACTATTTTAAGCCTTCGACCGACGGCTTAATGTGCTCTCCGAGGCGCGGAGGTAACTCGGGCGGTCACCCATCCAATTACTGGCTAGGTTTAGGGTTACTTAACTTCGCTGATCGAATGATATGCTCAATAGCAACTATGCCACGAGCTCCTCACTTTTTGTGGGCACTTAATCATATTCGGTGAAATGTGGGTGTTGTTGTTACAACACCTCTGCTTACTCTTGTGGGGACCCTTCTGGGATGGCGTGAGCATATTACTCATTTATTTATTTAATATTCATTCCAGTACTACTAGGACCATTTAGATTGTTTTTATCTGGCAAGTAGCCAAGCAAAAGGATCATCACGTTGCCACTTAATTATCTTCGGTAAAAAGTGTGTGTTGTTATTACAACACCTCTGCCTACCTTCGGGGAATACAGGCGTGATCATATGTGTGTATTTAGATTTAAGAATCAATCATAATTCAAGGCTTCTCAAACCTGTAGCAACATAAAAAGCGGTTGTGTATGTATTGTAATTATTCTATTGCAACTATCCTGTTAAGACTTATCAACAAACAAACGTAATGACGAATACATAATGTTACTAACACTGGCCTGAATACGTTATCAAATAAACTAGGTTAACAATTAATTCATAAAGTTAAAATAAACTGAAACGAAAGCTTAGGCCCAGAAGAAAATATAGATGGCCTGATTATGTATTTTGCAATATTTAAGGCCGTAAGTAGCACAAATTCCAATTTGGTATTAATTTCGACATTGTAAGGGAGAGGTGTATGTGGCATTTATATGTAACACTGTGACTTGATCGTTTAACTTCTTGTCTGTCGGCATAGACAATGCAACATTCTCTCGCGCTTGCGCTAATAGAAACGATTATAAAAAACACAGTCAAATCGATAACCTCCACCTTTTTTTGAAGTCGCTTCCCGTTTCTTCCCGTATATTTTGTCTACAGGCCCTATTTTGTGGGGATTGCGTGTCGCGACTCATATATTTGTTGAAAGATTAATCGTTTTTTATTTATATCAGACAAGACAGATCTAAACAGAGGCGTAAGGCCTCTTATTGCCATGATAGTTTAACTCTTATTATGAGACAGATGTATATGACGTGTATAAGTCTGTCACTGTCACACAGTGGAACTGTGATGGCAATAAGAGCTTATGGTAAGTCCCAGACCAATAGGTTACCCCGTTAACGCATTGCAAAATACATGATCAGCCCAAATTATCCTAAACGACTCACATAAATTGTCATAGTAAATGGAACCTTATTTTGTACACGATAAGCTTTAACCCTTATACATAACCTAAATAGAGTACTTGGCCGTAATCTATGGTAACAAATAGACGATAAAGTTGAACACTAGTTCATTGTACTGATAGAATTAAAAGAAAATAAAAAAATAAGACTCTGCCAATTACGAAAAAGTATTTTTGAATTTTTTTTATTTAAAAAATCTTTCTATTTAGATGATCTCCACTCGATAAGCGGTTACCACCACATTTAGTGACACATGTTTGATGGGCATAATATGTGTGTGTATGAGATCATAGTATTATATTACTTTAATCAATTGGCAGCGTCCTTTTAGAGATACATTTTGGATGGAACAGAGTATAGCAAAAATTATAAATATATTAATAATTTACAGCTAAAGCATTATTATATAAAACAACAAATAAATTCGTGCCCGTTATAATCTTTAAGATAATAATTTTGCGTGAATACTGTAGTTTTTATTCGTCGCTGCAATTTTGTCGATCAAGCATTTTTAATATATTATAATAATAAAACTAATTCCTAATCGTCGCACCAGGCAAGAATTTTTAAACCTAACACTAGAAATCTCCCTGATTTTTTTCTCTTACATCTAAATATACACAAAAATAATTTTGTACTCTTTCAACGAGTTTCAAATGGCAACACGTATGTATTTTTACAATATGGCAGCTTTGTACGATCGCCGAAATGGACATAGATCCGATTTTTCTCAAAAATCTGTACGAGACATTGTTGAATGTAACTATTTTATCAATTATCCTTATATTTTTTTTACCATCGCTTATAATCTCAAAACACTGATTTAACTCGTAACACTAGATAAATTACTTTGACAAATCCAAAATTAGTATGTTGGCAACACTGATAAGTGAAACCAACGAGCACCGTACTTACAAGTCACCAGTGTTGCCAACATGCCCACAAACATATTTTATTCTCGTAAATGTCACGTAAAGTGTTTAATTGCATCGATTATAAAAAAAAACAAGCATGTGATTTATTAAAAGGCAAATTGTCTATGGATTCAAAAACACCTAACCACTAGTTCAATTGTAATCTATTGTTAAATATTGATTGATTAGAATACTTTGTGCGATGATTGGAATGGACACACTGTCTAAAAACGCCACTTTGGGAGAATCATAATGTGATCCGAATATGATTCATCATCGAAATAACAAAATAGTCACACACATTATGATTCACGAATGACTACAATAATTGTAGATGTTAGTCCCTAACTAACTTTTTATGATGCTATTTGTCACAAAAGCAATGCATATTTTGTGGACAGTTTTAGGAATCTTCATAGGAAAGTGTGAAACAGGTGAGTTGCGACATATTAATCATTCGTGAATCATAATATGAATTGAACCGATGTGGCCATTATGTTATTTTGATGATGAATCATATTCGGATCACAATATGATTCTCTCAAAGTGGCCTTTTTAGACCTACTGATCTCTACCGTTCGTCCGATTGATTTTGTTTTAAGTCGAGCAATGCCCAAGAAAATGAGACTTTAAAGAATGGATTATGAAAGACTTTTTCAAATAGTTATTTCTCTAATCTGATTTATCAGACTGTACCATTCCAATCACGCGCAGATTATAAAATAAACATTGAATATATTCAGAATTGGCATTTCAATCAGACCCCAACGTAATTTTCTGTAAAACAAAACTTTCAAAGTAATTTTTGATCTGTGCACTGACAGCAACTCCAAAATTGACATTTAAGTGTTACCACACGCAAAAAGTCCAAACGTCACTTTTAGTCGTCCAATGAGGTTTAAAAACACACCACATGTTAGAAATATCCGAATTTGAAGCCGAATAAATCTGACAAGGGCAGTTTTGGTGTATCCTAGGGTTGGTTGAGGAGCAAAGCTTCTAATTCGTCAGCTGATCGCAGCAAGAAGGCAGCCGACTCACGGTAGCCAGTGATCAGTTGTCGAACTGCCCCCACTTCAGCCCCGGACAGCTTGTGGGTCAGTAAAGACTTGGATTGCGTGGATGACGTGGTGCCGAGCGATGACGGAGTTGACGTCACATGCAGCGACGAGGATGACGTGTTCTTTATGGATAGATCTGTTGGTGCTGCGAAAGGGACACCTTCATTTAGAAGAACTCTATGATATTACAGTTTAATACAGAGAGCCGTGGTGGCCTTGAGATTTGAGCAGTCGGCTGCTACGCAAGCGACGCAAGTTCGAATCCCAGCGGGGCCTGTACCAATGACTTTATCTGAAAACTTACGTACAGTGATTTCACACCACTTCCTTTAAGGTGAAGGAAAACATCGTGAGGAAACCCGCATGTTTCTGAGAAGTAATTCAAAGACGTATGTAAAATGTCTGAGACGGCGATGGACTCACCATCTGTTACGTTGGCACTTAATCAGTTCCTGAGTTCCTGAGTAGACAAGTGCGAGTGGCGCTTGGTGTTGCAAGCATTAATAGGCTGCTGCACTTATTATCAGGTATAATTTTGGCTAAGATCTTAAGAAAGTTTGGGCGAGCTCTTTTCCACCCGGATAAAATTTATAAAATATTGCAATTTCAAAGTAGGCAAAATATAACTACTTACCAGTAAGACTAGTCGGGAATGTGTGTGTGTGAGCCGCCATGGCGGACAGCAAAGCGCTCTGGTAGGCAGCCATAGCTGCGTTCACGCCCACACCTGACAATATTACCTCATGTATTTATATGTATTGTATAACAGCCGTGGTGGCCTTGAGGTTTGAGCAGTCGCCTGCTACGCAAGTGACGTAAGGTCGAATCCCAGCGGGGCCTGTACCAATGAGATTTTCTAAAAAACTTATGTGCAGTGGTTTCACACCACGTGCTTTACGATGAAGGAAAACATCGTGAGGAAACCTGCATATTCTGAGAAGTCATTCAATGACGTATGTAAAGTGTCTGAGACAGCGATGGACTCACCATCTGTTACGTTGGCACTTAATCATCTTCGGTGAAAAGTGGGTGTTGTGATAACAACACCTCTGCCTACCCCTTCGGGGAATACAGGCGTGAGTATGTATTTATTGCATTTAAGTTAGTTAAATATAATACACAAAAAAAATTTTATTAAAATGGTCTCCAAAGTTTAATTAACATAAGCGCTGTTACGGCACAGCAACCTGAAAATATTTTTTACCATCTTAAATTATTTCCCATTATTCATCTATATCATTTTATTTAACTAGCAATGAGTATAATTTTATTATTTTTTTTATATTAATAACAGACTAGCGGACGTCACGCGGCTGCACCCGCGTGGTTCCCGTTCCCGTGGGAGTACGGGGATGAAATATAGCCTATGTTACTTGTTGGTGATATAACTATCCATTGCTGCAAGAATCGTTCGAGTAGTTTCGGAGTCTTTAACAAACAAATAAATAATCAAATCTTTCCTCTTTATAATATAAGCGTAGATAACCGCATATAACACACTGTATTGAGATCGCATTTAGTTTTCTTTATTCGTCCTTAATAAACAATAATATCAGATTGTTTTATTAGTAATAAGTTATATCAATAAATGGTACTAAAAACTAATTACAAGTAGTAAACTTGGCCCAAATCGGTGTCTCTCGGGATCGTGCCAAGAAGGCTGGCAGCATTGCCACGTTGAATAGCAATGCTGATTCTCTGAGCGAGAAAAGCCCCAGCTCGCTTGTCACGAGAAGCTTCTACCAGACGACGTGCAACCTCTTTGAAAAGTTGATGACCATCTGGACCCCAAGGCCCCAGAGCATCAACCGCAAACGCAGAAAATATGTATCCTTGACCAATGCAAGCATATTTAATATCTTAAAAGTATATGCCATGATACGTACATTTTTTGATGCAATATTTAAAAAAATCTGCGAATTTATGCATGTTATCCTCTCAGTCAACTTATGGGACAAATTAATACCTGTCGGGGGCAGAGCAGTCAGTGTAGACAGGAGGGCACTGCTCGATAATGCTGTGGCTGGGTTGTTTGTGGCTGAACTGGAATGAAATAAAATGTTCAAAGAACACGTGACTTTAAAAAAATATTAAGCAACTTAAAAAAGATGAGGTTATCAGTTTCACTGTATGTTTTATTTGTGTTTGTAACCTCAATACTTTTGACAGGCTGAACCGATTTGAAAGTATTTTTTTTTTATTTCAATGAGAAATCAAAGGGATCCTTAATTATTTTCTAAGTATTTGGTATAATTATATAATTGCCTCGTTGGTCTAGTGATTAGTACGTTCGCCTGCCAATCACGAGGTCCCGGGGGTTCGATTCCCGGGTCGGGTCAAAAAAATATATTGGGTTTTTCTGTCAAGAAATTCACAATAAAATGCACGGAGTTTAGAAGTTGGCGATGTTTCCACCCCCGTGTCTCGGGGCGCACGTTGCACCGTTGGTCCTCCGCCTGATCTCTCTCCGGTAGTGTCTGATTGCCTCCTATCCCGCTATGAGAGTGAGGGAATAAAGAGTGCACCTGTGTTTGCGCACACACTTGTGCACTATAATATCTCCTGCGCACATGGCTGATCCTCGTTGAGATTAGCCGCCGAAACCGAAATTCGGTAGGAGATCTCACTTATATAGCACAACTTTACGCGTTCACTGCTAACGACGCATCTGCGCGTCCAACAGTGAGCGAATTTACAAGAAGATGCGTTAGCAGTGAACGCGTTAATGAGAGTGTGGAGTCGATCTGATAATGGAGCCGAAAGACGGTCGATGGAATTCTTTAATATTTAGAATGGTGAACGCCTAAGGTATTAAAGTAGTCTATGAACTTACGTTTGTCTCCCGAACGTGGGTGGGTTCCCGAAAGTATTCGGGAACGATGGCCGGAACAGAGGCGCTGGAGACGACGCTGGGCTGCAACAACAAAATAACAAATTACAATTAACATACCGAAAAGTTTTTAAGAAGAGTTTTGCTAAAAAAACTTATCCGCAGTGATTTCACACCACGTGCTTTACGGTGAAGGAAAACATCGTGAGGAAACCTGCATATGTCTGAGAAGTAATTCAAAGACGTATGTATAGTGACTGAGGCGGCGATGGACTCACCCTCTGTCACGTAAATCGTTTGTGATTCGGATGGCGTGAGCATATTTATTTTATATTTATATTTCTCTATATCTCATAGATCTTGTAGTATAGACAATGCGGTATTTTTTCCTATACTGCCGTGATATATCTATAATGCCGTTATCTACCAAAACCTTTGTATTGAATAACATGCAAAAACCGCGGTTAACATTAAAACCGTTGTGACTTTTCAATGACAACACCAATTTGAGACATGGAGGTAAGTAGTTGGATTATTTACAAAACTATTCAAGGTATTGAAAATTCGAATACACAGATAGATAGATTTTTTTCTCATAATATCAGCGAAGTTAAGCAACCCTAACCCTAGCCAGTAATTGGATGGGTGACCGTCCGAGTTCCCTCCGTGCCTCGGAGAGCACGTTAAGCCGTCGTTCCCGGTTGATAATTTATCATCTTTGGCAATCGTTACAGGTCAGTCGGAGGCCTAAAATTGTCTGACAACTGGCTTAACCCAGATCACAGAATTTCCTCTTAAAAGGGGTTGCGAAGGTCAGATGTCAGTCGCTTCGTATAAATAGTTATAAGTAGATGTACTAGATTTTTTAGTTATGTTAATTTTTATCGACATTACTGCATTGGAACATTGTCCATGAGCTTACGTTTCTTAAATTATTTATTTTGTATTCTTTAAATTGTATAATATTTTTGAAAAGAGTAATTACTGAGTTTCTTGCCAGGTTTTTCTCAGTAAAAGCAACCTTCCGAACCTGGCGGTAGCATGTATAATCCTGTATAATTATGTCATTCTGACTGTCAGATAACGGCATTTTAGTTATACTACGGCAGTATAGATGTTTATTTTTTTTTTTACCTAGCAGTCTTGCTCCCAGCGCTGCCGTTAGCGTCAATCTTGAGAGAATTATTGTTGAGCAGAGTGTTGTCAGGACTAGTAGAGGGCCGTGTGGTGTCCGCGGCCGCCTTGCTGTGAGCGCTGGAGCTCGTCGCGGTCGTTGCTGTACTGGCTCCGGAGTACAGGTTGAGGAACGACGCTGCTGATGTTGCTGTTGTGTCTATTACCTGGATACATCGGGAGTTTAATGATTAGTTGTGCTCCGCGGTAACACCAGCGTGGGTTTAATTTCATCGGTTGGCCGAAGAATCTTAATGTCTTTTTAAATAAAAATATGCTTAAGTGACTTCCCCTTATATCAGCTATCTGCCAGTTGCAGTGCCGTTAAAATCGGTCCAGCTGTTTGGAGATTATCCTGAACAGACAGACAGACAGGCAGAGATAAATATAGAAAATAGTTTTTTTAACGAATTGAAAGATGTTAATTTGAAATAACAAACAGACAATACAATTTTATTTATCTGTATGTATGTATGTTGGTATAGATGTTTGGACTAGCGACTGATGTATAGACTGCTTTTCGGTGAAGGAAAACATCGTGAGGAAACCTACATATGTCAATTCAAAGGCATACAGTGCCTAAGACAGCGATGGATTCACCTTCTGTCACAAAATATGTACATGACATATTTTGGGAAAAGTGGGTGTTGTTGTTACAACACCTTTGGCTACCCCTTCGGAGAATACAGGCGTGGGTATGCATCCTAGGTTGAACTTCCGACGCGCCCTCCCATAGTGTTAAAGCCGGGTTCAATCTGGTACCGTAAGGAGGGGCTTGGATAGTCGCTGGGGGGTCACGGTGAAGCATGAAGACATAACACGTGAACCCCCCACTTAAAGACCAGGAAGAACACCGTGGAGTTTCGGTGTTGGTGTATCAATATGGGATTATCCAAATAAAAAAAAATGGAACCTCCAACCAAGGGTGGTAGATTTGGGTTGGGAGTTGCTGTATAATAGTTACCATGGGTGTGGGCAGCGAAGGCATCGGCTGGCTCACGGGGTCGAGGCCGAGGCGCATGCGTTTCGCGTTGAGGCTCTCGTTCTCACAAGCCTGCGCCAGAATATGCTCAGCTTGTACCGACGTCAGGTGCGCGGGAGTTGGTCGCACCTGTATCACGTACAACTTTAGTACTGCGGTATAGTGGTATCTACTACTACTGCATCATCATCTACTATTATATATACTCGAAGGTACCCACGTGCGGCTATCCCTTTTTTTTTATTGACGAAGGGGAAACCTTCAAAAGGTCCCCGACCGCCCTGGGAGCGGCAGATCAGGTATGTGGGATTTTTTACCGCACTAAAACCCCCCTGGTGGCTATCCTCAGTGCTCAGGGGGGACTCGGGGTACTACGTGCGGCTATCCTTATTCCAACACGAACTCGAATATGTGCCCAATTTGTGGCATGACCTGTCGATGCCGAATCGGGTTTCTTAGCCACCGACGGACATGCCGCCAAAATTTTCTTAACAACTGATGCTGTTTAAATCATCCTTCATTGATGTATAATAGGCCTGAATATATGTAGTGGGAAGGTACCGTATTCCGATTCGCGCACAAAGAATTCCGTATCCAACTTCTAAGGTTATAACCGCGAAAGTGTAAGAATGTATATTTATTACTACTGGCTGGATTTTGATGAAACTTTAAAATTATATGGCTTACACATCAGAATAATACGTAGATTATAATCTATAAAGATATTCTGTGAATTATCCAAAATATAACAGTCAAATCCTGCGCAGCTGGAGTCGTGGACACCATCTAGTTATTTATAAAAACGACACGTTTGCCGCTTGGGAGCCCCCTTAAACATAAATTGTATTCTATATTCTATTATTTGTTGTTTTATCCGCATCATAAATATGAGTACCTACATATACTGGTGACAGACGGACAGCGAAGTCTTAGTAAAAGATTCCCGTTTTTAACCATCAAGTGCGATGCTTAGAAGGACGATTAAGGAATGACGGATTGATTGTGTGAAAGATGATATGGCTAGAAAGACAGTGAATACAAATGTGGCGGTTGACAAGGTAGAAATAGTATACTTAATTAGGGCCTCGTAAGCTACGATACCATAGATTAACAATGAGGGTTTCATCTAAACATATGCTCGATTCGGTACCGTTGCCCTAAAAGTACCAGGCTATCTTAAACCATAGGTATATTGGAGATCGGACCCTCACCGCAGTGTCCCACGCATTGGCTCCTGGAGTATTCCCGCCATTGCCGGTCGGTGGAATCTCTCCTCGGACCTTCTTGTTACGCCTGCAGCTCTTCAGATACGTTCTGATTCTCTTTCGGGCGCGCTCGGCAAACTCCGGAAACTGTCGGGTGCAAGAGTCGATGATAGCTTGGATCTTCTCTTTCGGCTGCTTAGATATTGGCACTATCCGGTCCAAGTTCTCGTCCACGAAGAGGCGAACGAACATCTGGAAATGGCAATTGTATGTTGATTCCATTGAATGATAGTCAAGTATGCCTGCTTCAGTGCCCCAAGTATATTTGTTTAAAGGTTTTGACACGTTAAAACGTCTTTGCTTGACTTCTTAAAAAGGGTAAAGAAAAATACGTACACAGCGGGATTCGAAGCCACGACCTCTGCAAACCGTTACTCTTCCAACTGAGCTACTATTGATCCTACAACATGCGTCTCATTTTTCCTTCCTCTGTTGCTTTTGAATGGAGGCTTAAAATTTCATACATTCGTCGCTCGGGGCACTTTACGTTCCCTATACTATACAAAATTAGGAAAACACACAGGCGATATCGTCAACGTACGCCATGTTAAAACCTATTGGGGCACTGCATCAAGTTAATAAGAACCAACGTTAGGAACCCTAATTTATTTATGATTATGAAAGATGTAGTGATGAATGGGCTCGCGGTACAGTTCCTATGACGGTAACATTTGATATTTTCCTTCGTGCATCGGAGAGCACGTTAAGCCGTCGGTTCTGGTTGCCAATTAAACATCACCAATCGATAGGATTCAGACGGTAGCCTAAAGTGTGACAACTAGGTTGCGAAGGTCATATGGCAATCGCTTTCTGTAAAAATTACTTGATTTTAAGGTTCTTACGTTAAAAGCCTTCAGTCGTTCAGGATCATGATGCTGCGGGTCTACTCTATCATCGCTGTCATCATCAGAAGCGCCTCCATCATCCTCATCCTTCGTCCGGTCTGATGAAGACGTTTCGTCGTGAGTCGAAGCTTCCACACCTGGAGTCGCTGATCCCACGTGAATTGGGCTCTGCAGATCGCAAGTTCGGAGTTTGTTACTTAGACATGGTGATTAGATATAGGCATGGAGCCGTCAAATATGCTCACACCATACCAGAAGGTGTCCGAAGGGGTAAGCAGATATATTTTTATAACAACACCCACTTTCCACTATGATGATTAAGTGCCACCGTGACAGATTGTGAGTCCATCGCTGTCTCAGGCACTATAAGACTGAGTTATTTCACAAACATAATATGCAGGTTTCCTCACGATATTTTCCATCATAAAATACGGTAAGTCAATGAAATTGCGTGGCTTACGTAGAAGGTGACCACTCAAACCCCACCTCTGCCACGGCCACCTCTGTTCTTTAGCAAAAGACCGAATTCTGTATCAGTGTTCTATTCTCTACAATTTTTACTTGTTATATAATTGATTGTTATATTGAACTACCAACTACCAGGAAAACATAACCAACAAGAAGTAATAAAAACGCATGACAACCTTAAAACTCACCGAGTGCCCAGTGGCAAGTGGTGTCGGTGGCTTAGGGGGCTTGGACCCTAGGCCTAGAGCGCTGTGGTAGGAGGCCCAGAGGTCAGCCATGCTGTCACCGCCAGACTCCGTGATCTCACCGTTACGGCCTGCAAGTACCAGGAGATTAGGAGATTCGAAGAGGTTCCTAAGAGGCAAGTTGCGGACACGTTTAGCTCAAGTAGTAGAGCATTGTTTGCAGGTTCGTGAGTTCGTTTTTAACCGACTTTAACAATAAGAGAAGGTTCTATTATATTGCATATTCGACGCGATTGTTTTTTTTTCTAAGCATTTTGGAATTCGGAAGCGAAAGATGTATTTTATCTTTAATATATTTCAAATAGGCCTTTTGGGCGACATGATGTTGTGGAAATTAATTAATAATATATAATTACAGATTATTTTATTACAGTACGTTTGATCCGGGTTCTAGATTCTTAAGTCTTTGGATTTTCTCGCGTCTTGTACTCGATGCCATATTTTAGAGATGGCAACTCTGAATTAGTGAAATAAAAGGTGGTTTTTAAGGTTGGGAAAAATATTGAATATCTAACCTTTTCTTTTCTATAAAAATATATATTCTGGCATTTTATAACTGAGTGACGTAAAGAAAAAAAAACCAAAGATGGAAAAACATATGAATTACGGTTTTCGATATACAAATACATGAGTAAATAGCTGTATACATAGCAGATATTTGAGATCAAAGTGGCCAGTACGACAAAACGAAAATTTCATATAAAAGGACTTAATATTTTATAAAAATCATTTGTATACCGGCATTGCATTTTAGTCTTCAGTAAACGTATCTGTAAATTTGAAAACGACTGAAATACGAAAGCGGATCAACTCTGCACTCAATTGCTATGTCCTTAAGGCTTACAATGGAGTAAATAGTGTTTACATGTCCAGTCTACGCCGGCACTACTCATTTCCTACCTCATTAACAACTAGAACACGCATAGTGTATTTTACAAAACCTTAAATTAAATTAGTTCTCTGGAAATAGAAAGCTTCAGATTTAAAAAATTATTTTCATCGAATATGATTAAGTGCCAACGTGACAGATGCTGAGTCTATCGCCGTCTCAGGCACTATACATACGTCTTTGAATTACTTCTTAGACATATGCAGGTTTTCTCACGATGTTTTCCATCACCGTAAAGCACGTAACGTGAAATCACTGTAGATACGATTTTTTTAGAAAAACTAATTGGTACAGGCCCCGGTGGGTTTCGAACTTGCGTCGCTTGCGTGGCAGGCGACTGCTCCAACCCCATGGCCACCACTATCTTACTTACTTATTATCTTACCCATAAATTAAATAAGAACAGACCGAATTAATTGCTTTATTTGAAAGAATGGTTATTTCTTTCAAAAACGCTTAAAAATAACCATTATAACCGTCGATCCAAGACAATCCCTATAATTTGCCATGTTAGTATTCACAGTTAGTTACCAGGGCAGCAGAAATTAATGAGAGCTCTACCGCAAAGGAGCCGTGCATCTGCCTTTAACGCGTTAAATGTCACCTGCCCATTGCCTATAAATAATTTGAGGTTGCGTCGTATGCACCCCTGGTACACGGCGGTTATCTTCACTACATACATACATATGTTCACGCCGGAATTTTCCGAAGGGGTAGGCAGACGTGTTCTAATAACAACACCTACATTTCACAGAAGTCTATCACCGTGTCAGGCACTATACCAGACTATAATATATCTCAGACATATGCAGGTTTCCTCACGATAGCTCGTGGCACAGTTGCTATTGCGCATATCATTCGATCAGCGAAGTTAAGCAACCCTACCCCTAGCCAGTATTTGGATGGGTGACCGCCCGAGTTCCCTCCGTACCTCAGAGAGCACGTTAAGCCGTCGGTCCCGGTTGCCAAATTATCATCTTTGGCAGTCGTTACAAGTCAGACGGGGCCCTGAAATTGTTTTTTAGCCTCGTTAAAGGGGCTGCGAAGGTCAGATGGCAGTCGCTTGGTATACAAATCAAGTGATCAGCCACATCGGGTTGAATCAAGTGCCGACCCCAACAGTGTATGGGATAAGGCCAGGGAGATGATGATGCAGGTTTCCTCACGATGTTTTCCTTCACCTTAAAACATTTTGGTGTTGATATCACTGCATATAAGTTTTTAGAGAAACTCCTTGGTACTGGCCCCGCTGGGATGCTCAAGGCCACCAAGGGTCATATATCATATCTTCACTATGGCTTCGATTAGTTACATTTTTACAAATCATAAACGACTTTAAACCATGCAAATTTAAGACTAGAGTATACCCCTGGTATATGCATGGTTTAAATACGAATACTACACTAAACTCGGACTCAAACTATGTCCACCCCTTTTGAAATCCGTATCACAGAAAGAGATGGAACTACTTTTAAACCACGGACTATCTTAGTCTGTGTTTTGTAATAAAGGGTTTACTCATGGATGCTATTATCAGAACTGGAACAATAAAAAATAATCATAAAATTCGGTTCATCCAGTCGGAAATTCTGAGGTAACAAAATATAGAAAGAGAAGCAGTCTAATTTAGAACCTCCTCTTTTTTGAAATCGGTTGAAAATAGCAAGGAATTATGCAATTGCAATAAACCGTTCGCTTTACAAGAAAACTGGAATTCCAAAGACGAATGGAAGGTGCAAAAAATGCGTGTCCGTACCTTTTTTTTTTTAAAAAGTCTGGATAAATTCGGAGAGATTTTTTTTACTTTAATTGATTATTGGTGCTCATCGATAGGTAATTAAGGTAAGCATTATTACAAAAAACTGTTAAAAAATATCATGTGTTTTTCTGATTTTTTTATAACTAAAACAATATTTTTAATTTATTTATGAATTTTAACGTTTTTATATTAATATATGTTTTAAAAAGCTTCCACACAAACGCACACCAGAGTATTCAAATGTTAATATTACCTTGCACCTGGCTGCTGTAATTCCATGCAAGCAACATCATTTTCAACTTCTCAGCGTCTTTCGCGAAGGCCTGACCTGCACCAGATCACATTCGCCAATAAAAATCAAATTCAAATTTTGAATATTCCATTTATTTATTTTCCAAAAGCCAATTCTTATCGGTCAGCATTTTATGCCAGTCATTAGGGCCAGTTTTTAGGGATTAAATGTTGCCATGACACAGAGCATAAAATACTAATTGAATTTAATTGATTTGATGCAAGTGGCTGTGCTGTGTGTGTGATGGAGATGTAAAATATTATACTCACTTGAAAAGTGATCGTCATCGTTCATATCCGACGGTTCGGGAGTAAGATTGTCCTGAAACAAAATGAAATATATTTTTAGAATATTATTTAGATTAGTCGTGACAGCAATCCCAGCGGGGCCTGTACCAATGAGTTTTTCTAAAAACTTATGTGCTGTGATTTCACTCCACGTGCTTTGTGAAGGAAAACATCGTGAGGAAACCTGCATGTCTGAGAAGTAATTCAAAGTTGTATGTATAGTGCCTGAGACGGCGATGGACCCTCTGTCACGTTGGCACTTAACCATATTCGGTGAAATGTGGGTGTAATGTTACAAGACCTCTGCTTACCCCTTCGATATATTATTTAGATAAAGTTATGATAGTTAAAAAATACAACAGCCAAGGAACATATTATAATCTTAGAGGTCTCAAGACTGAAAAATTAATTAAATGTATTATTAGACAGTCTTGTTTTATTACATAAGTACAGGTCCCGTCACGTGTTATGAGCGCTCATAAGGATAAACCATGAAATATACATAAAAGGCAGTAATTGTATGATTTTAACTGAATTTCACATTTACGGTACCAGGCAACCATGAGTGATCGTAAGTATAAATAATTAATAAATTAGCGAAATGGCCGGCGGCCGGGCGTGCTGAGGGCATCGCCCCCGCGGACGTGAATCGATAGTGCTTCGAATGGACACTTGATATAGTCCATCGCCGCATATGCACTGACCTCCTGCGCTCCTGGTACCTAATCCTAAAATGATGTCATGTCTACCAAGCTCACATAAACTTAACTGCATCTCGCATCGCAGTTTCAACTCGCGGTCCTCGTGATAAGATCTAAATTGCAACGAAAATGTAAAAAATCATGTCTACTTCGCAGTTGTTAGGTCAGGGCCAAAATGCAAAAGACAGGTCTGTCGAAACACTTCATGTTTTTTAAGTGTTGCAAGGATAAAAAAGCGTATAATCTTAGGTGGAGAATAACATATTCTATAGAAATTGTAGACTAATGTTTCTACCACGTTTATATTCCATAATATGATAAATAAATATCAATCTTTAAAAAAATTTCGTGTCGCGATATTTGTTACCAAATTCCTCCGAGACGGCCGGACAGATTTGTATGAATTTTTGTGTGCATATCAGTTAGGTCTGAGAATCAGCCTACATTTGTTTTACGTGTAAATAAAGGCTGTAACGCGATTTAATTAACCATAGATTTAACTTGCTTGGTGTATATGTTATTGAAAATTTTAAATTAAGTCAAAAAAAATACATCTATACTAATATAAAGAAGAAAGATTTGTATGTAAGTTTTTGTAAGGAATTGGCTCAAAAACTACTGGACCGATTTTAAAAATTCTTTCACCATTTGAATGCTACATTATCACTGATTAATACACGCTATATTTTATCACCGTACTCCCACAGGACGGGGAACTACGCGGGTGAAACCGCGTGACTTCATCGGTAGTATTTTCATAATAAAGTACTAGGGTGACATAGAATCTCAGGCAGTTATTTAAATATAGAGCGCAAGGGGTCGTTCCGATTAGATTGACCGACTGACATGCTCTTGAATGGAACAAATCCCACGGGCTCATCTATTGTGCACGATACGCACACTCGCAAACATTTTGCATGCAAATATGGACGGGTAGGGGCGCTACGTTGGCGCTTTTTTATCTATAGCAAACGTAAAAGAAGAAATGTAATATTTTTGGCTTTATTTGCAATTTCTTGTATTTACTAACTGTGTCCCGCGGTTTCACCCGTGTAGACTTAGTTTTATATAATATATCGGTTTAAAATTGACAAAGTTTCATACACACTTTCATCCCCTATGTTATTCCCTTGAGGTAGAATTAATCAAAATCCTTTCGTAGCGGATGCATACGTCATAACATGTACCTGCATGCCAAATTTCAGCCCGATCCGTCCAGTGGTTTGGGCTGTGCGTTGATAGATCACTATGTCAGTCAGCTTTGAGTTATATATATTTAGATTATTTTAGTCGGAACCCTCTTTTCAAAATAAAGACAGCTGCTTTATATCTATATTAAAAGGCTCAAGTAAGTCCAAACCGGTCTGGCGTTTTCAGAGATATCCGGAACAGAGTCGTTATTATTTTCATATTACAAAAAGACATTTAATTAAGTGTTAAGATTTTTCACGTGGGGATCAATATATAATCTCAAGGCACAATCGTTTATCTCTGCCATCTTAAGCTGGCAAAATGTACTAAGTTTTCACAAAATTAAAAGAAAATACTCTAGCATTCCTTATAGTTACTACTTATAATGTGTCTGTTAACATTCAAGCGAAATCCATAAACTGGAACATTAAGAAAGTAATAAATAAATGATTAGACAATTAAGCAGCATTTTGGTGGCTCGCATCTGACAGCTGGCTCCGCGGCTTGTGAAAATATAGACTTATCAACAAGTGGTCGTTTCAAACTTATTATTTTCTTAACTTTAGTTGACAGCCAAATGGTCACGTGATTCACTCACTTTCAATCATTCAGTTGTGATGTGAGAGCATAATGGAGCTGGCAATAAAAACAAGTTTTGAAACACTAATTTAAGAGTAAGGTACGACACATGCTAGACTGAGCCGGGTCCGAGCCGAGCTTTGGCGCGGTCAACTAATATCTATACAGATAAATAAAATAAGTATCTGTTTGTAATTCCAAAATATGAAGGTATAAACAGTATTGACATAAAAAAAGCTATTTAAAAAAACTCTCACCGTCACGTTGGCACTTAATCATCTTCGGTAAAAAGTGGGTGTTGTGATTACAACACCTCTGCCTACCCCTTCGGGGAATACAGGCGTGAGTATTTGTTTAAAAAAAAACCTTGTCTCTCTGTCTTTTTGGTCCGGCTTAATTCCGAAACTGCTGGACTTATTTTAACGGACTTTCACCAGCAGATAGCCAATATAAGGAGTAATTTAGGCTACTTCTATTTAAAAACAAATTTGACTTTCACGGGTTACCTATGAAATTAACTCTAGGCGGGTAAAACTGCGGGGCACAGCTTGTATTAGGGTAATGTAGGGACGTCACACGGTTTCACCCACGTAGTTCCCGTTCCCGTGGGGATACGGGGATAAAACAAAGCCTATGTTACTCACTGATGATGCAGCTATCCAATGGTGAAAGAATTTTTGAAATCGGCACAGTAGTTTTTGAGTTTATTCATTACAAACATACACACAAAAATACAAATCTTTCCTCTTTATAATAGTAGTGTAGATACGGTGTTACAGAAACTTGGTCGTTATCAAATTAGCTATTCACTCATACATACATATGCTCACGCCTGTATCCCATGGGGGTAGGCAGAGACCACCGTTTGCCACATGCTACGATGCTTACATACTTCTTTCGATTCATCCATATTCATGCATCTCTTCATACACTTCCTTCGGTTACGAGTGCTCCGAATTTGACCTTTCTGAAAAATACTATTAATTTGGACATAGTAGTTGTTCCTTAGACCCTATACTCGGTGGGAAGACGAGATCGTGAAAGCTGCTGGCGCTAACTGGTGGGACACAGCACAGGACAGAGAGAAGTGGGCATCTCTGGAGGAGGCCTTTAACCAATCTGGGGACCTCGCTTAAAATAAGTAGATATTAAGTAATTAAATTAGCAACTAAGTTGAAATGAAGCATGGTCAAATAAAGGCTTTTTTATTTTATTAGTTGTTCCTTGGACGCCCTCTACCGACACTTCCCGCCATATTCGCTCTATAAACTTCTTTCGTTAATCGCCTATTCACACATTCTACATTGTAATGATGTCTCGTCATTGTATTGCGTAAAACTTGGTAAAATGCATGTGTTCAAATTCTTTAACCTACTTCCAGAGTTAAGTATTGTTGACGTACCAACTATTACTTACAAGTAACTTAAGTACCTATTCGAAAACTAATATTGTGTTATTTACATAATCGGGAAGTATATTAGGATACAGGCGAGTGGAACCGCGTTCCCAGTTGCCTTTATATATTTTTTATGTCTATGCCTAAATGAAGACTTTTCCAATGATCATGAGGGTTGCCAGTTTCAAATTTTTAAATTTATTCTTTTATTTACTGTCAAAATTATGTAGTTTTGTCGCTTTGGAGTTTTGAAAAAGAAACTCTCGGACAAGTAAGAATCCAATGGGTTCCTCCACATATTTTTAACAATTTACAAGATATTTTTCTCAACAATCACTTGACATTGGCGGAATAGTATTACTTAAGCTCATCGCCATTAAATAAATAAAAGGAAGAAAGGAAAGAAAGAAACTCTCTTTGACGCTATGGTCATTCTGCTTATAATCTCGTAGACGTGCGCGTCTGTGTGAGTGTTATTTTGAACGATTTGTTATTAATTCCCTATTGCTTGTAATGCTTATATTTATACTAATACTAGCTGTGCTCTGCGGTTTCACCCGCGTACATTTAATTTAATTCTACTAAAAATTTTTTTTTTTATAAAAGTAGCCCAAGTTACTCCTAGTGACACAAGGTATCTGCCAGTGTCCCGTTAAAATCTGTCCAGCCGTTTCAGAAATTACCCGGAACAAATAGACAGGTAGAATTTTTTTTTGAAATTTGTTTATTAAGTCTATGTTTTCATAATAAGCTTTTTTTTGGAATTACAGACACTTCAATTATATTTATCTGTATGTATGTATGTAAAGATGTAGCAGAATTTATAAGTAAGTACTTGAAACTTGCGTAGGACAGTTAGCTTACCCCCGAAACTTACAAACACTTGATGCTAAGTACCAGGTGCACATACCCAGTTAGGAGTTAGGTGGGGTGACAAGATATCGACCGTCTTGAGGGCGGTGGCCAAGGACCGCATCTGCTATGCGCACACTAAATATCCGTTGACCCTTCACGTTATGTGCGCCTAGTACTCATATGTCATATGTAGGTTGGTTTGCAATTTACTCCGTAATTAATTACGCTCAATGACAGATAAGGTGCAATGGTGCGTGTTACGCACACATAGAACACATATATATATTATATCATTTGTCATTAAGTTAATTATATGTTGGACTTGTTTTTTGTCCGCGCCATTACTTGCGAGGACTCCTTACTACTTACGCACTAAGACCCATAAAACATTGCCTTAAAGTTTTAAGAAACATGGAAGGTATATTACATCTGCACTACTATTATAAAGTGGAAAGATTGTATTATTGTGTGTATGTTTGTAATGAATAAACTCAAAAACTACTGTGCCGATTTCAAAAATTCTTTCACTATTGGAAAGCTACATCATCAGCGAGTAGCTTTTTATCTCATTACTTCTATGAGAACGGGAACCACGCGGGTGACACCGCGTGACGTCCGCTAGTATTATTATAAAGAGGATAGATTTGTATGTAAGTACGTTTGTAACGAATTGGCTCAAAAAGTACTGGACTGATCTTAAAAATTCTTTCAGCAATGGATAGCTACATTATATATCAGCGAGTAATTTAGGCTATATTTTATCCCCGTACTCCTACGGGAACGAAAACTACGCGGGTGAAACCGCATGACTTCTGCTAGTTTAATAATATGACTAATGAACGAAAATGATAACATACAAATAAATAAACAGCTTTTTACTAAATGCATATGCAAGTATATACGGTGCTAACTCTACTCTATCTGTCAATTAAACAATATATATTACTTATTTAATATAATACATGAGGAAATGTCTCCGTGTGTTTGTCAATGTTAAACCGCTGAACCGATTTGGCTAAAAAATAGCGATAGTTTTGGATATTAAAAAAAACTGTATGCGGACAAAATTGCGGTAAAAAGATAGTCTATAATAAAGCCTTGTTTATATTCGCTTTACTTTCAAAATACACTGAAAATAGTAATAAATATACGTGAAAATTGTTGGAAAACCCATCAGCGAGGCCCGGCCGGTCATGAGCGGATGGGGGTATAAATCGCGGAATAACCTAGTTTTCCATACAAAATAACAGCAAAATTTCGGGAATCCACCACCGCCTATATGCTGAGGGCCTGGTACTTATGTACTGACTGATACATAGGCTATGTACCCCCCGGGCGCGTATTACCCGTGTAGTGTTCGCCACCCCGCGAGTGATCGCGGTGTGACACCCGCTAACAGTTCATCGATAGTCGATGAATTACTGACCTGACAAAGGATTCCGTACCAAGACACAATGAATACATATGCTCACGCCTATATTCCCCGAAGGGGTAGGCAGAGGTGTTGTAATCACAACACCCACTTTTCACCGAAGATGATTAAGTGCCAACGTGACAGATGGTGAGTCTATCGCCGTCTCAGGCACTATACATACGTCTCTTTGAATTACTTCTCAGACATATGCAGGTTTCCTCACGATGTTTTCCTTCACCGTAAAGCACGTGGTGTGAAATCACTGTACGTAAGTTTTTTAGAAAAACTCATTGGTACAGGCCCCGCTGGGATTCGAACTTGCGTCGCTTGCGTAGCAGGCGACTGCTCTAACCCCGAGGCCACCACGGCTCCCTAAGTACTGGATCGATCTTGAAAATTCTTTCAGCAATAGCTATATCATTAGCGAGTAACATAGGCTATATTTTATCCCTGTACTCCCTCGGGAACGGGAAATACGCGGGTGAAACGGCGTGACGTCCACTAGTTATTCACTATTAGACACTTTTAGTAGAAAAAAACAGTTGTAACTTAAAATGGAGATTTTCAAAAACACGCATTTTCATTGTGTAAAGAATTTAGATAGCCGAGTCGTACAACCGTAAGAGTTAATTTTTTTATACTAAGCGAGCTAAGTATTTGTCTTATTTGTGGTAACATTTATAATCATGTATAATGTATTTTGTGTCCTTCTGACGATTTGAAAGTACTTTGTAAGAAGTCTAATCAAATAAAGATATTTTGAGTTTTGAGTTTTGAATTTCATAATTTTCATTACTTCGTCAAGGAAGAATTTACAGAATTATTGAGAAACATAACGTCATTTGAATAGCAGAATGGAATTATCCATCTATCCAGATGACCCTTCATGTGAATTAAAAAAAATTACCGTTTTTCTTTACGGCTTCATACGATCAATCGTGTGATTTAGATTAAAGACTGTCTGATCATAAGATTCGAGTCCAAAGGTCAAATTTTGTTCTTGACTATAAATCTCGTAGCTTTGTAAAATCGAGCTACAAAAACTTCTTTATAAAACTAAGCCATTGAAGCTCAATAATCGAATGAATCTACTAAATAGTAAATTATTAGTTGTAGACTATTTTCATTATGCATTATCACTCGAAGCGTGAGAACCAAGAGCCGTTCGATACGAACAGTGTATCGATAAGGCGCAATCATCGACATCGCGCCGTAGCGCCAGCAATCAGGTGGCAGTCAGCGTATAATCATTAAATACCCACGCGAGGGGCGCGATGACGCCCGCGGCACCACCCACAAACCCACCCGCGCCCAATTATGAAAATACGAACAAAATACAAATTTCGAACGCAAACCAAAATTTGGAACGTTTTTCAAACACGATGACAATTTTGATTATCGATAATAAGTCGAAACATCAACGCCCACATCCTTATTGCGGTCGCCTTCGCGTTCACTTGTTTTAAACACGTGAACGAGTGCCTTGATTGCTATTTCCAAGTTGCAAATAATGCAGAATTCTAGTTTAACATTGCCAATTTAGCAAGTTACCTTCGAACTTGAAGAAGTAGTTGATTCAATTCCGATTATCAAATTTCTTATAAAATAGAATGCACTCGTATATACAGTGTTTTTGCGAAGGAATTCACTTTACTACCACGGCTATTATTAGTCGCAACGTTATACTTTTTTTATCCGGTTTTTTCACGTCTCCACCAGGAGCGCAGAGCCGAGTTGAAAGTCTTCGGGCTTTCAAAATAAACTGCTTCTTTTAGCATTCTGGTTGGTCCGTAGTTCGCCCGCCGCTTGTGCCCCAGTATTTTTAAAACGGACAGCGCCCCCCTCGGGCTGCACCCCACTCCCATAGCCCCCTCGCCCACATACAGTAATGCCATAACGGGTGCGAGCTATGACGAGATTATCTACGTACACGCGTATCCACTATACCCGTACAAACGTCGCCAATGTACCAGGAACACATAAGCACATAAGCGATGACTTGTATACACATAACGGCATTGATTTACCGGCCGCTACCTGACATCCAACAATGATGGTCAGCGTTAAACAAAAAACTGACAAACTCAGAGATTCAACATAATCCAGGGTATTTAAAGGAATAGATGTACCAGAAAGGTACTTTTAAATAAACTAAAGATGCATAATAATGCTGCAAATTCGACGGGGAGGAATTCACAAAATTCTTTTAAGGAAGATTGGAAAATACCTATGCCGGTTTTGACACACAATCTTCGACGAGTTTCGTTGCGTTTTAGGGTCGAAAATATTAAAGAACATCACTATGAATGACAGTCCTTTGTATTTTACTGGATTCAATAAATTTCAATCCGTTTTCTAAAGGAGACAAAACAACCTGATTTCCTATAAAAAATAAAGATACAAGGTACTACTAATACCAGTGGAAAAAACATTATTTTCCGCGACATCGTTTCAAGCATTGAAACTTGATTGAACCTTGTAATTAATTGAATTCCACAATTCAAGCTAATATTTAATAGGTTCTCCTATTGAAATGAACAAACATTGGAAAATCTGGAATTATGCCCAAAAGCGGCGACATACAGTCTCCTATACAGTCTCTCACGTTGGCAGCTAAATATATCTTCGAATATATGTGGGTGTTGTTATATTTATACCTTTAAAAATCCTTGCTAGAAGGTTATATAAAAAAGTTTCTGGAATCATTCACACTCGAGTTAAACCATCTATTAACAAAAAAATTATAACCTTACCATAAGTTTTCATTGCCATGGTAGTTCCACTGTGTGACAGTGGCAGACTTATACACGTCATATATATCTGTCTCATAATAAGAGTTATACTACCATAGCAATAAATCCTCAATCCCAAAGATCATCCACAGCGAAATTAAAATTGCTTTGCACATGCTTTACCGTGAAGGAAAACATCGTGAGGAAACCTGCATATATCTGAGAAGTAGTTCAAATACGTATGTATAGTGCCTGAGACGGCGATGGGCTCACCCTCTGCCACGTTGGCACTTAATCATATTCGGTGAATTGTAGGTGTTGTTGTCACAGCACCTTTGCTTACCCCTTCGGGGACCCTTCTGGGATGACCTTAGCATATTTATTTTTATTAAATTAAGTACCTTTTTCAATTGCATAATGTTAAGTAAAGTAATTATAACACGGTACAATTAAACGCAACAAAATATTTGTGTCATAAACAGACTCTACAAAGCGCGTTACAAGTTACAACACATGCAAAACGATTGTAGGAAATCGCACACGTATTGAATAATTAAGCACCCACATTTCACTTAGTTTCAGTTAAAACTGGGTGTACAAACAACGTTCTAAGTACCAGGGCACCACGAGAGGGTGGCATCGTAGACACTCGCATTATGGGACGGGGGGCGCGGTGCGACCTCGAAAAACCGAATGGGGGTCGTCCTTGCGTCGAAAAGCATCGCGAATTTCACAAAGCGGGCTTCCTAGTTGCTGGGGATCGTTGGGGAGGCTGTTACAAGTCGGCCTAGCGCCTGCTCGTGCTCTTTGAAGTGTGATAAACTGAGCGAGCGTACTAAATATGGATACGTAGGGAGTGCGTGCGCACGAAAACGGTAACAGAAGAACAGTGCTCTAAAGTTTTCAGATTTTAACGTTGACGAATTTTGTTGTGATACAGTGTGGCTGCCGTGGTGGTCTTGGGGTTTGAGCAGTCACCTGCTACGCAAGTTCGAAACCCAGCGGGGCCTGTACCAATGAGATTTTCTAAAAACTGTACAGTGATTTCACAGCACGGGCTTTACGTTGAAGAAAAAAATCGTGAGGAAACCTGCACATGTCAAAGACGTAGCAAGGTGCCTGGGACAGCGATAGACTCACCATCTGTCACTTTGTCACATAATCATCTTCGGTGAAAAGTGGGTGTTGTTACTAAAACATATCTGCCTACCCTATTGGGGAATACAGGCTTGTGCGTATGTACGTATAGTGTTGCTTGAAATGTTTCGACCCGACTTTGAATTTTAACGACAAACCGCTTTCTTACTCTTTCACGCAAAAACTACTGAATAGATACTATATATACTACTAATAGAAGAATAGAAGTTTTCAAAAATTTTCTCCGTTCTGAAACGGCTGGACCGATTTTAACGGGACTTTCACTTTTATGAAATTAAAGTTAAATCTATGCGGTTGATGCCGCGTGCCACAGCTTGTTGGCTAATATAATTTGTTTCTGAGTGAGAAGGCGAATATATTAAGCTGGGCTTGTGTATGTGTTTTATTCGTGTTACTAGGCGCCTTGAGAGTTCTCTCCCCGGCTCACGGGCGGCGCTCGGATTTATAAACGCGGTTAAATTTACTTTTATATCCTTCGCGCGGTAAAAAATAAGTATTCTAGGAGCCTTGGAGGCAAATATACCTACTTTCCAATTTCATAACTTTCAAGGGAAAATAACAATACGATATAGCGACGACGACTATTATTATAATACTAGCTGTGCCTAACGGTTTCACCCGCGTCCACTTAATTTTCCTATGGGTGGCCCGCGGAACCCTATTTTGTTTTTTTTTAAATAAAATTAGTCTATGTTACTACTTGTAACATCAGCTACCTGTCAGTGACAGTCCCGTTAAAATCAGTCCAGCCGCTTCAAACAGACAGGCAGAAGGACAAACAAACAGGCTGAGAAAATAAAAAAAAATAGTTTTTTTGTCAGTGCCGTAAATATGCATTTAGTCAAAGGTGTAATTTTGGATTTACAAACAGACACTTAAATTTTATTTATCTGTATACATTAATTCATTGCTGTACTTACAATCATTTTAATGTCTGTAAACGTTGACGTATTGTTGACAGCTGTCAGAAAAATTACAGAATACAAAAAGTACGTAGATACTTATAATAAGTTCAGTATAATTTTCATTACACTGCAATTTATGTACTCGTATGTTTTTCCGTTTGGAATCTAGCAATTGAATTTTAAATAAAATGTCTTAAACCGATTGAGCTCAAAATTTGGTATACACGTTTATTTTGGATGACATTGCATACTTAGCTATGTGACGTCATTCTAATTCCAATATGGCGGATCATCCAAGATGGCGGACTTGTTTTACAATACCACAGTATCGGTTTCAATCAAATAAAAGAGCTTGCTGAGAAGATCGTGAAAAAATTATAAAAAAGAAAAAAAATTATGCTACATTTTCATTAAAGCTTCTTTTAAATATTTTAAACAGCTTATGCACTTTAAGGATATTAACGAGAATAGAATTAAGTGTGTGTGTACCTTTGATTCGAGGAATACGTATGTACATAAACACGCACGTTTTTGTGTAAATGTGTAAGAATGTATATTCTATGTATGTATTCGGCGAAAGCCGAGTTCATGCATTTAATTTGTGATATCATAAACTGTCATAATGGTGGGTGCTTTTGTGATCCAATTACTCCAAGGGCTCGGCTGCCCCCGAGTGCCTGGCAATAAAAAAAACCTAACAGAATGCCGGCTTCCTACACGACAACATTGCACATACATGAAAAGTGAAATCATTTAATATTTTGGGCCCGACAATACCATCTAAACACTAATATATAAACGCACAGCCTAAGCCGCTGGTTCTAGATACATGATATTTGGAGGTCGCTTTGTTGGCCGGTTGTAGGGGTTTTTCATAATTGAACCACGTGACCAAATCGTGTGACTTTCCAAGCATCTGCAATGCATCCACCCGAATGCATTGCTTGTCATATGGCTATCGTTTGCGTACCACCAGGTAAAAACTGCTGCTCATCAGATTTTTATACCAAGCGACTGCCATCTGACATTCGTAACCCCTTTTACGAGGAAAATCGATAGTCTGGGTAAAACCAGTTTCAGACTTTCTTAGGCCTCCGAAAGATGTTCAATTGGCAATAAACTTCGCTGATCAAATAATCGCATCAATCTTAGTATGTGTGTAAGTAAATAAATATGCGCAATAGCAACTGTGCCACGGGAGCTGACCATCTGTTTATATTTATGTGCAGTGTCCGTGGTTACGAGGGGGGTAGTGATGTAATCACTACCCTGTCACGGTATGGTAATTACACTGAAAAACCACAAATGTTCTGCGAACGATGCTTAATGCTATACCCGAAAATTGGATCAAAAGTTTCATAAGACACGTGAAAACTGTAAACCCATTGATAAAGTCAAAGTCAAAAGTATCTTTATTCGATTAGACTTTTTACAAAGTACTTTCAAATCGTCAGAATGACATAATTATACAGGATTATACATGCTACCGCCAGGTTCGGAAGGTTGCTTTTACTGAGAAGAACCTGACAAGAAACTTAGTAATTACTCTTTTCAAAAATATTATACTATTTAAAGAATACAAAATAAATAATTTAAAAAACGTAATATTTTTCATTAACTGTAAAAAGTGCCTGTCAATATAAGAACAGTAATACATTATGACATAATTGCAGTAAGTTGAAAATGAAAGTCGAGGCGATATTGCTACAAGAAAGGAGAGGCTGTTTGTCATTATCAAGGGGCACGTATGTCATACGACGTTTTATAACATACAAGCGGACGTCAAGCGGTTACACCCGAGAAGCTCCCGTTCCCGTGGGAGTACGAGGATATAATATAGCCTATAATAATCAGTGACAATTAAAATGTATTTTTTTTTAAATCGATCTACAAATTTCTGATCCAATTCGTTACAAACATACATACCTTTCCTCTTTATAATATTAGTATAGATTTGCGAGGAAATAAATAAAAATCGGACTTTCTTAAATGAATAAATGTTTAATCACTTGTTAAAGCAGTTATAAAAAAATTAACAGTTTAAAAATAGATATTATATTTTATCCCCAAAGTTAATTTTATGCATAAAATCTTGTCGACTTTTCTGACATGACAACTCCTTGCTAAGATTTAATAAATTATCTTGTTATATACCGTGCGTTTTACATTACAATAACGGACAAGTACGTAATGAGATACAATACGATATTGAAATTGGTGAAATAAGAGACCCTTTATGAGCTAAGTGTTATATAGTATATTATGGAGCTGCCTCTCTATATGTCAGACAAAGGTTACAGAAAAATTAATAAATATATAAAAAAAATATTCAAGTCATTGAACACGGAAAGATGTTATCTAACTCTTAAGAATCAAGAGCCTTTAACCATCGGATTATCAAAAGCTGAAACATGAATTTATTTGTATTTTTCTTCATAATTTATTTTCATACAGGCTTTACTTATCGTATTTAAACAAACGGAATCTCAAATACAATACAGTCAAAGATTCGTAAGTCAGCTCACTTAGAAGACTAGCTTCTACCCGTGACTGTATGCGTGGAACAGTTACTTTGGGCTAACGCTAACTTTAACCCGCGATTGGCCTTACCGTGATGATATATAGCCTAAAGCCTTCCTCGATATATCTTTGTAACACTGAAATCTATACAGATAAATGATATTTAAGTGTCTGTTTGTAATTCCAAAATAACAGCTTTTCACTAAATGCATATGAAAGTATATACGGTACTGACTTAAAAACTTAAAAAGCATTTTTTTCTCTGCCGGTCTGTTTGTTTGGACCGATTTCAAAGTCAAAGTCAAAAGTATCTTTATTCGATTAGACTTTTACAAAGCACTTTCAAATCGTCAGAATGACACAGTTATACAGGATTATACATGCTACCGCCATTTTTTTCGACTGGACTTTCACTGGCAGATAACTATTGTTACAAGGAGAAACTTAGGCTTCATTTATTAAAAAAAAATATTTTAGATTCCACGGGAATAAGTTAAATCTACGCGGGTGAAACCGCAGGACACAGCTAGTAGTTAATAATAAAAGCTCACACCATCTCAGAGATGGTAAGCAATGATGAAGTGCCAACGTGACAGAGGGTGAGTCTATCGCCTTCTCAGGCACTATACATACGAGTACGTGTCCCCTCCTCGATAAATGAGCTTTCTAACACTGAAATATGTTTTCTCATCAGACAAACAAACTCTTAAGCTTTATATATTAGTATATAATAGAAGTAAAGATAGAAAAAAACATTGTTGCGTCACCTACAAAAATCATTTGCGGGTAAGCCTCCGTTAGCCAGCCATTCGTAGCCATTCTCAGCCACGCCAGCCCCCTGGGTCGTCTCAGAGCGTCTGGCTCAAGTAATTACGCCTCACCCTCAACCCCCTACACCCTCGGGGGGTAGGTAAAAACAATATTTTTACACGCGCCGACCAGGGCACCAGAAAAGTGACAGATATAAATTGGAAGCGAAAATAGAATTAGTGCCTCCGTCGGTGCATCGTCGCGGCTTTTGACATATTGACGGGATTAAGGGGACGCATAGGTTTCTTCTGGAAGAGATTTTGCCGAAAGAAAAAAATTAAAAACTGCAGGTGATGTGTGTCTGGACAGCACCATCTATATTATATGTACCAGCACAAGATCAAAAACTGATAAGCAAACATGTAAATCAATAAATTATTTTTTACACATTCATGCTGATATAATTTTCACTATTGTGAATAATTTTAACTAGTCCATGCGGACGAAGTCGCCGGCAGAAGCTATTATGTAGATATATGATTGTGGCTGATTCTTGAGGGTTGAAATTTCAAGAGAATTTAAATCTTTGTGAGATGTAGCTATAGAATACACTAATAAAGGTTTTTCCGAAATTCCACCCCTAAGAGATGGCGAAGATGCGGCTTTTTTCTGCAGCTAATAAGATCTTATAGTAAATAAGCCGTTTCCATATTGAATTAGGTCTGTAGCAGCGTTTTTCCACTCGTTACATAGATGGCGCTACTCGCTAACAACTGCAAAGTTTTAGTACAAATACACGAGAACCTAAATCGCGCAACAATAGTTTTCATGCGCATTCCAGTATATATACAAGTTTCACCGGCTCCAACTAGAACAGTTGGAGCCGGTGCTCCCCAGGTATAACACCTGTCTGGCTGGAAGAAGTTCCCTTTGCTGGGGATAGGAAAGCGCAATTCTTTGAAAAGTTGAAGAATAACCATTTGCCGTGTTATGAGGAGTTCTGTTTATGAATGTGGATGGTTACAAGCGGAGAAGAAGCCCAAAGAAACGATGGATGGATTGTTTGAAAGATGATATGGCTATAATGGGAGTGAATACTGATATGATAGAGATACACGAAAGAACACATAGCGCCGAAAAATATTATACAATTTAAATACAAAATAAATAATTTAAGAAACGTAAGCTCATGCACAAATGTCGATAAAAATTAACATAAATAAAAATCTAGTACATCTACTTATAACTAAATGCGTAGCTTGAGATGACCAGCCCCCACAAGCAGCTGTTCACAAGTATGACGTGAATGCCAGCCATTAACGTATTATTTTGTTTGCAAAGCCAGCAAAACGATTTTATTACGACTATAGTTACTGTACGCTATCGGATCTCTAGGCGAAGCGTGGGACACAAATTATTGATACAGTTATTTATAGACTATAGCCTGCAGGCGAAGACTTAGGTATTAAGCACATCAAAGGTGGGTATATTTTTATCAAATGTTGTCAGCGTTCGATTAGATAATAAAACTCAACGTGACGTTCATCATCATCATCTCCCTGGCGTTATCCCATACATTGTTGGGTCGGCACTGGATTCAACCCGATGTGGCTGATCACCTGATTTTTATACGAAGTGACTGCCATCTGACCTTCGCAACCCCTTTAACGAGGAAATCTGTGATCTGGGTTAAACCAGTTGTCAGACTATTTTAATCCGACTGACCTGTAACGATTGCCAAAGATGATAAATTGGCAACCGGGACCGACGGCTTAACGTGCTCTCCGAGGCACGGAGGGAACTCGGACTGAACTAGCTGTGCGCAGTTTTACCCGAGTAAACCTTGATTTCTTTGCTTGTAAATTTGCAATGTATGTATGATTGTCCGGGTAGAATCTCGCAACTAATAAATTAGTTATCTTTATCCGATTGAAATTGATAATGCATTTTTAACTACGCGACGTCATTCTAATTCCAATATGGCGGATCATCAAAGATGGCGGACTAGTTATTTTTCCGCACTACCACTATAGTGGGCAGAGCTGTACGACTCCGGGATGCTGCTGGGACATTTCAGATGGAAAACCCTAATAAAACTTTGCCCGAAACTGGGATTAGACCCTTGACCAATGAAGCATTCATCTATCAATTGCAAATTATATTAACATACATATGCACACGCCTATATTCCCCGAAGGGATAGGCAGAGGTGTTGTAATCACAATACCCACTTTTCACCGAAGATGATTAAGTGCCAACGTGACAGAGGGTGAGTCTATCGCCGTCTCAGGCACTATACATACGTCTTTGAATTACTTCTCAGAAATATGCAGGTTTCCTCACGATGTTTTCCTTCACCGTAAAGCACGTGGTGTGAAATCACTGTACATAAGTTTTTTAGAAAAACTCATTGGTACAGGCCCCGCTGAGATTCGAACTTGCCTCGCTTGCGTAGCAGGCGACTGCTCAAACCTCAAGGCCACCACGGCTCTTAATTATATTCAAATCAAATTATATTAAAGAACTGTTATTTCTGTTCATTTGAAGGTCAGTAGCACAGCACACTTAAAATATCCTACCAGGAATACAGAAACTTGGTACGAGTGCACCTGTGTCCGGCTATTTTTGAATTGATGTGCAAAGTTTAGGCAAGCCTCGCATGGATATCAGGTGGACATGCAAACAATGTGCTATACGGAATGCAGGCAGCGCGCGTTGAATAATGTAAGCGAGCCGTCTCGGAGGACAGCGCCTTGCTGCTATGATGCCCTGGTACCACGAAGTTATGGGGATCATTTTTTAATTGTGTTTTAGTTAATTACAAGCTATTATTTGGATTGTTTTAGTAATTTTATAAAGGAGATTAATTTCAAAAGTGTAAGTAACTGTTATTAAGCAGCCAAAAAAGAGGTATGATTTTTCTTTAGTGTAACATGTTATGTTAATGGCTACATTCTTGCCACCTTTTATATTTTAAAATACTATCAGGGTACCTACGTTAAAATTGAAGCACATATTTGAGTATTAGATCAAACCATAGATTAAAAAACCGCTTGGCAGAAAGTGAATGTAAGTCTAGCAAGAATCCAACCTAACCCCATGGGCCCTTTGAAAGAAACGACTATGAAAATGATTATATATGAATATTGGCTATGTAGGTTTACAATATAGCACGTTCTTGGTGTGAGCCCATTCACTATATCTACAAAAATGTTATAAAGAGGATATTTGTATGTTGTAAGTCTGTAAGTGATTTTTCCTAGAATTTAGTTATCCGACTTAAAAAAATCTTTATTACGAACAATATTTTGTTTTTTTTTAAGTTTGACTAAACGCATTCTTTGCAGGCGAAGCAAAGGGATCTAGTAAAAGTACCCAACTTCAACCATGCTGATAAAGTAGCAGATAAAAACTTGTATGAAAAAGTACCAGGACTGCATAAATCCTAAGAGACTTTAATAGCGACTTCTTTCCTTAAAGAGGCTAAATGACGGAGCAGGAAACGGTAGAATCCTTGGTATTGCCATTTGCTATACAAATTGTTTAAAGGCTGGAAATTTACACAGCCTAGACTTGACTTGACAAATGCTGAATTATTGCCTTTTTTTTTTTTTTTTTTTTTTTTTTTTTACATGGGGAATCCATTTCGGATACACACTCCCTGCGGGGGCAGGGAATGGTTATGCCGGACTCTCACCGGCTAAACCCCATGGTGTTTCTCCAACTCGCTTTTTGGGGGGGACACGTGATACGTTTTCACATGCTTTGCCGTGAACCCCCCCTGCGACCAGCCGCCCAAAGGCAGCCCCTTCTAAAGGGGAGAGATTAGCTCCCCCTTTGGCCTATAGGCTATCTCCGTGCAAGGCTCGCCGAAACACATAAGGCGAGCCTTGACACACGACCTCCATGAGTGCAATGGCAGCCAACTCCCCCGAGCCGGCTGCCTGGAGGCCCCCTTACGGCAGTCTGGTGACCACCTTTGGCCGCAGGATAGGGAAGGGACAAACGCCCCCACTCCCCCAGCCCGCAGCCCCTCCTTTACCGCACTATCTGAGCGGCCAGGCACTCGGAGGATCGGGAGAGTGGTAAAATACCACCACGCCACTTCCGCCGCGTCCCCATATCCAAGCTACGCGGGACGGGAGGGGCAACTGCCCCCACTCCCTTCGCCCTGTAGCCTCGCCTTTACCACAACAGCGGTGTGGCCCCGCCGGGTCGCGGCGGATAGGGAGAGTGGCGCATCGCCATACCAGCACGCCTCTCCCGCCGCGACCCTCGGCTGCGGTGGGTAGGGAGAGCAAGAGCGGTGTTCCTGCACTCCACCCGACCACTACCCCTCGCATGCTGAATTATTGCCTAGGTCATCTTCCTACACCCAAAATACACACGATTCAACTTGCAAGAACTAGGCTACGTCTACCGTCTACGGCGTCCAAAATAAATCCAAGGTACTTGGATATTCTAACTGCTTAAATATGGTTAGGAAATACGGTTGCCAATTTAACATCTTTGGCAATCATTACAGGCCTAAAAGTGTCTGGTAACTTGTTTAACCAGGTGCTTCGATTTTCCTAAGGCTTTTGAAGGTCAGATGGCAGTCGCTTCGTATAAAAATCAGGTGATCAGCCACATCGGGTTGAATCAAGTGCAGATCACAACAATGTATGGGATAAGGCCAGGGTGATGATGATATGGTACACGAAGTACCAGGCGCATATAACGGACAAGGAGTTATTAACTTGATTGCGACTAACATGGAGCCGCATTGGGTTGAATCAACCACAAAGTAAAACCCTGATATTATCTGTCTATATGATATGAAGACTTCTCCTAATAAAAAGAAAGATAATCGTATGGCTCTTTTCCACATAATTATTGCCAGGTGACAGATGGTATGATGAATGATGGTCCATCACCAAAACTAGAGTGAGAGAGCAGCGGTGGCCTCGGGGTTTGAGCGACGCAAGTTCGAATCCCAGCAAGACCTGTACCAGTGTATTTTCCTAAAAACTTATGTGCAGTAATTTCGCACTACGTGCTTCACGGTGAAGAAAATCAACGTATGAGGAAACCTGCATACGTCTGAGAAGTAATTCAAAAGACGTATGTATACTGAATCACCATCTGTCACTTTCCCACTTACTCATCTTCGGTGAAAAGTAGGTGTTTTTATTACAACACCTCTGCCTACAAAGGATACAGGCGTGAGCATATGTATACATCATTACTTATAGCGAATTTTGTAAGTAACGCACGAAATAAGGCTTTATATGACCAGCCCCTACGTAGCAAATACACCTGTTCACAAGTAAGCAAATGCCAGCCATTGCCCTCGTCTAATTAACAGTTAAACATGTGAGTTGACCATACAAATCAACAAAATAAAGTTCAGAATTTATACGACCATTATTTTAATTATTTTATTTCAAAATAATTGTGTTTCCGAATGAATAAGTACGCCAAATATCCATATATTCCGAGACCTATAACTTTGTCCAGATTACTGAGGCTTTAGAGACTCTGCTATGCCTTTGGGTTTTTATCACCAAAGGGTATACTGGGATAGCTTTGTATAAAAATATTACGCATCATTTGTAGAAGCTCAGTTAAATCGACAATAATGGTAGCTGTATGGCAAATATATGCTCACGCCATCCCAGAAGGATTCCCGAAGAGGTAAGCAGAGGTGTTGTAACATCAACACCCACATTTCACCGAATATGATTAAGTGCCAACGTGACAGAGGGTGAGTCTATCGCCGTCTCAGCCACTATTACATACAGTCTTTAAATTACTCCTCAGACATATGCAGGTTTCCTCACGATGTTTTGTAAAGCACGAGGTGTGAAATCACTGTACATACGTTTTTAGAAAAACTCATTGGTACAGGCCCCGCTGGGATTCGAACTTGCGTCGCTTGCGTAGCAGGCGACTGCTCTAACCTCGAGGCCACCACGGCTCTAATCACGTGGTGTGTATGGCAAAAAAGCTGAATTACCCTATAATACTACTAGTTCTGCTCATCCTACTAATATTATAAACGCGAAAGTTTGTAAGTATGTATGGATGGATGTATGTTTACTCTTTCACGCAAAAACCACTGAATGGATTTTGATGAAACTTTACAATAGTAAAGCTTAAACATCGGAATAAGACATTTATAAAGATACTAGCTGTGCCCCGCGGTTTAAAGCCTTAGTTACTCAGAGGAGCTCGTGGCACAGTTGCTATTGCGCATATCATTCGATCGGCGAATTTAAGCAACCCTATCCCTAGCCAGTAATTGGATGGGTGTCCGCCCGAGTTCCCTCCGTGCCAGGGAGATGATGAGTTACTCATTGGAAAATTATCTATCTGCCAGTGAAAGTTCCAGCCCAGTCCAGCCGTTTCGGAGATTAGCCGGAACAGACAGACAGTGAAAAATGGTTTTATCTATTTCTGTACCATGTACACTTAAATATGCATTGTACTTTCACATTTCATATATTTTTAATTTAGGTAAAAGCTTTTATTTTGGAATTACAAACAGACACTTCAATTTTTTATCGGTATATATATGTGTATAAATTTTGTGAGTTGTGCATAATATTTAAAACATACATATGCTCACGCCTGTGTTCCCCGAAGGGGTAGGCAGAGGTGTTGTAATCGCAACACCCTCTTTTCACCGAAGATGCTTAAGTGCCAACGTGACAGATGGTGAGTCCATCGCCATCTCAGACACTTTACATACGTCATTGAATTTCTTGTCAGAAATATGCAGGTTTCCTCACGATGTTTTCCTTCACCGTAAATCACGTGGTGTGAAATCACTGTACATAAGTTTTTAAGATAAACTCATTGGTACAGGCCCCGCTTTCATAGCAGGCGACTGCTCAAACCTCAAGGCCACCACGGCTCTTATATTAAAATAAAAAATATTTAAAAGATAAGTCAAATCCTGCGCAGACGGAGTCGCTGGCGAACAATTTCACAAAACGTATTTTTTTCCTTTCCCATTGAGTATTCCATTTAATCACGTACGTTGTTTTACCAAAACCTGTGAAGCAATCCCTGGTTCGACCTTACATCAAGACTTCAAGACCCAAGTGTAGATAAACTTACTATTCACCAAGTCGTTGAGGCTGTGTTTAGATATAGCTGCGTTTGCGTGCAAGGTCGCTCGGCGCCATTGGTCATTGCGATGGGATTACTGTGGATACGAATTACAATTATTCTTGTTTTTACCTTCAAATAACTGTTTATACTTTGCCTGCTTTAGGAATAATTTAATAAATAAATATAAATAAAATAAATAAATATGCTCACACCATCCCAGAAGGGTCCCCGAAGGGGTAAGCAGAGGTGTTGTAACAACACCCACATTTCACCGAATATGATCAAGTGCCAAAGTGACAGAGGGTGCGTTCATCGCCGTCTCAGGCACTATACATACGTCTTTGAATTACTTCTCAGACATATGCAGGTTTCCTCACTATGTTTTCCTTCACCGTAAAGCACGTGGTGTGAAATAACTGCACATAAGTTTTTTAGAAAAACTCATTGGTACAGGCCCCGCTGGGATTCGAGCTTGCGTCGCTTGCGTAGCAGGCGACTGCTCAAACCCCAAGGCCACCACGGCTACTTAATAATAATAAGAATAAAGAGAAGAATAATTTAATCTAGTTTTAATTTAACAGCGTCGCACTCGTCGAGTGTTGGTTTAAAAGAAACGAAATTGAACCTTATCCTCTATGTATTATGTATCAAAAAAGTAAACGCCCCGATGAAACTGCTTTATCTCCAAAAGCAATGACGCACATATTTTGTGGAGATACAGTAACGTTATTGAAAGTCATCATTTGCATGCACATTTTGCTTACAAATTATACAAGTACCAGTTAATACTCAAATTGTAGGTTAGTGTAACTACATTTCTGATGATATAGTCATAGAATTATTGGAGGTGCCGTCATGAGCGCTCAGCGAAAAAGGGGTTGAATGAGCATGTATTTGTACTCGCTTGTTCCAAAAAACATACAATCGAATAGATAACCTCCTCTTTTTATTGAAATCGGCTAAAAATTATGTACTCAACGGCACCTATACAAGAAAACACCGAGGAATATCCATCCTAATCTCATTGCACGTCGGCCGCATGTCATTCGAGATTCCGCCATTTTGCAAGGCGAACCGCCCGCGGCGGGAAAACTGACTTTGGCGCCAATTTCGTTGCGGCTCTGTCTACAATCCGACTAGGTTCGGATGCTCAACGTTCGTAAGACTTCTCTAACAAGCGCCGGGTACCTAGAATTTATCGTGTAGCGGGTGTCATTATATATTCCTTTAATTATACAATTTTTACTGCGCTTTATAGTAGCCTCCGAGCGATGCCATGAGCTCGCTATATTTTTTAAGTACCATCGTACGGTTCTCAACTTGTTTTGACCTTGGCAATTTTATCTGGCTTGTCCGTTGAAACATGGACCCGATGCGCCTAAGTACTTAACGGCCCAGAGATCTTGTTACTCCAGGTGAGATGGGATCTAAAAGATACATAAAATAAAACTGTCAAATACCTTTGGCAGGTGTTGAAGTAGCGCCCCAGCTTTCCGTTTAGCGGCCATCTTGAATATTGTTTTTGGTTGAAAACGCACAGCACTGTTGTCTTTGGTTCCGTTTTTTTCTCTTCAGTTCATTGACCCCATTCTTGTCTCAATTAAAAAAATATTTGCTTTAAAATGCTTTGTAATGCTTCGATTAAACACTCGAGCCTGAATAGTGAATGTTGAGAAATTAAATAAAACGTCATCAATAAATAAATAGGTACACCAAATGAAAAAGAAGTCAATTTCCTAAGTTAATTACAATTTTCCCTCGCAATCTCATTATAAAGTTATTAAATAACCGAGCTATCGCTATGATATTCGTCGATTAAATAACAAAGTTGCAATCTCACTGAAGCGTAAATAATAAATGGCGGATTCAAGGATGCGTTCCACGTCAGTTTGAGTTGCGTGAGGTCAGTGCATTCGAACGCATACATTTTCAAAAAGAGGCTACTTTTTGTCGAGGGTGCTGAACGCTCCCCATATTTGCTGAATACTTTTCAATGAACCCGTTTGTTTGCCTACTAGTGAACTAAGGGAGTTTTTGCCCTATTTTGTGAAATATCAGAGATACAAACATTTTTTTTAATGTCAAACAAACTCCTTGTTTGTCTAAAATAGAGCAATCGAACTGCCGGATGAATCTAAGTGATCTTAGATCCAAGTTTGGTTATCAATAATTGAGATGAATTACCCCTAACTAGTTCTTGGTCAGGTCGTGTCATTGTCCCAACAATTTACAGTAAATACTCTATATATATAGCTTGTGAATGGTATACGAGTTTATTAACTGCTAACTTGATATTCATAGAATATTGTATCAAAATGATAAATATAAAACATTCCGAGAAAATGTAGTAGGAACGCAGAGCCGTTGCGAAGCTTTGAGCAGATTAAATCACAAAGGATACTCATTCCCATGCTGCTCGCGATAGTGGAGCAGCAGCGTGTTCCAAAAGTCGTCACTAGTAATGCGTGCCTGGTACATTTAATATATAAAACTCCTCCGAAACGCCTAAATCGATTTGTATGAAATTTTATGTGCATATCGGATAGGTTTGAGAATTAGATAAAATCTATTTTCATACCCAAAAAAATGGCAATACAACGTTTGTCGGGCACAGACAGTACAACTTATAAAAATAAACATAGAGCAACGAAATTTGTTACAAAGTTTATGGAACAATTATTTATTCTACACGTTGCAAAATACGAATATATTTGTTTAATAAACTCTATGTATGTTGCAGTCCAAAGTTCAAAAGTATTTGCTGACCATTAAAACACTGTTTTTCGTATGTGTGCAATATTAATACTCACCACGCATACAATTTAATTGGAGTGAACTTATTTATGAGATCATTTTACCGTTTACTCGAAAGAAACTGAAACAATGACGGATGATTAAACTCCATTAAATACAATCGAGCTAGATTCAAAGTAGTCAACGTAACTAACTCAAATTTAGGTCATCAGCAGTTTGGACGCAAACAATCAATCAAATTCCATAAATAATCAAGCACACAGAGCACAGATGGAAAACATGAATACACGAAAGCGGTAACTGCACCTAGCGTAGTTATTTTCTTTTTCGCGATAACGACAAGGCCACTTTAATGGCTGCCCACGGTGGCTCGGTGTGGGTTTACTTATGACATGACAACTAAAATGACCGCAGTTATTTGCGTTAAATTTGTATTACAATAAAGTTGTTATACAACAGTAGTATTACCATAATAGACAATTTTAACTTCGATCAAGATCTGCGTATTCCTAAACATTATCCTTATCAAAATATTCACAGCAAAACGCAGTCTTGGGGTTTCACAATGCCGGTTTCATGCCAAAACAGGTACTATAGCATCGTGGTTTGCATAAGAATGTTGTTCAAATCTAACATTTTAATATAACAATCCTAGATTCTGATCCGAATGATAGTCTACTAGATGACAGTGTTTATGTTTCTCAGCATCCGGGTTATTTAGATGATTCTGTGGCATTCCCTAAGTTGTTCTATCAAGTTAATGATAAAATTAATATCCTTTTTACCAGTCGATCAAAGCGAGATTATCATCCCAATAAATCGTTGTCCTTATGAATTTGAGTTAGCTACATCAGATAAGATTGATTTGACTCAAGCGAAGTTGAATGTCCAAAACGAAGATACGTCATTTGATCTTGTGTCTCCCAAGAATAACAAAGCCCAAATGAAAAGAGGACATAGAAAAATGATAGCTATATTTCTAAAGGATGGTCGGAACGTTACGACCCTGTAGGGTGGACTGTCCCCCAAGTTTATGTCTCTTGTAGCAAAGGCTCGTTACACCCAACGGTTCTAAGAAGCCATCGTACTTTGACATTTGCCCACTGACTCTGCAACTCCTATCTAATGAAGGAGTCATTCTGAGAACTTCAGAACTGCAAGGAATAAGTCTATTCAAACGCATAATAATTGCTCAATCTTGAACATTTCTAGAAATACAGAATACAGAATAAATTCAAAAGAATCATGAAAGTACTTGTATCTAGATCTTTCTGAAAATTGTTATGATTAAAAATAACAGGAATACTACTTTAGAACGATAATGTTAAATCTCTGTCTCCAAAGAGTCAAACTGACCATTATGATTTCATGAAATCGTAAAACTATTACCTAGATCGCATTTAATTAAACGTATGCTCGTTTGGAGATGAAAGAGTTTCAATAACACATGTTTAATTAATCTTATAAAAAAAATATCGTCGTATTTTAAACATTAAGACTTGAAACTGCAATACACAATAACAATGATTAATTTAAGTTATTATATAAATGACTTGTGTTAAGTTCAATTTGTTTAAGGCTTTACTAAACCCAAGCAGGTTTGAATAGTGACTGATTTGACTTAGTGAAGAATTTGATTCCCGCCTGTAAGTAAGATACAACGTTGTAATTAAATACTACCTGAGTGAGAGCAAATTTCAAACAGGCCAATAAAACAAAAAGTTGAAAGTTACCAGAGCAACATAGCGCACTAGGCAGTGTTATCAGCAAAGTAAGGACCGTGAACGATTTGATTAGTTCGACGCGCGCTTGCACTCCAAAATTACTTTTAAACTTCGCTGCGTTCTATACATGAACTTCTGCACGGCTCTGCGCGCCTGGTACCGGAGGAAAATTGCAAAGTATCAAGTAATCATGATACATTACTTAGATCCTAACATAAATGGATTCTAGCTGCTTACATTAACATACAACTAGAATCATGATTGAATCCAATATAAGTACAAGATAAAACCACATATTTACTAACAAGAAACAATGAGCTCCAACAACTGCATAAAAAGTACCAGGAAATTTACAATCTTAGTTAAAACCGGTGTACTTATAAAGCCTAAGTATAACCAGCATTCAGGCTAATAAATTAACTAAAACAATGGTTTGTCCGTCAAACTACCACGACAAAGGAAACTTCGCGGCACGAGAGAGACATCCATGGGCTAATTGCATTTTTTTGCCATCACGTACTAATACCAAGGCCTACTTACTCATCAAGTTCCTATGTCCATTCCTGACGATCCTATGCAAACCTGCACTTGCAAAAACTAGTAAGTCAAGATGATAAACTTCGAGTCGATTGCAACTTTTTTCGTTCGATTATCAAACAAAATAGTGTTTAATACGAAGCACAACAAGCCAACCTTTTCAAATAGTTCACACGACTGATATTTGTGAGTTAAATTATGTGTGTTGAATTCGCGAATCGCGGCTAAGTTGTCCGGAGCGCGTGGTACGTGCGTTCGGGGCAGAGTTAGGACGCACACTGGCCGCGAGCCGTTAGCTAGGCTAGGTGCGTGCTGTCCACTCCACCCAGCCCCCTTAGCCCCTTACCCCACTGTGCCCCACACCGAATGCATCAATGACACTCCAAATAGGTACACGCACAATGTGAACGCGCCCGAATGTGGGGACAATCGATATGAAAAAGGATCGGATGGATGTAAGTTTATTAGTCACCAAAATTTTGTACTCGATTCGATAGCTGTCGAATAATAAATAACTTTTTTTATTCGGAAAAAATTCATAACTAGAATTAAGTCTAAAGTTTATTCCGGGATTCGTTGGAACTGATGTTATTTCGGGATATACATTTCAGGAACTAGGACACAGACCTCAATTTAAACGTATCACAAACACACATAGGATAATGCAATGCGTTAAAGCAATCTTAAACAACATCAAATAATTATGAAGTCATCCACATAAACTGCCTACAATTTGGTGGAAGCCCAACGTTTACGCACATGTGTCTAATATCTGCAAGCAGGCGCTCGCCCCTTCAACGGTCAATGGACAGAACGAATAATCGCCTTTTAATAATAGATCTGAAGTCACATTGCGATAATACAAAAGAATCCAGAGAAGGCCAGACGATTACTACCGTTCAACTAATAATGTCGATCAAGGATCTATGATTAACTAACCTTTGTCCGCGACTTCGCCTATAGAATAGTTAACTTGGGGCTAACGCTAACATAAGCCCGCGATTGATATATATAACGAGAAACACAGATCACATCAAATCAATCTAAAAGGAGTTCCTGAGATTAGCAAATAAACAAAATAATTCTTCAGTTTTATATATTAGTACTAGCTGTGCCCCGCGGTGTTACCCGCGTAGAGATAATTTCATGGGTGACGCGGGGAACCCCTTATGTTTGTTTTTAAATAAATGTAGCCCATGTTTGTCCTTGTAATATTTGCTATCTACCAGTGAAAGTCCCGTTAAAATCGCTCCAGCCGTTTCGGAGATTAGCCGGAACAAACAGACACCAGAGAAAATTTTAAAAATTTGTTTTTCGTTTGAGTCACTAATATACTTTTATAAAAATTTCATAAAAAAAGAAACTGTGGTGTCCTTGGGGTTTGAGCAGTCGCCTGCTACGCAAGCGACGCAAGTTCGAATCCCAGCGGGGCCTGTACCAATGAGTTTTTATAAAAAAAACTTATGCAGTTATTTCACACCACGTGCTTTACGGTGAAGGAAAACATCGTGAGGAAACCTGCATATGTCTGGGAAGTAATTCAAAGACGTATGTATAGTGAATGAGACCCTCTGTCTCGTTGGCACTTGATCATATTCGGTTAAATGTGGGTGTTGTTATAACACCTCTGCTTACCCCTTCGGGGTTCCCTGTGGGATGGCGTGAGCAGGCGACTGCTCTAGCCCCAAGGCCATCGCGGCACCTATACTTGGCGAATATTAACAGAATATTATATGAAGATGCATTCGAGGGTCTCAATCTGAGTAAGGAAATCAATTTACCTAATGTTGCATATCTATGGAGCGATAATTATGTAATTATATCACGCACACACACTGCAACGTAAAGTAGGTAGGCATGTGAATGTAGAATATGTGCGGGCTAAGGGTGGCGGCTGACGGTCGAACATGTCAGAATTATGTATTATTAATTTATTTTATTTATTTAAAAACTTCCTGCATTACAATAAATGCACAGGCGGCCTTAATGCCATGGGCATTCTCTACCAGTCAGCCTTTGGGTGATGCAGAGTCGTGGCAGGTGTTAATATGAAGAAAAAAAAAACCTTGTGAATAAAAATGTACTTTCAAAAAAATACACACCTAAATACTTATATATTGTGAGAATAGAATAAATAATATTAATCAGTTGCTTTTATCCGCAAATTCGTTGGATAGAAGGGAAAGTCAGAGGTACACACTATGACCTGGGGATCACACCCAGGCCATCGAGTTCTACAGTAGCGTTTGCGACCACTAAACCAACGAGACATTCAAACAAATATTACTTACGGACGTCACGCGGTGTCACCCGCGTAGTTCCCATTCCCGTGGGAGTACAGAGATAAAATATAGCCTATATTAATCAGTGATAATGTAGCATTCAAATGGTGAAAGATTTTTTAAATCGGTCCAGTACATTTTGAACCAATTCGTTACACATACATACCTTTCCCCTTTATAATATTAGTAAATATTTCCGAGCATTGCCGAGCATGCTCGGCCGTCTGTATTCGCCCTTAGAGGCTTTAGTGTGAACGGCACATAATTCGGCCGATATACACAATACATGCGTACACAGGTTGTATGTGTGTTATATATCAACAATATGTTACAAACACCACACCGCAGTTTTCGACGTTGGAAACCCGCGCAAATGTATCGATATTCGTTTAAAATAATTTAATATGGCCATAAGAGGACATCATTTTGTGGAAATAATGCGACCAAATGAACAGATCCTGTGGAAAAATTATACGTTGTTAATGAAACACAAACAGTAGTTATTTACTTTTGAAATTAATTGAACCGACTCACATCTATGTATCTATACATATATATAGATATATACAATTGGATTGTCTGTTTGTGATTTCAAATTCTCACTAAATGCTTACGAAAGTAAAAAGGGCACCAACATTAAAACATAACAAACTTAACACTCTGTCTCTTATCTTATATATTCTTTGAAACGGCTAGGCCAATTTTAACTGGACTTGGAGCGAGTCTAGTTAACGAAAACGATGGCAAACCCGCGATAGGGGTACAATTGGCAGAGCAACCGCACAGTTTGCAGAGGTCGTGGGTTCGAGTCCCGCCTCGTGTTCGTTCTTACTGACCATTTTTTAATAATGTAGCTATTGGGTTAATTTTTTAAATTGTCATGAAAAATATATTATGAAAGAAAATTATTACTGGGCTTAATAAACATTTGACGGTGTAAGATATCCTTGCCAACAAGATGTAACGTTGGGCTCATGAGAAGCACTCTGTATAACACGCTATTGTACATATATGTTGCATCTGTATAAGCTCAGGGTGAGGTATGTGTTACGTACAGCGGAAAAATAAAGTATTTTGTTCAAATGTCTAGCCTTGAAAAATCAATCTCAATTTAATTATCTTTTCCAAAAATAGTATGTATAAATAACGATTTAATACTTAAATTCAAAATATCTTTATTTTACATCACTGCTTAAAAAGTACTTTCAAATCGCCAAAAAGTCATATAAATATTATCAGAGTATTCGTAAAGTTCCTAATGCTGAGAAGAACCCGTGAAGAACTCTGCAATTACTCTTTTAAAAAATAAATATTTTTAATGGCATTATCACGTGATTATAACCCAAAGAACACCGTTCCAATGCTCAATTATCAAAATAAAAAATTAAGTATTAAAAAATACTAACTGTGCCACGCGGTTTTACCCGCGTAAACTCAATTCCATTACATTAGCTATTTACCAGCAAAAGTCCCGTTAAAACCGACCCAGCCGTTTCGGAGATTAGCCGGAACAAACAGACAGATAGACAGGCGGACAGAAAAACAAAAAAATTTGTAGTCTCTATTTCAGTCTAATGTATAAGCTATATTATTCTAAAGTTTCATTAAAATCCATACAGTAGTTTTGACGTGAAAGACTAACAAACATACATCCTTACTTACAAACTTTCACGTTTATTATATTAGTAGGAACTTATGAGCACATTCAAAACAAAGATTATACTCAAAATCAAAACCACATCTTGTAATCATTGAGAGCCGTGGTGGCCTCGGGGTTTGAGCAGTCGCCTGCTACGCAAGCGACGCAAGTTCGAACCCCAGCGGGGCCTGTACCAATGAGTTTTTCTATGTACAGTGATTTCACACCACGTGCTTTACGGTGAAGGAAAACATCGTAAGGAAACCTGCATATTTCTGAGAAGTAATTCTGAGTCTGAGACGGCGATGGACTCACTATCTGTCACGTTGGCACTTAATCATCTTCGGTGAAAAGTGGGTGTTGTGATTACAACACCTCTGCTTACCACTTCGGGGAATACAGACGTGAGCATATGTATGTATGTATGTATCTTGTAATGCATATTTTCCCCTCCATTTCGCCATATGTCCAACTTAACATATTGACTTGAACAGACTCAACATAGCTCAGTGATCATTGTAATTAACCACTAAGAAGACATACATACATAATTATATGTATATAACAAGGTGTTGTATTACCGATAAGGAAACAATCTAAATAGACTGTAACGAAGGGGAGTAAGACTGAATTTTCTTCGGAATATGACGATTTGCAATATTCGTAAATCGGTAATTGGTACCGGGTACCTACTTAACCAGACGTACTTAAGTTCCGTACTTAGGGTCGATACAAAGGTGATATAGCCTTATAACTTAACAGAAGATAATTCTAAGATCGCTAGTTCTATCTACATACATACTTGTACATATGCCCATGCCTGTATTCCCCGAAGGGTAGCCAGAGGTGTTGTAATAACAACACCCAGTTTCACCGAATATGATTAAGTGCCAACGTGACAGATGGTGAGTCTATTGCCGTCTCAGGCACTATACACACGTATTTGAATTACTTCTCAGACATATGCAGGTTTCCTCACGATGTTTTCCTTCACCTTAAAGGAAGTGGTGTGAAATCACTGTACGTAAGTTTTCAGATAAAGTCATTGGTACAGGCCCCGCTGGGATTCGAACTTGCGTCGCTTGTGTAGCAGGCGACTACTCAAACCCCAAGGCCACCACGGCTCCCACGGTAATCATTCTAGATTCTTTTATACTTGTTCTAGCTAAAATCTAAACTTATTTTAAATTTTTTAAGGTCGTGTTATATGTCTTTTGCAATCGATTTAGCTAAATCCAGATTCAGCCAATCAAGAAACATATTTTGACGTCTCTTACGTCAGATGTCAATAATGTCATCTGTTACTAATTCGAGATAAAAACCTAGATTACTGCCAGTTTTTGACGTTTACTTAAATCAAGACATAAGTCAAATTGACGACGCCGCGACGTTTTAGCGAATTTAAGCATAAAGTATAGTTGAACTACATCGAGTTTTACACTTTTCTGCAACTGGCACTTAAGTACCTGTCATTTTGTTTTTCTTATGTCACCTGTAATGACCAGGCAATTATAATCATTAGAAGGTTTTCTAAAGGTCAAAGTCTATTCGCAGACAAAAAAAATGAGCACCGCCCAACAAAACTGGGTAGTGGGTACTAGGGTGACATAACCGGCGTGGCAGTTAATTAGTACCGGGTGCGGCGCGGGCGCGGCGCACGTTTAGAGGAAATTGTCGTTTTTATACGGCTGCCCCCTTACACCCTTCCCCACATTCGAATAATGAAACAACATAGTTACCTTCATCTTAACATGTCGCCCTGGTAATAAAGAGATATTAATATCCTGCTGCAATCATCCGATAGGTTGTTAATCTAAAGAACTTTTGTTAGGGGAGCGTTTTGATGAGTAAACATTCGTTTGTTTCATTGTCTTCCACGTTTCTTGATGGTAAGCGGTAACCGAAACACTTGCAACACCGCCGAATCTAATATATCTAATTCTTTTTCTGTCTCATATTATGTTAAGTAATAAACATACTAGCGGATGTCACGCGGTTTCACCCGCGTAGTTCCCATTCCCGAGAGAGTACGGGGCTAAAATATAGCCTATGTTATTCGCTGGTGATGTAGCTATCGATTGCTGAAAGAATTTTCAAGATCAGTCCAGTAATTTTTGAGCCAATTCGTTACAAACAAACATACATAAAAATCATCTTTCCTTATAATATTATTAGAATATACTATTGTGAGAAACATATTATGTTGCCAAAAATTTATCAGATTTCATTATCAAATAAGTCGACTGCATTACGTAAAGAGTCCTAACGGCCATTTTCAATATTCTATCCGTCTGTCATTACGGTAACTAAAGATGATAATGAAGTCTGAACGTTATTATGAAATTGAAGATATGGATAGATCAAATCTGACAGATAACTGGGGATAGCAAGCCATCTGTAAACTTTGATAAATTATTGAAAACAGCTTTAAATGTATGATCGCTTGTAACAAACAGTTTTTCAAAGGAATATGCTATCGAATGCTGCAAAGCAACCCGTCATATTTTAGTCTAATCTCCGTTTATGACGACGCATCATTCATTTTATTAGCCATTTGAGCCGGACTAATAAATGAAGGAAGCCATCGTCTAAACATTGTATATAAGTACCAGGGCACCATAGCCGCGCGGAATAGCGTCGGCATAATGCGACCGCCGCCGGCGGGCCCGATCGTAACACTCTAGCACAGCTAAAACCGGGCGATTCGGTTTTATACACACCCCCTATAAAAGCAAAAGGACCGGGTATGGTCTCGGATAAGTGGGGGTCTGTATCTTTATATCTGCCCCCCTGTCCCCCCGTTACCCACTAGGGCATTATGACCGGGGGGTTCTTTGGACAGCTAAAAGAAATATCCGGCTGCCTTAGTCGGACGGCGCGGCACTTCGATAATTCCTCTCTGTATTACTTTGCTTATTTACGGGGTAGGTAGTCGCACCTCCACGCAACTTCTGATAGCCTGGTATTCAAAGTAACTTGGACGAAGTTTTAGGCGTTTGATTGTATCTAAGCCTGAATTTGACTATTAATTTTGAAGCAAGCGTAGGTACACTTTGTTTCATAATTAATTATTGATAATCTATAATATAATACAGATAAATAAAATTTAAGTGTCTGTTTGTAAATCCAAAATAGCAGCTTTTGACTAAATCCATTTGAAAGTATACACGGTACTGATATTGAAAACCATTTTTTTTTTATTTTTCTCTGTCTGTCTGTATGTCTATCCATCTGTCTGTGGGCCGGACTGATTTTAACGAGACTTTCAATGGCAATTAGCCAATTTTACAAGGAGTAAGTTAGGCTTTAGGATACTTTTTTCCGGTTCTGCTGGTCACTGATGAAGTTAACTCTGTTTAAATTTATTATAGCATTAAAAAAGGCCAGGAACTATTTTGCTGCTGGCCATCGACAATTAAAAATAAGAATTAGTTTTAAATTTCAAATAGCTCCAATTCTCTTTTGTTTTTTAACTTCACTTTTGATTATTGCTCTTGTTATTGAATTTATATATTGTTCTTGAAACATTATTGTTATTGGATTTATGTGAATATTATTGCTTTGTAAAACATTGACATAGTTTTTATTATCGTACATACATACATACATACGCTCACGCCTGTATCCCATGGGGGTAGGCAGAGACCACTGTTTGCCACATGCTACGATCCTTACATACTTCTTTCGCTTCATCCACATTCATGCATCTCTTCATACACTTTCTTCGGTTACGAGTGCTCCGAATTTGACCTTTCTGAAAAATACTGTTAATTTGGCCATAGTAGTTGTTCCTTGGACGCCCTCTACCGACACTTCCGGTCACATTCGCTCTATACATTTGTTTCGTTAATCGCCTTTCACTCATCCTTTCGATATGTCCAAACCATCTCAACATACTTTTTAATATCATCTACACAATTAATAGGTACAAAAATTATTGTTATGAATAAGCTTAGGGTTTATTCAAACTCTAAGCGGGTAAAACTGCGGGGGAATTACGAAAACGGTCATAAATATTCACCAAACTTCGTTACTAAAATATATTGTACCATACTACAGTTACATAAGAAGATAAAGTATACATCTACTACACCCAAGTTCGAATGTTAATTCTATAGACCGTAAACCTTACTTCACACCCGGGAATGTACTTCGCGAAATAATAAAAACCCTGACCCTCTTTTCTTACGCACTCTTAATACTACCGTAAAGTGGGCAGGGTGCTTACCTTCCTTTCGGGGATAATCTAATTAATTAATGTTGCTATATAAAAAAAAAAAGAGTTTTTTTTAAGTAACATTAACTTATCTATACAGACAAATAAAATTGAAGTCCGAAATAACAGCTTTTCACTAAATGCATATAAAAGTATACGGTATTGATATGAATGAAACAATTTTAATTTTTTTCCTAGTCCGACTGTTTGCTCCGGCTAGTCTCCGAAACTGCTGGACCGATTTTAACGGGACTTTCACTGTAGATAACTAATGTTTCAAGAAGCTACTATGGCTACTTTTATTTAAAAAAAATGCAGGTTCCACGGGTCAAACCGGTACTTATATGAAAAAACAAATTTTAATTTTTTTCTGTCTGTCTGTTTATTCCGGCTAATCTCCAAAACGGCTGGACCTATTTCAACGGCACTCTCACTGGTAGATAGCTTAATTTTACAAGTAGTAACTTAGGCTTTTATTTAAAAAAACCGCATGTAGGGTTCCGCGGGAATCTAATTAAATCTACGGGGGTGAAACCGCGGGGTACACCTAGTATTAACATACATTAACAAAAATTATATTCATAGTCAATTTTTCAAAAAACAAAATGTCCAGAAATCTTCCTTCGTATTCAGTTCATTTACAATTGAAAAAAGAGAGTTTATATGAAACTAGCTGTGCCTGTACATTTAATTTCATTACTGCGGAACCCTAAATGTTTTTTCTTAATAAAAGTACTTAGCCTAAGTTACTCCTTGAAACATCAGCTATTTGCCAGTGAAAGTCCCGTTAAAATCGATTCAGCCGTTTCGGAGATTACCCGGAACAAACAGACAGACAGAGAAATATAAAAAAACTTTTCTATGTCAGTATCGTGTATACTGTGATATGAATTTAGTAAAATGCTGTTATTTTGGAATTACAAACAGACACTTCAATTTAATGTATCTATATAGATTTCCAGGCAAAGTCACGGGCGCGACATTAGTCAGTGACTTTACAAAGTCGACAAGTTTTCCCAAGGGTGTCAAGTAAAAGACATCAACGTGATACTTTAAACAAAAGGATGAACTTATTTACAAATTTATTTTAAAAAAAGTTAGTTGAAATTTTTTGGACCTATTTAATTTCATTGACAATGTTTAAAAATTTACAATTTGTTGAAGAAACTGCAGTGTGAAAGGAAGGGATGAGACAATATCTAATATTTTCTCAGTCTCGTCTTTAAATATTTCCGCGAAATGGTTTACCGGCTTAGCCAAGGACTTCGATGCTGTTACGGCAACGCGCACGTCCATAGGCTGCGGTAACCACTTACCATCGTATAAACTAACCAGTAGAGTATGTTTTTTTTTGATAAATACCATTGTGGTACTTTTAAAAAAAATAGCTAAATGTTTTTTTTAATTAAATGACAGTAGAAATAATTCCCGCGTCTTAGCCCAACCCTATAGGTACCAGGAGAGCAGAAAATCTCAAAGATATCAACCAACTCGTAATCGGAACGTGAAATTTAGGCTTTTCCCGCTAAAGTTCGGCTCAAAGACGTCCTCAAAGCCCGCAGTGGGTGGCTTGGGTACCAGGGTGGCATGAAAGGGAGGCGGTTTTGGGGTATCAAACTTTACCCCCGCAGGATAGCCTTGCTAGGGAAGACAGCTTCTACTTTGTGCGCCTTTTGGCTTGTGACAGAGGCACTTAAGGGACGCCCGGCCACGCCGGTATATTAAAGTAGAGTAATCCTACTAAGTTGCGAAGCTAGAAGTGAAGTTCGCGTCACGACCCTAAAATTACCTAATGCGCGCGTGCTTACTCGAGATTTCAAAGGCAGAAAGTAGAATTGAATGTCAAATTTGATGACACGACTGTAGAATTGTTTAACTGTGATTCGCAGGTGTCTTTAAACAGAGCTGAAGGGTGATATAACAACCCTTCATCAATGTGAAAAAGTTTCATAGCAATAACAACAATTTACATTGACCCCCCATTTCATATGAATTCCCTTATAATGGAGCTCGATCTACACTGGCAGTAAAAAAAACAACGTTTCCAGTAATGCCTTTGTTCAGTGACATTATAGAAAAACTCGCGTATTTACACTTTTACGGCGGCTGCCATCACGGCTCAAATATTTGCTGACTATCGTATTTTTTTACAGTTCACAAAAATCTTAAAGATTATTCTTTTTAATCGACTTCAAAAAAGGGAGAGGTTATACTATATTCTCGATATATTCACGGATAATTTAAGGTAGGTCATATTTGTATTGGAATTCATTTGCTGAGTTATATTATTCTATAATAGAACTCCTCTTTTAAATGCATTCCTGGTACCTGGGTTTTACTTGGCTGAATTATGAAGTAGAAATAGTTCGGTATTTTGGATTTAATAAAGTTTAAATGTGGTATTTAACAAAAACATACAAAAATAATTACATAATCATATTCTATTCGAGAGCCGTGGTGGCCTCGGGGTTTGAGCAGTCGCCTGCTACGCAAGTTCGAATCCCAGCGGGGCCTGTACCAATAAGTTTTTCAAAAAAACTTATTTACAGTGATTTCACACCACGTGCTTTACGGTGAAGGAAAACATCGTGAGGAAACCTGCATATTTCTGAGAAGTAATTCAAAGACGTATGTATAGTGCCTGAGACGGCGATAGACTCACCATCTGTCGCGTTGGCACTAAATCATCTTCGGTGAAAAGTGGGTGTTGTTATTACAACACCTCTGCCTACCCCTTCGGGGAATACAGGAGTGAGCATATGTATGTATATTCTATTTTCATACTATTTGTAACGTAATTAAAAAAACTTGGCTTACTTTGAAAAAATATTTAGCGTTTTAGATATTTTGTTGCAAGAATCAAATTACTATGGGAACTAATTGCTTCTGCATTAAGTGGTGAATAGTCAAATTATGTCTGATGGTAAGCAACAGAGATATTGGAAGCATATAAACACAATATAGATATCACACACGAGTAGCCGATTCTGTGCCATTTGCTGCTAGCAAAGCGCTTCCATCAGAGCTCTAGGGACCAATATCTTTAAGCATTTTAGCTTTGTCTCACTTACAAAGCATTGAATACGCTTTGCTTAAACCGATGATGGTAGAGCTCCTCAACATAATATCTGGAACACTGTCATTTGGCTTCGATCAACAAAATTCTAATCCCAATTCAGATCAATTAATTTTTGATCGCTTTAAATGTGAGATTGTTTTCTATAGAATGGTGACGTTACTTTGTAACAGGGGCCCAACCATAAGCGCTTACTGCAATGTTATTTCAGTTGTGTGACAGTGACAGATGTATACACGTCAAATACATCTGTCTCATAATAAGAGTAAAGCTATGATGGCAATAAGAGGTTATAGTAAGGCCCCTGATAATAATTCAGCCCAAACAACCTTAACACACTATTACATAACCAAACCAAAACTTTTACAAAACAAGGCATCTATGTTACTTAATGCTTATGTATACGGAGAAAGGTCAAAACGGGTCTGAAAAGGGAATATGTAGGTCCCCGACTCGAAGGGAAGCCCTCAAAGGGTCTGTCCGACCCTAAAAAAGTATATAACCCGGGCGTAGGTACCAGGGCGCCATATAAGCGAGGCGTCTTCTGTGCCTTGGAGCCAGGGAAATGTTAAGAAGGGGTCGGAAGTGGGGTGGGCACCAGGGGAGGTTAGGGAAAAAATTCAGAGAGGACCGTACCCTTGGCTCGACCCGCCGCCGCCGTCTGTGTCCGTAATTAGTGATGCGGCGCACCCCGGGCTGCGGATGTGTCGATATATGATAGTCGATTTAATTTAATGCCAAGTTTTCTGGGGCTGTCACACTATTTACTGCGTATGTGGATAATCGGTTTTATTTTAAAAGTAGCTTAAGTTATCCCTTGTAAAATTTGCTATCTGCCGGTGAACGTCCCGTTAAAATCAGTCCAGCCGTTTCGGAGATTAGCCGGAACAAACAGACAGACAGGGAAAAAAAATTGAAATTGTTTTTTTCATGACAGTACCGTATATACTTTCATACGCATTTAGTGTCAAAAAGTCGCTTAAATTTTATTTACCTAACTTTTTTAATTATATCATATACTCAACTTTAATATTTTTGACGTTTATAAAATAATAGACATACCCAGAAATTTACATTTACCATAAGTTTGTAATGAAACATTTTTATTTTATCGATAACATTATCAAGTGTTTCCCATCCCTAAAAGATTATGACAAGATACAGCAGGGCTGCTAACGACGCCGCTGTCAAAAGGAGGTACATTAATGTTATTATAACTTTTTCCGACACCCCTGCGTGGCCCCACTGTGTGGCTTGATGAAATACAACCTTCATATAGTTTGACTTGGCACGTATTGGTTTTAAGTATAGAAAGAAAGGAATGATTAACATAGTTAACTATGTTGTGATATCTGTCTGATAAACGCTTACCATTCCCAGGTTTAATACTTAGTTGTTGCTTTTGTTATACTAAAAAGGAAACCAACATATTGCATACAGCCGTGGTGGTACCAATGAGTTTTTCTAAAAAACTTATGTACAGTGATTTCACACCACGTGCTTTACGGTGAAGGAAAACATCGTGAGGAAACCTGCATATTTCTAAGAAGTAATTCAAAGACGTATGTATAGTGCCTGAGACGGCGATAGACTCACCATGTGTCACGTTGGCACTTAATCAAAATTCGGTGAAAAGTGGGTGTTGTGATTACAACACCTCTGCCTACCCCTTCGGGGAATACAGGCGTGAGCATATGTACCTACATTTTTCTAATGGGTCCAGTTGTTTCGGGGCCTATTCCATACAAACATTCTTACATACAAATATTTCCTCTTTATAATATTAGCTTAGATATAGATAGCATAGATATTTCATTCTGTTTTTTACCGATAAAAGTTCAGCCAATGTTCGAAGTCTGTTAACTTACCTGTAAAGAGAGAAACACCATATTAATAATACAATTCTTCACGTTTCAAGGGTAGTGGTAGGCAGTAGGCAGATATGTACCATAGGGGTAGGCAGAGATGTTACAACATTACATTTTATTGAAATTTACTTGGTAACATTTAATATGGAGGGTGTATTCAACCCCTATGGGGAACAAATGGGGGTTGAAAGTTTGTAAATATAAAAAAAAAACAAGTCGCAAATAATTAGGCTTAAAAGTATCGAGATCATAAAATATGATAAGGATTTTACAGGTGCCGTCACGAAATTTGAGCGCTGACCTTGAGTGTGCAGTAGTTTTTTTGGGTCTTGTATGGGGCGAGCGTGCAAACATACAATAATCCCCACTATTTTCGCTGAGCGCTTAAAACTCGTGACGTATGAATTTTTAATATATAGAACAGGATAAGTATAAAATTAACTAGCAACACTGAATAAATGCGTTGCCAAGAGATATCTTTCACAAAGGATCGTTTATCGCCAACCATCACTGAATTTAACCTTATTACACAACATACAACTTATTGGCAATGGGTTGTTCGTATTGTGGAGAGAACTAGTAACTAATAATATTATTAATTTATTTATTCACTTCAGGTTTTTGAGACAATCACTAAAGGTTTGTTGTATCTACAAATTAAATTTATATTTATTTAGCTGAGAAGAAAGATGCGTTCAGAGAGACAAAACAATTTTGCATGGAAATGGCGACTATATTTATTTGACGAGAAAGATTCATTTTGGTTTCTTAGTCTATACTAATATTATAAAGTTGACGAGGTTATTTGTTTGATTGAACGCGCTACGAAACAATTTTGAATTTAAAAAATATATTTTATCTAGGATCGGTCATCAAGGGAGCCTATAACATCACGCTATTCATTCAATTCGACCAATAGGAGCAAAGCATCAATGGAAATATTACAAAAGCGGAAAAAGTTATCACTATGTGTATTTATTGTTAAAACTAACAGCTAACAATTCAAAATCAGTATTTTTTTTAATATACTGTTGCAATCGTATTCCCTTACACATTCACTGCTGACATTTCAACTTCTTCGTAAATTCTCGAACAGTTGGACGCACATACGCGTCGTTAGCAGTGAACGCGTTAACATTGCCAACAACTCAGCAACCGGTCGTGAGTTGGACGACAAGGGTAGTAAGGCAGCAAACTTGTGTGTTTACGCGGCCCGGCTCGCTCTAGGTATGTTTGGGCCCTCGGGGTGGGCCATATTGGACATTTTGTATAAGTGTAGGCTGCCCGATCCCAAGGCAAATCCCTTTCGGAGACCCTTTTCGGGAAAGGTCCGTCGACCGTACCAGACCCCCGAATTTGCGGATTTTTAAGGTAAAATTTATATGGGGGTGGGAACCCGGGGGTGAATTATGAAATGTGCTACCATGTTACGGTAACGTTTTTCAAATTTTAATTGGGATATTTAAGATAGTTTGTAGTGAACACAGGCTTTTATCGGAATCGGAATTAATCAAACGTAAACATTCCATATCTTTTCCGTTTAAAATTCATTAATTAATTGATATGGTCAGCCGAGAAACCTGGGGAATTTTCGATCCTGCAACAAATTATTTTTCTATTATAATTTAATCTGTTTATAATTATATGATATCATAGTTAATGTTATCCAAAATACTAATTACACCTTTTTAATTCACATTATCAATCTGTTTCCCAAATATTTCATAAAAATTAAAAAAAAAACAGGAAAAACTAATATCTAAACTACCAGGAGCACATAACTTCTAATTGGTTTCGGTGTGTGAGAACGCAATCCCTCACAGGCATTGAGTACAAGCGTTTATAAATAGTAGGCGGGTGGGGCATCACGCGAGCCTCCTGCCTACCTATGCGGTCCTGGTACTTAGACCCTTCGGACCCTCGTCGACCCCGACTAACTAGATAACGACGATATCGGGTGGAACGAAACTAAAGGAAAAGTATTTGTAGCCGGCGTGGAAACTACGGAATTAGGATGGCTCTGAATTTGGGTCGCGTTATAGAGCGTCGAATTAACATGTTTGCGCGCTAAGTTCGCTTAAATATAATACCTCTGGACGCCAGACCCGCTTGAAAATAGGCTTTATAAAAAACTAGCTTTGCCCCGCCATTTCACCCGCGTAGTCTTTATTGTGTTACATTTTATGTCAGCTTCCATAGAGGTGCTCGTGGCACAGTTGTTATTATGCATATCAATCGATCAGCGAAGTTAAGCAACCCTAACCCTAGCCAGTAATTGGATGGATGACCACCCGAGTTCCCTCCGTGCTTCGGTAAGCACTTTATGCCGTCGGTCCCGGTTGCCAATTTATCATCTTTGGCAATCGTTACAGGTCAGTCGTAGGCCTGAATGTGGATGATGCGAAAGAAGTATGTAAGGTTCGTAGCATGTGGTAAACGGTGGTCTCTGCCTACCCCCATGGGATACAGGCGTGAGCATGTATGTAGATAGGTCAATAGGTGTGTGACAAATTAGGCCTGGGAGCCAGGATCCGTCGGAGCAGACCTTGGTTGGTTGAAATGAAACACCGTAACTTGGGCAGTCCTGATATTTAATGATTCGACACTGGATTGATTTGTTCCCTTGACGAATACTTGAAGACCACGCTATTGACGTTTGTCACCGAAATATATATACAACTAAAAGAGAAACTTAGCATCGAGATGTAAAATGATAAGGCGCCATCTTGTGACAAGATGACTAACTACTTTCATATAAACAACGTCCAGTGGTCGCAAACACACGAGGTTCTGCTTACCCCTGAGCATATGTATATAGTAAGACAAAAAGCGTGATAACTTAGGGTTCAAAATAAGTTTCACGGTAAAGGAAAACATTGTGAAGAAAGATACGACTTAGATGTATGTATAGTGCCTGAGGCAATAACGGATACACAATGCATTAAAGTCACAACTGGCACTTCTAACTGACACCTCTGCCTACCCTGTGAGGTAACTTCTGGGAACTTCAGCAAATTAATATTATGTTAATGCCATCTCAAAAGAGCGAATTAAATTAAAGTTAGAATAAAGCTTATTTTACACAGTGCATATTACATCGCCTTTGAATCGAATACAGATAATGTCGAATCATAGATAATTATGTATTAGATATTAGATTTTACTTCTCTGCTATTTAGTCAGTACATACATACATATGCTCACGCCTGTATTCCCCGAAGGGGTAGGCAGAGGTGTTATAATCACAAACACCCACTTTTCACCGAATTTGATTAAGTGCCAACGTGACAGATGGTGAGTCTATCGCCGTCTCAGGCACTATACATACATTTTGCAACGCCGATTTGTGATTTCGACTCAGTTTTTTGAAAAGAATGCATTTTAATATTTAATTTGTGTTTTAATAAGGTTCTTAATAAACATTTTAGTTAGAAGAACACACCCGTTTGAAGTTTCTAAACGGTGGAACAAAGCTTTTTTCTTAATTAATTAAGTCGCAAATTGATTACTTTCGACGGGGGTAGGAAGAAATAAAAAGCGGGTACCAGGCGCACAGCGGGCGCAAGGGGTGTACCCCGCCTTAGCGAGTGGGAAATGTGAAAGCAGACACACGAACCCCGCTGCTGCCCGGGTACCGACTGCAGAATAGTTTAACCTAATAACAAAATAAATTATTTTTCGTGGTACAAAAATGTTATCACTTATTTGTGTGTTAGCATTCAATAGATAAACTACATACATAGTAAATAGCTAATGAAGTCGAGTAATGAAATCAGTATATCATGCAGTATCGTAGCTTGTAGCAAAGATTAACTTCGACCTACCCCCATGGCATATGAGCATAATTATCTATACTAATACATAAAACTGAAGAGCTTGTTTATTTGTTTGTTTAAACGGGCTAATCTCAGGAACTACTGACCTGACTTGAAATATTATAACAGTGTATGATAGCTCGTTTGTCGTATATATATATATATATATATATATATATATATATATATATATATATATACCACGTACATGATGTACAGCAGAAGTTTCCCTCTTTATGCTTCCCTCTGTGGTTTCCTAGATGCTTTATTATAACCTAATGTTGAAAGATAAATAAATATAAAATAAAAATATTCGAGAATAAAAAATATTACAAGAAATTAAAATCTACGGCAGATTTTGTATGCAGCCAGTACATTAGACGGCCAGCATGCCCGCACTGTACTAGTCGTTATTATTTACCGGCTTTATCATTTCGAAAATTTCATATTCCCGTACTTGGACGCTTGAGGTTTAAAAGGAGGGGGTAGGGGACCTTTTTGCCTACAAACAGTTAGTGCTCGCTCGCACGACTACCAGGGGGGCATAGGGTGTAAGGGTGTAAGCTAAGAAATAACGTTCGTGCATGCGAGGGCGGCGCCGGACAAGCTCTTTGTGAGTGATGGTGCCCTAATGAGTCGCGTTCTGATATAGTTTTTTGGGTATTTTTTTCACGCAACCATAGGGAAAAATTGCTTTTTTTTTGTTTGATAGTTTTGGTACCATAGTTTTTTTTTCAGTATCGTTGGGTATCTTACTTTTGAATGAGCAATTCGAAAACTCGTAAACGGCTTTAGTTCGCAGGGGGTTTCGGGAGCGATAAATCGAATTAGGTTGGCTAAATTTTTTGCAATTTTTTTTGTATTAATATTCTTATGATGCTAAATTCAATATATCTTGGGGTGATTTTACAGTGGTCATATCACAAAAGCTAATTAAGCAAGCTCAGATAACCCTAAATATTTTTTAAAGTCTCTTTAAGAGATTCACAATTTTTATAAACTAAGAAGAGCCGTAGTGGCCTTGGGGTTTGAGTAGTCGACTGCTACGCAAGTGACGCAAGATCGAATCCCAGCGGGGCCTGTACCAATGTTTTTCTAAAAACTTATTTACAGTGATTTTCACACCATGCACTTTACGGTGAAGGAAAACATCGTGAGGAGTCATGCATATGTCTGAGAAGTAATTCAAAGTATGTATAGTGCGTGAGACGGCGATAGACTCACCATCTGTCACGTTAATCATATTATAAGATATCTGGTGCTATTACAGATTTTAATAATGTTAGAAACAAAAGTAAAATTTTCTTCTGGTGATAGTTTAATGCACGATAAATATCGATAGAAATATTAAAATTCTTTGCTAAGGGGAGAAATCAAGACTATAGTTAGTGAGGCATATAATAAGCACACAAGCTATTCGTGCCGAGGCTTGCAGCACCCCTTTGAACATCGATTCAATAAAAATGGACATGTACTTAATACCTATATGTTGTATCTACACCTCACAAAAAATATACCATCCAAATTAGCTATCATATAGGATAGGCTAAATATATAGGATCAGCTGTTTACACTGTGTGATGCATACGTCAGTCAGTCAGGATTTCCAATTTTATATTATAATAAGGAGGTAATGGTTTTGTGTGGAGGCAACCTTCGAAACTAATTATCTGACAACGAAGATTATTTTTCATCGATATTTTTGCGAGCGAAGATTCGAACAGAAACTAGTTTTAAAAAAAAACATCGAATAAATAGCAATAGAAATTGCGAAAATGAATACTGTAAGTATGTTCATATTGACGCTTACTCAAAAGAGTGTAGGTGGTGTAATTACACCCAAAGAACACCCACTATGATGAATCTCACCATTTCAGGGTTTCATACAATACGACATATAAATTTCAAAAGTTGATTAACATTTGAAAAGTCACTGCATTCTGTAAAGTGTCTAGATTTTGTAAGTTTACCAACGACAAAGCGTAATCTTAAAAGCAGGCAACGTCGCGTGCCAAACAGAGTGGCACTTAATGCTCGCCGGCTACCAGGAGCGCAGTATTTTTAATGAAAGCTGCGGCGCCGGCTTACTATACCGTATTAATCTTACAACCTCCTGCAGGCCCCTGTTCGCCTGGTAGGTGGGACCTTAGAACCCCCTTGAAGGGGTAACGTTTTCCCCGATTTTTCTCTATTTTCCCTACTTTTTCGCTGCATACATTATGCAGTGCCTCCAGGCGAAATTTATCGATGCCAAAATGAAAGTAATGTGTGAAGACCCCACATGTTTAGTGGACCTATTTTTGCTCATCTTAATAGATGAGTACCGCGGTAAGGATAAGTATCTATACTTTTCTGCCTTGAACTAGTGGTCGCGAACGCTACTGTGGAATATGAGGTCCTGGGTTCAACCCCAGGTCGGTTAATGGTAATAAGCTCGCTTTATAAAATGACACTTAAAACAAAACTAGCAAAATGTGCCTGCATATGTCTGAAAAGTAATTCAAAGACGTATGTGTGGTGACGTCGATGGACTCACCCTCTTTCACGTTGGCACTTGATAATATTCGGCGAAATATGGGTGTTACTTCTCACCGCTGCTTATCCTTTCGTGGACCCTTTTGGGATGGCGTAAGCATATTTATTTATTTTAATTTCACTTATTAGTGACCTTGGAAAATATCACCGTAATTTAAAATCTATGAACGACAATGCTAACACCACGTTGAGTCAAAAGCTTTGGACATTACAAACAAATACGTAAGTTTTATTTATGTAAACATATAGATCTTTCGGAAGCGAGGAAATTACGGACGAGTAAAAAATACGTCTCGATCTTTGGCGGCGAAAAAAAACGCCGAAACGGAAGCGGACGACCATTAGAGTATTATCGAGGAAGGGAGGGAAAAAAATCTGAAAAAAAAATGTTGCCAGCCACCCTTTCCTTCGCTCCTACCCGGGCCTTACATTAGACTGAGACTCCCCGCCAGGGGGCGCCACATGCAGGGGGAATTATCGCCGACAGGTGAATTTCGAAAATTATACTTACTACGCTTTTGTACAAAGCGTGTAATTCCAATGCTAGCTTCATTTGAGCATACTAATCGTTTTTGCCATTCTTATAGGGAGAGCCATGGTGGCCTCGGGGTTAGAGCAGTCGCCTGCTACGCAAGCGACGCAAGTTCGAATCCCAGCAGGGCCTGTACCAATGAGTTTTCTAAAAAAACTTATGTACAGTCATTTCACACCACGTGCTTTACGGTGAAGGAAAACATCGTGAGGAAACCTGCATATTTTTGAGAAGTAATTCAAAGACTTATGTATAGTGCCTGAGACGGCGATAGCCTCACCATCTGTCACGTTGGCACTTAATCAAATTCGGTGAAAAGTGGGTGTTGTTATTACAACACCTCTGCCTACCCCTTCGGGGAATACAGGCGTGAGCATATGTATGTATAGGGTTTTACTAAGACACCGCTGCCTATCCTTATATCTGTCTGTCTGTTCATCAGTCACCAGGCTGTATCTCATGAACCGTGATGGCTACAGTTGAAATATTCACAGATGTATTTCTGTTGCCACTATAATAAAAAACAAAAACATAATACGTACATACAAACGTACTTTTTGCCGTTTTTATATATAACTAGCTGTGCCTAGCTGTGTATATGTTACTCCTTGCAATATTAGCTATCCGACAGTGAAAGCCCCGTTAAAAACGGTCCAGCCGTTTCGGAGATTACCCGGAACAAACAGACTGTATCGTATATACTTTCATATGCATTAAGCAAGCTGTTATTTTGGAATCATAAACAGACACTTCAATTTTATTTATCTGTATAGATATGGATGGTCGGTTTTTTATACTTAATACAAAACAACAAGCATACAGTCCACCTAATGGTAAGCGACTACCACAGATTATGGATGCTTAGAAGACAATATGTCACTCGCACGTCTCCGATCTTATATATTACGAAATCGATGAAATTGATCTGTTAACATATGACAACCAATGCTAGCGCAGGGACTTTACAGGAAACTGCTCACCGCCAGTACACTAAGGTGCGATCTTCTATATGGTGGAGGTACATGTCCCCAGTCGGGCAGCTCTAAATATCGAACGCAAGGTGCCTCATGCCCTAAAACATTTCTAAAAAAATCCAATGAATATATTCATCTGTTCTGGAGCACCCAACAGACAGACCGAAAACCATTCTTTTTTTAACAGAAAATATCCTTCCCTACACTTAGATAAACTCGAAATACTGTTTGCTGTTATTGTTACATCAGAAGATAAGCGGTTACCATAAACTATTACGGTAAGGCAAGTACCAGGAGCTCATGATATTGGAAGAGGCGAGTTGTCATCGTCACGCCAATACCGAAATAATTCATATGTGACAATAATTAAGAGGTCTCCCCCGGGGTACGAGGGGGAGGGTGGTGGGAGGCGGAGGGGGGTCTACCCAAGCTCGACCCAACCGTCCTCAAGGGCCGGGCACTGTAGGGCTTTAGTGCACCCTTATAATTTCAGAAATAAAATTTGTGAGAATGAATGAAACTGTTTTGAGAATAGAATAATAAAAAAAAGTTACGTATTGAAAGAGGTATAACGACTCTTCACAAGATGTCACGGCAATTTTCATTTTAATAATCCTCATTTAATTTTTACAATGAATATTCATACGAGTCATGGATTAACCCAAAACAATCGATGTTCCTCGCAACAGAATAATGCGCAGTCAATACATGCAATAGTTAATCATGCAGTCGAATTGAGAACCTCCTCCTTATTGAAGTCAGTTAAGAAATCATGGGATTGCATCGGATTTAATCAAGTTCCAATACCAACAATACACGGGAAAGTGGCCGAGAGATACAAGCTTGACTGTGAAGGAAGACATCGTGAGAATACCTGCTGAGCGAGAGATCATGCTCATCCCCAGCAAAGCGAAGATCTTTCAGCCTGGCGGGTGTGATACCTGGGAAACCGCAGCTATAAATCTCATAGCGCGATTTAGGTTCTCATGTATTTTTACTCAAATTTGTAATTATTTGCGATTAGTGTCATCTTTTCTGCTTGTGGAGGCTGGTCATCTCAAGCTACACATTAAGATATAAGTAGAATTACTCGACTCTTACTATATGTTAATTTTTAAACTCATATTTTGTGCTTTGGAACTGTGTCCATGGCCTTACATTTCCTAAGTGTTATTTTTGAAAGAGTAATTACTGAGTTTCTTATCAGGTTCTTCTCAGTAAAAGCAACCTTCCGAACCTGGCGGTAGCATGTATCATCCTGTATAATTATGTCATTCTGACGATTTGAAAGTACTTTGTTAAAGTCTAATCGAATATAGATAATGTTGACTTTGTAAATCCCGATAAGCTATTTAAGATCTTTTAAAAACCCTTTGTGCTTCTACCACCCCTTTCGGCAACTATTGTTATCCGCTTATGTCAGGACCAACATACCAGGCGCCCATGAAACAGAGGAGCACTAATTTGCGTAAAGCCGGGTACCTACTGGGACCCAGAATGATTATTTAATAGGACCTCACCCTTAGGGGGCGGGACCATAGAAAAAGCTTAGCCTCCGTGTCTATCATACTAAGAGAAGCGACTACAGAAAACTTTAGAATCGATGTGCACTCTTAATTTCGGAACGTGTCAATTAATTAAATTATTAAAACCGATGCAATATGTAGTGACTAGAATTAAAACAAACATACGCGACGAATACGCTATTATCGTAGTATATAAGTGGTTCGATTTGAAAAAATCTTTCAGTGTAAGGTAGCCCATTTATCGATCATGACGCTAAGTCTAATCGTAGGTTATAGTTAATGTTAGACCAAAGTTACTATTCGATACACGTGAGTTAAATACAGTACTCCAAGGTTTTGACGAAATTCGTTGCATATTAGCGTTACGCCAAATGTGTTGATATAAGCGGGTTGTGACGGAATTACATGCATATGTTCACGCCTATATCACATGTGGGTAGACAAAGACCGCTCGCCACGTGCACATGAACGAAGCGAAGAATATGAGGATATGATCCTTTCATTTCACATTCATGCATTTCTTCGTGTTGTAACAACACCCACATTTCAACGAATATGATTAAGTGCCAAAGTGACAGAGGGTGAGTCCATCGCCGTCTCAGGCACTATACATACGTCTTTGAATTACTTCTTAGACATATGCAGGTTTCCTCACTATGCTTTCCTTCACCGTAAAGCACGTGGTGTGAAATCACTGCACATAAGTTGTTAGAAAAACTCATTAGTACAGGCCCCGCTGGGATTCGAACTTGCTTCGCTTGCGTAGCAGGCGACTGAAACTGAAAACAGTATCAACGTTGAAACCTCCCAAGGTTTCAACTTTGTAGTAGGTATGAAGCGACTCAACGGGTAACACTGTTACACAAATTCTAAGCTTGGAGCCCAAACTCGCCTGCGGTTTTATTGTAGCAAGTTACAAAACGATCATATGAACTCCTGTTTAGTACAATTTACGTATATTAAACGATATTATATAACATTTCATTTCTAATATATGCTCACGCCATCCCAGAAGGGTCCCCGAAGGGGTAGACAGAGGTGTTATAATTTCACCGAATATGATTTAGTGCTAACGTGGTGGGGGGCGAGTCCATCGCCGTCTCAGGCACTATACATACGTCTTTGAATTACTTCTCAGACATATACAGTTTTCTCATGACTTCTTAGGTTCGCTGTTTAATTTTACGGTACCAGAACGCAACGCCAAAGCCCAGAAGTTCTTAAGCAGATGATGGTAGGTGGTGGTGGCGAGACCAGAGGGTCGCATGGCTTTCCAAGGTAGCTTCCTTCCCCAGACTCAAGTCGTGGAAGATGTGCAGAGAAATTCAGGGTCGGCAACGAGTGATATTCCTGGTATTGTAAGCGACCATTGGCTGTATGCTTTCTTGTCAGCTTAGTGGTATAAAAGCTGAATTAAGCAATGTAATATTTTATTTGAACAACTATATATTACATAGCGATGTCGTTAGTTGCCGGGAGAGCGTTGGGGTGCAGTAAAGCTACGGTCAGTTGTTTATGTATAATATGAGGTCACGTGCAGGCATTATTAACATGGTGGCGTTTAAAATATGTTTGTAAGATATTCAATAAATATATAATCTAATATCTACATCTATATTTATATAAATCTGAGGAGTATGGTTGTTTGAACGCGCTAGCTGTATTGAAGGATATAAGACCTATAATACAAGGTGTTCGGGGAAAATAGGACAGCTGTTAAAATATGTGATAGGGCATAATTTTAAGAAGCAAATAAAAGTATTATGATAAAAATATCTTCTTCCGTTTTTGAGTAATTGACGTTCAAAGTTGACCATATCAAGACCCTATTTTGGCATAAAAATCAGCGGTAACATAGAGTTACTCACGTGAAATCTAACTACATTTTTATTTATTTTTTCTCCCTTTAATAGGTATCCTAAAATAGAATATATAAATATAACATAATAATCCCATAAAACAATTTTCGTAACCTTCTCCTTAATTTAACAAAGTTTAATTACCGCGTACGTAATGTTACGTACGTTTAAGTCCGCGGGCTCTTCGGCCCTTAGCAACCATAGCCTATAACTACGTTGTCGTTGGAGCTAGATATTTTACGACTTCGACATAGTGATACATTCATAAAACCCTACAACTTCTGGAAGACAACTGTTCCTTTTTCTCCGACACCCTGTTGTATAGCCTTCCTCGATAAATGGAATATGACAGGCTTTATATCATCTACCTAAACGAAGTCACGATTTCAAGGTCGCATTAGCCCATAGTAACTATTTCACGCGAAAGAAGTCGCGGGCAGAAGCTAGTGATCTGATAAGTTGGAAATTTTGCCAAACAATTAAGATCATGGGAAACTTACATTCATCTGAGAAGACATATGTTTAGTGCCTGAGACGGCGATGAACTCACCATCTGTCACGTTGACAGTTAATCGTCTTCAGTGAAATGTGACTACACTGCCGTTACTCTGCCTATTTGGGGATTCATTATACATAGGTAATTAGCAGACAAAGCCAGTTATAAAGCTAGTTAACAAAACTCTGTAGTTATAGTACCAGGGTGTCATAGCGCAGATGTATCTCTGTGCAGGGGTGCTGTCAGTACAGATTATATAGGGGTCGGATACTAGGGCTCCCACGAGCCCTGCTACCAGGGATGCATGAATATTTAGGAGGCGTTAATAAAGGTTGTATTAGTTATCACGGCAAAAAAATATTAGCAATATTCCTTTTTTTAACTATTTTATTTCCCCAATCGATCACGATCGATTGTTTAACTTCTAATCAAGTTTCTCCTATGGTTTCGTCTGCTTGGTTTATAATTTATAGGCTATAAACACTCTGAAAGGGAATATAAGTGAGATTTTTACTAGATAACCTCGTACATAAAAACTCCACCTTTTAAAAATATTGACATAGAGGTATCGATAAAGCTTGAAATAAGAATATTATAGGCAGCAAAAATTCAGAAAATACCAACTGTCTAACTATCACAGTTCATGAGATACAGGCTGGTGATAGACGTCGTGGTCCCTTTGGGAATTTTAAAAAGTAACAAATTACCGCATCCGATAATTTTCCGCAATCGTGTATAGTGCCTACCTACTCGTACAGTTACCGAGTCCATGATTTACTCGCTCCTATAATATTTATACGCTACTAACATCTACAACCCTTACTACCCTACCAACTAATATACCACTAGCTTTCAGGCCGCGACTTTGTGCACTTTCAATAATTATTTATAACTAGCTGTGGCCCGCGATTTTACCCGCGTAGGGCGATTTTGTGGCCCACGGAACTCTAAAATGTATCCTTGTAAAATCAGTACACCGGTTTAAGAGATTAGCCGAAACAGACAGACAGACTGAGAAATATTCTTAAAATAGTTTTTTTGTCTAAACGCCGCATATACATTCATATGCATTTGGTGTGAAAGCTGTTATTTTGGAATTACAAACAGACACTTTAATTTTATTTATCTGTGTAGAATATAGATAGAGAATGGAACGGAGCTCTTAGGTTTTTATATTAGCTCCTGCGTAAATATTAACGGTTTCCATTTATTTTTCTAAAACCGTAACTTTTTAAAAGATTTTCTTCAGACAAGTTACCAAGGGTGGCTGCCAAAATCCACCCCCGACATACCCGTATCATCCGCATTGGACCGCTACGGGCTACGGTGCTACGACGGCTACGAAGTGCTACGAATATATTCTCATTGTTTGCTACGAAACCGTGAAATTGTTTCATTCTTGATATAAGCTTTGCGGAACATAATGTTACAACTATGACGTCAATAACATCAAGCGCCATTTTGCAATACTCATAAAGGTCTATCTATCAAAATATCTTGTGTTCAGGTAAATTCCGTTTTTACGTCATTAGGTAACAAAGCATACATATTTACACATCCTATACATACATATATGTATGTATATATGTACACGCCATCCAAGAATGATCCCCGAAAGGAAAAAAGAAAGCAGAGGTGTCGTAACAACAACACCCACATTTTACCGAATATGATTAAATGCCATCGCCGTCTCAGGCACTATAAATACGTCTTTGAATTACTTCTCAGACATATACAGGTTTTCACATGCTGTTTTCCTTCACCGTAAAGCACGTGTGAAAAGTTTTTAGAATAACTCATTGGTACAGGCCCTGCTGGGGTTCGAACTTTAAAAAACTAATCAATAACATGTTTTTGTCCGTCCGTCTGTCTGTCAGTTTGTCTGATCAATCTCTGAAACGGCTGCATCTGGCAGATAGCTATACAACGAGTTACATAGGCTACAAAAAGGATCCACGAAACCAAGTCTACCCGTGTGAAACCACGAGGGATTTTTTACAGTAGGATTTGTGATCCTGGGGATAAAGCGATAAACGCAGGTTATAGAAATTCCGTACATTTCTCCCTCACGCTAAAGCCTATAGTAATATTTCTTTTCAAGTTAATACAGTTTTTGCGGCATTGCGTGTAGAGACGTCGTGGCTGGGTTACCAGGCGCTCAGACCGTGAGGAGGTGGGTGGTACCTACATGTGTGAATTTACTACGGCGCCCCGGCGGCGGCTCGCGACTAATTCCGTTAAAATACTCCGCTGGTGCTATGCTCGCCTGGTAATGTAGGGTAAATGACAACGGGGGAGGTTGCCAACCCCCATGCCAGGTCCAACTAGCACCGTACCGTGACTTGGCACGCGAAACCCCTGATTTACCTTTTAAATTGTGACGTTAAGAAATAAGTATGGTGGTGGAATTTTATTCGTTCTTTCTGGAAGCTTATCAGCCTGTAGACAAAGTAACATTATTCTCACGCTTTGCTAGTAGAAGCGATACAAAATTTACAGTACCCCTATCACGGGTTTACCACCGTATTCGTAATCTATACTCGCTAGCGTCTCCGCCGAATATTAGTATGAGAAATTGTGCAGCGACTCCCAGCGGTGACGTCAAGAACTAAAATATCTTATACAAATATTGCGAGTGACGCCAGCGAGTATAGATTACGAAAACGGTGACAAACTCTTGATAGGGGTACAGTACCCCAAGGTTTTGTTTTCACGTTGACGATATCGCTGGCGTATTTTCCGAACGTTTTAAGGATCTGTAAAAAGCGCCCCGAGCGGCGAGTGTTGGAAGTTTTTCGTCTCCATACAAAAAAGCGCAAAACGCAAGATCAAGCGACGTCGTCACGAGTTCTGAGCTCTGAGCTTATTTTTAATATGAATAGATATATAGCGCCGCATAGAGCAGCTCGTGGCACAGTTGCTATTGCGCATAACATTCGATCAGCGAAGTTATGCAACCCTAACCCTAGTTGGATGGGTGACCGCCCGAGTTACCTCCGTGCCTCGGAGAGCTCGTTAAGCCGTAGGTCCCGGTTGCCAATTTATCATCTTTGGCAATCGTTACAGGTCAGTCGGAGGCCTAAAATAGTCCGACAATTGGTTTACAGATTTTCCTCAGTCATGTTGTATAAAAATCAGGTGATCAGCAACATCGGGTTGAATCAAGTGCTGAGCCCAACAATGTATGGGATAAGGCCAGGGAGATATAGTGCCGCATAATCAAACACACGTCCATCTCATTCTAGCTAGCTAAATTAAAATTAATATCTATACATATAAATAAAATTTAAGTGTCTGTAATTCCAAATTAACAGCATATAAAAAAAAAAATTATAAAAGAGCCGTGGTGGCCTTGAGGTTTCGCCTGCTACGCAAGCGACGCAAGTTCGAATCTCAGCGAGCCTGTACCAATGAGTTTTTCTAAAAAAACTTATGTACAGTGATTTCCTACCACGTGCTTTACGGTGAACAAAATCTACAGCGCATATTTGAACATCCAATGTCCTTCATCTTACATATGCTCACGTCTGTATTCCCCGAAGGGATAGGCAGAGGTGTTGTTATCGCAACACCCACTTTTCACCGGAGATGATTAAGTGCCAACGTGACAGATGGTGAGTCCATCGCCGTCTCAGACACTTTACATACGTCATTGAATTACTTCTCAGAAATATGCAGGTTTCCTCACGATGTTTTCCTTCACCGTAAAGCACGTGGTGTGAAATCACTGCACATAAGTTTTTTACAAAAATTCATTGGTACAGGCAGCTCTGGGATTAGAACTTGCGTCGCTTGCGTAGCAGGCGACTGCTCAAACCTCAAGGCCACCACGGCTCTTCATCTTGCCCCAGATAACTCAAAACGCACGTGTTCCTAATAAAATAACTAATACAAGTAATTATAGACCACAACATCATAGACATAACATTGAAAATCACTTATTAAGTTGCAATTTCATTGAATAGAACTAGCCCTCATCCCGGCGGGGTTAAAATCGATCGTAAGGGGAACAGGGACTCAATAATGTCACTTTCCAAGGTCGATGCAAGAGGAATTACTTACAAAATAAATTGTGAGGGGAGATGAATGACGTCGTAATTGTTACCTCCAGCCTTAGTTTGTTTAATGTTTACTAGCTGTACCCAGCGGGAACCCTAAATGGTATTTTTAAATAAAAGTTACTTCTTGTAACATTAGCTATCTGCCAGTAAGAGTTCCGTTAAAATCGACCCAGCCGTTTCTGAGATTAGCCGGTTCAAAAAGACAGAGATTTTTTTTGAAAATCATTTTTAAATCTGTGCCGTATATACTTTCATATGCATTTATTGACTGTTATTTTGGAATAACAAACAGACACTTACATTTTATTTGCATAGATGTATAGATTCAAACCCAAAAACATGTTAATGAAACAATTGTAGAGGCTACCGCATCAAACATTGCGGTGCCGTTACAATAACATAGTGGTCTAGTCGAGAACAAACTTCTAATCTGTAACATCAAACCGGTCGCACGAGCAAGTGGCGGCCGAATAAAATAGCCTGTTGTGTTATTAACAACCCCCGCTAGAAAAAGGGGGTGGCTCCTTGATACAACACAGATGGAAGCGACAGATCAAAGATCTGGGCTTGTAGACAAACTAACATTGTGCTCACACTTCATTAGTACAAAATGTATAGAGAATTACATATGTCACGTGACTGATTTATGTAATTTCCATGCATTCTTTACCGTTTCTATTAAGGTGCAACCTGATGTAAGCCGCTCGACGCTCGTTTCCAGCGACAAATGTGGTCACGTGATATGCAGCGATACCTGAGTCGCGGGAAATTTTAAATGGACTCAAAAAGGAACTACGTCATGCAGCCGCTCCTATTACGTATCGCTCCATATCACGTGACCACATTTGTCGGTAGAAACGAGCATCGAGCGGCTTCCATCAGGTTGCACCTTTAGCGCAAGCGCGTCTAAATTACTTTGTCTAAGCCTGCTGATGAGATACTTGAGATTTGATGACAAGAACATGCAGATTAACTTATTAATGTGTGAAAAAAAACTAGATTTTTTCCCTTAGTTTTTGTCCGATATTGCAATGATAATAATATTTTATTAGGTGTGCCCTGAGGTTTCTAGAGGACTTAATATCATGGGTGAATCGCGGAGAACTAAGAAAAAAGTAGCCTAAATTACTCCTCGTAAAATTAGCTATCTACCAGTGAAAGTCCGGCTATAGCCTTATTTTTTCAATCGGTTAAATTTGCAAATTCCGCGTTTCTTAGCTCGCAAATAATCGTATTATATTTATACTGTTCAGTTTACAATCATTGGGTTTAAACAACTGGCAAATGATTAAATCACAAATATTTTTTTATATGCATTATTAATGTAAAGCTGACAGCAAATATTGCCACAAGAACAATCCATTTTCTCGTTATCAGCCTCATCTAGTGCCTCTATATCTTCACGTAAAACCGGAGAAAAAGTGGGGGAGGCACGAATATCCCACAGAGGGGGTCAGCAATGGACTGAAGGAGCCCCAATCAATCTTACAAGTCGCTGTGAGGGGCACGAAGGGGGCACTTTTAGGGGTCGAAAGTACGATACCCTCTCGGACCGGTCTCACTGACCCTTGGGGAGGGTCCTCGCGAAAAAGGTCAAATATAAACTTTTTGTGTTAGGATATTTTTGCCAGGCACGGTATTTTATTAGTTAATGCTTTGCTAAGTAAAAAGTGAAATCGTAGAAAAAAGATTCGTTTTCGTTTACGAACTATTTAATAGATTCACAAGAAATATTAATTATGAATATTTCCGAAATGTTTCCTTAAACAAAATACTACTATTTTATGCTAGTAAAGCATGTTTCTACGTGTACGATATCGCTAGCGTATTTTCCTCATTTTGTATACGTTAAAAAGCGCCCCAAGCAGTAGGAAGTATTGCCACTCCATACGTAACGCAATAACGCAAGATCAAGCGACGACGGTCGAAAACCAAATCTTGGGGCACTGTAGACTTACCAAGGTACCTGCACGTTAATATGGAATAGGTACTATTTAAACACCGACTTGATAAAAGTCATCATCATCTCCCTGGCCTTATCCCATACGTTGTTGGGGTCGGCACGTGATTCAACCCAATGCGGCTGATCACCTGATTTTTATACAAAGCGACTGCCATCTGATCTTCACAACCGACGAGGAAAATCTGTCAGACTATTTTTGACCACCGACTGACTTGTAACGATTGCCAAAGATGATAAATTGGCAACTGGGACCGATGGCTTAACGTGCTCTCCGAGGCACGGACTAGGGCGGTCACCCATTCAAGGCTAGGTCTAGGGTTGCTTAACTTCGCTGATCGATATAATAATATTGTCCCAAACATCAATACAATAGGACAAAGAAAACCCAAAATTATTTATTGAGGTGCGTATCTCCAAATCGTCGATAAACCAACCCACATGCCGTAGTCCGCACATACACATAAAAACCGTCATCGGAAAACTTACTTGCCCACTTCTCCGTCGGGCGTCGTTTTTGTGTCTTGTCTAATACCGTGACGCCCCCGGCTGATGAAACCCCCCAACCCACAAGGGGTGCCTTCGCCCCAAGCGAGAAAAATGAGTTAGAAAAGATGCGGCCGCCGATTATGGCGTGACGCGCGCTCCTTTGTGTGGGACATTCGTCTGAATCAATCGCGGGTCGTATAGGACACAGAGAGCATTACAGGGTTAGGTTACGTCATGCGCTTTTGGCTCCTTGGAAATTATGCGCGCCTGGTACTTCGTAATAATATTCAATAGTGTCGTGGTAAATATAACAATCTTTTTATTAACTTGCAATGTATGTATGTTTGTCCGGGTGGAGCCTTGCAACTGAATTTTAAATCTTTTATCTCGAAATTTGGTATCTCGATTATTTTGGATGACAATGCATGCTTGGCTATGTGACATCATTCTAATTTCCAATATGGCGGATCATTCAAGATGGCGGACTAGTAATTTTTTGTGCTACTACAATATGGGTATCAATTTAAAGGTTTGCTGGAAAGACGATTTATTTTTTTAATTGACATGAATTTGTCATAAATATCATCATATACGCTGCTTTTTACATTTGAACAAACAGACAGACTGACAGACAGGCAGACAGAGAAAAAAAAAATGTTTTCTATGTCAGGACCGTGGATACTTTTATATGCATTTGGTCAAAAGGTGTAATTTTAAAATTATAAACAGACACTTCAATTTTATTTATCTGTATAGATGTAAAGATATTATTTTCCTCTAAATTTGGTTTATTGGCCAACATGTTTCAGGTAAAAACTGTGTCATGTCAAGCAATACACGTAACTGTCAAAACGAAGCACTAAATAGGTAGCTATAAATTAATCAAGTATGCTCAAAATCATAACATACCAGGAGGGTATAAAAGAGGGAGTCAAAGGCGTGCTTGCGTGCGGGGGCCGGACCGACCACGGCAACTTCCAGTTTACCAGAAGTTTAAGCTAGGGTTAACACGACCCGCCCGCAAAATCCTATGTTTATTTTACGTTGCAAGTAATATGTTTGAACAAAAATTATTTTACGAGCTTTGTATGTGGTTTGCTGTTCGTACGAGTTATGTCAGCTCTCGCGGGCTGTGTTGCCCTGGTATAATAACTAGATACATTGTACATATAACGAGGCTTTACCCGCGAAGGATTAAATAAAACTATATAATTTTGTAATTTTTTTTCGAAAATAAAAGTAGCTTAAGTTACTCGGAAACATCAGCTATCTGCCAGTGAGAGTCCCATTATAATTTGTCCAGTCATTACAGAGATTACGCAGAATAGACTAATAGGCACATACAGACGAAGGGATTGCGAGAGAATATTAAAAAAAATTTTTTTGCATACTTACAAAATATAATTTCATATTCGTTTAGTTAAAAGGTTTTACTTTGGAATTACAAACAGACACTGCAATTGTATTTATCTGTATAGAAGTATACATTAGAGATATGGTGCACGTCGCGCCAAGTCCCTCAGCCTACTCTCTACCCTCGCAGAGTACCTACACATTCTAAGTGTTTCACAGTGAGAACCTAGATAATTTCATAAGCTATCATTCAGAAGTCAAACTGTTCCGTTTGAAGTTCGTTTCGCTTTGAAATTTTCGTTGAAAATTCAGGTTCTCAAAACGAAAATCTATCGAGAAAATTTTACCCAATCGTGATACTGTCAGGTAGGATACTAGATATAGAGTTGAAGTTATTTGTGTAAACAAATGGAAGCTGTGGCTAGTTCGCAAGTATCATATTTTTCGCTCAGAGGCTGACCAATATTGAACCTATAACGCCTTAAAAATACATTCGTTCATACAAGCAGACTCAGAGTAAGGTACCTATTTATTTCATAAGTATTAAAATATACCCAACGATATTGAAGACACCATAGTATCTACAAAAACATTTAGGATAAGCAATCATTTGTAATAATAGAGTACTGACCTTATTCTCAGCTTCTATGCGCTCCTGGTAGCCCAAACTCCTCATGTGCTTCAAATAGGCCGTGGTGATGGGCACGCTGTAGTCCATCTCCTCCCCAGCATAGTACACCCCTCCATCAGGCCTCCAAGGTTTCGGAAACCTGCTGAAGTCAGAGAAGTCTGCAGAACTCAAGAGCTTCTTCCTTTGCGGCGATCGAGACTTCGGCGGATCTTTCGAGGTTAAGTTAGCAACGTCTAATGGATTGTACTTCTTTCGAGGCTGTTCAGTCTCTTTACTCTCCGTGTGCTCTGGTGCCCTGGTATTCTCGTTTGACTCACACTCTTGGTTCTTAAGCCCTTCCTCCCTCTGCCCAGGGGATGGACTGTCAATTTTAACGTCTTCAACGTCTATCAGACTATTTTCGTCTTTGTCTATCTCAGGATCAGTTCTGACTGGTTCCTCTTCTCTAAATGCTGGCTCGACGGGAGAACTCCTGTTGTAAGGCGGCGCGGCATCGAACCCGTTCGTTTTCTTCGACGTCAGCTCAATATACGTGGGCTCCGGGTCTTCGCCGTCATTAGCTTTAGGACTCTCGACTTTCTTCAGCGGTTGGAGGTCTGTATAATCGTATTTCTCGTAATAAGTTGAATGTGCGGCGTCTATTTCCGACTCCCAGTTTCTCGTGTAGTCAGGGGCACAGTGGGGTATGAAGGGGAGGTATGTGGGGTGCCGTGTGGGGGAGGGCGAGGGGGTGGGCAGGGGTGGGGGGGAGGCACTGCGCGGGCGCCGCGCGCACTCGGCACATCCTGTCAGGAAACGCGTGACCGCCTCGCGCGGCAGGAACGCGTACGTCTCGGTGATCTGGAACGAAAACATCCGTGATTAAGAAAACTGGCAACATTTGGAAACTCAGCGTTTTATTCCCAAGATGTTTACACGGTTAACGTGTTTTTCACGGGAATTAGGTAATTTCAGCAAGATTTACCGAGTTTACCCAGTATTTCTTCTTACAATTTTCACATTTTAGTCTTATCGAGCTTATCGACGATCATGTGATTCGAGAAGGCCCAGAAAGGTTAAGCAGAGGTTAGCACCCACTTTTCACCGAAATGTATTAAGTCCTAACGTGATAGATGGTGAGTCCATCGCCGTTTCAGGCACTTTACCTTCGACGTTGAATTTACTTACTTCTCAGATATAACGTGCAGGTTTCCCTATGATGTTTTCTTACACCGTACAATATCACTGCATTATTATGTATATTATATAAGCTACATTAGTGTATATATAACAAAATTTGCCTAAATATAGCTCTAGGGAGGACCAAAAAAAGTTTGACGACGCCTTCTGAGTAATAAACTTTTAAATAAAGACGAGCGTAAGGGTAAATAATAATTTTACCGCTTATTACCAAAGTGAAAAATTACTGTTGAACCAAATATTGCATGCAGTTAAGTTCAGTGATGCTGTCGATGAGTTTCCTCCGGTGTAGATCTACCAGCAGTTTGTAATGCCGAAGGAAATCGGCGCCGAGGATAGAGGTCTTCACATCTGCTATGATGAATGTCCATCTAAATGAGCGTCTGAGTCCCAAGTCCAACTGAATATTCTGCTCACCATAGGTATTAATTTCTGTACCATTTGCGGCAAAAAGTTTGTAGGAGCTTTTCGTACACTTCTGTTTGTGTATTCTTGTGGCGGCGAGGACAGATATATCCGCACCGGTGTCAACGAGGAAACGTTCTGTAGAGTTGCGATCGAAAACACACAGGCGGTTGCTTGCTGGGGGAACACCGACGTCCGCCACGGTCGGTGTTTGTTCTAGTTTTCCTGATGTTGAGATTGTTGATTGCGTCTTGAACACGGCTGCTCACATTTCCTAGCTTGATCTCCAAATCTAAAGTGGTATTTGCAGAGACGATCATCCTTATTTGAGCTGTTATTATTGTAGTAGTTGTGCCTATTCATTGATTTCGATCGCGAACGGTAACGATGAGGCGTGCGATAACGTTGGCTCTGTCTTTCTTGTTTTAATTCCGCCATTTCAAGTGTCAGTTTTTCGATTTGCTTCGCCATCATTTGAATTTGTGTATTCATGATCAGTTCGTTTGAGCTGCTGGGGAAAGTTCTAGAAAATTGATGTTGATGAGTTAACATGTCCATCCTCGTGGGATCGCTTCAGTTTTCCTCCAGAGTTTCAGCGTTGTTGCGATGTTCACTTCTTCGGGGTCACCAGAATGTAGCAGCGAATAGGTAATAAAATTATATATATTTTACAGAGAAATCTTTTACTCCATATTCATATGTTAATAACACGTCACCTAGCAACATACCAGAGAGATATGCTCAGAGAGAAAAGTAAGTAAGTATGTAAACTATTTACAAAATACTTCATAGATAAATAATACACGAAATGTGGAACACCCATAAGTTCCTTCCCATTATGAAAGATTAATAAAATTAATAAAGACTGGTTTTCGTATAGTTCACTATATTGTATTGTGTTTTCTTCGAGACAATAATTATTAATAGAATTTAGAAAAAATAATCTACGTCATTAGATATTCCTTAATGCGACATGCTAGCGTCATCTAGCGATCACAATGAAAACTACTTCAATCATAAGGTGTCAAACCTGAATAAAACAAAGCTTCCATGATGTCTATTTTAGTTACCATAAAATCCGCTAGATGTCGCTCGTTATCTTCTATAGTACTTAAGTCTTATAACTATGTTTGAATCTACACGCTCTTAGAAATGGTAAACAAATAATAACATTGATTAATTTCAATACTCACAGTTCGATATGTACGCTTCTGCCCAGCATGCTTGCCTGGCCTGCCTTCTAACTCAACATGAACTGTGTAGATGATGTCGAAAAAGTTCTCTACGATTGCTACTTTCCTGAAGACTGGTTCTTGATTTGTTGCATTCTGTAACAAAAGAAATAATTGTGAATTAATATTACGATCTATAATAATATATGAATTAAATTACACATTAATTTATAAAAGACGAGAGATGGAACGGACGTAATGATATTATGAAGTGATCATAATAATGCAGCTAAACTGGATTGAGTTTAATTGGTTATTTTAAAGTAATACTGTTAATTAGAATGTATAGTAGCTTGCTATAGTAATATTAACGGAAATAATTGTTGCGTAATATCCAAAACAAATTTTCACTATGATTATAACGCCATCTGTCAAACTTGTGTTGAAATATTTGTTTCTTATTTCCGTGAATGCTCATTACAAAATGGGGACAGCTTTCATTCCACTATGACAGATGGCGCTAGTAGTACACACAAGAGGGGGAACAATATTGGTATTAAATAATATTCTTAAATTAGGAAGGCAAAAATATTTAATTTAAAAAATATATATATTAGTAGCATAAGGATGTTTTTATCTGAAAAAAATATAAGCTTACGTGATGTTTGGCCTTAGTCAAATAAAACCTGTGGAGGCTCAACTCCCTAGCTGGAATTAGGAAGTCCAAATCTGGCGTAATTTTATTTAGGTGGTTGCTACCCACAAATTAGCGGAGGATCCGGGTCCAATTACTGACGGGCCCGAGTTGGCGTTGGACGAACGTTGGACAAAACATTTGTAAAGGGAAATTTAAAGTAAAAGAGCCGTGATGACCACGGGGTTTGAGCAGTCGCCTGCTACGCAAGTGAGGTAGGTTCCAATCCCAGCGGGATCTGTACCAATGAATTTTTCTAAACTGCGGTGATTTGACACTACATGCATTAGTCTGAGAAGTATGTATAGTACCTGAGACGGCGATAGACTCACCATCTGTCACGTTGGCACTTAATCATCTTCGGTGAAATGTGGGTGTTGTTATTACAACACCTCTGCCTACCCCTTCGGGTTATACGGTGTATGAAATTTTAAGTTGGCTTATTGGACAACACAACAGCAAATAAATATGTATGTGGGATTGAAATAAATTAAATGTAAAGGTTTGACTGAATCTTCTTTACTCCGTCTTTAACACATCTTAAAATAATAAAATAATCAATACGTCTTTCGTCGTCCGTCTTTCACGTCGTCCACCATCGTTCTGTCATCTGTCACATCTTACTTCTTCGTCTATTCTTACCGATCACACGCTGCTTATCATTCTTACATAAAACCTCTTTCCACACTGCCCCTCTGAAAATAATGTCTGTCCTCAGACATTCTTACAATTTACAACATAAAGAATAACAACTTAAATAACATAATTCTTACCATATTTACAACTATTAACAACATGTTCTTCTTTCTCTTCTTAAAATCATAACTAACTCTTAAATTCACCTTTCTCTTCTTCACCTTGCCCATCAAACTATCATACTCCGAACATACTACGTCATCCCATGCATTCAACTTAACACGCTCACAATTCAACACCCGAAACACTCCTTCTGTACACTCTTGACTAATTTTTTCACCGTCAGACCAACATAACTTATTTACAACATAACACAACACATTATTGTTAACATCACTATTCTTCATCATGTTCCCAGCTTCAATAATTTCGCTATCCATCTTTTCTTCGAATGTACTATTTATTGGTTCTTTCAGTTTGTTTACATTGTCATCTGTGTCGTTATTGATATTGTTACCATCGCAACCACCATTCACTGTCATTCTGTCAACTATGACACTGCTCTCGTCCATTGTCAAGTCTATCAAGTTATCGGACTTGCTCGTAGTAATGCCAACTGTGAAATCTAAATCAGCTGTCACATCTGACGTCACTATTGCATCCTCCTTTTCAGTCTTGACACTATTATTCATCTTTAGATTTCGATGTTTTCTGCATTGCTGCATTATACTCTCAAACTGATTATACTCCGCATATCCCTCCTTACTCATTCGTGTCTGGAACATCGCCGTCTTTCCTCTTATTTTTTCATAAATTTTAAATCTTTCCTTCAGCTCAAGATATGTAGATGCACCGTGAAATACATTTTTATAAGCTTCGTCCTCGACTATGCCATCAATGATATATTTAATAATGACATTCTCCGATATATCCCCTCGTCTTCCTATTGCCTTCATAACGTACAGGTATTGCAAACAGGTTTCATCGGGGTGCTTCCTCCTCAACATCATTATTTTTCTTATAATTTCCGTATCTATAAACTCTAGAAATTCCTCAACTAAAGCATCCTTGAGCGCACTCCACGTGTTAAATGGATGTTGTGTCTGGAGCCATAAGGCTGCACTTCCGATTAACGCTCTCTCTCCAATTTCCAATTGAATTCGCGGCGTCCAGCCGTAAATTAAAGCGTTTTCGTCTAACTCTTCAATCCATTGCGCTACCGTCTGCGTGATGTCTGTTCCACTGAATACAGGCACCAGCTCCTCCGTAAACTGCATCGTGTTATTCTTCGTTACTTCTTTCTATCGTAAATCCTAAATCGTCTTCCTGTTCACGACGCCATCTTTTTCCATTGCGCTCGTCATTTTTTTTCCAATCAAACTTTGAATTTTTTCATATCCCGGACGAGCCCCCAAAGTTGTGGGATTGAAATAAATTAAATGTAAAGGTTTGACTGAATCTTCTTTACTCCGTCTTTAACACATCTTAAAATAATAAAATAATCAATACGTCTTTCGTCGTCCGTCTTTCACGTCGTCCACCATCGTTCTGTCATCTGTCACATCTTACTTCTTCGTCTATTCTTACCGATCACACGCTGCTTATCATTCTTACATAAAACCTCTTTCCACATGTATGTGTAGTAGAACAAACTTATTTTTACTTAAAGCTGTGTCCTTCGTAGAGCTAATTTCGTGGATGACCCCCACGGAACCCTAATTTTACTTTTCCAATAAAAGCCTAGGTTAATCGTTGTAATATTGTCTATCTGAGAAAGTCCCGTTAAAATCGGCCCGGCTTTTTGGAGGTTTGCTGGAACGATCAGACAGACATACGAATAAAAATAATTTAAATTGGGTTTTTGTATATATTATTACATACTATATACCGTATATACTTTCATATAAATTTAGGGAAAATATGTGAATTTGGAATCACAAACAGACACTTAAATTTTATTTAACGGTATAGATATAAGAGAGCCGTGGTGGCCTCGGGGCTTGAGCAGTCGCCTGCTACGCAAGCGACGCAAGTTCAAATCCCAGCGGGGCCTGTACCAATGAGTTTTTCTAAAAGACTTATGTCCAGTGATTTCACACCACGTGCTTTACGGTGAAGGAAAACATCGTGAGGAAACCTGCATATTTCTGAGAAGTAATTCATTGACGTATGTAAAGTGTCTGAGACGGCGATGGACTCACCATCTGTCACGTTGGCACTTAATCATCTTCGGTGAAAAGTGGGTGTTGTGATTACAACACCTCTGCCTACCCCTTCGGGGAATACAGGTGTGAGCATATGTATGTATGTATGTATAGATATAAATACATAGATACTGTAGTTGACAGAGGCAATGAAATGATCTACGCGAGTGAAACCGCAGGGCATAGTTCGAATTAGAATGATTTAATTCTTCAGACAAAGGTTTGAAGAAAATCACTATTTCTTTAATAACATTTTTCTTTCCTTCTACAATTGCTGGGATCGCTTGTTATCGCAGTAACACCAGTCACATCAAGTGTACCATCTCCCGGACGAGAAGTTATCCGGACCGGGTATGCCCGGGGGAGTAACGGTCGTGGCAATTACGCGGGCTAGGGGTGGCACCCGGGTGTGAAAAATAACAATTTCATGGAACAATTTCCCACAGTATAACATAGTTTTAGAAGTCAGACGACTAGACAGCTATATGGGTAAGGACCCACTGGGCCCCCAATATTCGTCCCTTGGAATAAATGTTGTAAATTCGGCCCCTATAGATGCTCATTGGTCCCCCGGCAGAAGAACAGTTAATCTGCACTAATATTATAAAGAGGAAAACTTTATTTGTTTGGTTGTAATGAATATGCTCAAAAACTACTGGACCGATTTCAAAAATTCTTTCACCATTTAATAGCTACATCATCAGCGAGTAACATAGGCTTTATTTTATCCCCCTACTCCCACGGGAACGGGAACTACGCGGGTGAAACCGTAACGTCCGCTAGTTATTTATATATTTGAAGGTACCCCGTCTCCTGGTATAATTGTTACGTTATGATATGGACATATAGTCGAAGAGCATTGAAGCTACCTGTTTAAACTTCTGACGCCCTTTCTTAGACACTAAGAAACAGATAAAAATAACTGGGGATGTGATTCAACAAACGTGATTTTGCCCTTTTTTATAGATAATGGTACGGAACCCTTTGTGTGTAGTTTGACTTGCACTTGGTCGGTTTTTTATTGTCTCACATATTTCGTTGAATCTGCTTATCGTGTCATTGACAGACATACACACATTCCTTATTTATATAGCTCATCCCCTGGTCTATCCAAAGTACTAGGGCGTCATGAGTTTAAACAGGTAGCTTCAATGCTCTTCGACTATATGTCCATATCATATAACGGTAACAGATAATCTGTGAAAATGTCAACTGTCTAACTATCGCGGTCCATGAGATACAGCCTGGTGACAGACATGCAGCGAAGCCTTAGTAATAGGGTCCCGTTTTACCCTTTGGATACGTAACCCTAAAAATGTATACCCACCGAGTTTGATGCTACATGATGCAACTGTAAGTTAGTAATTAAATCCAACTTATAATTTTCTTTTCCCTTATTTTCCTTTCTTGAAGTCGATTTAAAGATTACTAACGGACGTCACGCGGTTTCACCCGCGTAGTTCCCGTTCCCGTGGGAGACCGGGGATAAAACATAGCCTATATTAATCAGTGATAATCGAAACATCACACAGATCGACCTACATGGCATTCTCGTCATACTTGTGAACAGGTGCTGTTTGTGGGGGCTGGTCATCTCAAGCTACGCATTTAGTTATAAGTAAATGTACTAGATTTTTAGTTATGTTAATTTTTATCGACATTTATGCATTGGAACTATGTCCATGAGCTTACGTTTCTTAAATTATATATTTTGTATTCTTTAAATTGTATAATATTTACTAAATTGTATAATTGTAAAAGAGTAATTACTGAGTTTCTTGCCAGGTTCTTCTCAGTAAAAGCAACCTTCCGAACCTGGCGGTAGCATGTATAATCCTGTATAATTATGTCATTCTGACGATTTGAAAGTACTTTGTAAAAAGTCTAATTGAATAAAGATTTTTTTGACTTTGACTTTGACTTTGACTGATCTCTGAGATGTGGCATTTTTCACACCTGAACAAAAATATTAGACAAATTTTATTGATTATCCAAATCAGTCCAGGCGTTTTCAAATACAGATTTTCCTCGTTAAAGGGGTTACGAAGGTCAGATGGCAGTCGCTTCGTATAAAAATCAGGTGATCAGCCACATCGGGTTGAATCAAGTGCCGACCCCTACAATGTATGGGATAAGGCCAGGGAGATATAAATATAATTAAAGATAGAAATAAAGAACAGTGTTGAAAGAAATGCTACAGTAATGATTTTGTATCAACCCTGTAAAGTGTAAGTCGCCAGAGCCACCCGCCCCGCGTCACTCCCAACCAACCCCGCTCCTATTACCGACGCCTCAACACTTACCCCCTAATTATTTTACACTAGTTTTTACACGAGACATTGTCTGCATATTTTTTTTAGTATCCAATATCCGTTGAAAATGAAAATGAAAAATATTTATTCAGTTTAGGCCCTGGTAAGGCACTTATGAATGTTGAGGAATTTACCACCGGTTCGGAAACTAGCCTTCTGAGAAGAACCGGCAAGAAACTCAGTCAGGCATCATGTACATTTCATGGAAACAATATAAACAGGTTATAGGATTAATCTGCGTCACGTCTATGAATTTCTTACAAGGGGTAATTTTTCACAAGTTAAGTTCAAGTCCCATGTAATAAGGGACGAGAGGGTGAAAAATGCCCGACCCGGGGTCGAACTCTGGTTCTCGTATTCCATACATGCTAATTCTACTAGACTTAAGAGGCAGACGAAAAATTGCATTTAACAAGATAGGGTATCGACGCAACAAGTGGCCGAGTTTTATCGCCCACCTGCGACAATCTATATTGGTCTTCTAAGGTGCGGAAAAGGGGGACTTTATACGCGCTTTTACCCTACTTACTTTACTGCACATCATTTAATTAACTTTGAAAAAGGAGTTCTATGTAGGATCTAGACTTTTTAAGAGTAGATTTTTGTTCATTCTCAGCTCATTCATTAATAATGATCTCCTGCCGAATTTTATAATATATATATATATATTTTTTTGCGTCATTTACATTTTAACTTTTCACTAAATTCATATGATAATAGATAGACACTATCATATGAATGAAATTGTGAGTAATCACATAAAAAAAAATATTATCTCTATCTGACTGACTGTCTGTCCGTCTGTCTGTTTAACGGATTTATGCTCGATCTGTGGATCAATTTTCAAACGGAACTTTTATAGACTCAAAAGTTTTTTTTTTTTAAGTAACCCATTATTAAGTGAACGCGGGTGAAACCGCAGCGCAAAGATAGTTTAAAGCTAAAAAAGTAAGCCATTTACCACCGACCGGCGAATGAGGCTTAGTTCATAGCTCCGTAACGTCTGGGAGCCTGGTACTAGGGCTGACCCCACAAGACAAATGAATGTCTGATAACTCCCAGTAGTTGCACCCTTTACTGAAATTCATAGGTTCTTTATTTCACGGTCAAAAAAAGTAGCTTTCAGCAAAAGAAAATCCGGTCACAATCGGTCCAGTCTCGGAGATTAGCCGGAACAAACTGCCAGACGGATGAAAAAAAGGTTAGTATCATACTTTATGGTGAGTCCATCACCGTCTCAGGCACTTAATATACGTCTTTGAATTTATGCTGGTCCCGTCACGAATTTGCGCTGATCTCGAATGCAAGTAGTCATTTTACGAGTCTATGTTTGTCTGTCTGTATGGCGTGACGCGATACATGCGCAGTTACCCCAACAATTTTACCTGAGCGCTCATATCTCGTGACCTGTCTGTTTGTATGTACCCTCACCTTTTCCTTATAGGTACGACTATTAACCGTTTTCCTTCATCGTGAAATATCTGCTCTTTTAATGATTAACAATAATAATGTTTGGATGGTCGAAGATATAAAAAAAACGCATAGAAAACTATTTTCCTGATAAAATACAATGCACTAGCGGACGTCAAGCGGTTTCACCGGTGTAGTTCCCGTTCCCGTGGGAGTACGGGGATTAAACATAGCCTATGTTACTCGCTGATGTTGTAGCTATCCATTGCTGAAAGGAGTTTCAAGATCAGTCCCGTACTTTTTGAGCCAATTCGTTGCAAACATACATACATGCAAATCTTAAAGATTATTTTAAGCTCAGTATTTTTGAAAATAGTTTTTTAAAACATGAAAGATATTTCGGATACAACCCTGTCGGACAGTCGAGCGAGTAGGGGTGGCACAGACGGGGCGGATGTGGGCAAAAACGGGCAAACACAGCGGAATAACCGGGCCGGTCCATAACGGTTATAACCGGGGCCTTCGGTGACAGAACACGGCTCTTATGTACTTGTTTTATTTACTTTATCTGTGGCGCTAAGTGGCCATTTACTTACTGTGGTATATGTGTTGAGCACTAAGGAGATCAATTGATCCAAACTATTGTTGAAGTGAACTGAACTGGTTCGCGGCGGGTTAGGTACTGAATAAAACACCAATGCGAATTGAACTGATCACAAACTCATTGCATTCGATCTCTGTGTGATCTGTGTGTGATATGTGTGTGATATGTGTGTGATATGTGTGTGATATGTGTGTGATATGTGTGTGATATGTGTGTGATATGTGTGTGATATGTGTGTGATCTGTGTGTGATCTGTGTGTGATCTGTGTGTGATCTGTGTGTGATCTGTGTGTGATCTGTGCGTGATCTGTGTTTGATCTAATTTATTGTGAACTCTTTGTCCTATTTACATATTGCGTAGAGAATATTGATAGCGCGATCTAATTATGACAAGCGCCATCTAGTGAACTTGAGTGAACTAATATAATGCAATACATATCAATTTGGTGTTGAACAATGTGATTTCTAGCTTTTACCCGTGACTTCACCTAAGCATTTTACCTTATTGGATTGGAGTTAATACTAAGTACTCTATACCTTCAGTAACAGACAAACAGACATAGACATAAATTATTTTATATTTGAGTATTAGTAAGATAGGATAAGATAGTAAGATTAATAAAATGGTAATATTTTTAGTTTAAATAAAAATGTTTATATGTTGTCAAAATCTGAATTAAATTATAAAATAAATATAATGATTTTGTTACTAAAGGATCATATCGCACCCTCAGAACGATAGGCTCAAAACAAAAATCCAATTTTTTTTTTACATAATTATTTTACTAGTTATTTTAGTAGTTAATCACTTTTAAAAAAACTTTGGGTAAACATTTTAGGTATGTTAACAAATTTTCTCAAAATTTGCATTTGAGCCCGTATCGTTCTCAGAGTGCGATATGATTATAAATATAAAATTTTGAACAATTATAGGATTATAAAAGCTACCGCCGCGTTCGGAAGGTTGCTTTTACTGAGAAATGTATCGACGCAGTAGGGGTACCACAGGTGTGTCAGTCAGTAACTAATGCTGCCGGTTGCGTTCCGTTTCGCTACGTGTGGTGGCTGATACTTACAGGTGCGCGCCGAATCATTCATATTACGCTTGGCAGCCCTACCCGGTGCGGCGACGGCCGTTGAGGATGCGGCAGTGTCGATAAAATATTATCGATACTATCTTATTTATTTTTAATGTATTTATATTTTTTTCATGTAGGTAAGTTATATGGATTAGTTTTCTAACTTACTAATAATTTACATTTGAATAATATCTAGAATATGTATATACAGGGTCAGTTTAACCGTCTGAATAAACATCATTTAGACACAAAAAAATCCATCTTTACAGGTCCCGTCACGAGCTAAGAACGAGTACCTTTAATGCGTAGCAGTCGTTTTATGAGACTTACTGTCTATATGTATGTCACGGGGCAAATAAAAACATGCGCAGAATCCCCACAATTTCTCACTGTGCGTTTTTTATTCGTGACGCGCCCTGAGCCCTGACCATGAGCTCTTATTGCAATGTTATTTCAGCTGTGTGACAGTGACAGATGTATACACGTCATGTAGACAGAAGACAGTGTAGCATTATCCTCACGCTTCGCTAGAAGACACCTTACAAAATGAACGGGAATGACAAATGTCATTTCCATACATTTTATAATATATAAATAAAATCAATATGATATGCCATCCCAGGAGGGTCCCCGAAGAGTAAAACAGAGGTTTTGTAACAACAACACCCACATTTCACCTAATATGATTAAGCGCCAACATAACAGAGGGTGAGTCCATCGCCGTCTCAGGCACTATAAATGTGACTTAGATTTTTTTTGTCCACGAATAAGCACGTGGTGTGAAATCACTGTACATAAGTTTTTAGGAAAACACATTGGGTACAGGCCTCGTTACAGGACCCTTGCGTAGCGGGCATTTTGTATCGTTTCCGCGAGAGAATATTGAAGTCAAAGTCAAAAGTATCTTTATTCGATTAGACTTTTTACAAAGCACTTTCAAATCGTCAGCATGACATAATTTACAGGATTATACATGCTACCGCCAGGTTCGGAAGGTTGCTTTTACTGAGAAGAACCTGGCAAGAAACTCAGTAATTACTCTTTTCAAAAATATTATACAATTTAAAGAGTACAAAATAAATAATTTAAGAAACGTAAGCTCATGGACAATGAATGTTCCAATGCACAAATGTCGATAAAAAATAACATAACTAACATAGTACATCTACTTATAACTAAATGCGTAGCTTGAGTTGACCATATTACTCTGTGTATGCCTGTTGTGCATAGGAAGGATGCTGTGACCAGGAAAACAGTATTTAATTAGTATTCGTTAAACTTTCCTTTCTGACCTACTTTCATTAAATTTAATTGTCTTTTTTATTCGTAAGTATTAAGGTATCAAACAGCACTTCTCAGGAGATTAATCTGCGGACTCAAGTCCCAGCGCTCGTTAGCCGCACCCCGCGTTCGTGCCTTACTTCTCCTATCTCGCATTATCTATTTATCACCACAAATAAGCTGTTTTTATACGTACTTAGGTGTATAATTTTACCTTGTTTCTTAAACTATGATTATTATGACTAGATTTACTGTCAATTTTGTAAATTGGTTGCGTAAACACAGGCAAGGAAAAGGTGTCTGTCATGACGTATAAGGAGGTCAAAGAGATGGTACTGGACAGAGAATAATGGAAAGATTTGCATCGGTTACACCGACAGGAGTTATTACTGTTAAATTCATGATGAGACACAGTCAATTTGTATGTTTTTATCTGTATATGTGAAATGTCCATACTTAAATGTAGGCCCCGAATTGATAGGCAGAGGTGTTGTAATAACAACACCTACATTCAACTGAAGATGATGAACGTGGCAGATGGTGAGTCTATCGCCGTCTTAGACACTATACATACGTCTTTAAATTACTTCTCAGACATATGAAGGTTTCCCCATATCTTGCAGGTTGCTAATTTTTTTGTGGAAAAAATCATTGGTACAAGCCCCGGTGGGTACTTGTGTCGCAGCCAACTGCTCAAACCCTAAGGCCACGTCATTAAGATAGTTGCATTTGGTGTAATTTTTTTACATTTAAAGCAGAAGCATTTAACTTTTGCTTAGTGGTCATAACATAGGCAATAAGGTATTCCACAGGATGTACACGAATGTTAAAGTTGTCACAAACAGACACGCTAAGAAGATGTATTCCGTGATAATAAGAAATATATTCCATAATGTAACCACACAGTCAAAAGGCTGAAATATATATTTATTCAGGATACAGTCACTGAATACAAAGATACGGCGTTGAAAGGAGAGTACATAAGTGGCGCGCCGGGAACGCGGTCGAACGTTGAGGACACTCAGCTGGTCCTGTACGGTCGATTGGACCTTTGTTCGCTTTTTGGTGGAAGATAATCTATCTAATAGGTGTAGAATTATTTGAATAGTGTACATAGAAGTATGTTGAGATGGTTTGGACATATCGAAAGGATGAGTGAAAGACGATTAACGAAACAAATTTATAGAGCGAATTACCTGAACCAAGGAATTACTATGACCAAATTAATAATATTCTTCAGGAAGGTCAAATTCGAAGCAGTCGTAACCGAAAGGGTACGAAGAGGTCCATGAATGTGGATGAAGCGAAAAGGAATGTAAGGATCGTAGCATGTGGCAAACGGTGGTCGCTGCCAAACCCCATGGGATACAGGCGTGAGGCTATGCTATATATGAATTCACCATTGCCTTACAAAATGATGTTGTCTGTTCAAACACATCGTTCTTCTTGTTCTTCTATGTTACGTATCTTGAAATTGTTTTTTCTAAAATAAGAAAAAAATATCTGTAAACCATATTATACTTGTAGATAGTAGGGAAAAGTCAAGGTGTTTTTAATAGTTTTAAAATCGAATCGAAGTGAAGTGAGCGAAGTGAGGTCGGTGAAACATCGGTGATGACACACGGATTTACAGGCGGACAAGACCGTGATCTTATAAGCTTGCCTTTTCCCTTTAGATGTACTGAAACCAAAGAAAGGGGGATTCACTGAAAACCACCCACCTTGTATCAAAATCAAACAAGGCTCTCAATCTTCCAAATAAAACTATCCTGCACAAAGGCGAAGTTATAACCTTACCCATGTTACGCGGAGCATTTCCAACACTGCTTCGATCTGGAGTACCTATCAACGACCCTCATAAAGAATCAGGCCCTTCCATTGTTGAGGGACGATTTTTACCTGTCAAAATGTCAATGAGACCCGGATTAGCTGGAGGGTTGAACTTATAAGACGGGTATAACTCCACGGTTCTATAGACCACAAAATAGAGGAGGATCGGTTGATTTTTAGGGCTCCATAGCCAACGGCCGTCCGTCCGTCTGTCTGTTAGGTATCTCATGAATCGTGATAGTTAAACAATTTAAATTTCCATAGATGCCATAACGGCATCAGAAATAAACACAATATTTAAGGGTGCTCCAATACAACAAACGCGATTTTTTAGCCGTTTTTATAGATTATGACATTATGTAATGGTAGTGAACCTATCGTGCGCGAGTCCGAATCGCACTTGACAGATTTTAACGGAAATTATTCGAATTATATAAGTGCAAGTTGTCTCGTGCGACTTGAAAAAGAAACACAAAAATGGGAGTTGCCATGTTGAAGATAGTTAAGTAACTGTTAAGTGTTACTAAGTTCCTTACAGTACAAGGCCGTTAGCATTTCTCCGCGACTTCATCTACCTATAATTTCTTTATATACATCCTAAAATTAATAATATTTTTGTGAACTGAGATAAATTGATACCAGGAGCCCATAAGTACGTGAGAGCGTACTTGCACAAAGTCAACAATTAGCGGAGCACTAAGAATAAGAAAAGGAACCGAGCGTGAACAAACGCAGTGACGCAACAAAACTGCTCCGGGCGTACCAGGAGCGCAGCCTGCGAGTGAGGGCTGAGTGAAGCCCGCCGTGGGCCGCGGCACCTACCGTAGCCGGGCTAGGGTTGACAAAACAAAATAATACAATCGTGAAAGGTATGAATCAAAAAAAAATTAAAATTCTCGAAAATTTTTATTAATTTTTCGAAAAAGTTTCCCCTAACTAATTTATGACCAAACGATGAATACATACAAGACCCCTATAAAGTACTTATGAGAAGAATAACTACAAATGTTTGAAATTCGCGTATGAATTTAAAATGTATGTAAATGGACTCCAAAACGTGTAATTAGTACTTACTTATGCAATATTACATTATATGCTCACGCCTTTATTCCCCGAAGGGGTAGGCAGAAGTGTTGTAATAACAACACCCACTTTTCAAGATGATTATGTGCCAACATCACAGTGGGTGAGCCCATCGTTATCTCAGGCACTATACATACGTCTTTGAATTACTTCTCAGACGTACACAGGTTCCTCACGATGTTTTCTTTACCGTAAAGCACGTGGTGTGAAATCACTGCACATAAGTTTTCAGAAAAACTCATTGGTGCGGGCCCCGCTGGGATTCGAACTTGCGTCGCTTGCGTAGCAGGCGACTGCTCTAACCCCGAGGCCACCACGACACTTTTATATAATATTATTCCATAATAACACAAAATGACGTGATCCTGTGCATTGTTTTAAAACTGCCATAGAGATTCCTACCATATTCTCCTTACCAAGGTCTAGCTAATTGAACCTTTTAAGGATAAGTTTAATAAGCCAACGCATTCGAAATCAAACTACCAAAATTAAATAATTCTAGAGTGGCAACCTTGCCAATATCCAAAAGCCCGAGGGTTTCGTCCGGGACGCAAACAGTACGCCGGCTGCGGCTCTATTACGAAACGTTATTGCAACCAATCGCACAGTTGTATCGATATCGATAGAAAATTTTGACAGTTGACAGTCACCTGTGAAGTTGGTGGTCGTAGAGTCGATGCACTTTCATGCCTTTTGCAGAATAAACACCTAATAAGGGAGTCTCATATAATATTGTACACGATGGCAAGGAGCTGTTTTGATATTGCCCGGAGTGGGGGCCTACCACCTACCATACGTTTAAGCAGAGTGTATTAAAAACTTCGGAGCTTTGACGTTTCATTTTACTACTGACTAATCAGTGTCGGCCTTATTGTCATCAGATCTAATGACGCAAGTAGGTAGGTACAGCGTGAGATTGTAATCAAATAAAAATACTTTGAATTTTTTCTTAATTAATTTCTCTGCAGCGATTTCGCTAACATTTCAGCGTCTGTAGACAAAGTAACATTATCCTCACGTTTCGCTAATAGAAACGATACAAAACCTACGGGAATGACATATGTCACGTGACCGATTTATGTCATTTCCATAAATTATTATTGTTACTTTGTCTAGGTTTACAGATTGGATAACTGAAACCCTGTGACTATGTACACAAATCAGCTAGGAGAGTATCATGATCAAGATCAATATCAAGAGCCGTGGTGGCCTTGAGGTTTGAGCCTGATTCCCAGCGGAGCCTGTACCAATGAGTTTTCTGAAAAAACTTATGTACAGTGATTTCACACCGCGTGCTTTACGGTGAAGAAAATCATCGTGAGGAAACCTGCATATGTCTGAGAAGTAATTCAATGACGTATGTATAGTGTCTGAAACGGCGATGGACTCACCATCTGTCACGTTGGCACTTAATCATTTTCAGTGAAAAGTGGGTGTTGTGATTACAACACCTCTGCCTACCCCTCCGGGGGATATAGGCGTGAGCATATGTATGTATGTATCACGATCAAACGGTTTCAAATACAAAATATATTATCAACAAGTGTAACGTATTACAACCCTGTTAGGTACGACTCGCGTCCCGCGTTCAGCTGTGATGCGATGCGATTGATCGATGGCGGCCGTTCTTTGTTTCCTTTGATACTACGCTATAACAATGGCGGTATGACCGATGGGGATTCCAAACAGCGTTATTAACACCCGCCATGGGATATGAGATTTACGAAAAGGAATAGAAAAAATAAGAAAGCTGAGTGCGTAAAATTTTCTGAAAGAAACGAATCGTGTCTAGAATTCTTGACTATCTTGACTTCTAATTGCCATGATAGTTTAACTAATATTATGTGACAGATGTATATGACGTGTATAAGTCTGTCACTGTCACACAGTGCATGGCGAAAAGAGCTTTAATAAGGTCCCAGTTGTCCTCACTGGCGTAGTTATAAATAAGTAATCCATACTTGTGTATTATCTATTCATCTATAAAACTATACAGTATTTAGTACAGATAAATAAAATTGAAGTGACTGTTTGAAATCCAAAAAACTTGACTTACATATGAAAGTATACTGTCTTTCGGTTTATTCGTGTTAATCTCCGAAACAGCTGGACCGATTTTAACTGGACTTTCACCGGCGGATAGCAAATTTTACAAGGTGTAGCATAGGATATTACAATATATATTTTTTTTTAATTTAAACTAATAAGTAGCTAAAAGTAAATTTAAAAAAATATAAGGATTCCGCGACTCATCGATAAAATTAAATTTACGCGGGTGAAACCGCGAGGCACAGCTAGTTTTTTTTATGATTATGAAATATTTGTTGTTTTGTTTGTAATTAATAAACTCAAAAAGTCCTAGACCGAAAAAGTTTTTGACGAAAAAAATACAAATTATCACAGAGTAACAAATGCTATATTATAACTTACGCGGGTAAAACTGCGAGGCACAACTAGCGTTTGGTAAACTTAACATTTTAAAGATGTTAATCTTATTATAGTAATGCGTCTTCTATCTAATCTTGAAGCAATAATACTAGATTATGATTATTATTCATGCAAACACGGCACAGGATTGTTGAATGAAAATCGGTAACTTCTAGCCAGTGCTGTACTAATAATGCAAATTATATATCGATTTTTATCGATAGATGAAGTTTGCATTTTAATCTAGTAAACGGGAAAATATTGCAATTTCCGCGAATACATACAACAGAGAATCATGAATCAATGATTGAATAATCTATATTAATATTATAAAGAGGAAAGGTTTGCATGTATGTTTGAGCCATATGGCTCAAACAGTACTGGACCGATTTAAGAATTTACCATATTTTATCCCCGAACTCCCACGGGAACGGGAACCACGCAAGTGATACCGCGTGACGTCCGCTAGTAAATAGTATAACAATTAACTATATTTAAAATTACATAAAACCATATTTATCTTTTTATACTTAAAAACCTTTGCTAATAAAATTGTTGTTTGTATATAAGGTCGTTTCAAAAAACGTTTAAAAAATTATATACGAGCGATTTTTTCGAAGTCGGTTAAAAATTGTCCTGAAAACAGTACAACGATACATTATCCGAGATGGGTGAAGTGTCACCAGTGTCGGCTGAGATGTGTCTCGGATGTCTCCCGAGCTCCCGACACATGTACCGCCAGCATCAGTCAAGTGCGTCCTGTCCCGCCCCTAGCTATATAGGGTTGCGTAACGTTATTTTCGCACCATCTGGATAGACAGAGGAATTCTGTCCATAAATTTCGCTTTTGAGGTTACTCTATTTACTAAAAGTGCTAACGGGAACGGGGCATGGGGCATCGCTCACTCGTTTCTGTAGGTCTAGAAAGGCCACTTTGGGAGAATCATAATCTGATCCGAATATGATTCATCATCGAAATGACAAAATGGTCACTTAGGTGCAATTCATAATTATTTGAAGATTGAAGGCTTCAACCAAATCAAATTATAAGTATTTTTTATAAGAATAATAATCAAAGGGCAGTCAGTGCCATAAACATTTAGAAATATTTGTTAAAAGTATGCTAAATGACACAAGGTTTGTATTTGCGACAAATTTTCTATGCTTTTAATTCCTATTCGGGACGGAAAAAAAATAATAGAACAAATTATAAATCATGAAAATGTCGTTTTATTTTTATATTCTATACCAATATCCCGCCATCAATAGGATATCAATTAAAATTGTATTAATTATTCGATAATTAGAATCGAAAGATTCACTAGTGAGAGTGACGCGTGCGTTAATTATCTATAACAAAATCGATAACAGTAATTACGAGGCATAATTAAACGAGTCGAGTCGAGTCGAGTGGCAGGGAACAGGGGAGAGATGTGATCAAATCGATTAAGCATTTTATATTCGATCGATGCTTAAGCACTTGTATCATTAATGTTTATCATGAGATAGACATTGAGAAGAGTCACTGCCATAATTGGGTGAATTAATAAATAACGGCGTCGATGTCGTCTGCGTATTTTCTTCATTTTGTGTTGGTAAAAAGCGCCTCAAGCGGCTAATATTGGAATCATTGTTTAACTTTTCGTCTCCATACAAAATTAGTGCAAAACGCATGGTGAAGCGACAACGTTCAAATGTATCGAAACCATACTAGGGGCGATGGAAGTAATGTCAGTTAGATACTTTTAACAACGTGACCATTCCAAGCGACTCATTTTCACACGATTTTTATATTAAAAACTAGAAACCCGCCTCGACTTCACACGTGTGCAATGTAGATACTTATTAATATGCATATAAGTAATACATATATAAATACTAGCTGTGCCCGGCAAACGTTGTATTGCCATTTTTTTATTGGGGTGGACTACCCCTAACATTTAGGGGGAAGAAAAATAGATGTTAGCCGATTCTCAGACCTACCTCACACAAAATTTCATACAAATCGGTCCAGCCGTTTCGGAGAATTTTATATATTAGATACCTTCATATTGAATCTATTACTAAAAATGCATTCAATATTACCCTATTTATAGAAATAAAAAAATATATAGCAAATAAATACAATATTTTTGTATATTTATATTTTAAAAATAAGTCTATTCGTATATTTGACTCCACAAATCAATATTTAAATAATAAGGTGCATTAAATTTTACCATTTTTCTTAGGAAAAAAACATTTAATAAGGTATGCCTAGATCGTCAGATATACCTAGGGCTGATTCACCGCAAAACTCAATGCCAATACTCTATATTGAGCTGATCATCGGCTGTCATAAATCCCTAAGAATAATAAATGACTCGTGTCAACCCTGATCGGAGCAACAGCGGACGTCGGGGTGGGTGTGGGGGGAGGGGGCGGAAGTGTCGTGCGTGCGATTTAATTCCATCACCTCGCCCGGGACGGGTCTAGAGCGCACTTCAGTGCCGTAGGGTTGGGCTGCTAATTGTTATGGCAGTCGATATTATCGACGAAGTGAATACAATAGGGTGTTAGTTGACTTATATTTTATTCTTATGAGACGTTCTTCAGATGGCACATTTTCCGTTTTATTATTCCTTAGATAAGGTGCTTAGAGGGCACATGAACTATTCTGTCCCAGTTCACTTCTTCGGCCACGTACATTACAAGTAACACAATAGGAAAGAAAGATAGCAGTAGTTTTGCCCAAAAATTCAATACTAGGTCATTGTAGTGTCAAAAAATATATCTTTAGGAGAGTTGGGTAAAAGCGAGATATTTATGTGTTTTTATCGATATCAACAACGGGCATCTCTTCTATGGAAGGCAATGGAAGTGGCGGCTGGTCGTAAAATTGCGAGACCAGGTGATTCTGTCGGCGGCGGCGGGTACACCGCCGCGCTATACTACCGTCGAGACGTACGCTTTTAGTGTTCACTGCCGCCAGGGCTGCCATACAACATCTGAGTGCCTACGAGTTATCTTAAAACCCCGTCACAAGTCATCGCGTCGACGTAAACGCAGATTTGTATAGGCTCACAATAGTGTCATCTTTAGGCCGACAGACGGCGCTGTTTCGATGTCCGCAGAGCCGTGGTGGCCTCGGGGTTTGAGCAGTCGCCTGCTACGCAAGCGACGCAAGTTCGAATCCCAGCGGGGCCTGTACCAATGAGTTTTTCTAAAAGACTGTGTGATTTCACACCACGTGCTTTACGGTGAAGGAAAACATCGTGAGGAAACCTGCATATTTCTGAGAAGTAATTCAATGACGTATGTAAAGTGTCTGAGACGGCGATGGACTCACCATCTGTCACGTTGGCACTTAATCATCTTGTGTGAAAAGTGGGTGTTGTGATTACAACACCTCTCCCTACCCCTTCGGGGAATACAGGCGTGAGCATATGTATGTATGTATGTACAAATCTGCGTTTATGTCGACGCGATGACTTGTGACGACGGCAGTGAAAAACTCGCACTAGGTCCTCTGACATACATTCTTTATTGGTTTTTATAGACTTATTATATTGTTTTGTTCGTTGAGAATTAAATGAAATGTGTGTTTATAATGACGTTATATCTTCACTTAATTCGCAGGCTGCCCGAGTTTGAGACTCTAGTTTATATTTTATATTTTTCTGTGACGTTTCAAGAACATCAATAATGATATGACGATCATGATAAGAGGATGAAATAATTTCGCAAACGGGACAAAACTATATAAGAAACGATATCATCATGTTTTGAAAGTCTAAAAAGTCCTGGCGCGAATATAATATGCTGAATATAAAGATTTATTATTTCGTGAAATTGTTGCAAGTGCCAGCCCTGCGTCAGCTGAGAGCCAGTGAACAGGCAGTGAGCGCGATATCCGCCTTGTACTTAGCACCTAACCTATATAATGGAATATAGTATGTATATATATATAGCGCCGCGCCTCTAGCGGTACATGAGACTCCTGTTCCTTGAGCTTGTTTATCGTCTCTTTGTTGTATATACCATATACATTACCTTATGTAGTACTGGAATAGATAGGAGGCTCCAAAATCACAATAGGCCTACAAATCTGTAATTACACTGCCTCGCTGGTCTTGTGGTCGTAAACACGACTGCGGAGTACGAGGTTCTAGGTACTACCAGGTTAGATCCAGGTCGTGCAAAGTTTAATTGGGATTATTCCATCTGGATTAATGATCAGTTTATGGTTCGGCCCCTATTACATGAGGTTTCAACATATCTGGTGAAATGTGTGTGCATTATAAGGACACCTCAGCCTAGTCCGGAACCCTTTGAGGAATACAGGGAGCATATGTATGTATGATTTCCAAAAATATCCAATTCAAACAGAAAAGATCAGTTTTTTTATTGTAAACGCACGATCGGATAAAATATTAAGGAAATTGTTTTTAAAAATTCTCCCGTTGTAGATCTCTGTTACTAATGTAACGGCTGATATATAACTGATGGGTACATGGAAATATATAAATGTATGTACAGTACACAAAGGCAGTGAGATGGCAGAGCGGGCGAGAGCTCGCCTATATGTAACTACCCCGTTCCTGTATTAATATACAGGTTTAGTTTACATATAACATGCTATTTCCCGTGACGTCTTTAGGAATATTATTTTTAGGCAATCTTCTGGGATAACTAGAATGCATTTGATTCAAAAACACAGCGCTAATTTGTACGTGCAAGTTAAAAGTTATGTAAACATATTTTTACATTTAAATGACAACAAAAATACATATACGTTGGAATTAAATAATGAGACTGTCGGAACTTCAATCAATAGATATATCTTCACCAAACCAACTGTCAGCAAATTTCATAAAAATAAATAAGATTAAATAAAACATACAGTATCATCATAAAAATATCATACTACCTGTCTGTCTGCCTGTTTGTTCCAGCTAAACTCTGGAACGGCTAGACCCACGGGACTTTCACTGGCAGATATCAAATATGATATGTGAAAAAAATGTCACTAAGATGAGAAGATGAACAAAACACTATAGTTATAAATACATAACAATTTTAAAAACATCGATATCGATAAACAGAAGAGTTATCACACATCACTAGTACGGCGAGTGAATTTACGAGCGCGCGGTGACAGTCAAAGCCCCATGACCGCTCGCACCGCGCCGGCCCGACTCCCACCAATATAGAGGTCTGTTTACACGGGCCGCGCCGCCGCCGCCGTATCGTCATCAAGGCTTGTCATACGGAAAATCAATTAAGTAAACTGTACCTGTGTCTTAAGAAAGTAATAATTATCTCAAGCTACACAATTAGTCATAGTGTCTTCAGGACACGTGTTTCGCACCCTGAACAGGGCATCTGAAGCTGTAGACCATTCTGAAATCAAGCCTCAGAGTATAGTCTGTACTCTGAGGCTGATACCATAAACCTGGCCTGTGTCTTGACGACTGCACTTCACTAGGATAACTATGTTATTTGTATACTTATATTTGAAAAAGCATTGTTATCATTTTTATAACCACAAGCAAAAATCAATAACATAAACTTGTTCAAGTCTCAAAAAAGAGAAATATCTGATCAAAAGTTTAATCTCATCGTCAAAGAACGGGGTTCAGATCCTGTCATTATACAACAGAGTATAGTAAGAAGATTAGTATACGTACGTACGTACAAAACCGACGAAAATGCATGTATTGATGTAAGAATATGGACAAAGGAAATAAGTACGGGCGAAGGGATACCATCTCGGGCTCCATGAGATACAGGCGTCGGGGGCTACGGGGTGGTCCTTGTAGTCTGAAGTGGGACTGGGTATATGGGTAGTCATATATATTTTAATATGCGGAGAAGTGAAAAGAAATATGGTTCTGAATAAATTGTCTTAATATTTTTTATTATAGAGGTACTTTCTAAATAGCTTGAACGTTAAAGTTTTAAGAAGAAATTTTTGTAGAAATAGAGCGCAGTCTATGTTTTAAATTTGGATACAGTTAGTATCCTTTAGACCTATCGATATTGAACTAAATAAATCACTGACCAGAAGGCTCGAATCCAAATGCAACCTATGAATAGAAAACTCTTTCAGACTTTTGGGGTCTGGTAAAACACTTACGAACGTCGAAAAATTACCACCGGTTCGTAAACTAGCCTTCTGAGAAGAAACTCAACCAGGCCACAATTCTATGAAGTAAACTATATCCACCCTTTTTTTAACTCGTATCACAGAAAGAGATTAATCAAGGACTATAATTTCAATTCAACAATGAATCGACGTACCTTTTACAATCCGGAGCTATTATGGTTTAGCTCATCTAGAATTTAAGTGATTCATTTATTATAATAAAGGGGGATTTTATTAGCATATAAATATGTATGATCAAGCCACGGGGTAGGCAGAAACAGAAACTAGAGCGGCTATTCCACTCATTGTATATGTACAACACGTTGCACAAATAACGTTAGCAATACACCAAGTGTCGATAAATTGGAGAAGCGTCGCGTTACGAGAGGCACTCGGCACTCGCACTAATGACGCGCTTGTTCGCCACTTGGCGACGGGGACGTTGGCCGATGATGGACGAGCTCAGAGCTGGCTGTAGCAGCCCTACACTTGTTAACTTATATATTGGCCCGCATTGGCCGTAGTTGGGCCAACGTTGCCGCTATATTGACCGGACTTGCGTTTTAAACAAGGTAGGAAATACGATGAAAAAATGTTTTTCAAAAGTTCTTTGTTTTTGCAAAATTCTCTTTATTTTGCATTTGACATATTTCCAGAAAGTTTGACTGAGGTTTTTAAATGAAAATTAATATATAATAATATTCCATGAGGGACGGTCGGTTAGTAAGACGAGGTGTTGTAACATCAACACTTACTCAAGATCATTAAGTGGCAACTTGATAGATGGTGATTTCATCGCTGTCTTAAGCATTACATAGATCTTTGAATGTGAGACATATGCAGATTTCCTCTATTTATATTTCATTACATATTATGCTCACGCCTTTATTCCCTATGACCAACAGTTATGTTTAAAGTCACATAAAATGCAGTCTTCGGGCTGCTCCCGGAAAATTATAGATGAAAAAACCAAATAACACCTCGGATCTAACCCCGGACCTCGTGTGCCACAGGTTTTCGCGACCACTACACCAACGAGGCAGTCCTAGCAGTCTCATAATAAAAAAAAACACTTATAAATTATATTTGTGATTTTATCGATATCGATAAGCGACGAGTGTGCCACCCCTACCGCCAGTGTAACAGTAGCCGTCGTCAGGCGCCAGAGACAATGCGCCAGGCGACTTCCCGGCCCCGTTTTTATTTGTTCCCGAGACGCCCGCTGTATTTAATTTCTTGTGCTTAGGGTGTTTGGGCTTGAACGCGTGTTGTTAAAGATCACGATTTATATGTAAAGTCAGGGAATTTTGTACCTAAAATATATACCTACATTTTAAGATGTATTTAACGTCTGCAAAATATCTTTCAGTTAGTTTTTAAATTCAGAAGCAGATAGACTCTTCTATTAAATTAATTATTATTCAAGTTTTCCACCAAGTCCAACTTGAAGTTCGTTGAATTGAACTAGTTAAAAGAAAAGTGTTAGCCTACTTCAGATTCACATCACACAGATTAATAAAATTACTAGTGCGCCAACACTTCAATCTAATGAAATCACTTCCCGGAAAAAATGCCTGGCCAGTCTGACCAGCGCGGGACATTTACCGGCGCAGCGGTACCAGGCGATCATAAATTATAGCTAGCGGCAGTGCACAGCGCTCGGTAATTACGTTTCCACCAACCTTTGTTTTACGACAATCTCATTCGAAAATCAACTCTAACGCGCTCAAATAAGAGTGTTTGACATTGCATACAGTGTTTGTTGTTGGCACGGGCCGGTGGGGCGTGCGCGGCGACGGCTGATGACGTGTAATTAGAACGCGGCGGGATTCTTGCTAGGTATCGAACGCGTCATACATACAGTATACGACTTGAATTCTCATCGCTTGAATGAATACCTCCTCGGCGCGCTAGTTCCCTGGTACTTATTAAATAAGGACCGAATGTCATTGAATCTTGTTGGAATGTATTTTAAGTTCAAATTCGCTGTTTGTTGTTTGCTTGCTTACCTCTAGTCTGCTTGTCCTCTGAGTTAACTTCGTGAGCAAATTGTGTATTTTACTTGAATTTCTGTTGTACTATCGGTATAATTACTTAAACTTGTATTGTGTCGAAGAATCTAACGAAAGCCTACATTTATATAAATAACTATAGTGTTTTTAATTCACTTCAATCTATGGCACTTGGGCGGAAAAATACGGTGCGCAGTGAAAGATATTTTTTTGACTTCCGCAAATTCTACAATTACTAAGAATATAAATGGGAAAATATTTATGTCTCTCTGCTAAAAAGCTAAAGCTATTGAGCTGTGATTTTAAGAACAGACAAATGAAACAAATATATTGATAAATGTATATACTCACGCCATCCCTACAGGGTCCCGAAGGGGTAAGCTGAAGTCTTCTAATAACAACACTCATATTTTCAAAGACCCAACGTGACATAGGTTGAGTCAATCACCGTCTCAAGTACTACACATACGTAGTTGAATTACTTCTCAGACATTATTACGTAGGTTTTCTCACGATATTTTACTTCACCGTAATGCTCATGGTGTGAAATCACAGCACTTATTTTTTTAGGAACAATCATTGATAAAAGCCACGGGGGATTCGAACTTTCGTCACTCAAACCCCACGGCGACGACAGCTCTTTAACCTTTAATAGCCCAGTTCACCGACAGACCAGAGAGGCCACAAAAGCTACCAGAAGCAGTAAGATACCGCGGCATGGCCCATAAAGTTTTAACAATCAACATCGTAAAACAGAACGCATCTAAAACCATAAATAGCGTGAATAAAGATATTTGGCGCAGATTAGTTTTGTTGTTCGAAGATATGTGGAGTCGCTTGTATCTGGTGACAATCCGACAACACGAGCATAAACTTGAACTAGTCTATTTGGTGTTACATCTTGGGTGTATAGAGTCTTTATCCTTCCATCTCCGATACCTACACATATATTATATTATTGATATTGAAGAGCCGTGGTGGCCTTGAGGTTTGAGCAGTCGCCTGCTACGCAAGCGACGCGAGTTCGAATCCCAGCGGGGCCTGTACCAGTGAGCTTTTCTAAAAAACTTATGTTCAGCGATTTCACACCACGCGCCTTACGGTGAAGGAAAACATCGTGGGGAAACGCATATTTCTGTGAAGTAATTCAATGACGTATGAGACGGCGATGGACTCACCATCTGTCACGTTAGCATTTAATCATCTTCGGTGAAAAGTAGGTGTTGTGATTACAACACCTGTGCCTACCCCTTCGGGGAATACAGGCGTGTGCATATGCATGATATTGAAGTGTCGGTGAAAAAAATCTCAATTATACTCTATACCACTCTGGATCGAACCCCAGAAACCCAAGTTACCGTGCTCGTCACGTTGGTCTTCGCCAACGATGCAGTCTGCTTCAGGGCAATTTAGTTTCGAAGTTCAAATACTAACAAATTTTCTCCGCGATTAATACTTACTGCATGTGTGTGAAACCTCACACCTACATAATATTGCCATAAACCTATTATATGTGAGCTTTATGTGATCTCGCAGTACACTAGACATAACATCCCCGCCCCCCAACCCCCGGGCCTGCCCAGTAATGGCGTCTCCCATCTTCACCCCCGCTCATTACCGCAGATTGATTGATTCATCACGATAATGTAGGGGTTTCTATCTCATCTTCTGTTATCATGGCTACGGTAGTACTCGCTGGATATTGGTTTGAGAGGCAAAGAAATTTGTCATTTAAACACATTTATTCAAACCAGTCTATAGATACTTAGTCCATTGCTGCCTGTTGATCGTTTTTGACCAACTACAAAAAGAGGAGAAGGTCAAATTTCAAAATAAAAATAAAGTATGAACAATTTCATTGGTTCTAGTACCAAAAGGATATTGTGTACGTTTATAAGCAGTTTTGTTTGCATTCGGAATTAATTTGTGGTAGATGGGTGAAGCTGTGAAATGAGAATATTTGTGTCAACTTGTGGAACGTTTCTTGTATACAAGTACTTTGAACACGTAAGGTGGAGTTGCAGAGAGGTATTGCACACACAGTCTTAACGGTCACGGCCCTTGACACGTTCGAAAATCCCTCGTAATGATTATATCTAAAGGTAGACAATATTTCTTAAAATGTATAGTGTTTCCACAGACACTACTATACATCGATCAATTTATATTGACACACAGTTCCAATGGGATATCCACAGATAAACACAAACACAACTATTCGTTCAGTTTTTTATACTCTATGTAACAAGGTATTAACAAAATCGTTGTAATTAGCCCTTGCAGATTCTGCGGATTTAGTGTTCGCCGCCATGCCAGTTAACTATTATATTTATATAAGTTTAGTCGCTGAATACCTAAAACATAGTCTGCGAAATTAACGATGTGCTCAAACCTAACAAATTCAAATTCAAAAATATCTTTAGTTGATTAGACTTTTTACAAAGTACTTAAAAATCGTCAGAATGACATAATTATACAGGATGATACATGCTACCGCTAGGTTCGGAAGGTTGCTTTTACTGAGAAGAACCTGGCAAGAAACTCAGTAATTACTCTTTTTAGAAATATTTTACAATTTTGAGTTGGTGGTGGCCAGAATTGAAAGAAGTATGTTGAGATGGTTTGGACATATCGAAAGGATGAGTGAAAGGCGATTAACGAAAGAAATTTATAGAACGAATGTGAGCGTTGAGTAGCGTAAGTGTCGGTAGAGGGCGTCAAAGGAAGTGTATGAAAAGATGCATTAATGTGGATGAAGCGAAAGAAGTATTTAAGCATCGTAACATGTGGCAAACGGTAGTATTAATTAAAAATGAATGCATATACATATATGTATAGATATTTAGACCGATTGCGATGACAACATTTTCTGGGACTCCCGAGATATGACCCGGGCTCAATGATAAAATTCTGCTCATTAATTTTAACGAGAACCAGGGTCCGTGGAAGTCCCTAACGATGCTTGAAAAGAAATAGATTGTACCATTGTTGACACTGATTGTAATTGAAATCACCAAGTGAATTTTGTTGCAAACAAAGTTACGAATAACATCCGAATGCAATAATAGGTTTGAATAACAATTATATATTATATGAAGAACTTAGTTGACCGAGCTGTGCTCTTTTCAATGACGTGTTCTCGTACATATATGCTGTATATAAGAAAACAAAAAAAAATTACCGGTGAACGTCAGTCTCGAACCGGGGCACTCTAGTTTCGTGATCGGCCCCGTAAGCTGAAATCCTCACGTTTGTGCTACCAGAACTTGATAGGTGTCGGCGAAATTTACAATTTTTCATTGCCTGAAAACATGGTTAAAACGATGTTTTCTGAAGATGAAACCTAGTATAGCTAAATAATTTTTTTGAAAAACATTCATGAAAAGCGTTGGAGCCATTTCCGAGATCCAGATTTTATAAATACACAAGAATTGCTCGTTTAAAGGTACCTAAGTACCTATAACATATACAATTCCGAATTATCTGATTAAGCTAATGTTAATGATGCTAAGATTTATGTTCTTCTCAGTAAAAGCAACCTTCCGAACCTGGCGGTAGCATGTATAATCCTGTATAATTGTGTCATTCTGACGATTTGAAAGTGCTTTGTAAAAAGTCTAATCGAATAAAGATACTTTTGACTTTGACTTTGACTAAGCAGGCTGTACCAATAGTGTAATATAATAGTGCTATTCTAGGAACACTTTACTTTCCCCACTCTTCATATACAGCGAATATAATGTAATATTATGTAGCGCTAAATCAGGCTCTGTAGTTTAATACATGCAGATTCACACAAGTCGACGAGTCGTAAGCGAGGCGAGGCGACGTAGGTAGTCGGCACCTAATGGGTCGAGAGGTAACGAGCGCGCGCCGTCATTATAACTAAATTATGTGGGCGCGCGACACCAACCGCTCTTTGTTCATGCGCGCCTGGTACACCGGCCGCGGGAGTAATGGAGGTTTACGGGATATACCGATACGGCCCCACGTATCAGTGCCCCAAGTTGATGATAACGATTTATTTGTATCTAGCTGTGCCCCGCAGTTACACTCGTGTTCATTTAGTTGCATGCTTAATTTCTCGGACCCCTAATATATTTTAAGAATAAAAGTATTTATCTGCCAGTGTGGCTAAGGTCCTGTTAATCAGTCCAGCCGTTACAGAGAAAAAAATTGAAAAAAGTTTTTTTATGTCAGTATCCTATATGCTGACAAACAGAAGCTTCAATTTTATTTATCTCTATAGATGTAAAGACTATCTTTATCTACTCTGCCAAATATACACACAAACCAATACGACGCGACGTCACAAAATACGACGTGGAGTTACACCTTTTTACATCACAACTTTACAACGAGTACCAGGGCAGCATGAGTCGATAGGAAGTTAGTACGCGGTGGAACCAAATCGGAAACTCTTGAGATATTATCACATGTCACGGAACACGACCCTCGAAAAGGATGCGAACGAGGACTCTGACGCACGCGGGGGTTTTGTAGAAGAAGGTATAAGAAAGTAGGGTATCAGTAATGCTGATTTATAAAGAAACTAGGTGTGCCTCGCAATTTTTTGACCAGATAGCATTCATTCCACAGAACATGGAGATATTTTTTTTATTCATTAGATTACTATTGAAATGTAGTATTAGTTGAGAGTATTATTTTTAAACAAAAAAATATATTGACATACGCATACTTTTTAAGGCATAGTTACCTATTTCATTAATTATTATAATATATATAAGGGTTTCAAATTCAAAAAAGCAAGTGTACCCTGGAAGCCACCTACGTAAACACTTACTAATAACGTAACGATCGAACGCTAAAGGCTATAACGTATATATAAAAAAAAATAACCCCATGTTATTTTTCAAATGTGCGCCCTCCGCAATATTGGTGCGGACAAGTTGGTTCAAACGTTGGCGGAGTTGGCTGGCAGTGGGCCAGCCTGCCCGCCCGCCGACACTGACGACGTGACACGGGATCGCCCGGCCCGTTTCGTCGCGTGCTCGCTAAGCCGCTACCGCGCCCAACCTGTTTTGATACTAGTTACATTTTTTTTCCATGAACTTTATTAACATTGAATATTCTAAATTTCAAAAGCAAACTTCAGATTTTAATGTTTAAACGACTTCAAAATGATTAATTGTATTGGAAGCGTCATTTTTTATTGTTGTCTGAGTTTGGATATAATAATCAATCCACAAAAGCTTATAAATAATAATACTTGAAAAATAGAGAAAGGAATAAAGTGAAATAATATTCTCTTTTAAATATTGTCTTTCGATTTATGAAACTTAATATTAAACATACAAGTAAATGTTACCAAAATATATTTTGTGAATATTATGCAGGAACGAAACGCAATTAGATCTGTACATTACTTCCATTACTACGACGCATAGTCCTATACATTAAGTTAACAAATTTACCCATTTTGACGTCCTATGCGATATAATGTTTATGTATCGGCACAAGGAAGCCGTACATCTGAATTAATCATATAAAAGCGTTCACTGCAGCAGACACAGACATCACACGAACTGAAATTGACTTCATTTTGACATTAAAGCAATAGAAACCAGTGGATAGATCTATAGAAGCCAGCAAGATCAAAGCACAGCTTCCGAATGCGGGTCTTTATAAAACGCGAGGAGAACGTGACAGAGAATCGCAATCGCTTCATTTATCTTTTATATCAGAGTGTCGATAATAATATATCTCGAAATTACATACTGGGAACGGAGGTAGCTCAAATACATAAGCCCTTAGACGTGATATTGCTATAAAATTATGGAATATTATTTTTAAGTTTGTGTGTGGGACTTTGGTTTGGATCTAACGAGTAAGTGAGATAGCAGACGCGATATTACGTATATGACGAGATAGACTTCTTTATCTGTTCACTGAGCAAGACAATAAGCAACGCTTCTGGTGATGTTTCTTCTATCATTTAGAGTCAAAATTTTAGACTATGATCAATTCCATGTATCTTCAGGTGTTACTTATAATGTGATGCTTACTTCATCCTGAAATAGCTTAAACGACATCTGAACAAGATTAAGGTCTCTGCCTAATTTCTTACACAATCAATGCTTTCATGATTTGTGTTGTGGGTTTAACTATTCACACGGTGTGTTAAATCAACAGAATACAACAGTAATAATGTATAGTACTTATACCCAGTTTGGTAATCCGCAGAAGCTACCAGGCGTGTATAACACGCGCAGAGGTTCGAGTATCGAGCGAGCATCACGACACGACAGGATACGGGCCACGTTATCGCGCCCCCGCGGCGCGCGTCACCTTGTCACCGACCCGGTATAATGGGCTGCCGTATACGCCGCCTGGCGCGCGTGATGCTTTGATTTATTACACTTATAATCGTGCCGGTAATTTCCTTGATGATAGGTTGGTGTAAATATTGGTGGAGTATGTAACTATACTGTATATTACATATTAAGTTCGTATCGTATAATTTCCAGCAAATACACATAAGGTATTCTGGCATCTGTGATGTTCATAAAGTACATATTCTGTTATAATAGCAAAGCGGTATTAATAATTTGGCGTGGGTGATATGAATGAAGTTTAGGTTCTAACTTATAACAGGCATTTAGTAAACTATATTATATTCGGGGCTTCATCACTTAAACAACTTGATAGCCATAAAACAGCCTCCCATTAACAGCACACTTAAGTGTCAGGCCCTGATTAACTAACGGCAGGCTAGTCAAAACCAGCTAAATTGCACAATAACTACCACCATAAAATGTAGCCCGTAGGTATAAAACTCAGCGAGGTGTATAAAGTCTACCACACGCCACAGTATACCCACTATACAAGTATATTAGTATAGAAGCACGAGGCGTGCGGTCGGCCGTGGGCCGCACCCACCGACTGCCATGCGAGGTGTGGGATTAAATACGGTGTAGTTTCCGACCAGGCTTGGTAAAAAAGTATAAAATATGACAGAGTTTATGGTCCTGTGTTATTTATCGATAGCACGCAACTTCAAAGGATTGAGCTTCGCACGAGATTCCCAATAATAAACTTACTGAGTTGGTCAAATAGAATTCTAAATTCTAGGAATTTGTTTTGTAAGAGAAATAGAACGCCCCCGAAGTCTTAAAATACATCGATACCTACCTCTAGATTTGACCCTAAAGACGCCAATATGTAGAACGTAAATATACTGAAGATCAAGCAATGATTGTAAGATTCCATGTAAGAAGAGTTTTTAAGTTCGCTTTAAAACACCTTCCAGTCCCTCATTCAAGCAGATAAACCGCACACAGTTCGCGATACCCAAAAACATAAAAAACGAACTTGCAGCACACGCTATAAGTCAAATATAGTGTGTACATTAGTTCGCGCCGAGCCACGGCTGTTGAAAAAACCGTCGTCGGCGCTGTGGGTTGCATAAAAAATGTCTGGCCCGGCGGGCGGCGCGCGGCGGGTCGCTAACGCCGGCTCTAATGACGGTGCGCTCACCAAGCCCACTTTACCGATAGGGTTGCAAATGATATACTTTGCGATTCACTTTTATATTTACCTTTTTTCTTTAAATATGGCACTTGGCCCACTTCTAGGTAAGCAGTTACCGCACACATTATAATCTAGCGACGCCTTTTATCATACATTGAATTATGCTGACCAAAAGGCCGAATGGTCGGCCTGTTGTTACTTTCACTTGGTCTACCTCCATTCATTGGTTTTCAAGCAACCCTTCGGGTTTCAGGCACTCTTCACGTCTCTATTCTTGAGTGTCCTATCTATTTGGTATGTGGTCTACCTCGGAATCTTTTTCCAGACACATTTGCATGGTGCTATCTATCTAGTATTAACACCCTTCTTGTAAATTCAACACTGCATTAACTTCAGTTGAACTTCGCCGTCATCGTCCAGGTGGCGCGGCCACCAGGTTCACTTTCATCGAAACACAACCTCAGCGTTTGGTGAAGTAAACCTATTCGTAGCCTTCTAATTGAGGATGTGTCAAAACTCTGGTGAGTACCCTGAGACTGAAATGAGTTAATTAAATTTCCAAAAAACACAACTGCAAACTGACCCAAGTCAATGTGTCAAAATTCTTGTCAGACAGTCCCAGTACAGACATGTGGTATAATAATATATAGTTTATACTACAAATAAGTAGTAAAATCAAATGAAACATAAATTAAACGATGCCATAAATTAAATGACAGCCCTAGTAGCGTGGGTGCGAGCGCTCGCCTCCTACATATTTAATTTGCCTGGACTGGTTTCTGTCCGGGCGCCGCGCCGCGCTCTGCCGCCGCTCCGCTTTGTGTTTGGTTATGGCTCTATCGGCCTGCGTCTGTGCGCTTGATGAGGACTCGCTACTTTATTGATGAGTACGAGCTTTCCATACAATCATCTATTCATCACGTCATCCATCGCTACTGTACTTGAAAACTCCCATAAGAGAAACTCCAGTTTACAGCTTCATTTATTTAAAAAAAAACATAACGAAAAACACATTATGATTATCAAAATCCAGATTAAAAACGTTTTAGTAGATCATACAGCCGGCATGTATCAAGCTATCTGAATCCGGGATCTTCAAGTACTGTAGATATCAATACCTCCGACCAGAATTCGCTTGGAAAGGATAGGATGTTGGAAAGTTTTCCATGTAGCTTGTGATTGGTGTTACAAAACCATTGTCTTTTTAAGTCTTCATCAAGAAATAAGGTTATAAGGTCCGCTTCAAAACTGTGAAGGGTAACGCTCTATAATCCACAAAATGTAATCTGTGACACGCATTCTTCTGTAAGATTTATTATAACAAAACCATTACAAGTAATACCTACTTAATATACAGTTTTATGTCAAACATATAAAACTAAACATATTTAAAATAAACTTAAGCGAATTAAGTTTCCAAAATTAAATCCTGTCAAAATTCTCCTGACAGGCTTACTTTTGGAAACGGTAGTAAATTTACTTAAGTTAACGTAAGAAAAATGACGTTCAATAAGTGTTCCAAGTGTCCCTTATATTGAATAAAACTTTTTGATTTGATTTGATTTGAAATAATTCTAAAATACGTAGAATGTCGGTAGAAAAAAGTAAATAAAAACAAAATAAAGTTACTATACAACTTTTATGAAACAAAAATATTGATAAAATTTAGTTAAAATCTTACAAATATAATAAAATTTGATCAAGCAACATCTTCTTGGGTGTCTGAAATTGAGATAAATTTAAGTGGAAGTGGATATAATGTAGTATTACAACAATAATCAACTATCACGAAGTGTAAGCTACATCTACTTTCAAAATATACACTATCATGAGATCATTATAACACCAAGGCGTACTACAACTCGATAAAATTGCAACTGCAACTTTAAGCGACTGGCAACTTGCTTCTTAGGCTGGCTCATACCTTAATTCATAATTCAATATACACCGCTCTGCGGCGAAGTGCAAGCGCGAGAAAAAAGCCACCAGGGCAGGCGAGGGGAGAGCTGAGGGGGAGCATGGGGTGGTATACTGAAACGGGGGAGCGAGTAATCCCTTATCGCTGCCGCCGACCGCGCTTCGACAATTATTATAAAAGAGGCGCCATTATGTAAACTAGCGTAAGTACGTGTTTCTGAAAGAAGTGGCGTTAAAAGATGTTGGGGATATTGGCTTTACATGTTTAGAACGATTCTGCATCACCTATTAAAGTTAAAAACAAATATTTTTATCAGCACAAGTCTAGAGTGGCGACTGCGATTGAGCTAGAACCTAATATTATATTAATAAAACGCACTGCGGTCTTGGTAATTTGATGCGAAATTCTACAGTACCATACTTTATATAGTTAAAGTTATAAGCTTTTATCCTATGTCCATTCTTTGAAATAAAATCAGGCAGACAGACAAATAAAAACCCATTTATTATACTAGTATGTACAATATGTATATCAAACAAAAATTTACTACATAATTTGAGTTTTCATCTCCTACTAATGATTGACATTTAAGATCACCCATGCTTTTAGTGTCTCATTTTTTTTTTAATTCAATGCTACCAGTTCTATACTAAAAGATATATGAACGGAACCACATCAAGTTAAGCTTGAACTTTATAAAAACCCAACCATATTAAACTCCCTTGTATATCCTTAATAAGAAAAAGCTTAAAAGTATCAAGCTGCATCCATCCCTATACAGGACACCGCGGTCGCAGCTACCGGCCGCTCGCCAGCCCGTCCCGCTAGCCACGGGCCCGCAATGCATCCAGCCTCTCTCTCTAACACGTACCAACGTCTCGCTCGCACAACACCGGCTTTCACACGTCCCATTCGCATTTCATTCCTCGGATATTTCTCGGCAACGGCATAAACTTAGGATACGGTGGCGTGGTGTGACATTCGAGATGTCAAAAAGTTCCTATGTGCCTTTTTTTTGCAACTGTTTCACAGGTTTGGAAGTTTGAAGTAAGTACATAAGAGTTTTATGATTTTGAAGACTTTTGCGGACGAAACCTGGCCTTAATATTATCTATACGAATATATATTAGGGACAAAAAACTTACCTATCTATGCATCTATACCTACAGATAAATAACTTTGAAGTGTCTGTTTGTAATTCCAAAATAACAGCTTTCAACTAAATATGAAAGTATACACGGTACAGACTCGGAAAAACCAATTAAAAAAAACTAATCTACGTCTGTCTGTCGGTCCGTATGTCTGTGTCGAAACGGTTTGACTTCAATGTTATTAAATGTATGTATAGATGTATAGACTACCTGGTACCTGCGACTCACAAATCAATCCAATCCAAAAAAGGAACAATCTTTCTATATATTATTGTAGCATATATTTTATTCTGATGTATTAGCTATTAATATTGTAAAGTTTCATTAAAATCCATTCAGTAGTTTTTGCGTGGAAGACTAACAAACATCTTGAGAAACTTTCACGTTTATAATCACGTGCATTAATATAAGCAGATAAGCAGTGCTTACCATTTGTGATGACTTGTGTCGTATGCGTGTGTGTGTGTCTATACCAAAACGTATGTACTGTGGTGGCGTAACTCTAGATGGGTATCAATTTGTTAGAATTATACTATATATTCAACAATGTTATATTTTATTATATTAATTATACATTTTTAATACTCAATGACAAGCAAGACGTCTCTCGAATTATTTTTTCTGCATTTTCCTCTTTTTTCCAAACCATCGATCACGAAGGTTTAATTGTAACTCCTTACAGTACCTACGCGCCACATTGGTATGTAATTAACCTACCTACCACACTTATTGTTGAATTTATAAAGATATCGAGGGGTGAAAGGCTATTTGGTTTAAGCGACATTTTTGCAACTTTACAGGAGAGCCATTTAAAGTTTAAAATTTCCGAAAAAAAATCATAACAAAAAAACTTCTTCAGCTATTGGAATGGAGTAAACTTAATTTAAATTAATTTGAAAACGTCAAGGTGTTGATGCTTATACCATATACAACGGACCTTTAATTAAGAAGATAAATGTCGCTTAATACGAATTGCCTTATGCCAATATTTTTCAGGGAACGGAAAAAAGATTTAAGTGACTTCATAACTACAATTGGCTACAGGAAAAATATACTAAGCGACTCTGCAGTATATTTTCAGAATAAGCCAAACAGCATGAAGTGACGCAGCCCAAAATTAACTGTGGCAAGCTATTTATCTCACCTGCCAATTGAGATTAAATTGACTGACTGGCTAATTCACATAAGTAACATAATAGTATTGAAAATGTGACGTTTTATGTAACATTTGAAGCATCTAAATCAGTAAATGGCTGTTGAAACAACCTGAATATACCGCTATCACCGAAAATTTCAGGTGCTGATATTGAATAAATACACAGAATCAGTTGAAGTATTTATTAAGTCACGTAATAATAATAAAGTAGAACTCTTGTACGAAACGTCTCAATGTGGGAACATCAATATTTTTATTTATTATCTTTCAGTCTTAATTAACCACATCAGTTAAAATAAGTATTACTCGCTTATTCATATTATTTAACAATATTAGGCGTAAATCTGCATATTTTATTACCATCCTATCCATCACATTTGTCACCCTTATGACGATGAGATAACAATCACAAGTTTTTTGTAGCTATATTTTGCTTAGTCACTTTCACACATTTGGCAGAAACTGTCAATGACAAAGTGACAAAGAAGAAAATAGCTATAGAATAAATATTTTTTTTTACATTTTTTTTCCAGGCAAGGATTCGGTTTCATATTTCTTTCTTTCACAATTGAACCTTAACATATTGAACGCCCTTTGATCTAGCATCTTTTTGTACCTTTTTCTTATTTGTTCTTTTCCTTTTAATCCTGCATCTCCTACTTTTCCATCTTTTATGCTTATTTTCTTTTTCTTCGCTATTTTTTGATCATCTTGATCACTTGAAGAATCATCTGTTTCTTTCCACGACGTTGAGTCCCAAGCAAAATCTTCATCATCACTTAAAAAATCAACATAGCTTTTTTTTAGAACTCGTTTGTTTTTCTTCCGTATTGGATGATCACCTTCTGTTTGTATTTCTACATTGTCATCAGTATTATTATCTTCTAAAGATTTCCTTAATATATCCATGTCGGTTTCAGGTATAATTTCAGTAATAGTTGGTTGAAGACTGCCGTTACTAATTGTCCTTTCTATTTCTGTTACTTCAGGTTTGTCCTTTTCTTCTTGATTCTAAGAGACAATTGAACTATTCACCATCAAATTTGCAAAAAAACTCCGCACTAGATTTTACAGTAAACGCGAAAGTTTATGAGGGTAGATGGATAATACGATGTTTGTTGCTCATTTATGTTGAAAATATTAATTAGGTTTTGATAAAACTTAACAGTAACATAAATCAAAATAACACGTAGACTACTTTTTACAAAGTTACGAAACTAGTGACTGTATAAAAAAATCTCCTCTCTTTCCACTTCAATCGTTGCTTCGTTAATAATTAAATCCTCGTCTTTCAAATCATTAGGTATATATAGTGTCGTTATTGTCTGAAATAAGTAAAATTTAACGTGTTAATAACAAATGGCTACTAGTACAAGTATTACAAATATGAAACATATACCTACTTCTATATCCACAGAATGTGCATAAAAGTTCGATTCATCATTTAAATCAATTGGATCATCAATCAAGGATTCCGGTTGTTGATCTATGCTGTTCGAATTAAAAATACTTAAATCGTTGACTTGTTCATGATAGGTGGCACTTCCTAAGATTGTTACTGTAGATTTGGTGGAGTCGCTTTTATCAGTTACGGAAGACGTATTATCCTCTTTTGACACACTGATTCGTTTGATTTTGTGTTTGTAGAATTTCTGTCTTTCTGTCTCCATATTTATCTGAAATAGTAATTATCAGGGAAGTACATAAGTTGATCCGTTTACAACCACAAGTATGTACCTATATCATATTCATAGTTGGCGCTAAATGTTAGTATTTAACATAGTTTACAAATAAACGACAAATCTATTACATAATAGATTACTGAAAAAGTAATTTGCAAGTCACTTATCGGTAATTTTATTGTAATAAACAAACTAGGTGTACCTAAAATGCATCTAAAGATACGAGTATTAAATAATTATAAGTACAACTATATTAAACATGGTGTATATCAATAATAACAATCATGTATACAATTATACCGAACTTAAATGAAGACAGTTGGCCTAAGATTGCAATAATTCTCTTAAAATAATGAATTAACTACATACTTAATAGAATTAGTAACATAATTAAACTAATAAATAATAGTCACAAAAAAGTAAACGTATTACATTTCATCTCAATTTTAAATCTTACATAAACAACACTTACGATTTGTTTTGGAGAGCACTGTTTTATAAACACTGGCGGCAATTGTGAGTCACATCACACCTTGATACACTCTGGAGTTAGATTGAAGCGCCTGAGCGCTACAGTGTTGTTGAATGATCACGATTTTTAACTCCCGGGTGATAGAATAAATAATGGTATTATATGACATAAATGAAATGTATCATATTAGAATTGAAAGATTTAAAGGTCGACTTTTCTTTTTATCAAAATTTAAAAAATGTTTCAAATTCCATCAGTTCATTTTACCGACTGTTTTAAGATTCATTCATTTAAAAAAATAATAGGACTAAAATGTTTTAACGAACATGCAAAATAGCTAAAACAAAACGGCTATTAAGTTTAAGAAGCACACTAGGTAGAAAATAGATGCAGCTGAAAGAGCTTAAGCGACACTCCATGTCGTATTTTGTTGACGGACAAATGATTTAAGCGCATCGCGACATGTTAATCGTGGATATCAAAATGATTTAAGTCACATGTTAATAAAAAATAGAAACAAGAAAAACGCTTTAACCGATATTGAATCTTTTTTCTGAGAAAAGCCAACTGATTTATGTCTCGGTTCTTTAAATCATTGTATAGTTCAAGTACACTAGTAATAAATTAATGCAAAAACGACGTCAGATAATACACTGCCACTTTGGAAACAACCCAAAAATAGAGTTGTTTGAAGCGCCAAAAAAGTGCTTAGATTTAATTGAATCCGGCATCATCCGACGGAGAAAAAATTGCTGATTCCGAATATGTATATAACTCAATATCGCCCAAGATGTCGCTTAAACCAAATAGCCTTTCACCCCTCGATATTTATTAGATAACATCGAATCATAGAATAAGTAACATTACTAAAAACCTTAAAAAATATAATCTTATAACTAAAATATATTATTAAAAGAGAGCCGTGGTGGCCTTGAGGTTTGAGCAGTCGCCTGCTACGCAAGCGAAGCAAGTTCGAATCCCAGCGGGGCCTGTACCGATAAGTTTTTCTAAAAAATTATGTACAGTGATTTCACACCACGTGCTTTACGGTGAAGGAAAAAATCGTGAGGAAACCTGCATATTTCTGAGAAGTAATTCAATGACGTATATAGAGTGTCTGACACGGCGATGGACTCACCATCTGTCACGTTGGCACTTAATCATCTTCGGTGAAAAATGGGTGTTATGATTACAACACCTCTGCCTACCCCTTTGAGGAATACAGGCGTGAGCATATGTATGTATTATTAAAAGGAGTCCCTGTAGGCAAGGTTCCGAAGATACTGGCAGCATTCCCCCTTTGGATGGCAAGACTAGTTCATACTTACCCTCTGAAAAACAAATGCACGCACCTGTTTATAATATGAGTAGGATCCGCAGCAGTTAGCAAGTAGCCTTACTATTTGGTTGTCATTTTGGCCACATCTATAAGAATTTAATAAAGCCAGTATACAGCCTGTTTACACAACGTTGCTTTGTGCCGGGAATATAACGGAGAATCTCGGGAAATTAACAGTGTCACAGATTTAGACTGCCTTCATATTGCGCCCTTGTAGATATTGTTTAGGTGTTAATAAAGTCGCAAGCGGTACTATAAAGACAGCGGGGAATCTTCTTTACTATTTAAACTTATTTTCAAGCAGTCCTGGTGCTCGAAGGTTTGTATGAACGAAGTTTTAAAATTACAGTGTCTGTTTACACGCCTGTAGTCCCCGAAGAGGTCGACAGAGAGGTTATAACAACACCCACTTTTCACCGATGATTAAGTGCCGACGCGACAGATGGTGGTGACACTATACATACGTCTTTGAATTACTTCTCAGACACATGCAGTTTTTAGAGAAATTAATTGGCTCAGGCCCCGCTGGGATTCGAGCTTGAGTAGCTTACGTAGCAGGTGACTGCTCAAACCCGGAGGACACCACGGCTCAGTTTTTAATTCCAAATTAACAGTTCTTCACTGAATGAAAATCGGTTCAGCCGTAGATTAGCCGGAACAAACAGACAGATATACAAAAAAAAATTTTTTTTTATGTAGTCACCGTATATTATTTAATATGCATTTAGTTAACAAAGAAACACTTCATTTTATTTATCTGTATATGTATGTAAGTGAAAGGCGATTAACGAAAGAAATGTATAGAGGGAATGTGACCGGAAGTGTCGGTAGAGGGCTTCCAAGGAAGAACTACTATGACCAAATTAATAGTATTTTTCAGAAAGGTCAAATTCTTAGCACTTGTAACCGAAGGAAGCGTATGAAGAGATGCATGAATGTGGATGAAGCGAAAGAAGTAGGTATGTAAGAATCGTAGCATGTGGCAAACGTTGGTCTCTGCCTACCCCCATGGGATACAGGCGTGAGCATATGTATGTATGTATGCCTATGTATATACCCACATCGGCAATAATTGGCAATGAACAATGTATTATTCGGCAACATTCAGCACAATTGCAATGTGCCTGGAGGCATTTAAACGCAGCCAAATGCAAATTACAAATTATATTTTGTGAGTGTGTGAAATTGTATGACGTGCGAATGTATGAATGCTGAGTTTGGATGTAATTCATCACCTTTGTGTTAGGTTAGTGGTTTGGTAACTTTGACTTAACAGATGTTTAACTTTGACTTAAGTTACTTACTGTGGCTTAGCTATGAAATTTTTTTAAAATTGCTATAAGTAACTTAATTATTTTATTTTTATATTGAGAGCCGTGGTGACCTTGAGGTTTGAGCAGTCGCCTGCTACGCAAGCGACGCAAGTTCGAAAGTATATCTAAAAAAACTTATGTACAGTGTTCACACCACGTGCTTTACGGTGAAGGAAAACATCGTGAGGAAAACTGCATATTTCTGAGAAGTAGTTCAATGACGTATGTAAAGTGTCTGAGACGGCGATGGACTCACCATCTGTCACGTTGGCACTTAATCATATTCGGTGAAAAGTGGGTGTTGTGATAACAACACCTCTGCCTACCCCTTCGGGGAATACAGGCGTGAGCATATGTAAGTTTAAATTTGAATAAAATAAAAAATAAAAAAATCTATACATCTATACAGATAAATAAATTTGAAGTGACAAAAAAAATCAATTATTTAAAAAAAGTGTCTGTCTGTTTGTTCCGGCTAATCTTTGAAACGAGTAGACCGATTTAAATGAGACTTTCACTGGTAGATAGCTAATTTTACAAGGAGCAACTTAGGTTACTTTTATTTACAAAAACAGTAAAGGTTCCGCAGGAATAAAATTTAATCTTCGCAGAGCGCAACTATGAAATTATCATGTGAAATAAATTAGGAAGAAATTCTACACACTTCTTTTTTAATCGGTTCTTAAAAAAAAATTAAAAATATACCCACATTTATAAAATATTTAATTTTTCAATAAATCACATTCTGTTTACAATCTAATTGTGGCACATGAAACAACAGTTAAAATATACTATTATACCAAATTACATTAATATTGAGTCTAATAGGTACTACAAGGTATTGAGGTATTTTCAATTATTATTTTCCTGGCAACACACATACACTAATATTTAATAAATAGTATAATGCATAATACATGCTACTTTTTATTTTCCTACCACACTTAAATTCGTGTTTTGTATTGGCAACACTATATCCGTTGTCTAAACTAAGACCAAATAGTTTTGATACTTATAAAATTAAATTGTTTAATTCGGTAACTTGTATTATATAATCGATAAAAAATAAACTAACACAGCCGAAAATATTTGAGATCTACATTAAACATCGAAATACAATGACTAGTTAAGATAAATCTTTTTAAACTAACACACGTTACACCATTTATTTGTACTGCTCATTAATAATTACTTATTTTAAACATTTATTGGCTTTCTCTGTATCTAAACATCTATCACATTTATATATTATAAATCTAATAAAGATATTATATTGTTACCAACGCGAAAAACTCTGTACTTACAATAAACACCATTTACAAAATTCAATCATCGACAAGTCAATCGACTTGTTTGTATAAATAAATTGGAATGAGCAAACATACATTCTAGAGTATTCTTCCACAGGTAAGTCAAACATATGCGTGTCGTAAAATCCCTGCATAATTAGTCTTCAGGTTCGGAGCCGATAGAATATTCAGTTTTCATGTCTCTGCTCATGTCTTCTGGAGAATCGTTTCGCAAGCCCATAGACCTGGAGATAAAAGGGCTTTGAGTAGCCATACTAGCCAGGATCCCGTTGGATAGAGCCTGCACTGATAATGCCTCCTGCGAGGGTCCTGCGTAGCTATATTGCTGATAAACGGCTTGGATCCTCGCTGCATTCACCAAAGTCTGTATCTTAAGCTGCGTATCCAAAGCCAGGCTTAGCGGCAGTTTCCTCAACTGACTTGCTATCAGCTTTCCGAACATTTCGAACTCATTTTCATTCGACGTGCTCTCCGCGTGTTGGCTGAGGTCTTGCGGCATGTCAGAATTGTGATCTCCGTTCCGATCATCCGTGTTGCTTTTCTTTTGTTTCGTTGGTATGGGATAAATGGTTGCGAGTGAGGTAGTTAGTGGCGTAGCGATCCCCACAGGGGGGTTGAGGAAGGGCGCAGTGGTCGAGGACGGGAGGATCCCAAAAGGGGACGGGCTCGGGTTCAAGCCGAATGGGGTAGTGGGCCGCGGCGATGGTGTATTCAACACGTAGGGTGTGGACGATCGAGTTGAGCTGCGGCGTTTTCGCGGACTTTTCTTCTCCGGTGATTTCCGCTCGCTCAAATCCTGTACGACGTCGCTGTCATCACTCATGGGAATCTCCAACAGGCTATTATCCACCTGCAAGAAAGTTCAATCATTGTTGATATAATGCCAACTTACAGCGCATGTGTAACCGTACGAGCGTTGTAAACAATAAATAAATAGACTCACCGAGCTCGGTGTGACGATCGCTCGCAGAAACCTGTCTGCGTGCTCGAACCACGTGACGCTTGGCCGGTACGCATGCGCGCCAGCCTTCCGAGCCGCGCGAATCTTCTTCAGCTCGACGCTGTACGACGATCGTATATTTTTTATTTTGTTTTTCAATTCTTTAACTGTAACATCAATTAAATTCAATGCGTTTATAATCTCCACGTATCCTTGCTCTCTTATCTTCTTATTCTTGTAATGTTCAGAGACAGGGTTCCACAGGTACTCGCGCTTCTCGTACTCGATGATCATTTGTATGGTAAGGTCCTCGCTCCATTTTGGGTTGGCCAATATCGCCACCATGTTTGGTTTACAGCATGCTATTTAGCACGATTAATTTTATGTCTGAGTTTTAATGTGAACTAAATTCGCGTAGTTTCGTTAGTGACTACTAGGAGCGCAGAAGGGTGCGGGCGGTTCGCATGCGCGCAGCATACTAAAAGCACGTCGATGGGCCGGCACCCCGCGCGGGGGGTCTATTTCGGGAGTAGCCGGTATCACGCAGCCGCGTGCTTTGGAGCGTGCTGTTTCCTCTCCTCGCCGGTCGGAGGCTGGGCACGAGTGAAACGGAAGATTTGTGGCCGCCGCGCCGGACGAGCCGTGCGCGTACCTACACCGACACCACTCGCCGATTTTGCTGCGGCCAATAAATTTGATACTGTACGAGGATATTCGATTTCAGTTTGCGTCTTCTTTTAAATGTTGATAAGTCAATAAATACTTTTGTCGTTTACTTAATACTTAGAAGAGCGTTTCGGCAAGCGAATATTAAATATAACAGATTAATATTGACAAATAATGTTATTTACATTGTCCTTTGAGGGTTAAAACAAACTGAGAATTCAGAAATAAATCTTTGCTTATCTCAAAAGGTGAAAATATCGAAATGATATCAAACATAATGTACAACTACTAACTGATATAACAAAATATTCGGATATCTACTTTAACGCTTATGAAATGGGTGCAATTTACATAGTGTCACGGCATTATTCTACATAATTGTTTCCGTTACCAGTCGTTCTGTTAAAAAATAGCACCAGGGTCAAATAGCACACTCTATGTGGATTGAAACGAGACACTACTATTATTTATACGAGCTTTAAGCATTTCTTTTGTCCACAAAATTATCTGTATCGATGTAGGGTAGATTTTAATAAGAACCTTTTTCAGAAATTTGCATCACTTCATCACTAATTAGCCGTTATTAAGTTCAAATAACGAACTCAATTATCACCTAACGAATAAAAAATAAAGTTTTAAACTTTAATTCAAATTTAGAATCCTCGGAATGCATGCATTGCGTGTGTATGCCGCCTGCATATCCATGATCCTCGGGCAACGCGGACCATTTGCCACTCGCCTGCAGCGACGCGCCACACATGTTTGCCAATTGCGCGCAGGGGACAAACGCGATAACCTCGCTCTGACCCCCGTCGCATAATAATTGCACGCGCGACTAGAAATATGGACGATGTTTTTTACGCTTCCTACTTTAAAATATAGATTGACGAGACAAAATACATAGATTGACGCTATTTCTACTGAACCTTCTAGTAAGTTCTAAATTCTATAATGAGCACCTATTTATTCAAACACAAGCACTTTTCCCCTCAATTTTGCCCGCGTGGAATATTGGACTAACGCTAACATTAATAGGTCTAATCTTAGCGTGATGATGATTATGATATAAGCCTATAAAGGCGGTCCTCGATAAATGGGCCACCTAACACTGAAAAACTTTCCAATCAGACCAGTAGTTCCTGTTATTAGCGCGTTCAAGTAAACAAACTAACTATTCAGTTATATATGTTAGTATAGTTTTTATAGTATATCTTTTGAATCAAGAAGAATCAAACCCACACTGTGTAATTAGATTGTTATCGGAATAACTTTGCATTCACGAAACAGTAATTTAGCATGACTTCATTTACCATAATTATTCTGTGGTTGAATTCATTTATGGCAACACCAATCCTATCGTGGGATGGGAATAAAACTATCGTTACACTAGGCTAATGGAGACATCGATTAGCGAGTTTACTTACAAGAAACTATAAAACGTAGAGATGCCGCGTTGTTTGTGTAACGATGCTATTTAGATGCAGGTGTGGTGCGAACGCCGAGGTATACGTTAAATTAAAACGTATTGTTGGACACGTTAGAATTGAAATAGAGTGATTTAGCATTACTAAGACTAATATCGCTCGTGCTCTACTTATGAAAATAATCGCAAATATCAATAAGTATAATGAGACGCTTCATACTGAAGGGTTACATCTAGCCGCAATTGGAAATATAAACCCTTCATATTCGCAAAAGCATTGCCAGAGCAAATATAATGTATATGACAGATGAAATAGATGTCATTAAATAAACATTGAGGGTGCTTTTGGCGCCAATCCGAACGCGGCTGTTTTTGTTTACATTTCTGGTATTTTGGTTTGAATTTACTGTCGTGGAACTGCCAGCTCGGGTTGAGATTTCATATTGAGACGGTGCAGCCAGCGCCCTAATTATAGAATTCACATAAATTATCGTTAACTTGTTAAGGGGTAGAAATTAAATAAAAGAAAAATCCGAGATATTTACATAGATTCTTAGATACTTTAAGAGAAATCCGGTAATGTAGAAAAGGAGGCAATATTCTCCTCATCTGCGGCGACAGCGCCTCGACGAGACGAGGACACAGCTCTTTGCGAGCCCCAGATAAGATACGAGACGTGGAAATGTCGGCCCGCCAAGCCGGTAAAATACGGCATGTCTTTGGTAATGTGCCGAGCCGCACTCGGCTTAAATGCCGACGGATTTGTGTTATATGGCATCGTGATATTGAATGCAGACCACCACGATCGAGTAACACATTTAGTTCACTTGCAACGATTAATGAAGGCTGTTAACAAAACATGGCGAATTTTTTGTACTGATACAGATTTACAATTAAGATTCGTCAAACGTATAAAAAAGTAATATTGTTAAAGGAAACTACTAGGGTACTGATTGAGTGTGACAGAAAGTGGTCGTTAATTATTCGTTCTGATTTCATGCTGTTCTAGGTGTGATTAAATAATGACCAGGCAAAAATAGTTCCCCGCCACCAACACACACATAAATAAATATACCGGAGAGTCATTTTACACAGATGTCAAGCCGGTTCGCGTTGCGTCACTGCACGCGAGCAAATCTATCTACGGTGCTATAGTTCTGCAAAATTTCCAGTACATTTCTGACGATGTAAAATGGGCTGTATTTGTTTGGGATAAGGGTGAGGGAGGTAGCATTGTCGGGCTTGCAGCACTCAACTTGATAGGTGCCGGTGCCGGCGAGGCCAAGAGACAGATAAATATCGCTTTATGCTCATCGCTTCGCTTTGAAGCGGCGCGGTCAGTAATTTTCTCGCTCTACGGCTGCGGAGCGGCGCGGGCGTTAGCGGCCGCTCGTGTTTATTGCCATGATATACAGTCCTGACGACCGCCTTAACATATGATGCTCACCGACTCTGCTTCCAGTATAATTATAGTCTGATTTTAACGCTGCATTAGCATTAAGGAAAGGAATTGCAGAATTTGATTATGTTTTAACAGCAAAAGCCAATTTCAGTTATGATGTTTCCATGAATATGAAAATGCTGTTGCAAATTTAGCCTTAATGATATTCCGTAAAATTGTTCCTGCCCATTCATTTGGACAAAAAAGTGTATTTACCTCTTTATAAATTGCGTTTTCGTGACAAATTCTATGAGTGTTATTTCGGCAAGTGCACCCACTAACTAGCTTACCACAAATAATAATAGTACTCCCCTTGCTTTCGGCGACGGACCCTGATAATAATTTGGGGTGCAGTCAGTGAGCCTGACGTAGCTAATGAACACACTTTGGACGTTGATTTCTGTGTGCAATATGTTAACATCTATCACTATTTTCCATTAGTATCATTAAGTCCTCACGAAGAAATCTCTATCAGTACTATCAAAACTTTCTGCCTTCGCCACACTGCATTTTCATTACAGGGCCTTTATGTTTAATTCCATCTAACGTTTACTCTATCTAGTTGGAATTTTTGATATATCGATCTATTTTTGTGAATAACTAAACTAATCTTTCTTCACATGGTGTTATAATGATGAAATGATTTTATCAAATTATGATATTGTATTTTTATTTTCGTTTACTTAATGACTACATTACAAGTTACGAATAATTTTTCTTATCTTATAAATCTTATATTCGGACAAAGGAAGCGTTATTTTATGTTAATATTTTATACATAGCTTGGTACAATATGCATAAAAATATTTTTCGTTGGCGAAACAAGATAAAACTAATCGGGGCAAATTGACAGCGGCGCTGCACGGTAGAAAAGCATCATTCTGAAATACGTATCCTCACGCGCTAACATAATGAGGGAGCAGCGGTGGGGGAGGGAGGTACTTTGACAAGGGCTCTCGCCGGAACACGCTTGGTCGTTAGCCTTGGTGAGTTTTTGGGACGAATTTGTTCATACCTCAACATGTGTATGTATTATACCCACTTACTCGCTTGCATGTAAAATATTATGTTCTTGGTACGCGGTTTTGCAAAAAAGGATTTGATGGACTTGGTAAATATAAGACTGTTTCTATGGACAGTAATATTTGCCTAATATGTGCCTTCATGGAGGTAATGTATCTTGTTGACAGAGCTCTGACGCCAGAAAGCAAAATACCTATAGATTTGACTATAGGTATTAATGAGTCCATTTTTTATCCTACATGATATCCCACGTGTAATTATGTTTTAATCGACTTTACTGAATAATATCTTGATAAGTAACATAAAAAAATATTAAATTGTTTGAATACAGCAGTAACATTATTTTGTCATGAATTAAATAAATAATATCAAGTATCAAATCCAATCGCGTCGGCGTATAGCCCGTCTGCCACTCGACAGGCGCGAGGCGCGGCCCGGGGCGCGCCGTCTATCTATCTATACCTTTATACTGTACCTATACATCTATCACTATCTGTGTGCGCATTACTATCTGTGTGTTCGGTACTTGTGTTATACGTACGTACGCAGTTCTCACAATAGCCAGGGGTGGTTGGTGGAAGACTGATAATATACGTTATAAGTATTTTATACATTTAAATAAGAAAAAATCCAAGCAGTTTTTTCAAGAGATTGTTGAAGAGATAGGCATTCATTCCTACATCAAGAGAAGTGACACTGCGACCAAGAACATCGAAAATACCAACGGCTACGTACAGCTAGCTATCTTTGCCTACTTGTTGATCGAAGTATCGTAAAATGCACAATAGTTGCACGTAGTTGAGGTGTCATTGTGTAGTTGGTTCGTGACATCACTTGACTTCTTAATTCAAGTCCAAACTTGAAAAAGAAAACGAAATATATTTTTTAATGTCGTCGGAGGAGCGGGGCTAACGAGCGACGGGTACCAGGGTGGCATGACATTATAGAGGCACGCGCCATTAGAGCGCGCGCGGCGGAGAACGGAACGGGCCCTATTTCCGGAAGGAAGCGCGCCCGGAAGCCTCGTCCGCCCCGCCCCGTCGCTAAGATACTTCGTCTGCCACTGAATTATGCGCTCCTGGTATTTGCAGTCGATTTTGCTGTACTTTCCTAGTCGAATCCTACTTACCAATCAGTCATTGGAAGTTGTAACTGTAATTACCTGAAAATAAAAGAAAAATATAATATTAGAAAGAATTTACTTACAATTTACTTAAGAGATCAAACAAATTGCACCCTCAGGAAAATAAGGGCTCAATCCAAAAAACATTTTTTTTTTTAATTTGCAATAATAGATCGGCAAGTTGGGATTCATTATTTTAATAGTAGTTGTATCCAGGTTGTGTTTAGTCGATAAATAAAAAATATTATGATTTTTAAAAAACGTTATGTAGTATATACATCTTTAGGTCTATCTATGGTCTTAACTCATTTTCGCAAAATTTTGGAGTAGAGCCTTATCATCCGGACGCTGCGATATATTAAACAAGAGTTGTGCCTTTAAGATCTCAAGTATTGAAATCTAACAAATCTCGTGTAATCTTCTAAAAATGTGATTCCTTAAATGCACTATTTTTATTAGAATACTCTAGCATACATAAGAAGACCTGAGGTTAAAATAGCACATATTTTAGTTTAATTTCTGTATAAAAGTCGTGCCTAATTAAGTATTAGGAGCGCGCGACAGGCCCGGCGCGACCTCAGTCATTAATCAAAATTAAACGTAGATTAGGCGCGACGACACGCTTTGACTGGGGCGGCAGGAGGCAGGCGGCAGTCGGACACCAGTCGGGTTTTACAACCCAGTTTTACGGAATATATTTTCATAGATACCTATAGATGAAGTGAAGATATAAGAAAAGTTGAAAGGAGGCTTTTATCCAACAGTGGGAGAAAATAGGCTGATAATAGAATATATATAGATAACTTACTTATGTAGAGTGATTTCACACCAAGGGCTTTACCGTGAGAAACCTGCATGAGTCTGAGAAGTAATTAAATGGACTCATCATCTATAACATTTTGATCATTGTGATAACTAAGTTTCTCTTCTTCTTCTCTCTAATTTCCAAAACAAACAACAAACGCAAATATGTTCAACAAACACACACATCACACACAATGCGAAAAGATCGCCCATCACGACCTCAGGGACATATGGCGGGCCAAATTGATAACTTGATAACCGATCCCGCCTCCGGGATTCCACCCCGGGATCGCGGGATCCGGCTTATCCGGGAGAGATATGTCCTTTTTAGTGGCGGGACCGCCTGTTTATTATTTTTATGTAAATCGTAATTGTTTTGATGAAACGATAATATTTGGGTTCAGATAGACTTCTTTGTGTACTGAATAAAGGTCATCAGTACTGTCACATGCGTACGTAGGTTATACGTGGAACGTTAACGAATTTCGGAAATATGTCGATGTACACCAGGCAGAGACCACAAAACCCACTCGTTGCAAATAATTACATTTATGTCTGCGCACGTGAAAAAAAATCACCGCCGCATGAAAATATGCCTTTGAATTTAATATGTATAGAAGATATAAGAGCCGTGGTGACCGAACCATAGCGACGCGAGCGGGATGAATCCCAGTGGGGCCTGTACCAGTGAGGTTTTCTTAAAAACGTATGTACAGTGATTTCAAACCACGTGCTTTACGGTGAAAGAAAACATCGTGAGGAAACCTGCATATGTCTGAGAAGTAATAATTTTAGCTGAGAGCTCATAACTCATTATGGCACTCGTGACAATGTACTATTCAAGAGCCAAGACTGATCATAAGGCAGCACTGGCAGGGTCGCCATGCAAGGTGATGAACGGGAGTGGGTCTATTGACAGACATTCAAGAGACATTTAAGTACTCATATATGCCTTATAACTAATGCTAACAAGGAGGCCACATAAATAATCAACGGACCTTCTGACTTATTTTTTGCTGTAAAAATTATAGGTGAAGGAAAACATCGTGGTGAAACCTGCATATGTCTAAGAAGTAATTCAAAAAGCCGTGGTGGCCTTGAGGTTAGAGCAGCTAATTCAAAGACGTATGTATAGTGCCTGAGACTGCGATGGACTCACCCTCTGTCACGTTAACTAATCATCTTCGTGAAAATTTGATGTTTTTACAAATTCTGAGCATATTTATTTATTCACAAAATTGCATGAAAATATTCATAAGTGAGCCGTCCATGTGTCGGCCGAAGTTCCATTAGCGGACCTTATTTAGCTCCGTGAAAAGGGCCGGATTCGGAATGGAATTAAACCGGCCCGGGTAACTTGATAGTCCGGGACATTCGGGCCGAGGGACACTTGGGAATAGGTACAAGGCACACGCTGCATAAAAGGGTTAAGCTTACTGGATGGGACAGTGTCTTCAAAAGGCTTGTTTCCGAACCGCTGCATAAAAATTATTTGCTCACGCCATCCCAGAAGAGTCCCCGAAGCGGTAAGCCGAGTTGTTGTAACCACAGCACCTACAGTGTCCATCGCCGTCTCAGACTCTTTACATACGTCATTGAATTACTTCTCAGAAATATGCAGGTTTCCTCACGATGTTTTCCTTCACCGTAAAACACGTGGTGTGAAATCACTGTACATAGGTTTTTTAGAAAAATAATTGGTACAGGCCCCGCTAGGATTCGAACTTGCGTCTGCTCAAACCTCAAGGCCACCACGGCTTGCCGCTGTATATGAGTATAAAGTAATATTTTCTCGCGCTTGTGCCACTAGAAACGATAAATATTTAATGGACATACCATACATATATATGCTCATGCCTGTATTCCCCAAAGGGATAGGCAGAGGCGTTGTAATAACAAAACCCACTTTTCACTGGATATGATTAAGTGATCACGTAAAATGCTGAGTCTGAGTCGGAGGAGGTAATAGTTTGTAAATGTTAATATGACCTGAAGAGCCATTTCTTTTCGAAATGTCATTAAGGCCTGTAACATCGCATTAGTAGAAAATACTGTAAAGAGGTTATACGTAAACAAATAAATAAATAAAAATAAATAAATGTCTGTTCCAGCATCTTTACCTCACCAAAAACCCTTTGGGCTCAACTTCAGACATTCGACCCGGTTTGGTAACAGGGCGCGAATTTGCCAGGAAGCGGCACATGCTTCGGGGCAAAGCACCGACCTTTCCGGATTATCCTTTTTATCCGTAACTAACTAATGAATAGATAAGGAACAACTTGAAGGTTTTACCGTAGTGGCTGAATGGTTTGATTAGTCGCCAGCCATGCTTGTGATATAAGTACAAATCTCACCGGTCTAAAACAGTGATGTTTCCTTAATGGCTTATTCCCAGACATCCATAGATTTTGTAAAATAAACGTTCATACATTAGTTCCCGCCACCCCCACTCAGGACAGGAGCTCGTGGCACAGTTGCTATTGCGCATATCATTCGATCAGTAAAGTTAAGCAACCCTACCCCTAGCCATTAATTGGATAGGTGACCGCCCGAGTTCCTCCGTGCCTCGGAGACCACGTTAAGCCGTCGGTCCCGGTTGTTTTTATTATCTTTGGCAGTTGTTATAGGTCAGTCGGAAGCCTAAAATAGTCTGACAACTGGTTTAACCCAGATCAAAGATTTTCCTCGTTAAAGGGGTTGCGAAGGTCAGATGGCAGTCGCTTCGTATAAAAATCAAGTGATCAGCCACACCTGTGTGAAGTTGGCAACTGAAGAAATGTTTAACCCCCCATAACTTTTGTCCCCTTGGGGTACAATCCTCTACGTGCTGGGTACAATCGAATGGCATTTACAAACTTACAATATTTTATACTTAGTTGCCAAAATATTTACCCCCCCCCTATAACTTTTCCCCCCTAGGGGTACAAACGATTTAAAAAGCGATATAATCCGGTACATACCGGGTACAATCTAATATATGACGAAAACATTTTTTTCTTTCACTTCAGTTGCCAACTTCACACTGGTATCATCCAGGGTTGAATCAAGTGCCGACCTCAACAGTGTATGGGATAAGGCCAGGGGTGATGAATTCCCGCGATCTCCACGACAATAAAATTTTTTGGATGTCGTGAGAATTTACTTCACCATAAAGCACGTGGTGTGAAATCACTTGTACCAAACAAGCCCCGCTGGGATTACACTCTACGTCGCTTGTATAGCAGGTGTCAAACTCCATTGCCACCACGGCTCAGGGTACGTGGGTATCTATGCAGGGTATTATTTAGTTTTGTTTTATATTTAGTATTAGTTTAGTAGTTAATATTTTTAGGGTACAGGGTAGGTGTCATGCTCACAAAAAATGCCTTTGCTTGCGGCGGCGTCAGGATGACGGGTCGCTCACTTCCTCTATAATGGTTGAGGAGGGCGATGGCTGGCATTCTCGTCATACTTGTGAACAGGTGCTGCTAGTGGGGGCTGGTCATCTCAAGTTACACAGTTATTCGTACTTATTTTTAGTTTAATTTTTTTTTTATATTGACTTTTGTGCACTGGTACTGTGTCCATGGGCTTATATATATTTTTTTATGATTTATATTGTATTACTCAAAGCTGTAAAATTATTTTTTTAAAAGAGTAATTACTGAGTTTCTTGCCAGGTTCTTCTCAGTAAAAGAAACCTTTCGAACCTGGCGGTAGCATGTATAATCCTATGTAATCGTGTCTTTCTGACGATTTCAACGTACTTTGTAATAAAGATATTTTTGAATACAGTGGCTACCATGGGTGTAATCGCTTAGGGGATTAGGAGGAACTCGTGTCATGTACCCGCATAATACCCCTTCTGGGAAGGCGTAAAGATGCGCTGAATATTATCACAGAGAAGACATTGTTTGAAGCAGGCAACTCTACCTACGTTAGTTTCCTAGGATAGTTTTCTAGGTCCTCGGACGTTACGCGGTTTTACCCGCTTAGTTCCCGTTCCCATGGGAGTACGGGGATAAAATATACCCTATATTAATCGGCAATGTAGGCATTCAAATGGTGAATGATTTTTTTAAATCGGTCCAGTACTTTTTGAGTCAATTCGTTACAAATATACTTACATAAAAATCTTTCCCCTTTAATCTATTAAATATAAATAATAAATAAGTAACTAAAAACTAATTACAAGTTGAAAACTTGGCCCAAATCGGTGTCTCTCGGGATCGTGCCAAGAAGGCTGGCAGCATTGCCACGTTGAATAGCAATGCTGATTCTCTGAGCGGCTCTCTTTATAATATTTAATATGATTGAATAGGCTAGTAAATAGCCAAGATGGCGTGATGCTGTAGTTAAAAATTAATTCCATTCTCTTTAATGCGTTTGTCGCGAATATTTTACGCTCCAAGCCAAGGAATGTTTGAATCGTCTCGTAATAATTACGACTGCCATCAAAAACATCCCCGCAACATTTGCTTTACAATGGGTATAAAACTGAAATGTCGTTATAACTTTATACTTAAATAGTTTATTTGGACTGGCAACCCTGCTTCCCTTGTTGGACATAATTACAAGTAACTTGTGAATCGAATTTAAAAAAAACTACGGTCTAATTTAGGGCTTATTCCCAGACAGACACATCTTATAGATTTTGTAAAATAAACTTTCATACATCAGTTCCCGCGACCTTCAACACAATTCAATTTCTTGGATATCGTGAGAATTCATTTGTATAGAGCCGAGATGCGAGCCGTGGTGGCCTCGGGGTTCGAGCAGTCGCCTGCTACGCAAGCGACGCAAGTTCGAATCCCAGCGGGGCCTGTACCAATGAGTTTTTCTAAAAAACTTATGTACAGTGATTTCACACCACGTGCTTTACGGTGAAAGAAAACATCGTGAGGAAACCTGCATATTTCTGAGAAGTAATTCAAAGACGTATGTATAGTGCCTGAGACGGCGATAGACTCACCATCTGTCACGTTGGCACTTAATCAAATTCGGTGAAAAGTGGGTGTTGTGATTACAACACCTCTGCCTACCCCTTAGGGGAATACAGGCGTGAGCATATGAATGTATGTTCATTTGTATACCAGAACAAAAGCCGTGGAGGTAGTGTCTGGCAATAAGCCCCGTGTAGAAGTATGAACTTATAAATGTTTTTTTTTTATTTCCTCCCCTTTTTTCCAAGTCCACAAATAACATGCAATAAGGGCAGGATCCAAAATCGAAGGGGAAAGATGATTGGGCACCTTGTGCGACATGATACCTTCTTTAAAAACATAATAGAAGGAAAGGTAGAAGGGAAGAGAGGGAGAGGAAGACCAAGGCTAACATACATGAGACAAGTTAAGGAAAAGGTGTCTGTCATTACGTATAAGGAGGTCAAAGAGATGGCACTGGACAGAGACAAGTGGAAAGAGTTGCATCGGATACACTGACAAGAGTTATTACTGTTAAATTCATGATGATGAAGGGCAGGAGGAGGATGAGTAAATATATTAACATATTATATAATAAGTACTTTTAGTTATACATATCTACACTCATATTATAAAGAGGAAAACTTTGTTTGTATGGTTGTAATGAATAGGCTCTAAACTACTGGACCGATTTCAAAAATTCTTCCACCATTGGTTAGCTACATCATCAGCGAGTAACATGGGCTTTATTTTATCCCCGTACTCCCACGAGAACGGAAACTACGCGAGTGAAACCGCGTGAGATCCGCTAGTAGTATATATAGTAATATTTATTTAAATTGTTCAATGTTTCCTTATTAAAAATAGAATTTTCAACACTAATTGAACTAGTGCGGTCAACCAATCTATCCGCCACAATTCGGATATTCATAATTTCAAATAAATAATCGCACAATTCGATTTCAAAATTAGAACCGGCATGACAGGGAATAAAACATTCAAATTTAGAACGTGCAGCCTGAGAGGCGCGTTCAGTTGTCGGGCGGCACGTTCGCCATTTTATGTAGGTAGCGTTTTAACGTAGCATTTTTACGATGAAGCCGATAACGTTTACGAGGCGCGTTGAGTGGCGTCGCCACGACTCGCCCGGACTGATTGCATGCGAGGGTAACACGTGCATAGTGCTTTGATGTATCATAACGAAATTTTTATATCGATGCTGCAAAAGTAATGGCACAATGGATCAAGTAATACTATAATGCTTGTGTTCAGTGGTACATGAATTATATGCAATGTTTCAGTTTATCTAGGGACTTTATGACATTCACAAGCCCCTGAACAATATCTATAGTATTGTAAATCTGTTCGAATTCAGAACTGGGTTTTTTTTTATTTAGGTAACAATGATTGATTATGATGATTAACAATGGCAACCGAGTTATTTCGTAATCAGCAGCTAATTACGTAGTGCACTCAGAAAATTATTCGTACTCATATTCTGACCAAATAGGAATAACATATTGTGGTCAACACCCAAACCCGTTGGATTTCATTTAAAACGTTGTTCACATCACATTAAATTCTCTTATAATCCCTATGACATGTATTGCCAGCGTTTGTACATTAAATAGATACTGTATTTCATACAATTTCAGATGCAATATTACTATGTAGCACCTTCCATGCTGTGGGAGCGAATTGCTTCTAATTAATAAATTAACATTGGCTAATAAAACAATTCGATAGAACTGTTGTCCTTGTCAACATGATCATGTATTTATCAGAATAAAAAACAGAATGCACTTGCAAAAATCGATAACAGGATCGTAATAGGCGCACCCCTAGCAGTATCCGTGACACATCGGGTTCTGTAGTCGACGATACCAAGCGTCGTATTTTATGCGGCCCGTCGCGTCGCGGCCCGCTCACTCGAACACACCCGCCGCACGCCGCCCGCGCGAGTAATGAGCAAAAAAAAAGAATAATAACGAGGACAGCGGGCGCGGTTAATTGCTCAAGCCTAAGGTTTCGACGCTACTTGAGAACTGCTGGCGGTTATGTGCGCCTAGTAGCAGTGTGGCAGTTCTGACGCGTTTAAGGATCTAATGATGGACACGACACGCCGATGATGGACAAATTTCAATTGGAACAATTTTTAGGGATGAGCTTGACGGTTACATGTTAAAAAATATCCGAATGTAGATTAAATGTTATCGGAAATGATTATTCTATGACATACGTTATTTTGAAATGGTAAACAAAGAATAAATGAACTACAGTACTTTAGTTACATAATAACACCAGCAAGATTAAACATCTGGCATAGTAACCATTATTCAATTATGGGATCTTATTGTTCGTATATAGTACACACAGACAGTGTTGACTTGATATTGACATAAGTTCATTGCACATTAGGACAAGAATGGCATTGGGATTTAGGTAGCTTATTAGGAGCGAGAGTCAGAGAGAGAGTTTATATCAGTATGAGTACCGACCAGGGCACCATGTTTTCAAGGAATTTAAAAATAATACTTTAAAGCTTCGATATTCCTCCACATACGTCTAATATTAATCTAATTGCTAGATCAGGTATTGAAACAACTACAAAACAAAGGAACAAGTACACAAATGACTTATTTAAACCCTGGCGGTTTGTCGGATTGGTTGGTAATCTAATCTACAATCCGAACAATCCTAAAGAGATTAATGTTTATGAACAAAGCTATGGGATGGTAGGAAATGTAGAGGTATATTCCATCGTTATAAACTCCCAAACACACGCTAACTTTTCACTAGACTGGCTGCTAACAACGTCAAGGCAACGCCACTCAATATAGGTGGTAGGTACTGTACATAAATATACATTGTATATAAAGGTAGGTGTGTTGGTAGCGCCGTCGGATGTATAAAGTGGCGCGCCGGTGGCCGCATGACATAGCTATAACTCGCGGTAGCATGACAAACAGCTACACAGACTGCTGTGGAGACCACTTTCGATGTACATTTTTATATATTTTATTTAACATATGATTTCAGGCGTGATGTTGTGTATGGTCTTAGACTTACGTTGGGTCGCGCAAATGAGTTGATTGGATAATTAGAGAACTGTGCCCAGAAATAATATCACGGTATGATATGAACTCATCAAACTCGTTTGTTAGGGTAGTTCGCTCAGGGAGAGAATTAGGTATCTACCAATACACAATGCTACGTAATTTTGAAAGAATATAAAGTTTAAAATTGTATGGTATATATTGGTTGCAGGTAAACATATACAACAGTACATTAGAACGTACTGAACTGTAGTATGAATCTAGCATCAGGGATTTATTAGGGGACCAAGTATACACAAATAAAATAAATAATACAACTGTATATATAAAGCAACTCTGATCTTTCCTCGTTCCAGCCCGACACCGGAGGGCGCCCGTCGCTAAAGCGCGATACTCGGGCTCGCCTCGGGCGGCGCGAACCAATTACCCGCCGCCGCGCGGGCATTACCCCCCTCCCCCCCTACTCGGCACAGAATTACTTATCTCCTCGCACCGCTGCGAGCCGGGTACTCGCCCGCCAGCTGAACGCCCGCAATGCGAACCGACGGGCCTTTTTGTCGCGCGATGTGCGTTGGCGCGTTGAAATACGGCTGTTTGTGCGCTGTAAACTCTGTACTTTGTTTAATGCAGAATATGGAGTACTTCCATAATGTCACGTCACGTGCCTGCATTTTCATTGACTTCACTGTATTATACACATAAAAACATACTATAAAATGTAGATTAAACTATTAATGCATATTATGTAATACAACCTATTTTTAAAAAACAAAATAGTATAGAACTCCTTGTCAAAATACGTGGAATTGGATGATTCCGTCAATTAATGTTTATATAACAAATTTTCCTTTGTACTTTATAATTGCCGACTGGAATATAACAACGAAAAGAGGAAAATGTGTTTTCCTTACACATAGGAAACGGTTGGCTACAACAAATAATTTTCGCTCAAATAATTGATAGCCTTAACTAGGCCATTACTACAAAACAAAGAACGTATTGAAACTTTAAACTATATCATTCCCGACTCAATCACAACACAACAAAACAAGCCACAATTAACAGCTACCGACCCCCGCCCACTTATCTGCGGTGCGGATATCGACACACTACACGCTTATCTATATTTTTCGCTGCTCCTTTGTGGTGTCGCGTCCGTGCGTCGGTAATTTACGACGCGGCGACGAAGCCCCGTCGACCGTCGTCGGCTCGGGCCGATTTATAGCATCATTTTTACAATGCCCCGCTTCGGATTATAAAGTTGGATGCCGGCTGACCGCGGCGTAAGGTGCACTTGAGTTGGGTGCGGATATGGGCGGATATTTTTTTGAAATGGGGGCAGCTCTATTAATCCCAGGCAAGGATTTTTGACGTTATGAAAAATGTGCAGCAATACTTTAAGGAATTGTAGGTTTCAATTGTTACGTGCCGTGGTGGCCTCGGGGTTTGAGCAGTCGCCTGCTACGCAAGCGACGCAAGTTCGATTCCCAGCGGGGCCTGTACCAATGAGTTTTTCTAAAAAAACTTATGTACAGTGATTTCACACCACGTGCTTTACGGTGAAGGAACACATCGTGAGGAAACCAGCATATTTCTGAGAAGTAATTCAATGACGTATGTAAAGTGTCTGAGACGGCGATGGACTCACCATCTGTCACGTTGGCACTTAATCATCTTCGGTGAAAAGTGGGTGTTGTGATTACAACACCTCTGCCTACCCCTTCGGGGAATACAGGCGTGAGCATATGTATGAATGTATGTGTTACGTGCTTGCATTTAACGATTGTAGACGTATGTTTGCATTGAATAGGCTCCGAAACTACTTGACCGATTTGAGAAATTCTTTCACCAATGGATAGCCACAACATCAGCGCGTAACATAGTCTATATCATATCCCTATACTCCCACGGGAACGTGAACTACGCGGGACAAGCCGCATGACGTCCGTTAGTCTTTTATAACCTAGCACGTATTGTACACTTTATTTTATCATAACATAACTGTTTTCAAGTAAAAAGTTGCACGTCGCCTGGTAGAGAACTCTAGCCAGTCTAGAGTTAGCCCTCTAGTTAGAGTTGTTACCAACTACAACATTACCCCTATCACGGGTTTGCCACCGTTTTCGTAACCTATACTCGCTAGCGTCACTCGCAATATTTATATGAGATATATTAGGTCTTCACGTCACCGCTGGGAGTCGCTGTACAATTTCTCATACTAATATTCGGCAGAGACGCTAGCGAGTATAGATTACGAAAACGATGGCAAACCCGTGATAGGAGTACTGTTGTAGTCATAGAAACGCTAGTGGCAGAGCACCGGGCTTATACCCGCTACTTAATCGTCTTCTCAGCTGTGAAGAACTTCTTTTGAGTTCTTTGTGGGAATGCTTCATCTGAGTGACACTGAAGCCTTTGATAGATACCTAGTAGGTGCCACTTGCAATGTACCACCTGCTTATCTATACAGAGTATAGACACTTAAGATTTTTTTTTAATTTTTCATCGTTTATTTCAGTAAATTAGGGGCATTATAATTTTTAGAATTTTATTTTAAAACAGAAATATGAATTGTATTAATTCCAAGTACACTTTACCACAAAAATATATAGTACTAGCTGTGCCCGGCAAACGTTGTATTGCCATATATTTTTTTGGGGTGGACTACCCCTAACATTTAGGGGGATGAAAAATAGATGTTGGCCGATTCTCATAGATACCGGATAAGCACAAAAAATTTCATCAAAATCGGGAAAGCCGTTTCGGAGGAGTATGGCAACGAAAACTGTGACACGAGAATTTTATATATTAGATGTATAACAACGAAAAATTTTAAAAAGATTAGAATTTTTTTACTTTATTTTAATTGATACTTATGTTTAGTACATACAGCCGACGCTCTTTGCAATCAATGTGATGAAATGTCTGATGAAAATAACAACAACCTATATAGAGTCTAGTCATATGTATAGTTCGTAAGCAGACCAGCGGCAATAATTTTACCAATAACTTCTTCAACCGGCGGCGGGATGGATTCGAACCCATCCTGGGTTCTTCAAACCGTGTGGTTTCTCTGCCAACTGAGTTACTGATGATCACACATTAAGCGTCGAATCTTTTATGCATAATTTGATAATTATGACAGTCGGATATAAGGCTACGAGACAACAGCAAACTGATTTTTAGCACTAAATACATTTCATACACAACAAAGTAGAAGCAAAGGTAGAGAGGAAGAGGAAGACCAAGGTTAACATACATGAGACAAGTTAAGGAAAAGGTGTCTGTCATGACGTATAAGGAGGGCAAAGAGATGGCACTGGACAGAGACAAGTGGAAAGAGTTGCATCGGATACACTGACAAGAGTTATTACTGTTAAGTTCATGATGATGTTGAATACATTTATTAAGGGAACGTTTTTCCATACAAGCAGAGATTAGCCTCAAAATGTATTTGTGTCCACAAACACAGCATAGACTAGGCTATTCACACGCCCATCGACCTTTCCACTCAACTTTCCGATACCAATTTTACATACAAATTGACAAGGGAGCCCGCATTTTTATTAAAACGTAGCATTTTGAGATCTTTATTTAGGATCTTTGCACAATAAAAACGGTTCACCGAAAACGGGTTGGTAAAGTGCTGAGCCCCAGATTCAACCCCGTTTAGGGCTATAAGGGGCTATCCCATAATATTATATCGCTCTACGCTTATGTTACGCTATGCTCCACGCTTCCATACTTTTTTATAACCCTCACAGGCGAGGACGGCAAGAGCTCTTTGGTTTCATGATCGCCTGGTATTTGAAATAGCAGTTGCATATAAAAATATACATACGTGTCATGTCTGTATTCCGCGAAGCGGTAGGCAGGCAGAGGTGTACTCATGGTACACCCAAATGTAGTTGTCTTATGTAATACGAATTATGGCAATAGGTACACCTATTGCCATAATTAGTGGATTTAAACAATAATCAGGCAGGCGTTTTATAAAACTGTAATACTCTTTATACTATAGTTATTAAAAAAACCGGTCAAGTATCTATCGGACTCACATATGAAGGGGTACTAACCGCAGTATAATACTTACGGAAAAAAATAATCAGAACGTCCATTGATTATTTTGTTTGTAGAAATATAATAATTTATTGTAAAAAGTACATTGTTACAAGTACCATCACGAGTTATGAGCTCAGCTAAAATGCATGTATTTTGAAGATGTGTATTTTGTGAATATCGCCGCGTTTAAGCGTGTCAAGAAATGTGTTGTCCCGCCATCTTTGGCATTCAACCACAACCCGCGTCGGAAAGGATTATTCCCAGACATACATAGATTTAAAAAAAAACTTTCATAATTTTTTTCACGTGACCTCCTCGACAATACAATTTCTTGGATATCGTGAGAATTCATTTGTATAGCCTTGGAGGTGGTGGTAATAAAATCATAGATGTCTGGGAATAAGCCATCCGAAAAAGGACCAACACATTATGAGCCACGCTAATTAATACACTACGAAATTTGGCGATATTGAACTAAGTGAAAAACTATTCTTGTGGTGCATAACTTAAATATCGAAGGGTGATATTTCCCTACAAACAATATTATATTTTTATTTTTATGTAAGCGATTCGGAGCATGTGCCGTGCCCTGTGGTGTGTGATGATGTGGAATAATTTAATTGCCGCGCCGACGACTGCATCCGCCATAGACATGCCTACCTTTTTTATTTAGCCGTGTATCGTCTCACTTTTTTACTATTTTATTTTAATTAAGTTCGGTGGCGCTAGGACGATATTAAAAATACAGGAGCGAAAAATAATATTGCAAAAACATTACTACTATTTCTATCCTATTTTAGATAACACACTATATTATACAATGACTTAATATATTGATTTGAAAATAACAGATTAAAAAAGACGAAATATTTTTTTAATGGTCGAATCGGCCTCTTTGCTTGGTTCATGTTAATTAGTGATTCGGCCGGACTTTATGCTGACCGTGTACAAAAATATGAGTTCGTATTTATCTTTATTTAGGGGTGGGATTAGAGACGGTATAAATTATATGAAAAAATACCGGCACTAACAAGCGAATAATTGGGCCCGGGCAAAAACGTGAGGTTGGCAAGGCAATATAGGCATTCATTTTAATCGTGTGTGTCGCCCCGTGCACCCGATTGCCTGATGAATTATACCTGCACAGCTCTTGTTTTATTAATGTGGTCGTTGGTACGGTTCCATGTTTGAATTTTTTTTTTAACTACCGACCAGTACTGTTTGTTATTTCTAGACGACATAATATTTGGCCTACATTAAATAAACGTTGCTCGGTTTGGTTTTTAACTAATTAAACAGTTTAATTATTATCATTTACCTTCACCATATTCGTAATATTTGATATTCAGTTTGAAATCGTCACAGAATAAATCAGGAACTGTCAGACATTTCATTCATTTATTCGCTTTTTATAAATAAAAATTGTGATCTGTGCTTTATGGCATCACCCGCATAAACTTCATTTCAAAGGTGACCCACGGAATCTTAATGTTTTCATAGACATTAGGGCCCCGCGGGATTTATAAGACAGAGATTTTTTTAAGTGTGAGTTTCGTATGTACTTTCACAACCATTTAGGGAAAATATGTAAAATTTAAATTACAAACATACATTTCAATTTTATTTATCTGCATAGATGAGGTTAAGTCGATAGCTAATCAATATTTAGTAAACCGATTCTCTAGTATCGCAAAATCAATCGATTCAATCGATATATCGGTAACAGGTGACCAGGGTCGCATAAGCGGCAGGAGGTTACAATCGAATCGAAGACCCGCTGTCGTCGCGCGTCGTGTGGTCTCGCGCTATTGTGCTTTCTACTGACCACGCATACAAATTCGAGGGTATAACTTAATCACGAGACAATGAATACCAGAATTAGCAATGAATAGATACAAGGGGTAACGCCCTACACTCAAACAAGTGAATGATAACTTTTAGACTTCAGAGCGATACTAAAATAACTTATAAATACATAGTAAAGTGTAGTAATTAGGCAGTAGGCTAGTTAAGAACTTGTTACTAAAATGAAACTAACAGCACACAAGTAAATATTCCACCACCATCTTCATACAAGTGGCGAGCTGCAAATGCACACATATACGCCGCAACTTGTCTCTGCGTACTCAAATATATAACGCTCACACTTGTATTCCCCGAAGGGGTAGGCAGAGATGTACTTCTAGTAGGCACACCCTTTCACCAGTTATGTTTAAGAGTCATGTAATATGGGCATGATAACAGATGGAAAAATCCAATATAATTTGGCCGACCCGGGGATGGAACCCAGGCCCGCGCTCGCGACCATTAGATCAGCGACGCAGTCATATCCGCGTACTCATGCGCCATAGTTTGTACTCTGTCGGACCGTACATGAACACGATCAGGGCCTATGTGTGAGTCTCTGATGAAATATTTACTCATATGTTAGCAGTAGAGACACGAATGCTGGGACTACGTCTTGAGTTTTGAGCGCTCAGTTATAATAGTGGGGAAAGGAACGAGTCATAAAATGACTACTGCGCATTTAAGCCAGCGATCATAGCTCGTGACGGGACCTATAAAAGGCTGCCGACTGATAATGTTTATATGTCGGCTACATAGTAAAAAAACGATTATTAATTAATACGCAGTCACTGATTGACTTTGGGTAATTAAACTATGTCAAAATAACAATGAAATTAAGCCAGCTCCGGATTCGAAGGTCAGTCAAAAATATTCATATCCTTAAACGTTCCTGTTCGCAAACTTAATTGTTATTAAATATTTATTAATATTATGAATGGGAAAAGTTACTTGTCTGTTGTCTTATGTGAATATACAGTGCTCACGCCTGTATTCCCCGAAGGGGTAGGCAGACGTGTTGTAATAACGACACCCACTTTTTACCGAAGATTCTTAAGGACCATCGTGATAGATGGTGAGTCTATCGCCTTCTCAGACACTATACATACTTCTCACACATATGCAGGATCCGCACGAAATCACTGTACGATTTCACACCTAAGTTTTTGGAAAAACTCACTGGTACCCCGCTGGGATTCGAACTTGCGTCGCTAACGTAGCAGGCGACTGCTCAAACCCCGAGGCCAGTACGGCTCTTTAATTAAACGTGAACAAACAATAAATATTCAAATAAGAATATTTCATCCAAGCACGGACAACGAGGTCGGATTTCGGACACAGATGTTACCTCACCTAGCCTCACGCAGTTTATTCAAGCTGAAGAATTATGCAAATTGATGGCCTATCTGCCTTTTACTCTAGGTCATCTGAGGTTAGAAGTCATAAAATGGTTGATGTAACTACGGACATGCTTCCTGTGCCTTCAATCTATACAGGTAAATAACATTGAAGTGTCTGTTTTTAATTCCAAATTAACAGCTTTTTTTCTCTGACTGCCTTTTTTTTTTTTCGTGGGGAATCCGTCATGGATACGCCAACCACCGCGGGGGCAGCTGAAGGGTTACTTCCCGGCTACAACCCACGGGTGTTCCTCCTCGTCGCTTTTACAGGGGGGGCGTGCGATCGCGTTTGCAAGCTTGCGTTGCCCCCCCTAACGACTGGCCGTTGGGCCTCTTCCTTCTTCCCGGGCTGAACCCGGCTTACTCTCTGGGAGGGCGCGTCGGAACACCAACGCGCCCTTCAACCGCGAGGGCTTTGCGTCAGCCTGCCCGACCGTCTGTGGGTCTGTCTGCACGAGACTTTTCTAATGAGACTTTCACGGTGAGATAGCTGATGTTACAGGGCGTAACTTAGACTACTTTAAGTTTACATTTTTAGCGTACGTAAATTTAAAAAATATATATCTGTCTGTCTGTTTGTTCAGGCTAATCTCAAAACGGCTGAACTGATTTTAACGGGATTGGAAGATAGCTTATGTTACGAGGAGTAACTTAGGCTATTTTTATTTAAAAAACAGAATTTAGGGTTCCGGTGGAATAAAATTAAATCTACACGGGTGAAATCGCAGGGCACAGCTAGTACACTTCATGTTAGTAAGATCTATTTGCGAAAATTGAAAAATGGTTCAAAATGATGTTGCACCAGAAAAGATTGGAATGAAACGGCTTAATTAATGAGATTGCTTAAGATGGCAGAAAATTGTCTGCTGCAGACGGCGGAAGAAATGCAGACACCGTTTTATCCACTACAAAAGCATCCCCATCTATACAGATAAATACAATCAAGTATCTGTTTGTAATTCCATTTGTAAAGTTTATACGGTAGATACATAAAAAATTTTTTTTTAAATTTTCTCTGTCCGTCTGATTTTGTTCCTATATAAATAACTAGAAGGAAGTGTATGAAGAGATGCATGAATATGGATGAAGCGAAAGAAGTATGTAAGGATCGTAGGATGTGGCAAACGGAGGTGTCTGCCTACCTCATTGGATACATGCTTGAGCACATGTATGTATCTATAAATAGCTGGACCGATGTTATCGGCACTTTCATTGGCAGATAACTGATGTTACAAGGAGTGAATTATACTGGTTCCACAAAATAAAGCCATCCGTAGGTATATTATTGGCGTCGTCGCGAGATATGAGCGCTTAGCGAAAAATTGTGGGGATAACCGCGCATGCACATGTTAATTATGAAAAAAAAACTTTAGTCGTTTGCACATTGAAGACCCTCAAAACTAATACAATTACCTGGGGAACTGATTTAATAGCTTCGAAGCGATATTCTTAATTACCAACCATCTAGTAACGTAACCGGTGTAGTTCAGGGAATATGAATACAACAAGAGCTTGGAATTCAGGTGAGCTGGTTGCTTTCATAAACATGAGGCGGTCTGCTAATAATAAATGAAGAGCGGCCCACCCCGCGTAGGGTTAAGCCAAAGTTATGCCCCGATTGTGTAGTAATGGCTTTACTAATTAACTTTCATCACACCATTGGGAAACCAGCAGGAAATATCGTGTTCACGCCGTCCCGTAAGGGTCCTCCAAGAAAATGGAAATTATTTAATCAATTTAGACTCTAAGGTACTTTTAAACGTTGAAGAATTGACCACCGGTTCGGAAACTAGCTTTCTTTCTCAGAAGGAACCGACGAGAAACCAACGAGAAACGCAGCTGGCGTCGTGTACATTTCATTACATAGTAAACTATTATTAATTACAATAAAATTAATTTTATATTATTCACAATAGTCTGTCTGTCATTTGGCATAACCCCACTATTTTCGTCGACCGCTCATAGCACGAGTTATTCTGTAAGGTTTTCAGCGTCGGTTTAAATCATAGGAAATATATACATAATACATATACGATAAAGTTTAATTTCCTATCTATGTAACCAACTCTCGACGTCGAGTGCGACGCTAAGAAACCTTACGTACGTTACGGCGTTGACGTAAGCGCAGAATTATATGGCATCGACACAGCGCCATCTGTCGGCCCACGGATGACAATATTTTGATCCCATACAAATCTGCGTTTATGTCAACGCGGTGTCTTAAAGAAAACACGCACTAGGCAGAATAACGAGGCTGGACATTAGTATGTTTTGCTGAATCTGTCAAATCAATAAAACCTAATTTGTTCAGCATTTAGTGACACTGACACTGACAAGCCCTTAGCCATAACGGAGCCAGCAAGCGCGTGCTAAACAGGTGTATCCGGCACTTGAAGCAACTTGAAGTATAACACATGACATACCGGAAACATAACTTGACATTAATGTTCTAACTTAAATGTTGTTTGTACGTTCTTAACATCAATGTGATAATAATGAGATCCGTAATATAGCAACTGATTTTAAACTTGCTTACGCCAGCGACTTTGTCTGCTGTCGGAGATTAGCCGGAGCAGACAGACGGACAGAGAACATTTTTAAAAATTGGTTTTTCTGTATCAGTACCGTGTATACTTTCAAAGAGACACTTAAATTTTATTTAACTGTATAGATACAGATGTATATAACGACTAGATAATGAAAATTGATTTACAATCTTTATAAATTAACGCTCATAAAATATATAAATTCATCTTACACATACAAAGTTGTCGATCGCGCAGTTTATAATATAAGTATATAATTGAAGTGTCTGTTTGTAATTCCAAATTAACAGCTTTTCACTAAATGCATGTGAAAGATTCCGGCTAAACTCTTCACTGGCAAATAGCTGAGGTTACTAAATTAATGTTCCGCCAATGAAACTGCGGGGCACAGGTAGTCTATCTATGCTAATATGATAAAAAGGAAAAGTTTGTATGTATGTTTGTATTGGCTCAAAAAGTACTGTACCGATTAGAATGCTACATTATCACTGATTAATATGGGCTATATTTTATTACGCAGGTGAAACTGCGTGACGTTCGCTAGTGTATTATATATTTCTCCAATCAATGTGTATGAAATCATCATGGCGGCCGAGAGAACAGCTGACCTCGTCAATACGAAACGACTTCTGCAACTAGAACAGCATAAACACAGAGCATCACTACTCACTAGTCCACCCGTCTTGCTCATAAATTGTATTGTTCTCGCTCGCGACGTGATACCACAACAGTTATGCTACTTATAAGTTATGATAGCCTGGTACTTGCAGGGTAAGGGATGCCTTATCTTTGATCTCGCGTTGCTAGATTTTAAGGGTGTGGTGCCGGACCCTACTACCTATTACTAAGCCTCCGCTGTCCGTTTGTTTGTCAGCGAGCTGTATCTCATGAACTTAGGATTTTTTTCAGAGAATTGTGTATCTCTGTTAAATAAATTTAATTAATTAACTTCATAAGAAAGTGTATTATAAATTCACTAATTTCTTTAATGTTAATCATATACATTAAAATTATGTTCTATCGTGGTACGGGTCCCTATAGGTTCGAGTTCGAAATGCGCTTGGCTGGTTTTTATATGGTTTTATTTGCATGTTCTATGACGGAAGTTCATCGTTTCCAATTTTACCTATTTTGATAACATCATAATTTTGATTATTTAATATGAAATGCAAGAAAATCAATTAGTTCATTGCAATTATACAGACAGGCTAGCGCAACCATAAAGACAAACAAACTATACCCATAGACTAGGACGAAAATGTAAATCTCTTAGAATCTCATGTTTGCTTAGTACATTCGTGAGAGGAATCACCTGTTTCTACGTACTTGACGCGGCGCAATGAAAACTGAGCGCTCTCAACGTTACATAAGTCACCTTAATATTTTAAAATTATTAAAACTAAAATGATCACGCCTTCCCAGAAGGGTTTCTAAAGGGGTACGCTGAGGTGTACAAAACCCACTTTATACCCAAGATCATTAAGTGATACCAATGGAATAGAAAATGGACTCACCAAGTCCATTTTCTATTCCATTTCTAAGATATAATATGAAATTTATTGGTGCAGACTGCTGGGATTAGAATTTGCGTCAACGCGTTAACTTGACCACGGCCGTAATGGCCGTAGGGTTTGAGCAGTTGCCTGCTACGCAAGCGACGCAAGTTCGAATCCTAGTTGAGCCTGTACAAATGAGTTTTTCTATCAACACATATATGCAATGGTGTCACACCACCGTGCTTTACGCTGAAGGAAATCGTGAGGAAAACAGCATATGTCTGAGAAGTAATTTAAAGACGTATGTATAGTGCCTCAGACGGCGATAGACCACCATCTATCACGTTGGCCCTTAATAATCTTCGGTGAAAAATGGGTGTTGTTATTACAACACCTCTGCCTACACCTTCGAGGTATACCAACTTGTAATCATAACTAATAAGGTGAGGCGTGGTGCTGGTACCTGCCTATGTTCATGCTTAATCATTTTGAAGAGCAGATTCATTTTGCTAAATAAGCGCAAGCTGAAATTACACTTGAATGTAAGTACAGCTGTCTGGAGGCATGAGCGCTCTGCGAAATTAGTGGGGGGACCGCATGTATTTTATTCGCGTCGCATCATGCAGACATAAGACAGGCTCACAGCGTATTCGAGGGTTATTCCCAGACCTCCACAGCCCATAGATTTTGAAAAATAAACTATCATACATTAGTTCCCGCGACCTATACGACAATACAATTGAATGTCGTGAAATCAAAACAAAAGGCGATGAGTTGGTGGTAATAAAATCATAGATGTCTGGGAATAAGTCCATTGGAGGTCAGCGCTTATAACTCGTGACGGCGGCACCTAGAGATCAATTGCCAAACTGAACCAAGTTATATTGAACACGTACCTTCAAAGGCGGTGTAGGGATGTAAAGAGGTGGGTCGTTCTGGGAGCCGGAGTACACTTCCTGTCCTCCTCCCTCAGCATCCACCACGCTGTACCGACACACGATACCATCTGCTGGCTTAGCGTCATACCCAGTTGGTTTCCCGACGTGAAAACCTTTTGCTTTCACCCAAAAACGAAATTTAGAGCTGTCAGAACTATTGCACTCCTCGCCTCGCAGCGTGCGCAAGATTCGCGCGTATTTCTTCAAAGTAATCGTCTTGGTTTTGGCCAAGTCTCCGTATGTTTGGATCACCCACGGCTGGTATGTAGCAAACAGGTCCAATTTGGCGTCCCCTGTTTGCACTTTTGGCCGTTTATTATTGTTCTGCTCGTTTTTCTTATCGCTTTTCGAACTGCTGGGCGTAGACTTGCGTTTAGATGGTTTGCGAGGTGTCTTTTCTGGTATAGCCTCCTGTGTTAACTTCTTCCGCAGACCACGGTCGGATATCATAGCCGCTGCCATGTTTATAGTCTTAACTACACTGCACTAATCCACAACATAATCCATAGTCTCAGACCTCAGTTCATATACAGCTAGTAGCTAAGCAGAAATGCTGATCGACCACGCTCGGCACTCTTTTGTTTTCCATCAGAAGCAAACGAAGCGTTCTGGATAATTGTTGGGGAATTGTTTTTGCGCAAAGTTCTCCAAGTTGGGAGCTACTGCGGCAACTTCGCGTGCCAACTTTTGACTGCTAAGTTGCGTCCGACCTAAAGAAAGTAGGTACCTACTTTCCAGAAAACTTTTCCCGACGGAGCGGCCCGCCGTGGGATGCGAGCGGGGCGCCGCGCCGCCGGCTCATTTGGACAAATAAGTGCCGTCAACAAACGATAATAAGTACCTATGTACAACTATGCCCACTTTCTTTAGGCTCAGTAAACAATGATCTAGGTAACCAGTAAAAAAATTTCAATAAAACACCTATCTAAAAGCAATGAATCAAATCAACAGGTGTCATTGCAATTTTAACGGTAAATAAGGTGATATTTTATATCAAACACCTACCTTTGAAACCTTAAAAGCAATTACAATAAGATGTGGAAAACAAAAAAGTACGAGCGTAAAAGTGAGCGCCTTGCGATCGTCCCGTGTTCAGCGGACGCACAAACACAGTACACACGACACGACTTCACGCGACGGATGCGCGCGGCGTACTGACTGACGCGACTCGACCGGCTCAGACTGACTATGAGCTGCAGACTTGCAGTTGACTGCCGACTGGTTGGAGTGGAGTTGAGTGGCTACAGATGATGGGGGTCGCACGTGCGGGCCGGTCGCTAATTGCCCGCAAAACAATCGGTGGCCGGCGCGAGCGGCGAGCGGCGATAAAGCGCCCCGGCCTTCGAGATAACGTGTGCTGCTATTGTTCGGGCAGCGCCTCGCCGCCGCCCCGCGCTTCGATAGCACTTGCCCCGAGTCGTGTGGCTTCCTTGCATATTACATTAGATAACTAATTACTTACAACGAGATAGGTATTGCAACTTGCACGTCATATCAAATATAGCTATATAAGGTTTTGTTGCTTAGACCTTATTCCATGATTTTTTGGAGTCAGCAATGTCGGCACTTTCAACCGATGCGGCTGATCGCCAGATTTTTATACAAAGCGACTGACATCAGACCTTCGTAACCCACTTTAGGAGGAAAATCCGTAGTCTGTGAACCAGTTGTTAGACTTTGTTAGGCCTCCGTAGATTCCAAATTACGCCATGGAAAAAACTTGTTATTTATTTTTTTGAGAAGGTACAAATTACAATAAATCCTAGTACGTTAGATAGGTAGTTGTGGAGTTATTAGCTCTCAGCGGAAATAGTGGGGGTAACTTGTGTTTGTTCTTACTCGCTTTATACAAGACCCAAAAATAATACTACTGCGCATTCAAGGTCAGCGCTCATAAATCGTGACGGCGCCTATAGAAAGATTTCTTTAAATAATTAACGTAGCGTTAGCTCGTTCAATACGACTCAAAGTCTGAGAAAGACGCGCGAGAACGCGTACGGCGTCGCCGGCGATTTCCCTACAATTCATCAGTATGTATTGGAATTAGAACTTTAAAGTTAGCTAGTAAAGTGCTATTTTATGTAATAGCGACATGTGACTCACTGGAGGTAAATGGATGCGCGTGCGCGTCGTGCACGAATTTGGTGCGCACGAGTCCGCACTGTTGCGCGAAATGTGCGCATGTTACTAGGTGCTCATGAATTATACAGCGGCCGTTAGCGGCAACTGACATTCACACACACCGCGACTAAAGAGTGAGCGAGACAAAGCATAAGAATGGGATAGGTAGAATAAACGCAATGTAAGAAAAGGATAGGTAGAGTAGATTTAGTGTTAAAAAGAGATAGTTGAGTAGAAATCATGCAGTGTAAGAAAAAGATAGATATCGATTGCAATGGTATTGGTGACCTGCTTATTTGCCAAGCTATTTATGACTTTCTTGGTTACTAACACGGTTCATATTCGAGTAACGTCTTGATAAATTGCCGAAAATAACACTCATGGGCCAAGTGTTGTTGAAGAGAATATCTTTCGTTTTATGATACCCTATGAAGTTGATGAACTTATTAACTGTGATTTTTGATCATTTTGTTGTTTTTTTTATTGATCACCGGAGGTGCGGCTGCTGCGGCGGCGCTGGCGCAGACGATGCAAGGAGGTATGTATATGTATGATTTTACATGGTTTATTTGATAACTTCCGTAAAATAAATTTAATAATGTGATTTCAATTCAATTATAACAATATTTAAACTATCATTAATTATTAAAATTATTTTGCTCATCAAGTTTTCATATAATTTAATATATAAATATTTTAATAGTCTTACAGAAGATCCGTACCGATTTGGTGAATTCATCGATCATCGCGTTTATTTTATTTAATTTGATCAATTTTATCGAATTGAATCGATGTTGCTTTCTGGACGAAATTATACCAGGAGAGCATGTGCGCCAGCAAGCAAGTGTTATAGTGTCTTGTTCATGGTCTCTTAACACATTCGAACGATTACAACAATATTAGTTTCGCTTCTCAACAACAGATGGCGCGATTATGTTTTATTTGTGTAACTTCTTTTTTGAAGGTATGCAATTTTAAGTATTATTTAGGTATACGTATTAAATATATTCAAATCTTTATTGTTATTATGGTTCCTTGCAAATACTATAGACAGTTCTTGAAAGCAAGACCTTTTTTCTCAGCTTGCTCTTTCGTCAGCAGATCTGTTACGTAACTAAAAACCATTGATTACGGGACCATAAAATACGAATATTTTTTTAGTATAAAAAATTAAATATGATTAAATATAACTACTACAGTTATAATTTAACACACGGAGAACTTGTACGTCATGTAAAATTTAAACAGTATGTATATTTTTCTTGATGTGAGCTAAATAAGTTCTATTCGTCTGCGTTAGATATTTCAAATACCACGGAGGCAATAACATTGACACATAATATTATTTTTATAACTGGCAACAGATAATGGCATGTACTCCCGAATGGTAGTAAGTACCTAGGTGTTCAATCTACCAAATGATGTGTGATTTTTTAATTCTACATAACATTATGGTAACATCATAAATATTTTCGTGGCATTTTAAAACTACAACAATCGACAACTACAAGTCCTTTCGTCTGCGAGAAAATTCGTGACGCACGGAACTGCAGTTACGTGGTTTTGAATAATGTTGCGTCGCAAATGTACTAGGAACCCATAAGGAACAAAGAGCTCTTGTGAATGTAGCCCCGCCCCGCCTGTCGTCCCACCACAATGTTGCACGCCTCTTCTCTTCTATCGTACATCGTTCTTTTATGCGATCTTAGTACTTTGTAACAAAATGAAACGTAACGAACGTTTCACTATTTCGCATGATTTCACCGCGTCCGGTCATATCACAACAGTATTGGTATTTAAATGTCAAGTTTTCTGTCTCGTCTGTTATCATTTTGTTTAGATTACAATATTTCTCGAACGTTTCTTTATGTAGTTGAATTAAGTTAATAAACAGTGATAGCTTAGCAGTTATTTACATAATATACTTATAACAGCATATTATTATATTTTCATCTACGCGTGACCTTTTCTATAAATAGTTTAATTGAAGTCGGCATTTTCATTGAAAATTTTCATTGAAAAAATCAACGCATAGCATCGTTCTTTCAAACTACGATACGGGTTCTTATGTGTAGGAGTTGAACTCCGATGGGTTTATATAAAATACATAATAATTATTATAATTTATTTAATTACGTAAAAGGCGGGGGGGGAGTCAAGATCTGTCATTGAAAAAAAAACATTAGATGGTAGAAAGCGCGTGGAGGCGTATTGGAAGTACCAGGGTCGCAGCGCTCGCAGGCGGCTCGAAGTAAATTAGGCAACGGACGGACACTCGCCGCGCGACGCGCGCACTCAGCGATATTGTTATCGGCCCGCCCCGGTTCTAAATAGGGTTGGCATACACGGTTTTTTTGCTATAATTATTATTATTTCTAAACTATTTAAATTTACGCATGTTTTAACAGTCAATTATAATAATATTACGAAGTTACGGCCATGTCAGTTAGCTGTGTACATGTGTTTTTTTATGCTGCATACATTAAAAACATACATTTTCAGCACGTAGTTTTAAATAAATTGTTATAACACAAAACAGTGATCGTTATATACACTTCTAATTAGCAACCTAACTAATTAGTAGCCAACACTACAAGCGTGGTTCCTTAGTTGTCTGTCATAGAGTACATATACCAAGCTAGATATTCGAGAAATTGCTAATAGCTTTGCTCGTGCCTCAGATTGGAGACCAGTGTCTCTCTGAATACCATAATGGATTGAGCTGAGTACTACAATTTGTATATGGATGTTATTCAAGCAATATTTTATGCAACGTAATGTTGAATGAACGTCCCAGGTGGGACGTTATTTGTTATCTGTATATTGATTTTAAACGTCCCATTACTATTAACATAACAGTTCCTGTGTTACAATATCATCGTATTCAAGTAATCCCTTTGAAAATAACATATATTTGACAATACAAGCCAGTGTCAGCCCTGTGTCAGTATCGAGGCGGGCGCGGCGGCTGCCAGCCCGGGAACAAAGCAGCCGCGCGCCCGAGCGCCACTCACCGCACCGCGTACCACCTATACACTGACCAACACACTTTCATACTTCAATTTTCCTTTTTTAATTATGTTTTTATGCTACAATGGGAGCAAATAAACGCCTATAACCTTCTATAAGATAGAGGTACAGCTCCAGTCGGGCAGCTCTGATGTTAAACAGGGACTATCACGTTAAGCTCTATCACATGGGAAGCTGACGAAACATACGCGTTGTTTTTTGAGTGTCTTCTTAGAATTAAACGGGCAAAGATAAAGAGAGTGAAACGCTACAATTCTTTATAGCATTTTTAAATATTAATGGTAATAATGCAAACTTTACGATAGTATACATATTCGTTTGAGTTCGTTTGTTAAGACATAATTAATTATTCATCACCACGCGGAAGAATCTAGTAATAGTTATTTAATTACCTATAATTGTATTATCTAAATGTGCAGATAAGTGGTCTTTCTATGTGCCTGCTTACCCTCGTATTTGGCTAGTTTATTTTACAAAAAATACTCAATCTATCAAGATAGTTCAGTCGCCGTAGCAGTACATTACGAATGATTCACCCGAGGCGCGGCGTGGCCCGCCGTGCCGCTACCACCGACATCGCAACGGCCCGTATACTTAAATAGGTATATGTATGTATACCTACGTATCGTATACCATACAATATTACCATGTATGTGTATGGAAAATGAAACCGTATGCCATTTGTATATGTAATACATGTACTGGGTTTAATATTGGCTACTGTCTGATTTTGCCAGACTATATAATCGACTTTAAAATTGAGGAGGTTCTCAGCAAAGATGGTTAACATTATACAGTTCGTCACTTGTCTAATAAGTAGTATAAAACTTGAGAGTAACTGAGGAAAGACGCTAGAGTTTTGACAACTTTAACGGCTCAATTTCTACATGGAAGGGACATTATCTACATCTATTGAAAAACGTTAAATCGTTGCATTACAGACAGTTATGTAAATTAATTCATTCAGAAAATATAATACCATGTAAACGTCTTGTAAAAGCATTTCTCTTGTATATTTTTATTGAACAATACTCGATTAGCAAGGAACAATAGCAAATGTTACTAATTACAAATTAAAAACTTGACCCAAATCACTATCCCTCGGGATTGGGAATACCTTATATTGTACAAATGGCAAAAAAAATGTTACAATAATCATAATTATTATGTTGAGCCTATTCACTTTCACTGTTGGGCAGAGCCCTCTCTTCTACTAGTCTGCCAATCGGTCGAAATTTAATATAGACATTCTCAAATACAGATTTTCTGATAGTATAAATTATTATTCCAACTTAGAATATGTATTACTAATTATGTAAGTTTATTATGAGGTATTTATGTCGTACACCACACAGCTGCAAGTTAATTTCCTCATGCAAATCCATCCCATGGTTGTCTGTAACACATTGCCTAGTGCGATAGCACCGCCATTTGTACCTTTAATATAATGCAATCTATGTGTAACAAAATTATTTCTAAGGTCTACAATAAAGTGTAAATAAAATAACAAAAAATAATAATATTAAATTTTTATTCAGAGTTCTTCTGAATAAACGGCCTATAAATAAACATACTTATCTAACTTTAAGTTTTTGATATTAGTGCATTAAAACATCCATACATAAATGAATAAAAACATTTCTACAGAATGTATCGTGGTCGGTGGTCTCGTGACAACTTGTGTGTGACTGCCCTATGAATTATGCGAACGGCTCGTTCGCGCCTTCCGCCTCGCCGCGCTGCGCCCCGCCCCTTTAGCTGTCTCGGCGGCTAGCGGCTATGTGCGCCTGGTACTTAGTTTGTCACTGGGCAGAAAGTGACGGAGTTAATAGAGACGACGGCGCGCGACAGAACGGATTGATCATTCAATACGTGCAATTAAAAAAAAACATCACCTTTGAGATATTCCTTTGTATTTTTTTAGCTGCGAACCTATTTTTCAGCTCATTTAATTTTGAAAACTAAAGTTGTAAATAAGATTTTCCAACAAAATGTTTCAATGATTTTCCATATAAGTGTTACTTATTTATTTACCTTTGATAACATGATTAATTATTAAATGTAAATTACCGACCACACACGGTTGCGGTTCTGTTAATAATACTAATAAATGCCTGTGAAATAACATTATTCAAAAATTTTATAATAGCCTTATAGTGAACTTTAGTATTAATAGCAATGTATACCGCCATCTGTCTATGTATTTTGGAGGTGTTATCTGTGACTGTTATATCAGTATTTCGTATTAACGCCATCTATGGTCTACTAGATGAACTTATTACTCCTAGTGATGAAAATTCGAATTATTCAAGGTTTGAAATAAAAGAAAACGTTATTTTATTTCATACTTTCAATAATTTGATGATCAGCCACATCGGGTTGAATCAAGTGCCGACTCCAACAATGTATGGGACAAGGCCAGGGGGATGATGATATGAAATGAAATCATATAAGATTACTTCACTATACTTTATTGTAGATCAAGTATTACATATTAAATACCGTACTTTGGTTGAATAACACAAAACAAAAATAACCTATTCACTTATAAATAAATGTCATTCTGGCCATGCCACTCAATTTTTAAACATAATGAAAACAATAACAGAGTCTTTCACACAATTACTGCACTTCTTAAAACTTATTATTAACATATTTCATGCACTAAAAATTACAATAATTAATTAACGCACTATCTAGCTGTGCGCCGCGGTTTCACCTGCGTTGACTTTATTTCGCGAAACTTCTTTTTTAATTTAAAAGTAGCCTATTTAACTCTTGTAACATAAGCTATGAAAGGCTTGTTAAAATTGGTCAAGCCGTTTCGGAGATTACCCCGAACAAACAGACAGAGAAAAACATTTTTTATGTGAGTGCCTTCTAATTTGTGTACCTTGTACCTTCATAATTTGGAATTACAAACAGATACTTCAATTTTATTTATCTGTACATATATACAATATTATTGAAATTTCATTTCAAAGAGGTTGCACGTCGTCTGGTAGAAGTCTCTCGTGACAAGCGGGCTGGGGCTTTTCTCGCTCAGAGAATCAGCATTGCTATTCAACGGTAACAACAAAATTGGCAATGCTGTCAGCCTCCTTGGCACCGATTTTGGTCAAATAGTTTTTATTTTACTGTTTCTTACATTACCCTAATATTTCATTCTCTTTGAAAGTCGCTATTTTACAAAAAGCTCTTGGTTGTAGTGTACATTTAAGTTATTTCTAAGACTACATGAGATACAAGGTTAATTAATAACAATTACATATCCTACTACTTATGGCGTGACACTGTTAAAATCTGGTTAAGTTAATATGTATCAGTTAAATCTAACTAGGTTTCATCTGCGACTTTTTAAGTACTCTTTGTGTATGGGTTGAAAATTATCTATAAACAAATTTTAGCACAATGGTGACAGACAGTCAAGAGACACATTCGCATTTAGAATACCAGTACCTATGACAAAGGAGGAAAATATTCAAGGACTTAGCAACATCAATTCGCAACATTACACACTGTCAGATGGAAACATGAATTTATTTACTTTTCCAGTGGTAATCTGATTGGATCATGATTTTGGCAATATACTTTAGTATTGGTTCCAAGGGACGTTATCAATAGCATGCTTTTTAAGTTTGTGTTTCTTCAAATATTTGGAGTCTATGAATGCTTCACCGCATAACGAGCAAATGTACGGTCTTTCCCCAGTGTGAGTTCTCAAGTGCACTACCAAGTTACCCTTCAGAGCAAAGAACTTCATACACACAGAACACCCAAATTTCTTCTCTCTTGTATGTGTGAGCTGGTGTGTCCGTAAATGTGTTTTAGTTTTGAACCGCAAGGAGCATAGGTGGCAAGGATATGGCCTCTCGTTGGTGTGCACTCGTTCGTGCATAATTAACATTGCTTGACTCGAGCAGCCTTTGCCGCAAATGCTGCATTCAAAACGCTTCAAGTGTTTCTTATTATTTTTGTGAATGGCAATGTGTTGCTGCATATCTTTCTTTGAAGGTAGAACTTCACCACATTCGGAGCACAGCAGCTCGGTAGGGTCTACAATGTGCATGTTCTGAATATGCTGTTCCAGAGCACTCTCCTTCGAGAACATTTTCTTGCACAGAGAACAGGCATAGCCTAAATGTTTCCCCATATTTGTAGTGACTTCTTGCTTCAGTGTTTTTAGCAGTTCCTCTTTAACTTTCGTAGTCTTGGACTGTATACACTCTTCACTCTCATTATGTTCCTGTAAATCAGCTTTGTTCTCAAACGTCTTCTCACAGTGGTTACAAGAGAATGGGTTCAAATGTGTCAGTCTATGCGTCTGCATTGTGATTTTTTGATGGAATCTTTTGAAGCAGATGTCACATTCAAATTCCCTGATGCCACTGTGTATCATCATGTGGCGTTTCAAGTTGTTGGGGTTAGCAAAAGTCTTGAAGCAAATATTACAGCGTGGCTTTATGTTATTGTGGCCATATTTGATGTGTTGAGTGAGTGCGTTCCGTCTTATAACCTGGTCACAGAATGGACAGCTGATCACAGGAGCAGTCTGGCTGTGTAGGAGCATGTGTCCTGTCAATATTTCTGCAGACTCAAAACCTTTGCCACATAACGCACATAGATGTTCGCCAGTAGGATTATGTTTGAGCTGATGTTTTTCATACTCAGCTAGATCGTCAAATTGTTCTCCACACACGCACAAGAATGAACCATCTTCTCCTTGCAATACAGTAGCAATTTGCCCGTCATCAGCATACTCAATAACAAGTTCAGAGCCATCATACTTCAGTATTTGGAACTGTGATGTGTCATCACCCTCACAGAGTATCACCTCCTGAGTTTCACCATCCTCATCATTTGTGACAAGTTGTGTTTCAGCTAAATACTGAACACCATCATTACCTTTAAGTAAAATTGTACCATCTGAGCCTGTGGATGTGAGTATTTTGATAATATTTTTTGAATCCTTGACAATATCTCCTGTGAGAGTGTCCACTATTTGATCAGCATCATCTTGATCAATATATTCAGTTATGTTTTGGTCATGAGCTGTGCTGTCCTGTGCATCGTCAACATCCATTCCTTCATTATCATCTTCCATATTTTCAACATCGTGACCATCTTCTTCATTCTCCAAGATGGTATCGGGTACATTGGCAGATATTTTGGTATTAGAAATCAAGAATGAATCAATAGAGTCATCAAAAGGAATCAATTTCTTAGTCTGTTCATGTTCAACTTCATTTCTCAACTCATGGTCTAGATCAGCAATTTCTTTCTTGATTTCTGGCAAGTTTGTGCTTTGTGGGTCTTTATCTTTATCCTTTGGATCATCTATAACCAACACATAGTAGTAATCATCATCACTATCATTAGGCTCTTCCTTGATTATAGCTTCTAGTTGTTTAACAGGATCATTGGCTATATCCTGTATATATTGATTGTCATTATCGGCTTCAAGTTCAGATTCCTCTTTATTCTGTGCCAGTAAAGTACTCAGCTGGTGTTTTAATTCAGCCTCCATTTTGACACACTGCTTGCGGAACTGATATGCAGAAATCATTGATGCGTAACAATCTGTGCACAGCTTTTGTGGTAGACCATCATCAGAGTTCACCTGAAATTATTATTTTTTTATTATAAATTTCTTCTATGGACCAGTTTACACGGAAAACTACATCACAACTTTTGCTTTAGTTATAATATATGTTTTTTACGGTTTAAGCTTTCCCTGAAGTTCAGTAAATATTTCAAGATCAAGATTAGTGACATTGGTATGACCACTCTCGAGTTTTAGCGATACAAATGAACAGCAATAATTCTATATATATAGATATAAACAGGGAAATGGTAACATAAAACATATTGCACCAACTAAAGATGCATAAGAGATATGTAAAGAAAACTAGAGATCTCTGTCTTCTCTGTCTTCCTCCTAGCCATTTAATTTCTCACACCATCCATCCAACTAAAGGTGCAGCCTGATGTAAGCCGCTCGACGCTCGTTTCCAGCTACAAATGTGGTCACGTGATATGTCGCGATACGTGATTGGAGCAGCTGCATGACATAGTTCCTTTTTGAGTTGCTGGAAACTTAAAATGGGGTCATGTGACTACATTTGTTGCTGGAAACGAGCGTCGGGTGGCTGCATGTGGTTGCACCTTATTACAAGCAGACAAAAAACATTGTTTTCCATCATTTCAACTGTAAATAGGTTGAAACTTGAATAAAATTCATACATAATGGTCTCACTGATTTACATCCCGGACACAGATTTGCATTTCACACACACTAGTCTCTTTCTCAATCTTTTGTATCATAATTTTGTAAATATGTATGTATAAATGATGCAATACATTTATCTAATAACTAGCTTTGCCTTGCGGTTTCACCTGCATAGACTTAATTTCATGTGACCTGTGGAACCCAAATTTTTTTGGAAATATAAGGAGCCTAAGTTACTCCTTGTAAAATTAGCCATCTCCCAGTGAAAGTCTCGTTAAAATAGATGCAGCCTTTTCGGAGACTAGCCTGAACAAACAGACGGAAAGACATACAATGAAATATTTTAAAAATTGTTTATTTTTTATATCAGATCCACATATACTTAATTTTTTTAACGCAAAGGTGTTATTTTGGAATTAGAAACAGACACTTCAATTTTATTTATCTGTATAGATTAATAGATAATTGGATCTGTTGTGGTCCTAAAAATAAAGTTTGTTGGCCCAAGTTGTAGTTACGGAATGAATTCAGTTCAGTGGGTTATGGAATGAATACTAGTGAGAATGAGGCCCATTAGCATTTGTTAACATGAGATACATTATTGATATTTATTAGACTTTTTCGTTAACAAAGCGTTTCAAATAATCTAATATTAAATTATTAATGAGATGAATAATTCTTCCCTAAAGATAAGTAATTAAATAGGATATAACTACTTCCTATTAAATCTCACTTGTCATTATCAGTCAGTGCGATGTAAGTGCGTTATTTTCCAATTACTGGTGTAATTATAAGAAATATCGGATTTTAAATATTCTGTTTGAGCACTTTTTAGGTTATGTTATATCTATCAAATCAAAAAAGTCTGTAATTGACAGAGAATACGTTAGTTTTGGAAATTCGATGCAATTATCTAGGAAATCATAGATTATTGAATATTAATTATAAATTGAGTATTGCTTACTTACCTCAATAGTAGTGACTTCGAGAAACTTTCGAGAAATATTGTGTTTCTCGTCAAACAATGACACTTCACAGTTTCCGGAGAGGCAGCACCGACATAAATCCGACCACGTATCCATTTTAGAAATAGCATATGATTGTGCCACAAGGAAAATCTGAAATTATTGTTTAAAACACAATTTAATTGCATTGTTTTGACAGTGTATAATCAAAGACCACAATATAGTATCCAAAGAGTAGAATTATCTACGGACCGTTCGTATCCATAAAGACGATCTATTCTTGAAATTATAGACAAGAGATGAGCGTACAAAATGGCGAATAGAGAAAATAAATACAGCGCGGCGGCGCAACACGGCGGAAATAGCGTTATCGAACGAGCCAATGGGTGACGCTTTATCTTTCATAATTTTTCTGTCAAGATGGCGCCACAGTCTGTGCCCGCGTCCTCATAATCTATACGTTTATCTGGGTCAAATATGATATTATTAAGTGATTATAAATTTTGAATTCTGTTTTCCTCAGTAAATAATAATAAAATAAACTTATTTAAATATATCATTGCTACTGCCTATGCAATTTTGTTTTATAAGAGTGTTTGTTATTTTGTTGAGATCTCGTTAGTTTCCCGCGTATACATATACATAGAGAAGAGAGGGGCGGTGGCGGTAAAGAAGTGACAAGATGGCGATTGACCACAGATAGATAGCAATAAATTGCTTATGGTCTAACTAACATTGATTTTTTATATCTATGCCAGCCAAATAAGAATAGAATCTGTTCTTATTTGGCTAGCATAAAATATAATGTTCAAGGTTACTTTTGCATCTGTTAAACAGATGCAAACAGACATTTTATTTCAATCGGCGTGGAAATACTTTACTGTAATTCTCTCCATATTTCATGTGAATAAATATTATTTATATTTCTGTTTCTAAATATTTATATTTTTCACAACAATATAAATTCTCATGGTGTTTGAATGCACTGCCTGTTTATTAAGTATGGAGAAAGAAAAAAAATAAGAGATGTACATTGCAGTTTCATATTTTGGCACATTATAAAAACAAATTATTTTTCTATCGATCTCTTTATGGAAATAGTCAGCGAGCCATACAGCCAGTATCTATGTCATGCTCTTTATCTCCAACACGTAGTATTGGATAGTTTGTCCGTACAGACGCAAGGAAAGTATCCTCGGTATTAAATATTAATCTATATCATAAACTAACATCCTAACATAGGCTGTGTTGACACAAACAGCACAAATGTACAGTTTCTCACTAAACAACAATAAAAACATAGAAGAACTATTTTGTTTTCTCATTTACATTTTTTAATCCTACCTATCATAAGTGTACCACAGACAAGCTTGTGACGTCACCCTAGTTCAATCACGTCACGTGACCAAGCTATTACGGGGAGGGAAATGGGGAATTTTGTAGGTACTCGGCGACCTCGGCGTTGATGGGTAAGTTAAAGTTTCTTTAAAAAGGTTTTATCTCGGTCGATTTCAACTACACATTTTTTAACTAGCTTCCGTCATCTAATTAACGTTAAAAAAAACAATTAGGGATCCGTAACACTCGGAATATTAACATAAGCTTATGTTACTCGCTGAATATGTAACTATTTTTTAGTGTTATTTTGTAGTGTTAAAAAATTCAAAAGAGTTTCTTCTTGATAATGTTAGTATAAATTATCATATAAAAACAAACGCTAATAGAATCGCATAAAGCCTAGGTACCAAAGTGCTTACTATACTTACTATATAAAAAAAATGCGTGTATTTTGTGGTGTTCTACAATCGATTTTTAGTGCAACTCAACTCAACCCATAAATATTTTTTTATTTTATTAATATTCTGCTTACGAAATACTTTACTCAAATGTTAAGAAGCACAGAATAAATACACTATATAATTGGCCTCTTGCATCTATGACAGATGATTTAATCAGCGTCATTTAGGAAATTCTGACGACACTTCTGCCAATGGCCAACGCGCACACGTTGGAGCGCTGAGGCTTGAATTGGTAATGGGTATTGGGTTCAGAGCACGCTCACGCCTTTGCGCCCGCACAAAAAAATTACACTATACAGGATTATAAATGTTACTACCGGGTTCGGAAGGTTGCTTTTGCTGAGAACGCAGCAAGAATCTCAGCAATTACTCTTTTCAAAAATATATATTTTTTTATTTATTTTAACCCATGAGTACATCGAAGGGGAAAAATTATCTGTGACGTGAGCATGAACCTGTCCATGAAATTATTTCATCCACAGTCCTTCAAGTGCGAAGGCACTTGTGAAGGCCGCAGCGAAGGCGTAAATATATTTATATTTATTCATATTTTTCATTAAACTCATTCAAAAAAAATATTCACACAAGGGTGATGATGGATGGCCTCAGAAGGGACTATTCAATCAGAGGCAGGGGAAACGCTTTCTCATCGTAACTACCGCTACTATTTGTTCGTATTACGAAAGATTATTACTTAAAGCCGTGGTGGCCTTGAAATAATTTAATTTAACCATCTTCGGCGAAAAGTGGGTGTTGTTATTACAACACCTCTGCCAACCCCTTCTGGAAATACACGACATTCTGACGATTAGAAAGTAATTTGTTAGAAGTTTATTCAAATAAACATATTTTGGGTGACCCGCGGAAACCTAATGATTTTTTAAAATAAAAGTACCCTAAGTTATTCTTTGTAATATCATCGATCCGCCAGTGAAAGTCCCGTTAAAATCAGTATAGCCGTTTCGGAGATTAGCCGGAGCAAACAGACAGACGGATAGAGAAATTAATTGAATATTGGTTATTCTATATCAGTACCGTGTATTCATTTAGTTAAAAGGTGTAATTTTAGAATTACAAACAGACACTTCACTTTGATTTATATGTATAGATTTAAATTTGAACAATAAGTATAATTTGGTGTGCCTTTTTATTTCCAAGTGGATTCGAACCGAGAACTCATGGTTATGAAAAACTTCGTATAGATTTAAATGAAATCGTTTGGTAGCACATTCAGCCGAATAAAATCCTTCTGCTGCCTCTTTTGTACGAATATTGAACGTTATTTATGTATTTAAGCGATCGGTCAATATTTCTTTTATCGATCATGACCGGAGATTCGGTTCTCGTTTGCGAGACTCTTAGTTATCTTTTATAGTTTTATGAAATGTTTGACATTTGCATTTTCTTTTACTTATATTAAAGTTGTATGTCTGAGAAGTAATTCAAAGATGTATAGTGCCTGAGACGGCGATGCATTCATCCTCTGTCACG